>OX123191.2:79059516-80474351 GCA_944739405.2 Euclidia mi | reverse complement strand
ACATTTTTATTTATTCTGCGTAAGTCAGCTCGGTGTTCATGGATCTTTTGTATGAGTAACTTTTGGCTTGCCTGTTTTAAGATCTTAGCGCTCCCACGTATGTCCTTCTTGGCTGATATCTTGCAGCATGTAGGGATGAGATCGTGATCCCGGCATCTCTTCAAGAAATTTAAGGATGTTATGTATCTTGCGCGCTTGGTTTGTAGATCTTCTAACCGGCGTATTTTTGTTGCTGTTTCCAGTCCGTACTGGTTCACATAGTATCTTCTTGGGTTTACACGAATGTTACACATTGAAATTAAACTACAGTTTACGGATTTTATCGCATTGTATTGGTTTCACTAAGTTATTACATTTGAAACTAAAGATCTAGAAACTATATTTTTAATTTATTACTAGCCGACGTTTCGAATTCTTTACAGAATTCATGTTCACGGCAGACAAGAAACACCTGGACGCTGAGCTTCAACATGTCAGGCAAGTTCTGCAAGACAACAAGCTCCGACCGCCGCGCCACTGTCACAGATCCCAGAAGAAAGAAAAACCAGCCACAGTAGAAAGACAACCTGCTGTCCTCCCATACATCAAGGGCGTGACCGACAAAATTGGCTACATCTTGAAGCGAGCTTCTATCAAAACTTACTACAAGCCGCCAACGAAGATCAGTCAATTATTACCATCTGTCAAGTGTCAGTTACCCTTGCAAGAGGCCGGTGTCTACAAAATTGACTGTGAATGTGGGCTCTCATACATTGGACAAACCAAGAGAAGCATAGGCATTCGACTCAAAGAACATATAGCTGACATAAAACATAAACGCTCAACAAAGTCTACTGTGTGTGAACATGTGGAACAAGGACCCACCACTACCTGCGATTTGATGAACCACAGATACTCGCAAAAGAACATCGTTTTCTTCCAAGGATGATACGAGAGGCTATTGAAATTAAAAAACACCCTAATTTCAATAGGGAAGATGGTTGGAATGTTCCTCCAGCTTGGGACCCTGTCATAAGGCTAATGAAACCCAAGAAGGACAAAGTCACCAGAAGACCTAAGGACACTGTGAGCTCATTCTGCGTAAATAGTAACACCAGTAGTTGAAAAATGTTCGGGTACTTTGAGATAACTTATACATTCAAGAAAAAGACAAATATCACCTCAGTCTGCCGTGAACATGAATTCTGTAAAGAATTCGTAACGTCGGCTAGTAATAAATTAAAAATATAGTTTCTAGATCTTTAGTTTCAAATGTAATAACTTAGTGAAACCAATACAACGCGATAAAATCCGTAAACTGTAGTTTAATTTCAATGTGTAACATTCGCGTAAACCCAAGAAGATACTATGTGAACCAGTACGGACTGGAAACAGCAACAAAAATACGCCGGTTAGAAGATCTACAAACCAAGCGCGCAAGATACATAACATCCTTAAATTTCTTGAAGAGATGCCGGGATCACGATCTCATCCTTACATGCTGCAAGATATCAGCCAAGAAGGACATACGTGGGAGCGCTAAGATCTTAAAACAGGCAAGCCAAAAGTTACTCATACAAAAGATCCATGAACACCGAGCTGACTTACGCAGAATAAATAAAAATGTTGAGAATTTATCTAACGAAATATACAGATTGACAACTTCATTTGATTTTAAACAATGCATAGATGCAATAAACAACAGAGAAACATCAAAATATTATGCGTGTAAACGTAACAAAATTCAAAAATTTGAAAAATTACAAAAAAATCAAATGACCAGTACAACATGAAACAGAACGTTTTCGCACGGACCAATCACACGCTACCGTCCGCCCATAGACAAACAGTTGTCAATCTGTCAAAACACACGTTAGATGAAAATACCGAGAGAGTACTTAACAGAGGTTTAAATTACGCGATAACTCCATCAAGAATACCGTATGAAACCATTATTTGCAACGTTGAGGATTGCCTAGTCAAGAACAATGTGAGTAAGGAAGATTTCGAGGCCATACGACAGGACGTTTCTGCTGTATTACGTCAATCGAAAGTGCCGGCAAGGAATCTACCTAAGACCGAATATCTCGCACTGAAGAACTTACAAGCTAGGCCTGAACTTACAGTACTCCGAGCAGATAAAGGAAATGCAACGGTAGTGATGGACACGTCCGAGTATAAACAAAAAATGGAACATCTTTTGTCGGATGAAAGTACCTACAAGTTGGTTAAGTCAGACCCTATGAACAAAATACTCAAGCAAACTTGTGATATTGTTAAGAAATACTCCGAAAAACTTAATTTGGACGTGAAATATTTAATACCATCGTGTGTAAAACCTCCTCAAATGTATGGGCTACCAAAAATACACAAGGAAAACGCTCCTCTGCGCCCGATAGTTAGTCAGATAGGCGCACCAACTTACAGACTGGCTCAACACATGGCAAAGATTCTCTCACCCCTCAGAGGCAACACGAGAGCACATGTGAAAGATTCCTACCATTTTGTCAGTGAAATCAAACACCTACATCTCTCTGACAAGGAAACTATGGTTAGTTTTGATATACAGTCATTATTCACATGCAAACCAGTACATGACTGTGTAGAAATTACTAGAAGGAAGCTGACAGAAAACAACATGCCTGAGGAATATGCAGAAATACTCAAACACTGCCTGACAACGGGCTATCTGTAATGGGACAAGAAATACTACATACAAGTAGACGGTGTAGCAATGGGCTCTCCAGTATCACCTGTGGTCGCTGACATCTTCATGGAGGACTTCGAGGCGCGAGCCCTGCAGACTGCCACCATCACACCGAGGTTCTACAAGCGGTATGTAGATGACACTTTCACAATTTTACCAACAGATAGTGTTAATGCTTTCCTAAACCATCTTAATTCTATTAATAACCAAATACAATTCACAATGGAATTAGAGGCAAACAAGTCTTTAGCTTTCTTAGATGTACTTGTCATCAGGAATAAAAACAACTCCTTAAGCCATACTGTGTATAGGAAAAAGACCCATACAAATAGGTACTTAAACGGTGAATCTCACCACCATCCTAAACAGTTAGCTACTGTAGGAATGTCTCTGTTTCAGAGAGCCCGCGGGATCTGTGACAAGAAACACCTGGACGCTGAGCTTCAACATGTCAGGCAAGTTCTGCAAGACAACAAGCTCCGACCGCCGCGCCACTGTCACAGATCTCAGAAGAAAGAAAAACCAGCCACAGTAGAAAGACAACCTGCTGTCCTCCCATACATCAAGGGCGTGACCGACAAAATTGGCTACATCTTGAAGCGAGCTTCTATCAAAACTTACTACAAGCCGCCAACGAAGATCAGTCAATTATTACCATCTGTCAAGTGTCAGTTACCCTTGCAAGAGGCCGGTGTCTACAAAATTGACTGTGACTGTGGGCTCTCATACATTGGACAAACCAAGAGAAGCATAGGCATTCGACTCAAAGAACATATAGCTGACATAAAACATAAACGCTCAACAAAGTCTGCTGTGTGTGAACATGTGGAACAAGGACCCAACCACTACCTGCGATTTGATGAACCACAGATACTCGCAAAAGAACATCGTTTTCTTCCAAGGATGATACGAGAGGCTATTGAAATTAAAAAACACCCTAATTTCAATAGGGAAGATGGTTGGAATGTTCCTCCAGCTTGGGACCCTGTCATAAGGCTAATGAAACCCAAGAAGGACAAAGTCACCAGAAGACCTAAGGACACTGTGAGCTCATTCTGCGTAAATAGTAACACCAGTAGTTGAAAAATGTTCGGGTACTTTGAGATAACTTATACATTCAAGAAAAAGACAAATATCACCTCAGTCTGCCGTGAACATGAATTCTGTAAAGAATTCGAAACGTCGGCTAGTAATAAATTAAAAATATAGTTTCTAGATCTTTAGTTTCAAATGTAAAATTTAAAAAAAATTATAAGTTAGGTGCTAGAGATTCTTTACGTAATAAATTTAAAGAAGTAGACATATTGACAGTTGCATCGCAATATATATATGCTAACTTAATGTACATTAAGAAAAACTTAATTCTATACCGCAAAAATAGTGATTTGCACAACGTGAACACAAGGAATAAGCATAAACTGGTGGGAACTAACTACCGTCTACATAAAGTTCAGAACTCATTTGCGGGGATTGGTATACGATTTTTCAACAAATTGCCTCTTGAAATAATGAATTTACCCATGCACAAATACAAACGGACAATTAGGAACTTTCTTTTACAAAGGGGTTATTACACTATTAAGGAATTTTTAAATGATAAGACACCGTGGGGATAGGCTTAGGCTTGTTTAACTCACGATTATTTTATTTACATGTTAAGTGGAGGTGCCTCGTGAACACATGATTTTTGCAGGATTTGGATATTTTTATGATTTGTTGAATGTAGTTTAACATTATTTATCTCTGATCATATCATTGTTCACTTGTCACCTTCACAAAATTCTTTCTACATTTGCATTCCTTCACGTGTTCCACTAACTCATGTTAATAATAACGATCTGGAAAATGGAGGTAATTGGCGGTCATGGTCAGTATACCAATAGATTGTTTCTTACTGCTGGTTCGTATACCGTTGTCGTCATGCTCACTAAAATGTCATTTCTTGTGGTGGCGTCGTGTGTCGGGTCATCCCTTTCCCTCTAATATGGCGAGAGGGATGATGGCTGGCACATGCGTCATACTCGTGAACGGGTGCTACTTGCGATGACTGGTCGATGACGGTCTTGCGGGCTGGTATTAGATTTTAATATTTAACTGCATCATTTCCATCATGGTTCTGATCACTTTCGCGGATTGCCTGCATTATTAGGTATATATAATGTAAGTGGATGCTCCTGTTTCACCATGTCTATTCTGAGAAGGCTAACCAAAAGTATTATGCTTGAGTATTATGATGTACAGTAAATATATACAAGTGATATGGAAGGTGTAACAGTTGCAGCACCTTACAAAATGTAAATTGTGTATTATGCAAAACCTGGCGATGAAAAAGAGTGACCGTGAGTTTTATTGCCCGTTCTTTCTCATGGTTCTACCTATTGCTTTGCGCACGTGGCAGTAAATGTAAATGTAGAAGCATACAGTAATAATGTTTTAAATTTGAGTAAAAGTAATTATTTTATAAATTTATTATTTTGACGTTCATAAGCGTCACATTGTGACCCAAATGAATAAAGGATTTTGAATTTGAATTTGAATTTGAATTTAATAACTTAGTGAAACCAATACAACGCGATAAAATCCGTAAACTGTAGTTTATATTCAATAAGTATAAGATGTTGTTAAGAAGCAGCGATAGCCTAGCAGAGAGACCAACGAACTGCTACAAGAGGCGTCGGGTTTGAATCCAAGCCGCGTGCCACTGACATTTCTAGCGTATGTGGGTATAAAATTACTAATTATCCCTTGCTAAACGGCGAAGGAAAACGTCGTGAGGAAACCTAATGTCTGAGTGTACTCCATTAATCTCGAAAGTCGTGTGAAATCTGCCAACCCGCACTTGGCCAGCGTGGTGGACTATGGCCTTACCCTTCTCATAGTGCGAAGAGGCCCGTGCCCAGCTTTGGGAGAGTTTATATACAGTGCTGATGACGATGATGAAACAAAACAATACAAACAGAAAAAACAGGCACATAATATTACACATATCGCTTCTTACGTTTGCAGCAACTAGATTACCAGTTCAGTATGTGCCAGGCATCTAAACTTCTAGAGTCTGACGTATCCAGTATTAAGTGGTATATGATTTGTTCATCCCGCACTAAAGCGATGCTTCTAAGCAAAGCCTTTTCCAATTATCTCTACGCCTTCCTTGGGTTGAAAAATGGGATTTCTGTTCGCCGATTGCGAGCTGTGCTATGTAAACGAAGATTTCTTCATTCTGTTGGTTATATCAAACTTATCCGTCGTTCGTGTAGTTTGATTACTAATCTAAAATAATTGGAAATTTGATTTACGTCGCTGGCCTATTGCTTCAACAAATTACGTAAAGAGTATCAATAGCCTTCCGCGATAAATGGGCTATCCAACACAAAAATAATTATTCAAATTGGACCAGTAGTTGGTGACAGTAGCGCGTTCAACCAAACAAATAAATTGTTCAGCTTTATTATATTAGTCTAGACATTTACTTCGTACATCAGTGTAAATTAAATCCTAGATAAATACAATAAGCTTTTGCCAAAACATGACTTTAATTCAGGCCATAATTTTCGGTAGTTTATAGACGCAATTATGGCAAGCTTACGAAGGAATACAAATTGATTTTGCAATATCCACTTTTCTACCGTTGCATCGTGATACCACTCGACACTGCAGGGTGCCATTTCATTAAGAATCGTTTTATCAGCACTGTATTAATCGCGGCGTGTACTTTTATCGAACATTTCACCTAGGGGCTACATAGGGAATGGTTGCTGCCGAGTGCTAAGATTAACATTCCACAGCTAAGATTTGCATTTCTTTAAACAAACTGACCGCACAGTCACGGGTGTGTAAGTTTTACAAACATTTGCTGTAACCTCACTGATAGCAGTTTGAATCCGTCTGTCCGAAATAATTAGTGCCTCTCAGGATGAAATCATAGTAAATACTGTAAAAAATAAACAGAAACCAAATAGTTTCGTATTAACTACTTATACAATTTAATATCATTTCGTGGGTGTCGTCAGAGGTGAGTAAGGAAAATACACAAATCTGTAGACGCCACGCTGCAACTAACAATAGGTAAACACGAATATTATTCATTCAAGTTACACTTCACTCAAATAATGCAACGGTAACGTAAAGTAGATATTGTAATGCAAAGGTATCTGAAATAAACTCGTTTCAATAACGTTACTATAGCGGGGATGAACAACGAGTAATTTTAGTTTAAAGAACATCTATAATGCCAGTTATTGAAAAATATTTTTGGGAGAGAAATTAAACAATGTTATGTATATTATAGTTCCGAAACAGTAACAGGAATTTAATTTTATTGTTTTATTTTATTTTATGGTCTGTATTTCCTCGTTAACGATGTGATAAAATTTAATCCTTGTTAGCGTAACGAAATGTATTGCCTTTTTCGTAGCAAATTGGGATGAAATTTTATAAAACTTACCTATAGGTTATTGAAACCGATATAAACTTTGCTATTTCATTCGAGTACCATATGTACAGTGTTCTGATTGATATAGAAGGTAGATGAGGATTCGTTCATCATCATCTTGTTCTAGCGTTATCCGACTGGCATCCAAGACTTACGTTGAAGAGTCAGCGCTCCATTCTAATCACATTTCACAAAATATTTAGCCTTTCCACAGAGTGAAATCCGTCTGACCTTAGCAACCCAAAGGGATATCGATATTCTATAGCTTTGTCCAGTGTCAATAAATTCAAGGGCACTGACTCTTCATGACGACTGTCAAAGATCTTAATAACAGCCAGGACCAACGGCTGGATGATTATTCGTTATACACTTCTAAAAAAATACTCTTCCATTAAACTTTTTTGGTATATCTGTAGCAGAATAATATTTCAAAGTAAATTTTAAAATTTAATTTTGACATTCCGATCTGGACTACGCCTAGCTACCAAATCCAATTTGTATCCCTTGGGGAGGATTTCAGAGTCCAATAATGCAATGTAAAACCAATTCAGAGGACAGTGACGCATTCTGAATATTTTAAAAACTGCGAATCGACCGTGAACCATCGGTGAGGACGTGGTTGCGTGGAAATATATGTGGAGGTAATTTGGAAGGCACCTTTTGCCTTAAGCTGTCAGACCGTTTAGTGGTTTCGTCTGTATATAAGATTCTATTTTGAAACGGCAGCACTTCCTTTCAAGGTTTTATTTATATATCTGAAATTTAAGAACCTTTTTATCTCTTCAGCTAAGAATGAATAGACTTCTAAAATAACTGATTTGTAACATTATGATACGTAGATTAGACCATATGCTAAAATAGCTTAATATAAATAGATATTTCTTCAAAATGAGATCAAAAATATCTCGGTATATAGGCTCGTAAAATCTGTTACCAGATAAGCATTGGAGAAACGATACATGATTGAACATGCGCGCCACAAGCTCGCGAACATTGTATTGACGACTAAGCAAACAAATGTATTTTCTCATAAAAATATTCTATTTAGGTTTAAGAGAAAACGTCTGTAGTAAGATTGGCTTTAAAATCATAACTAACGTTATTATTGTTACGTTTATTACATTGAATTAAAATCATAACTAACGTTACTTGTTACACGTGAATAGAACAAACATTCGCTCGTGGCTCCGGCTTGTAGTCTACGACTGGACTTAAGCATCTCTTAGTTTGTCAAAAGTGAGTCAAAAGTTGATTTGGCCAGCTATACTACGCTGGACAGACTGATTGACGGGTTCGATGCCGAGTTTGCTGTCTCTTCCCAAAAAAGAACTAAGCTAATACAGTTTCGTTTATTTTTCTTAATCGCCTCTTACGACACCTACATCTATATATCAAATTATTTATCATCCTAAAATTGTTTTCAAGCGATATCTATATATTTTTGATCTCAAAGTCATCATTCTCGCCTACATAATGATGACAAATTAAATATTAAATAAAGTCTTTGAAATAATGGTAGCGCTTTTGAAACTCAAGTGGCTCTTGTATGATTGTTTGATTTAATTTTTTGTTGTTGAATTAATTGTTGTTATATTTCTTTGTCTTCCTTTAATTGTGATAACACGCCATTTTGTCCTTTGGAACTCAAGTGTTATTTTTTTATTGCTCTGAGACAATTTTATGAGTACTGATATTTAGAGATAAATTTGGCACATGATGGCTACTTAATAATTCTCTCAGCTTCATATAAACTTTATTATCTTCTTAATATATAAAATCCTTGCGTTACTGACTACTAGGCGCATGAAGCTGCAATTTGGCATGTATGTTCCTTGGGGACCGTAGGGGTGCACTAAGAAGGGATTTACCGAAATACCCACGAAATCGGTCAAAACAGATAAATTTAAAAAAATGTGCAGGCGTAGCTGCTGGCGTCCTCTAGTAATTAATAAGAGAGGGAGCATGCACGCATAAAGAGCATTCAATAGTTTCAATTCAACAAGAGGTGGTGAATGTGATTACCTAATGATTGTCAATATTTGATTATAAAACGAGAGGATGCCCGCAGCTATGCCCGCACATTATATTTCAATTTTACTGTTTCTTTACTAATTGAATTTTGGGAAATCCCTACTTATGAAATTACCTTACCTCTACGGTTCCCATAAAACATATTTTTCAGCTTCTTGCGTGCCAGTATATTTGGCTGCGGCTTGTCTGTCAGTCAGTAATGCAAGAATTTTAAATACAGATAAAGGTAACAAACGAGCTGGGGTAAACAGCTTGTGGTGACAAACTCAGGCCTCTCGCGTGTTGCTGATAAAATGACAAGAAAGAAGAAAGATAGCTCTAGTCGCCAATATTTCTCCTTCTCCTGTTGATTACTCTCTTCCATGTGAGTAGCAAATAAAAAATAACGAGCTTCGGTACGTGCTTCGGTTCTCTAATATGTTAATATACTGTTTGACTACTGAAAAAATGAACAGAATATTTGTGGTAGCTGTGTAGTGACAAAACAAGTTATAATAATAATAATTCTATTCTACCACATTCACACAACACCATCTAGTCCCAAACTAAGCAGAAGCTTGTACTATGGGTACTTGTACAATAATTGATCAACATACATTTAGATACTTTTTTTGTAAATACATACATATTATACATAGAAACACCCAGACCAAGACAAACATCTATGTTCATGCACACAAATGTTTGACTTGAGCGGGAATCGAACCCGCGACCTTCGGCGTAGCAGTCGCTTACACTCCCGCTGCGCCAACCGGTTGTCGCAGCGCAAGTTAGCAGGAAAGTAAGTTTTCATTCGTTTTAAGAGTATTAAAGTAAGAAGTTTGGATGTAAGTACCTACCTATTTATGCTAAGTACTAACCACCTTTTGGTTTTCTTTTAAGTTTAAGAACTTTATTTCTCATAAAAACATAAAGTTACATTAAGATAATTAGTAAAATTTAAAAATATTTCTTCCTCTGGGGCCCTAGGTTAAGTAATATAAATGTTGAAGTTTCTTAACATACTCTAAAAGTTTCATTTTGTACATGCGTATTATATGACACTTTTTAAATGGCAAATTATTGTACAGTTCATGTAATGTCGTTTTCTTATCATAGTTAGTACGTGGAGGAATCTTTGAAAGGACGACACGGAAGACACAAACAGGCTGAGACAAAAAAGTAGTTTATAGTGTGAAGGCCAATTTTCGTTACTATATTTGTCCGAAATGCACTTTGATCCAGTCTCGGTTTCATACTTATATCATAAACATAAACTTATAAGCTTCAAAGCATTAAAAATATAAGTGGAACGCGTTTTAAAGTCATTACATACATAAATATAAATAGTAAAATATCTCAAGTATGTTTAAACACGATAAGCTTATTAACATAAATTATAATAAAAACGCAAATATTCATAAATACTCGGTAGCCATAACAGTACAACACATTTGCACGTACGCTGTGAGATTTTCCACATAATTTTAAACAATAAAGTAAATTAAAAATTCAAAATATTCCTGAGTAAAATAAGCGCAAGACTTTGTTTCGCGTATATTGCATATTTATAACAAGAATTTAAATCCTTTATGTTTTTCAAGCAATTTCCCGCAAAAAAATGAAGTTTACACGTCCGCCATTTGCATTTGTAACGTTTTAAATTTTTGTTTGTGGACTGAGCTACGAACAACGTCACCTTTGACAGCTTGTTAGGTCACCTCTTATGCAAACTTTTTCTACTGTAAATAGGTAATTAAAAGTGGCGTTTTTAATGGTTGTACGGTCGGAGAAATTTACTTTTGCGTCCAGTAGGAAGATCCCGGAGGGTAAATCAACTTTTTCTAAGTGCTTTCTATTCTCGCGGCAACGTTTTACCAAGAATTACACCCTATTTTCCTGCCACAACACGAAGAGTTATGTAAATAGTAGTGTTTATGAGTTTTCCCTTGAGTTTCATTTTTTATTGTAATGGGAACAGAGAGAATACTGTAACTGAATAGCACGCTAGCAAAATTAATGTCAACTGCATTTTGATTGAGTTGAGAGAGATATTAATTTGAATAAAACATTTGTTAAACGATTATTAGCGACAGCATATAATGCAGACTCTTAAAATAAAACATTTTTATATAACTTAGTTTAGAACTGAAATAAGTTGTATAAAAATATTTATTTGAAATGTCTTCAATAATTTGTACATACATACATACATATGTATGTATGTACATATTATATAGTCTACGTAGACTCACGCCTGTTTCCCGGAGGGGTAGGCAGAGACTACGGAACGCCATTTGCAACGATCCTGACATGCCTCTCTTGCTTCATTCACTTCCATCAAGTTTCTCATGCATGCTCTTCTGTTTAGGGTACTTCTGTTTTGTAGTAAAGCCTCATGAAAAATGAAATCATTTAAATCTCTTTTATGTGGCGTACAACAACCTAATTGCTACCATTACCCCATTTTTATTAAATGGGAATGCGCCCAAAATAGGAGTACATACGTCATCATTCACCCGAAATCCACCACAATGTTAATAAAGAGAAGATTCAATGCAACTTACTCATAACCCAGAACCAGGTCACCCCTAAAACATATCACGCATTCCCCTTTTCTCCAGAATACGTAATAATCACCTCTGCCGGGATGAGGCCCGAATATTAACCCCTTCCGGGATCCGGTATCGAAAAATTACTTGCACTTTGCTTGCTCATAAGCTTTAAGGTTCAATATGAAGTGAAATGTCAGAAGCTACTGAATGAGCAAGGTATTGAATTATCGGTTGAATACAGGGAACATTATAATAAATTAATTGAGATTTAATTTCTTTACTTATTGTTTTGTCTTAAAATGCCTTCAGGCTATTAAGGCGATTCATGTTCAAATGCCCTTTGATAATAATCGTAGGTACTCGGAAATAAGTAAAGATTTATTTAGCAATCTATGTTTTAGTAAATAATTATTTTACAACCTATGTTTTACAGATACTGTAGTCGCAAGGTTCGAGAGTAAATTATAGGATGTACGTATTCCTTCTTGAACTAGAAAACCTCATAAAACATGACTAAATCGCATAGTTCACACTACGCGATTCAGTCACAAATTTGACTTGGCTTCACAGATTGCCAAGTTTCATAATATATGATACGTGTATATCTCGAAACTATGTACTAACACAGGTTCATCTGTTCCATAATGAGTCGATTAGTCTGTACTATGAACCCAGATATAATATTAAAGATACATTTAGTCCAGACATAATATTAATAATCCTGCTCATAAAACAAAGATTCATTCTATCCTGGGTGAGAATCGAACCCACGAATTCCGGCTTGGCAGTCAGGCTCAATAACCACTAGACTATCATGCCAATCAGCAAATATATCAAATATTTTCGTAAATCTCTTTCTGCCAATCAATTTCTCACGTATGTAGAAGCCTGAAGATTTTCCTTATTAACTTGATATACAACGTGATGTAGGCAAATATGTTACGCCTCGCATGAGCGATAAACGTTGCTTAGTCATGAGAGTAATTGGACGGCAGCCTTATAAAATATATCTTTTATAATAATCTATTTACGTACTTACACCGCTCTTTAGGTTCTAGATAGAGGTTATGGGACCACAATCTGAGTGTTTTCAAGTCGCAGGTGAATAGAGGTCCCTCCCGTGGGATCTCCACCTTGTCGTGGTGGGGGGGCTCAGTAACCGTGGATTGGTCACCCGCGGTGAAGCTAAGGCTGATTTTAGTCTCACGCGCACCGTCGGCGCTCATAGCTCAGCGCGTAGTTTGTCAGCGCTGAGGCTCAGCGTGGCTCGTTTTAGTATCGTACTGACCGCCTTTCTGTACAGTCGACGATCAAAATGCGGAGTGTATTAATTATTGCTGCTTTGTACTATCTATCCCAAAAAAATAAAAATCGGCGACGACGAAGACTCCATGTTCACCCATTGATTGAGCAGAGAGCCGTTGCAGGAGAATTTGTCGTGTTATATGGCACTTTGAGGGCTGATAAAAGTAAATTCTTTAATTACTTTCGAATGTCAAATAGAACATTTGACGAATTACTGGCAAAGATACAGGATAAACTGGTCCATTGCAGCCTACGAATCGTACCTATACCACCGATTGAACGACTCATCGATAACTCGACCTGTATCCACTTCGCGAATCGCCATGACTGTACGCCAGATGACATCCGCTCCGCTCGACACTAAAACGCTCACTGAAAGCAGAGGTGCTCGAGCAATCGTCAGCGCTGACAGCTACGCGGGGCCGACGCGCGACGCGTACGCCTGCGTAGCTATCAGCGCTGACCATCGTGCGCGCTGATAGCTACGCGTCATTCAAAAACGCTTCCTAGAAGTTCATATATCTCGGCCATCAGCACTGACGGTGCGCGTGCCGTCAGCGTAACACTAAAACCAGCCTAAGAGGGATCCAGGAGGGGACGCTCCGCGTGGGCTTGGAGGGGCCTGCGCAGGATGCGTCCAACGGTGCGGGTGCGGGGGACAGTTCTGTCTGTCCCTCGCAGTCGGGTGCGGTCGCGGGAGGAGAGGCGTGTCGGTGTTGCGTTGCCGCGCGCCTTATCTCCCGCGACCAAATGGGGGCGCACCATTCGATGCGTCGCGGTGGGGCCGCAGAGGAAGAGGAGATGCGGTGTTGCGTTGCCGTCCTCCCTATCCTCTGCGGCCGCTGGGCGTTTTGGCGGCGGAGTCCAACACCTTAATCCGTCGCCAAGGGGGTTTTGTTCGGGGCCCGCCTGACCATCTGGCGGGCCAATACCCGTCGGAGGGTGGCGACGAGTGCTAAGGTGATGCCCCACCCTCCGACACACGGGTACATGGCGGCAGTCGAGGTGGTTTTTAGTGGAAACACCACATACTCCGGCTCTTATTTCCCCCAAGAGTCGGAGATCCGAAGGGATTTTCCACCTCGTAAAAAAAAAAAAGTGAATAGAGGTACCTTCTAGACAAGCGTGGTGAAAGACAGAGATACACCTTTGGACTCCCTAGTCGAATATAGGTAATTATAAAAGATACTCTTTAAAAGAAAATCTACTAGACTCATCAAAACAAATCTGAAAAGCTTACGTCACTTTGTAAAATTTACTAGAAGTTGTGTGTACGTTTCATTACCAACATTTTGGCTTCATCATCAGACCAGCATCATAAAGTCAATACAATAGTATTGTCATCCACGTTGCATATACCTTGAGTACAAGTGTTTACCGTGCCGTGTTGTACAAGTGTGTGCGTTTTAATGTGATGCTGAAATTAGAAATAGGTTTGAATAATGACTTTTAAGATTTTACCCTAAATACTCCTTAAAGCTGTCTGTTAAATGTGATAAGCTCTGGTTAACCGATCCCGGGCTACGAGGCGACAGTCTTAGATGCATCTGGGGTAACACTAGGCTAGGACGATCATGATGGAAGGATTTCCCAGTGAACTGCCGTAGGGTTTTTCAGCGTCCCATTTTAGCGGAGCTACAAATAATGTAGCTCCGCTAAAATGGGACCGTGTGGTTGACGGCATAGAATACAAGTGTCACCACCCCCTATCTTCCCGTGGGTGTCGTAAGAGGCGACTAAGGGATAACACGATGCAAATACCATCTTTGCGTAGAGACGGAAAACTCGACATCAAACCCTATACGACTGCCTCGTTGGTCTCGCGGCATAAATGTGCGCGTGGGATCGGGAGGTCCCTGGTTCGATTCCTGGGTCGGGCAGTGTTATCCGGTTTTTCTGTCACGAAATTCTCAGTAGCAGCACGGAGTCTGGAAATGTGCCCGGTACGGCAATAGGCTCGCCCCTTATTACGCGGGACTAAAGTATATCTGGCGAAAACGGGTGTAGAAATACACCTCTGCCTACCCCTTCGGGGATAAAAGGCGTGACGATATGTGTGTATGTATGTATGTATGTACAAATAATTTTCACGTTTAGTCGTTGACCCGCCAATATATGTATATGATAAACGATTCCAAGTCATGACAGTATTTGGACGTCGGATTTTGTAGATGTACTTACGTGTTGTTAGTCTGTTGTTAGAGCTTTAATGCGAACGGTAGCGCGCGTTAACGAGAAAATTATACTATCCACCCTCATTCTATAATGGTAAGTAAAAAGTGTGTGAAATGATAGGAATCCTTTTGAAATCAATCACTTAGTTTTATAACATCAACATGTTACATATGTAGACAAATCGATTCGTAATTCAAAAAGAAGATAATAGACAACTACAAAAGCTTAAAATCTTTTTCTAAATCAAGAGAGCTCTCTGAATACATTCCTCTCAAGTCGAGCATTGATTTAATCCAAACTCTCTACTCGTAGTTATCTTTACTCTTTCGATTCACGTTTTTGTTCAAAGAAAAACAAATATTGCAAAAATTACACATTTGCGTTACTAAAAGACTTTTACTTTGTAGTTAGAAAAGCACTGCATTTGTTTGATTTTCTTTGTTGAGGCAAACAGAAATTGGAAAAAGGGTGGGTTTCAGTTGGTGAACAATAATGGTTATTTATTTTAAGTATTCTACTATAAAAATAATCTCGTATACGGTTTGACGAATTTTATTAATTACCTATCCGTATTTTATATTTTATGGGTCTAAATATCAGGTATCTTATGATTTTATCAAATATACTCTGATAATGAGTTTTTTATCATTTGGCGCTCATACTACTGGTATACCCTCGATAACATATTAAAACAATGTTTGCTAAGTCAGTAGCAAATGGTATTGAAACTTATAAACAGAATATATATCTTTAGTTAGAATGTGGATTACGATAAAGATGATATTGAGGTAGTTTCGCATTAGCGTAACTGTAGATAGACATAGACTCATAGACTCACGCCTGTTTCCCCGAAGGGGTAGGCAGAGGCATATTAAACGCCCACTTTTCGCCAGTGTTTTGATCCCACGTAATAGGTGGCGAGCCTATTGCCGCTTATTGGGACATTTTGTTTGCCAGAGCCTCGTCCGTTGATCGGCAGGTGCACCACTTTCAGGTGAGGTTGGCTTGGGACCCTAAGTTCTTGGTGGGAACCCTATGCACCCATACACATATTACTTAGATATAAAAATTAACAGGAATAAATAATTTAAAACAAAATTCTGCATTAATCACTTGTTGTTTTAACTCTTCTGGTGTTAAGGTACAGTCATCATCGCTAGTTTCACTCATCTTTTTAGATTAAGTATTTTATTTTACACGTTACGCTATACGCTATCAGCATCAGCGAAATGTTTACTTTATTCTCGCTATTTTTTTAAATCGCGTTTTGATACCGCGTCCCTGATGTTTATTTTTAAAATGTATCATTGTTCAATTCCAAATGAAAATTATTAAATATTGGATAAATACCAATTTTATACTATTAATTAGATTTATTTTTATTAAAATCCAATAATATATTAAACATATAAACAATAACATTTAAAAACAACATAATCTCTTTATATATAAAGAGAACTGTATATCTTTAAATTTTAGGGTATAACGCGTTTCCGAACGTGTTTTCTTTGAGGTTGAATTCCAAAATCGAATTTCGAAGGAGTTTGTTTTTTTCACTCGCTTTTTTATGTGTATGTGAAAGAGACAGAGCACAGTAAAATTCGAATGGCAGAACAATGTCAATTCGTGGCACTGAAGATTGAATAATTAAAAAGCTACTTTGCCTCACGCTCGAATCAAAATCGCGTTTTGTTCATTGTTGTGTCGCAGCAAAAGCGGCATGTTTGAGCTGCTGTGGTGAAAATTATTTTTATATCCGTAAAGCAAATGTGCCATACCAATACTACTAAACTTTAAACTCCACATTTTTTGTTTCCTTACTAAGATTTTTTAATACGAAACTGCAACAATTGGAATTTTCGTCCCGCAAATATAATAACTGCATTAAATATTTACTCTTAGACCTAGACAGACTTGTGCTTGTGCATGCTTTAATTAATGTTTATTCATATACTTTAAACATTTTGAATTGTGTCCTTATAAAGATGTTTTGCTTAAAATCTGAACCTGTAAAAATATGTATTGGATGATTTGAGGCAATTTTTTTATTTCAGATGTGTGAAGCTAGGCTTTTCAATCGTAAACTATGCCACCTATAGCTGAAACGTTTGTTATTAAATTATTTAATGAGAACAGTTTAATGCGAAGTCTAAACTTCATCATTCGACTGACTATAATACATGTTTGCAGTTGCAATAACCTAAATTACAACAGTTTGTCAGAGTGCCATGATAAAAAATCCGTGCAACATAAATTATGTTGTGGCCACCCACTTTCCTTGGGTTTATTTTTTCATTCACAAAAGGAAGTGAGAAAGCGGAACACAACCTTATAAAATATTTTGATATAAGTAAATGGCGCATTACAGTATAGTGTCAGTTACATTATATAACCTCACAAGACGATGCCCGTACATGTTTTTAATTTAACCGTTTCTCTCCGATCCCGCGGAAATTTCGAGAAATCATTTCTTAGTGCACCCTTTTGTTCCCCAAGGAACATACATGTCAGCTTCTGGCGCTTTATAGTTTTTGCTGTAACTTGTCTGTCATTCAGAAAGAATAAAGAATTTTATATATACTCAGATGTAAACAACTTTAAAAGGTGGTGCTACACTTTCACTTTTATAAAGGTGTAATCACACCTGAACAAAACTTTTCTCTTCAAATAACACCTACGCCTGTATTAGATCCAAGCGTTGAATTCCACCGACACAAATTGGATCAAAACAGGACATCGCGCACAGTGCTCTCATCTACATACTCGTAATTGTTTCAAGCATTGATACATACGAAGGTATGATTCATGTACATGTGATTACAACGTGGAGTTTGATGCGGGACGGCTCCTAGCAGTTCAAATTTAATTACCGTGAGAGCGGTAGAATTTGATGTGTTTACTGGTATGTACTGGATGATTTGAGGCTTATTTTTTGTTACTGTTTTGTGGACTAGTTCCATTACTTACTTATTCCGTTTTATGGCTTTTCAATTGTAAATTATGGTAACGAGGATGTTTGTTATAAAAGTATTAGCGACTATTTTACGAGAATGATACTTTGGTAAGGAGCAACAGTTTGATGCTGAAGCTGAACTTCATCATTCGACTGACTGTAATGAGCGGTTGCAATAATTTATGAACCTCAAGTCAATGGCGAAAACACAGATTTCATATCCTGCAATTTCAACGAGGTATCCGGTTGAGATGGGGATTTCAGAATGAATCCAAAACTATGTGTGAACGGGTCACTAGCCCGTAGACAAAGATTCACCAACAGAACTTCATGAATGTTTCCGATAAGGATGCTAGGCGCCTGCATCTCTACCGTAAACCAAAATTTCATTTCCCATCATTTCCTTTACAATTTCAACATCAAGTACGTATATAACCGATAAATAATTTACCCAGATAATTTTTCATAAAGCACAGTAGGCTTTACACACATCAATCACTATTACCCGTCCCTACTCCATGACAATGACACCAGGCTTCGGCAGGATGAGCTATGTGAAATTGTTTTGTTCGAACTTGTGAAAAGATTTTTATTGTTTGAAGAATAAGAGGGTAAAGATTTATGTGAATAAATATGGTATTTTATGCCAGCTGTTCATAAAGAGATCTGTGTATTATGCTTCGTCTGAATTGTACTGAGTCTTGAGGGCTTAAGAACAATTTTTTATTGAACACTCAATGTTGGCATGTTTTAGCTGCAGGCTATAAAATAACTGCATAAAGCTTATTCAGAAAGTGTGTATACAGGTACATTTTACAGGTAGTAGCCTTGCTGATTTCAGCATGAATGGGCCGGCTCGACCGGGGAAGTACTACCCTCTCACAGAAAATCGACGTAAGGTAACAGTATTTAACTGTTGCGTTTCGTTCGGTGAATGAGAGTGCCGGAGGCCTTATCCCCTAGTCCCACTCCTCATCCTATCCCTTTTCTCAATCCCAAGGGGCGGCAACGCACTTGTGATTCCTGTGGTGTTGCTTGTGCCCATGGGCGGCGGTAATTACTTACCATCAGGTGAAACGTCGGCTCGTTTGCCGCCTATTTCTATAAAAAAAACATGATACGTCTGCCACTAGCTAGACAGTCTAGCTACAGATAAATTCGTAGCAGTGACTACATACTATAATGTCGAATTCATAAAGTGGCGAAGACACTGACACTAGCGTCATCTAACGGACACCGACGGTCGTAGTTCCGTGGTAAATCACGATGGAAGAACCCGAATCCCTTTATTGAAAGTTTCAGAGGTAATTACTATGTGAATAATGTCTTAGAAACGATCTACCAGGTACGATCATCTTTGGTTAATGAGTCTAGTTGAATGATCATCACACTTCTTTCAGCCAAACAACAACAATTCTGTTTACGTGCCAAAATCAAGGCCAAATAATCTATACATACTTCCTACATCCTATTCAAATGTCTGTTAAACGATTCCAGCATACAAAGCACAAGTTCATTTTGTATACAATATCGTTTTTACATGTAGCTACCGCCATTGTGACACGAAACCGCTGGTACCAAAACGAAGCCTAAGTACTTCGGCAACAATGAAAAACTAACAAGTTTAGTGTGAGTGAGTAGCTAGACGAGATAGTGGTTCAGTTTAAAGTAAACACATTATGGTTAACAAGTACACATTCTATCAATATTAGAATTTGAACTATAGCATTTCCGAAAATTGAGGTAGGAAGGGATGTATTCCTTGAATCATGAATCTTTTTGTACCTACTACAATACATTTGTACCAACACAATATTGAGCAAGCAAAAAAGGTCAGATTAGCTAACATTATACCTATATAATGTTAGCTAATCTGACCTTTTACATCTATTAAGCGAAACCATAATGTTTTAAAAGCATTCAAACTGTTCAGACATTTCGAAGATTATGTGGAAAAAGAATTACGATACCTACTAAGTACATGAACGCTAAAAAATAACAAAAGAACATGGCAAAAAAAATATAACATCTAGGCTAATTATTTATAAATTTTAGTGCACTGAATACACCTAAACTGCAAGCGAATACGTTGTTTGTATGTCGTAATCGTGCGTGTAATACGTAAGCCAAATATAATCTGTAATTGCTTAATATAGCCTAAAGGAAATTCAATTTTGAGGTCAAATATTCAGCTGTTGGGAACTACACCAAGATTTTGGTATCAATTAGTGAAGTACAAGTTCATATTGACTGTACGCGTACGCGCCTTCAAGGACAGTATCTGGTGTAAGGGTTAAGTAGGTAAGCTTGATCGTTGGGTTGGCGTCCCGTACCTACTCTCCCTCCTCAGAATCTCCGAAAGACCAAATTTAATGAGAGGTGGAAGAATGTGTTAATGCTTAAACAACTTTAACCCATTCGCTGTCCTGTGCGAGACACAATAGAAAATCAATTGTTATGAATCACTTATGATACACGGGACAAGGAAAGTGTTAATATGAGTAGCTAGATGCACATTGTCATCTACTGTGTTTTGGAGAGGAGTCACAGCTGCTGGGACCGATATTCCAGCAGTCTTGAAACTATCAAACGTCGATACTAGTCAAAAAAGTTTAACATGACATAACATAACTGGGTATACAACCACACCTTGCCAGTTATGTTTCGGTCCCAATGTAATAGGGCGAGGCTATTGCCATCTACCGGGCACAATATTGAGCGAGCAATAATTAACATTTTTCAAAAAAGTTTTGCTTAATTTATTAAGGTTCTGGCTCAGGTTGAGGAGGAAAAAACGGCAGTATTTCTTGCCAAAAATAAAATCTGCGTGACACCGCTTTCTGGGGAAGGGAAATCGAGAACACCGCAGTAGTTTTAACAAATAGGCTTCAAACGACTGTAGAGTCTTTGAGAAGAAATCTGGTGCAAAATGGCACACGGTTACAAATGGAGCCATTTGAGTGTAATTTTCGTGTTACTTAGCTTTATAAATCTCGGTGATCCATTATTTAAATACCAGGGTAAGCTGTGTCAGTTTTAGTGCTAAGAAAGGTTAATTTGTTTACTTGTACAAGTATAAGTTGTAATAAAAAAGACTTTTTGATTAAAAATGCGTAAATGTGTACAAAATGTGAAACTATCTGCATTTAGCTACAAATAAACAAATGGCTTACTAGCATTTATTATTATTAGCTGATCCGGCAAAAGTTGGTTCTGTTTCATTTTGAAGCCAAATAAAAAAAGTCTATGAACATAAACTGAAATAAAATTTGTTGGAGAAGGTCAATTCTTATCACCATAAGGGTATAAAAATTAAAACACTGTGACCTGATCTCAGACCTACCAAACAAACACCAAAATTCATTCAATTGGTCAAATAGTTTCGGATGAGTTCGATTTCAAACACGAGGTTTTAATACGTGACTTTTTTATCAGTTACTTATTGTACTGTTCTACCTTCATAATCTTTTTAACACTATTTATTACAATATTTTTGATAAAAATGTGATACTAACACTGAAAAATTTCAACAGCACTAACACACAACAGCCATTATTAGATCAAGCACACTAACAAACTGAAGCCTAGCTTAGTCATATGAGAAATTGCCGCGTTTCTATGTCATGCAGGCGTAGAGTGACTAAACAATGTGGCTAGCTCATTTACTATGAAACAATGCTACTGAGGTATTCGCAGTCAGGTGCCGACGCTTTGTAAGTACTATTCAACGTCAATTACGTTGGCTACGCAGCGCAGCTCAGTCTATTTCACATTGTTTTTGACACAAAATAAACTTGGTACAAGGTTGTTTATTTTTTAAACGTGTGGTTGAATTAAGCGGCTATTTGGTAGAGTTCGCCCCGGGCTCCATCCGCGTAAATTATGCATCTACACCTTCCTTATGAATTACACTATCTATTAGTGAATTGTGAAAAAGCTACAAAAATCAGTTTAGTTACCACGTTCATGCAGACAGAAAGGAGACAAAGGGGACTTCATTATAATAAGTTTTAGTTAACTGAGGTTGGCGTAGTGTTTTATACGGCCGCCTCACCGCTTGACACTGCGCCGAGTGTTGTGGGTTCAAACAACATACGAGGCAACACTTTGTGTCATTCATAATGTGTACATTGTGTCATAATACCAAATGTGTTGAATGTGAACTCTTGACCACAACAAAGCTACCGCGCGTAATGCTATGCTTTGCAGTAATTAGGCTACGTTTCCACCAATGTGCGCGAGGGAGCTAAAAACAGAAAAAACATACTTACTTACCTCTCTACCACTACTTGCGTCCCGGCATGGTAGAAATAGATAACCGCTCAACAGATTATCGCTGCTTTGAAAATATTCTACTAAATATAATTCTCACGACACTTGCATGAAAACCGCCGTTCTACATGAAAATAAATGTCGGTTATGCTAAGAACTGCTGGCTTGGCGTCGTATGAGATGATATGGGTGCCAATCAACGTACCACTAGTGGTTCGGCGTTGTACCGAAAGTATGTACTAGGCGATTTGGTGATATGGAAAAATATTAATATTGTGGACTGTATAAAGAATGGCTGGTAAATCGCCTAGAAGATGGGTGAACGGGCGATCTTATGACTATTGAAATTTATAAGGAGGCACGCCTTACCTTGACAAAATGGCGGCCGCCGGCGTCTTCGAGAGTCGGGCTACAAAACCGATCGCTCCACCTGGATCCAGCCCGAAGCTGCACAGATCACCCCACTACACCCGCGGGTGGTTTAGTTCTCGTTTATAGTATAAAGGCGGTAAATATTGCGGTATTGCACGCGTTCGGCGCGGCGCGGGGCTGCGTAAGCACTCATCCGATCAGCGTGACGATTGATCTTCGACTCCATCGCAGCGTCATTGAATTCCGCGACCAATTAGAGCGAGGCGTGCCTTTGGGAAGGAAAGGGATAAAAGATCGCTCGTTTTGACACTGCGGTATGCAAAGGAATTTATTAGCTAGGTGTTGACATAATTAACTATCAATAGAAAGATAGATGGCGCTACCATATCCCCCCGGCCCTAAAGGGTTGCCTGTAAAAAAAATAAAATTGAACTTAGCTATGTTGGATGTACTACCGCATAACTCATCAATAGGCTAAGACAGCGATATGATATTAAAATTAATCTAAATTAACTTTAGCGAAAACTACAAACTAAATACTTAAACTAAGAGGTAGATCCAACTTCGGGCTAGGTCTCACTGAGTTGGAAGCGGACAGAGACGTACAACAGGGCGCACGTAGCTCCTCTTCGCGGTTTTCACGGTAACAACGCGGGTTGTACCGTCTTTGGAAGTATGCAGTTTCTCCACGATGGCTAACGGCCATGAAAGCGACGGAGCATTATCATGTACTATGACGACCAACGTACCTTCCTGTATAGGGGATGCAGGACTATTCCATTTGGATCTAGCCTGAAGCTGGTGGAGATATTCCGCACGCCAGCGCCGCCAGAACGACTGCACGAGTTTATCCAGCAGAGTATGGCTCTGGAGCAAGATTGAAGAGTTTGTTTCAGGAGCCGGAAATGACGATAATGGCACTGTGTTCAGAAAATGTGCAGGGCTTAACGCGGATGGTTCTGCAGGGTCACTACTCAATGGCGTGAGCGGACGCGAGTTGATCAGCGCCTCGACTTGTGCAAGGACAGTTAAAAGCTCTTCGTAAGAGAGTAAACGCTTTATCAACCTGATTGACGCGCTGGCTAGGAAGATCTGCCATGGGAGGCAAAATCGGACGCGGACGAAATTTGAAACAGACGTTACATTTATGTATTCTGTGACGAATTATTCGTCGAACAGCTAAAACCCAATATTTATTATTATTATTTATACCTAAGTAAGGACATAAGCAACTCTGGACCAGCATGGAGATGGTTCTTGGGATAAAAATCAACAAGAAGGTCGACAACATGATCATGACGCGGTAGAATGCAAGGATGCTTGTAGTTATAAGGTTCATCTGAATTTGACAGACGACCACCAACGCGTATGACGCCGTGCTTATCGAGAAACGGCTTGAGCCTAAGAATAGCGGGAGAACAAGGTACATTATTTTTCAAATTTTGAATGTCGTTACTAAAATGAAAAGCCTGTACAGCTCGTAGTAACTTATATTCTGCAAATTCAAGGTCAGTACTTGAAACAAAAGTCCCATTAGGTCGGTGCCTAAGAAACCTATAGACATAAACGATGGCGCGGAGTAACTTAGACCACGATGACATGCGTAGTGCGAGTGCATAGATCGGAGATTCAGCAACCTCAACAATCACGGGATGAGAAACATACTTCCGTTCGGGTACATCCTCGTCCTCTGCACTGTGGTCAAAGGGTTGCATGGGCCACTCTGACGGATCATGGGAAATCCAAGAAGGTCCACGATGCCACAATGGATGATGCAGAAGATTAAGTGGAGTAACACCACGACACAGGCAATCAGCGGGGTTCTCAATACCCGCGACGTGATTGAAACAAGTAGCAGAAACAAGTTCAATTAATTTACTAACGCGGTTGGTGACAAAAGTCTGCCAGCGGTGAAGAGAAGAATAAATCCAAGCGAGCACTATTTTCGAGTCAGAAAACGCGTATATTTTATTGATAGGGTAGTGGGACTTGACGCTCTTCTGTGGAAATATTGGGTTTAGGCGGCTTTGACTTGCGTAAAATAACGGCAACATCCTTTCTAAGTGTTTCCGCATTGTTAGACGGTAACTTGTTACGCGTTATCACCTCTTCTATGCTACTTATGACGTTTTCATATGGAATCCATTTAGGTGTTAATGCATAATTCAACCCTTTCGCCAATACGCTGTCGTGCTATCAATAACATAATCTGATAAATTGACTACCGTTTTCTGTTGGGTGGACTGTTCATATCGCAGCTGTGAAAAACCGACATATTAATAATTCGGCTATAGCTGAGCACTTGTTGGAGTCTGGACCAAACCACTGGATAGAACTGCATCAACCACAAGTCTTATCCACCGATCGTCACTATTACTCCAGGATAGTACGTGAAGCGGTAGAAATCAAGAAATATAACAATTTCAACCGGGAGGATGGATATAGATTATCGGCTACTTGGAATCCAGTCATCAGCAAATGTAAACACCGCCGCAGTGATAAATCTCAACAGTGTGTAGACGTCATTAGTGTAGTGTGTCGGAGTACCGACAGTGCGAACTTAAATAAAGACCAAGTGAGGGTAGGTGCCGAAACCCGCACTTCCACAAGACGGCACTGAGCTCTCATCAGTCTCTCCGCGACCACGCTCGGTGCAAGACGAGCGAAACGTCGAAAACAAATAGGTATTTATACATTAAATAAATTAATTGTACGCGATTAAGACCCGCTAATTTATTTTGTATGGTTTGATAACCAAAGTTCTTTGATCAAGAGCTTGGCGTACAAAATTGTGGGAGCCACAAAACCCATTATGTCCCATAGTCGAGCCACTGTGGACAGCATAGTGTGTTTGGTGCACTTATCATCTGGCGGTGAGACGTCAAACCGAAAACTATTACAGGATTTGTCCCAGCGTAAACCGAGAACTTTATGCGGTACAGACTTCTCAAACTCAATGTCTGGAGAAGCTTTATGAGAATCAGGTATGCGTGCGAGAACCTTCTTAGAATTGCTTGTCCATTTGACAAGATCAAACTGGCCTCGCTTGAAAAGCTAAATAAGCTCTTCACAAAGCGAAATTGCTAGCGGAACGGATATGACACTACAGGCGATGTCATCCATATATAAAGCGAAAGTAGCAACAGCTGCTGCGGCGGGAAAGTGATCGCCTTCATCAGCGATCAACTGGCGAACAACTCGTAACGCGTGATATGGGCTAGACTTGAGTCCAAAACAAACACGATTGAACTGATACACGGATAAAGGTTTCTTATTGTCAAAACGATAAAAAATCCGTTGAAATCTACGGTCCGATTCGCGAACGCCGATACTGAGAAACATTTGGCGGCAATCAACTGACAGAGCGATTTGGAAAAGACGAAACTTTATTATGATGTTAAATAAATCACCCTGTAGATTAGGGCCGGCATGCAAAATGTCATTAATCGACTGACCCGATGTAGGCCTACAACTAGCATCTAAAACCACACGAAGTTTAGTAGAGGTTTTATCTTCGCGAACTACGCCGTGATGCGGGATATATGAGGGAAGAGAATTGCCCTCGTTGTTTACAACTACAATTAAAAAACCTTTATTTAGGTAGTCACGAATGACGTCATTATGGGCGCCGCGTAACTTAAGTGATGCATCAAGTTTACGTTCTAAACAATGGAAACGTGTAAGCGCAGCAGCTTACGAGTCGCCTAACGAATAAGGGTCACCATAGAATGGCAACGCCACAACGTATCTGCCACTGTCGTCACGAACAGTGGTAGCGCGGAAATGTTCTTCACACTCGAGATCCTTACGGCTCATCGAGGGCGGTGCGCTAATCTCTTCAAGCTCCCAGAATCGCTTGATAGAGAATCAATATTATTTTCTTGAAGAACAGAACAACAGCAAGACGTAATATAATGAGAAGTATGTAACGTAGGTACGGTACCCATAATCACATACCCAAATACCGTCTCAATAGCGGGCGGTAAATTATGTTGCTCACTACGTACATTTTTAGGTAGTAACAAGTGCGGAAATATTGAAGCTCCGATCAGCACATCAATGTCTGCCGGATTCGCAAATTCCGCGTCTGCTAGCGGCAATGTCTCGAGATGTGTGAGTAGCGATACGTCCACATTAGCATTCGGCAATATGTCCATAATACGCTCCATGATAAGCGAAGAAATGTTAAAATTAATATCCCTATCAAAACGCGAATGTATTTTAATATCTACGGAACCCTTGCAATGTTTTTCTGACCCCTCCGATCCCCTTGACTACTAAGTTAGTATTTTTAAAGTTATCCCACAGTCCGAGGCGTTTGGAACAATCAGAAGTAATAAAGTTACTCTGTGATGCGCTATCGAGTAAACAATGAACTATGTGCGGTGCGTTATTAATATCATAAACGATAACTTGCGATGTTGCTAATAGAACCATTTTGGACGCCTTACACTGCGGTTTAGCATCTCGCTGAGCATGACAAGCGCGCGAGGGTTGTCCGCGTGTGTGCGCCGCCAGCGCAATGGACGTCGTACACAACGATACTTCGCACTGAGACGCGGCGGGGGAAGCTACCGTGGCACAGGCGGCCTGCACCTGCGACGTAGGCGGGCTATAAATCGGGTCAAGGTAATCGGGTCCAAATGTAATAATGAGTGATGTCTTTGATTACATGAACGACACTTCGTCTTACTAGAACAATCACTCGTTTTATGTTTTATACTTAAACAATTAACGCAAGCTTTGTTTTATTTTACACATTTAAAACGAGCAGTTGGATTTAAATTATTAAAAGCGGGACATTTATAGAAATGGTCGTGTACTATATTTCTGCACAGACACTTCTGTGAATTAGTATTATTAGATTCCGAGCATGCTCCGTAAGATTGCGGTTTAGGGACCGAGTTATTATTGCTATTTCGCGATTTATTCGACTTTTGTTTGCTATTGTTATTAATAGACGAGCTAGATGAACTAGACTGCTTATTATGAAATATTCGACACTGACCTTCGATGAAAGAAATAAAACTATCTAGTGTAGGTATTTTATGATTACGTTCAGTCATCTCGAAAGCACGAATTGTTTCAGTGTCAAACTTTTTTAAAGCCAGTTGAAGAAACATAAAGTCGGAAAGATCTTTTAATTTTAAGTTTTTAAGGGAACTAACTGCGGTAACAAAGTTGTCTATAAACAGCTGGAAATTCAAAACAGACGCGGCACCGGACAATTTAAGATTTAAAGCTTGATCAAAGTAAGTAGACGCTAGAACACGAGTATCTTGATACCTATCAAGTAGTGACTGAAATATGACCTGATAGTTCTCAGCACTGGGTGTGACACCTGCAAATACGGACTGGGCCTTTGGTGACAGTTTACCTATTAAATAGTACAACCTGTCAGCATCTGTCAGAGAACCATTATCGTGCACTGTAGACTTAAAACTCGCATAGAATAACATCCAATTTGGTATATCGCCATCAAACGACATAAGCTCAATTGGCGGTAATCTCGGCGCTCGAACCGCCGGTTCGGCAGAAACGGGCTGTGCGGAACATTTACCTTCCAATTGTGATTGTATGCGCTTGATGATACAATAAAGATCTTCGAATGAGGTGTACGCCTGATAATTCGGCTGTTCATCAGGATTAATAGAAAGCAATCTTGCGTTATAATCGTCTAACAACTTATGAAAATCTGTTCAAATACTAATGTCATACAATAACTTAGAAATGATTCCCTATTAATATCGGAAGTAGCGGCAGTTTTTGAGCGCTCGTAAATGTTTTGAATACGCTTAAATAAAATATTACGTTTAGCTTCCAAGATTGTCAGCTCTTTTTCTTCCGACAAGCATGGCTTCTTTTGTTGCGCCATATTTACGCAGGTATAAGCTAATGGGACCGATTCAAAATAAGAATACCTAAAGTACCTATTATTTTACCTAAGTAGGTGTTTATGCGGTAGTTATTCGTAAGTAGGCAACAACTTTAAGGCGGTGGAACTAAAAGGTGCTTGAAATATGGAATTTACAAAACAACTATGATAGTTCCAGTAATAATAATTGGGTAGATATATCAGATTAGTAGGTAGCTACATAAAAGTATATTACCTACGGAAGCGTGCGGAAGTAACCACGTAATGGGTATGTAAATGGACTAGGAGTATAGCTAGGTGCTATAACTACCTAGGTAGGCACTTCTAGAAGATACCTACGCGAGATAAACGAGAGGTTACGTATAAACGCAAATGAATCAGACTCGTACGGATCAAAAAACGGTTCGGCGTTGCACCGAAAGTATGTACTAGGCGATTTGGTGATAAGGAAAAATATTAATATTGTGGACTGTATAAAGAATGGCTGGTAAATCGCCTAGAAGATGGGTGAACGGGCGATCTTATGACTATTGAAATTTATAAGGAGGCACGGCCTTACCTTGACAAAATGGCGGCCGCCGGCGTCTTCGAGAGTCGGGCTACAAAACCGATCGCTCCACCTGGATGCAGCCTGAAGCTGCACAGATCACTCCACTACACCCGCGGGCGGTTTAGTTCTCGTTTATAGTATAAAAGCGGTAAATATTGCGGTATTGCACGTGTTCGGCACGGCGCGGGGCTACGTAAGCACACAACCGATCAGCGTGACGATTGATCTTCGACTCCATCGCAGCGTCATTGAATTCCGCGACCAATTAGAGCGAGGCGTGCCTTTGGGAAGGAAAGGGATAAAAGATCGCTCGTTTTGACACTGCGGTATGCAAAGGAATTTATTAGCTAGGTGTTGACTTAATTAACTATCAATAGAAAGATAGATGGCGCTACCAACTAGAGATACCCGAACATGTTGCAAAATGGTGACGGTATAATTTCTACGGACATGCTCGTGCTTCATGATAAGAGTCTTTTCCCGAGACAACGCTACAACTTTGATAATGATTATGACATGATTTCCGAACCACATACATATGTTGGCTACACGTGGCGGGATTCGTGACTAGCTGCGGTTTGGAAATATGATACGCAATACTGGAATTATTCCTCATAATCTGCCGGCCACATCTGATGGACATACAGCCCTACAAAGCGAATCTGTTTTATCAAACCGGACAGCGCAGCTATTGTGAATAGCTGACTACATAGCAGCTTTTCATTAGGTAATAGAAATTAATAACGGAGATAATGGGGTAAAACAAGCTTATATGAACATAATAGTGCTCAAAAAGCACGTTCGCTTTTGCGTAATCGCGTATTAGTGGCTAGTGCTGACGATTATGTGGAGTAGTAAAAGTTGATACTGGCAAAGTTGGCAAACAAGTAAAATTGTTCTACAAAAGAGGTTTAGTGTTATAGTTATCTGCACATGGTGCTATCGATAGATAGTTGTGTTGACAATACTCAATCTTAAATAAACTGAGACAGTAAACAGATTTTCAATGGTTTCAAGTTAAGCAAATGTGTTATGAATAAAAGCGCCTTTATAATATTACACAGGACCTATGACATAAATAATTGTGTAGCAATGCAATGCATAAGATATTCGATAAAAAATCTTGCTGTTCATGGATTGGATATAGATTTATTTATTCGCGCTTTGTAAGTGTAGGAAAGTATCGCACTTTTTTACATTTGGATTGTATGAGGAGTTCGATAAAATACTGGATAGAGAATCTTATACCTTCTTCATAGAAGCCATCTAGGTATCTCTACTAGGCTATTGCTAATTCATAACTCTGACATATAATATTTTATATTTTCTTTCACACGTACGCGATCCAATATTTAAGGTTTTAAGACAAATTATGCACGCTATCCATCTACAAAGGGAATCATCAATATAAATAAATCCGAAAGAAATTGACACGTGAGTATTAATAACATATTCCCAAAATGGTACGTTTATTAAAAACGCTTTCACTTCTATCAATCATCGCCTGAGTAATGTAGCAAACAATAGAATTAGAACTTTCAATACACTAGTTAAATTTGCTATTACATTCACGATTGAAATCGGGGTAAAGAACTCTTCGATCCGCATCATCGTAAAGAAAATCTGTGTTGCGCGCTGTAGATTTGAACCAGATACCGTCTGCGTGGTCGTGGCCGTCTGTTGGTATATATTCTGGACTATAGCTGCTTTCGGAATACCTATAGGTAATGAAACTAGACTGCGCCCACGGCCCCACCCCTGTGGGACATTTTAATACCTTAAGAGGGGATTTTTTTAAATCCTCATTTAGTGCTCCCCTACAAGGTATATATAATTACTAGATGAGCCCGCGGTTACACCCGCAGTATTTAAGGCTGCTCCCGTGGCTCATAGCGTAGCCTATAGCCTTCCTCGATAAATGAGCTATCTAACACGAAAAGATTTTTTTGAATTGGACCAGTAGTTCCTGAGATTAGCGCGTTCAAGCAAACAAACAAACTCTTCAGCTTTATATATTAGTATTAGATATGGCAAAATTCACCTTATTCTAGTCTGTCAGCCAGTCTGTAACGCAAGAATTTAAATATACTGAAGACTAATGGGTAATAATTACATACATACATACATATCGTCACGCCTTTTATCCCCGAAGGGGTAGGCAGAGGTGTATTTCTACACCCACTTTTCGCCAGATATACTTTAGTCCCACGTAATAAGGGGCGAGCCTATTGCCGTACCGGGCACATTTCCAGACTCCGTGCTGCTACTGAGAATTTCGTGACAGAAAAACCCAATAGCACTGCCCGACCCAGGAATCGAACCCGGGACCTCCCGATCCCACGCGCACATTTATGCCACGAGACCAACGAGGCAGTCGCAATAATTAAAATAATAAATACTATTCTTTTAATAACTATACCAAGTGCGAAACTTCTAGGCACTAAATTACTTTCAGTTCAATCAGCACAAATCTTTGGCGACAACTAATTATATTTCGGTTTTGAGTTTTAAAAGATTCATTAGTTGTGATGTGGCTTAATTACTTCGTGGTTTTTCCATCTTTTGTTAACTGAGTTTTGTTGAAATATGTTTTTAGTAATATTTTAATTGCCTTTTTATTTGCGAAGTTAAACGGTTTCGCTGTGAGTCATTAATCAAACCGGGTATACGAAAAACTGGCTATACTTTTCCAGGGTAAGCTGATCTATTTTAACCGACGGAAAATAGGATAATGTTCTCAATTTGGTTAACAACGTGCCGATGTAGGTATTGGCGATATTATTATTTTCCTTGGTTCGAAAAATAAATAATTTGTGTTAGGTTATACGATGATCAGATAGATTCCTGCAAATCCGTATGCAACAAGTGGGAACAAACTTCTGGAGAGATAAAGGCTTCCACTTGGTATCGACCGAGTCATAAAGCAATCACACACCAGCTTATCAAGCTGGTATTGAATCAATAACATGATTATAATAATAATAACTGTAGATATTTTGGTGGACAGCGATTCCTATTTCATTGCTCATAATTATTTAAATTGTTTAGTTATCCTAGAAACTCTTTTATATTCACTTTTCTGTTTTTTTTTCATGTCGATTAATTTGATGTAATTTTTTACAATGATAGGTCAGTTTATAATGGTTGTTCAGAGCACTTCGTGTTGCAATATGCATTGTATTATTGACTAGAGTAGCCATTGTTGCTCTCACATTTATTTACTGACATTTAACAGTTTAAACAAAATTTATGAAGTGAACACAATACATGGTTAAGTGCACATTTAAATAATATTACAATGCGAACGTTAAATTGTGTCATAAAACAGTAATGACATTGTTTAAACGTTGTAAATCTTCTGACTTATTTTTTAAAGTTCAGATATCATCATTTAGGTCTAGTCATTTTTTATCATATGTCTTATGATGATGATGATTACAAGTAAAAGATGTTGCAGTAAATTAAAATCCTGAGCCTGGTTCTATTGCTATTTTTTTAGTCTCATGGAATCCACATCATGCTAATCTGCTGCCAAAAGAAGTTAATAAAAAGAAGAAATAGGTAGAAAGATAGGCAGTCTAATGAACTCTAGCATCGGTATGATTCTAGTGCCGGACACACCTTGGAGGAATAAAAATGTGGGCATCGCTATTCTAGCGTCATCGTATTCTCAGTAACTGCCACTGAGGCAGCAAGTTAGCAGCATGATTGCCTGGCACACTACTGGCAGTGTAACAGCACAGCTGCTGAGTCTCGCTGTCTTTTTTATTGCTTCAATATGGTCGTTATGAAATATATTTTATGACGTAAGATTTAATGGCCAAATTTAAATGTCAAGTTAATCCCTGTATCAGAACCGTACCGTTGCCGTACTTGCATAATGTAAACCTTAAGAATCACAACAAAAGAATAATAAAAATAAAGCAGTTGACTACATTTTCTGCAGTACTGTCAACGTTATATGTACAGATATTTTAAACGTATTTCCTTTACAACGATGCAAATATTTTACATAAGATGCTACTATAATATGAACGAGACAAAGTATACTGCACCATTCTTTATATTCTATGTAGAAGCGTTATTGAAATTAAATAAATAGCTGAACCATAGTATGAAAAGAATAGTAGGATAGCTTCATACAAATCGGCCGCCGCGCCGCCGCGCTGGTTTGAATATACGCGTGAGTCGCCGGCGCCGTGTAAGCACGCACTTTTCACGCACACACTCTCATAGACGAGCGCGGCGTCAGTACGGGATGCGCCGCGCGTCTGATCGCGCGCATTCATGTAGATACTACACTGCTCGTCCGCTCGAATTGTTTATGTACATTCAGTTTTGTAATAAACGTTATTAATATTATACAATGTGTTAAACGACAGTAAATTAAACTTGTTACATTTTTCTCGCTATAAAGGGCATTTAGATAGTTATATAACGCTTAGGTTGTCAGTAGGTATTTGAAAAAAATATATGCCAGCTTAAATTCTGTAGTATTCAGCGCAATCACGTAAAAAACGGCGAAAAAGCGCGCGCGCCGACAAAGCCGGCGCCGCGGTATAAACAAGTGACAACCCGTGCGTCATAGCAAGAGTAGGCAATTAACTCGCCGAGCGGCCTTAGCTAACCTACTATTCTTTTTTTACTATGGCTGAACTAAAAATGGTATTATATTGTTCGTATCAAAATGTTTCGCGGTTTTGTTATAGAAAACGTGCATTGTACTGTGAAAGTGTCAAAATATTGTGAAATACTGCCCGTATTTATTTTAAACTGTTTGAAAGTTTTGGTCGAGCCAAATGTCACTATAATAATCTACAGTGTATACCGTATAGAAATATTAAAGTTATTGTTTTATAAACCTCTGGATTGCGGAGGTCAGACAGTAGTCGCTCTGTGGGAATAATTTTTCAACTGTGGTTAGACAAGTTAGCAGACCCTGAGCTCCAATGGCGACAGTCTTGGATGCAACTGAGATCTTTAGCGTTCTAAATGATAACGATTAAGAATAATATTTTTATTGGTACCTACAGAGCTGACATTTGACTTTATATTTTAAGTGGCTCCACTAGTCGATGCAGGCTGATCGGGTGTCGAGATCGAGGTCCCGAGTTCGATTCCCAAGTCGGGCAAAAGTGTCACTGAGTTTTTCTGAATTCTCAGTAGCAGCACGGAGTTTGGTAATGTACCTCCATTACGTGGGACCTACAATTCGTAACATAGCAAAATGTTGGTTTAGTATTACATGTCCTTCAGGGATAAAGGCGTGAATCTATAAATTTTGTAATTCAGCAATAACTTATCTTCCCTACAAAGCCTATGTGACAACTTTCTATTCCTATTCGAACTAATACCGAATTCTAAACATATTTCGGGTAGTAGGAATTTCCAATGACCAAAACTTTACGTTACAACCGCCTGCCATGCGTGTTAAACACTTCACACATTCTACCCTAAACACATAGACATTTAATACACTCACCATAAGTACCGACACCATAAGCACTAAAATGTTAAGAAGAATTACTTCTGAAACATTAACCTGGGCAAACTCATACATTCTCTAAAACACAACACAAATCTTGTCACACGAACTTCAACTTTACATCACTACACCTAAGATTTGATTTGAAATGAAGTTACATACGTTTTCTCAATCATATCACCGATGCACGGAGTTTCACGAACTTTACCGAAGTTGCCCGATGTTCGGCAGTCTGAGTAGGATTCGACGCAAGTTTGGCTGTACCGTGTTTCGTACAAATTACCTGATTCCTGAGGGATTACTCTGTGTAACTGATGTTTGTAAAGTTCGCTCAAGTTGTAGACCAAGTTACCTTGCATATAAGAATGGAGATAGTATGGATTAAGAATGTTTGTATAAGTTATTGGCTAAGTTTGTGTTTTGTACGTAGGCGAGTGATGGCTTGGTAAATGAAAAAAAGGATGTCAGTTGTTACATTTATTTTTAATAGTTTGAAGTTATTTGAGATTTTTCTATTATAAGTGTAACTAACGAATTTTCTAGAGTTTTATTTTCACTATGCTCGCAAATCGTAGAAACTTGCGAGGCGAGTTATTAGAGAATTGCACAAAACACTGCGTAAGGAGTTCCATGGCTTTTTGTGTCGAACAAGTTAGTTGTAATAACACAAAGTTGTAATGTTGCACCGGGGTTATATCTTTCCTAAAGTTTTTGCGATACATTCATTAAAAGAGTGAATTCCTCAGCTGTGGAACTTAGGTAGGTAGATGTTTATGTTAAGCATCGTTCGGGTATTTGGTCGTTGTTTATAAGTATCCTTGAAAAAGATATAACTAGGTGAGTCCGCGGTTACACCCACTTTATATAGGGCTACTGCTTCGTACCCGCAGCTCATAGCGTGATGTTATTTAGTCTGTTCATTAGCGCGTTCAACCAAACAAACTCTTCAGCTTCCACTAAATTAATCATAATAGTTATATTTATGTAACGACAACTATATCGCGTAAAACACCTTATATTTCCCTCGACGCGTCTGCAACCGTGGTCCACAGATGACTATTATATCGCCTCTTTGCTTCAATAACGTGATAAGTCCGAAAACTGTTTTTTTTTTATTATTTGATTATTGAAACCGCCGTGGCCGATTCTATTTTTCCACAAAACGTGGTATCTTTTGCACATTTAGCAGTGAATCTATGAGCGAAAGAGAAAGAACAACTGTGTCAAATCGCGATATCTCGTTGTCTCTTTCTGCGCGGAGATTTGTTTCAACAACGAAACAAAACAGTTGTCACTACGCACGCGGCGAGGAAAGTGCTCTCATATTTCGGCAAAAACGTGACATCACGATCGAGTTATCACTTTGTGGTTGCAAAGGTATGTTTCATTTCAATTATTATTTTTTATTCTAAAATGTGATAGTGCGGGTTGACACAGTGTTGTTGAAAAATGTGGGTCATATGTTCATTGTTATAATTGGTCATATCACATTGTTGCCGAAAGAATGAGAATTTTGCTTTGTGTTATCATGAGATACAACATTGTATTTGATAAAACTTTTTCTAATACTAAAATCAAGTTATAGTTATCTGCTGATGTTCCGTTATTGAACAAAACACGAGTAAATTTGACCAGTAATATTCCTAAATATTACTATGTTCATGCTAAAACAAATAACTAGTTGTACTTATTTTTCCAGATGAATTCGTGATCTAAAAGACTTGTTAGTCTTGCATTGACAACGGACAACTTGAACACACCTATTGCAGGGACAAGTGCAGGTATTTATTTTTCACCACAGCAGCTCAAACATGCCGCTTTTGCTGCGAGACAACAGTGAACAAAACGCGATTTTGATTCGAGCGTGAGGCAAAGTAGCACGAATTGACATTGTTCAGCCATAAATTTGAAACATTCGAATTTTACTGTGCTCTGTCTCTTTCACATGCATATAAAAAGTGAGTGAAAAAACAAACCCCTTCGAATTCGAAATTCGATTTTGGAATTCGACCTCAAAGAAAACACGTACGGCAACGCAAAAAAAAAGATAATTGTATTAAAGAAATTACTTTTTTTTATATGTTACATATTGTTTACATGTTTAATTTATTATTGGATTTTAATAAAAATACGTCTAATTAATAGTATAAAATTAGTATTTAACCAATACATTTTTATTTATAGTTACAACAATGATACATTTGAAAAATAAACACCAGGGACGCGGTATTAAAACGCGATTTAAAATGTAGCGGGAATAAAAATTTCGCTGATGCTGATACAGTAGGTATAGCGTAACGTGTTAAATTATATAAATATATATAATAATCGAAAAAGATGACTGAAACTAGCGATGATGACTGTACTTTAACACCAGAAGAGTTAAATCAACAAGTGATTATGCAGAATTCAATCTATTCCTGTTCATTTCTATGTGTCCTAAGTAATATGTGTTCTCACTGCTGTGGTGAAAAGTTATGTGTGCTACACGAGAGCAAAGTTTTTGTATCTCGTGCTGTTGTTGTTAAAATCAGCACTCGAAACAAAAAACAACTTTGCTCTCTTGTTGCACAAATAACTATTATTCTTTTATTTTTTTACTAAGCACATCCACACCACACATATCCATACATTGTACAATAAAATTCTTATAAAGTATTCTTAATAAGAATACTTTATAAGTACACTTTATTTGTATTATTAAACTATTGATGATCTTTAAAACTCCGGCGCCGCCCCTCACACGGCTGATTTAGTTCCCACCTTCTACTTTATAACGCGTGGTAGGTAGGTACGTGTAATATTGAACTGTTCTGTGCGCGGAATTCTATTAAAAAAAAACTGTCGTGCTACAATTAAACTATTAATTTATGAAAACGATTTTTTTAGATGAGGCCGTAACGCTAACCTCAGGAGATGCACGGTCAAAGATAGAAGAAGCAACGATAAATGTTGATGAAAAGAAAAAAAAGCGGTCTCACCAATATCTAACCGCCTTCGTAGTGATTCGACGAGCAGCAGTAGTTCTTCAAGCGACTCATCATCTTCAAGCAGCTCATCTAATACGTCTTTTGTTGAAGATAAATTTCACTACTGTTTTTTTTTTTGGAATTTATCTAATCATAATTATATTCCAACTGTTATATATTTTGTATACAGACAGCAGCGATGATTCAGTTAAAGACCGAAACTATGAAGTTATGGAGCCTCAAAATTGTTCAGATTCTGACGAAAAAGTAGCTTATAATAGCGGAAGAAACCAATATGTTGTTTCACAAGTAATTGCTATTGATACACCTACAGAAGACTATGAAATGGTTCTTGACAGTCCAGTACAAGAAGCCGATGTGCTCCCGATTGTAAATGAACCATCAGCTGTTGAAAATGTTAGGCCCACTGAACACGTTCACGAAATGTGTTTCGCAGATTTCTATTATTGGAAAACACTCACTAACCAAATGAATTTTTCATTGCTAAAAGATGAAAATAATGATTTTGTCAAACTCACGAGTTTAAAGGTGATTAAAATTAAAAAAAGCGATGCTGAAGCTGTCTTTTTTAAAGATTCCTATGCTGATACAGAATTCAAAACAGCGATTGTTATTAAAAAGAAAAGGAACACCAACGTCGAATTAAAAAATGCATATATCCAAAAACCTGGGATATCGGATAAAAAAAGCAGACCTAATGGATTTAGTTAACAAAAACCTTATTCCAGATACCATAGGCCATTTTATGAAAGTTTGTAGCTTTTGAGAAAAGCGTTTTATTTTTAATTTAAGTGATTTTTAAAAGGCTGATATTAGATATTAATATTTAAGCCAAAACATAACTAAGACAGTTACAAAATTTTACATAGTGTGTTATCATTCGATTGTAAGGATAATATTTTTATGTAACATGGATATTTTTTGTTTGTTCACAAGCAGTTTGAGTTAGTTTTGTTTTAGTTTGTTAAAATTATTATTTTTTCGTCTGTGACGAGTTAGATGTTGTTATTGAATAATTCTTGCTATTGTTATCGAATATTGTATTTGCAAATACAAACTCTTGAATAATAGTTTCTTGTCTCTTCAACAATACTCAAAATTTACTTATTAAGTTATAAGTTATACCTGTGATTTAATTATTATTAAAGTCTGATTATTCATAAGGACAAAATATTAAGCTAATAATTTAATTACTCCAGTAAATGTTACTCTCGTTAAGTAATAAACAATAAAAATTGTGATATTAGTAGTCATAAGATGTTTCATTGTGAAATTTTATAAGTACATTTTGCAATTGTACTGTTTCCAATAAAGATTCGTTCTGATTTTTTAATATTATTTTATGTCAATAATGTTTTTCTCATAATATAACTCAGTTTCATAACCAAAATAATATCATCAAAATCGTGACAATTTAGTTTGAAACACTGATTTTACCATATATTTCCAAGAACAATGTGACATGTTTTCCCCTTTTTTTTAAATAGAGCCAATTTCTTGCTCAACTTCTAAAATATCAGTTTTTTAATAAGTTTTCACTTAGTTAATAAGTCATAATTTACAGTACATTATATCATAACTGTAAAAAGATATTCTGTGCTACACAATTATTTTTTGAAAGTTTAAAAACGCTCTCCTGTAAAATCCCACTTTTCAAGATATCACATTATTGAAGCAAAGAGGCGATATGTACAAGTATATATGTATAACTATGTGTACAAGTGCACGAAAGCCTTAAAGTATTAATTTATGACGCTGGTAAAGCAATTATGAAGCTTTTCTACATTCCTAAAAAAATACCATGATAAGTCTAGAAGGTATGTAGGCCTCATATGCGATACCACAAACACACATCTACGTATTACATCTACGTTACCTTTATAGATGAATATCCACAATATTGCACTGTATGTCTGTACATTTCTATACTTTTAAAATGTATACAACGGATTTATCGTGTATCCAATATTGTGCCCATATAGATTTTCTGGAGATTATTCGGCATCCATGTTAAGCCGTGTCTCCATTAAAAGCTTCGCTAGCGGTGGTTGGAAGCTTTAGCTGAAGCCTGTGCTAGTCCAAATAGTCTTGTCGAGTATTTACTGTGACGTGTAAACGAAGCAAGTTTTCAGATTAAAATGGATTAGCTTATTACTTGTGGGTGGGCAGAGGTGTATTACACATACACACCCACACTTCGCTAGTTATGTTTAGGTCCCAATGTAATAGGAGGCGAGCCTACTGCCATCTACCGGGCACATTATTAAGCGAGCGATAATTAACATTTTTAATACACATAACTTCAAAAAGTCAGAGCTGTGTGCCTGGGGTACGAACCCGAGACCATCGTCTCGGCAGTTCGTACACCACTAGGCTATCGACGTTTTTATTTTATTACTTGTAAAATAATTATAATATCGGCCTGACATATATAAACTGTCCCTTTGCTGGGCACGGGTCTTTTCTCATTATGAAAAGGGTTACACTACAGTCTACTACGTTGGCAGACTTACACCTCTTTCGGGAATATTATAGAGAGCTCGACATGCAACTTACCTCGCGATGTTTTCTTTTAGCAGGGAATATTGACTATTTAATTTTAAATAGTCTGTATTCCTTGCGCATTAAAACAGCATTACTTGGCTATGTTTTTATATTATTGTTGTTATATTCTATCTTGTTCAATATACCTATGTATTTTGTATAGCTATGTGTATATTATATTTATCTATTTATGTATTGGTGTATTTATGTACTTGTGTATGTATGTATCGATCCTTACTTCATTTAATGACCACTGTTTTTATTTATTTGATCTCTTCTAGTCCATCCCAAGGTTGCCTGAAAAAATTGCATATGGCGATAAGGCCGCCTATTGTACATTTGTAAAATTGTATAACGTTATGTGTGTAGAAAATTCTTTATTGTACACCAGATACATTTGTATTCTATCTGGTGTATAATAAAGAATTTTCTATCCATCTATACCAACTAATATTTCGCCACTGTTGTAAGCGCCATCATTACGGATATACTAGTACATCGACGTTAATGACTACGAAAGTTTAAAACATACATACATACATACATAGACTCACGCCTGTTTCCCCGAAGGGGTAGGCAGAGGCATATTAAACGCCCACTTTTCGCCAGTGTTTTGATCCCACGTAATAGGTGGCGAGCCTATTGCCGCTTATCGGGATATTTTGTTTGCCAGAGCCTCGTCCGTTGATCGGCAGGTGCACCACTTGCAGGTGAGGTTAGCTTGGGACCCTAAGTTCTTGGTGGGAACCCTATGCACCTTTACACATAAATTGACAATTTAATACACTTAAAAAAATACGCTGGTTTTAGGTACGATCGTCTCTGGCTAATAGTCTGTTGATATTTGCACTAGCCGAATAAAAACACTTTCAGACTGTAACTTAGCTATCGTTCTTACAACTTGTATAATATATGCATTTTTGTATATAATTATATTTTTTTTACTCACGTCTGTATCACGCAGAGGTGTAATATTACACCCAAATTTCGCAATGCTATGAAATTTAAGTCACATGTAATACAGGCCGAGCCTATTGCCGTTACCTGCAACATTGCCAGACTCTGTGCTGCTACTGAAAATTCGGAAAGACTCAATAACACTTTTGCCCGACCCGGGAATCGAACCTAAGATTAGCAGATGTATACACTATCCACTGGACCACGGAGGCAGTCCAGCAAAGTCAAAATCATTTATTCATCTAGTTCACAAGGTGACGCTTATGAACGTCATTTTTTAAAGTAAATTGCTTATTGCTTCTACATGTACATTTACTGCCTCGTTCGCAAAGCCTATTGCTAGAACCACGAGAAAGAACGGGCAACAAAACTCGTGGCCTCTCGTTTTAATCGCCAATATTATGGTAGATACATATTATATTTTTGTAAGGAGCTGCAACAGTTTTACATTGTACTTAATTACGTAGCAAAATTATATACATCGTTTTTCTCATTTTACTCCAAATAATTGAAAATTCAATAAGTGTTTTAATTACTCCCAAATAAGTCATAACTATAACAAATTTTAATTTAGTTCTTCGTACTCTGTCGGGAGGAGACTTTTGGCTTATATTTATTTATTTTTATTTGTTTAGTACTTTGTTGTATACTTTTAAGAACATATTATGTATAGGAATTTTATATTAAATAAAGTACAAAGTGCGGCCTTATCGCTAACAGCGATTTCTACCAGGCAACCTTTGGACGGAGATATTATTGGTAGGAAAGAAATGGTAGTTGTATTGTACCAGTAATAAGATGATAGATATATTCTGCGAATGCAAAATATTTCTCAGCATTTATATTCATTTAACTTACAAAAGATTCAACTTTGACATTAGATAGTATTAATTTGATTTTACTTGTTTTATATGAATATTTTTGTCGATATAATTGTTTCTGTAAATGAAGTTCATCAAAGTGTTTCGAAACTTATATTCTTCTTTTAGTAAAATTGAGTCAAAGTCAAAATCATTTATTGATTCTACATTTACATTTGGTACCTACCACGTTTGCAATACAATTATTTTAATTATCAAACAGACTATTAAGCTCAGGGCCACTATTTTCAAACACCAAATTGACAATATTCTTCAACATAACAAATAAAATTAAAAAAACGCATAAGTTTGATATAATGTATGGAAAGATTGATGTGTGATGACTCTGTCACGCAAAAACTTTGCATATCTATTTTTCTTATGTTATTAGGTCCATATATATTTTTATAATATGTATACATTATAAAAATAAATAAGTACCTGCCTTTCGTCACGATAAAACTAGTATCTAAAGAATAATTTTATTTGTATTATAAGGAGTTTTCAGCTACACTTTCTTACGAAATTTTAAGGTATTCACCAGCTCTATTGTAGAGTACAAACCTTTTTCATTTGCATCAAATTCTTCATGAAAGTGGGTATTGTTGTGAAATTTCCCCTCACTCGTTTTAGTAATTTTCGTGTTCCCAACTCGACCAGATGGACAGAATTGCTTCGTCAAAAATGGTTTCCGCTGCCAGAATAACGTTAAACTTGTGGTTTTTAATTTTGAGAACAGAATTCAAATTATAATTTGTTGCAGAATGTTATGTTGTAAAGGTTTGTTAGAACAATGAGTACTGATATTGAAGTTTTAGCTCATTAGTTTACAGCTAGAAATGTATTTATCCTGGATATAATACATATTATGTCATTTGGAAAAGGGTTTTTTTAGCCTTAGTGATGATTTAAGCTGTATTTATTTCCTTAAAATAATTATTTATGTGGCCTTTTACAATAATTTAAACGTAGGTACCGTGAAAGTGTAACTGTCTGTTACGCTTTCACGGTTTCATACCGCTCAGTCAAAGCCGCGAGAAAACGATTACTGAATAATAATATTAAAACATTTAAATAAAGAACAAAATATTATAGACTGTCAAGAATAAATTAATATACTTAGGAATTTAGAAAGGAAAGGGTGTAATTTTACGCCCGGTGTTTTAAATTACGGAGCAAGTAAATAAAATATTACTATATTAGGACAAGAGGGAATGCAAGGTCACTGATGATGATGTCATGGATAGAGCGAAGTGGAAGCGTAACGTGAAGAAAGCTGACCCCACCACCATGTGGGATTTATAGCTAGGAAGAGAGAGAGAGAGAGAGATACAGCATGGGACGTGCAAAGAAAACATACGTCTTACCTCCAGAAAATTGAATTTGAAGCAAATATTGTCTGCTTGGAAGAAAATATACAGTAAAAATACCGTGATTAGGTTTGTTGGGACAAAAGTTGAAACAATTTTAAGATAACTCTTTACTTTAGACTTTTATTCGGGCATCATGGATCGTAGTGTAGGTATTACTTGATATTTTAGACTGGTATATATAGACGTTTTGAGACTGCCTCGTTGGTCTCGCCCCATAAATGTGCGCGTGGGATTGAGAGGTCTCGGATTCGATTCCCGGGTCGGGCAAAGTGTTATTGGGTTTTTTCGTTTGGAAATTTTCAGTAGCAGCTCGGAGTCTGGTAATGTGCCCGGTATGACAATAGGCTCGCCCCCTATTTCGTAGGACCTAAAAAATCATGGTGAAATGTGGGTGTAATATTACACCTCTGCCTACCCCTTCGGGGATACAGGCGTGAGTCTATAAATAAAATAAAAAATAAAAATTAATTCCTGCAGTCGTCATGTCTGTCTGTATGAACGCGATGAGCTCAAAAACTACTGAACGGTATTTTTTACGATTTTCATCAATGCGCAGAGAATCAGTCAGACAGTGTAGAATTCTTGAAGAAAGTTATGGTGTCTGAATAGGTGCCTCAAGCACTTTAGAAACATTCACGTTGTTGTCCAGTGTGGAAATTCAACCCACGACACACGACTTAGCTTAGAGCCGCAAGCCAGTCGTACTGCGTGTTAATATTATTTACACTATAAATCGTTTTTCCTTACCGCACGAGGAACCAAAATAGTCTGGCAACAACTCAGCGTACAAATGTCAAATTACAAGTGGTATCACCTAAGATGATATGACTGTGTCCGATGTGGATGTGTAGCAAATGCATTTAATTTACTTGGAGATGTCCAAATAAATTTAATGCTTTTGCAACACATCCAATGGAATGACCAAAGGAACTCAAATACTGTTGTAGCGCAATGGTCTGAATTGAAACTTCGTACGAGTTCATTCTAAGCTCTCCAAATCACCAGTGTATGTCCCTGCTCTCAAACATGTACTGACGCTGACTAAGGCAAGGTAGTTCGTTAAATTATTAATGTATTTGCTAATGGACTGCTGTTTACAAAGATGTGAAATAACTGATTTAGAAATATATTTTGAACACATGAAATGAAAACTTTGATTGATTAAAATGAATTAATTAGGGGAAGAAAGAAGAATAAAATTAATAATTCATGAAAGAAAGATAATATGTCAAGTTGTTACCTAGTGTTGAAATTTCAATATTGCATGCTTTGCACGGTGTTCTTGTAGCTGCACTTTTCCAAAACGGCTCGACCTATTTCTATGATATTTAGTTTATTTTTTGGTTAGTCGTAGGGTATTTTTGATACCCCTAGGTGGCAATGGGCATCCCCATGTAACGTTTTCTTATTTTTTACGTTTTTTATATGGCAGACCGTCTGCCGGGTCAGCTAGTTATAATATATAATTCTAATCAAATTATAGCATTTCTAGATTGTTCCAGTTTATGAATATTCAACGTCCATTACCCTCTTCACATCGATTTAGATAACCTTCACAATGAAAACCGTTTGTAATTAAAATGAGCTCACTGTGAATTTCAAACTTATTGGAAATTGTGAATTTTATCAAAGTGAGGACCTTACAGTTCCGTTTAACAATTTTGAGCTTTTAGAAGAGTATATTTTTTGCTAGTAACGTTCTGCAGCCGCGAAAATGTAGCATCAGATTTCATTGGCCAATGCTGCTACTAGTACTCTTCGAACCGAGCTGCCAACCGTAACTGCCCATAGCAGGTGCAGCTGCATGCACTTCTGTCAATCGAACCATAGTTCCTCATTATAGCCAACTGCCACATATATATGCGGTCCCGCAAGGACAAAATTGCCCAAAAGCGAAGATGCCGACCGATTGCCGAGGACAATAATTGAATCTACTCAAGAAATAACCAAAGGCAAATCTATAGGATAAAAGAGCAGTTTCAGTTTCCTCACAATAGACAAATCACACTGATTTTATAGGTAGTAGAGCCTTCCCGATTCCAGCATGAATAGATCGGTTCGACCGGGGAGATACCACCCTCTCAACTCAAAAAAATTCAATTAATATCGATTCAAAGTAACAATACTATATTGGTATTCTGTTTTTATATTTCTTTTCCCATCCTCGCAGTAAGTAGCGCCTTGGCTGTGTTTTCACACTCAGCGGTTTATATGAACCAAGGCTACCACTGAACATCAGGTGGTTTACTGCACATATAGCTACAGCTAGAAAACAAATAAAAGAGAATAGCGGTCTTGCACGGACGGTACCGCGGCTAAAGTGTGCTAGAGACACTAGTTCTTGGAAGAGTTCTGTTCAAGCACTATTTATACTTTTAGATTTGTCTGTTGTCTTCACAAAGTAGAAATTTTATTTAAACTCCATATGCGCTTTGAAATCTCGTTTAAGATTCTCAAGTGCAATATCAAGTACTCCAAGCACTACGATTCGGAGAACTGACAAATATTTTGGAGCTAGCTAAATTAAATTGCTGTATTTACTTCTTCGAAATCTTTGTACGGAAGATTGTAGTTGTAATCCTAGTTTGTCAGAATAATACAAGACATTTATACGTGGGTCTTAATCGCGTAGGTAAATATTAATTTAAAGGATATAAGAAGTGGCGGTGGGTACGCACTAAACAACGCGGCAGGGGGAAGGGGGGGAAGTGTACGCGTAATCTGGAACGCAATTTAGTTGGGATTGTGGGCAATGGTTGGATCTGCGACTCAAAATCAGTTTGTGTGGAGAGCTTTGGGGGAGATCTATGGATGTTCAGTATGATCTAAAATCTATTTAGTTTAACTACTCATTCACCTAACAACCTGTAATGTACCTGTATATTATGTTGAGCAATAAGATTTGATTCATTGATTGATTCATGGTTCTAATAACGTACTTTTTGGTATAACATATAACAAATACTAAACCTCGTAATTATCCTCTTTGTTTCTTACACGGCATATAATCTTAATATATAAAATCCTTGCGTTACTGACTGACTGACAGACACGCTACAGCCGAAACTATTGGGCGCAGGAAGCTGAAATTTGGCATGTATGATCCTTGGGGACCGTAGGGGTGCACTAAGAAGGGATTGCCCGAAATTCCCACGGGGTCGGCCAAAACGGGTAAATTTAAAAAAAAATGCAGGCGTGGCTGCTGGCGTCCTCTAGTCCAATATAATAAAGCAGGTCTGCTACTCCAACTTCATCTAAACTGGAAACAAGTATAATTCTTCTACACATAACGATTATACCGCAAGAGAACAGCTGATTATAACAATCAAAGTTTGCACCTAAACTCATTAATTATCATAATATTTAAAACTTGGCATGACTCCCCTCTGCGTAGTTGAGTAAATTATGAAGAAGTTAATGACAAACTTGTTTACAAAGTTCAGATAAGTTATTTAAACAGAATGTCTTGGGTTTATATAAACGCTTCCCATGAGGGTAGTGACATTAATTAATAAGATAGTTTTATTTTATTAATATTTAAGTAACGGGTCATAATTATTTAGGGCCAGGCACTTTTATGTTAAACAGACAAAGTTGCTAGTAAAGTAAAACTTTAGCTTAGGATTTTTTTTACAACTAATAATACAGATAGGTACCTCCATGATTGTAAGATATTTAATACATACCATTTTCATTGCAAAATCTCAAAATCAAATCATTGCAAAGACTCAGCAACGTTTTGAAAGAAGCGTTATTTATTTACTCAGCAAAATAAAATTATGTTATTTCGTCATGTCCCAGTAACGGTCCAAGTCCTGAGCGATAATTAATTTTGTTCTTAGTTGAAACAAAAAATAAGGTTCGGCCGGAGGGTATCCGCTAGTGTTTCTTTGTAATTTTAAGCAGTATTTTGGATGTTTAAAGAAAACGGAGAGCCTCCTATATTAATTATCTTGACTGATCATCATCTGGTGATGGGACAGGGCTGGTGCCCTGTATATAAATTGTCCCACTACTGTTCACGGACCTCTTCTCATTGTGGGAAGAGAAAGGCCATAATTCACCACACGGTAGTCATATATGAAGACCTAGCAATGTTTACGTGACTTTCGAGAGCATTGTACAGCACTTACTATGCTTTCTTTCACCGCTTAACAAGCGATAATAATTATTTGTTTTACTTCTAAAGAACGATTTTGCGTGACATGTGTTTGAAGCCGAGACATCAGCCCTCTCCGTGACAGTATGTTACTGTGTCCACTCACACACGCTGTCTGATTCTGACCCATACACCAAAAAATAAAAATAATGAATCTAGGTTTGATGAATCCAAAATAAATACTTAAAATACTATCGGATCTTTAATTCAATATTAGTGTTTTGTAAACCTCAGCAAGTAATGAATCTTCATTTACTTGAACTCGATCAAGAAGAAAACAATTTTAGCAGTGACCGAAACTTCGCAACAAATGACAATAATTTTCTGCAACCTAGAGCCAACGGTAATTAAATCTTAACGGAGTTTTAACACTTCAAAATTAAACCTAACTGAAATGAAATAAAGTTTATTATCAGTTGACATAAAATCCTTAAATAAGTACGTAAGAAAGTGATAATTATGCTGCTATGGAACACAAACATACAGCCATTCAAAATATTTAAAGTAATATTTTAATACTAATATATATTTATGGTAGGCCTCCTGCAAGGTAGACTGACGATCTTGTTGGGATCGCGGACAGCGGATGAATGTGGGTGGCTCAGGATCGGTCTACGTGGAGAGCCTTGGGGGAGGCCTACGTCCAGCAGTGGACATCTTTCAGCTGATATGATGAGACCTTTATGTACATCTGGTCACGGAATGGCAGTTATCCTGCGACTAGTGTAACCCATACCGAAACGGGTGAAAGAGTAACAAACATTGTTTCTCTTGAACTTCGCTGTAATATAGCTAATACATCAGAGTAGAACATAGGCTATCATTTGTTTCAATAATCAACCTCTAAGTGAGCAAAGCCCCGTGGCTTTGCAGCAACTAGTGTTACATATATTTTATTGAAAATATAACTGAATTCTGTCGTCCATTTGTTCAATTTGGAAAAGAAACATTTAACAGATGATTGGTCAATGCTCGTTCGTTGATGGCATAAAGGTGTATTTACAATACAACTGGAGCCTTTAAAAGCTTGAACGGCAAATTGACAGCTGAACGAAAAAAATCTGATGAAGAGAATTTTCGGAATGACTGCGTACGTTGTATGTATTTAAGAACCGTTTCCACCGCGAGCGGAGTGGACCCACTATTGAAATATTTTAACTTGCAAGAGAAAACGGCATAATTATTATGTGTGTTTGTATACCAACAAAGAATCGACATGAACAGACTCAGCGGGCTATAAGAGTAAAAATGGGATCACTGAATGACAGAATGTAATGATCGTTACAAATGGCGTTGCGTAGTCTCTGCCTACCGCTCCGGGAAACAGGCGGGAGTGTATGTATGTATGTATGTATGTATGTATGTATGTATGAATGATAGATATAATATAATAGAATATTAATACAATACAATTTAGCAGGCTGTTATTTATTTGCAAAGCGATATTCATGAATGCATCAAGTAATCATCAATATGCTCTGCTCATTCTCCTGGTTTCTTTCTCTTTTGCGGTGGAAACAAAATGATAACTAAACTATATCACAATGGAAATAGAAACCTATATCCTAGAATAAATATAAATAGTTCGCTTCGCTTAGCCATTTGATTACTCTTCGCGGTAAAACCGTCCTCATAACTTAAGAACATGAGGATGGGTCTGTGTTGTACCTACGCTTTTAAAATATAACAACATGAAGATAAACTTGAGAGACTGCCTCCGTGGTCCAGTCGATAGCGTATGCGACTACTGATCGGAGGTCTGGGTTCGATTCCCGGGTCGGCCAAAGGTGATACTGGGTTTTTCCGAATTCTCAGTAGCAGCACGGAGTCTGGTAAGGTGCCCGGTAACGGCAATAGGCTCGCCCCCTATTACGTGGGACCTAAAAATTCATGGCGAAATGTGGGTGTAAAATTCAACACCTCTGCCTACTCCTTCGGGGATTATAAAAAAGAAAATAAACTTAGTTTGACTATGAAGCTTTTTAATTGAGTGAGGTTGAATGAAGTGCATTTTATGTATAATCTTAATATATAAAATCCTTGCGTTACTGACTGACTAACAGACACGCTACAGCCAAAACTATTGGGCGCAGGAAGCTGAAATTTGGCATGTATGTTCCTTGGGGACCGTAGGGGTGCACTAAGAAGGGATTTCCCAAAATTCCCACGGGATCGGCCAAAACGGGTAAATTTAAAAAAAATGCAGGCGTAGCTGCTGGCGTCCTCTAGTTACGTATAACATTAGTCAATGCATCAATATTTGATGGGTTGTAAATTTTTGAAATTAAATTAACATTTCTTTATCGTAATAAATTTATTGTACCAAGAGATTGGTGTTAGTGTGTGAAGGCAAGCAAATAGACAAACGCTCAATCGCATTTAAGTTACGGACGGCATAAACTAAGAAGTTGTATGTGTGGATTACAACCACTTACAATCATCGTATTTTTCATTTTCACTTATTTCTGAGTTACTACTTACCATCAACTAAACAACTGCTCCTCTGCCAGCAACAGCGTTTCTTGTTGTTGTCTGGTCTGAAGGAAGAAACAGCGTTTCTTCCTTCAGACCAGAACTATTCTTCTTCGACTCTTCTTTTCTTCCACATTCCATCTCGTCTGCAATTTTCACCTATCCAAGCAACTGCACTAAAACAAAAACATCGTTATTTCAATATGAAGACAACAGGATTGGCCTACTTGTTCACAGCCTTCACAAAAAGTAAATAACCTTGAAATATTAGAGCTTTTTGCATTTATTCCATGATATAAATATATGGCATGTTTTTTTTCAACAGAACGTGCTAAAAGACAATGCATACTTCCAAAAAACTTTGTCCTCCTGACCCAGTGGATAAATAAGAAAACATATTCTATCACCACCCTATCTATGCAAGGGGTCATTCTGTAATTTTCCTCCTCACTGCACAGTCTATTGACCATAAAAATAACAAAGTACCCCATCCTTAAATCGTATAAATCGTCTCTTCCTAGAGTCAATAACTCGAGAACCATCAAATCAAGGGATAAATCATTCCATCCCTCATTAACTACCCCATAAAGGCCTAATCTCACGAATTTACCCCACTATCCCCATTTTACGATAATTTCCCCAAACACTCATTTACTTGGGAACAACAATAATTGCGTTGTAATGTCGTTTATTCTTTTATAATTAAAACGGTTTATAAGGGTTGCGTTGTTCGTAAACCCGAGACTTGTTTATAGAGAAATATTTGAGTTTAAGCTTGGTATTACTTTTAGTGAATATTAATAGAGACCGGTGACAATAATGCTCCAATTTTCTTTCGGCCACGATTCAGTAGTTTTGACGAAATTAATAATTTTTGTATAAGACAGACTTGAGATAAAATTCATTATTTTTCTTTTCAGGACCGCAGTGTGTATCGTGGTATGTGACTAGTGACATCATACGTCGTATTAATGGACTTCTGAAGGTGAGTGAATAAAATCCTCATTTACATAAAGCTGCATCATAATATTAGGTTTTTACCTTTTTAACGATTTGACTGTACACTGTATTTGACCGCGGCAGCCTTTAGCTTTTTACAAAATTAAATACGAAAATTTTAGTACAGTAAAACACATTTTTGGTGAATGGTATAGTGTAAAAACAATTTTCTCAGATTTCCAGCATATGCTATTACAGGCGCAGCTTGCATTTGGTATTATTTTGTCATTGGAAAACGATGGATAAATTTGTAAGGAACAGACCAGACCAGAAGAATATGAGGTCAAAATTACCAAAATAAAATTCACGTTAATATGTAATGCCCTTTAAACCGTACTGTATTCTAACTATCATCAAGCTTTTTCCTAAAACGACGAATACTGACGTCATTTCTATGTAAACAAGGTTGTTCCTCATAAATATGAGCTACAGATAACGAAACGTACAAATCATATTAGCCACAACATTAGCCCGCACTGCCGAGTAACCTCCTCTTAAATAGACTTCTTTAATTTCCCCCGAGCCTTGTAAGAGACGACTAAGGATTTATACCCAGAAAAACAACATAACGAACTTGGATACTAGTAAATTAGTATCTACATTTTAGTCGGGCACTGGTCATTTTGATCATCGTAATAATTATTACGATACGAATATTATAGTTACTTAAGATAGCGATAGCCTAGTGGAGATACCAACAGAGTCCCCCCCGTGGGATCTCCACCTTGTCGTGGTGGGGGAGCTCAGTAACCGTGGATTGGTCACCCGCGGTGAAGCTAAGAGGGATCCAGGAGGGGACGCTCCGCGTGGGCTTGGAGGGGCCTGCGCAGGATTCGTCCAACGGTGCGGGTGCGGGGGACAGTTCTGTCTGTCCCTCGCAGTCGGGTGCGGTCGCGGTAGGAGAGGCGTGTCGGTGTTGCGTTGCCGCGCGCCCTATCTCCCGCGACCAAATGGGGGCGCACCATTCGATGCGTCGCTGTGGGGCCGCAGAGGAAGAGGAGATGCGGTGTTGCGTTGCCGTCCTCCCTATCCTCTGCGGCCGCTGGGCGTTTTGGCGGCGGAGTCCAACACCTAAATCCGTCGCCAAGGGGGTTTTGTTCGGGGCCCGCCTGACCATCTGGCGGGCCAATACCCGTCGGAGGGTGGCGACGAGTGCTTAGGTACACGGGTACATGGCGGCAGTCGAGGGGGTTTTTAGCGGAAACACCACATACTCCGGCTCTTATTTCCCCCAAGAGTCGGAGATCCGAAGGGATTTTCCACCTCGTAAAACAAAAAAAAAAAAGATACCAACGGAGTGCCATGCAGAGGGTATCGGGTTCGAATACATGGCGCGCAGCACTGACTTTTCGAAGATGCGCGTATGAAATTGTCGATTATCACTTACTTCGTGCCTCGGAGAGCACTTTAAAGCTGCGCGTCCACCGGATCGGAATCGGAGCGTACGGAGCGGAAGGATTTGTTGCTTTGTATTAATTTTTATGAAACTGCGTGCACTGGATCGGCATTTCTGCGCCTGAGACCGGTATTTGTGCTGATGACGTCATCCGCAGTGAACGCATCATTCGGATTCCAAGCGTTTCAAGTTCTGACGTGTTTGCGACGTTAAACTGTAGGCAAAAATACTTATTCACGATGAACGACGATGTTTTAATTATGTTAGTGGAAAGGTATGAAGAACTTTATAATCTAAAACATGAACATTAACATAATCAACTTAGGAGAGACAATATTTGGGACGAAATTGGGCAAATAAAATCTATTTTCATCTTCTAATAAATCAGAATATAATGATTGATATTCTCCGAAAATTAATCTAATTACAACAATATCCTCGTCACTGTCCTCCTGCTTTAAAAATACCAGTCAGACGGTAGTCGCTCTGAGGAAAAGATGATATTATATTATATCCGGTTAGAACAGTACGTGGACACCGTGCTCCAAGGTGCAAGTAAGTCTTAGATATAACCGGGATAACGCTAGGACGATGATGATGATTATTATAGTAACTGTAACTAGCGGCGGCGAACTTCATACCGCCATTCGCAGCGTGGATTTGCACCCTATACCCTTTTGAACCCTCTGTATGGCAGTCTGCTGGTATCCTGACTAGGCTATCACTGCCTAGAAATCTTCGCACCCTCTAACGTAGTTTCCTTGATAATAATATTACTACCCTCATTTCAATAATAATGCATGTACGAATAATACATAATATACGACATTACGATTGATCAAGTTCGCAATAAATGAATATAACTTTGAATAATTAAATTCGCTTTCGAATTTAATGCATTGTATTTAATGTATCGTGAATTATCTTTCATATTTGAACAAAGAGAATTTAAAAGGCTCGGATGGGCCAATTGTTTTTATGGAGCCTCGTTGGTTCGATTTTCACATGAAACAAAGACCGGAATGTAGCCTTTTGTGTACGGTGTTACTATACATTACATTTTCATTTAAGAATAAAGACTCCTCCCCTAAAACAACCAAGAATAAATTCTCAGGGAACTACAAACATTCAAGGAAGACAGAAAAATACCAGACTCGAGACGACAATTTATGGATCACAATATAAATAATATCAGACAATTTTCCCGTGTGGAGATCGAAACTACTAAACTCAACGTAGTGTTAAAAGGTGTAGTGTCATTTAAACCATTCCACCGTATATGCAGTCTGAGTGGCTACTTCTATATAAACTCAAAAATCCTTGTAGTTCAGAAAATTTACAAATGTTATTATTACCATAATGCTAAAGAACATTTAAGCATATTCATTGCTAACATCGTAACCCCCGCAACTCAAAAGCTACTGGCGGAGAGTCAGCAGCTTCAGATATACAGGGTGCTGACTGTCCAAGATCTTTATGACAGCAGGATCCGGTGATAAAACTTACTCTTCGAAACACAAAATATGCGTCAATATAATACGTATGTATCTTAAGAGAAGTCTCTGATGCGTTCCGTGGATGGGAAACCAAGACCCTCTGCATGGCAGTCTGTTGGTATCTTCACTAAGACAACTCAGATCACAGGTAAGGATAATAAATAAATATCCTATTTAAATCAATCTTAATTCTCAAAAGTTTCTTAGTTTTAATAAAGATGATTACGTTTTGGCTGGTCTGTTTGCGTTACCACCAATAAAGATTAATGATGCGACTTGTTTTCTGATTTTCGTGTTTATTTATGCTATCTTCTTGTAACTTTATTGATAAATAGTAATTATGTGAAAATTTTCAAACAAATTCTATAAATTTGAATATTATATTTTTTACATTTGACTGCCAGCCGCGTGAGCAACGCACTCGTTTGCCACACACTTACCATATCAAATAGGTAGTTATACTTATTTTATTCATGATTAACTAAAATATGATGACATACCTATAATAATTACCAGTGACGTACGTAATTTATACCACTGCCGTATAAAACTTAAGTCAAAAAAACTACAACTAATCACATTGCAAGATTCTAAAAAAATCTGCTTAAAACTTAACTAAGAGCAGTCAAAGTCAATAACCAGCAGGCCAGAAAAACATTCAGACTAAATACATTTCCAAATAATTTTACGTCGGCAATCAAAGCAGTCTTAATAAATTCCACTGTGATCCAAGAAATTACTTACAAACCGAGTCGGATTCGGCATAAAGTTTTAAATTATTGCGCTAAACGCTCTGTGTACAAAATCTAAAACTCAATGTAATTTATTTAATTTTGTCCTATAAATCTTTACCGGTTTACCGGGTACACCCTGTATCTGTAATTCACGTTATGAAATTTATTGAAGAAGATTCCCTGCAATCGGAATTTGGGATAATTTTTCGAATGGACGTAATATCAGATTTATTACAGCCAATCTTTGATTAAACGTTAATTATTGTATATTCTGAATGAATTATATTCACCAGAACCAGTTCTTTGCATGAAAATTTGCTTGTAATTATGATAGTTAATTATTATTACTAGACTACTTCTTAATCCCTCAATCTGTGTAATTGCCTCGAAGTGTTTATATCAGTCATAGATCTAGGCACATATTGTGTATTTACTGAAGTGTATAGATGCCTATAATTATTCGTAATATTTCAAATAAGAAAGCCTGGTTTTGACTATTTGATCCTATAGCGTATCTATTGCTTCGGGTGTATGTGTGTGTGCGCAAGCTGCAGCTATAAAAGCTAACGTTCTTTGTAAATAAAAGGTAATATACATAATATGTATGTTACGGATCCTAAACGCATAATGATAGTATCTGTCATCTGAAAATTAAGGGCAAACATTTTATTTATATTTAAGTAATGACGTTCAGATCTGTTACAGTAATGTTAGTATACGAATAAATCGTCCAAAAATATATGTTTCATGTATCAAAATGCCAAACAATCTTCGTATAAAGCAACAGCTTCCAATTACTCCACACTGTGTACATTCATCTGTCGACTAAACGTATAGAATGTAGTCCCAGGGGCGCCCGTTATAAAGTGGTAGTAAGTAAACTAACATTGATTGCTACAGGCTATCGACAAGTAATGAGGTCTAGGACATCGCTTGCCGACAAAATACTATCGTTCCCAAGAGAAAGACCGGTAGGATTTAATTAAATTTACCGAAAACATCCTGTATATTACGTATATTTTATTATTAAGGAGCTTAAATCCAATTACTGTTACTTTTTAGGGTTCCGTACCTAAAAGGTAAAAAACGGGACCCTATTACTAAGCCTCCGCTGTCTGTCTGTCTGTCCGTCTGTCTGTCACTAGACTGTATCTCATAAACCGTGATAGCTAGAAAGCTGAAATTTAAACAAATTATGTTTCGGTTGCCGCTATAACAACAAATACTAAAAATAAAAAAAATACCTATATATATTAAGGCAGGGTCCCTTACAAAAATCGTGTTTTATTTCGTATTTTTTGCTCAAAATTACTAACAGTAACAGGTAGACGCTTTAAATTTTCACAGAATATGTAGTTGTATATTACCTTTCAAAATAAATAATTAAATTTAAAAAAAAGTAAATAATAAAGGGGGGCTCCCATACAACAAACGTTATTTTTAAGCAATTTGTTACTCGATCTTAATAAACGGGTAGAAACTTAAAAAGTATTTAAGTATACATACAACGAACGTGATTTTCTTTTATAGATGATGGTACGGAACCCTTCGTGCGCGAGTCCAACTTGCACTTGCCCAATTTTTGAATATGCTCTTATGTTTTTTTGTAGTAGAAATATATTATTAGTATTCTAGAATGATTGATTCTATATTATTACAAGCCTGTTAAATCTGTTTTTTGCGTGATGAAGATTGCAGAAATGATCCAAATGACTGGGTGGTGGTAATTAATTATAATATCAGCCATATATTTAAACTATTCCACTGCTGGGCACTGGCCCCTTCTTCACAACGGAACCATTACGTAGTTTATTCACATTTATCACCATCATAAAGATTTCGATCCAGGCTCTCCAAAGAAAACTGTCAGTCAATATGACGAATTTTACTCTACTTAGAAATAGAATCTGAGACTCATTATCAGCTTTAACCGAACTCAAAATATTCGAAACATAATGCAAAAATATACAAAACTGAATTCTCAATTCGATGATGTAGTTTGCAGAGACATTTCACCTTTATGGACGAATCTATAGTAGCCTTAACCCACAGCTCAACTAATGTTGTCTAAAGCAATATTTGCACACCACACTCAGTTAATCTGTGTGTCCAAATAATGCCTTTGAGTTGCCGTAGTTGATTACTGAGAACCACCGTCAAAGGCACGTGGAATATTTGCGGCTGTGTTGCGTTGATCCAGGAATCTTGCTTGAGAGAAATACCTTGAATCATGGGAATTTAACCTACAGATATTCTTCTACCTAAGCGTTACATTGAGGTGAAGATTTAGCCTTGCTTAAACAAGGACAAGTTCAAGAGGTCTATATCAACCAGTGCATGCTGATGATGATGATGAAAACAAATACTTAACATAATATTAAACCCGATTTAATAAAATAGTTTGATAAGATGGTATTATTTTAATTCAATATTTATTCAATTGACTTTTATTGAGAGTAGCTTTACAAAAAAGTTTCTTTGGTTCTACGTATATTAATTTTCTTACAGAGAAGATAATTCATAAATTAAAACAATGCATCGCATATTTGATACCACCTATATACATACAGATACTAAAACGTATTTAAAAGGGAATAAAATAATTCTTCTAACTTAATTTAAAAGACTGATATGACGACTGATGTCCCTTATTTTACATAATGGTCCTTTAATATATTGATATCACTTAACTATTTACCAAAAAAACAGCATGTACAGTACGACATGCCGTAACTTTATTATCTACGAAATATTCTCAACTCGATGCAAAATATGTTGTGCATTTTTATAAGCTGCTTACATAATAAAGAATATGAAAAGTTCAACATCTACAGGACCATGCATTTTGAATTCTTCGCGATATTTTATAAGGCATGTTAAGTATTAAAATTACCTGACAGCTATCATGTCAGCCTATTTACTCTAGCTTTATGGAGTGTGTTACGTGACTTCGAAAGTGTTGTAGCTAATACGTCTAAGTTTACAAATACAAATACCTGACAAAGAATGGACGTAACCCCAAAAATCTAAGTGCCGTAGCCATCGCCTATACCAAATATATAATTTACTAATATTTGAATCAATAATATAATGCCCCGTGTGGGAATCAAACCCATAACACGTATCATAATATCAAGCGGTGCAGCAGCCGCGTCAACAGTATTCCATGCAGGCAAATTGGTTTTAACTAGTATATTCCATGATATACGAACCCTCGTATTCAATTCACCAACGCACTTAATTTTACTCACGCACTTTACCGACTTAGCTCACCCCCAGTCATAATTTAACGGGAAAAGAACATAACCACTAAATTGCAGACCCCTTTTCAGACCTCCTTACAATGGACCTTCAAAATATTCCTGTGTATAGCCTTTCTACTGGCAACCTTACCTTTGTTGAGGCTCTAAGTAGGCAATTAATTGACCCCAATTAGTTAGAAGAACGAGGGTCGGAAAAGATTGCAGGCAATAACTATACATGGTGTAGGTTTATTGCACTTGATGGGTTGTTAAAAGGTGGAGTGGTTTACAGAATAAGAATATAAATATGTATGAACGTTTGTTTTGTTTGGATTTTCAATCTTAGTTGGAGTAGTCGGGATTCAGATACATCATACGTTTTTCATAATATGTGCCTAACTTTTAATGGGTAAGCAGGTGAATAATATCAAATAGCTACGATACTATAGCTACTGCTATACTATTGCTTTCGCCCACGGCTTCATCTGCGTGGGTTCAGATACCAGGACAAAAGGTTGCCCATATAGTATTCTGATGTATATTATAGCAAAGTTTCATCAAAATTCGTTCAGAAGTTTTGTATGAAATACTAGCAAATATCCATACAACCTCACAAATTATCGAACATAAAACATTTAACAAAAAGTTAAAATACTAAATAATACAACATACATACATACATAGACTCACGCCTGGTTCCCGGAGTGGTAGACAGAGGCTACGGAACGCCATTTGCAACGATCCTGACATATCTCTCTTGCTTCACTCACTCGGATATTATTATCCGGTATATAATACAACGGAAACGTTAATTTTAAAATATGGTTAATGGTTTAAATTCTTATAATCACAGAATTATTGTAACATACGTGTATGTATGTTACTTTATAATGTTAGTTCAATACATACTCTACATTTCAATATTTTTATATCACAAAAAGTAAAACCATTAGTGTCTTTCAGAAGAAATCCAAAGCGGACAATAATTAATACTACTCTCTTAAGTAAGCTTTTGGCTGATTCACCTACGAATTTCGTTTGAACCGGAAAGTTCTTTATAAAGTTAGTAGAACGGCAAGGTTTACCATTTATCAGCCTCAGTTACTACCTTCAGTGCTTTTGTAGAACGAATAATAAAGGAAAAATATCTTAAATTCAGGAACTAATTTACTGCACAATAACATTTCATGTTGATAATTAAGTAGAAGTTTTAAATTCTGATAAATGTTGCCATATTGGGGGAGTTATAATAATACTAGCTGTGCCCGCGACTTCGTTCGCGTAAATGTCTGAATTTAATTAGCATGACATTTATGCCAAAAGTATACAATTGTATATTTTTAACTTTCATATGTATATTATATAATACATATCATTAGAGAATTTCTTTATACACAACATTATCTAACTGTTTTACCACCTTCACATAGAACATGTAAATTATTTTTACCGCTTACTCGTGAACATGCCACATATAACTGACCATGTGAAAAACAACATGTTCGGGGGTCGATTCCAGCTGTTTCAAGTCTGTCCCTGCGATTTATTTAGAAAATACACACAGGGCTACGAATTTCCAGCCCTGCCGAACGGGGCTATATTACTCCCGTTGAGTTACTCAAGAGGTATCTGAATTCAGGCTTCAGTCTCCCACCCACATATTCCCACGTACGTGAGGTGTGGGAATTTGGGAATAATGAGACTCCTGTATAAGTACAGAACACGAACGAACGAAATAAATTAGTGATGATGTGTCAACTCGAGTTACTAACTCGAGTTAACTCGAGTTACGCATAAATCGAGTCAACTCGAGTTGTACCTCTCTGACTCAAATTGTGCCTGGTGAAGAAATGAAAGAGCGAGGCTGCGTTTCCATCGTCGTGTACGCCACACGTGACTCCATAAACTGGACGCCAATAGTAAAATCATAATAAGTTATATTATGATTTAATGATTTTGCTATTATCATTTTAATTATCTGAGCAGTAATGGTACAGTAAAAGAGCAAGCATTAGTGATTGACCTTTACAGAATCTCGCCTCTAATGAAGATGGTAACGAATCTGAATAGGGTAGGTATAGGGCACCTAGACAGAGAAATAGCCGCACTGCGCATTGTTAAACAGTTAATCGTCTCAGTCAAAAGACGACCAATGTTGAATGTAGGCCCCCGTATGTCCCCGTAGGTTTTCATTTTGATCCGTCCGCACTGGGTGGTTTTCTATCTATGTTGTGTCATCTAGATACCTACATGACCACGACGGACGTAACTCCAGAACCTTCCTGTCAAATTCTATACAAACCGACCGAGATAGAAAATAATATGGACTAATCGACAATTTATTGAAAAAAGGATCTATAGTCATTGTTTTTATCATTTAAAATAAAATGAAATGATTATATAACTATTATATAAACATATTAATTTGAAATAAATGAGATTGATCTTTTAAATTAAGTGGATATTGTAATTTTTGACACAGAGACTTTTTGTTTATGAAAGTGCAGAATATTATACTCTATTTTTATAACAGAAAGATACCCGACACATAATTATTGTCTTTTTTTGCAAGAAACATTTATTTTGCTAGAAAATTATTTGAAAATAGTGACATATATCGGTCGGTAAGATAACTATAAATTTAATATGCCCGGTTCCAGTAATTTACATACATACATAGACTCACGCCTGTTTCCACGAAGGGGTAGGCAGAGGCATGTTAAACGCCCACTTTTCGCCAGTGTTTTGATCCCACGTAATAGGTGGCGAGCCTATTGCTGCTTATCGGGATATTTTGTTTGCCAGAGCCTCGTCCGTTGATCGGCAGGTGCACCACTTGCAGGTGAGGTTGGCTTGGGACCCTAAGTTCTTGGTGGGAACCCTATACACCCAAGTAATTTGTTTATCGAAAATATATAAAAATATACTGACGAAATTAAGAATCGTCTCCTTTTATAAAGTCGGGTAAATAGCCATAAAACACTTTGAAGGTACCTATTTAGACTAACTATACTTTTACTAACAAACTTACAATGATCATAGATGGCACCACAAATATATAACCAGTTTTGGATGATCCCTGTTTTGTTTGGGACTACGTACAAAGGAGGTCAAGCTGTAAACCGAAAACCACTCAACCGATTGTGATGTAACATATACTATTTTATAGGTTTGAGTATCCTTTGTATATGAGTGTGAGTTTTATTGAAATCAATTTCGCCATTTTAGAGATCTTTAGCAATATAGGGAAAGACGTCGGACAGACAGACAGACATAAATTCAAAAAAATATCAAGTATTGCTTTTTAGAATTTTCCTAGATTTTCAGCTAATTTTCGTCAAAATATCTTTAATGTACAGTCTTTTTCACCTCTACAGTTTTATTATAGTATATAGATAAGTGGTTCGGCGTTACACCGAAACCAAAGGTTCTAGGCGACTTAGAGAAGGATTAATGGACTGTATCTAAAGGATGGCGAGTTCTGGTCGCCTAGGATTGAAATGGGAGAGAAAGTATGGTGTAGAAAGGAACCTCTTACCTTGCACGGCAATCTTCTTCTTCTCAGAAGGGGAGTCTCCTGGTGTTTTCGAGATGAAGCTGCTTGATTCACTCCACTACACAAATCACTTTCACTCGCGAGCGGTTTTGAGTTTTGTATAAGCGGTAATAATTATAGCGGTGCGGTGCGGTATTGTATGGCGGACACGTTCTCAGCGACTCGAAACTTCTGCGTCGCCGTTGAGCAAGGCGGCCAATAGCGAGGCATTTTGGGAGGGGATTCATGGAAAAGGATCGCTCGGATTGGCCGAGCAGCAACGAATCATTGACGTTGACATAATTAGCTAGCAATGGAAAGGATAGATGGCGCTACCATATCCCCCCGGCCCTAAAGGGTTGCCTTTAAAAGAAATAGAATTGAACTTAGCTATGTTGGGTGTACTACCGCATAACTCATCAATAGGCTAAGACAGCGATATGATAATAAAATTTATCTAAATTAACATTAGCGAAAACTACAAACGCAATAATAGCGAAAACTACAAACTAAATACTTAAACTAAGAGGTAGATCCAACTTCAGGCTAGATCTCACTGAGTTGGAAGCGGACAGAGACGTACAACAGGGCGCACGTAGCTCCCCTTAGCGGTTTTCACGGTAACAACGCGGGTTGTACCGTCCTTGGAAGTATGCAATTTCTCTACGATGGCTAACGGCCATGAAAGCGGCGGAGCATTATCATGTATTATGACGACCAACGTACCCTCCTGTATAGGGGATGCAGGACTATTCCACTTGGATCTAGCCTGAAGCTGGTGTAGATATTCCGGACGCCAGCGCCGCCAGAACTACTGCACCAGTTTATCCAGCAGAGTATGTCTCTGGAGCAAGCTTGAAGAGTCTGCTTCAGGAGCCGGAAATGACGATAATGGCACTGTGTTCAGAAAATGTGCAGGGCTTAACGCGGATGGTTCTGCAGGGTCACTACTCAATGCCGTGAGCGGACGCGAGTTGATCAGCGCCTCGACTTGTGCAAGGACAGTTAAAAGCTCTTCGTAAGAGAGGATCTGTTGACCTATAACCTTGAAGAGATGCGTTTTAATTACTTTGACAATGCTTTCCCAACATCCACCGAAATGTGGTGATGCTGGTGGAATAAACTTCCGGTCAATATGATTTATGGAAAGTTCTTCCTGAAGACGAGTACGATATTCTTCCCTGAGAAACTTATAAAGGTCGCGTAAATAAGAGCTTGCGCCCACAAAACAAGTGCCGTTATCCGTGTACAAACACTGTATAGTGCCGCGCCGTGAGAGAAATCGTTTAAGGGCTGCCAGGAATGACACCGTGCTTAAATCTGTCGCAACTTCAATATGCGTAGCGCGCGTCGTTAAGCATGTAAAAATACATAGCCAGGCTTTACGGCTTTTAACACCTCGACCACGCACTGGCGTATACTGCAGTGGTCCTGCGTAATCACAACCGGTGTGTGTAAACGCTTTAGCAACCTGGTTGACGCGCTGGCTAGGGAGATCGGCCATGGGAGGGAAAGTCGGACGCGGACGAAATTTGAAACAGACGTTACATTTATGTATTCTGTGACGAATTATTCGTCGAGCGGCTAAAATCCAATACTTATGCCTAAGTAAGGACATAAGCAACTCTGGACCGGCATGGAGGTGCTTCTTGTGATAAAAATCAACAAGAAGGTCGACAACATGATCATGTCGCGGCAGAATGCAAGGATGTTTGTAGTTATAAGGTTCATCCGAATTTGACAGACGACCCCTAACGCGTATGACGCCGTGTTCATCGGGAAACGGCTTGAGTCTAAGGATAGCGGGAGATCAAGGTAAATTGTCTTTCAAATTTTGAATGTCGTTACTAAAATGAACAGCCTGTACAGCTCGTAGTAACTTACATTCTGCGAATTTCATATCAGTACTTGATACAAAAGTCTCATTAGGTAGGTGCCTAAGAAACCTATATACATAAACGATGGCGCGGAGTAACTTAGACCACGATGACATGCGTAGTGCGAGTGCATAGATGGGAGACTCCGCAATCTCGGGATAAGAAACAGACTTCCGTTCGGGTACATCTTCGTCTTCTGCACTGTGGTCAAAGGGTTGCATGGGCCATTCTGACGGATCATGGGAAATCCAAGAAGGTCCACGATGCCACAATGGATGATGCAGAAGATTAACCCACCACGAGACAAGCAATCTGCGGGGTTCTCAATACCCGCGACGTGATTGAAACAAGTAGCAGGAACCAGTTCAATCAATTTGCTAACGCGGTTGGCGACAAAAGTCTGCCAGCGATGAGGAGAAGAATGAATCCAAGCGAGCACTACTTTGGAGTCGGAAAATGCGTATATTTTATTAATGGGGTAGTGGGGCAAAACTGTGTCTTGAACCTTGCGGAGCAACTGAGACAGCAGAAGGGCCGCGCACAACTCCAGTCTCGCAACCGAAATGGTTTTAACAGTCGAGACCTTAGACTTGGCACAAATTAACTGCACCGAGTAGTTAGAACCAATGCGGACTTGCAGATATACGACTCCGCCGTAAGCACGCTCGCTGGCGTCAGTGAAACCTATTAAGTTGATGTTACATCCATCTACCAACCCAAGATGACGCGGAATAGTAATTTGATTGAGCGCGGTAAGCTCAATACAAAACTGGCCCCAAGCGGCGACAATATGGTCAGGGGGTGTTTCATCCCACTCACACTTTGATAGCCAAAGCTCTTTGATCAAGAGCTTGGCGTACAAAATTGTGGGAGCCACAAAACCCATTATGTCCCATAGTCGAGCCACTGGGGACAGCATAGTGCGTTTGGTGCACTTATCATCTGGTGGTGAGACGTCAAACCGAAAACTAGCAGCAGCAGGATTTGTCCCAGCGTAAACCGAGAACATTATGCGGTACAGACTTCTCAAACTCAATGTCTGGAGAAGCTTTATGAGAATCTGGTATGCGTGCGAGAATCTCCTTAGAGTTGCTTGTCCATATGACAAGATCAAACTGGCCTCGCTCGAAAAGCTGAATAAGCTCTTCACAAAGCGAAATTGCTAGCGGAGCGGATATGACACTACAGGCAATGTCATCCATGTACAAAGCGGAAGTGGCAACAGCAGCTGCGGCGGAAAAGTGATCGCCTTCATCAGCGATCAACTGGCGAACAACTCGTTACGCGTGATATGGGCTAGACTTGAGTCCAAAACAAACACGATTGAACTGATACACAGATAAAGGTTGTTTCTTGTCAAAACGATAAAAGATCCGTTGAAATCTACGGTCAGATTCGTGAACGCCGATATTGAGAAACATTTGGCGGCAATCAGCTGACAGAGCGTTTTGGAAAAGACGAAACTTTATTATGATGTTAAATAAATCACCCTGTAGATTGGGATCGGCATGCAAAATGTCATTAATCGACTCACCCGATGTAGTCTTACAACTAGCATCTAAAACCACACGAAGTTTAGTAGAGGTTTTATCTTCGCGAACTACGCCGTGATGCGGGATATAATATGAGGGTAGAAAGTTGCCCTCGTTGTTTACAACTACACTCAAAAAACCTTTATCTATGTAGTCACGAATGACGTCATTATAGGTGCTGCGTAACTTAAGTGATGCATCAAGTTTACGTTCCAAACAATGGAAACGTCTGAGTGCAGCAGCGTACGAGTCGCCTAACGAATAAGGGTCACCATAGAATGGCAACGCCACAACGTATCTGCCACTGTCGTCACGAACAGTGGTAGCGCGGAAACTTCACACTCGAGATCTTTACGGCTCATCGAGGGCGGTGCGGTAACCTCTACAAGCTCCCAAAATCCCTTGAGAAGATAATCAATATTATTTTCTTGAAGAACAGAACAACAGCATGACGTAACGTATTGAGAAGTATGTAATATAGGTACGGTACCCATAATCACATACCCAAATACCGTCTCAATAGCGTCGCCCGCTATTAGTTGTAGTATAAGTTATTTTGCTCACTACGTACCACTTTAGTTAGTAGCAAGTGCGGGAATATTGCGACTTCGATCAAAACATCAATGTCTGCCGGATTCGCAAACTCTGAGTCTGCCAGCGGCAATGACTCGAGGTGTGTGAGAAGCGATACGTCCACATTAGCGTTCCAATAAGCTTACTTATTTTAAGACCTGAAGAGAATTACTGAACAAATTTTAATGTGATTTTCGCCAATAGTCAGAGTGATTTATGCGGAAGGTTAATGTGTATGATTTTATCGCGACCCGTCAGACCGTGCTGACGAATCGATGAAACGCACGGCGAAACCATTATTGTGTTGAGTTTGATTTTAACAGACTTAATCAATTTTATATCGGACTAGATTTACGCCTACGGCTCTATCCGTACTCTTAGGGTGAGAAGTTTCAAAAATCCTCTCTTAGTGCACCCCTACAGTCCCCAAGGAACATTTCAGCGTCCAATAGTTTCGGCTTTGTGATGTCTGTCAGTCAGTCAGTAACGCTAGAATGTTAAATATACTGTAATCAGTATAATATATTAACCGATTATTCAATAAAACTAGTAACAATTCACCTACAAAGCAGAGTCAATTGCATGAGTTGACAATGGGATTACTGAAATAGCTCAATCGGTAAGATTCCTCCTTTCAACTGAACGACGTGAATCCCTTACAAACTAGCGATTGCGATCACTTTGTACAATGTTTTACACTGTAGGTAACTGGATTTGTAGATGCAAGTCTGTAACCTTCTTCGTTGCTATTACCTGTAGAATGTTATACAAGGTAAAACAAGTAATATCCCTCCGTAGCTTTTAGACAACAGTGTTAGTTGGCATTTTTCGTTGTAAAAGAGAGGAAGATAGATCAATCTTCTCAATCCTTTCCCAAACAATACTAATTTTATCTCATATTTTACTACAGAAATCATAGAGAACATAATCTGTACGTTTTCTAAGCGGTTTCGGTTGCCTGGAATGTTATTTTTTTAGCCATAATTTTATTTCTACCGAAGTTTTAGCCTGTTAAGTCCTCCGGTCATACAACTAAAGGGATATCAAACGGACGGATTAAACAAATGCTAGTTATTAATTTTGGATACCCGTATACAGGAAAACGAATGATAAAAATCTGGATTTTCAAAAATAACCAATAACCGTTATTTACCATGGAAATATAAAATCGGTCTATTGTCCTCATAATAGTTCGTATAAGTATTTAATAGACAAGGATTTAAACTGTTATTTATTTTACTTACGCGTTTCTGACCCGTTTCATACCTCACAAATTTTTCTTTTCGTCCCTCTACATATTTAGGCGAAATAAATTCTTCGGGCAACAATTAGAATTTAGAAATGAATTCGAAATGCATTGTAAACATGCAGGTACAAACACCAAAAAACGTGCAATCAAAATGTTCCATTTCCAAGCACATCTAAACCGCTGTTATAAGTATAAAAGCATTTTCCAGTATCACAACATAAAGGTTGAACTTAAAAGAGATTTAACCGTCATGCAGCGATAATTTTCCGCGCGATCCAACGTCCTGTCCACAAAGGTCTGGTGTTTCCGAGGTTTTGTGAAAGCGACGTGGCATCCGCATTGTGTTAGGCTTTACGCTTCGAAATTGTCACGTTATTTACAATATAGAGTTTGTTTTTATGGTCCTAAATTTTGTTTACTATTACGTCATCGAGATTTGCCTCAGGTCCAGTTTGATAAAAGGTTACGACAGCTCAGTATTCAATTAAGCTTTGGTGTCGAGGGAAAAATCCAAAAGGCAATGCCTAGATACAACATTTATTATTTTTTGAAATATGAATAAGCGGCAATAGGCTCGCCACCTATTACGTGGGATCAAAACACTGGCGAAAAGTGGGCGTTTAATATGCCTCTGCCTATCCCTTCGTGGAAACAGGCGTGAGTCTATGTATGTATGTATGAATAGCTCCCTAAAATAATTTAATAACTAGGTACGTAGGCAAGAGAAAATATTCAGTGATTCAAAGCGTGTTCAATTTTGTTCTGGTGGAATAGTTTTCTGCATACTTAATGCACTGATGTAGACGACCTACACTTCCATTCTAAGAATTATGATTCATAAAAATGTTATAAATGCATAAAAATGTTACAAATGCAAATTTTAGGTAGTAGAGCCTTGCTGATTTCAGCATGAATGGGCCGGCTCGACCGGGGTAGTACTACCCTCTCACAGAAAATCGACGTAAAGTAACAGTACCTAAACTGTTGCGTTCCGTTCGGTGAGTGAGAGTGTCGGAGGCCCTATCCCCTATTCCTTCTCCCTCATCCTTTCCCTTTTCCCAACCCCAATGGGCGGCAACGCACTTGTGACTCCTATGGTGTTGCTTGTGTCCATGGGCGGCGGTAATTGCTTACCATCAGGCAATACGTCTGCTCGTTTGCCGCCTAGTACCATAAAAAAGTGTGTTTATTAATTTTTCCTTCTTTCACATCTCGAAGGCGAATTTTCCCTCGAAAACTGACTAGTATGTTAATAAGAAATTTTGTAATGTTTTCATTTACTTAAGCTTGAAAAATACTGCACTGTGTGACATAGACTTAACTAACATTTGAGCTGAGATTCATTCACATGTCTTTGTATTTTTGCGTGCAATCCCTTGATGCATGCCTCTGTAGAACTTCTTTGTGAATCCTGACCCTCTTTGCACATGCATTATGAGTAACTAACCGTCTTTACCTTTTATCTCTGACATGGAGCAGTAGTTTTTATTGCAGCAAGTTGGTTGGTTTAATATATGCGATTGTTTGAAACGTAGCCAAAGGAATACTGTGTTATTAGCAGATTACTTTTACTTAATATTTGTATCTATTTACTCTTGAATATTATTATAAAACGGCACCAAGTAATGCAAAGATGATGTTACATTTTAGTTCATGGTCTATACTAGTAATGCTAGAATAAAATATTTGATGACCTCTTATATATTATACCTTGAAAATTATATTAATTGAGAATTGATTAAGTCTACACAAAAGGTGCTAGAATTTCATGCAGGAATACTATCACTGACTGTCAGTGTCACCGTGACCATGGTGATTGAAAGACGACTGATATATCAAGGAATAATAAAGTTCTAGATATTTATTTATATATTAGTTTATTTTCTTTGCTGCTATCGATTGCAGTAAAACGGTATTTTCAAGTATTTGTATAGCGTCTTAAATGCGTGTAGACCTATTATTGCATAGTGGGCTTAAAATAAGAAAGAAAAAAAAAATCAACTACTCTGAGTTTATTTAATCCTTTCTTGACAAGAGGTAATTTAGCCGGGAAAAGCATCGTAATCTACAATAAGGTTTTTGACTTATGTATGAGTTGTGAACAACCAAAATGCAGAAATAAATTTGGCTTTATTTCTTTACATGGAAACAAATAATGTGGAAACGACGTCATAACAATAAACATTTACACATAAAATAACCATTAAATATGCATGAATCCGTACATGCATTCATACATTAAACAGACACCGGGGAAAACTTTGGAAAATAAATGCTAACTACGTTGACCCTGAGTGTGACCTTGAACTCTGTTGTTAGGTGAGCTCTGAAGTTCACGTTTTATGAATGCATTTAGGGACCTTGAATGCAAGTGAAGCCCTTGGGGAGGGCAATTTATGCAACCTCCAAACTTACTTTGCAACTGTTGAGGGAAAAATGTTTCGGTCTTGTAATGAAATGTTTGAGGTAGCTAATGTATTTAAATTAGGATATACTGTTGAAGACTTGAGCGTTAGCGTTAGTTGTAGCGTAGTGTCTAAAGCGGCTTGCACTGCGAGTGAGTGAGGTGTAATAGTCGTGGGTTCGATTTCCTTACAGGGCAACTGAAGACTGCATGTATGGCGTTGTTGTCTAAAGTAAATGCCTTACCGATTGCAACTTCTTCAAGTGTGTTGTGTGTTCAATCTACACGTATTGTGTCATTTACAAATTGTTGTTTCAAGTGTGGGTGTTCTTTGTGTGCGTTGACTGACAATGGTGGCTTTACAATGTCCCACATGTTACGGAAGTACGTGTACCCACGTGTTACGGTACTACGGATTATAATGTAGAATAGCAATCCGAAACCAACTTATCAATTATATCATCTACAATCTACATAAAAATATTAATATATAACGAACTTGTTTATGGTGAAGTTACCTATTCATTTTCGAGTGCATTTTTACCCCATCAGAAGTAGCTGTCAGTAGCCTTTAAAAGTCCAAACGCAGGACGGACAAGAGGACACTCAGAAAGTGTGTTCTACAAGTGTCGGCTAAACTCTATCTTTCAGGTAGAGTTTAGCCGACACTTGCAGAATAACAACGGCAAAAATAAAAGCAATATCGAAAGTATTTCGATTGATGCTTTTTGTTCGGCAATTAAGAACACCGGAGGCTAAAGCGTCATCTGTATCCACTGTCTACCGCTTACTTCTTCCTATACTGCCTACCAGCCGGTTTCAATATACGATCTATCCATGGATTTCCAGATTAAAGATACATCGCGGTGGGGCTGCAGAGGAAGAGGAGACGCGGCGTTGTCAGGTTGCCGTCCTCCCTATCCTCTGCGGCCGCTGGGTGTTTTGGTGGCGGACCCCCACATCTTCATCCGCCGCCAAAGAGGTAGTGGCCGTCGGGCTATCCGCCGGGGTGTCAGGGTAGAATGCTAACGCGCCCCTGAAATGGCGTTGAAATATGCGCTGTGGTTCTAGTGGGTATTACGGCCTTGCACTCTAGCCGTCGAATCCCACATACGCGCGTAAATGCATTTCCACAGCGAATAAAAAAAAATTAAAGATACATGTTTGCTATATGTATGGAGTTTATGTGAAATATCTATCTCAAATCTCAAAATCCATGGACATGGATTTCTACTCAAGGATTTCAAATGAGTCAAACTGAGATGCAAATATTTATCAATACCATACGTCTTATACCTAAGCCCTATTTCCCAAATTATTATGTATCTGAGTAAAATGGAAATCGTGTAGTATGAAGATAATTGCCCATCCCAAAATAATTACAGAGCTTTTGCTTAGTAATATTGTTCACTAATACTCGTATTCTTACATGTAAATTAAATATATTTACTTGTGTAGATTGTGGGTATTATCTTGTTTTTTGTATCTGTGTATTATCTTGTTTTTTGTATCTGTGTATATACCTTGCGTCACTGTTTGTCAGACAACTGAGTGACAGAAAAGCTATAGCTAAAATTATTGAAGGCAAGAAGCTGAAATTTTGCATGTACGTTCCTTGGGAACAGCAGAGGTGCACTAGAAAAGGATTACGGAGCACTTTACAAAAAATACGTAGCACTTAATATTATATGGATGGGTGAGCGCATGTTGTGACACTTACATCAGAGTGCTAACGTACTTCGGAGTGATAACGTTAAGGACGCGATCCGTACCTATAAATTGTTTAAAGTATATTTGTTTAATTCTTGCTCAATAATTTGATTCTGTTTTCTTAAGGTTTAGTCGGTCTTATTTAACAAAATAAGAGTCGTTAACATGGAAATCCTTTTCATACATTCAGATAGAAACACCGAATACGTAGGCACAGCCGTGACGCTCTCTAAAGACGCAGGTGCTGGCAAGTATAATGTCTTTATTTTATCTGCTACTTTGTAATAAAATAAGATGGTAATGGATGTATTAAAATATAATTTTCTAAGTAGGATCGTATTGTTTTAGTAATGCAGGCCAAACGTAGCGCGGACGTAACGTAACAATAATTTATACAATTTATTATCAACATTTTATCTGAAGATTGCTTTGCACTATATTCTAAGTAACTTGAGACGAGATACAATATAGGTTAAGTTACGAGTTTAGACCCTTTTAATTCCACAATTAGATGAAAGGCCCTGGTCCATTTCCTAAGGATTGTATAAAAAAATTGTGTATATTTAAATTTTTCCAGCAACATGACAACTCTTTTACATAAAAAAATACAGCACCCAACCAATTAAATAATTACCAAGTCACAACTTTAGTGAGAACAACAATAATTTCCTTTTACATCCCTACAAAGAAACGGTTCTACCTAATCTCTCAAAAGTAATTTGAAGAGGAAAAGAATGTTTATTTGTGACCATGAGCTTGAAAAGATAAGGCGTAAAGGAAAAAATAAACCTTAAGACGTCGGAGAAAGAATATTTAAACAATGGTAGCGGAGAAGTTGTGGAGATATTCAAGAATTAGTAATTAAAATTTAAGTATTTTTCGTTTGAGAGTGACGCTTAGTACTATATGTAGTAGTTTGAGATATGTTTCTAGATTAATTATATTGCATACATACATACATATACTCACGCCTTTTCCCGTCGAGTTTGGCAGAGACAACGGAACGTTTTTTGGCACGTCCCCAATTTGGTCGAAGAATGTCCGACGAGGTCTGCCGCGACCGACTTGCCCACACACATTTGTCTTATACATCCGATTCGTCATTCTTTCTTCACTCATTCGCTCTACGTGTCCAAACCACTTCAGCATTTCTTTCTCAATCCTAGTCACATCTTCTTTTAGACCACTGTTTTCTCGTATAATTACATTCGGAATTCTATCAATCAGTCTCACCCCACACATACTACGCAGTGATCGCATCTCAACTGCGTTAATTCTACTTTCATGCTTTTTCTGCCATACCCAACTCTCTCTTCCATACATCAACGTCAATTATATTACGTGTAATATAAAATAGTATAATCAAATTCAATTATTATAGAGTGATTTCATAAGTAAACTTCTAAACTTACTAGTCGCGGCAAGTTTCCCGATAGGTTGGAGAGTATACCTATATAGGAGATAGGAATGTAAATACTTTTTGAGTGTTCGTGACGCAACGATTTTAAAAATCCCTGTCACTGACTACATATTCAACTAACTTGAAAACTTGTTGGTTTCAAATAGGAGTAGGAAATTTTATTGAAATTCGATATTTACACATACATACATACATACATATCGTCACGCCTTTTATCCCCGAAGGGGTAGGCAGAGGTGTATTTCTACACCCACTTTTCGCCAGATATACTTTAGTCCCACGTAATAAGGGGCGAGCCTATTGCCGTACCGGGCACATTTCCAGACTCCGTGCTGCTACTGAGAATTTCGTGACAGAAAAACCCAATAACACTGCCCGACCCAGGAATCGAACCCGGGACCTCCCGATCCCACGCGCACACCTATGCCGCGAGACCAACGAGGCAGTCGTATAGGGTTTGATGTCGAGTTTTCCGTCTCTACGCAAAGATGGTATTTGCATCGTGTTATCCCTTAGTCGCCTCTTACGACACCCACGGGAAGATAGGGGGTGGTGACACTTGTATTCTATGCCGTCAACCACACTGCTTATTCGATATTTACATTGCGTAAATATCGAATTCTAATAATATTTTCCACATTGTAGGTTTTTTGAAGCTGTTTTATAGACATCATATTTTTCAATAATTTTTAAAACCACTTTCTTGTTTTCTTATTCAATAGTAATTAAATCGGTGTCTTTATATTATTCTGAAGAAATAAAATCATACTTTTCAGAATCACTTTCATATTTTCAGAACACGTGTCCTTACATTAGTTTTTATAAGAAATTCCATCACCACAGTTCATTCCGGAGGCCAGTTCTCACGTTTCTTGAAATAAATTCCTACCAGCTCGAATGTTTTTAATTATAAGGTAAGAGGACACTGCCCGTCTTAGCAACGCAGCTAATTATATAGGATTTCTCTGGAGAGACATGTCTTGTGTAGCGTTGTTATTGTTACATTTGGTTCGTTTACCTACAGGTCATGAGGTGAGGCAGGTAATTAGTTTTTGGGAACTTACCTTGGCTCTCATATTATTAGAAAGGTGTGAAAGTTGGCAAAATGTGTTTTGGCAGCAGAAACGCGTTACTAAAAATTATAAAGAAATCATTACTCAATGAAGCATTGAGCTGGATACTGATTTAACTGTGCATAAGATTCTTTTAAATTATAGTGATTGGGAACCTTCAAAGTATGCAGATATATTTCGTTGAGACGTCCTATCATGAAGAGTATACATTTCTGCCTTGCTGGACGAAGCTGCGAGCCCATAGTCATCATTATCATGTATTCCAAGTGATCTCAAATATTTTCTATTGATCTATTAATTCTAAGATTTTAGAAACAAATATTTTTATCGAAAGACAAAGATATTTTATTTGCATATATTTATGGTATACTGTACATAAATGTAAAAATATAAACAGTGTGATTTATAAACCGCCGGAATCAATATCCGATCGATCCATGGATTTGAACATTAGAAATGCGTATTTGACGTAAGGTCCATTCAAAATATTATGTCAAATGAATATATATATAAATACTGTGTTAATACTATCCATGGATCTATCCGTGCATTTGGAGATTAGAAATACAGGATGTAAGGGACTGTGTACCGAAAACCGATATCAGTGATTCAGTACATGATACTGAGGCCACTGGCGGTCGAATTTTCCGAAAAAAATTCATGAATTTTCCTCTTTTTCTTTTGCATTTTTTGGCATAATATGCCAAAATTATATTATAATGCAATGAAATAGTAACTATAGTCGACCTGCATTAATATTTTTTGTAAAATTCTAAGAATGAAACATGTACATGGTGCGTTTACTCTGACGTGACATCGGCCGCAGCGCGCGGCCGCAGCACAGTAAGCGCACCAGTACATCGTAATCACTGCCGCCGTACCTAGCACCCGCCGTAGTAGTTTGTGAGTTCCTATTTACATCGCAATTTTTTGGAAAATTGTCGCGTTCTTAGATTTTCCTGAAAAATTCGACCGCCAAGGGTCTCAGTATAATGTATGAATCACTGGTATCAGTTTTCGGTACACCCCTTACACCCAGTATGTCTCTAATCTTCAAATCCACGGACAGATCATAATATAATGGGACCAGCCGTAAGTTAGCAGAAAATAGAATTAAAAATGCTTATTATTCTGACAAATCTTTCTAAGCGGCGATAGCCTAGCGGTGTATAACGGACTGCCGAGACGATGGTCTCGGGTTTGATCCCCAGCTACCTCGGGCACACACCTCTGACTTTTCAAAGTTATGTAAAAGTGTTAATTATCGCTCGCTTAATAATGTGCCCGGTAGATGGCAATAGGCTCGCCCCCTATTACATTGAGACCGAAACATAACTGGCGAAGTGTGGGTGTGTAATACACCTCTGCCTATCACTTACGGATAAAGGCGTGAAGAAATGTTTTTATGTTTTTAACTGGGTATGGGCTCCGAGGCGAAAAGTCAAGGTTGCAACCGGGATATCGCGATGGCGATAAAGAACGAACATAAATAACTAAAAATACTGCAACTTCCAGAAATATACAAAATCCATATCTACTGCTTTTTTCACAAATAATAAACAACAATAAAATGGGTCCAGTTTCCTTACAATGTCGGCGAGAACTAATGAAATTGTCAAGCCGAGATATTTTTCAAGACGATTATTACATCTTGTTCAAAGGACTTTGGGTAATCGACCGACAAATTAAAATAGGCTGAGGATTTCTTGAAGACATCATTGTATTTAATAACAGCGCGAAATATGGAGGTGCTAATGTTTTGGTAAATAACTTGAATTTGTTTTTATACTTTCCTGAATTGTATACTTCAACAAATAAACGAATTAATATCGAGATCAATATTCTGTGATTAATTTAATTTGACTACACGGCTGGCGTAGTGGTTAAAGCGGTTTCCTCGCCGCTTGACACTGCACCGAGTGTTGTGGGCTCGATTCCCACACGAGACAACACTTTGTATGATCCACAATTTGTTGTTTTGAGTCGGGGTGTTTATTGTGTCCATTGGTTGTATGTTTGTTAAGCCCCGTGATCGAGGATTTATTCCTAGTGCATAGTGCGGAAGTTGTCCTCAAAAATTCGGAAAATTAAGTGGTTTATTAAAAAAAATTGTGACTTAAGAAGAATATGACTTAAAAAGTACAATTCATTTAGTGCTCGATTTTCAGTTTTATTTTCGGTATAGAAAATTAATAACGCCTCTGTATGCATCCTCTGTATGCATAAGCATAATATTTTTAATATTAGAAACTTAGCTTCTGATATTATTTCAAGAGTCGTGGGATAGATACAAGATAAGATATTTTGTAAGATATTTGTTTCTTTAAATACGTGGAAAACTTTAAAATTGTAAAAAAGTCAATCAGCCATTCCAAAATATTATAATTATATAAAATGTAAAAGATTTTATCTAATGTAAGAGATTGTCAACTTAAATACCTTAGCAGAGTTTAAGTGAACCAAATGATTAATTAATGAATGCTATCAGAGGACGTATTCCTTTAGTAGTAATTTACTTCACTTGCGAAAATTATAAAGACAAATAATCTTACCCTTTGTCTTTTCAAGCGTGAACCAAAATTTAATTCCAATTCTCAACTTGGTCACTTCTCTCGCTGATACAAAGACACGAATAAGATCTTAGCCTTAATCATGAAAGTCCAAATTTTTATTACACCTTTACAATGACTCCAATTTACAAGCTGCCATTTCTCTTTAATAGTCTTTCATATATCCTGGCTGCATGTCGTATCAACTATAACTCGCGCACACTGAACTACGAAGCAACTGTAACTAGATGAAAGTTCCACTTAATTGAATGTAACGTATGTGTGCAACTTGTTTGTCTCACGCTTGAGAACGCAGATGGTTGCACGTTGAGTCTATCAAATTGTGACCTACGTTTAAATATTTAAGTTACCAACTATGGAGATAGCAATAAACTGCGTTGCAGACGGCATCTGGTTCGAATCCACGGCGCACACCACTGACTTTTCGGAGTTACGTGCGTATTAAACTGTTATTTATTGCTAGCCTCCTGCCTCGGTGAGCAAATTAAGCCGTCAGCTCAGAAGGAGGTATCCTATTACCTTCTAGCTGCGCGTTGGACCCATGTCTCTATGTACGCTTGCCAAAAGTCTTGTCTTGTCATGCCATATATCATGGGAAAACGCGAGTTACGAGAAACAAATAAACTTGCATCATTTTCAAACAAATCCAAAACAAAATCTATTGCATGAACTACAAAATAGTTATATTATTGTTCACAAACTAACATTTAGTGGTCGTATCCTGGCCTCAACCTGACATAAGCATAAGTTATCTCCCTTAACATCTGTATAGTGCAACTATAACTGGGTGAACGGCAATAGGCTCGCCCCTTATTACGTGGGACTAAAGTATATCTGGCGAAAAGTGGGTGTAGAAATACACCTCTGCCTACCTCTTCGGGGTTATAGGCGTGAGACTATGTATGTATGTAGGTATAACTAGGTGAAAGTTCCACTGCAGTCGTGTAACGTGATCAACGTCGGTACCTACATGTGCATTGTGCATGTCGATGCCTTCCGGCCAAAAGGGGGTAAGCGACATTTTTTGCGAAATCGACTTATAGATATGGTTAGAATCGGCATTTTTTTCTGCGTCTAATGGTCTAAGTTTCGTGGCTCTAGGACAAACTTTTTGTCGCTTAGGCGGTAAAGGAATTGAGGTTCTAACACTAAGTTTTTCGTCATAAACGACAGTTATTTTAGGTGTATTTTGTATTATGGTGGTTGGATGAAAATAATATTTCAAAACTGTGAGATAAACAATTTTGGCTTTGAATATTTTTTTCTTTACTTGAACGTTAAGTAGTTTGGGCTGTAAATACTTTTTTGTAAAAAATACATTAATCAAATTTTTCTTGAATCTTTGTGTACCAAACTATCGGTTAGGATAATAGGGCAGTTTCTTTAGATAAAATATATGTCATTTATTACATTTAGGTGTCATTTCCGTGAATTTGTTTGGCGCTTATTTTTATTTTCCCTAGTCACCAAATCAATCATCGAAGGCGCTTAGGATAAAATCATCCAAACGAATGTCGCCTTACATTGTCGCTTACCCTTTTTTTACCTCCCAAAAAAAATATCTGGTATGGTGGTTAGATAACAAGGCAAATCAAAGGTTTGGCGGTTAGCTTACAGAAGAATGACAAACAGCATCGGTTATCTCACTGTTTCGTTCGAACAAAATGTCGTTAGCATTGCCAAGCGAACATTCACCGCGGCGGCAGTTTTTCGAAGGAAGTAAAACTGTGTATTCTAATTAGTTATTTTAAGTTTTATAGGTAAGAAGTAATTCTTTTGCTATCTTGTTTAAACAATACTGAATGGTTAAATAAGTACCAACAGAGTTTTTGTTGGCTGGCCTGGCTTAGGATCATAATCAAGGGTTCGATCCTAGGTTGGGCCAGCAAGGAATTATTGGATTTTTTGATGAATTCTCAGTAATAGTCAAGAGTTAATCCTGCGACTGATATGACTCTGTTGTGTCGAATTGCCTATGGGACTATGAGAGTGAGAGAATAAAAACTGCACGTTTGTTTTGCACATATATTAGCGCACGTTAGTAGGTCCCTCTTTGGCAAATTGTTATTCTGCCTCAAGGTTTGCCACCGTGACTGATTTAACATGTGTGATCATCATTGTTTTATTGATTCAGTGAATGGATGGGTGAGTGCGAATGAATGTATACACGGCAAAAGCGATAGTAAGAACCCTCTTTGTGGAATGGCTGGAGGCCGCCACGGTGTCCTCACCTTCCGCCTGACGCATGTCTTCGCCGGTCACGGTTGTTTTGGGTAGTTTCTTTGCTGTAGAGGCCGCCCCGGCAACGGACGTCGCGAGGCAATTTACGGCAACTGTAGACGCGGACATGCGGACGACGAGGACCAAACGCCTACCGTCATAACTAAAAGTGGTCCTTAGGTACGAAATTATAACTTTATTTTTTTGTCATACCTAGAATGTCAGCATGAATTTATAATGCAAGACTAACTTACAATGAATAACAATTGTTTTGTTTAATTTTCTAAAATAAAGACTGATTGAGCACAATTTCTCTTTTTTTAATTCATACCTCAGTCAGTTAGCCAGTTTAAAAACTTATAAAACTCTAATGTGTGTATGTATGTATAATTTTATAAGAATTAATCACAATGTGCTTTCGCGTTGTATAAAAGAGCTTATTGTATTTTTTATAGATAATTAAATCATTACAATTTCCTTGTTCTTCTGCCACTAACCAATAGCCGCTTATGTCATATTGGCTCCACTTGATGAACAGAAAAAGCACAGGTAGGCTGTTTTTCTTCAACAGAAATAAAATAAATGGTGCGGTTAAATCCTTTGGGTTGGAACTCATCAATTGAGTTGTTTTCATTTACGACGTTTTTTCCTGTAAGTATAATTAGGACCATTTGAGGGTAAGCGACAGTAAATAGTGTTAGGAGTGTGATTTGTTTTAATTAACAATGTCATTTCGTAGAGACCTAAATCAAAAACTATATGGTAAAATTTTGAAACTTTTGGAACGTACAGAAAATTTTCTATGATTTTTTTTCACTTATTTTGAACTTTAAACTACTCTCCTGTAAAGTTTGTAAAGTAGCGGTTAGCCTCTTTTGGCGGTAAGGCATCGATGTGTATGCACCTTGTTTGTTTCAATATTGAGTGCGCACATGTTTTACTATAGGAATCTGTAATAGTCTAACGAAGGCTTATGTCATAATTCAGTAGGTACTTAATCAAATATTTTTCTTTTTTTATATGATTAGAATGCAAATTGCATATATTACTGTTAAAAAAAGGTCAGTTACTCTATTACACACTAAAATAAAGGCAGAATTTAAACCTAAAACCATTTACCATATTTAAATATGTTAAGGTTTCGATTTGCTGGATAAAACTTTTGTAATAACGAAACTTGATTTAAAAACACATTATTTCTGTATATAAATTAATTATATACAAATACAAATATATGCCTCTTTTATTCGCACATCTCATTCTAGTAGAACATACTGTTAGAATAAATTTAAATTTAGCGCCTTCTTCAGTTATTCATAATCTGTGTCTCTTTATTATTATGAGGTTGTCGTTACTTTTATTGTATGGTGGCACCACTGAGCCTCTTTGCTTTACCCTTGATTTTTTGCAATTCGCCATCTTGTAATGTACTCTAAACTGCTCTAAATTATATTGTCGTGTACAATTACAATAAATGTTATATCTGTTGTTAACACAAATAACTCGTTTAATTCCATCAGGTTATGGGCCCAGTACGCTTTTAATAATTAGTACACAAGTTATTTGTGCCGTAAACTCAGTGATAAATCAAGCTTCACTTCGTGAGTCTGCCGGCCGCCACGTGTTGTACGCATTTTTTCACAACGCATATTTCAGAATTTGTTACAAACCAACAACCGAAGGAAAAATGTCTTCAAATAATCAACACATGACATTGATTGAGAGGTTATCTGGCAGAGAAAATTTCGCGAGCTGGAAGTTTGCCGTTAAAACGTATTTAGAGCACGAGGAGCTATGGGAATGCATAACAGACGATCTTGTTGACCCGAAAAAGGATATCAAGGCACGATCTAAACTAGTTTTGTTGGTGGACCCGATCAACTACGTTCACGTACAGGAAGCGAAAACTGCAAAGGAAGTCTGGAATAACTTATGCAGGGCGTTCGACGACTCGGGGCTCACTCGGAAGGTTGGGTTACTTCGTGATCTCATAACAACATCACTGGATAATTGTCAAGGTATCGAAGAATACGTTAATAAAATTATGACCACAGCACACAAGCTTCGCAACATCGGCTTCAAGGTCGATGATGAATGGTTAGGTACTTTGTTACTGGCAGGTTTACCTGATCAGTATAAGCCCATGATCATGGCAATAGAAAGCTCTGGTGTCGCTATAACAGCCGATCTAATAAAAACAAAACTGTTACAGGAAGTCAAGCAATCTGATCCGAGCGTATTCTATGTCAACAAAAGTAAAGCAAAGCAATCTCTCAAGCAAAATGTAAGCAAGGGGCCACGGTGTTATTCATGTAATAAATATGGCCACATTAGTAAAAACTGTAAGAGCAAGACTAACAAGAAACGTAGCGACAATTCTTTTGTAGCAGTCTTTTCAGCCTCATCAAGTAATTATGACTCAGGATGGTATGTGGACTCTGGTGCATCAATGCACATGACCATGCACAAAGACTGGATGTATGATGTCTCACAAGCACCAATCAAAAGTATCCGTGTTGCAAATAATAAAGAGTTAAAAGTGGAATGTTGTGGTAAGGTCAATATTATTATACACCACAAAAGGATGGATCTTTCAGTACCATACAGGTAAAAGATGTTCTTTATGTTCCTGATCTTTCTACTAGTCTTCTCTCAGTCAGTCAGATGATTAAAAACAATTGTAATGTCAAATTTGACCACAAAGGTTGCATTATATTCAACAAGAATAATGAAGCAGTAGCAACAGCTAAACTTGTTAATAACATGTACAGATTGAATATAGCTTCAGTTCAAGCATGCTTATCCCAAAATATTAAGGACAATTTCTATCTATGACAGATGACCCATCCGCTGGATGGGTCATCTCAACTACACTGACCTGAAGAAACTAGAAAACTGTGCTGAAGGTATAACATTGTCTCAAAATAGTAATATGACCTGCATTTCTTGCATTAAAGGTAAACAAACCAGGCTCCCATTCAAATGTGAAGGTTCCCGAGCAACAAAACTGCTAGAACTTGTTCACTCCGACATGTGTGGGCCTATGGAGGTGCAGTCACTGGGAAATGCAAGGTATTTTCTCACATTTAACGACGATTTTTCTAGAAAAGTATCTGTCTTTACTTTGAAGTCAAAGTCTGAATGTCTAGATAAATTTAAAGAATATAAATGTTTAGTAGAAAATCAACTTGGAACTACAATCAAAGCACTTCGAACTGATAATGGAACCGAGTACTTAAATAACAACTTTACAGAGTTTCTGAAGTCATCAGGCATACAACATCAAACGTCAACTCCTTACACGCCTCAACAAAATGGCTTGTCTGAACGTATGAACAGGACACTACTTGACAAAGCTAGATGTATGTCAATTAATGCTAATTTACAGAAAAACCTGTGGGCTGAAGCAATAATGACAGCAGCATACATAGTGAACCGTTCACCGACACGAGCACTGAATTACAAGACACCTGAAGAGGTATGGAGTGGAAGGAGACCTGATGTAAGTCACATGAAAATATTTGGTTGTTATGCAATGGCAAAGATTCCCAAAGAAAAAGTTAAGAAATGGGATTCCAGATCACAAAAACTTATTTTTGTTGGTTATTGTGAAGATAGTAAAGGTTACAGATTATTGAATCCTAAAACAAAGAGTGTTTTAAAAAGCAGCGATGTAATTTTCTTAGAAAACAGTATAAACAAAAATGTGATACCAGTACCCATGTCAGAATCACAGGAAGAAAGAAAGGAGCGTGCGACTGAAACTAGCTTTTCAGACAGTGAAGATAACAGTACAGATATATCAACTCATACAGCAGTGGATTCAAGTGATCTTTCACATACTGATGATCCTGACTATATACCAGAGAAGCCTATGAAGTATCCTCAGCAGTCCAATATTACACTTCGTCCTCGTAATAAAAATAACTTGAACATGGAACCAAAATCTTACCTATGCTCAAATAATATATCACCCTCTGTCATTCCAGGCACATAAATGCAGGGGCACTTTCATCAAAGGATTCTAAACTATGGATGATGTCCATTGAAGAAGAATTGAAGGCACATAGTGACAATAGCACATGGCAGTTAGTAAAGAAGCCACCTGGCGCTAGAGTCATAGGGTGTAAATGGGTGTTCCGTATTAAGGATGAACCGGATGGACAGAGGTACAAGGCTAGATTATGTGCTAAAGGATATGCGCAGGAAAGTGGTATTGACTATACCGAGACATTCTCACCAACTGTCAGATACGATTCAATCCGCTTACTCTTATCTATTGCTGCAGAACAAAACATGGATATGATACAATTTGATATTAAAACTGCTTTCTTATATGGTGAATTGGAAGAGGACATCTACATGACTCCACCAGAAGGTCTTACTGTGCAACAAAACATTGTATGCAAACTCATTAAGTCGTTATATGGCTTGAAACAGTCACCTAGATGTTGGAATGCCAAGTTTGACAATGTTTTGAAGAAATATGGCTTCAAGAACAGTCATGCTGACAGATGTGTATATACAGGATGCACGAATGGGAGCAAAGTATATTTATTACTGTATGTCGACGATGGACTGTCACTGTCAAGAAATTCTGCTCCTCTTACTGAAGTAATAAACGATTTGAAGAAGGAATTCAATGTAACTATTTGTAAATCATCAGTTTTCATAGGGATGCAGATAGAAAAACATCCTGACTTTGTCTTTATACATCAAACCAAATACATTGAAGAACTGCTTATAAGATTTAACATGTGTGACGCTAATACTAATAGCATACCAGCTGATCCTAGTGTCTGCTAGGAAGCTGTGGGTTCTCTTATATTCACTGCTACAGTGACCAGACCCGATATCATGTATGCAGTGTGCACAGCAGCACGTTTTCTCAACAGTTATGATAAAGTGCATTGGAATGCGGTTAAACGTATTCTTAAGTATTTAAAAGAAACAAAACACTTTGGACTCTGTTTCAGATCAAAAGTAACTAACATTCTTGAAGGTTACTCTGATGCCGACTATGCGAACGATCCTGATACGAGAAGGTCTACAACAGGTTACGTCTTCATGAGGAATGGAGCTGCAGTGACTTGGAGCAGTCAACGGCAAGCAACCGTCGCACTGTCCACTACTGAGGCCGAGTTCATGGCCTCTTGTTGTGCAACCAAAGAAGCTCTCTGGGTTCGACAACTTTTGCTTGACATTGAAGAATATAATCAGAGTCATATTAATCTTAATATTGATAACCAAAGTGCAATTTGTCTTATTAAAAGTAATGATTTTCATAAACGATGTAAGCACATTGATGTACGGTTAAGGAAAAATATGCACAAAAGTTCATAGACTTGACATATGTTAGTACTGATAAGCAATTAGCAGATATATTTACTAAAGCTTTATGTAAGGTTAAATTTCAATATTTTAGACAAAAATTTGGTGAAATTGATAAACCGAAAATGTGAAACTATGTGTATAACTTGTAAAATATTGTGCATTGCTTATGTATGTATATCTAGATTCTTTTAGATGTTAGTTGTTCTGAGAAGGTCAAAATTTGGAAGGAGTGTTAGAACAAATTTAAATTTAGCGCCTTCTTCAGTTATTCATAATCTGTGTCTCTTTATTATTATGAGGTTGTCGTTACTTTTATTGTATGGTGGCACCACTGAGACTCTTTGCTTTACCTTTGATTTTTTGCAATTCGCCATCTTGTAATGTACTCTAAACTGCTCTAAATTATATTGTCGTGTACAATTACAATAAATGTTATATCTGTTGTTAACACAAATAACTCGTTTAATTCCATCACATACAGCACATAAAATATTGTTTACCTATAAGATTTATAGGTAACCAACATATTACTCAAAAAAAGATTGCGCTTGTACTATCATACTCATAAGACGTTGGTAAAAAATCCAAAACTAGGTAACGCAATTAATCTCATTCTACTCATTTTTGTTGAAGTTTCAAAATCATGAATAATTTCATTACAAACAAAGAAGAAGATAAAAAAACTTGAAATAAATTATTTTAGCAAAAAATATAACATTATTTTTCTAAGACAGCTTGGTTACTACTTCGTAGAAACGGTAAATCGCTCTTGGTAACTTATACCGTTATATTATACGTACATACATACATACATAGACTCACGCCTGTTTCCCGAAGGGGTAAGCAAAGACTACGGAACGCCATTTGCAACGATCCAGACATATCTCTCTTGCTTCATTCACTCCCATCAGATTCCTCATGCATACTCTTCTGTTTAGGGTACTTCTCACCTGTCCTGTTTTTAGGATGTCTCCAATCTGATCAGAGAACGTCCGCCTAGGTCTTCCCCTTTGTCCTGTCCCTTCCACACTTGCCTTATATATCTGCTTGGTCAGTATTTCGTCATCCATCCTCTCCACGTGCCCAAACCATCTTAGCATACCTTTCTCGATGCTTGTCACTACATCTTCTTTTACCCCACAACACTTTCTTTCTTTCTTTCTTGCTTTCTTTCTTTATTTATTTGTTGAACATAGGTAGATACAATTACAGTGGTCTTAAAATTAGTATAGTGCGCCATGTTTTGTCATAGGACATACAAATATAAAATTGAGCATAAAATACGTATAAAATTAAGTAATATTCAAGGTGATTAAATTTTTACACAATTAATTATAGAAATTATATTAAATTAGTACATCATCTAAATAGTCATTAATAGAATAATAACATTTATGAATTAATAAATCAAATACAGATTTCTTAAATTCTAGTGTAGACAGGTCTTTTATTCTATTGGGTAGTTTGTTGTAAATCTTCGGTGCCATGCCAAAGAAGCTCTTCTGCATTAATGCTGTCTTACAAGTCACATTGCAAAGTTTATCAACGTATTGATTTCGTATCGGAGCCCGTCGCACCTCAGATACCTTAACAAACAACTTCATATTTTTTTTAACAAAAAGAGCTGTTTCTAATATATATAGCGCTGGTAACGTCAATATTTTTAGCGATTTGAAATATGGTACACAGCTGTCGGTGATCTTTAGATGACACATACAACGAATACACCTTTTCTGCATTTTGAATATTAATTCGCGATCTGTGGACTGACCCCAGAAGATAATTGCATATCTTAAAACTGACGCTACTAATCCATGATACGCCGTTACTAAAGCTTCTTGACTAACTATTTTTGATAGCTGAAGAAGTGCATATGCACAGTTATTTAGTTTTTTACATACTTCTTCTATCTGCGGCTTCCAAGTGAGCTTATTATCTATCGTTATACCTAGAAATTTTGTCTTATTTACTTCCTCAATTATGTCGTCTTTATATGTTATCTTAATTTTTGGTGGTTCACAACGTTGGTGAAAATGCATAATTTTAGTTTTTGTTAGGTTAATTTTTAGATTGTTATTATCGAACCAGTTTATAATGTTATGAAGGCAGTCATTAATGTCCTTTTGATATTCGGTCAAATTAGAGCCTTTTATTACGCAAGTACTGTCGTCAGCAAAGAGAACCATTTTATGACTTGTTACTTTTGGAAGGTCATTTATATAGATGATAAATAATAACGGTCCAAGCACGCTACCTTGCGGTACTCCATATTTCACATTCCGAGGCTCTGATATGTATTTTTTTTCTAATTTCGTTCTTAAACACACTCTAGTAATTTCGGTGCTTTGTGACCTGTTACGTAAATATGATTCGATCAGGTTAAAGACGTTTCCCCTTATGCCATACCCATGCAATTTAGCAAGCAAAGTTTAATGGTTGACATAGTCAAATGCCTTTGTCATATCGGTGTATATGGCACAAACTGGTATCTTTTTGTCTACAGAAGTCATAACATTATTTAATAGATCGTGTATAGCCATATTTATTGTGCTATTTTTTCGAAAACCTTTTTGTTCCTTGCAAAATAAATCATATTTCTCAAAGAAACCATACATTGAGTTATATATTACCTTTTCAAAGATTTTCGAGAATACTGGAATTTTAGCTACGGGTCTATAGTTTTTCATTTCCGTTTTTTTGTCTTTTTTATGAAGAGGCCTAACTATAACCTTTTTTAAGCTATTTGGATATGTACCTTCTGGAATACTTAAATTTATGATATGTGTCAACGGCGGAGCTATCACTTCTTTTGCAAACTTTATCACCTTTGTACATACGCCATCATAACCGACAGTATTTGTATTTTTAAGGCTCTTGATTATTTGTGTTATGTCATTATTTGTAACGGGTAATATAAATAATGATTGCAATGTCATATTATTAAAATTATTACGATTATTAGAATTATTATTATAAGAATCTCTTATCACACAATTCTTTACTCTGTCAGTCAGAGAGACACCACACATACTTCTCAGTGCCCTCATTTCTACAGCATTTATTCTACTTTCATGACTTTTCTGCCATACCCAACTATCACTACCATACATAAGAGTAGGTACTAACACCCCTCTATGCACAGCCAAACGTGCCTTTTTGGACACGTTTTGGCTATTCATAAACGCCTTCAGAGCTCCATTCACTCTATTACCTGCATTAACTCTTCTTTCAATATCTTCTACATTCTTACCATCTCTTGTAAACAGCGTACCTAAATATACAAACTCATTCACTTGCTCCACTGGCTGTCCATCGATCATAACATTACAAGCCGTAACGCTTTCCTCCTTTTCAAAAACCATTAATTTCGTTTTACTTACATTCACTTTCATTCCTTTCCTCTCTAACGCACCATGCATGATTGTTACCATCTCCTGCAACTCCTCCGCTGAAGACGCAAGTATAACCTGATCATCAGCATAAAGGAGGCATTTGACAAGTAACTCATTCATCCTTAATCCACAATCACTATGTTTCAAGTCTTGCAAACAACTGTCCATGAAGAGGTTGAACAGTCACGGCGACGCTACACATCCCTGTCTAACACCTGTGTTGATGGTAAACCAGTCAGTGTATGCCCCGTTTATCTTCACACAAGCTCTAGAATCCTCATAAAGGGATTTCAGAGCTCGAATTAGGCTGCTGTTCACCCCATACATCGACGGTACCGACCACATTTCATTCCTCACCACTTTATCGTAAGCCTTTTCCAAATCCACGAATGCGCAGTAGACCTTTCGACCTTTGGCCAAAAATTTCTCAGCTATGCATCGCAAGGAAAAGACTTGATCCGTACACCCCATACCCTTTCGGAATCCCGCTTGTACATCCCATAATTTCTTGTCGGTTACTTTCATTACTCTTTCAATCAGTACCTTCGCATACAATTTGCCAACAATGCTGAGAAGGCTAATGCCTCTATAGTTTTTGCAGTCTTGTTGCGAGCCTTTTACTTTATAAAGAGGCACAACTACTGCTGTGGCCCAGTCATCAGGTACTCGGCCGGTGCTCCAGCACAAGTTGAATAGACGCTGCAGCTGACTAACTATGATGCCCTGTCCAGCCTTCAGCATTTCGACTGTAATCCTGTCATACCCTGCAGCCTTCAAAATTTCATCCACGCCAATATCGCTTTCATCATTGCTATCATTACCATTCATTTCACCTGTTGTTGTCTCTGTCGTCGTTCTTTCAAATAATCCTTCAAAATACTCTTTCCATCTCTGCAGCACACACGATTCACCATTCAGTATCATTCCATTCTTGTCTCTGATTGCTGTGTATTCTGAGGATTGAGTTTTTCCTCGAACTGCACGAACGGACTTCCAGAAAAACTTAATGTTTCTCCGAAAGTCGTCAGATAATCTACTATTAAACTCATCTTTCTTTTCCTCTTTTTCCTTTTAACCATTTCTTTCACTATTCTTTTAGACCTAACAAACTCCTTTCTTGCTTCATCTATGTCATCACTCGTTGCCTTTCCCATTCTTTCATTTGCTCTGGCAGCTAACCAATCTAACCACGCTTTCTTCTTCTCTGATACTGCTGATTGTACATCCTTGTACCACCATGTATTCTTAACCTTTCGTAGTTTCCTTCTCTTGATCACACCACATACTTCAGACGCTACACATACTACCGTTATATTATACGTTTATATTATTAAATTGTATGTAAGATATATTGTTTGTGTTGTTTGTGATTATAGAAATTGAATACTTAATAGTATAATAATTACTAAATAAAGCCCGTAGCTACGCCAGCACATTATTTTTAAATTTAACAGTTGCTTCCGAATACCGTGGGCATTCCGGAAAATCCTCCCAAAATTCAGCTTGTTAGGCCCAATTGTTTTGGCTGTGCCTTGTCAGTTAGTAACGCAAGTATTTTATATATAGAGAAGGAATTATACCACTACATATACGATAACATTAGTACAGGCATTTTATTCTCCGTAGTAGTAATATACTGTAATACTGCACAGTCTTAGTGATATTTATACATATGTAGTATTGGGTTTTTCTGTCACGAAATTCTCAGTAGCAGCACGGAGTCTGGAAATGGTCCCGTTACGGCAATAGGCTCGTCCCTTATTACGAGGGACTAAAGTATATCTGGCGAAAAGTGGGTGTAGAAATACACCTCTGCCTACCTCTTCGGGGTTATAGGCGTGAGACTATGTATGTATGTAGTATGTAACTATGTATTTCGCTGCTGACTCTGCCGATTTAATCATAAACTACACAAAATACCAAAAATAACACCTTATAATTCAAACCCTGCAATATTATACATCTTTACAGTAAACAAGCAACGTTTTAGTAGTTGAAGCTTGTGCAATTTTCACCTAAAGACTGATAGCAAACTCGCTCCAAAATAACGTTATGCATAACAAGCAATACTCGATCGGTATTTACAAGCTGGAGCTTGCTTCAAGTAAAGTTATCAATCTGGTCTATGTAATTCAGCATCAATCGTATTTAGAAGTAGCATCATGTTTGGTTACTCATTGATTTTAATGAAGAAAAAGATACTGCCAAGGTTGCGAGAAGATAATTCATTGCGTTTGTAAAATCAAAATCATTTATTCATTTAAGCCACAAAGTGCCGCTTATGATCGTCAAAAATTTAAGTTATTAGTAGTATTACTAAATGATTCTACATTTACATTTACTGCCACGTTCGCAATGCAATAGGTAGAACCACGAGAAAGAACGGGTAATAAAACTCGTGGCCACTCTTTTTAACTGCCAGTATAATGGTTTTACATGTTATCTTTGTAAGGAGCTGCAACTGTTTCACATTGTGCGTTATCTACTAATGCAAAATTTAATAGTTATTGATATCAAACTCAAGACATAAATGATGTTCATTTGGTAAGCCTCCCAAAGAAAATGTGGTGAAACAGGCATCAACTTACGTCTTTTGATGTTGGCAACTCGCGAACATGACTGCTCAGAGCTATGGGGGAACAGTATGTCCCGAACAGCAACGGTATATAAACCTGCAGCAATTTACAACCTATTAGTTAGCAATTCATGACCACGGGTTACCCTCACCTTACAAATCCGATAAATTATAATAAAAAGAGGAGAACAAGAATGCAAATGTAGTAAATAAAAAAAAGAATATACGGTTATTAACTAAACTATTAAACTGCTTATTGACCAAATAAACAAAAATTTGGCCTAATAAAAAAATAATATTTATTTCCAAGCGTACTTGTCGTCAAGATACTATAGTATGCTTTTTGTATAAGATTTTACACTATAGTATGTATGTCTTTTGTATAAGATTATTTTTAACTATTGTCTGAAACGACCTTAACGGCAATTCTAAAATATTAGATGGTATTTTAATATACATTCTTATACTAAGCCCAATAAAAAAGAGCTATGTATTTTGTTGAAACGGAAATACGGTACACATAATTTGTGCCTGTTCCTAGCATTAATATTGTGTATGTCACTATTCATTTTGTAAGAATTTATATGTTGTCGTACATGCATAACACTGCCATAAATATATTGTGATGCTACAGTAAGAATACGTACAAATATTTTTAAATTTTTCTTTGAGTGAGACTCTTGTCTTTAACTAGTAAATGGCCCTAACCATCAGTCAACCTACGAACCTTCATGACATAAGCAGCTGAGCTATGTTTCCCTGAACGATATGTAACGTGCGCACCCCACTGCAATTTCGAATCAAGTGTTATTCCTAGAAATAATGTAGATTCAGATGTTTCGAGTACATCATCATGTATAGGGTAATATCCAACTTACCAGTACTATACTAGCTTTTTACTAGAGGTTTGATACTATGTGTTCGTAACGTTACTGAAGTCCGCATTCTCTTGAATTTATTTTTCATCCCGCTGCTTATTCTGTCAACCAACCAACGCACTTGTGACTCCTCTAATGTTGCTTGTGTTCATGACGACTCTAATTATTAACCATCAGGTAACCCGTCTGTTTGTTTGCCTCCTATTACTTACATACCAAAAGTGAAAGTACTTAGAGGCCATTCTACTTTTCCTTTTCTCTCATCCCAGACGACATCAAATTTTTGACTCCTCTAGAGTTACCATGGGCTGACATGGGCTGAGTTATAATCGCTTACCATCATCGGTCGAGGCAATCACTCTAAACGTTCCTAGTAATAATATAGAAAACACCTACTGTATCATACTGAAAGCTGTGTATTTACCAGCCAATACTTATATTGATGATTACAGAACAAGCCTGCAAGAACAAAGTATTTATTATAATATAACTAATACATACATAGACTCACGCCTGTTTCCCGGAGGGGTAGGCAGAGACTACGGAACGCCATTTGCAACGATCCAGACATATCTCTCTTGCTTCATTCACTCCCATCAGATTCCTCATGCATGCTCTTCTGTTCAGGGTACTTCTCACCTGTCCTGTTTTAGGATGTCTCCAATCTGATCAGAGAACGTCCGCCTAGGTCTTCCCCTTCGTCCTGTCCCTTCCACACTTGCCTTATATATCTGCTTGGTCAGTCTTTCGTCATCCATCCTCTCCACGTGCCCAAACCATCTTAGCATACCTTTCTCGATGCTTGTCACTACATCTTCTTTTACCCCACAACACTCTCTTATCACACAATTCTTTACTCTGTCAGTCAGAGAGACACCACACATACTTCTCAGTGCTCTCATTTCTACAGCATTTGTTCTACTTTCATGACTTTTCTGCCATACCCAACTATCACTACCATACATAAGAGTAGGTACTAACACCCCTCTATGCACAGCCAAACGTGCCTTTTTGGACACGTTTTGGCTATTCATAAATGCCTTCAGAGCTCCATTCACTCTTACCTGCATTAACTCTTCTTTCAATATCTACTACATTCTTACCATCTCTTGTAAACAGCGTACCTAAATATACAAACTCATTCACTTGCTCCACTGGCTGTCCATCGATCATAACATTACAAGCCGTAACGCTTTCCTCCTTTTCAAAAACCATAACTTTCGTTTTACTTACATTCACTTTCATTCCTTTCCTCTCTAACGCACCATGCATGATTGTTACCATCTCCTGCAACTCCTCCGCTGAAGACGCAAGTATAACCTGATCATCAGCATAAAGGAGGCATTTGACAAGTAACTCATTCATCCTTAATCCACAATCACTATGTTTCAAGTCTTGCAAACAACTGTCCATGAAGAGGTTGAACAGCCACGGCGACGCTACACATCCCTGTCAAACACCTGTGTTGATGGTAAACCAGTCAGTGTATGCCCCGTTTATCCTCAAACAAGCTCTAGAATCCTCATAAAGGGATTTCAGAGCTCGAATTAGGCTGCTGTTCACTCCATACATCCACAGTACCGACCACATTTCATTCGTCACCACTTTATCGTAAGCCTTTTCCAAATCCACGAATGCGCAGTAGACCTTTCGACCTTTGGCCAAAAATTTCTCGGCTATGCATCGCAAGGAAAAGACTTGATCCGTACACCCCATACCCTTTCGGAATCCCGCTTGTACATCCCATATTTTCTTGTCGGTTACTTTCATAACTCTTTCAATCAGTACCTTCGCATACAATTGGCCAACAATGCTGAGAAGGCTAATGCCTCTATAGTTTTTGCAGTCTTGTTGCGAGCCTTTTCCTTTATAAAGAGGCACAACTACTGCTGTGGCCCAGTCATCAGGTACTCGGCCGGTGCTCCAGCACAAGTTGAATAAACGCTGCAGCTGACTAACTATAATGCCCTGTCCAGCCTTCAGCATTTTGACTGTAATTCTGTCATATCCTGCAGCCTTAGCTAAATTTCATCCACGCCAATATCGCTTTCATCATTGCTATCATTACCATTCATTTCACCTGTTGATGTCTCTGTCGTCGTTCTTTCAAATAATCCTTCAAAATACTCTTTCCATCTCTTCAGCACACACGATTCACCATTCAGTATCTTTCCATTCTTGTCTCTGATTGCTGTGTATTCTGAGGATTGAGTTTTTCCTCGAACTGCACGAACGGACTTCCAGAAAAACTTAATGTTTCTCCGAAAGTCGTCAGATAATCTACTATTAAACTCATCTTTCTTTTCCTCTTTTTTCCTTTTAACCATTTCTTTCACTATTCTTTTAGACCTAACAAACTCCTTTCTTGCTTCATCTATGTCATCACTCGTTGCCTTTCCCATTCTTTCATTTGCTCTGGCAGCCAACCAATCTAACCACGCTTTCTTCTTCTCTGATACTGCTGATTGTACATCCTTGTACCACCATGTATTCTTAACGTTTCCTTCTCTTGATCACACCACATACTTCAGACGCTACACAAACTACCTCTTTTTTAAAGGAATGCCATAACTCTTCCATATCATTTATGCCATCGAACCTCTCAAATCTTGCTATCAATCTTCGATTATACTCATCTTTCACATCTTTCTCTTGCAGATTTTCTACTTTTATTCTTTCCAAGGCCCTCTCTTGATTATTTTCTCGTTGTCGCCATCCTCTAAAGAGCCCACTTATCTGGCTTAACACCAAAAAGTGGTCTGTATGGATGCCAATCTCTCGAAAAACTCTCGTATCCAACACATTCTTTCTCAGTCGTTCATCTACTATTACAAAATCAATCATACTTCTTCTAACATTTTTCGCCTCACGTGTATACAAATGTATCCTTTTGTGATCAAACATGGTGTTTGTCACACAAAGGCTCCACTACAAACAAACCTCAAGCAGTTCTTTTCCATTTTCGTTCACACTCTTATCACCGAATCCACCTAAATTCAAATCCATCTCGCTTTACTCCCACCCATCCATTGAAATCACCTAACAAAATCAATCTCTCGTTATCCTTACAGACCCTCAGAATCTCTCTTAAACTCTCCCAAAACTCCTGCCTTTCGTCTTTTTCTTGTTGTGACATACCCGTTACTATATTGACCGGGGCGTAAACCCCTACAATAAGAAGACGAGTAAGTCCTACTTTCATTCTCATCCATGGTAGCCTTGCATTTACACATTCAAACTCTTTTACGCACTCATTTATTCGCGCAGACAGTATTAAGCCAACTCCCTTGCAGGCTCTGGTGGTACTATCTACTCCGGACCAATACGCCGTGTAGCTGCCATGCTTTGTAGTGTCACATCCTTTCTTTTTCGTTTCATTCACACACAGAACATCAATCTTTCTATCATCCATCATCTGGCATACTTCATCCAATTTTCCGTCCATTCCACCGCCAACATTCAATGTTGCAAATCGGCTTTCCGTAGGCCGCTTTTCGCCCTCGCGGGAAACGAGACGTGACAGGTTGCAAACCGTGTCGCCGCCATTTGAAAAATAATTAATGTCTGTCCTCATAGCGTTCCCACACTATAACTAATACAAACAATAAACTTGTTCCGGTACTGAAGCTTCGCCAATAACACCACGTCTATCGTGATTTTACTTAAACGTTGTCAATGTAATTTAAAGTTGCCGTTGTAAATAATGTACAACGGAACAGCGACAGATTTCTACTGTAATATACATTGCTAAGATGACTTCACACTGTCGCTGCGAATGCGAATGAAGCAAGGAACGTTACACAGAATAAAAGTACATTCTGATATGTGCCAATTTCTATACAACCTCCACATAAGAAGGAACAACAGACGGCCAATTCTCGTATTTAATCTGACATCGACACTATATTTTGAACGAAATGCGATTAGATTTTAAATAAATTCAATATCATCTCACTTGGGTTGACACTTAGTTTCACGCTTTTCTCAATAAGCGACAATTAGATACTGCGTTATAAAACTTCTTATTTGAAAAAGGTTACATTTGCATAACATTTAATTCGACTTCAAATGAACGCCGTATATTTGCAAAAGAGTGTAGCGCATGCCTTATGTCGAGGCTTTTTATTTTCTCGTTTTGTGGATAGCGTATGTGTCTGCTGATCAGGAGCTCCCGAGTTCGATACCCGGGTCAGGAAAAAGTGTTACTTACTGTGTTTTTCTGAATTCTCAGTAGCAGCACGGTGGCTGGCAAAGTGCCCGGTAACGGCAATAGGCTCGCCCCCCATTACGTGTGAGACCTATATAAAAAGGCGAAATGTGGGTAATGTTACACCTTTGGGGATAAAGTAGCCAGTCTAAGAAATTAATTGTTAATTACATTCCAAATTATTTAAAAACTTGCAACAAACTAGTATTTAGGGTTTAAAATGTCCTCGTCTAACGATTGTTTTCAGTTACAGCATTTTTGTTGATTGTTCTCTGGTTTCCTTTGTTATAAAACCTTTGCAGGAAACCAAAATATACTCGGTAATTTAAAGCCAGCCGTCCTGTATTTTTGCATGACATACCCTGTTGAACTTTGAGTTGTGAGAATCAACTCTACTGTCGTTGTGATGATTATGATGGTAAACTTTAATTTATTTAAGTGTAGAGAAATATTTTTCCCTATATCTGTATGAAGGCCGGCTGGCCCGGGGAAGTACTACCACCTCAATGAATATTGCAGTAAGTAAATTAACTGTATATATATGTACCTAGCCTTTTTTTTTGTTTTACGAGGTGGAAAATCCCTTCGGATCTCCGACTCTTGGGGAAAATGAGAGCCGGAGTATGTGGTGTTTCCACTAAAAACCACATCGACTCTCTCATGTACCCGTGTGTCGGAGGGTAGGGCTTCGCCGAAGCATTCGTCGCCACCCTCCGACGGGTATTGGCCCGCCAGATGGTTAGGCGGGCCCCGAACAAAACCCCCTTGGCGGTGGATTAAGGTGTTGGGCTCCGCCGCCAAAACACCCAGCGGCCGCAGAGGATAGGTAGGACGGCAACGCAACACCGCATCTCGATCTCACATCGAACGGTGCGCCCCCATTTGGTCGCGGGAGATAGGGTGCGCGGCAACGCAACACCAACACGCCTCTCCTCCCGCGACCGCACCTGACTGCGAGAGACAGACAGAACTGTCCCTCGCACCCGCACCGTTGGACACATCCTGCGCAGGCCCCTCCAAGCCCACGCGGAGCGTCCCCTCCTGAATCCCTTTTAGCTTCACCGCGGGTGACCAATCCACGGTTACTGAGCCCCCCCACCACGACAAGGTGGAGATCCCACGGGGGGGGATATGTACCTAGCCTGCCTCCGTGGTCCAGTCGATAGCATATGCGACTGCTGATCATAGGTCCCGGGTTTGATTCCCGGGTCGTGCAAAAGTGTTACTGGGTTTTTTCGAATACTCAGTAGCAGCCCGGAGTGTGGTGATGTGCCCGGTAACGGCAATAGGCTCGCCCCGTATTACGTGGGACCTAACAATTCATGGCGAAATCTGGGTGTAATATTACACCTCTGCCTACCCCTTCGGGGATACAGGCGTGGGACTATAAATAAAAAAAAATCCAAATAATATATACCTATAGTGACAGTGCCGGCGCCCCCATCCCCTTTTCTTTCTCCCGCATCCTGTTCCTCTTCCTATTCCTTTATCCCTGCCGAAGGCCGGCAACGCACTTGCAACTCCTCTAGTGTTGCGAGTGTCCATAGGTTGCCGGTATCGTTTACCGTCAGGCTCAACAGCTCAACTACCACCAATTACATAAAAACATAAGTGGAAATGACTACGAATATTCATCAAATTCAAATTAAAACGTTACACATGACAAAATAGGTTTTTTTATTGTCAGGTACTGACTGAAATATTGATTCAATGGATGGCTTAAAATTAAAAAAATCGTGAAGCTTAGTTAGCCATCATTTAGAACAATCACACAGTCTTGAAGACAGTGAGAAATTTTCCCCGCACAGCGCACTTCGAGACAAATAAAATTATGTATTATGTCTGCTAGTCCTTCATCACGACATATTCATGATATTAGACTTTTCATTTCACTTCTAAGTTGCCGTCATACCTCTGTCATTGTCTCACAATAATAAGGATCTATTTCAAACAAGCTTTTGATGTCAGCAAAGATTTTTGCGAGACGTTTTTGAATGTACTGAGATAAACGATAATTTCTCGTGTTTTGACTAAGATTTTTATTAAATCTTAAGTTTTATAGTCGTTTGCTTTTTATTAATAGAATGCCGTATTTAAGCTGTCAAGAGGGCAACAACTAACCGCTTAAATTTTAATGTTATGGCTTTTCGTGAAATCGTATTCCGTCTATAATATTCGATTTTAAACTTTCGCGATTTGTATACATCATACAAAATAAATTAGCGGGTCTTAATCGCGTATACATCGCTTGTATACATCATACAAAATAAATTAGCGGGTCTTAAACATACTTATACCTTAAATAACTTAGTTTACGCGATTAAGACCCGCTAATTTATTTTGTATGGTCTATAATATTGTTCGTATTCAATGCACAACTGTATCTATGAGCAAAGAACAAAACAAGCTCCACTCAATACATCTATAAAATAAATATAGAGGTTCCAACAATTGAATGTCCCATCTTTATTGGTGTAAGGAGCATGTATCGTTTCAAGTCTTACTGCAGCTAGTAAAAACTGTATTAGTATACTTACACTGCTCGTCTGGCAAAGCTGCATCTTCAATAAAAATGTGCTAGTTAACACTGAGATGAGCGGTGTGCTATCAAACATTCAAGAAAAAGAAAATGTTGAATATCGTATTGATCTAGTAGTTAGTGAACCTGACTGATTATCGACAGTTCTCTCCCACATGAGATAAATCTTTGTATGATGAGTAAGATTATTTGTTCTGTATCTGGGTGTAATTTGTCTTCAATATACATATGTGTTTGAAAATACATATGTATAAGTATGTTTATCAGGTGTCTGATGGACAAAGCGCAAGTTCTGCTTAGCTTGAGACCGGATAATCATTTTTGAGGTCATTTTAATTACAATTTTACACAACTAGCTAACTAACTATCTATGATACAATGGGGATAATACCAACACTAGCGAAATCTAATGGACAATAACGAAACTACTAAGAAAGATTGAAGATCTGTCACATTTCACTAAGCTGTCTCGCTCATCTCTTGTGGATACCCACCCTTACAGTTTGCTTTCGTTCGAATGCACTTTATTTTATTACCATTGTGCTTATGCTGTTAGAATATACTGAAATATATTCGAAAAAGACAGGTGATGCTGTTGTATATGGCATCTAAATGTTGACAATTGCCGAGTCTTTTATATTTTTTATTTATTTATAGACTCACGCCTGTATCCCCGATCACCCACATTTCGCCATGAATTTTTAGGTCCCACGTAATAGGGGGCGAGGCTGTTGCCTTACCGGGCACATTACCAGACTCCATGCTGCTACTGAGAATTTCCTAACGGAAAACCCAATAACACTTTGCCCGACCCGGGAATCGAACCCGAGACCTCCCAATCCCACGCGCAAATTTATGTCGCGAGACCAACGAGGCAGTGTGCCGAGTTTTATTTTTGTTAAAAGTAGATGACGTCGACAACAAAAAGAAAATATATAGTTTACTTTTACATACTTGCGTAACGTATGTGGCAAGTGATTGAAGGAATAATTAATGATACTTAGTACGCATGGACGCAAGATACTAAGGCGTAAACAATACCTTAAAATTATAAAATATAAAAAATAATTTCAAAAGTGTTTTATTAAATTCATTACATTTGTTATCAAAATAGAGGACTTAAAGTTTGTATTAAACTTCAACTGGATAAAACACTCGAAGCGATTTGGTACCCTGAAAATATTTTATAATGAACACAAGTATAAGTAGTGCAATAATCAATTATACATACATATACATAGACTCACGCCTGTTTCTCGGAGGGGTAGGCAGTGACTACGGAACGCCATTTGCAACGATCCTGACATACCTCTCTAGCTTCATTCACTCGCATCAAGTTCATGCTCTTCTGTTCATCAATCAATAAAATAATATAAATCATTTCTGCGTTACTGACTGACCGGCAAACAACGCACAGCCGAAACTACAAGGCACAAGAAGCTGAAATGTAGTATGTGTATTCCTTGAGGAATGTAGAGATAAGATTCTAGGAAGTACTGTCCCAAAAGGGATCAGAATTTGTCTGAAACTTTTTGTCTAAATTATATGCCCGCGGGTAAACTAGCTGGTAAAATACTAAAGGAAAAATATTAAACAAAAACATTGTTAAAGATCTTATTCTTTCAGCAACAGCACGCAAATTAGATTGGACAACTCGAAAAGGGAATTCAAAATATAACGTAAGCCCCTTTTGAAAGTATGATTGCTTTTATTTGATTTACCTACAGAATGGTAGGATAATGTAAGGAGAGTGAAGGATCGACTTATTTCCCACTGAGTGAGAGTCAAGTGAGGATAAAATGTTGTTCTTGAAGAATTTGTGTATGAATTGTTGGAATTTTGAGCAAATCTATAAGAAGCTTAAGCGTTACAGTAAGTAAGAACTTTTTTTTCGAAGCCAAATAATAAATACTATCTCTACAATAAAATAATAACATGATAAATAATATAGAGTAAACTTTTGGTTTTGAGGTTTTGATAATGGTCTTTTAAAGTAGTATTTTTATTTTATTTTATTTATTTATTTATAGTTTCACGCCTGTATCCCCGAAGGGGTAGGCAGAGGTGTAATATTACACCCACATTTCGCCATGAATTTTGAAGGTTTCACGTAATAGGGGGCGAGCCTATTGCCGTACCGGGCACATTACCAGACTCCGTGCTGCTACTGAGAATTTTCTAACGGAAAATCCCAATAACACTTTGCCCGACCCGGGAATCGAACCCGAGACCTCCCAATCCCACGTGCACATTTATGCCGCGAGACCAACGAGGCAGGTAGTATTTTTATATAATTCGCTAATAAGATTAATTCAAAATCAAATTCAAATATGCTTAAAGAACAGCCGGACTCAAAACAATAACTGCACGTACGGAATAGTAGTTAAAGCGGTCAGTTTTCGGTTTTGAACTATGCTGAGTGTGTAGGTTCGATCCCCACTCGAAGCAACACTTTGTGTTATGCACAAATTGTTGTTCTGAGCCTCTGGATTTATGGGCAGCGCGGTTCATCTATTTAAAATGAAAAAAAATAAGAACAAATTGTACATTACATAAAATATTGTCTCCTAAGTTTTTTGATTTCGCTATGTCTTTACCATAAGCTTAAAACAGTAATTGGTCGATTGATCGTCCAAATCCAATTATCTTATTGGTAGCAATCCAATATTATCAATTAGGATAACCCTTTGACTTTGTCAATTACATACAAAAAAGTCTGTTCGTGGCTTATACCACATGAGTAAATAAACCGAACAGAGAAACAGCTTCTTAAGAGCTTGTAAATTTGTTACCTATTTTGGTAGGGTTGTCACAATAGGTTAAGACATATCGCTTGTTCGGTATACGACAGATTCTAGATTGGACAGATTCGTGATTCGGCAGACTCCCAACTCGACAGATTCGTGGATTGGGTAGATTCTTGGACTCGACCGATTTACGGTAGCTAGCTCGCTATACGGTAGAAGTACAGTTGTAAATAAAATAGCGAGTGGAATCAAAAAAGGCATGCACCTGAAACTTTTAAAAGCACGGAATAAAAATATACATTTGTTACCAAGGACACGAAGTGACGACGTGATTTATTTGACATTCCCAACGATACCACTGTTGTTGATTATTTTTCTGGTAATATTTATGATCTATTTTGCTAATAAACATAGGAATCTCCTTTAGCTATTTTGTGCCACTAATTTTACCATGGGGATAGGTACCTAAAATAAGTTTTAAAATGGTGTAAGACAAATTAACGTCTACAAAACAAATGACTATAATATGATCAACCATCGATAGGGCTTACAAAAAACAGGTGCATGACATTTTCAACCTTATTGACAATTCATGACAGACTTTTTTAGAATTTTCTTGCTTTCTGACATTGATACGTTAGTAAAATTATAAATTCTGAGTTACGTCAATAAGGTCGAAAATCGTATGCACCTGTTTTTGTAATCCCTATCGATGGCTGATAACTTTCTGATAGTCATTGGTTTTGTAAACGTTAATTGCTTTTATACAATTTCACAACTAATGAGTTCACGAGAATCCTCTGAGGGATCGGGCCAGGAGATTCTGGTGGACAACATGCAAACATGTTAAGTATTTCGTTGCCAACATTGACAATATTTATTCCAAGATCGAAATATTCGCGAAACTTTTGCTCGAGCAATTCAACAAATGCGATAAAATTATCAGGAGGAAAAAACTAATTAAAAAACCCAATTGTACGTTACCATCGTTAAAATATTTATACTAACTGAATTATTTCATCTAATATTATTCATACACACAGTACAATAAACAACCATTATTAATAATAAAATCCCACGCTTTTACATTAAAATATTAAAACTTACAACGTACAAAACAAACAACGAGCGTCGTAATAACCCTGAGATTGTCAACTGCCTGTGCCTACGTAAACCGGTTTTTTCCAGTCTCGCCGCGTACACGACAAGCGGCCAGTGGTCACGCACACATGAGCCTCGTGCTTGTAGTAGTGCAACCGATTCGCGCTGTTGTATGAAGCTGTGTCTCTGTTCCCTTTATCTACTCATGTGCTTATACTAAGGAAGAGTTACAGCACAAATGGGTGAATCAAACCCAGGGTAGCACAATTCTCTGACAGCAAATAGCTGAAATATATGTAGCGGCGGCAGAATTATCAGACTTGGTGTTGTATAAATATTTTCAAACTTACAGGAGTTGTACAGCTGATACTAATATTTAAGTAACGAGTTTGTATCACTGTGGGATATGTGGTGTAGCCCATGCTTGAAACGTTGACGGAAAAGTCTCGCAACACAGCATTTATTCCTAGTCCAAGAATTGTCCAAAAACAACATTAAAGTTTAAAACCACGGTCACTCGCTTACCCTAAGGAAGGCAACGTCGATTGCCAAACTAGTGTTAAAGCAACATCCTTAATTTAATCAGAGGTCTCCGACGACATTTATTAATTTTGCAAGTGCTCTTCGCAGTGACCACTTCATCACTTGTTTCTAGCAATAATAGTTAATTATTCACTCACTATGCCAAGCTTCATTCATAAGTCAGGTGTAGCTTGAGTAAACTAAGCATATAGCGAGAACGGCACGGAAGCGCAGGGGCTCAACTAAGTTAGAACAACTTGCTTAAACAACAAGCTATTATTTCGACAACTTGAACTTTACATAATGCTTTCGAGTTTACAATAATTAAGGTGCGGATTACATGCGTTTTGTTGTTTGTGAGATTTCAGACAGTGATTAGAATAGGCGAAATTGTAGTGTTTGACGCCCTTTATTGTATTATTAGTATCCAGCTTTTGCTCGTAGTTTTGCCCGCGTGAGGATCAATTATTCATTGCGAGATATGGTATTGATATTTGACCAATAGTACTCGAAAGTTTCATCGACATTAGTTTTGAAATGCAAAAAAAGTAACAAACTTCCATCCTACCATCATCACTAACTTTCGCGTTTACAAAAGTAATACGATAGTGATTTATAACTAACGATGAAAGTAATTTGGCTTATACATTTAAACAGAAAATACTTTAATGAATGAGCTGATTGGATCAGTTGGCTGTGACTTATCTACAATCTAGTGTCTGGACTACACCCAAAGAAATGTTTTTTGTTGTACCACACAATATAATAATAAACTACCTATGTATACGGTTTTCATGGGATTAATAATTATTTTTCTTTTTGATAATAAAAACCTTAAAACTATAACATAATTTTGTATATTTTTCCATTTACTTAGAAGACATCCCCATACTGTGACAGTAGAACATATTACTAGCGTTCCTTCAACCCCTCAACTGCAATAATAACCTCATAGGTTAATAAGAGAAAACGCTCCAACTGCAATAATAACCTCATAGGTTAATAAGAAGTCAGGTATCATTGGTCGTTGATATTTAACGGTTTTTGCACTTGTAACACGATTTTGTTATATCATTCGATTTATCGATTTCCGCTTGACCAATTTTAATACTTTTATAAACTGGAAACGAGCAAGAATGGACGAAAATTAATTAAACAACATACGTATGCCATTGAACTTTGCGACGACGCCATATTGGCCATTTTGATATTGAAATGCACGAGAAAAGTAAAAATGTTTGTAATGAGAAAACATTGAGTAATCTTATAAGTATTATATACAGAACTACTGGAAAATAAGTGTAGATTTCACATTGAGTTATAGTTTATCGGAAAGTGATAAATATTGCAGTGCAAAAGTAACGAAACTTTTGTAATGCACTTATTACGTTCCCAAAGAATGGCGGCCGTTATTTTTCGTCGCGTAAACAAAAACGTTTTATGGTGAAATTATTATTCTAAAGGAAACGTTGAGTTATCTTTGCACATTGTATATTGTTTTAACGTAATAAAGTGCTCGTTTGGTGATTATGTGTGGATATTCGATAAATTGTGATAAAGTTTACAATTTATACCAATGACATTTCTCAAAATCAAAATATATTACATCGCTGCGAGAACAGGTCAGTTTTATTTACATATTGAAATATATAACTAGTTAGATGAACTCGTAACGAAGCCAGGGAGGTATAATTCATGCCATATTATTATATTTTTGTAGACGAATTTTTGTTTTTTTTGCAAGTCTACGTAAAAATTATAAAGTGTTTGAAATGACGTTGCATTTCGAGCGTTGGACAAAGCGAGCCTTGCGCAGGGTAGGGGTTAAAAGAACACAAATTTCCAGCTTTGCCGAAAGGTTCTAATTTTTTTTGGTATTTTTGTCTTTATAATGGTACCATAATATTTTATAACAATATACAATAAATTACCAATATATTCAAGATTGTTCTCTACCCGTACTATCTGGGCTCTACTTTGAGGAGATCCTGTCTATCTTAGAATCACCGGTCACCTAAACCTTAGCGTCTTGACATGTCTTTGTTTCAGGATTTAATCATAATGAATTATTGAAAGTCGCTATTCAATAGAAGAGCGTTTACTTAGATATATTTGAACCAGGTGGTAGATATATCCACTAAAACGTGACACTAGATCAAAATACCACAAATACTTAGTATCTAAAAATGTTCCTAACTTGATCCCAGCTCAGTGCTAGATTAAAACCCAGCCCCAATGCTAAATTAAACCCTTTTGTTTATTTCATGTCAACATTTTTATAGACACAGCCCTTAATAATGTTTGTAAAATAAGTTTCAAATATCATCCGCAGGCTGATGAGGTTTTGCCGCCGGTTCTGCCAAAGCGTTCGATGTTGACGTCAGCCTTTTTATTTCATGTTATAAATAAATTGTATGGAGCATTTTATAATTCTTCATCAATCATTTTTCTATTTTAAGTGGCAAATGCGCAACATATATTTTCATCAAACCAGTCTTCATCTTATTTTGATTCAAGAATATAACAGATTTAAGTTAAAATTATAGTCTATTTGATATCATACAAACTGTCTTCCAATACAGTCTCAATAACATTGGTTTAATCGTTTCAAACATTTCCAGTTTCAAAGATTACCCCGAACAAACAGAAGAACAGTCAATTGGACAACATTTTATAGACAATCTGTCATTCTTACTTAATTTTAGTGCAAATCGTACTTCTATGAAGTTGTTTTACACTTTAGGGATGTGAGTACTGAAACGCAACAATAACCACATCATACTGACTGTTTATTCAATTGTAACCAAATATATATAGTTTTAGGGCTAATCTATACATATAATAAAAGTAGGCAAGTCAAAACTGTACATAGAATTTTTTTTTTAATAATAATTGGGGTGTGATCTACAATCGATACCGAAGCCAAAAATATAGTTTTTAAAATGTTTGTCTGTTTGTCTGTTTGTCCTTAAATCCGGGATAAACTCAAAAATTACTGCATGGATTTACTTTAAATTTGGCACGAATATTATTAAAAGGTCAGGTCAACATATAGGCTACATATTATCACGCTATGACCTACGGGAAAAGAGCAGTGAACCTTTATTTCTTCAACGCATTCTGTTACAACGTGTAATCTAACAACGCATATTTGAATGTTGTTATTATGTTAACCATGCTATAAGCTAGCTTCACACAATAAGAATCACACAATATAAGTAACTTAGACCGATAAACATAATTAAATAAATATAAGTAGTATCAAAACAATTATAAAGCAGCGCCATCTATGACATTTGAAAAACATCAAGCCGAATTACATGACTGTGTAAACCCTTTTTGGAAATAAATAATTTAAATTTGATCACGTTGGCGAGGTTAATAGTTGTTTTTTAAAGTCATAGATGGAGTTGTGCATTTTCTTTTAAAAAATTGTATCGTTAATTCGTTTGAAATGAGCAAGACAATAAAAAAATGTGTTTATATACAGGCGTGAGTCTATGTATGTATGTATGTATGTTTATATAAGTTTTAAGCTGCTTCATCTATATCTTATAAAATTCGTAGAGTTTGTCTGTATGTAATAACAAACAGAACTCAAAAATAATTGCATAGATTTTAGCAAAATTTATGCTCTAAAACGGCACGCTATTGCTGTAAGCAATTAGAGTTAAATAACGAAGAAAGTGGACAAATCGCGGACAAACATACATACAGGTCGTACTGAAAACCTCCTTTTTTAAGTCGTTTAAAAATTAAGCATACCATATCTTAAATATAAGACATACGTAACAATGATAAGGGACACGTGCTCAAGGATTGCTCTCTGATCGTATGGGATGAATGTACGATGGCCAATAGGAAGGCAGTTGAGGCCGTGGACAGAATCCACAGGAACGTTCATTTGATGCGTGGTGTCACAGTTCTGTTTAGTGGCGATTTCCTCCAAACGCTTCCCGTGGTGACGCGGGGATCGAGGGCTGACGAGGTGAATGCTTCGTTGAAACGATCTTCGTTGTGTTCACGAGTTCGTACGCTGCGCTTGACCATTAATATGAGAGCTCGGCTCAGCGGCAATGCACGTGCTCAAGACTTCTCCGATGGCCTTCTAAGTCTTTACGAAGGCACTCTAACAGAGGAGAGAGGTGGACAGGTGGTGCTTCATGAGTCTCTCGGTAGAGTTGTATCAAACTTAGATGAACTCATTCGCTGTGTGTACGGGGGCATCAGTCGTATACCGCACCAGCAGAATTTTTGGGGTGTGAGCGGGCCATTTTGACGCCCAAAAATGATCAGGCTGCAGCAATTAACGAATGTATTCTCTCGGAAAATGAGGGGAATAAAGTGGTCTACGCCACACATTATTCCGTGGAATTTCTGAACTCCCAGTCAGCAAGCTGACTTCCAGCGCATATCATCAAGCTGAAGGTCGGTGTCCCGATAATACATCTTTGGAACCTATCTACTCCCAAGTTGTGTAACAGGACCCACCTTAAAGTCATCTCGCTCCACTGACACACCATTGAGGCAGAAATTCTTACGGGATGTGGCAGTATTTATACCACGCATTCCCCTCATACCGTATAACTTCCCGTTCCAGTTCAAGCGCGTACAGTTCCCCGTGAGTGTTTGCTTCGCGATGACCATCTATAAGTCGCAGGGGCAGACACTGAGGGCAGCGGGTGTCGACCTCAGGACAAGCTACTTCTCACACGGGCAGCTGTACGCCGCTTGCTCCCGCGTCACCAGTTCTGACTCTTTTTACATTTTGGCTCATCATCAGCCCTTTATACTGTCCCACTGCTGGGCACGGGCCTCTTCTCACTATGAGAAGGATAAGGTATAGTCCACCACGCTGGCCAAGTGCGAGTAGGCAGATTTCACATGTCTTTCGAAAACATTATAGAGAACTCTCAGAAATGCAGGTTTCCCTTGTGATGTTTTCCTTCACCGTTTAGGAAGCAATAAATAACAATTTAATACGGACTTAACTGCGAAAAGTCATTGGTGCGTGCCGTGGATTCGAACCCGAGACCCTCTGCGTAGCAGTCTGTCGGTCTCTCCACGCAGCTTTCGCTGCTTTCATTATTACTACATTTTGGCTGGGGAGAACCAACCACTAATGTTGTTTATCGAGAAGTCATGTAATTATGTAATTTTACCCTATTCGGTATTCCTCATTATTTTCTTCATCTGCTTTAGTTACAACTTATGACATAATTTAGCAGAATCACCATAAAGTAATTTATTCAAAGCAGGCTGAAAATCAACACTTTTTGAAGGTCACTTTTACAAAAGACAGTCTCCCTCTGTTACTGCACTTTCTGTAGATATGAAATGTAAAGAAGAAACGGGTAAATGAATGTTATTTAAAAGGTATAGTCGTAAGTATTTTTGGTGCTGTATACCGTTCACGCAGACGACGTCGCGGGCAGTAGCTAGTGAGTACATACAAACTTATGACTACGCTACATGTCCCACATAACAAAAGAAAAAAAATTATAAGAATAAGTAATATTTTTTATTACAAGCGTTATTATATAAATTGAATAAACCTTTAATAATTTAAGTAAAGACATAAGTTTACTTCGATTAACATTTTCTTTTTGGTACATTTATATATTCATAAAACATTATTTTTACTTATATCTTAACACACTATTCATTCATTACTTTAAGCTCGTCACATTTAAATTCTTTAATTTTACTTTCTATAACATTCATCAACTTTTCAAAGGATCTATACACCACTATATTTTAATTAGTACAAAAACTTTAAGGACATATTGGCGAAGACATTATTATCATATATGTGACATAAGAATTTCATAATATCTATAAATAGCCAAGTTATAATCATTTGTATTTGTAGAAAATCTCACCTAAATCATGGACATATTTTACAATCCATTCACTACTTCATTGATAGTTCTTACTTTCCGTCCTACTTTTACGCATTTTTTCCGTCGCACTTATGATGTAGGTAGCCTTAGACAATAAAATGAAGCAAAATAATCAGTGTAGGTAGTTTCCTTTTAGTTTTCTGCATTCTACCCTCTACTTCATAGTTTATCCGGGCTTAGGATCGGCAAAATTTACCGTTTTACAAGTAATTAAATACGGAGGTATATAATTAGAAAGCAAACACATATCAAAATAAAAGAAGGTATTCTATAATAAAAGAAAAGAGTAATTTTGGCGTATTTATGAAGTTAGAATCATCTGCTATTTACAAATATTATTTTGTCATCATCATGTCAGCCTAGAGACGACCACTGCTGGACATAGGCCTCCCTCAAGGTTCTCTACACAGACCGCGCCTGAAATTACGATTTACTTAAGTCGGTATTATTTACTAAACTTACAAGTATTTCCATTGTCCTTCGAAATGTCCACCACCATTGTCAATACACAGATCACAGTCTTTTCACTTTCATATGCGCTGTTTTAATTGTTCTATACTAGCCGGCTCACTTTTGTACACTCACAAATAGAAGTCCATGGGTACACAGCTGCACTTGCGATTCCTCCACTCAAAAAGTACGCACGAAGCATAGCTACATACTCCCGTGATGTAAACTGATAAGCCATTGCGTCGGGCAAACGTAAACAAACAATTAACTGTTAGGACGGAAAAATTGCTGCGCTTAGTTCAACTAGCAATTTAGCACTGTTTGTCGCATCGGACGCGGCGCGGGCGCAGAGGGACAGGGGGGAATTTATCAATGGAGTATTTTGCTACTATTACTACGCGTGTCAGTCATAGTCTTAGTTATGCATTAACCAATTATTACGTATTTTTGTGGACAGTTTCGAGACAGTTTTGGGACTTAGTGTTTTTATTTTTATCTACATAAATATGATCAGTGAAAGATACTTAGTGCCCCGTTAATTTTTGTACTAATTAAAAAATAGTGGTGTATATGGAACTACTTTCACTAAACCTATTAGAACACGTCTTAGATTAGTCTACGCCTAGGACCAACTTTTACTAAATATTGTCTTATATTACGTAAGTCATTGTATATTTTATATAGTTCGCTAGCCATATGACACCATCACTTACACATTTGGAACGCAACCGAAGTAGAATATACGCTTTTATTTAAAACACTTGTTACGCATACACACTCTACGAACACTTAGTTTATTTTTTTTTGTTACTCATTTACACTTTATCACTTTGACACGCACACTCAGCCGAATTTGGTTGTCGTTGAACCGGGCTCCGTTGACGGCCTGACCATCTCAAGCCTCTGAAGGCCTACCGATTTATCTCCTGGCGCATCCACTGCGCATGGCACCTTCTGTAAGCTCTGTACGCAAAATACAGGAACAGCAATCCCATCACACAAACAATAATAGCGGTCAAAATTGTTTGGATACTCATATCAACGGTCCCTACGTATATAATGACATGTCGAAAATGGCATATTTTTTTTATTGCATCATTGGCTGTAGATTATCTATGCGCACATACTGACATACGATTTTTTTTAAACTTTATTTATTTACCTTGTTTTACAAATCGTATAAGAGAACAAGTACTATAAATAAAACGAATAAGTGTCATAGATACGGACATCTGTTACATATCTTTTTGTACGGTGTTTTAAAATGCGTGCCACTTGGTGCGAATGCTGTCTTGTATAGGGGGTTGGTATAGGGTTTGTATCAAGTTTCCTTCTCTTACAGTGCTGTTCTCTGCATAATATGCTCACTCTGTCGGCTCTTACGATTATATGGGGTGGTGACATTCCGTATTCTTAATCCGTCACCACACGGACAGCGTATAAAAAGGTATAATAGACATGACTGACATTATTATCGGCGTAGAAACGGTCATCTATCAATTTTTTCAAGAAAACGTAAAAAAATTAAATTTGTGTAAATAGCATTGTAAACCTCTTAAAACTGTTAAAATATTGTAGAAAGAAAATATTTATTATTGGTCATAGAACTATTTCTAGGGCGTGTTGAACACAAATTACGCTCTCCTGTAAACCTCAATTTTTGACTTGACCTTATGTACGTAGGGACCGTCGATATGTGCCCCAATGTCTTGCAAATGAGCATTGTTTCTACCAGCTCCAGCAGCGTTTTGGGCGAGAAAAACCTCTTCTTTCGTTTGATATGACTGACACATCGCGTAAACGATAACAAAAAACAACAAATATCTTGAAAACTACCAAAATTACTTTAACTATTTTAACCGCGTATAGCGTGTAGTACTTAGCGTGAAATTCGAGGCGCGGGTCCGCTATGGCAGGGTCGCCATGTAGGGATATGAGTAATGAAACATAACAATTACGATATGGTACTGACTGTTTATTCAAATATATATAGTTTTAGGGCTAATGAGTACATACAAACTTATGACTACGCTACAACACCAACCGTGGAACGCACGAACATTTCACAACAATTAATAATGAACTTTAAACTTGAAATTTCCAAGACCCAAACATCTGAGAGGCCTGCCATTATAGACATTAAACACCTAACGTTGCTTGTCATATTATAACCCTTGACATGAAATGGCTGTCGTTTCTCACGTAGGCGTAAATACCTTATTAATGTACAGTCAGCTTAATAAGTCGATACACATTTACCAGATTTTAAATGGTTTTATCAACCATGGTATTTATTATAGAATTTCTCGATCAAGTTAACTTCACTTTATTTTATTGCATGACTACAGAGTAACGTTGACATTTTTTAAATAATTATAAAAGAAAAGTATTTTTGAAGACTACCTCCACCCCAGGAATTAAGCCTGTTTCCCGGAGAACTTTACAAACATTGGTTACATGTTATAGGGACACGATATAGGTACAGCCCGACTCGAAATAACAATTAATGGATCACACAAAGTGTTTTCTCATGTGGGAATCGAACCCTCAACATGCGATGCAGTGTCGGCGAATGCTTAAACTACCAAACAAACCATGCAGGCAGTCAAATTGTAAAGTGTTTAACCATTTATGTCGTTGACTGTACACAGTATGTATCAAAGTATGGCTGGCTTGTAAGCTGCCATTCGGTTTAATGATAGCGAAATAAACGCGTGTGACATTGAAGTTTATTACAATAGTGGTTTTTGGGATGAGCTGCTAATTTCAGTGGTTGCCTTAAGTCTGTTGGACACTTGTAAGTTGGGATATTGTGTCTTTTTGCCTCAATAAATATGACAGGGAGAATTTAATATCAAAAGAAAGTAAGAAAGATTATTATTGCAGCTTTGCAGTGAATGGTAATATATTCAGTGTACAATTTTGGTAACTTTTTAATATCAAAACATATTATGTTTTTTCTAAAAGCCTTGGCGGAACGGCCTTGCAATCGATTGGGGTACACGAAGAGTATGTAAGTCCCATGCCCAGTTTCACCAACATCTGATAAGTGCCAGGTAAAATTCTTGGCGGTTAAATTATACATTTGCTCGAATCTGTAACCTACATAAACAATATTACTTAGCTTAAGGTATTGAAACTGGGCCTAAGTTTATTAAAACCAACCATATTTTAAACTTGTAATAAAACAATGGTATGTTTATTCTTAGAATGACAAAAACTTCTGATATATAATGGAACGCTCAAAATGTATGCCGCGTACTTTAACACATACACTGTACCTATAGTAATTTATTTAATCAGTATAAAATTTTTAATGAATAAAATTTTATTTGATTCATTCTAGAATAAACCAGTGAAACTTTTTTGGTCCAGGAATAAAAATACTTCCGTAGCAAAAGTATGTTGACGATGAATTACTTATTATTATTGTTATTCTTTCTTTTAATTAAACAAACCGTATCTTCTTAGAAATTAGCCTACAATGTAATTCCACTACAATGGAGTTTCCTTATTTATCTTGGCTGGGCTGCGTCGATATTTAAAATACCAACTTTAATTTAATATTTTTATTATATTTATAATTTGTTTCATTTTTTTTCGGAGTGAGAACTTCATGAATTCTGAAACGGACCCGAAATTAAGGATAACATAATTAATTGTCTTCTCTGTGATGAGAACAAAAAGAAAATACAGTGCATAATATAAAGTCTTTATACGGAATTAGAATACTAAAATAGTATACAAAATAATATATTATGCTATTCAAACCATAGCATAGTTCTGAGTTTGAACAGTTGCGTAGGTCAGACTGCAGTTCTGCCATAAAATAGTTCATAGGTACATGTTGTGTAAAATCTAATTAGGCTGTCATTAGTCTTATCGAAACAAGAAAAGCCTGGGCTCCTCAGCAAAAGTTTTTGATAAAACAGAAATTATGGCAGGATAATGATAAGTCTAGGGTTAAATAATACGCCGCTAATATGTTTTCTTAACATACACAATATATTATATAAATATTTCTTCTGTGAGTTTGAGGGTTTCCGCCGTTGCCGCAGCAGCGCCAGCATGACCTGCTGTGCTTGGAATATGTCATGGCGCAAGGGTATCAAGTCCCACTGTCTCTGGGAGAAAAGGTTGGTAGGCAATTCAGTGTTTGGACAAGCCATTTTCCAGGCGTTTGTAGCTTCGGTTTTGCACAGCACTTCCGAATCAACTAGTGTAGTTCTTAAAATTTTCCTAGTTAACTCTTCCGTGCTGTGAACCGAAGACAAAAACGCCGGTAAACTGACACTAGAAATTTTGCGAATTATATTATTATAGTATTGGATATAATTTTATTTCAGCAAGACGCAACCACGCTGAAATTAAATTAAATCCAATACTTACTTCAAAATTGTAAAATTGTTTCGTTGAAAATATCTAATGAAGCGTGAAAGCAAAATTGTTTTCACTTCATTTACTATTTCAAGAGAGATAACTTACTCAATAAAGCTTTAAAATGTTGTGGATATGAAATATGCGACCTACAAGATTATTTTATAAAACTTAGCTTGTAAAGAACGGATTAAAAATTGGTTGCCTGTAAAGTCGGTATACGGGCGAAAGTTTTACGTGACAACGACTTTGAGTGGTAAAATAATTTTAATGTCAATATTCATTCGTATAGTAGGAAGAAGGATGAAAGACGCGTGCCTTTCACTTTTTATGTCTGTCTCTCTCGCTCTTAGGCGGGACGCGTGCCTCTCACTCGCTCTCATTGTGAGCGCATAACGTGAGCGGAGCGTAACGCAGTTTCTTGAAGTGTCACCCGGCAAACCAATTTATAAGACGTTGTCACGTCAAAAATGAAACTTTGTATGAGGAATGTAAGAAGGTTTTGTAGTTTGGTCACATTATGTCAATACTTTGTTGATAGGTATATGAAATAATGTTTGACCAAATTACTTTTCAGCCTTCAATTAAATGTAAAAAAAATCTTAATTGCCATAAGCCGTTATTGCTATAAGAAAGTTGGAGAGTCAATACTAAACTATATTATGCAGGATAGTAATGTCAGTCTTGTTTTAATGTCGCCCAATACCCCGCAAAGTTGAGACAATAGTCCTCAACCTTGTCAATATATAGTATAACTTTAAACTTTATTCTAGACAAAGATTGTTTTATTGGATAAGTACAATGGCACTAAGAGACTTCCCAGAACATTATGGAAAACTCTCAGACATGCATGATTCCTCACGATTTTTTCCTTCATCATTTAGCAAGCGATAATTTACAATTAAATTCGCATTTAACAAAACATTGGACTGGTGCGTACCTTGCGTTTGAATCCAATATCTCCACTGGCCCACAATACTGTAGTATGAAATAAAAGCATTATTTAACCTACCTATCCAGGAATAAACGCGTTCAACGGCAGACTCGACAGCCGAGGATTTATACTAGTTTAGTACCCTTCCCGTGTTAACCACACATTTAGGCGCGGTTGAATAAATGTACGTAACCATATGTGATGTTTTGTTACCCGCTTTTCCTTATTTTCACTTTACCTGCTGTTATATCTTGGTCAAATCTTAATCTTTTTGAGGTGTTGTTGGAGGAACTAAAGTGATGTTGCCGTTTCTTTATTACAAATTCAACAAGTATGTGTTAATCTGTGTTATGATAAAATTGTAGAGCTATTCGATGCGATAAAGATAATATACCGAACAAGCGATCAAATAACAAGTTTTGTTTTACGGCCGGTCCCAATATTTTATATATCCCTGTTTACATTTGGCATAAACTCCATACAAAATATGTCAAATATCTCTAGTAGCCAAGTCAATGTAGATCTAGTATTGGAACCGATCGTTAAATGCGTTTAAGGTTATTTTTGTTGTAAAAATAAATATTTACAATTTCCTCAACTCGCCTTGGATTTTATAATCAAGACAACAAGACAAGATTAAGAATCTTCAATGTCGGTTCACAAATAAAGTTGTTATTTTAAGCAACTAGAACAATCCTTTTAATTCTCCTCCTTTGAATTATTTTGAGTATCAATAACAAAGCGATCCAATAAGTTCTTAGACAACTCGTTAAGAACTAACAACACTTTAAGCACTCGTAAAGCACCCACAATACCGAAATTTATATTCCGCGAAAACACAAAGATTATTAAAATGACGAACAGTTTTCCCCGCAACACCTTTTCGACATAAAACACTTTCTAAGTGATAGGAAACTTCAAATAAGTTCGTGAAAATATTGAAGAATAATTTGATCGAGGGGAAAATTCACAGACAATAAAATGTCAACGTAGATTTACGATGATTTTATAGATAAAAGTCGTTACGAAGCAACCTCGCAACATCTGATGTATAGATGAGGAGCTTGTGGATACTACTCCAAGGGAAAAATAAATTTATTAAAATAGCTATTCGGAAATTCACGATTACTTTCAAACTACGATTTGGATTTTAGCCCTCGTGAGTCTAAGTAGAGATAGTCTTTGGTCACCGGTGGAACAAGTATTTTTTTAATATTTTTGAACCATTTTGTTCTTTTAGAATCTTTTTGCGGCTACGCGATGTTCTGCTCAGTAGGCGTAGGGCCGCAAGTCATTAGGCTGAGATGGTATGATTTAGTTATTGGAAGTGACTAGACTTTGATATGGAGTCACTTTTGAGAAGTTAAAATTATAAAATTATTATTCCGACCGTATTTACACCAGGGGCCAAAGTATACAACATGGTGGGCACACCAAAGGATGTTCTACCGCTACAAACCCCAGGTGTCTATAAAACAACTGCAGCTGCGGAAGCTCTTACATAGGGCAAACGAAGCGGACTCTCGCTGAACGTATAAAGGAGCACATCGCAGCTGTAAAGAACCGTCAAACGAACAAATCGGCGATTGCGGAACATTTACTTCAATCGGGCACCAATCACAGGATTGAATTTCATCGTCCCCAAGTCCTCTCCACGGAATGCCACTTTTACCTAAGAGTTGTGCGTGAAGCGATTGAAATCAGAAAACATAAAAATTTCAATCGGGAAGAGGGCTTCAAATTGTCATCGGTGTGGAATCGTCATTCGGCTAACAACACCCCACTTTAATGCGTAGTCCAGCCTGGCGCAAGTTCCTAAGAAAAAACCGAATGTATGAAACGTGCTGTCTTTTTAATGGCTACTATTATATGTATAAAACGTGAAGATAGCATCCTTCACTATGTACCCTTGGAACAGTATTCTTTCAAAGTTAGACGGGTTATACGTACATCACCGCCTTGGCTGTCATAGTGTCAAATGTCACAACTGTCACATTATTATCCAGAAGGCCAATTCTGGTAATTATATTTGTTCAAATTCCAATATCGATCTAGTCTCGGCGTCATAAATGGTATTCTCGTAACTTAACTGACACTTGAATGAGATCGGCACTACATCGAAAGTTGAACCAAGTGTGAACTAGTGTGAACGGTATTCTGCTAATTATTTGTAGAACAGGTAAGGTATTTCTAGTTTTTTCACAATGATACCATCGTACATAATATAACCACATGAGTAAATAAACCGAACAGCAAACCGAAATAAATTTGTTACCTATTTTGGTAGGGTTGTCACAATGGGTTAAGACAAATCGCTTGTTCGGTATACGACATATTCTGGAATGGACAGATTCGTGATTCGGCAAATTCCCAACTCGACAGATTCGCGATACGGCAGAAGTACAGTTGTAAATAAAATAGCGAGTGGAACCAAAAAAACATGCACCTGATACTTTTAAAAGCACGGAATAAAAATATACATTTGTTACCAAGGACACGACGTGATGACGTGATTTATTTGACATTCCCAACGATACCACTAATAGTGTTGAATATTTTTCTGGTAATATTTATGATCTATTTTGCTTATAAACATAGGAATCGCCTTTAGCTATTATGTGCCACTAGTTTTACCACGGGGATAGGTATCTAAAATAAGTTTAAAAAGAAATTGTGTAAGACAAATTCATGTCTACAAAACAAATGACTATAAAATGATCAACCATCGATAGGGCTTACAAAAAACAGGTGCATGCGATTTTCGACCTTATTGACAATTCATGATAAACTTCTTTTTGGTATTTTCTTGCTTTCTGACATTGATACGTTATTAAAATTATAAATTCTGAGTTACGTCAATAAGGTCGAAAATCGCATACAACACCAAGCCGGTCAAGCAATGAAAAAACGGTAGGTATTTATGGCAAAATGTCCCTAGATAAAGATCAATGAATATTTATAATGTTATTATAATGTTATATATTTCAATGAAACATAAAAAATAAGGAAATATTCTAAAGTTTCATATCCTAGTACTTTGTAGGTAAACAATAGTGCTGCCTGTCAGTTATCGATAATCCGTTATTAGAAATTGGCACAAGGACTAAAAATTCTATTCTTTTTTTCTTCTTAGATGTTAAAATGGGTAGCTGCAACTGGAAACCAAGACTTGATTTATGTGCCCATTGCAAAATTACATCAGTTGAACTATGTGTGTGGCAAGCATTTTAAGCCGAAAGAATTAAAAAAAAAGGAACTCAAGTCAGAAAAACAGCTGTGCCTTGTATCTTTAGACATTTCTTTAAATCCTATTCCAGAAGAAATGTTGAAAACCTTTCCATTACATGTACATAGGTATATATATCTTTTAGTTCTGCGGATTTTTCTTCGCTAATCTAGAATAGATTTATAGAAAAGGCAATTTTTTTTAATAAACACATAAATATTAAATACATCTTTTATTTGTGTTGGAAAAGTATAATTCTAGTCGAAACATAATTATATTTATTTCTCTTACCGAATATTATCGATATCGATATTTCGTTAATCACTAGAGGGTACATCCCTATATTGACGAATATGACAATGCTGACAACATAAAAACGATGTCAATTAGTATCTTTATGTTGGTACGAGTTCTCCCTGCACGTTTCATACAAAGCTGAAAGTCTCGCATGATCTATGGCACATCCGCCTCTTCTTACGTAGTATTTGTATACTCTTTGGCGTAGTCGGCGAATGTTTAATATACAGATACGGTTAGTGTGTTTTGCACCGGTACTTCGAATATCAACGACCCGGGGGTAGAAATAGAATCTTCTACCTCGCACTCGAAGACGTGACATCGCTTCACCAGCCAGCTTGCGACCACGGGACGTGCAACCGTCTCGAAACGTCAAGCAAAATAAGGTATGTAAATACCTAATTTGCATGTTCGCGTTAATTCCCGTCTATATATATATTCTTAAACATGCAACGCGAGTGTTTAAAAGTTTCTTTAATTTTTCGTTTATTAATAAATAAAATATATAAATAAAAGACGTCACTGGGTGGGAGCGGTGCCGTTATCATACTTACAGAATGTTATATGGCTTTAATCCATTCTTCTCTCAAGTTTCTTGCAATACCAAAGACATTACAGTAATTAAAAAAGAATCGACTCGTTGCACGTTTACCAGATTGTTTAAAAATGAGACTTAAAGCAGTTTTCTTTTCCTAGTAAATGAAATGAAATGAAATGAAATGAAATAGTTCTTTATTTCGTATAAACTTTGCAAGTACTTACGAAACGTCATTTAAAAAGAGCATTTTATACAATTATTTTTGTGTGCCGAATTAGAACAGCTCAATCCCAAGCGTTTTGGTCGTCTTTATATTCAGATATTTTATAGTATGCTTTTGAACATAATTTCGCTTTAACAATAATTTTGAACTTATTTATAGACAAATATAAAAGACAAATGTTCTAGTATCCTTATATTTACAAGCCAATAAAATAGTAGTGTGATTTTTCATTCAAAACTTCATTTGCCCCGACGGTTTTTTTGCGCGGACACGATATCTGTCTAGTATTATATATCGATGATTCAATCCGATTTTTAGACTGTAAACTAATTTCATGACAGACGAAATAGCCGACTAAACTTGTTCTGCGAGGCACGTAGCAAGCGATAATTAACTTCAAAAAGAAAGTGGTGCCCTCCCTGTGAGTTACATCCCTCTGCTTATGTTACAGTCTCCACTAGACTATCCTGCGTCTACCGTGAAAATAAAGATAGTAGGTGAATAAAGCGTTAGTAAGTAAAAGTAAAGATCTACGTGATTAAAACCGGTCAACAATTAATACTGTATAATAAAAAATAATCCTGTCTGTGAAACATTAAATACAATTTATCAAACATTGATCAACCCATTTCGCTAGTAAGTAAAACTTTGGCACGTTTCACCGTTCTCCCTTCAACGCTGTCTTTCATATTTCCTTTTTTTTTCTATACCGACATGTTAACTTAAACGAGACAACTCTTTGACATGCCCGCTACTGGTGCCGTCTACAAAGAGGATAAATATTAGTTATCTCAAATAAATGGTAATATCAAACAAAATCTCAATCACATGATTAATACTAGTGTATAATATTTTATATTGCAGAGTACATTTTATAGTCATTCAGTGAGAGTTTTATCCTTTAATAAAAGCATTGGATAATTCAGAAATGATATTGTGCAGCATCGTCGTAAAGAAAATATGGAAATATTGTGTTTATTTATTTTAGTAACTGCCGTACTTTCTTAAGTGGCCGGTAATCGTGGTTATAAACTTTCAAACAACGTACATTCAGATTCGACACAACAATGGATCATATATCTTATGTGGGAATCGAACCTAATGCGCAGCTTTAAACGGCGAGGCGACCGATGAAACCACTGCACCATACGTTTGGTTTTTGAACGAAATTAAGCTACATACTTTTCACGAAATTCTATTGAAATCGGCTGTTCCATATTATACACGACTAACAATACCGAAAATGTAATACCTAAAAATAAATGTACTACTTCTTTTTCACAACCCTTGTTCATTTTCTTTGAACTTACGAAGATGGGCATGAAGTAAAAATGTTACAACAGCAACTAATTTTCTAACTTACTGTTTCTTACTTGAGTTATGAGACAAATCGCGACCTTGTTCCCGTCGGCACTCGAAATAGTACAAAAGTTCGATGACCTTGTTCGAATTATGTAACAGCTAAAAATAAATCTTAGTCAAATGGTAAACAAAAGACTAACAAATACTATCTTAGGATAAACTTTCCTCCGTGGTCTGCGTGGACTTCCTCCGTGATCAAGTGGATAGCGTATGCGACTACTGATTGGAGGTCCTAGGTTCGATTCCCGGGTCGGGCAAAAGTGTTACTGGATTTCTCTAAAATTATCAGTAGCAGCAATAGTCTGGTGATGTGCCCGGTAGCGGCAATAGGCTCGCCCCCTATTACGTGGGACCTAAAAATTCGTGGCGAAATGTGGGTATAATATTACGTCTCTGCGTACCCCTTCAGGGATAAAGGCGTGAGTCTATAAAAAAAAATATGTAAACTTTTGGTCGTAGAGATTAGGTTTTATATAATAGAGAAAATAGGTAGTTTTCTTGAATTGGTTACTTTGTGAACCGAATTTTTTTCGAACCGAGTTTTACTTTTAAGATTACTCGCTAGTAGCCAAATTAGCCGATCTATCAATGACATTTGAAGATCAAATTGTCATTTCCTGCGAGGAGAGTAGTAATTACAGTAAAATACTAGCACAACTCACTCGTAGTCATCTGATACATAACTAGACTTTACTATGGCAACCGGATGACTGATAAACATACTTATAAATTCTCAATGATATAAGAATATAAATCACACCCAAACATAAAATAAATCATCGTGTTAATCACGCAAAGATTTGTCTCAGTTTGGAATTGAAGCTACTACTAGGTTTAGCAGCCAGAGTATATAATGTTTCTTTTTTATAAGTTGCAATGTTATTATTTTTGAGAAAGTGACATATTTAGTTAAAATTATTAAATTACGCCTATTCACTATCAACAGTTTCAGTTCTATAAAGTCGATTGAGACTTTAAGTTTTATAACTTAAAGTCTTGACTTCATATTACTGAAACTTTTCAATTCACCGCATAAATTAGCTAATATCTGCTTCTAAAACATTTTCAAAATATTGAGGCACATCTTATCTTCTATAGAAATCAATTAATCACACAGGTCTCAAGAAATTAAAGCACCAAGTCTACATCATGTTATATGCCAGTGATATACTCAACATGATTAATGAGGACACAGAAATGTTCTGTGAAAGAAACTGACACTCTAAGTAAAGTGCCAAAACTTTAGTCTTAAATCAAAATTGTTTAAGGAAGTCTTCGTTTGAGTCTGTTTTCAGTAAAATGTTTTAAGGAAATGCCTGAAGATTTCTAATTAAACTGTAGGTAACTATATTTCTGGGTTTTTGTTGAACAACTTTTATTGCAAAGTTATTTGATTCCGTTAAAAAATGCTCGCCTTATTTTTCTAAATTTGGTTTTCAAATATCTTTCATCTATCTGACTTTTTCACTTTGTTGCATAATACATATATTGAGGTACAAGCCGAGTAGGATAATTAGAGCAAAGTGCTCGGTAGCCGATGACAGTGGCTTTTCATAACTTGGTAGCTTTTTATCACGTAATCTTCTAGTGTCTCTTTGAAAAAGTGTAACTGTGAACGAACTATACTTGGAGCGTTTCATTCACCTGTGCGGAAGTTCGTTATCGCAATAAAAAGTACCCAGCATCTCTCTCTAGACAACAAACTAGTATTTAGGATTTAAAAGAATATTATTTTTAGTCTTTTGCCACGATGTCTTCGTTTATGGATTGTTTTAAGTTACAGCGGCCCCTTTCTTGATTGTGCTCTGGTTTCTTTTGTTATAAAACCTTTGCAGGAAACCAAAATATACTCGGGTATTTTTAAAGCCAGCCATCCTGTATTTTTGCATGAATTTTGAGTACTGAGAATCAACTCTACTGTCGTTGTGATGATTATAAGATGGTAAACTTTAATTAATTTAAGTGTAGAGAAATATTTTTGCCTATATCAGCATGAAGGCCGGCTGGACCGCGGAAGTACTACCACCTCAATGAATATCGCAGTAAGTAAATTAACTGTATATGTATTTATCTAGCCTGCCTCCGTGGTCCTGTGGATAGCGTATGCGACTGCTGATCGGAGGTCCCGGGTTTGATTCCCGGGTCGGGAAAAAGTTTTCCGAATACTCAGTAGCAGCACGGATTCTGGTGATGTGCTCGGTAACGGCAATAGGCCCGCCCCCTATTACTTGGCACCTAAAAATTCATGGCAAAATGTGGGTGTAATATTTACACCTCTGCCTACCCCTTCGGGGATGCAGGCGTGAGACTATAAATAAAATAATAAATTAAAGTAATATATACCTATAGTGACAGTGCCGGCGACCCCATGACCTTTTCTTTCGCCTGCATCCCGTTCCTCATCCTATTCCTTTATCCCTGCCGAAGGTCGGCAACGCACTTGCAACTCCTCTAGTGTTGCGAGTGTCCAAAGGTGGCCGGAATCGCTTACCGTCAGGCGACCCGACTGCTCAATTGCTACCAATCACATAAAAAAACATAACTGGTAATGACTACGAATTTTCATCAAATTCAAATTAAAACGCTACACGTGACAAAATAGGTATTTTCTTGTCACGTACTGACTCAAACATTGAATCAATGGATGGCTCAAAATTAAAAAATCGTGAAGCTTAGTTAGCCATCACTTACAGCAATCACACAGTAAATTTTCTTGAAGACAGTGAGAAATTGCCCCGCCTCAGCACACTTCGAGACAAATAAAATTATGTAGCATGTCTGCCAGTCCTTCATCACGAAGGAATAATATCTAGAAATATATCCGAATCTTCATGATATTTAGACCTTTCATTTCACTTTTAAGTTGCCGTCATTCCTTGGTCATTGTCTCACAGTAATAAGGACCTATTTCAAACAACCTTTTGATGTCAGCAAAGATTTTTGCGAAACGTTTTTGAATGTACTGAGATAAACGATAATTTCTCGTGTTTTGACTGAGATTTTTATTAAATCTTTAGTTTTATAGTCATTTGCTTTTTATTAATATAATGGCGGCATTCAAGGCACCGTCTGTCTATTGGGAAACAGCGAATAGTAGGATAAGTTATGCTGAATAAAAACGCACCAGGTATGGGATTTATTAGTTTTTTCATTACTGAAGGTCTTGTCTGCAAAGAGTTTTATCCTCTAGCTCTTTGAGGACAGTCCTCTTAGTGTTTCTGTCTTCGGCGTTGATAGATAGGCCTATTAGATGTTTGATTTGGTCCCACTACTGAGTCGGAGAGCGCCCGCGTGATCGTTTTCCCAAAATTGGATAAGTTATGCTAAATAAAAACTCATGAGATCTGCGTTGATAAAAACCCTATAAAAAGAAGCAACTTGCACTATAGGAAAAGCAGAAAGGATAGGCAAGGGTCTTGGGTTACTGCCTTCTTGGCTAACCACTGTCAAAAAAATCTCATAAGAGCCTGGTGCAACAGCTTAACGTACTCTACAAGGACCTAGTAAAACCAAAAAATAAAACTTTCTGCAATAATAACTGTCACTAGATGAGCTCGCAGATACACTCTCATTATTTAGGGCTACACCCTCACTCATGGCTCACAGCGTAATGTTACATAACCTATCGCGACCGTATCGTCTTATTCAGTCTAAAGTATATTTTGTTTTCAATTCACAACTGCATTCGTGAACAACAAAAACAATACAAGCTCCACTCGATAACTCTGTAAAATAAAACTTGTGAAAATGTTCCAACAATTGAAAGTTCCATCTCTATTGGTGTAAGGAGCAGGTATCGGTTCAAGTCTAACTGCAGCTAATAAAAACTGCATTAGTATACACCGCTCGTCTGTTAAGGCTGTGTCTACAACGAAGATATGCTGAGGCAGGCTGACCTAAGCGGCGTGCTATCAAAACATTCAACAACAGTATAATTTTGACTCTTCTGCTGCTCTATTGTTTAGTGAACCTGACTGCTAGGCTAGACGATGATTATTCTATTTCACATGGAGATCATGAATCTCACTACCAAAAGTTTGACACTGGCTTGCTAAATACGACAATATAAGTCAGACCTCGGTCCACCACCAGGCACGATTATTTAGCCCAGTCAGAGGATCATCCTTTTAGTTGAAGTAATGCCATTTTCGGTACTCCACAACCTTGTTTGCTTAGCCTATCTCATCGTAAGTGAAGTAATTGAGGATTTTCTTCTCGCACTTCGCTCAGCATTATATTATATCGCACATTTCTTGTAGATACCTAGGTCATTCTCAGCCGGCTCAAATAAGCGTGTCCGGGTCGAAATTCAGTACAAAATGGAAAACTAACAACTTGATATTTTTTCTATAATAGGTAGGCTTCATAGGTGCCGCAAGTATTATTTTTGAAATAAATGAAATGCAAGGGAATAAAAAGAAAGAAAAACCTTGAAAATATTGACCTCGGTGCCGCGTCCGGCCCTCGGATTGCGGCGGAAAATATTTTTTTCTATTTTTCTTCAATAAATGGCACTATTTAGCATGTGTTCACAAACAACTAGATAGTTATTAACTCAAAGTATAATATTGCTACGTCATTATAGGCCATACTAAACAAGTTACAACTGATTGTCTTCGCGTCCGAAGTTTAGAGTTGATATCAGTGGCGCGCACTGATCTGTGCATAAATCCTGTATTTTAGTGAGTTCGAGGCTATTTGCTAGATTAATACGAACAATTAGTAGTGCCGCGTCGGTGGTTAGGATAACACGTTTGTTCGTCTCCGTGCAACTCTTTTATTAAGGTTCTTAGTCGTATTCGGTGGCTTGGTATACCCTTCAAATTGATTTCGGGGAAATCATTTTATATGATATCACAACTATTTGACTTAAAATGTTTAAACTATACTAAACGTATGTCTTATGTTTATTCGATTCCATTAAAAGAGATTAATATTAAAAAATCGAGTTACTTTTTAAAATATATAGGATTTTTCTAATTATTTTGATTTCAGTGGCATTGATTTTGGTGCTTTCGGTGGCAATAAGTGAAATAAATCATACATTAGTTATTTATTTACATTTAAAGATTGTTTATTTAACTTTCTCATCACCTCTCATGTTGTTTCACGCATTCTGGCATAATCAAAATACTGTGATTATGCCAGATTAAAAAAGGGAGTGAAATCGGTGCAGCCAATTCTAATAAACCTCAAATTTTATCGAACAATCTGATTAAACCTGGTAGTAGCTATTCTGTTGTCCTTGTTGATGACTTCTATGAAACCAAGCAGCACCTAACCTATACCTTCAGACAATTAAATGTACGAAAATTATAGCTTCTGGAGGCATGTGTCGAGAAAATATTGCGCCGATAGTAATAAATGAAGTAACATTCTCTAACATTGACGGCAATGACGAGAAATATAACATTTTTTAAATTCAGGATTGAAAACTTTTATAAGTTTTATTACATAGTATATTACTTATGTAGCATTTAATTTATTTCTAGGAGCTTAATATATCTAAAACTATTTTAATCGTGTTACAACTAAAAGGCAACGTAATATTTTTAATACAATTATTATTAGTCAAATAAGTGCCTTCTAGATAATTGTTGATGTTTTTGAAAGACTGATTTTAAGTGATTTTTTAATAATAAGTAAATCATTCCCTGTGATTAAGTTAAATCTCAACGAACACTTCAGATTTGTTTAAATTCCTATATTGTCAGTTTTAGCAACTACAAAGCAGTGGGTACATTTAATAAAAAATAATAATAAAATAATAATAAAATAATAAATAATAATTTATTTACTCCATAAGAATTACACTTGATCTTAGTACTTACAAATATATGGCTTATGATATAGGATTTACAAGCTTAAGACCCTCACTTCTAAACTAGGTATGTACCTGTATCTTAGAAGCCAGTGTTTCCTTCTGATTGTTACATTTATATAAGCCTCACAGGTGGTTACAAATAATCAATATTCTCATGGAAGTATAGCAAGTTTAGTGAGAAGAAATATTAACTACAAGTAGCGCAAAGAAAATGGAGAAACCTTTTTAACCGACTTCAAAAAAAAGGAGGTTCTCAGTTTGACCTGTATGTATGTATGTATGTTTGTCCGCGATTATCTCGCGTTTGGCTGAACCGATTTTGATGCGGTTTTCAGAAAAGTATTTGTTACCCTTAGGAGAAGGTTTTAGGCCCTTTACCGACTTCAAAAATAGAAGGTTCTGAGTTTGACCCGTATATATATAAGTTTGCCCACGATTAACTCGAGTTTGGCTGAAAAGTATTTGTTACACTTAGGAGAAAGTTTTAGTATTTTAACCGATTTCAAAAAAAGAAGGTTCTCAGTTTGACCCGTCATCATTCTCTTAGCGTTATCCCAGTTTCAATCTGGGGTCCGCTTTCTAGTCTAACCGGATTTGGCTGAATATTAGCTTTTCCACGGAGCGACTGCCTGTCAGACAACCGCAACCCGAAGGGATAGCGATATTCCATGGTTTAGACTAGTTTCAGTTTATTTAGAAGGTACTGACGCCCTGTAACGACTGTCAAAGATCTTCATGACAACCGGGACCGACGGCTTAACGTGCTCTCCGAGGCACGGGACAAGCGATAATTAACCATTCAATAACTCCGAAAAGTCATTGGTGCGCGCCGTGGATTCGAACCCGATACCCTCTGCATGGCAGTCTGTTGGTATATCCACTCGGCTATTGCCGCCTTTGACCCGTACACATAGGTATATTGGTTCTTAGTAGGTATGTTTGTATGTATTATGTGTGTGTGTGTTTTTGTACGTGTGTACGTGTTTGCGCGCGCGCGTTTGTGTATTTGTATGTGTACGTGTGTGTGTGTGTGTGTGAGTGTACGAGTGTGTATGTGTGTGTGTTTACTTGTCTATGTCTCTGCGATTAAAAACAAAGAAAGTCGGTGAAAGAATTAAGGCTCTGTTGTCGTGTGGATGGTTGAGTAATTTGTTCTAGACAATATCACTTAAAGCCATGCCTTTTGGGGATTTAACCCGACTCAAGGCAACATAGCATTGGCCTTTAGCAAAGATTTTAGGCGCTAGGTCGATTACCGCGACACTAAGTGTACATCCTTGCAACTTGTGTACCGTCACAGCCCAACTCAATATGACTGGCAACATCCGCCTCTCGATATCACCATAACCGCGATTGCCTTGATAGGTCGCTGTTACTGGAGCTATGGAAATGTATCCATCATCATCTTTAAGACGCAATGCTATTGATGGATCATCAAATAATATCAAAATGGCATCAGGCAGTTCACCTGGCTCAAGTTGATCTCTTCTTAGTGCCGGACATTTAAATCCTTTCGGAACACCCATTGCCCAATTCGCTAAGCCATCCGTTATTGACATATTTCTCCGGAGCATAATACGAGAGCTCACAGCCAATTCAATAGTATGTATAAGTCCGCCGCATTTGTTTGGATCAGCCGGAGCAACATTTGCGGAGGGCGTCCTTCCGTATGTGGCTGATTCCCTAGACTCATCTCTCTCTTGCAACATCAAGCCTAAGCCCATAGGCACACAGAATAAAAGTAGGTACCTATGTCAAAGTAATGATTACAGACTGATACCAGCAGAAAACTTATCACTAAAATAATTGAAGAATCTATCTATATACAAACTATTAATTAGCCCAAAACTTTAAGTAAATGGAGTACGTATCACTAAAAAGTATGAAATAAATAAAAGAGTAGTTAACAAACCTGAAGTAAACGAACGAAGTACCTAACACTATGAAATAAAAAAAAATATAAAAAAATAAAACGAAAATGAAAACATAAAAATCGCAACAAAAATGTTAACTAAGTATGTATTTAGTTACTTTTTAAAAAAAAGAGAACCGCCTTCAAAAACTCGACCCACTGAAAAGTGCGAAATAATTTTTACATACGCTATCCCTAATCCTCTCAAATTTCCTTTAGGTGGGTCCACACAGAGCGAGCAGCCTCGCGAGGCATTTGCCGCGCGAGGAAACAGTCCCCGAACGAGCGAGGCCATAGAATAAAGCTGCGTTCATATTTATCTGACGTGATCTCTCGTGACGGTCTCTGTCGTAATTACTTACCGTTCACATTTGTCTGTCGCCGTCTGTCGCGATCTGACACAATTTTAAATCAGTTCTGTCTTGACTCTCGTGGATTTCACACTTTCGCAATGTTTTTGATGAATTATCCGATTCAGATTAAGTAGATATCCAATTATATCCATAAATTATTTACATATTATTATATTATTTCGTATTCAATTAGCTCATCTATAGGTACTGTATACGAATAATATTATAAAAAGGAAGTCAATTAGTTCGTCGTCCATTGCGCACAATTGCAAACGCGCGTCTGACGCTTTATGACAGACAGTGGCGCGTCCACATTAGTCTGACGAGTTGTGTCGCGCGAGTTAACTGTACGGAACCCAACAATGTTAGCTTCGTCAGCACATCTCTCCCCACCAAATTATCTAGATAATCCTATTGTCATCTTAGCATTAATTTATTATAAATACCTTTGTAGATCTAACATTAGCGATTACTATTTTGTATTTTAAATATACTGTTTTAATTAAATAAATGTTATTTACAATTAATCTGAGTCCAATCTCTTAATTCGCGCTGTACCGTCCCCACACCCCTCCCCCCTCTCTGTCGCAGACCGGGACATTGTCTGTCGCGACACGACAGACGACGTCACGACAGATTACATCAGACAAATGTGAACGCGGCCTAGAGCGCGGCAGCCTCGGCACCGTAGGAAAAAACAAAATTGTAGTTGTCATAAAGTTTGAATTCAGAACATGAAAATTAGTTGAAAACTATTATGTATTGCGCATGTATCAAATTGTCGACTTGTGAATTAGAGTGAAATAGTACATTTGCTATCTATCGGGCTACGTATCAATGTGAGATTGTTGGTCTCTCCTCTCTCTTATTTTTAAATTTTGTTTATAAATATAGTACTTGGAAATGGTCATACTGCAATAGGGTTGTGGCATGTGTTTTTACTAGCCGGCTGCATGACTGACGCCAATTGCTGTACCTACTTTGGGTACTAGACAATGGTAATAATGGGCCATAATATACATATTTACTTATACTTACTTTTTTTGTAAATATATACATAGAAACACCCAGACCAAGACAAACATTCATGTTCATGCACACAAATGTTTCGAACCCACGACCTTCGGCGTTGTAGTCGCTTACACTCCCGCTTTGCCAACCGGTCGTAGATTATTGTTATACCTAAAGGATGGAATAGGTAGACATGGTAAAAAATATAGAATGAATTATAGGAAATGAATATCTGTAGGCAAGGATACTGTAACCGAAGCACAGACTGAAGGATTATGATTCGTACAATAAATAGCGTCAAAGATGAGAATGTTATGATGAATGTATCCTCCGTCATTCAGTGACCAGTGGATAGGGTATGCGACTGCTGAGCGGAGGTCCCGGGTTCGATTCCCGGGTCAGGCAAAAGTGTTACTGGGTTTTCCCGAATTCTCAGAAGCAGCATGGAGTCTGCTGATGTGCCCGTTAACGGCAATAGGCTCGTCCCCTATTACGTGGGACCTAAACATTTCATGGTGAAATATGGATGTAATAATATTATAACTCTGCCTATCCTTACGCGGATACAGACGTGAGTCTATAAAAAAATGTCCAACATACACACACACTTATGCTCGGGCCACACTACCTTACCGTCTACCGGGCTGTTACCGCCATAATTATGGCAATAAATTACCGTTAAATTACTGCGTGAAGTCGTGTGGTTACACTAGAGTTTACCGAGATATGCCAATAAACTAGGCGGTAAAAATACCATTTTTCAAGATGGCGGATGAAGCTGCAGCTGTTTGGTATTTTATGAGTGCCAATTATTTTAACATGAATCTTTTAAATTTTTAGCTTTCTGTCGGGTATCCCAGAGAGACGGTTCGGATTGCAATAACTCCAAAAATTCGAGCGCTTTTTCATTTGACCACTCCATATCGGTAGATACGTGCGTCGTCGTCGAACTCGTGTTGCACACTGAACAAACGGTAGTGTGGCCACAAACGCAATAATTACTGCGGTAATCTTCTTTGATGTGCGAAAAAGACCGCCGCCGGAGCTATTGCCTACCGGCATATGCCATATTGATTGGCATTGTAAAATTATGGCCATAAATCGCGGTTACACCTAGGCGTTGTTGAAATTATGGCAATAATTGTTGGCATATCCCGGTAGTGTGGCCCGAGCATTACGAATTTATATTATTAGTAAGGATTATTATGTTCGAGCGAGGCACGAAACAGCGTACAGACCGCGGCAAAACAAAAAACCAAACTCGATGGCTCGGCCGCTCGGTCGCTCGCCCGCGGCGGCACACGCGCTTGCCTCGACCGCGGCACGTCCACACAGAGCGCGCAGCCTCGCGCGCCAATTCCTCGCGAGGCTGCGCGCTCTGTGTGGACGTGTCTAATTCGGTAGCTCGGGCGCACGCTAAGCTCGGCCGCGGCGGCACATGCGTTTTCCTCGACCGAGCCACGTCCACACAGACCGAGCAGCCTCGCGAAGCATTTTCCTCGCGAGGCTGCTCGGTCTGTGTGGATCCGCCTTTTCGAATTTCTCCCAAAAACGAATTACTAAATTAAACTAAATACTTAGTTTTTGAAGTCGGTGCCGATGTTCGATTCCGCATATAGTTGAATCGTAGGATATCTAAGTGGCCGTGAGAAAATAACTTTAAGGACCATTCTTTGTGCACGTTCGAGTCTCATAAAATGGCATTCAGTGGCTGCACCCCATGCGGGTATACAGTACGTTAGGATTGATTGGCAGAGAGCAAGGTACACTAATTTTAACGTATCAATGTCAGCACATCTTCGCAATTTTTTGAAGATATAAATAAGTTTGCGTGTCCTATTGGAGAGTGTTTCAAGGTGTTTATGCCAGTTCAGATGTTGGTCGATATATGCACCTAAATATTTAACACTGCTTGACCTACTTATGGGAATGCAGTTACAGGGAGAAACACGATCACATAAATGGGCATTAATATTCAGAGAAGGTGAAGGTAACAAATTAGATTTAATGGCAAAAGGCATATAAGTTGTTTTACTGAGGTTTAGCGAAAGTAAGTTATTCTTCAACCATACCATTACATTTGATAAAGCTACCTCGGCATGTTTATAGCAGTGGACCCAATCTCTTCCTTCAACCAGAAGACAAGTGTCATCCGCATACGTAATCACTTTACAGTTTTGTAGAGGCAGGTTACAGAGATCATTGATGTAGATAAGGAAGAGAGTGGTCCCTAAAATACTTCCCTGCGGCACACCGTATGTAATCGGAAGCTCAGTACTCTCATGTTGCCCGGTTTTTATCACTTGAGTTCGGTGCGTCAAGTAATCCCTGAAAATGTCAAGAACTATCCCTCGAATTCCAATTCCCTCCATCTTCATTTGTAAGTTTGAAGTCGAGACAGTATCAAAAGCCTTACTTAAATCTAGGAAAACACCTAAGCTCTTTCGCCTACTATCAAGGGTCCTAGCGACGATTTCAGACAAAGTTATTAGAGCATCTTCAGTGCTTCTTCCCTTTCGAAAACCAAACTGATTGCAAGATAATACATTATTAATTTCCAGGAAGTTCAGTAAACTCTTATTCAAAACGCGCTCTAAAATCTTTGAAAGAGCAGGAAGAACGGAGATAGGTCTATAGTTTAAGTCTTCTTTGCGGCTAGACTTATGAATTGGGTGAACTATAGCCTTTTTGAAAACTATTGGGAAGATACAGCAAGAAATGGAGAGATTACAGACGTGAGTGATAATAGGCACGAGAGTTTTATGCGTGGCTTTGATAATATTCGTAGGAATGCCATCCCAACCAGTCACAGAGTTTGTTTTGAGATTCAAAACAATATTCTGGATCTCCATTTCTGTGACAGGAAGAAGAGCCATGGACTTACCTGAATTTAAGGTAGAAATTGTTGGTTCAGAGGGCACAGCACTGACATTACTTGCTAGATTTTTCCCAATACCGGCAAAGTTACTGTTAACTATATTCAAAGAGGAAACAGGCGAATCATCAAGATGTAAAAGCTCAACTGGAGGAGTACAATGAGTTTGAAGATCCGAAACTTTTTTAACTACATCCCAAGTTGCTCTGATATTATTCTTCGCTTTGGTAAACTCCGCTTTTTGAAAATCGCATTTCAGTTTGCGTAGCAATGAGTTGCAGAAATTACGATACCGGGTATAAGTAACGCGTAAGATCTCGTTGTTAGTTGAGCACTTATATGCTAAATGTAATAGGTCACGGTGGCGGATGCAGCGCAACAATCCAGGTGTGATCCAGGGCTTTAGACATCTTAATCTCCTTGGTAACGTTTTTAATACGCTGTGTTCTTTTATGATGCCGGAGAGACCGGTAACTAACATCTCAGCAGCCATATTTGGATCCGAATTCAAAAGAATAGGAGTCCAGTCCGTGCTGTTTATCGCTTCAATCACCAAATTTACCCTAATAATAGACTTGGTTCGAGATATATTACGGAGCTTCTTGTCAATTTGCAAAAATAGCAACAATGGTTCATGATCGGTAATAGATGATTCAATTACGATTGCCGTGGCTAATAAGTTTGTTTTAAGAAGGATATGATCGAGGCAGTTTGCAACTCGTGTAGGGAATAGGTGAGCTGGCAGAAGACCGTGTGCGGCAGCGCAAGATAAGTATTCATCAGAATGGCTATCTCTATTGCCGCACTTGATATCAATATTAATATCACCGACTAATACGACTGTCTGTGCAGAATGAGTAAGCACTTTATCCAAACTATCAATGAAATTTCGAATATTTTTATAGGAGGGAGAGCGATACACAGCTATAATGGACACACTGTCCATGGTACATATGAGACAATTGGCATCTACGAAATCAGGTTCCATTACGTTATGTCTTATGGAACTTTTAATATATATCGCGCATCCGTCATTTTGATTAAAAATATTTTTTGTGAAATAGGATGTAAACCCTTTTAAAATTAGTTAGTGTGGTGTTTTACTTAACCAACATTCGGACAGAACAATAACGTCACACTGAAAGCCTAGAAGTCGCATTAGAACAGAAATTTCGTCGAAGTTCTTGGAAATACTCCAAATATTAAGGTGAAGAATTTTTAAACCTTTGTTAGGATGTGTGATGTACCGGGAACACTGTTCAGGTAAACATTTGTATGAAGTGGTTATACTGAGTGAATCTTTATCAATATGTTTTAGATTAGCCATTGGTTAAAAAATAAATATATGGTGTCACAATTACATACGCGGTGCAGTAAAAAACGACATATTGGTAAAGCAACAACAATCATTAACCGAAAATACATTCAAGATAGTTACATAATACAATATAACACGATATAAACGCGACTTAGATTGGTATAATGTCATAGATATGTAGTAGACTTTATTTACGCATGCATGTACTAGAATAAGTTTTTTTTGTTTATTTAAATTTTATATATATATATATATATATATATATATATATATATATATATATATATATATATATATATATATATATATATATATGACTATTCAATATTATTATTGTAGTGCTAAGTCTGCTTACTGGACAGTTGATGGCTATATCGATATATATATTAATAACTTACGTGTTAATATGAGTGTGTGTAAAAGAGTAAGAGAGTTATAACGAGCCATCAACTGTCCAGTAAGCAGATTTAGCACTACAATAATAATATTGAATAGTCATTGGTTCACATTTAATTCACGCAGGCACTGCTCCGATTTGATAAGGATTTGTTTGTCACCCTCCGTTTTCCGCAGGAATATATTGTCATTATTTTTCCAGCAAAACTTAAAGTCTTTCTGTATTGCAAGTTCCCTCGTGGCGAAAAACAACTGTCTGGTACTTGGTGGAAGATATTCCGCAACATAAATTGGGCGTCGATCGCCTTCCCTGCCAATGTGTTGCGAGTTTAGGCGCTCGTCCTTACGATACTTTTTATTAAAATCACGAACTGACGTGAGGAAACGGGACTTGATGTCAACATTTGTAAATTCGGTGACAATCGGCCTAGTAGATCCGGACTTTCCTGGCAACCTGTACACGTCACGGATTTGGGAGATATTTATGGGAACATTTACTGCTGCTCCCACTTTTCATACGATATCAGCCAAGTCAACCACCATAGTTAATGTAATAATTTAAAGCTTTCTTCCAAACTTGACTCTTGTAAAAAAAATTTATATGTTAATAACCCATTTATTAACATATAATTTTTTTTTTTAGTCTCGATAAAATAAAATCTTTTATTGTATAATTACCTAACCTGCAATTTCTTACCTAGTACGTATCATACGGTTCTAAGTACGTAGTAGTACTAAAGCAGTTAAAACATAGGGATATAAAATAGTCTTCAGAATATAAATCATTTGATATGTTTGATTTCAGTGATAAGAATATTGATTTCGTTGGACACCATTTCAAGAAAATTGAATTCCTACTTATCCATTCAGTCTATGTTGTTCCCTCTACTACTAATATGTTTTAAATTAAATCTAGATTTAATATTTTATGCTAATAATGCCTAAATTAACAAAAAAATAATTGCCACCGAAGTCAACCAAATAATGAGTAACCTGATAATGACCCACCTACTCTTACAGTTTGCTTTCGTTCGGATGCACTTTATTTTAATGTAACTTGGTACGCATAAACATTATACTAAGCCGTAAATAGTATCTATATAATAAACATTTTATGATGATGATGAAACATTTTACAATCTCTAGTTTATAAAATGATATTGGCAATTTGCGCTTGTTATGGCAGCGTTAAAATAACTGATTTCTCGAATAAGCTCTTTTTTAGAAAATGTTGCTAATACACATTTTACAGCTTTGATTATTTTATAAATAAACTACCCTAACAAACTAACTTTTTTTAATTCACTTTATTTGTTATCAAAAAGAGTTAAAATTTTCATCACACTTAAAATAATGGATAACAAACTCATAAACACTCAAAGCGATTTCGTATTCTAAAATTCAGAATACCAAATGGCAAGAATCTGAATATAATTTAACACGAACACAATTATTTGAAAGCAATTAACTCTACCGTTACAGACGGACTGACAGACCACGCACAAACTACTGGGTGCTTTTTAGGAAATACCCCCTCTAAGGGGGTAAAAAAGGGATCAGAATTTGTCTGAAACTTTTTGTCTAAGTGATATTCCCGCGGGCAAAGTAGCTAGTAAAATACTAAAATGAAAATATTAAACAAAGGAATTCTGATCTTACTCTTTCAGCATCAGCACGCAAATTAGATTGGACAACTCAAAAAGGCGTGAAGTTATGATAATGTTATGTTATGTGAACTCCAAAAGGGAATTCAACATATAACGTAAATCTCTTCTGAAAGTATGACTGTTTTTATTTGATTTACCTACAGAATGGTAAAATAATGTAAGGAGAATGAAGGATCGACTTATTTTTTTTTACACTGAATGAAAGTCAAATAAGGGTAAAATGTTGTTCTTGAAGAATTTGTGTATGAATTGTTAGAATTTGAGCAAATGTACAAACAAGCTTAAGCTTTACTTTATGCGTTGTTTCGAAGCCAAATGGTAAATTCTATATTATCTATAATAAAAGAATAACATAATGATAAATAACATGGTGTAAACTGTTGCTTTATGAGGTTTTCATAAAGGTTTTTTAGAGTAGGCTTTTTAAATGACTAGGCCCGCTCTACAGTTAAATCCTGTATTGCAAGGGATTTCAAAATAAACGTTCAACTAATATACATAAAGAACAGACTCAAATCAATATCTGTACGAACTGAATAGTAGATTAAGCGGTGGACTTTGTAGACTCTTCAGAACTATGCTGAGTGTTGTGTGTTAGATTCCCATCCACAAATTGTTGTTTCGAGTCCGGGCGCATTTTGAGTCTGTTGATTGATTGTTTGTAAAGACCACTGCATGACAGGCTCTATTGCTACTGAGTGAATTGCATTTTTAAAATGAAGAAGAAATAAGAACAAATTGTACGTCATACATAATATTGTCTTCAAGGTTGATTTCAATATTTGACTTTACCATAAGCTTATTTCAGTAATTGATCGCTTGATCGTCGAACCTTTAATTGTAACAAACCGATATAATTGTCAACTAGCGTAACCCCTTAACTTTGAAAATGACATGCGAGAAATATCGGTTTGTACGGCTAATACTAATATAGAGTTACAGCACAAATGGGTCGACTGGAAAATAGAAAATAAAATGAAAGAGAAAAAGCAATGACTTTGAGATTATTTTGGCCTCTGTGTTTTAGCTAGAAAAAGCTAAATTCATTTAGAATAATGATTTCGAGTTGTATACAAGTAAAACACTCTAGTAAATTATATTATGTGTTTTTGATTCGAGAGCAGATGTAGCGAAATCCTTCACGAAAGATCACCGTTATATCAGTAGGAATTATAAGATGTTGTTTTGTATATATTAATTGTTTTTAAACTTTAACGATTTGTACACATACGTATATATGTATATTTTTGTAACGGGTCTATAGCACGTAATTGAAAAGCTAGTTATCCAGTGACTATGATAGATATAAACCTCGCCGTGGCGTAGTGGCTTAAGCGGTCACCTCACCGCTTGGCACTGCGCCGTCTGTCGTGAGTTCGATTCCAACAACAGACAACACTTTGTGTGATTTATAAAATTGTCTCGAGTCTGAGTGTTAGTTCCCGGCTACAAAGGATTTATTCCTAGTGCAGGATTTGTCCAAAAACAACATTAAAGTGCAAGAGAAATTGGCCAAAAACAACATTAAAGTCTAAAACACGGTCACCCGCTTACCATAAGGCAGGCAAGGACGATTGCAAAACTAGTTTACAAAGCAACATTCTGTATTCAATTATAAAAACTTTTGAGGTCTCTGGCGACATTAATTACTTTTGTAGGCGCTCTTCGTAGTGGCCACTCCAAAACAAAAAACTCGAAACAAGTGTGTTTCGAGCAATAATAGTCAATTATCCTATGGCTCTCTGCCAACCTACATTCATGAGTCAGGTGTAGCTTAAGTAAACTTAGCATATTGCGAGTAAGGAACGGAAGCGCAAGGGGTCAATAACTTAGCTCAACTAAGTTAGAACAACTTAATTAAACAACAAGCTATTAATTCGACAACTTTAACATCACGTAATGCTTTCGCGTTCACAATAATTAAGGTGCGGATTACATTCCTTTTGTTGTTTGTAAGATTGACAATGATTAAGGTAGGAATGAAGATTTTTTTTCAGATTGTCACTATGAATTCTAACATTAGTATAGTAGATTAGGCCTGTGGCTTGGCCCAAAAGTGGACTAGTAATCAAGATGAATAATAGTCCAGGTGCTGTTCTGAAGTAGTAATCTATAATAATTCAAAGTTTAATCAACATCAGTTCAGTATTTCTTGTCTAAAAAATTAACAAACCTCCACCCTATTATCCCCACAAACTTTCACGTATATAAGTACGATATTGACTTTCAATTAAAGTCGAAAATAATTTTGCTAATATATAATAGCCAAGAAAAGTCCAACGAAAGAGCTGTTTGAACCAACCATCTGGCCGATACTTGTCTACTACTTAGTTAGGCATTGGAACCAAATAGGTTCCAATACCTTGAAAATGCATATGAAGCTATTTTATACTATAACTAGAGGATGACAGCAGCTACGCCTGCATTTTTTTTTAAATTTACCCGTTTTGGCCGATCCCGTGGGAATTTCGGGAAATCCCTTCTTAGTGCACCCTTACGGTCCCCAAGCAACATACATGCCAAATTTCAGCTTCCTGCGCCCAATAGGTTCGGCTGTAGAGTGTCTGTCAGTCAGTCAGTAACGCAAGGATTTTATATATTAAGATATTTACTACCTACCTACCTCCTATTGTACCCAGAAATGTAGCTAACTTGATGCCCATGTCAGCCCAGCAAAGAGACTAAAATCAAGCCCCATTCTAACTTAAACCCTTTTGTTTCTTTCATGTCATCATTTTATATATCATCATCATCCTCTTAGCGTTATCCCAGTTTCAATCTGGGGTCCGCTTTCTAGTCTAACCGGATTTGGCTGAATATTAGCTTTTCCACGGAGCGACTGCCTGTCTGACCTCCGCAACCCGAAGGGATAGCGTTATTCCATGGTTTAGACTAGTGTCAGTTTATTTTAGAAGGTACTGACGCCCTATAACGACTGACAAAGATCTTCATGACAACCGGGACCGACGGCTTAGCGTGCTCTCCGAGGCACGGGACAAGCGATAATTAACAATTCAATACGCACATAACTCCGAAAAGTCATTGGTGCGCGCCGTGGATTCGAACCCGATACCCTCTGCATGGCAGTCTGTTGGTATATCCACTCGGCTATCGCTGCTGCTATCGTCATCATTTTATATACCTTAATAAAATTTGTAAAATAAGATTCAAATTTCATCCGCAGGCTGATGAGGTTTTGCCACCGGTTCTGCCAAAGCGTTTGATGTGCACTTCTGCCTGTTTATTTAATGTTTAAAATAGTTTTTGATGAGTGGCAGCGCAAATTTATACAGGGTATGTCAAACTCGCTTTTGTAAATTAACTTTGTTTTATCCAATCGCTTCACAGTTTACACAAACATGATATCTGCTTGTAGCTAAGAGGTTGCTGTAGAGTATAGTTATATTCATAAATGTACGATCAGCACAGCTTATCAGAATTATAATTTTATTAATACAAGATATCAATCTGTTTAAATAAAATTCTTGCGTTACTGGCTGACTGCCAGACAAAGCACAGCCGCCTGGCTGTGCTTGCAATAAACTGTTGAAAGCAAGAATCTGAACGTTGTTATGTATGTTCCTTTGGGACCATAGGGGTGCACTAAAAGGGATTTACCGAAATTTTTACAAGATCGGAAAGAAATGGTTAAATTAAAAAAAAATGTGCGCGAGCAGCTGCGGGCTTCTTCTAGTAATAAAACTAAAGGATAGTTCACATGTAATAGTCTGTTCAGATTTATAATGAAAAGTTTGTTTTGCGTTCTATTGCCTTGCAGTAAGTAAAAGGCTTCTTACATCGCTACAAAAGCGGAGCATGTTCTGACACCATCTGCGCCTTATTATTTTTTTTTTATGTTAATAGGCGGCAAACGAGCAGACGGATTGCCTGATGGTAAGCAATTACCGCCGCCCATGGACACAAGCAACACCACAGGAGTCACAAGTGCGTTGCCGCCCCTTGGGGTTGGGAAAAAGGATAGGATGAGGAGTGGGATGAGGGAGAAGGAATAGGGGATAGGGCCTCCGGCAGTCTCACTCACCGAACGAAACGCAACAGTTTAGGTACCGTTACTTTACGTCGATTTTCTGTGAGAGGGTAGTACTTTCCCGATCGAGCCGGCCCATTCATGCTGAAATCAGTAAGGCTCTACTACCTAAATATATTTATAATTCTTCATCAACCATTTTCTTTAAACATTGTAATCCGAGGCGCTATGTATAGTAGTTTGTATTTTAGTAGTTTGTATTGACATTTAAAATCTGTATGGTATTTTGCCATCTACTGGCTTCGCCAATGTGCTAGGTATATATACACCTTCGCTTAATTGGGATGCACATACAACGCACTCTTCTAATCTATTTGTAGGTATAAAATTAATCGACTCAGACCTAGATCATAGTGTAATAAAATCTAATAGTGAAGTAACTGGGCCGTCTAGACAGGCCAACGATGAGGTGCAGTGCGGGGCAGAGCGGCGTCCCCCCGCCACTTTTTCGCAGGCGGCCCGTCCGCCCGGCCTATACTGCGCGGCGGTACGTAGATGCAAGTGTGGCTATCGCGCTATCGCTAATATTGTTTTATGCATATGCGACAATTTTTTAATAATGCGTTCTACATGTGCAGTCTACGGTTGCTTCTCGGCATCGTACAGCAGCAATTATGTAAACATGAGATTCCATCGATTTCAAATTAAATTTTCAGCACCATGTGTTGCTTTCCATTGCAATTCTTAATCTGTTTGTATGTGAGGATGAGAATCAATTGTATCGAGAAACTAGCGACCCGCCCTGGCTCGTCACCGTCGCCGAAGTATATCCCTGCATTTTAAATCTTTCATATCTTTGAAAACATTCATTTCAATTAGGTACATGCAAAGAGCCCTATTGATCTATATTACATTTTTAATGTATTTTAGGTACTTAATCGGATAAGGATAAATAAAATCGCTTCGTAGGTAAGGGGAAAGGATAAGAAACTACCAGTGTTTCTCAACTATATTATTATGCATGTATTATACATATAACCCTTTCTCTTGTGTCATTATATCTATTTAAAAAATTATCAAGTCAGTCAAAATTATCTAGTTTTAAAGATTTAGGCATACATTGGGACAGACAGAAAACAGACTTTGTTTTAAACTATGTAGTGATAGTGATGGTGATTGTGATGATACTGAATTAACAACCGAAAATTAAAATCGTTGAACAATAAATGTTGCAAATAATTGCCCGTTAAAGCATCTCTAAGTAGATAAATAAACTGTAGATTTTAACCTGCATTTAATTTATTACTTACTTACCTATCGCGAACAATTAACATTACCTAAATCACGAAAATGCTACCTAATAATAAAAATGCTAGAAATCAATACTACTACAACACGTAGATTAATTTGAACTTACAAACATACATATCATCTGTATGGACGGAAGTAGGTACCTGCAAAATGTTTTTGTGTCAACCCTTAGTTATTTGCAGTGTCTAGTCGGTTGTCGGCATTTAGCGCCCAGACAAAGAAGTGCGCTCACTATTAGATTTTATTACACTATGCCTAGGTGGTATAACAAAACAGTTTGTATAATAATTGTTATTGTTACTAATACCTAATGTTATAATGTTACCATCTAAATTATGTAGTGTCAAGGTATTATCATTGTAATCTAATATTGATTTATGTTTTCGTAAGAAGTCATCACCTATTATTCCATGCATCGAACATGGCAATGTTTTAAAAACATAGAACATATGCGTGAAAGTTGCGTCGTGCACTGCTAAATCTAAATAAACATATCCTATGGATTGCACTTTGCCTCCGCGTCCATTGATCTCCGTGTTCTTATAAGTGAAAGGAATATTTTGCTCTACTACATGTTTATGTTTGATGGCCGAGATCTATGCACCCGAATCAAGTAACCATCGATATGGCTTACCATATAAAGAAAGTGTTATAGTCGTGTTATTATCGCATGAAAAAATGTGTTCTTTATTCACGAAAAAACTGATTGATATTATCTTTGACGTAATTTTTGCTCATATTTTCCGTCATAACACGCATAGATTCCGGATTACGTGTCCACTGGTTTCGATTACCATAATTAAAAGATGACCTACCTGTTTGTGGTCTGTTTGGGCGCGTATACCGACTACCTCGTGACGTTACACCTCGCTGTGTGGCTGGATGATTCATCTGCACATCATGCGCCTTTTTTTTTTTTTTGTTTTACGAGGTGGAAAATCCCTTCGGATCTCCGACTCTTGGGGGAAATAAGAGCCGGAGTATGTGGTGTTTCCACTAAAAACCACCTCGACTTCCGCCATGTACCCGTGTGTCGGAGGGTAGGGATTCGCATAAGCATTCATCGCTACCCCCCGACGGGTATTGGCCCGCCAGATGGTCAGGCGGGCCCCGCACAAAACCCCCTTGGCGGCGGATTAAGGTGTTGGGCTCCGCCGCCAAAACACTCAGCGGTCACAGAGGATAGGGAGGACGGCAACGCAACACCGCATCTCCTCTTCCTCTGCGGCCCCACCGCGACGCATCGAATGGTGCGCCCCCATTTGGTCGCGGGAGATAGGGCGCGCGGCAACGCAACACCGACACGCCTCTCCTCCCGCGACCGCACCCGACTGCGAGGGACAGACAGAACTGTCCCCCACACCCGCACCGTTGGACGCATCCTGCGCAGGCCCCGTCAAGCCCACGCGGAGCGTCCCCTCCTGGATCTCTCTTAGCTTCACCGCGGGTTACCAATCCACGGTTACTGAGCCCCCCCACCACGACAAGGTGGAGATCCCACGGGGGGGTGCACATCATGCGCCTGACCTCTGCTCGATTGTCCCCTAAAGATTCGATTATGATGACTCCTGTAAGTATTGTTTGTAGCTCGCTTGTAATTATAATTATTTCTATTAAACATTCTGATATCACCTTGAGAAGTCGAAGGAATTGAAGTCTCCTCGTCCACGGCAGCAAGGAATCAAATTTCTGGACTGCAATAATGGTGCTTATTCGACGGTTTCGCAATCCGTTAGCAAATCGCTTGATAGCTTGTTTTTCATTAACTTTCTTTAAAATAGTTTGATTATCGCGGTTGCCTTCGGATTGTGAAATAGTCAAATCCACAAACATTTCAGTAATAGCTTTACCGTAATCATCAATTGACATATTATTTTGGGAGAGAGAATGTAATTTGTCTTGTATAGCTGCAGAAGACTTAGTTGGCAATAACTGGGATCGCATATCTTGCAATAAATTTTCAACAGAATCATAGTCCTTACAAAGTTTCAATTTTGCCGTCTGAGACATGCGATTTTTAGCACAAATATAATTAATTCTTTTTGTGCCTGTGAGTCTAATAATGTACTATAATAATCTATACTATCGATTATATGCTTAATACTAGATTCATTAAAGGCACTAAGTTTAATGCTACCTTTATCTCAAACTTTGGCATTTTTGACAATTTTCCTTCGTCTTCGCTAGTGCTCCCAAAATCAGAACCACTACTTTTGTTACTACTCACAGTCGTACATAAATCTTTTATTTCTAAATATAATTCCTTTATCTTAACACAGTATTCATTAATTACTTTTAGCTCGTCACATTTAAATTCTTTAATTTTACTTTCTTATAGCATTCATCAACTTTTCAAAGGATCTATATATGGAACTACTTTCACTAAACTCATTAGAACACGTCTTAGATTCACGTCTACGCCTAGGACCAACTTTTACCAAATATTGTCTTATATTACGTAAGTCATTGTATATTTTACCTAGTTCGCTAGCCATATGACACCATCACTTAAACATTTGGAACGCAACCGAAGTAGAATATACGCTTTTATTTAAAACACTTGTTACGCATACACACTCTACGAACACTTAGTTTATTTATTTTTTGTTACTCATTTACACTTTATCACTTCGACACTCAGCCGAATTTGGTTGTCGTTGAACCGGACTCCGTTGACGGCCTGACCATCTCAAGCCTCTGAAGGCCTTCCGATTTATCTCCTGGTGCATCCACTGCGCATGGCACCTTCTGTAAGCTCTGTACGCGAAATACAGGAACAGCAATCCCATCGCACAAACAATAATAGCGGTCAAAATTGTTTGGATACTCATATGTGCCCCAATGTCTTGCAAATGAGCATTATTTTCACCAGATCCAGGAGCGTTTTGGGCGAGAAAAACCTCTTCTTTCGTTTGATATGACCGACACATCGCGTAAACGAGAATATAAAACGACGAATATCTTGAAAACTACCGAAATTACTTCAACTATTTTAACCGCGTATCACGAACTTAGCGTGACATTCGACGCGCGGATCCGCTATGGCAGGGTCGCCATGTAGGGATGTGAGTAATGAAACGCAACAATTACGACATCATACTGACTGTTTATTCAATTGTAACCAAATATATACCTATATAGTTTTAGGGCTAATGAGTACATACAAACTTATGACTACACTACATCACCAACCGTGTAACGCACGAACATTTCACAACAATTAATAATGAACTTTAAACTTGAAATTTCTAAGACGCAAACATCTGAGAGGCCTGCCGTTATACACATTAAACACCTAACGTTGCTTGTCATATTATAACCCTTGACATGAAATGGCTGTCGTTTCTCACGTAGGCGTACATACCTTATTAATGTACAGTCAGCTTAATAAGTCGATTTACATTTACGAGATTTTAAATGGTTTTATCAACCATGGTATTGATTATAGAATTTCTCGATCAAGGTTACTTCACTTTATTTTATTGCATGACTACAGAGTAACGTTGACATTTTTAAAATAATTATAAAAGAATAGTATTTTTGAAGACCAGGCAGGAAGGAAAAGGCAGCGATAGCCGAGTGGATATACCAACAGACTGCCATGCAGAGGGTATCAGGTAATCTCTCTTGCTTCCTTCACTCCACATTGTATAAGTATGTTTAACTTTTGTGCCAAAGAAATGCCAGCCCTGTGGTAACGCAAGATGTTAACCAATCCCATTGCGAGGTCTTTAAAGGGAAACCTTGCACTTGGACTCCTTGGCCCCAAAGTTTCGGCTCCAAATGTCTCAAATACATAATCTCCTATTAGATCTAGTTACTCGCACCTGCATAATTAGATAGGCTGTCATCAACATAAACTTTTTATAAAGTACCATAATAATATGTAATCAGATATTATTATCCTGTCTTATCAGCTTAAGTTATATCAGTTTTGTCCTATCTGGGTCAGAATAGCCATCCCGGAAATAAAAGCGATTAGGTTTTTGATTTGATTGAGTAATTGTTTCCAATCTGTTCAAATGATTTCAACCACACATAAGGGGTCTCACACAATTATTGAGCTTCGATTTAAGTAGCGATATTTGTTTAAAATACTCTGCGTTTTTTTTACAATTTGATTGTCCTGTTCGTCTAGGGGTTAGTGACCCTTACTGCTAAGACGGTGGTTACCGGTTTGATTCCTACTTAGAAAAAAAAATTGTGCGGTCATGATGATTTGTTTTGTGTCTCGGTGTAATTTACCTTTAATACGTATTTATTAAGAAAATTTAATGTATATTTTTGTTTTTGCCACTGTAGAAGCTTGTTAGGCCAGTAAAAATCCTTGCACATTCGAAATTATGGTCACATGACATTTTCTGTAATAACAATTCATTGTGGTCGTGCCATAAAACATTTATATTTTAGCACAACATGATACCTTATCACAACTAAGACTTCTACTTCCAATAATATACTAGCGTTCATATAAGCTAGAAAACATTGAAATCCTTTTGCCTTTCGCACAAAACGTGCACAGATATATTAGTTGAGTTGCGTAGAAATAGCGCCGGTGGGAACAATAAGAACATACAGTACATATTATAAACTTTTTATACGACGTGGCATGGAGTACTGGAATCATTTTCCATGGCAACATATTGTTCTATTCAAGCCATAAGGAAGGTCACAGTTGGAACAAAAGCGAAGTTTTCTGCAAGTGTAATAAATTATAGAAGTATTTTTATCTAGTGAAACATGTCAAAATAATAGAAGTTCCATTCATCAATTAATGTTAAAACATTCTTTAACATTTTTATCGTTAATTTATTGATTATAACTATTCTACTGACAGCAAAAAAACTCTGACGTCACTATGTAATTTATACATATAATAAAATGGTAGACAAGTCAAAACTGTACATTGAATATTTTTTTTAAATAATACTTGAGGTGTGATCTACAATCGATACCGAAGCCAAAAATATAGTTTTTAGAATTTTTGTCTGTTTGCCTTATGTCCGGGATAAACTCAAAAAGTACTGCATGGATTTACTTCAAATTTGGCACGAATATTATTAAAAGGTCGGATCAACATATAGGCTACATATTATCACGCTATGCCCTACGGGGAAAGAGCAGTGAACCTTTATGTCTTCAACGCATTCCGTAACAACATGTAATCTAACGACGCATATTTGAATATTGTAATTATGTTAACCATGCTATAAGCTAGCTTCACACTATAAGAATCACGCAATATAAGTGACTTAGGCCGATAAACATAATTAAATAAAAAAAAGTAGTATCAAGACAATTTTAAAGCAGCGCCATCTGTGAGATTTGAAAAACAAAGTCGACTTTTTGGATATAAATAATTTAAATTTGATCACGTTACGAACGAGGTTAATAGTTGTTTTTAAAAGTCATAGATGGAGTTGTGCATTTTCTTTTTATAAATTGTATCGTTAATTCGTTTGAGATGAGCAAGACAACAAAAAAATGTGTTTATATAAGTTTTACGTCGCTTCATCTATATCTTATAAAATTCGTAGAGTTTGCCTGTATGTAATAACAAACAGAACTCAAAAATAACTGCATAGATTTATAACAAAATTTATACTCGAAAACGGCACGCTGTTGATGTAAGCAATTTGAGCTAAATAACGAAGAAAGTGGACAAATCGCGGACAAACATACATACAGGTAAAACTGAGAACCTTCTTTTTTTAAGTCGTTTAAAAATTAAGCATGCCATATCTTAAACATAAGACATACGTAACAGTGATAAGGGACACGTGCTGAAGGATTGCTCTCTGATCGTATGGGATGAGTGTACGGTGGCCAATAGGAAAGCAGTTGAGGCCGTGGACAGAACCCACAGGAACGAACATTTGATACGTGGTGTCACAGTTCTGTTTAGTGGCAATTTCCTCCAAACGCTTACCGTGGCGACGCGGGGATCGAGGGCTGACGAGGTGAATGCTTCGTTGAAACGATCTTCGTTGTGGTCACGAGTTCGTACGCTGCGCTTGGCTATTATTATGAGAGCTCGGCTCGGCGACTATGCACGTGCTCAAGACTTCACCGATGTCCTTCTAAGTATTGGCGAAGGCACTCTAACAGAGGAGAGAGGTGGACAGGTGGTGCTTTTAGAGTCTCTCGGTAGAGTTGTATCCAACTTAGATGAACTCATTCGCTGTGTGTACGGGAACATTAGTCGTATACTGCACCAGCAGAATTTTTGGGGTGTGAGCGGCCCATTTTGACGCCCAAAAATGATCAGGCTGCAGCAATTAACGAACGCATTCTCTCGGAAATTGAGGGGAATTAAGTGGTCTACGCCACACATTATCCCGTGGAATTACTGAACTCCCAGTCAGCTAGCTGACTTCCAGCGCATACCATGAAGCTGAAGGTCGGTGTCCCGATAATGCTTCTTTGGAACCTATCTCCTCCGAAGTTGTGTAACAGGACCCACCTTAAAGTCATCTCGCTCCACTGACACACCGTTGAGGCGGAAATTCTTACGGGATGTGGCGCGGCAAGGCAGTATTTATACCACGCATTCCCCTCATACCTTATAACTTCCCGTTCCAGTTCAAGCGCGTACAGTTCCCCGTGAGTGTTTGCTTCGCTTTGACCATCAATAAGTTGCAGGGGCAGACACTGAGGGCAGTGGGTGTCGACCTCAGGACAAGCTGCTTCTCACACGGTCAGCTGTACGTCGCTTGCTCCCGCGTCACCAGTTCTGACTCTTTTTACTTTTTGGCTCATCATCAGCCCTTTATACTGTCCCACTGTTGGGCACGGGCCTTTTCTCACTATGAGAAGGATAAGGCCATAGTCCACCACGCTGGCCAAGTGCGGGTTGGCAGACTTCACATGTCTTTCGAAAACATTATAGAGAACTCTCAGACATGCAGGTTTCCTCACGATGTCTTCTTTCACTGTTTAGGAAGCAATAATTAACAATTTAATACGCACTTAACTCCGAAAAGTCGTTGGTGCGTGCCGTGGATTAGAACCCGAGACCCTCTGCGTAGCAGTCTGTCAGTCTCGCCACGCAGCTATCGCTGCCTTCATTATTATTACATTTTGGCTGCGGAGAGCCAAACCACTAATGTTGTTTATCCAGAAGTCCTGTAATTATGTAATTTTACCCTATTCGGTATTCCTTATTCATTATTTTCTTCATCTGTTTTAGTTACAACTTATGACTTAATTTAGCAGAATCACCATCATTATTTTCAGCATCATTTATTCAAATTATGCTGAAAATCAGCACTTTTTGAAGGTAAATTTTATAAAAGACAGTCTCCCTCTGTTACTGCACTTTCTGTAGATATGAAATGTAAAGAAGAAACGGGTAAATGAATGTTATTTTAAAAGGTATATTCGTACCTAGGTATATTTGGTGCTGTATAGCGTTCACGCAGACGACGTCGCGGGCAGCAGTTAGTATTTCATACAAAAGCCATAACAAAGGTCGTTTTGACATTTCATTAAAAGTGTTTGATTTGACTAGTTGGAAACAACCCTATTATTATATTTACCCTATATAGGTAAGCCTTGCCGTACAAAGTTAATATTCTGAAAAAATCTGGTAAAACTGTAAAGTCTGATCCAAGCCAAGCTAGAAAAGCCCGGGCTCCTTCGCAAAATTCTTTGATGGATCATAAATAATGCCAGGATGATGATATTAATTTTAGCATATAATGTTCCTGCTACACCTGCGTCTTAAAGCGTCAATTAGCGCGTTAATTTAGGCGCTACGTAGATGTGGCCAACGTTTTAACGCGTTAAAATACTAATTTTCAATGCGATATTTTAACGCGTTAAGTAACGCGTTATTGGCCATTGCCATTAACGTTAACGCTAAAGCAGGTGTAGCAGTAGCATAATACATAGATTGACGCAGTAAAAGCTATCAAAGTCAAAGTCAAATTCCTTTATTCATTTAGATTACAAAGTGACACTTATGAACGTCACATTTAAAACATTATTACTTTAAGCTTCTACATTTACATTTACTGCCACGTTCGCAAAGCAAGGGGGTAGAACCACGAGAAAGAACGGGCTATAAAACTCTCGGTCACTCTTTTTCAGATCATTCTTTATCATAGTGCAAGCAGTATATAGACGAACTTCTATAGTGTCAAAGTGATAGGTAGGAATGGAATATACACCCACATTTTGCGTGCTATATTGTAGCAGTTTCTTAAGCGTGTTGCCATTTACAAGATGCGTTTGAACCTTGTGTAGCACTAAGAATCGCCAGATAAAATAAATGTGAATAATTGAATGCACTCGTATTTCCGTGTAGTGAATAATATGGCAGGTTACCCTAAACCGAAGAGCATTCTTGAGAAATTTGATGAGACTGAATGCAGCAAGAGAGATTATCAGGATCGTTGCAAATGGCGGTCCGTAGACTCTGTCAACCCATAAGGAAAACAGGCGTCTATTTGCGTGTATGAATTTATTAATATGGCAAAATCTCTTCACAAAAGGCGCTACAGTTATAAGTCACAGTATGTATAGTATATAATACTGAATGATTGGGTGCGCAATGTTTCAAAGGAAAATCGAGGTTGCAATCTAGTTATTAATATTATTATGCATGTTATTGTAGGTACGTATGCCGAAGCTCCACAACTATCAGTCATTCCCTGCTTTATTGACGTTTCCATTCATTCACTCATTCTTATTCACCTGTAACATTCAATAAGCTTTTCATTAATCGATCAATAAGTGCACATCTTCGTTCCTTTCTAGAAGTTTACCAATAAACATTCTTTAAATCTTGATAACTCTTGCGGAACTTTGTTAATAAGAGTGGAAGACTATTATAGGTAAAATGCCGAGACGGTAATAAAAAAGTTAGCCATTGTTACCGGCACATTGCAATATATTAAATTCTTTAGCAGCATGCATTTTATTACTGCACTAAATGCGCAGTGGTTTAAGCGGATGTTTTGCTATTAATTGGCACTGCGCTGTTATTGCTTTGATTCTCAGCTAGGATAAATGTTTGTGCTATTGACAAGTTGTTATTTTAGGCTGGGTTTTATGTGGTTTCTGTCCGTTGAAAGAATGGTTATGGTTTGTGACATGATTTAGTCCTTTTGCCTAGGCCTAAAGCATTTCTAAAAGATGTTTTTAACACCTTCCCTAGAAAAACTACTAAACTGCAAGAAAACTACTAAACCGCAGTGCGTTATAATTTTGGCACTTCTAAAATATAAACACCTCCAAGCCGGTTAATTAATTGTTCAATAACGGAGAGAATGAGAGGTGGACAACAAATGATCAAATTATAGTTTTGTTTTACTTTTTAAGGGCCGAAAAGGAGATAAGTATGCAAATAATATAACTCGATTTAGACCTCTACCTAATATATGCATTTCAAAGACAAAGTCTAAATATTGAATACTAACTGAGCCTGCGGCAACACGCCCGTGTTTTTTAGAGCTAGCAAGCTCCGCACTCGTGGCTGATAGCATGATAGCCTGTACATACAGAACATCGGTCCTGAGATAAACGCGTTTAACCAAACATACTGTTCCGCTTTATAATATTAGTACAGTGAGTATTATTATAGTATTGGATATAATTTCATTTCAGGAAGCATTTTCACTGAAATAAAATTAAATTCAATACTTACTTGAAATTGTAAAATTGTTTCGTATAAAATGATTAATGAAGCGTGAAAGCAAAATTGTTTACACTCCATTTACGATTTCAAGGGAGATAACTTACTCAATAAAGCTTTAAAATGTTGAGGATATGAAATATGCGAAACTTAGCTCCTAAAGAACGGATTAAAGTTGAAACTTTGTATGAGGAATGTAAGGTTTGTAGTTTGGTCACATTAATTCAAAACTTTGTTGATGGGTATATGAAATAATGTTTGACCGAATTACTTTTCAGCCTTCAATTAAATTTTTTATTGCCTTAAGAAAGTTTGAGAGTCAATACTAAATTATGTTATGCAGGATAGTAATGTCATTCTTGTTAAATACTGCCAACTACCCCACAAAGTTGAAGCAATAGTCCTCAACTTTGTCAACATAAAGTATAATTTTAAACTTTATTCTACACAAAGAATATTTCATTGGTTAAAGAAAAATGCAGGAATTAGGTACAATACAAGAGCAGTTCGCTCTACAATCATCGAGATTCTACAAATCTAGATAAACATATTACTTATGTTTAAAATAATTAGCATGCCTCGAATACCTCGTGTTCAATATGTGAAGCATTAGACATATTATTTATTGTCTACTACATTAGCCAGCATATCACATGTCTTTCAAGACTATTCGGAATGACTCTCAAACATGCAGGTTTTCTTACGATGTTTTGCTTGCGAAGCCGGCGATAATAGGGTTTAATTATCAATTTAATTTGCATTCGACTGCGAAGAGCCTAAGCAAGCCCTATGTGTGGCAGTTTGTTTTTCTCTCCACTAGCGCACAATACAGTAGCATAAAATAAAAGCAATATTTTACCTACCTATCCCGGAATAAATGCGTTCAACAGACTCGACAGCTGAGGATTTATACTGGTTTAGTACCCATCCCGTGTCACCCGCGATATTTAGGCGCGTTTGAATAATAATATACGTAACCATAACATGTGAGGTTTTGTTATGTTTTTCCTTATTTTTACTTCACTTGTTATATTTTGGTCAAATCTAGATCTATTTTCGAGTTTGTTGTCAGAGGTACTATAATAGTGATGCTGTAGTTTCTTGATTACGAACTCAACAAAGTATATTTTCATTTATTGATGATAAAATGGTAGAGCTGTTTTATACGATAAAGTTAATATCAAGCGATCCAATATCAAGTGTTGTTTTCCGAGTTGTTGTTAAAATAAATCTATACAATTTCCTCGAGTCGCCCCGGATTTTATAATCAAGCCAACAAGACAAGACAAAGAATCTTCAATAGCAGTTAACAAATAAAGTTGTTATTTTAAGCAACTAGGACAAGCCTTTTAATCATACCTTAATAATTTTAAGTATCAATAACAAAGCGACCCAATAATTCCTTAGCAAGACAAGTTTAGGAAAGCAACTTGTTAGCAACTCGACTACATGTCGCTACTCGTAAACCACCCACAATATCGAAATCTATATTCAACGAAAACTGAATCATAAAGAACATTAAAATGACGAACAGTTTTCCCGGCAATACCTTTTCGACATAAAACACTTTCTAAGTGATAGAAAACTTCAAATAAGTTCGAGAAAATATTGAAGAGTAATTTGATCGAGGGGAAAATTCACGGACAATAAAAATGGAGCAACCTAGATTTACGATGATTTTATAGATAAAAGTCGTTTCGTAGCAACCTCGCAACATCTGACGTATAGACGAGGAGCTTGTTGACTACACTATTGCAAACTTAAAACAAATTTATTAAAATAGGTATTCCAAAATTAAGGATTACTTTCAAGATAAGGATTTTGGCTCTCTTAAGTAGAGATAACCTTTGATCACCGGTGCAATTAAGTTTTTGTAATGTTTTTGAACTATTTTGTTCTTTTAGAGTGGCGGCTACGCGATGGTCTGCTCAGTTGGGGTAGTTCACCCACAAGTCAGCTGAGATGGTATGACTTAGTTATTGGAAGTGACTGGACTTTGATATGGAGTCAATTTTAAGAAGTAAAAACTTTTTTCTCAATTTATAATGCATATAACTTCGAAAAGTTACATACGTGCCGTGGGTTTGAATCCGAGGCCCTCTGCGTAACCGTCTGTCAGGCTCTTTGCTGGGGTATCACTGGTTTGGTATAGGTATTTTTCTTGACTGCCTTTGTGGTCCTGCGGTAGTGTTAGCGACTGCGGATCATGAGGTCTCGGGTTCGATTCCCGGGTCGAACAAAAAGTGATATTGGGTTTTTCTGTTAGGAATTATGCAAGAGAAGTTCGGAGTTAGAAAGTTGGCGGTGTTATACCCCCGTGCCTCAGAAAGCACGTTAAGCCGTTGGTCCTGCACCCAATCTCTCTCCGGTCGTGTCGCTTGTGGCGTCCCATCGGACTATAATGCGAGTGTGGGAATAGAGAATGCACTTTTGTTTGCGCACACACTTGTGCACTATAATATGTCCCGCGCAGTTGGCAAGTCCTACTAATATTATAAATGTGAAAGTTTGTGAAGATGTATGTATGGATGTTTGTTACTCTTTCACGCAAAAACTACTGAACGGATTTGGATGAAACTTTACAGTAATATAGTTTATTCATCAGAATAACACATAGGCTGCAATTTATAAAGATTTTGTATAATATTGCCATATTATAAGGAAAAGTATCAACTAAGTCGGCAAAAATCCTGAGCTCAGAAAGCTGTCATCGCCTGCGTTGCCTAAACCGTTCAAGTTACTTGAACTTCAGATAATGTACGGTGAAATTGTTTATCAGAAAAAGCTCACCATGAAAAATTCAATATGGCCGCCGGCCGTCACAAAATGGCGGATTACTTATTTTCCACAAATACCTCAATATGGGTATCAAATGAAAGGGCTTGATTCGCAGAATACAGTTCACTATAAAAAATCCAAGATGGCTGTCACCGCAAAATGACGGATTACATATTTGCCACAAATACCTCAATATGGGTATCGAATGAAAGGGCTTGATTGGTAGAATAGGCTCACTTTGAAAAATCCAAGATGGCTGCTGCCACAAAATGGCTGATTACATATTTTCCACAAATACCTCAATATGGGTATCAAATGAAAGGGCTTGATTGGTAGAGTAGACCTCACTATGAAAAATCCAAGATGGCCGCCGCCACAAAATGGCGGATAAATTATTTTCCACAAATACCTCAAAATGGGTATCAAATGAAAGGGCTTGATTGGTAGAATAGACCTCACTATGAAAAAACCAAGATGGCTACCGCCACAAAATGGCGGATTACTTATTTTTCAGAAATACCTCATTATGGGTATCAAATGAAAGGGCTTGATTCGTAGAATAAAGCTCACTATGAAATACCAAAGATGGCTGTCGCAGCAAAATGGCTGATTACATATTTGCCACAAATACCTCAATATGGGTATCAAATGAAAGGGCTTGATTGGTAGAATAGACCTCACTATGGAAAAACCAAGATGGCTACCGCCACAAAATGGCGGATTACTTATTTTTCAGAAATACCTCAATATGGGTATCAAATGAATGGGCTTGATTAAAGATAGAATAGACCTCACTATGAAAAATCCAAGATGGCCGCCGCCACAAAATGGCGGATAACTTATTTTCCACAAATACCTCAATATGGGTTTCAAATGAAAGGGCTTGATTCGTAGAATAGGGCTCACTATGAAAAATCCAAGATGGCTGCCGCCACAAAATGGCTGATTATATATTTTTCACAAATACCTTAACATGGGTATCAAATGAAAGGGCTTGATTGGTAGAATCACAATGAAAAGACCAAGATGGCTACCGCCACAAAATGGCGGATTACTTATTTTTCAGAAATACCTCAATATGGGTATCGAATGACAGGGTTTGATTGGTAGAAAAGGCCTCACTTTGAAAATAGAATGAGAAGTATCAACTAACAACAAAACTAAAAATTTGAAAATAAAATATACTAAAAAAAGACATTAAATTTTTGGGCGTAGCGTATCCAGAATAAACATTATGATAGAAATTTCACTTGCCCAACGATTTTATATTTGTCTGATCAATACCCCAGATTCATGAGAAGTTTGGTGCGATCTGGCAGCTAAGACTTACCGAATTACTTTTTAGCTTTTGTTACGTACCCTAACTACATCATTTTTATCGTAAGAAAACAGTAAAACATAAAAAAATATGTTTTTTACAATGCTCATTCTAGAGTAGTTATCAAATTGTTTTCAAAATTGATAGATTTATTGCCTTCAGTATTTAATGTAGAAGAACTTTGTCTTTACAGTAAGTTGTTTGGAAGAATACTTTAAAAGTTATCACGATGTAATTGACCTAAGCGCAGCATCATTAAAAGCGCTTACTATGGTCTGTTTATGTACTTTGTGGTAAAGCTTTCAGTTTTTATTTTGCTGCTATTCTATTCATTAGATACATAAGCTCTTCAATAACTTTAATAATATACCTACATACTAATCTTTAACTGAAGTTTGACGAATATGAAAACAAAAGTAATTTTAAGTATTATCTGTTTATATGTATGCTAAACGGCTAATCTGCAGATCCGTTTGCGATAAAATTTGATATGGATAGTCTGAAACCTGGGGAAGTACAAAGGCTACTCTTTATTAAAATTTCATGCGGGCGAAGCCGCGGGCGAAAGCTAGTCTCATATAAAGACAAGCCGCCGTGGCCAGAATCGGCCCGGAGGACATTATTTTCTCTACATACTTGGTTTAGCTTATTTTATTTACAAGTCGTATAACTGGCTCTTGGACTAGTAAAAGACGCACGTTTCTCAAAGTAAGTAGCGATGGCAATTGTAACAGCGAGACGTGATAGAGAATCGTCTGCCAATTTAACCGCTTTTTGACCTTCATGATAGATATTAATATATTTTGGTATATTTTATATTGAAATTAGATATCATAAACATATGCTACAGGAGTATGTGTTTATTAGATTATTTTTTAGTATAACGGCAAACTTAGATTTTTCATAAATATACACAATATTTTGAAACTATGATAATAATTTTACTTTACAAGGACAATGTTTTGGATTCAGCAGTTGGATGCCAACAAGGTGACCCTCTTGGACCAGTCATTTTTAGTTTAGCCATACACCCCATTATTCGGCAAATAAATTCAAAATTTAATGTGTGGTTTTTAGATGATGGAACCCTGGGAGGCGATCTAGACATTGTATTACAAGACATGGCTTTTCTAAAAAATAAATTCAACTCCATTGGCTTAGAACTAATTATAGTAAATGTGAACTTTTTATAAATACAACAAACTCAATGAACAAACATTTGGCAATATCGAAATTTAATAATTTTGCACCAAATATCAAAATTGTTGAAAAAACTTCTCTTCGCCTCCTAGGTTCACCAATTTTTGAAGAAGCTTTTGAATCTTTCGTAGAAGAAAAGATACAAAATTTTAGTGATATTTCAGATCGCCTATTAAATATTAATATTCATTCAGCTTACACAATTATTCGATATTGCCTTTTCGTCCCTAAATTTACTCATACTTTAAGATCGTCACAACTTTGGAAGAAAAATGCAATTTTAGGAAAAATTTATCAAATTATTCAAACAACCTTAAGAAAGATATTAAATGTGGACATGGACGACCGAGCCTGGCTACAAGCGTCATTACCTATACGTCTGGGTGGGCTCGGCGTTCGCAAAACTTCCAGTGTCAGTTTACCGGCGTTTTTGTCTTCGGTTCACAGCACGGAAGAGTTAACTAGGAAAATTTTAACACCTACACTAGTTGATTCGGAAGTGCTGTGCAAAACCGAGGCTTTAAACGCCTGGAAAATGGCTTGTCCAAACACTGAATTGCCTACCAACCTTTTCTCCCAGAGACAGTGGGACTTGCCGCTCCGTAACTTAGTAAGAAAAAATATTTTGTCAACAGCTTCTAATGTTGCAGAGCGTGCTCGCTTGCTGGCTGTGGGGGAATGGGAGTCCGGTCTTTGGCTACAAGCACTACCATCTTCCAACACAGGAACCATGTTGGACGATGAGACGTTCCGTATTGCCACTTGCCTACGTTTGGGTGCTCCTTGTGTTTCTCCGCATCGGTGCCATTGTGGACAAGACGTCGATAGCCTCGGACATCATGGGCTTTCTTGCAGCAGAAGCGCAGGTAGAATTCCACGACATGCTAATTTGAATGACATAATTCGTTGTACTCTTGCCGCGTCTGGCGTACCAGCTGTACTCGAACCAAATGGTTTGGTACGAGACGACGGGAAGAGACCTGATGGTATGTCATTGTTGCCATGGAAAATGGGTAGGCCTTTGGTGTGGGACGCAACGTGCGTAGATACCCTTGCGCCATCACATATTCCAAGCACAACAGGTCATGCCGGCGCTGCTGCTGCAACGGCGGAAACCCTCAAACGGCGCAAATACGGAAATTTAGTCGGCAATTACATATTTGAGTCGTTTGGGTTAGAAACGTTGGTCCCATGGGGTCCGAGCGCTCGTATTTTGTACCGAGAAATTTCGAAAAGCTTGATCGTATGTATGTATGTATGTATGTTTAACCCGGCGTCATGGGGGTTGGGTCTGTGAGACCCGTAACATTTTATTTCGATTGTAATTCACTTACTATGCGTGCGACTTTACCGCTCTTCTCAGTAGCTGGAACTGTTGAGTTGATCTATGCGTCGCAGGTAACACATTAAACGTGAGGCAGTGGCAGTGGGATTTATACGTGCACCAAGTTCAAAAAGGTATGTGAGACCCATCCCCGCAGGTAGTGGAACAATTTCGCGCCATTTTGTATACATATTATTACAATTGTTTACTGTGTATTTATGCTTTAATATTTGTTTTTTTTGTTCTTGTTTACGATTTAAGTTGCTTATATACAGTTCAAAATATTTTATTTATGTTTTTGTAGGTATATCTAAAAAATGGACCGAGAAGACACACAGCATATTCTGTCGATTTTACAAGAGTCTTTTTTCACGGCTTTTTCTTATATAGTCCGTGCCACGAGAACGTAGACTTTTTGTAAACAAAGAATTTCTACTAAGTGACTTAGCGATAGTTCTGTCAAAAACAAATAATGTCAAATCCAATGAGCGCAACGGTACATAGATACGTGTCATTGGAAACTAATATGTCAATGGATCGGGTTTCTATCGATATTATGCGCTGTCAACAGGATTTTTTGATGTTTTGAGGTACTGACGCCTAGAATGTCAACATTTGGCGTTAGTTCATTGAAATTTTACATTCTTAAATTTTTATGTAATTTACTAGCTAGTTATCTGTAATATTATTCATTGTTGGTCAATAATGTAATATTTTAGGATAGTTAGGCTACTTTGCAAATTATTTATGGTCTATGATTTAAAAAAATCATGTCAATATTAGAGTAACATGTATGTACTCTATCATTTATGTACATGGTACTCTATTTTTCCTTAATTAACAGAATAAATTACGTGTAAAACGACAAAAAAATCGGCAAATTTATGAACATTCGACCATTTAAACTCAAAATCAAATATTTTTATTTCAGTAAAATTTAACAATATAAATTTAAAATAATTGTGGCATAATTAGGCATTGAAAAAATAAAGACTGTTCAAGAAGTATAAAATCTAAAACACAACTGTTTGAAAAAAGGTTATGAAGCCCTGAATGTTTGTTTACAAAAAGTCTATCTTCTCGTGGCATCAACTATAGATAATCTAGTTTACTACAAAAAAGTGACATAAAAACATTAAGACTGATTGTTAATTAATAATAGAGTAACATTTAAGTAGAAGGGAAAGATTTTGTTAACATTGGTCGTTTATTTTTAAATGGTCTAATAAATCTGATTAAAACATGATATAATATAATATTTTCTTTTATTTATTTACATGAATACCTAAAAAACTAAACACTAATAAATATAATCTTTTTCATTCCTAAAGTATTGAAATAACTAATATCTAATAAACGGGTCTGTGAGACCCACCCCAACGTCCATGTAACACTTTTCCACCCCTGTAAATAGTAATTAAGTAATAGTTAGTAAAAATTTAATTAGTTGTAAAATAATTGAATTGAAATAAATTTTGCAGATATCATAAAAAAAAAGATAATAATTGAATATATTTTAATTCATTGGACAGTCAAACAAAATTCAATGAACTTAATCATAGTTCAATATGTAAAATTTATGATGTGTTATTTACTATGAAAACAAAATTTTTGAACTAATTTTCTGTTTGCCAAGTAAAATTTATTATTCAATAAAATTGGGCGCAAATATTTTGAAATTATTTTAGGTTGGAATAACAGATTGAACGTGCTATAAATTTTATGTCATTTTGTTTTCAGTAAATCTTGAAATTTATGCTTTTCCAATATTTGCATACGCCTAAAGATATATCGAGGGTTCACGGGTAAAATGTATTAAGCGACATTTTTTAAACTTTACAGGAGAGCGTTTTAAAGTTTCAATTTTACGAAAAAAAATCGTTACAAAAAAAGTATAAGGTTCTTAACGAAAAAGTGACCGAAGTTGATTTCCATGACAAAAGCTGCATAATTGAGTATAGTTTTCATTTCTTTTAAGTTACTATTAATAGAAATAAAAGTCGCTTGATACAATATTACCCCAGTTTACTTTTGTTTAGAAACAGGCTAAATGATATAAGTGCCATAAACTTCACAATACAGGTATAGGAAAAACGATTTAAGCGACACTCTGGTATTATTTTGTGTAAGGCTAAATATATGAACAACCATTGGAATACTAAAATAAAATCTAGCTAATCGGTTTAAGCAATTAAAATATCATAAAGTAGTTGCAGATTAAAATGATTTATGTAGCACTTTTCTCTAAAAGTAAATTGTTTGAAATAACAATTAATTTGTATGTATAATTAGGATTGGCGGTTAGATCAACAATAATTTGGACTATTGTTTATTTCCTACAAATGAGAAATCTAAAGAAATTTTAAAATAAAACAAATACGTGCTTAAAATCAGACAAGTGATCGTTTTTATTATAAGAATGGCACAAGGATTCACATTTTTCGCTATTTGAAAAATATTCAGCTAACAAGCTGGTGATAACAACAAAAAAAGGCTTTTCTAAAAATAATAATATTATTTTAACTACTACTAAACTATTAATTGCGACCGAAACATAACTGGCGAAAAGTGCGTGTGTAATACACCCTTCGGGGATAAAAGGCTCACGCCTTTTACCCCCTTTAGGTATGTTATCAGCATTTATGGCTTGATGTTCTAGCGCATCGAGTGACACAGGCTTGCTGCTTAAGGATTGCAGGACTATGGTTTTAACTCCCTACCCGCCTCATGACTAACTAGCCAATTGCTTGTTTGGATTCGATAGAGCATAAATAATAACGGAAATTATTAGTGATTACAAATGATTAACCCGTCTTGATATTGGCTGCGATCTGCCAAAATATCGGCGCCTCAATAGACAGATATCTAAGTCTCTGACCTGCGATATCCACCGATAAAACACCACATGTGTTCAAGAGGCGGTCGAGCGGAACAAATTCTCTCATGTATTCTAGAGAGATCTTTCTATCGGGCAAAGTCAGCTAACAAAGCTAAAGACGGAGGATGGCAGTGTTGTGTCATCGAGACCTCAATTCTTGGAGGAGATCGAAAGATTCTATGGAATATTATACACGACCCCGCGACCACACGCGACCCTACAGCTAGATTGACCCGACACCATACCGAAGACATCCCGGACGTCAGCATGCACGAGATTAGTGTGGTCCTAAAACAGCTCATAAACAACAAGGCACCGGGTGATGACAGAATTACAACAGAGCTTTTGAAAGCTGGCGGCATACCCGCTTTGGAAATGCTTCGTTAGCTTTTTAATTTCGTCATACACGAAGGTAAAATGCCATAGGCGTGGCACAGAAGTGTGGTGGTGCTGTTCTTCAAAAAGTTCGACAAAACCCTTTTAAAGAAGTGCAGACCCATCTCACTTCTGAGCCACGTCTATAAGCTGTTTTCAAGGTTCATCACGAATCGTCTCGCTTGCAAGCTACACAACTTCCAGCTTCTGAACAAGCCAGTTTCCGAAAAGGATAAAAGTACGTTTAGACCACATACTGAACACATATAGAAACCCGAGGAGTATAACGAGCCTCTATGCTTGGCGTTTGAAGACTATGAGAAAGCCTTCGATACGATCGAAACCTGGGCGGTGCTGCAGTCTCTCCAACGGTGCCAGATCAACTATCGATACGTCGAAGAACTGAAGTGTTTGTACAAAAAGGCCACCATGTCAGTCCGCCTCCAGAACCAGAGCTCGAAACCTATTCGACTACAGCAAGGGGTGAGGCAGGGAGATGTTATATTTCCGAAACTATTCACCGCTGCGCTTGAAGAAGTCTTCAAGCTTCTGGACTGGGAAGGACTTGGTATCAACATCAACGGCAAGTACTGCAGTACTCACCTTAGACTCACTGACAATATCGTAGTCATGGTTGAGACCATGGTAGATCTCGGCACAATGCTCGATGGCGTCTGTAGAATCTCCCAACAAGTGGGTCAACAAGACAAAAATCATGCATAACGTCCGTGTCGTGCAGCTCCTATAGATGTCTTCACGTCTGATATCCCCGCAGTGTCTCAAGACAAAAGCCTTTGAACAGTGTGTGTTGCCAGTGTTGTCACTCAAAGGGCGATGGAGAGAGCTATGCTTGCGTTGGCGTTTCCTTGCGAGATCGAATCAGAAATGAGGAGATACGCAGGCGAACCAAAGTCACCGACATGGTTCTCCGAATAGTCATGCTGAAGTGGGAGTTGCAGGTTGCAGGGTACATAGCCAGGAGAACCGATGGCCGTTGAAGCAGAATGGTTCTGGAGTGGCGGTTACGCACCGGAAGCCGTAGCAGAACTAGGCCTCCTGCAAGGTGGACTAACAATCTTGTTGGGATCGCCCATAATTTTCCAAGTAAAATGTCCTATGTTTGTTTTTGTGTTGATTTATATTGTCATATCTCGATTTTATATTGGAAGGAAGCATATAATTGTTACTTTTGTTTTTAAATACATGTGCAATGAAAAAAATTATTAACTACGTATTTTTTTTCATACGATATGTTGTATATATGAAGCAAATATGTTTTTTTTTTCGTCCTCTAAAGTTGTCAAAATTGAGATATTACCGGTTGCCAGTTCACAGTCGATATGTCTTATCCGGCAACGGATAAACGATTTATACAAAATTTTGACTATCTTAACGAATATAGATTTCCTAATTCCAGTAGAGTAAAAATGTCTTAACTTCCATCACTTAGAATACAATATGTCTGATGAGACGAGTCTTTATTAATTCAGTTCAAGAAGAAGGATTTAACCGCCGAGTATAAAGAATTTTTATTAAATTTGAAAATGATTTAAGCGCCTGTGTGTATTAATATCAGACGCATGGTAAATGGTTTAAGCGACATACGGTATGGATTTCAGCAGCGGGCTAAATGTTTTAAGCGACATCAAGTATGAATTTCAGGTGCAAGCAAAATGCTTTAAGCGACGGTATGTATATATTTTAGACACAGGCAAGACGATTCAAGCACCTTATCTTACCAAACTTATGCCGGGGAAAAAGGCTCAAGTCAAAAACACTAAATATTTCGCCTGTATTAAGTCCATTTTTTCTTAAATTGTAAAAAAATGTTGTCGCTTCAATCAAAGTTACTCCGAACTGCGCCTAAATTTACTATTGTTTTAAGCACCAAAAAAGTGCTCAGATCAGCACAAAACCGAGTGCAAACGACGCAGAAAAATCCGGCGATTCCGAATATGTATATAACTTAATATCGGCGAGGATGTCGCTTAATACATTTTGCCCGTGAACCCTCGATATGTTTTTAACCAACAAAGAAACTTTTGCCATATTTTACAGTTCTAAAAATCTTTATACTATTTTATATTTTTCCTTTTATTACCTTACATTTCTTTTATTTTGTTACACCCCCAACCACTGAACCACTTCTAGGTATATTACCTGGGTAGCCCTCGTAGTCATTACAATAGTATAAAGAAATAAACAATTTTTCGTCATTCAATGTGTGTGACTGATCTTGATTGTGTTAGATAAGGATAGCATACCTATGAATAAATATACAAATATATCTCAGAAAATCGACGTAAAGCAACAGAACCTATTATTATACTGTTGCTTTTCGGTTAGTGAGTGAGAGTGCAGGAGGTCACATTCCCTATTCCTTCTCCCTCGTCCCACTCATCTTCCTACTTCTTTTCCCAACCAAAAGTGCGCCAACGCACTTTCTCCTCTGGTGTTGTCTACATATGACCACGGGTGGCGGTTATCGCTTACCATAAGGCGATCCGCCTGATCGTTTACCAAGTATTACATACAAAAAGTCCCATTATTTGTTACCAAACTTTACCCGTCAGTAAAACATTTAGATTTCATTATTCTTGCCACTGTTACAAACATTAACTAGGTATTAGTAATATCCAAATAAACAATTTCATTATACTAAAAGTTTTGATTTCGATGAACACCTAATTAGACTTTCAAACAATGTACGCATTATTAAACAGCGAGTGTTTGATGTGAGAGTAAATACAAATAGCTGCCAAATTTACACTGTTTAATCGATTACAATACGATATTCCATATTTAGAGCGAATGTACCTACTAAGTAGTGATGGGACGTTACGCGTTTAAATGTTGGCAAGTCTAAAACAGATTGCTTTATAATATTTTCTTGGGTTTACGCGAATGTTACACATTGAAATTAAACTACAGTTTACGGATTTTATCGCGTTATATTGGTTTCACTGGTTATTGCATATATATAGATTGCTTTATTTCCGAGAACTTAATTCGTCTTACTACAACATACATCTTCATCATGATTAGTCTGTCGTAGTCCACTGCTGGATATAGGCCTCTTCAATGGCACGCTACTGAGCCATTGGAGAGGCTTTTGGAGATTATGGAGATTTTTGGCTCTTCGTGTCCAGCCGTTGCCAGCTACTTTGCGTATATCTTCACTCCACTTAGCCGGAGGGCGTCCTACACTACGTTTGCCATGCCAAGACGCGGTCTCCACTCTACAACACGACTACTCAAACGGTTATCGGTTCTGCGACACATGTGACTACAACATACAGTTGAACAACAAAACCATGTCTGTAAGATGGTTTATGCAAATATCTAATCACAGAAGAAGGCTCAGCCCTAAGCGACGATTCATATGACTGTGAAACGATAAACTGCTGTGAACCCTAGTTTTACGTTGGTAGTCACTAACTAATGTTAGTAGAGTCAATCACTGGCTTTTTTATATAATTTTGATAACAATTATTCAATTCGTACTTTTCGCTCCCGAAAGAGAAGATGGTCTGATAATTATGAAGCCATTAGAACTTTACGATTATGATTGAGAGTATCAAATTGAACTTATTTACTAGGCATTTGCGTAATTGATTTGTCCACTTTATTTTCTATACAGGATTTATAGCAATTGTTGAAGTTGTCTGACCAGCGTGACATAGGAGGCCAAATCCTTCTATTGACTCACAATGTTATTGTGACACCAAAGAAGAAAGGCCTCGCAGTGGACTGTGAAAGGCTGTATCATAAATACCATCGAAAACGTTGTGTGCGTTTACAAATTGTCCTTTGTCATTTTCAATTACTGCGAACGTTAGTTTTAAAGAATATGACACTCAATTCTGCAGTATGAAAAAATGGGACGTGAAAAGGCTTTTCTCTATGCCATTAAATTATTATACTTTTCCCTAGGCCTTCATGCCATTATTATTGATATTTTATTGGTTTGCTGAATTTTGCTTTGGGACTCCATGACTGCTTTAGATCAGGCGATATGCATCCATTTTGATAGGCTACAGTAACAAAAATAAGACTGTTGTGCATTAGCACAAAACAGTTATTATGTGTGTGGAAAACACACGGCATTGGTTTGAAGATGCATTCAATAAATTAAGCCTAAGAAACATGCAATTACATACCTTATCTCTTCTCTCTTATGTTACCTGTCTCTTTCACTCGCAGCAAGGCGCGGAGTTCAGGTGAACTGGAGCGCGCTTGTCAAAATTCAAATCATAGTCTTCCGAATCACCAGCAAGCAACTTGCTCCAATGCCGTGTGTTTTCCACACACATAATAACTGTTTTGTGCTAATGCAAAACAGTCTTATTATATGTGTTTCCAAACACACGGCATTTGTTTGAAGACCTGTTTGTTATCTGCTGGTGAAAGAACCTCTGATGGGTACAGGTATTATGAATGCTATGTGAAATAAATAAATCCCATTAGCCTTCTAATATATGTAATTAACTAGGTAATTATCTAAGTTTAAACAACATTGTTAACACTAACACAGCTTTAGAGATAAGAATTTAATAGAAAATTCAAAAGAAAACAACATAAATAAAATTGTTCCTTAAAAACAAAAAGACTTCTCATAACTTACTTATAAGTCAAGAATTATTATATCATGTACTATTCCAATCTTAAGTAAAGTTTTTATCACCTAAGTATCTGTGTACTTTTATTTAAGTTAATACTAAATATCTAAAAAATTGTTTGAAAGATAATCACTTCTCTCATTGTCATTAGTTCTTTCCACTGTACAACAGTAAAACTTCCTGAAGGTTTCTGATCTCTTCCAATTTGCTCTCCTTAAAATTTCTTCCACAGGCCGGTTTTCTAAATAGCTCTTTGAAGCTACTGCTAATCTCACACTGCCTGGTGAAGCATCTATGCCAGCTAGTTTAAAAACATTCTTTACCCAACCAGCTATAATGGTACGAGAGACTGGTCGTATCTTACCAACAATTGAAATAAACAGACTTTTTATATTACCACCATCTGAACGCCTAACTTCAGTACTTTTAATTAATTCCATAACATGTCTGACAGGACATAAACTCATGTCAGGATGTTGTTTCAGTAACCATCCAGACTGTCTATTGTGGGCATTGTCTGTCTTGGAACCAAATCTAGGCCATAATTTTATTTCTTTTCTATCATTATCTATGATAAGACTGTCCTCAGAAAACTCTAAAAGTATCAGATCGTGGAGTCTCCGGCCAGAGACCAGTAATAAGATTACTGCAGTTCTTCGAGATATATCAAATAAGGTACCTAGTTTTGGTGTATTCTTGAGCCAGTTAAAGAGTAACTCTGTGTCCCAAATATGAGCTTTCTTCTCAGGTGGTCTGATTAAAGACGCTGCCCTCAAGATTTGCTGTACAAAGAAATTTCTTGATATAGCTTCACTTGTTGCAGTGTAGGTGGATACAGCTGATTTGTGTAAAAGAATGGTCCTATAAGCTAGTTTGTCCTGTATACACAACTTGGCTAAAAACCGAGCTACCTCATTGCTATGAGGACAGCTAGGATTGATGTTGTTCTGTTGGCACCATAAAATCCAGCGTTTTATTGGAGCTCTGTAAGTCGATATAGTTGAGGTTCTCCAACTCTTCTCTAGAAGATCTCTCTCCTCGGACGACCAGTGAGCTATCTGATTTGCCCACCCCCAATTTTCCATGCTAGCAGTTCCAACTTGTGCACCTGAGGTGGACAACTGCCTGTTGTTAAGTCTATCAGATTCTTGTGTAGATCCCTTATAGGCACTGGTTCTGATAGAGCCCGAGCTCTGAGATCTGCTAGCCAAAAACATTGTGTCCAATGTGGCGCTATTACGACAAACGTTCCTGTCGCTGTGTTGAGGTGGCGCAGTGTTAGAGGTTATGGACTAAAAGAGAAACACTTTTATAAATATTCACTTGATATTTATTCACTTTGAATATCACTAGGAAGTATATAAATGTCCGTTCACTTTGAGAGCGTTTAACAGAGTGAGCAATCATTATAATAATGATACCCTATTTATAAAAAATATAACTGTCAAATGTTGCCATACTATTTGTATTGTTTTACACTTAAATATATATTTAATAATTTAATTTTTGCATACACAATAATAATATAATCTAACACGCCCCCTCAAAAATTTAAATTATACAATTCAAACAACAGATCATATAAATCACTTCCAAGTGTTTGCTGGGAGTACATATGCGTAAACATGGTCCAACATTTGTTGCTAGGATTAGGGAAAACCCTGAAAAACCTAATCAGACCATTTCAATCATTTGTTAATGATTATGACATAAACTTAAGAACTCGCTGGTAACGGCTTAGTCAAAACATCAGCTACCTGTTGGAATATAATTTAATTTAATTATATTTCTCTCAACTTGTTCCCTTGAGAAATGATATTTAATATCAATATGTTTTGACCTCTTATGGTTAGATGGATTATTAGCAATGCTAATGCAACCGTTATTATCTTCAAATATAATAATAGGTTTATTTATTTGTATATTAATACTTTCTGCTAGAGACTTGAGCCATATATTCAGCTTCAGTAGACGAAGCTGCCACTGAAGTTTGTCTCTTTGTACACCAAGTTATAGGACATTGTTCAAACAATTTAAATAAATAACCGGTAGTACTTTTTCTATCAGAATAGTCATGATCAATCAGAATCAACATATCCACATAATACATTGTCATAGTTATTCCTTTTATAGGTTAACTTAAAATTCATAGTACCTTTAGGATATCTTAATACACGTTTTAAGCAATGCCATAGTTCCTTATTATTATTTTGTGTATAACGGCTTAATATATTGACCGATGTACTTAAATCAGGGCGAGTACACAACATAACATACATTAAACACCCTATAAGGTTACGACATGGTGCATCATATTTATCTTTCAAATTTAATGAGTCATAATTCAACTTAGCTTCAGTAGGGGTACTAACAGGGTTGCAATCGATCATATTAAACTTATTCAAAATTGTTTGAATATAAGCACTTTGATCTAATGTAATTTTATCAGAATACCTTGTTACTTTGATACCAAGAAAAAACTTTATATTATTCAAATCCTAAACCCAAACCTTTGAATTCATTCATTGTACATGAATTTATGCACGGAAGAGTTAACTAGGAAAATATTATCACCTACACTAGTTAACTCAGAAGTGCTGTGCAAAACCGAAGCTATAAACGCCTGGAAAATGGCTTGTCCAAACACTGATTTGCCCACCAACCTATTCTCCCAAAGACAGTGGGACGCGCCGCTTTGTAACATTGTGAGGAAAACTCTTTTGGATACGTCTTTTAATGTTACAGAGCGTGCTCGTTTGCTGGCTGTGGGGGAATGGGAATCCGGTCTATGGCTTCAGGCACTACCATTGTCCAACACAGGAACCATGTTGGACGATGAGACGTTCCGTATCGCCACTTGTCTCCGTTTAGGTGCTCCGTGTGTTTCTCCGCATCGATGTCATTGTGGAGAAGACGTCGATAGCCTCGGACACCATGGGCTATCCTGCAGCAGAAGCGCTGGTAGGATTCCTCGTCATGCTCACCTAAATGACATAATCCGTCGTGCTCTTGTCGCGTCTGGTGTACCAGCTGTACTTGAACCAAATGGTTTGGTACGCGACGACGGGAAGAGACCTGACGGTATGTCACTGTTGCCATGGAAAATGGGTAGGCCTTTGGTGTGGGACGCAACCTGCGTAGACACCCTCGCGCCATCCCATGTTCCAAGCTCGGGAGGTAATGCTGGCGCTGCTGCTGCATCTGCGGAAACCCTCAAACGGCGCAAATACAGTAATCTAGTAGCTAATTACGTATTTGAGCCGTTTGGGGTGGAAACGCTAGGCTCATGGGGTCCGAGCGCTCATTCTCTATACCGAGAAATATCTAAACGGTTAGTCGACGTCTCACGTGACCAGAAGGCTGGTTTATTCTTTGCTCAGAGAATCAGCATTGCCATCCAGCGTGGCAATGCTGTCAGCCTTCTGGGCAAGTTACCCGATGATATTGATGCGGAGGCATTCTACGACGCCTAAACACACCTGTACATATGTGTCTATTTTTACTCTTTATTTTTAGTTTTATGTACATATATATTCTTAGACAGTATGATTATTTAAGATAGTCATGTATATAGTTATAATTAATCATCTGCAATGTACCTAATAATGAAAATTTAACAAAATAACAGAAAGGTTATAAAATAAAATTCAGCAATGATTCATTGTATGAATGTCATCACATGTGATAACCAAATCATCGACATACAATACAACATATATGTTTTTCTTGATATTTTCTTTATCTAACATATATATACACCTATCAACTGATGAATTTCAAAAACCTTTATCTTTAAGAGAACGTTCGAATATCTCAAACCAACACCGTGCAGCCTGTTTCAATCCATATAATGCTTTATTTAATTTACATACATAATTATTAAACTTACATACAACGCCTTCAGGAATTTTCATATATATTTCTTCCTTTAAGACGCCATTTAAAATTGCAGTTTTGACATCCATATAGTGAATTAATAAGTTATGTTGGTTTGCAAAACTAATTATAAATCGAAAGCTAGCTATTCTAGCGACAGGCGCAAATGTTTCATTGTAATCAGTAAGATACTGTTGACTGAAACCTCTAGCGACAAGACGAGTTTTATATCTTAAAGGTTTTCCAAATTCATCATTTTTAATAATAAAAACCCATTTACAATCTATTATATTTTTATTCTCTGGTCTTGGCACCAGAGTCCATGTATTATTTATTCTATGGGATTCTAGCTCATCTTCGATAGCTTTCTCCCAATAGAACCCACTATCAAGTGACTTTATATCATGGAATGATTTAGGTATAATACATGCAAATGATTGTGCACCAAATAAGCAATCATCGTCACCATCACTTTCCTTATAACAAATAGGGGGTCGACCTTTGAGCCTATCACTCCTTCTAGGTAAATCAGATTTTTCGCTTACAGGTAAAGAATCGTTTTCGATCACAGGTTCACATGGAACCTCATTTAGAACGTTGCGAATTTCGTTATGACTTGCTAGTTCATCAGATTTCGAATTATCTGATTTAGGTATACTGGTATCTTGAAAGTCTTCAGACTCAATACAGATATCACTTTTGTGATGAGAATATTTCACATTATTCCCTTCAGGCTTTATTGTAGGCCTGGATACCAGAAAATTTACCTCGTCGACTATAACATCTCTAACAGTCATGTACCTTTCGCATTCTGTGTTCCATACCTTATAACCATTTGGACAATAGCCCACCAGTATGCCTTTCCATGACTTGTCGTCAAATTTACATTTACTGGTTTTATTATGGACATACACAGTTGAACCAAAAATCCTAAGGGTTTTAATATTCGGTTTCCTATCATGCCACATCTCATATGGTGTTTCATAAACATTTAAGGCTTTTGTTGGCGAAATATTTATTAAGTGAACAGCAGTTAACACTGCTTCCGCCCAAAATCGCTTATCCAGCTTTGCACCAGTTAACATTGAACGAGCCTTTTCAATTATGGTTCGTACCATACGTTCAGCTACACCATTTAATTGTGGCGTTCTAGGAACCGTTAAGTGATAACTAATACCCTTTGATTTACAGTAATCTTTCATTTCGGTTGATAAATATTCGCCACCGTTATCACTATACAAAGTAACTAATTTAGAATTAAACTTTGACTCACTTTTCGCAACGAAATCTTTGAATGCCGAAAATACATCTGATTTATAAGTCAAAAGGTAAACCACACAATAATGCGTGAACCGATCGACAAACAAAACAAAATAATTCTTATTATCAAACGTAGAAGGAGTGATAGTTCCACATACATCTGAATGTACAACATATAGAGGTCGCTTTATGTATTCCTTATTCTTCATTTTATTTAAAGGTAGTCTAGCCCGTTTGCCATTTATGCAAGCTTCACATAAACTATTGGTAGGTAATATGGATTCAATTTGACGTACATCTTCAATCAAATTATTACGTTTTAATTCTATAAATTTAGTGTTACTAATATGACCCAGGCGTTGATGCCATAAATCATAATTATTTATATTATCTTGGCGCAATTGGCAAACAGAATGACCCTCCCTCACATTATTAAAAGGTATCACAAAATCTAAAGTAATTAAGTTATTTAAAACATTACCTGTCATGATTATTTTGCCATCCTTCAAAATGAGTGTCCCATTCCGATCAAAAATTATGTCCAGGCCAGCCTTCTGCATCCTTGAACCTGACAATAAATTGTACGGTACTTCAGGGCAGTACAGGACATTCTCCAGAACACCTGGAACACTGTTGTTGCTTATAACATTGATGGAACCTCTCTTCGTGGCTGAAATAAAAGTGTTATTTTTAGCAACAGAAATATTTATTGGTTTACGTAAATATTCATATGTAATAAAAATATCATCCCTGTTTATAATATGATCCGAAGCTCCCGAATCCAACAAGAATGTAATTTTGTTTGGACTATTTTCTTGCCGACACTGTCCAGTCATGAATGCATAACCTGAAAAGTCATCAGATTTTGACTCTTGCGATAATCCGATAGTTTGAATCGTTCTCGTTCTGTCCGCCATATTTTTCTGTTTATTCGTCCGTTTAAAATAAAAGCAATCCTTTTTAATGTGTCCCTTGCGTCCACAAAAATGACATTTTATAGATTTCGTATTATTCTGCATTTTAAATTTTTTATTATACTGATGCGGGTAGTTCTCAAACTTCCACTTATACGTCGTTTCGTTTTTTTATTTTCAACATGTAAAACTTTTACACCTAGTAACGAACGTATTAAAAATTTCCAGATACTATATTTATTGCCGGCAAACGGTTTAATATTCCTTTTTTGTTTTAAACGTTCCATTACTTACGGTTACAGCACTTTTTATTCCACACGATAGAATAACGATTTAAACACTGACGACTGTCGGTAGTTGTAACATTTTCTTTTTACTGAATTTAGAAACGCGGCACTGGGCCCATAACCTGTTAGAGGTTATGGACTAAAAGAGAAACACTTTTATAAATATTCACTTCATATTTATTCACTTTGAATATCACTAGGAAGTATATAAATGTCCGTTCACTTTGAGAGCGTTTAACAGAGTGAGCAATCATTATAATAATGATACCCTATTTATAAAAAATATAACTGTCAAATGTTGCCATACTATTTGTATTGTTTTACACTTAAATATAAAGTTAATAATTTAATTTTTACATACACAATAATAATATAATCTAACACGCAGTACCTGTGGAATAAGATTCGGAGGTGGGAACACCCAAGCCAATCCGTAATTCCAAGGTCGACTGAAGGCGTCGTAAAAAAATGCTGACCCATCTCTGGAGTCCCACGTTACATACGAACTTACGACCGCGCTTCGTCTTGACGCAAATAAGTCGACGTCTGGTACGCCCCAAATTCTGAATACGGCCTCCGAGGCCGGGGGCAACAAGTGCCATTCCGGCACGGGTCGGTTTCGGGATAGGCGGTCGGCTATGCCGTTGTACCTCCCCGGGAGGTACGCCGCCGACAGCGTGACGTGCAAGCGCTCGGTTAGTTCCAGAAGCCTGGTTGTCAATCGGAGCGGAGCTAGGGATCGTGTCCCGCCTTCGTTCCTGATATATGCTACTAGCGTTCTGTTGTCTGTTTGTACTAGGATGTGCGCGTTCCGCAGATACCTTTGACGACGATTGATGGCACCGTAAACAGCAAACAACTCTTTCATGTTTGAATGCCAATGCTTTTGCTGTATCGTCCATCGGCCTGCTAGAACTATTCCGTTCAGGTGAGCGCCCCAGCCTACATCTGCAGCATCTGTAGTCAAAAAGTGAGTCACTTCTTTTTTGTGTAGAGCTGCCGAGCTGCGGTCTATGGCGTCCTGCCACCATCTTAGCTCGTGCTGCACACAAGGAGGTAGATCTCGCTTTTGTGATCCTCTGAGTCGACTGAACCGTCTTAGGAACCTCTGTGTTTGTCGACAATGCAATCGTCCTTTCGGAGTTGTTAGACTTGCGAAATTCAGTTGTCCTAGTAGGCACTGACTCTTCCGAAGAGTACAACGGCCCCTCTGCAAAAGTTTTGCCAGGAAGCTCTTTATTTTTGTCACCTTCTTTAGTGGTAAAGACATGATTTTGTTCTTGGTGTTCCATAGTAGACCTAAGTATTCCAACTCTTGACAGGGTACCAACACTGACTTCTGGTAATTGATATGCCAGCCAAGACTCTCCAGAATTCTTACTGTCTCCGAGACCTGATTCTGTAACTTTGTCTTGTCCTGATTCACTAGAATATAATCGTCTAGGTAGACCAATAATCTTATTCCCTGGGAGCGTAGGTGCTCTGCTATCCAGTTGGAAAGACTGGCAAAAGTGTGGGGGGGCGGAAGACAGGCCAAAAGGCAGTGCCGTCAATTGAAGGACCTGGTTGTTGTAACATACCCTTAAGAAACGACGATGGGGCTCTGAAATGGGCAAATGAAAATAGGCCTGGTGGATGTCTATTTTCACCATCCAGTCGTTGCTCTGTAGAAAGTTTGCTACATCTGTCTGTGAAATTAATTGAAAGTGCTTGACTGCTATGAATTTGTTGAGCTCTCTGAGGTCGAATATGGGGCGCCAGCCCCCATCTGACTTCCTCACTAAAAACATCTTGCAAAGGTAGCCAGAGTTCAGAACCGGAGGCAACTCTAATATGCCCTTTTCTTTTAAATCCTGTATTATGGATGTCATCTGTGGGGAAGTTACTGTACTGAATCTTTGTAGATTTTTTGAAGTTAGTTGAATCAAGGGAGGTCTCAATTTGAAAGGTAAACGGCCATTGGTTACAGTGTTCAGGATGAATCTGTTTGCACCAAGCTCCTTCCATACCTGTACATGCTGTTTTAGGCATCCCCCTTGAAAGGCTTGGTGGCACTGTATCTTGTCAATCTTGTTTACTACGGTCGGAATTATTTTTCTTGAATTTACGAAAGGTATGCTTCTTCTGTGGAGGTTGAGAATCTTGCTTGTATTTCTTAAATTTGTTTGGTTTATTGCCCTGAGAATTGGTAGTCCTTCTTTCCTGTTTGTAGTTATTGCTAGAAGATGAGCGGCTTGTTCTAATGTCATTTATGTACTCTGGTTTATTTAACCAGTTTTGGGTACCACCCAGAGATCTAATAACTGGTTGTAAGGCCTCACGGCTAAAGAGATATTCTGGACTTGGTGGAATTCCTCTTAAAGTAGCTTTGAGATTGGGGTTATTAATTTCTTTAATAATCCTTTCTCGTCTCATTTCAATAGATTCTGCTCTTCTTCCACAAATAATTTGCATTATTTTCTCAGAACACTTATGTAAAGATGAGCCTGGGCCAAGTAATTCACTCACTCTTTCAAAAAGAGAGTTTGGGTTCAAGTTATTGGGGTTACTACCGGCCCAATTAAGTAACTCTTGCAGGCCCTGCCTTAATAACTCTTGCTGCTCTAACTCTGCATTAGTCAAACCAGCTAACACTTTTTCAGCGGATGCTAAATAATCCTTAGTCTTATTAAAGTGACAAAATTCTTCATTCACCTTTAATGCTACAAAGCCAGGGGTAGCTGAAAAGGATTGTAGTACTGACTTATAACGCATGCCCTTCCAACCCTGGGTATCAAAGTGTTGTAATAAATTTAATTTGTCAATCCTCACCTGCTTTGCAAGCGGGATCACTCTCTTCTCGTCAAAATCGGTCTTAAGCTCTCCCAACTTAAACTTCTCAGAACTAGAAGTTGGATTTATAAGGAATTGAGTCTGATCTACTGCCCTGCTTGGGCCTGGTAGGTTTTCAGTGACCTGGATTGGCATTCTGGTAATAACGGGCAATTGAGATAACTAACCGGTAATATAACTTACCTAGCTTATAAGGCTATCTACGCGCGGGTCACAAGAATTAAGTTTGTACTTACGTCTGCGTTTGTTAGGTGGAGGCGAGGCAAAGCCCTCCTCATCTTCCGAAGATGAGGCAGAGCTGGAGCTGCCGTCGTCCTTGGAGGACGCCGGCTGACGATTTCCCTGTTCTTCGTCCGAAGCAACAGGTAAGACGGATACGTCGTCCTCGTCATTCCTCGTCGCCGGTGTGCTCATACTTATCAAATTGCACTAATAATACTAATTTATAACACCTTTTTTTCAATTTTATCAACGGAGAAAAAATTTTGCAAACAATTGCGGCAAAATAAATGAATGCTATGATTTGAATTTTGACAAGCGCGCTCCAGTTCACCTGAACTCCGCGCCTTGCTGCGAGTGAAAGAGACAGGTAACATAAGAGAGAAGAGATAAGGTATGTAATTGTATGTTTCTTAGGCCTAATTTATTGAATGCATCTTCAAACAAATGCCGTGTGTTTGGAAACACATATAATAGGATATTTTACATACATCCTCCCCTGCGGCCTGGAGGATGGATAGCATCCATTGCAGTAGTACATAATAGAACAGTACACAATGCAAAGATATTTTTGTTCCTATTTTAAAGTGTCTAATCCTACTCCTACAACTTCCGCACTAGGAGTTAATCCTGTGACTATTGATGACAACGTATTATGCCCAGATAGCGAAGTTGAAAGACCAACAGACTGCTATATAGACTATACAGAATTCAAACCCACGATTAAAGATTAAAGTGCCACTACCCCGTTTCATTCCGTGGGTGTTGTAAAAGGCAACTCAGGAATATCCAGGAAGCAAAAAATATATCGGCGAAGAGACGGTAAACTCGCAATCAAACCCTGTACCAACCCGTCTGACCAGCGTGATATGGCAGGCCTTTTGACCTACAAAACTCTCTACAAATCAAATTCTCTTTAATAGCTTCACATTTTCATTTCGCTTGTCCCTACCAGCAAGAGACTGTGAAAGGCTGTATTACGATGACTGTATTTTGAGTTTTTTTTATGATAATAGGCGGCAAACAAGCAGACGGATTGCCTGGTGGTAAGCAATTACCGCCGCCCATGGACACAAGCAACACCTTAGGAGTCACAAGTGCGTTGCCGCCCCTTGGGGTTGGGAAAAGGGATAGGATGAGGGAAAAGGAAAGGGGATGGGGCCTCCGGCACTCTCACTCACCGAACGAAACGCAACAGTTTAGGTACTGTTACTTTACGTCGATTTTCTGTGAGAGGGTAGTACTTACCCGGTCGAGCCGGCCCATTCATGCTGAAATCGGCAAGGCTCTACTACCTGTAAAATTGAAACTATTATATAACTATATAATATAACAATACCTTGTTTTTCTTAGTTTGAAAGATGCAACAATTTGGAAAGCAACTCAAATTCTAAAATAATAAAATTAAAAGACCGCTGCAATTTTATGAAACGATGGCAACATTTTTATTGCAAACTGAAGTAAAATTTTTAGATGCTCAAGTTATTTAATACTTGGACATTGCAGTGTAGCTAGTGACCCACATAAAGAAAAATTGCATACCGGTATTGCTGAAAAGGTAAAAACCAATTAAATAATCCAATGAACTAAAAAAGGTAGATTCAGTTGTTTTTTTTTAAAGAAGACAACTCCCGCATTAGGACTAAATCCTGTGTCGCGGGGGACTTTACAAACATACAACTAACCGACACAATGAACACCCAGACTCGAAACAACAATTTGTGAATTGCACAAAGTGTTGCCTTGTGTGGGGTTCGAATCCACAACACGCGGCGCAGTGTCAAGCGGCGAGGCGGCTGCTTAAACCACTACGCTAACCGTGCAGTCAAGTTGGACCTATTTTGATAAAGAAGCCAGAATCAGGTTGTCATGAAGACCTTTGACAGTCGTTATAGGAAGTCAGTACCTTTGAATAAACTTGAGACTGTTCTACGCTATGGGATATCGCTGTCCCTTTGAGTTGCGGTGGTCAGACAGGCAGTTGCTCTGTGGAAAAGCGAAAGATGTTTATGCCAGCCGGGAACATGTAGGTATATAAAAAGTGCCTTCACTTTTCATTACAGTGAGCCGTCTGCCTTAACTTACTTAATTTGAGGCGTGAGCGTGTCTATTTTCTTGACATCTTAACTTTCCGGTTACTAACACAATATATATCCATATCCAATATATATCTAAAAAGTCAAATTACAAGAGTTTTAAATGATTCGGATCTAAATGCAAAATTTGAGACAGGCGTAGCATGTTTGCGGCGGCGGCGAGAGCCATTAAATATATGTCATATTCACACACGACGACCCAGCGATTAATTTGTCCCTAAATCGTTAATCGCAACCCAACATAGCTCAGTCGTACCGTATTTATGACAAATGAGGCTGGGATAATGGAGGAATAGATATTTCGCCAGCTGCTGCTAAAATTTGTTGATGAAATGATGTGGAATGACTTCATGTGTACTAGGACCTGCTTTAGCGATAATTATAATTATGATGCTGATATCACGTATCTACGCAGAAATCATTGCTAACCATCAGCATATTTAAAAAAGAGTCTTAATATGTTTAGTTATGAATTACTAATAGTCAAAATCAAAGTTAAAACACGTAGTCAGGTAGATCAGAATTTAACGCTTATGATCGTTTAATTTATAAATAAATTACTTAATATATTAATAATACAAGAGCATATAATACTGAGATGAAATATTTTTGGTAATGATACCACAAAGACAACAAAGGTTGACTATGTACAATAGTATTTCTACTAACACAACATGCTACAATACAACAGTCTGTTACAATACTAACCACTACTAATCAAAGAAGAAATATTTGCAAAACTTTTCAGTCAGAAATCTATGCAGATTGAAGATAAATCTCCTACACTTTCACCCTTAGATAAGTACCCAGTTACACAGATGCTGTAACTTGGTATTTATGTAAGGGTGCATCAAACATGTACAATTGTACAGTTTATATTCGTATCTATAAACATGGTATCAGGACTCACTTCGTCGCTTCTCTAATGCTGACACTAAAGCACCTTATTTTTGCGTCCCTCATAGTTAAATAGTAATAAGTGGATATTTTATTCTTAAATCAGTTGTAGTTCTGATGTTATATAATTATATTAATGTTACAAGACATTTTACCTTTTCTTGAACCTTCTTGACTGTTTAAACTAGGGATTTTTCATGCTTACTTCTGCGAAACATGGCTACAAAGAGAATATACTATTGGTACTGAGGACAAAATGGGACTCAATATAGTTGTTTCCTCGCTCACCGCTGAGTTTCGCACATGTTTACCAGATACGCAGCATAAGGCACCGTTTGCATCGGCAGAGTAAATATTAAAGTTCAATGTTTAATCTGTTTGGCGATACTTGTATAGTTCCTGCTCTTTCCACATTTGATTTTGGCTTTGTTTTGGTTCTTTATTGACTGTTGTATCCGAGTAACTATCAATATTTGTGATTTTGTGTTGTATTTGGCAAAGTCAAACCACTGACCTGCTGGTGGATTACTCTGGATTACGAATACACAATAAAATTATGTTCAGTTGGAATTTTATTCGGTGTGTAAAATCTGGTGATATTTTATCGCTCCCAAAAGCTGTTGGTTTTCATTTTCTTTCTCTTCTCGCTAAGCAATACATCCAACATTTAAAAAAATGCAAGGGTTTCAAGAGGCCATTAAATTTGACACGCTCTCACGCTGACAATTATTACGTAAATAAGAATTAAAAAAAAAAATAATTCTATGTCAATCCGTGATCAGGACTATTGTAACTTAATATGCTGAATAAAAGGACTTTCACGATTTTTTAAAAATAATTACGCAATTAAGGTCCATTACACATAATTATGTATATTGGTATGTCTACCTACCTTCATCATCATCATCACAATTATCAGCCGAAAGAAGTCCACTGGACATAGGTCTCCACTAATACTCTTTTTGCTAACCTATACCTAGCAGTCCCTACAGTGACTTTTGTAATTTGTAAATAGGAACATGGATACACACAGCCCTGAAAAAGACTTAGTGTTTAATAGAAACTGTGAAAATAGTCCTGACAAGGACTGTTCAAGGACTTTTGTTGTTGTTCTGAAAAGAACAGATTTATAGACTTTTGCAACGCCAAATAGAAACAAGAAGAGTTCTCTTGCGAACTCGAAGATACACACGCTGACGACAAATTCAAGAAATCTTTGCTCTTCAAGTATTATTCCGTCGACGCCCGCCGTACCAGCTGACGCGTGACCGCGTGACATCGTCGTTCGACCGCCGCCCGTCAACTGAGCCGCCCGCGCTAATGACGCCTGTATAAGTACATTCTCATTTGCGCGTGAAAACGCTCGCGCGACGTATGTACCACCTGGCGGATTACTTGCGTAAACTCAACTCGAATGTCATTGGTCGATTGTGGTCGAATTTTAGTGGTTAATTGTTTTGAACATTTTTATTTATCTCTGTTTAGATTGGCTTTGATTATTTGGAAATTTTGTATATAAACAGCGATTTAATACGAATAAATTATTCTGTATCCTGGAGTCAAGAATATCATTTATACCTACCATACTCATTCTCCAAACTCTCTACATATACCAACCTTTAGAGCCCCCTGCATCCTTCCGCTGCCCGCGATCCCAACAAGATCGTCGGATAACCTTGGGAGACGACTTCTGCTACGACATCCAATGCGTGACCACCACTCAAGAACCATAACTCCACTTTATCTCTTCTTTACAACTTAACTTGATTATCTTCGACTCGAATATCACGTACAAGTCAACAAGACCAGTACTTGCCAAATACAACTCCGCCCTTACATACCTAGCAGTCGCTGTAATGCAGTCTGTTTGGCATTTTGATCGACTCTATACGGATGGTAGAACTATGTTAACGAACATTTTAGCCGTCTGCCATACACAGTCATGCATTATGCATACATGCCAATTATGGTGGCAAGGACACATATTATGTAGGTGTTTTGAACAAGGTTTATTGCATCTAATAAGGTGGTTAGGAGACCACTTTGTAGAATTTTACCTTAAAATATTATTTGCATAACTAAGCATGTTTTTTTGTTTTTTAGGAATTACTTTGTTCAAAAAGATTCTAAAGGAACTTTTAAAGAATTAACAAGGTAAAGAGCAATAATGATGTTTCATACAAAAGAGCTTGACGCAGAATCGTGAAGCAATGCCCTCAAGAGATTAAATCCATACGACAAAATTAAACCATCAGTCTAGCAGTCCGATTTCTATTAGTCATAACCGATTAATGTGAAGTTGCCATTATGCTGTAATACTGAATCATGTCCAGCAAGAACGAATAATTATTATTTCTGAGTATTTGTTAGTATGAAATATACAACTTCCAGTCTTATTATCGTACCAATGAAAGAACATGCTTTTTTATAACGGAGGATTTCTTGTCAGATAGCTTGGTTTCTAAACTAAGTAACGTTAGATCTTTAACAAAGTTAGGCAACCACTGCTATTTTATTTCAATAAGATGAATCAAAATGTCGTAGGCGATATACATATTAAACGTGATCTTATATAAGGCTAGATGGACGGATGTATTGATACATAGATACTCTTTCACACAGAAACTTCGCAACATATTTCAATGAAACTTTGCAGTAATATTGCTTACCTATACATAAGAACAGTACATGGGCTAAATTTATCCTGATAACCGATCCCCACACGGACTAATTTGAAGGTAAAAGTTAGTGCACTATATATTCTTGTTTCCACCGAGCACCGACGCTATTTCACGCAACTACAAATATTCATGTGCATGTTTTGTTCCCAAGACAACAAAAGGTTTTCAATGTTTTCTAGCTTACAAGCCTAGTACATTACAGGGAACAGATGATTTAATTTTGTTATATATTAGTATTTTGCTTAGACTGTATTTCTGTGATTCTTATACTTACTCGGTGACTTATCATTTAAGAAAGACCTTAATTTTTGTACAATTTTAGCAACAAGTAAGAATCAGAAAAATTTATTAAAACGATAAATCGTTTTTAACAAGCGTTAGTGAAGAAGACAAACATATAAGAACGTATTTATTTTAAATTTATATTTGTGGACGTCATAATCGCCATATCTGAATGTATCCGCCATAGTAAAGAAACGATTAAGGCTGCTGAATAGTCAGTGCAAAAAAAAGGCATTCATACCATTAAAATAAATCATCGGCGGTCATAAATTTATTCCGGCTGCATCTAAAGAAGCTCAGGATCTGCTATAGCAATGAATTCAGATTTACATAGAAGCGCAGTTCTTAAGGATTGCGTGTACCGATTCCAAGTGGGGACTGTCTGCAGTTTAGTTCGTAGTTGGCGTCGTTGGCGGCGCTGGCGTCGTTCTCCGTCTCTCATGCTCTCGTAGTTAAGATACACGGGAGGAACGTTCGTCTCTCTTACTCTCGTAGAGACAGCTGTCACAGCGCAACTGCCACGCCGCCAAGCGGCAATTTGGGTCACAGAAAGTTTGTCTTCAGAGCGCCCATAGGAAATGCGCCTCTATGTAAATATCTGAGCTCTTTGGCTATAGACAAAATGATAATATCTGTCAAATCTGACAGATATCAGCCTTTTCCACAGAACGACTGATGTTTGAACCTCTGCAATCCAATGGGTTCATGGTTCATTTTAAGGTCCAATGGGAGAAGGCGAATCGTGCGGTCGCGCATGTGCAGGGGTGGGGAGTGCGTAATAAACTAAAATTTGCGCCTAGCAAGACCAAAGCCATGGTTCTTACTAATAAGCGCAAGCACGACTCTCCACATCTGCGCATGGGCGACCAGCCGATTGGTTACTCGCGTGAGATTAAAATCTTGGGTCTTACCATAGACGATAAGCTCACCTTTAACTCTCACGTGAGTAACATCTGCCGGAAGGCGATGGGTGTGTCTATAAACAATTAACTCGAGCAGCCAAAATCAGCTGGGGCCTGCAGCCCGAGATCATCAGGACGATGTACGTTGCAGTGATAGAGCCCATCATGCTTTATGCAGCGAGTGCGTGGGCTCCAGCGTCCAATAAATTGGGGACCCGGAAGCAGCTCAACGCGGTTCAACGTGGGTTCGCACTTAAAATGTTGAAAGCCTACAGGACGGTGTCACTGAACTCGGCGCTGTTACTCTCCGGGCTCCTTCCTCTGGATATAAGAATCCGGGAAGCAGCGTCCCTTTATGAGATAAGGAAAGGCTACTCCCGGAGAGTGATAGGGGACCGGGAGGTGGAGCGTCCCACAGAGCACAGAGCCACAGCTCACGCCGATAACCCACACCCTGCAGAAGTGGATCAGCTAACGTTTGACTGCGTGGTCGACGGTGCACAGCTCCTCCAGAACGAGCCGAGGAACCTGAAGGTCTACACAGACGGGAGTAAGATCCAGAAAAAGGTAGGGGCCGCGGTATCCCTGTGGGATAACGGGGCGGAGACCGGGAAGAAAAAGCTCGTGCTGGAGCGGTTTTGCACCGTCTATCAGGCAGACCAATTTCAGTTGATTTAAGGGTTCTGACTCCCCACATTAAAATATTTTCGTAACAGCGAAATGACGACCAAAAATGCTCTCAGAGGCACGTGGCAAGCGGCCATATTTTAAAGATCATCTGAGAATCGAACCTAGTGAGCAGTTTAAAATGGTGACGCAACCGCTGAAACCACTGCGCAAAACACAAATTTTCTATTAAGATAGTCTTTCTTAGCCTTTTGTTTCCCATTGGACTAAGATTTATTTCTAGCTGTTACATAATTTGCACAAGGTCATCGAACTTTTGTACTATTTCGAGTGCCCACGGGAACAAGGTCGCGCCTTGTCTCATAACTCAAGTAAGAAACAGTAAGTTAGAAAATTAGTTGCTGTTGTAACATTCTAACTTTATGCCCTTGTTTTTAAGTTCATTAAACTACGCCTATTCATTATCAACATTTTCAGTAGAATGAAGTCGAGATTTTGAATTTTATAAACGGGTCAAACACAAAAAACGAAAAAAAAATGTTCATGCTACGTAAAGCCGTTATTAAAATATTATATCAACATTAAATACATTTAATAAATATTTCGTGTTGAAAACTAGTTACATTTCATAAAAAAATCGCGTTGTATTGAAATTTAATTTATAATTTTTGCGTTTGAATCTGAAAAAATCTCCTTCTGTGGACTGTTCGGATACCAAGAAGTTGAGTTTAAGTGATGGTTAAAAATATATACACATACTTTCGATGATTTAATATCGTTTCATTACATGAGTTATATTATCAAATATTCATAACATGACGTATTAAAAAATATATAATTCAAAATTTTGTAATAAAACGTATACACATTTAGTTCGCAAATTTTTAGTCTACTTCTGTAGACTTATAAAATAAGCCAAAATATGCCGAAGATGAACGCATCGTTTTTATTTTGTTTTATATGTTTGTGGCACTGTATTCTCTGTCATTTGCTTGGTTGGGATTTTACGTAAAGTGCGTGTGACATTAAAACTTCCAATTTTATTTAATTACACAAGTTTTCGGTAAAGATCAGTGTGTCTTTCCTGTGCAAGGGATATCTGAGTAAGTAGCCTTTACAAATAAATAAAAACATCAAGATAGTTTAAGCTTATGGGCGCAGTATGCAAATATCGCATTGCTTAAATTATAACCTCATAATAAAGGATGCCATCTTTGATTTATGAAAATATGTCTCTCGTGTAGACATCTTTACTGTAGACATTGTATCTACAGAAGAGACGTATGTCAACAGAAGTGAATAGGCAAAAAAAAATCACTGTGTTTGAAAAAGAAATTGGCAAGTTCGAGTCGGACTCGCGCACGAAGGGTTCCGTACCATCATCTATAAAATAAAATCATGTTTGTTGTATGTATACTTAAATATTTTTTAAGCTTCTACCTGTTTATTAAGATCGAGTAATAAATTGATTAAAAATACGTTTGTTGTATGGGAGCTCCCATTTTTATTTACTTTTTTTAATTTATTTTGGAAGGTAATATACAACTATATATTCTGTGAAAATTTAAAGCGTCTACCTGTAACAGTAATTTTGAGCAAAAAATACGAAAAGCACGTTTTTTATATGGGAAACCCCCCTTAATTTTTTTATTTTTTTATTTTTAGTATTTGTTGTTATAGCGGCAGCGATAGCCGAGTGGATATACTAACAGACTACCATGCAGAGGGTATCGGGTTCGAATCCACGGCGCGCACCAATGACTTTTCGGAGTTATGTGCGTATTGAATTGTTAATTATCGTTTGTCCCGTGCCTCGGAGAGCACGTTAAGCCGTCGGTCCCGGTTGTCATGAAGATCTTTGACAGTCGTTACAGGGCGTCAGTACCTTCTAAATAAACTGACACTAGTCTAAACCATGGAATATCGCAATCCCTTCGGGTTGCGGAGGTCAGACAGGCAGTCGCTCCGTGGAAAAGCTAATATTCAGCCAAATCCGGTTAGACTAGTAAGCGGACCCCAGATTGATACTGGGATAACGCTAAGAGAAAGAAGATTTGTTGTTATAGCGGCAACCGAAATACATAGTTTGTGAAAATTTCAGCTTTCTAGCTATCACGGCTTATGAGATACAGCCTGGTGACAGACAGACAGACAGCGGAGGCTTAGTAATAGGGTCTCGTTTTTACCTTTACGTACGGAACCCTAAAAAAACAATAGCGTTATTCGCTGTTTAATTATTCCATTATATATCTATTTTGTTTAGTATTTTATAATGTTGCTTGCAGCGATCTTTTGTTTCAGTTACTATGCCACAAGCAATTCATCCTTGTACAATCTGTCACCTGTTTGCCCTGAGGGATCAAGATCACCAGACTCTTTATCTGAGAATGTGTCTATCCGTGATTCTCCTACGGCTCCTGTTACTTCTGAGGCTCCAACTGAGCCAAATTTACCAAGCCTCTCAGATAGACTGACTCCAGATCTTTCTATCGAAATATTTAACCAAAGGCATAAACTCCAGAAGAGAAAGAATCTATTTAGACGACTCTGAAGCTACTGAAGATTCACCACATAAAAAACGACCGACGAATTCCATGTGAGATGATTCTGACGAGGATAATATATTTTAATATTCTGTTCCTTTATTTGCCTACAGAAGCATAATGTCTGTTCTGTGGACAATTTATTTTTATTTTTTGCACTGAATTGGTATAGAATTTTGATTATGTTTTGTTTGGAGGTCGAGGAGAACTCCATTTTAAGTATTTTTTTATTGTTTCTATTCTTGATCTTATTGATATGATTATGTAAGGTAAATTTTTGTTCCCTTCTGTAGACAACTCAATATCTTCTGTAGACGTGAAAAAACTAAAAACGTGATTAATTCCTAAAATATCCAAGACTGATCTCTAGTGATATTATAGTTAGCATAACATTACCTAACTTTAAATAAATATAATGTTTCATAAAAAATCGTGAAGTTTTATTTTAAATATTTTGCAATGTTCACTTTTTGTGTATGACCCAAACTTAAAGTTTCGACTTCAAACAACTAAAACTTTTCAATTTACCGCATCAATGAGCTAATATTTCCTTCTAAAACATTTCAAGAGATTGAGATACACCTTATCTTCTATATAAATCAATTAACCACTCAGGCCTTAATTAATTTAAACATCAACTCTACATCACGTTATATCTCAGTGATACACTTCAACATGATTAATAAGGACTCAGAGATGTTTTGTGAAGGAAGCTGTCACTCTAAGTGCTAAAACTTTAGTCTTAAAGCAAATTTGTCTAAGGATGTCTTGCTTTGAGTGATTCTATTTTAAGGAAATATAAAGATTTTCAATTAAACTGTAACGATTCTTCTGGAAATTTATTAAAAGTTAGTAAAGTTGGTTGATCTAGTTGAAAAATGCTTGGCCTCACTTTTATGGATTTGGTTTTAAAAATATCTAAGTATGAACTTTGAGACTGTTTTATTTGTGTTTATTACGTGATTTGTACAGGAGTTGTTGTTATCGTGGTAAGAAATAGCCTCCAGCACACACAAAAATCATTCCACAACATTCCTTTGTTGAAATGTGAAAGAAGAATAAACAAACAAAAAAAGAAACACAGTTTCATTTACGAGCGCAGAGACATTCTTTACAGAAGCACCGTCATACGCAATCTACAACTTGACAACAAGAATATTAAAGGCCTCAAAACATAAAATACATTATAAATTTATAAGTAAAATGAACAACAGAGGGGGAGAGACCATTTCTTTTAATACGCCTCCTAAACGTAACGAAAAGTACTCGTAAAAATCTTCGACTGGACTGCAAAATAACCGTTCTCCTGCGAAGTCGGTGTTAAGAAACAAAAATCAAATCTTGCTACATTTATTTTTAATCTCGAACGAGAACGAAATGTTATATTTTTTTCAGTAAACGCCATATTGGTGGCGAAGAACAAAGAAAAGTTCCGCATAAATTTTAATAAATTCACCCAGATCTTGAAGCATATTATTTATTAACTAAAATAAACTTAGAAGTGAGATGTAGACGTGATGAGGGACTCATTTTTATTAGTTGAGTAAGTCTAAAATATTTGTTAAAGCTCCTCTTTGTACTTCTTTAGGCCAGTCCCAAAGAAAGTCATCTCGATCTTCAAGCCATCGTTTTCTCGCGAAATCATGTTTTGGGCAGTATGAAAATTATTTTTTATTCTACCTCACATGCAACAAACAGTAAAAAAAATTACTTATAAACTCACCCAGGTATAATTTGTGTGTCTACGTCGAATTATTTCATTATAAACCTACGCTTAGAAGTAAGTTGTAGACTTAACGAGAAATCATTTCTATCCAATAAGAAATATAAAATAATATAATAATATGTAATGTAAAAATTATAATCTGAAAACAGCGTAGCAGACTGCGTAGCGTGATTAGTATTCTACGAATGCGTAGCGTAAGCAGTATGCTACGAATGCGAAGCATGTAACGTAGCTACATTCAAATAAACCTACAAAATTATATGAATAGTTACAGTAAGAATTATCACATTCAAACTCAGTCCAAACGTATTCAAAAGAGATACACACGAAGTTTCAATCCACTCGCATTCGTTTTTCATACGGACGACATAACTCTAGTATTGGGGCAGATGGCACAGCTACAACAAAAGTAACTCACCCACCTACTACTACCCTTTGTACACATGTGCCGAACAACTTCTATACTACTGTACCGGGATTTTTTGTTTAGAAATTCTCTTTTGTACCGTCAGCAAGCAAATTCTTTACGAATTGTATTAAGAACATTTTAGACGTTGGCATGTATTATTTTTTTCTATTGTATGTTATTTCTACGGTTCGTGAGTTTGTAAGATTAGTTTTGTTGGTTTTGTGACGATGATAAATCTAGGTACAATTCTTAAGCTGTAACCTAATATATCGCAGCTTTATTTTAACATGACGTCCTTTGGCGCTTTGTACACAAAGGCGACTCGTAATTGAATTAACATGTCTCTTATGATTTCGAAAGTTTGCTCTTATTTTAGTAGCTCGACTGAGTAATAGGAACAGAGCCTGAACGCATTGCCAGAAGAATGAGAATGTAGTCAAATTGCCGTTTACTTCATAATTGTAATAATTATCTACATAAGTGTATTATTTTTGCTCAGTTGAAACTGAATTTGTTAAGGCATTTATGAAATTGTTTTTATTCCGCTCGTTTGACAACGAATAATCACGTCTTTTATTGACATAGATAGGTACCAATTACATAGACCAAAGCGATTCACGCTTCGTTCCAATTTCAGCCCTTATCAGCTGTCTTATAGATTTTACTTCAGTAGTGACTTAGTGGTGTATAAAAATTATAAATATGTTTCGTAAACTTTCCCCTTACCCTAAATAATACATTATGTAAGAGTTTCGTTAAATATTCAAACCTCGTTTCTATTACTAATTAGGTGAATAGACAAAATTAACCCATAAATTAAAACAAAATAAGATAGATATTACAAGTATATTACAGATCGTGAATTTGCGACTGTTATGGACTGTGAATTTTTTGTACATTTTAAATATTTGCTACTTTAGCAAATATATTTAGTTAATATTTAATTACAAAGCATTGCAGATGTTACGAGTTTCGCAAGGGGGGACGCAAATACCATGAGTCTAGCTGCACGCCAAAACTTTTCATCAAGTTTCAACTTTGTACGTCAGTACCCCGGCGTCAGCCGTAGTAAGCGGACGAGGATTCTGTGTCAGTTATTATCGTGAACACGCTGCGATCTTTCTGTGCGATTTAAAAGTATGAATTTTGTGTTTGTGTGTACCGTATAATCGTATGATGCAATTAAATTACATAAGGAAAAGTAATGGAAGTGAAATGTAAGTTACCCTATAAATGATAAAGTAATTACTTTTCTGTGATTACTTCAAGAGTTATTCAAGAGTTCATAAATGACATAAAAATTGCACTCGCTGTAGCGGATACTGAAGTGAGAGTGTAACCGGTTGCCTGTCCGACGATTGCGGGTTAAATCCCGCTCCAGTCAAACATTTATGTGCGTGAACATGGATATTTGTCTTGGTTTGGGCGTTTCTATGCACTTTATGTATGTATGTGTTGACAAATGTATATTTATGTTCATCCATTGTCTCGGACCCATAGTACAAGTTGTGCTTAGTTTTGGAATAGAAAAGCTGTTTTGTATAACTACTCGAATATTATTATACACAAAATAAACTGATAAAAAATGCCTAGAGGCAGTGTAAATTTTTTTTTGTCGTCGTTAGAAATGCTTTTAAAATCTATATATCGATATGCATCACGATCAAATAAAAATATTCTGTAATACCGATAGGTATTCATTAATTGGTAAAAACATGGCGCTCCAAATTTTTTAAACAATGTCCCTATTATTTCATCAAATGTATTCAGTTATTCACTCATGCAAATCGCAACCATTTCAAATACCTGACCAAAATAAAATTATACACGGCAATCTAAACACGAATACAAATTGTAATCATATCAGAGATAATGGATTAAAACAAATCCTATTTTTTTACAATAACTCTACGCACCACAAAAGTTTATTCATTTCGGAAAGTGATACAAAATGCCACAACATCATTTATCAAAATATGTTTTAATCAACTTTTTGTCGACCGTACTCTGTTACATGCCCGCGCGTTATGGAATTTTAAAGGTGTTCTCGCTTTCTAATTTTTCATCTTTGTTAGTGATGTGAGTGCTAGGCTTGGGCTTAATAAATCATGCGGAGTTCAAAGTGACGACTAATGGATAAGTGACTTTGGGTAGTTCGTAAGATAGAAATTCTGCACAGTATGCATTCAATTGGACCTTGCGAGAAGTTAGATTTCTCCACTATGTTGTTTGTGGTCCTTGAAAGACCTTTGCATATGTACACTCATAATAATATGGGATCCTATACATTTCTGATAGATTATTGCAACATTTAATAGGATGTTTTAAAGGAACCATTGAAAGACAGGATATTCTTGATGTTGTTTTCTGTTGGCCGATATTGAACCAATGAGCTAGCACTTTTCAAAAATTAGAAAATTTTTGGTTGGGGTTTACGGTTAATGTATATAGTAAACCCATAGCAACAAATAAACAGAACATACCATTTTAAACCTATATTATAAAAATGCTCACGACGCGGTAATGCGGTATGGCAATCATAGAAAGACCACATACCCAAGTCGTCTCATCATGACAGATTATTTGACTATGACACAGAGTGTTCATAGTAATAAACAGACATGAGATTCTTACATTTGGAAATTTTTGATGCACACTACACAACACACTTTCTGTAAAATATTTATTTATTTATAGGCTCACGTCTGTATACCCGAAGGGGTAGGCAGAGATGTAATATTATACCCACTTTTCGCCATGAATTTTTAGGTCCCACGTAATAGGGGGCGAGCCTATTGCCGTACCGGGCACATTACCAGATCCGTGCTGCTACTGAGAATTTCCTAACGATCGACTGCGATATTTTTCGTTTTTATAGTTTTCCTCGTCATAAAAAATATATATATCTGTCCGAACACCTAATAAATCCATAAAGATATTTTGAGTGATGCTTTAGAGTATTTTGATACCCTCGAAAATTGTTTGTACAAATAAATTTTTTGGCGTTATTTAATAGTACCTAATGTTTTTATTTTTATCTTATAAAAAGGACAATTAAATCGTTAAATGTTTTGTGTTAGGCAATTAGGGATCGATTAATATTTATGTAACGAGTTTGCATTGTAGCATTACAGAGAAGAAAAACGAAAGACCTTCTATTTTCTTTCAGCCAATAATAAGTAGGTTAAGGATTGGCACTTCTCGGCGACATAAGTGAACATAATCCCTCATGCCGAAAAACAAAGTAAGGTACTACACCCTCTCTTGAATTAGTTGATTGCATATTTGTAAAATTTGAGAAGCTACATTTTAGAAATTGCCGCATACATAAATTTTATCAACGGAATGATCCGCCGATGCCAATTCCTGCAAGAAGCCGGATTTCCAAAAAAATATAAACATGTCTTAATTATAATTCTTGTCTTCACAAGAAACTGTTAATTTGTCTTAGTAGCAAGTGATAGCTAGTTAATAAAAATACACTTCAAAGCACACAAATTCACATGAAATTCTTTTTGCGGCCTAAATTAGTTATGAAACTACAGCTTGTCCGCATTTTCTCGCGATTGCGGTGTTAATAAAGTCTAAGTCTAAACATCAAGCTAAAAGAAATATGTAAAGCTTTGAAAAAATTAAGGAGGAACAACTTCCACTTGGACATAGTGTACTTACCTACAGTGAAATACATAATTATGACTCCAAGCCATAGGCAGCAACTAGTTAAATTATAATAAGTCATCCATGTTTTGCCTTACATGCACAGTGCACACTATTAGCTGAGAAAATATACGGCAAAGTAAAGTCCTAAGAGCTTCTTAGCGAAGATTTACCTTATTAAGAGTATTAGAAATAAAATAATACGACGATCGTATATCCCTTATATTATAATCTTGAAATATAATGTAAGTATGTCAGCATTCATAAAATAAAATAAATGATATTATGTCAGCGCTTCATAGTGGAGTCCTAAGTTCGATGCCAGGACGAGTCAGTAAGGTTTTACTTTATAATTTTTTTGTTATGGGATTTATTTGGCTGACTTGTTTTATGGTTATGTGACTGGCGAACGGCATTGGCTCTATTAGTAAAAATTTTTTGGCCACATGGTAACCTATAATAGTGTATATTTTCTGTTACAGTGTGGTCTAAAATATAAGTGTTGGTGAAATACTTCACAAAGATATTTATAATTACACTACATCTACAAGCTTTCTAGTACCCCAGAGGGCTTGTGGTCTTGTAAATAGTTAGGCCGTCTAGATTGTTAGTCTAGGTTCTTCTAAATATCGTGTATTTAAACATTTTCATAATATTATATTTTTTATTAACCACAGAAGGAAAATACCAAAGCCTACTTATTTTTATGCTTTTGTGAATATTAGGGCAAAATCATTGATCTCATAACAGTCCACAGACTTAATATCGTTCGTGGTATTTCGAAACAAAAAATATTATTTATATTATATGTTATAATATTCTTTCCTTAATTGCAAAACGTTCCTTTAGATACTGACTGATTGCCAGACAACGCACAACCAAAACAATTGGGCACAAGAAGCTGAAATTGGAATGTATGTTCCTTGAGGACCGTAAGGGTGCACTAAGAAGGGATTGTCTGAAATGCCCACAGGATCCGGCAGGAATGCAAGAAAATGTGCGGGCGTAGCTGCGGGCATCCTCTAGTATATTTTATTAACATATTAGTATATTAATCATACAGATCATATGGTCTCGATTATTGACGTAAATAAACTACAAATAAAAGCCTCGCCGCTTGACACTGCGCCAAAGTGTTGTGGGTTCGATTCCCACACGAGACAACACTTTGTGTGATTCATAAATTGTTGTTTCGAGTCTGGGTGTTCTTTGTGTCCGTTAGTTGTATGTTTGTAAAGTCCCCCGCGACACAGGATTTAGTCCTAATGTCTTCTTAAAATAATAATAAAAATAAATTTTGGCCAACTAATATTCTGCGGCCAGACAGGCTTATGTATTTACGTCTGCTAATATTAAATTTGTTATTACTGTAGATAATTTACTTCGTTATATTTAAACACAACTATATTATTTACTCTGCTTAATCTGGTTATAACGAAATTATGTGCAAATAAACATGAAAATATATTTTTGCGGTAACTTGATGACTGTGTTAAAGGCCATTCCCAATATTTGATCTACTCATGGATTAGGCTATAGATGCATATTTGACATACATATTTAGTATTGAGCGTAATATCGTTCGTGGTATTTCGAAACAAAAAATATTATTTATATTATATGTTATAATATTCTTTCCTTAATTGCAAAACGTTCCTTTAGATACTGACTGATTGCCAGACAACGCACAACCAAAACAATTGGGCACAAGAAGCTGAAATTGGAATGTATGTTCCTTGAGGACCGTAAGGGTGCACTAAGAAGGGATTGTCTGAAATGCCCACAGGATCCGGCAGGAATGCAAGAAAATGTGCGGGCGTAGCTGCGGGCATCCTCTAGTATATTTTATTAACATATTAGTATATTAATCATACAGATCATATGGTCTCGATTATTGACGTAAATAAACTACAAATAAAAGCCTCGCCGCTTGACACTGCGCCAAAGTGTTGTGGGTTCGATTCCCACACGAGACAACACTTTGTGTGATTCATAAATTGTTGTTTCGAGTCTGGGTGTTCTTTGTGTCCGTTAGTTGTATGTTTGTAAAGTCCCCCGCGACACAGGATTTAGTCCTAATGTCTTCTTAAAATAATAATAAAAATAAATTTTGGCCAACTAATATTCTGCGGCCAGACAGGCTTATGTATTTACGTCTGCTAATATTAAATTTGTTATTACTGTAGATAATTTACTTCGTTATATTTAAACACAACTATATTATTTACTCTGCTTAATCTGGTTATAACGAAATTATGTGCAAATAAACATGAAAATATATTTTTGCGGTAACTTGATGACTGTGTTAAAGGCCATTCCCAATATTTGATCTACTCATGGATTAGGCTATAGATGCATATTTGACATACATATTTAGTATTGAGCGTAAGTCAAATATCCTGGATGTGCCCAGAAGTGGAACAGTTTATATACAGGTTATTATCATAGACTGCCTCGTTGGTCTCGCGGCATAAATATGCGCGTGGGATTGGGAGGTCTCGGGTTCGATCCCCGGGTCGGGCAAAGTGTTATTGGATTTTTCCGTTAGGAAATTCTCAGTAGCAGCTCGGAGTCTGGTAATGTGTCCGGTACGGCAATAGGCTCGCCCCCTATTACGTGGGACTAAAATAAATCTGACGAAAAGTGGGTGTTGCAATACTCCTCTGCTTATCTCTTCGGGGATATTGCGTGAGCCTATGTATGATGTATGTATGTATTATCATAGAAGAACCCTCATAGTTGGATCCTGAACGAATTAAATGAAAGTCAGTACCCGAATGACCTTCCAACCTACTGTCAAAGTTTTCCTAACTTTCCTCGTTAAGTATAAAATGTAAACCAAATTCTAATGTGAGTTTAAAGACTATCGTTATTTTTTATTTTTGTTCTAATAAATTGAAGTAAACTATATCATCAGATTGAGAATGTAAATTGTATATATATTTCTTCCCACAATCGTTTCAAATAAATGTTTCAGTGTTCATTATAGCAATAGCAACTGCAATTATACTGGCTCCTAGACTGTTTACCGTAAGTGTCACTCGGGATACGGTCGACAAATTTCACCAGTTGCCGCCGCTTATCGCCTGATATTCTGCAGTATTAACTAATGAGTAACCGACTTCAAAAATGAGTAGGTTCTCAATTCGGTCGGTATGTTTTGTATTTCAAGCAGTAAGATCCTCAATACAAAGGCCGTCAAATATTTATGAAAAAATGAGAGAATGAGATGCCGGTATAAGTTGGTGGTGTTTTCTTTCGAGAATTCGGAATAACATAGAAAAAGACTGCGCAGTTTTTTTTTAAGACAACTTCCGTATTAGGACAAAAGCCTGTGTCGCGGGGGACTTTACAAACATACAACTTACGGACACAATGAACATCCAGACTCGAGACAACAATTTATGAATCACACAAATGTTGCCTCGTGTGGGGATCGAACCCACAACACTCGGCGCAGTGTCAAGCGGCGAGGCGGCCGCTTCACTACGCCAACCGTGCAGTCGTCGTGCAGTGTGTAAGTTGTGTAACAATACTCACTTCATCTTTTTCTATAGGACATTCAGTTTTGATAAGTCATGACGTGTCTATATGTGTATGGATCCGGTCTAGTGAAATAGAGAGACAGCTTAAAATAGAATTACAAAAATATTGGCAAAAAGACGATACTTAATATTATATAGGTACATACTCTTATTATTGCGGATATTTTTGCATGTTGTAATCACAAACAAATCTGTGAGATCAACACGTAAAATAGCTGGCATACATATAACCTCTTTTTAGTAACATATTCGAAGACTTTTCCAGCTAAATAAGCATTATACACGGCCGTAAAAACAAATTGAATTTGCAACAAAATCTAAATTCGAATTCATCATCAAATTCGGTTTTAAAGTATTAAATCTACTTCGAATCCTATAAAAAATGTAAAAATTTAAACTACATATGTTTTAAATTTGTTTTCTTTTGCAGTTAACATAAAAAAGTATTATTTTCGACTGGACGATCTCAAACCTGTTAAAAATATATTGGTTCAGAATTCGAGATTTTATTTGAATATTGCAGTTATAAAATTGGTCTGGTACCTATTTTATTTTGTTATTATTTTGTTTTCATAGTTTCGGATACAGGTACGTGTCCAATTATTTTTAAATAAGATGTTTTAGGTACATTATTTTGGATTCAAAAGCAATGCTGCAAGTTAAGCTGCCCTTGGAGGACTGATTTAAAAATGAAATATCATGGTGACTTAAATCACCACGGATCAATCTCGAAAAAATGAAGAATATAACTAAATATATTATAAATCATAGCCAGAAAAAGCAATGGGGAAGGCCTAGCAGGAGAGGCATTTTCAAAAGATTAGCAAAAACTCGCATGTGATCGCAACAGGTTCTAGAGGAGGCCTTTTTAAAGCAATGGGACAGAGCGTATTAATAATTACAATAATCACACAGAATGTTGAGGGAGCCCAAGCCTAGTGTAGTACCAACAGACGGACTAGCTGAGGATATTGGGTTCAAAAGAGAGGTCAAATGCCAATGAATTGTTGTAGATATGCGATATGCTGGCTTTTTATATACAACTTAATATAGTATATTTAAATACAACGTAAACGTTAAATTAAAAATAACATTACTAAGCATAATTAAATATAGAAAATAAATCCTTGAGCATAGCGTTTGCAACAGCGGTGAAATGTCGGATACTCGAAACAAAATGTCTTTACTACGTAGTATAGTATATTATCCAGAAAAATATTTTAAAACTTATGCATATTATTAACAGCAATATTGCAAATACTTTGAATTTACCTACCGCAAAATGTCATCAAATTTAACAGTTCATATAAAACATTCTTTACGTAAAAAATAAAAATGTGTTATTGATGTCCAAAAGTTTTGCGCTATTTGCAAATAAATTCAGATTTAATAATAATAATAATAATAATCTTTATAGTACACCAAATAGTAGGAAAGTTGCGAACTGAATTATTTTTTAATGTTGACGTATCATGGCTTGAGACTAATAAAACCAAGCTTTGCGTTTACGGGATTAATTTCTTCAGGGTTGTATATAACACTGTAATTACCTGCTGCAATGAATCTGCAACTGTTCTTAATAGATTAGCTGTACAGGCTTCTTCATGATGAACCGATATTATCGTGTCACACATATCGCCTGCCAATAGGCTGTGCATTTTAATAATAATAAATGTTACAAAAATACGCGTTAAAGAAAAACAAATAATGATACGAATCTAACATAGTTATCTCTTCTCAACTTTTATGTAAAAAATAAACGGATTGTAATATATGTTGCTTCGTCATGACAAGATTGAGAATAAGTAATTTATTGCATATCCACAATTTGATTTGAATAAAAAATCACAAAGGAAACCTTGCGTAAAACGGTAGCAGATTGTATCCGCGCCAAATGGCTCCTGATATTAATTTTGAGTTGGGTACAGCGGAGATCTATCGTCCATAATAATTTTACCGGCGACATTTTAGGTGCCTAACCGTAGGCCTAGATTTTGGGATAGAATAGAAAAAGGTAATCCAATGGTGACTTGAATTTGTTCAAGTGAACAACTCAATTGGTTTTGGTTCGTATTATAAATATTAAGTGTTGCGAACAATTTACACACATCATCAGCCTTTAACAGTCCACTACTGGACTAGGCCTCTCCTTTGAAAGGAGGAATTGGCCTACTATGCCACGCTGGCCAGACGGGTTGGCATAGGGTTTGGATCAAGTTTTCCTTCTCTTACAGTGGTGTTCTCTGCGTAATATGCTCCCTCTGTCGGCTCTTACGACACCCATGGGATGATATGGGGTGGTGACATTCCGTATTCTTAATCCGTCACCACACGGACAGAATAACAATTTACGTGAATCAAAAAAATAAAAATAATATTGGATTTTAGCTATAGGAGCGACAGACGTCTTAGAAGCTACTGGTTTTCTTGAAAGTAAGTGGCTAGCCGTAGCTCATAGAAAATATCTTCGCATTAGGGCCAAACCCTCAAACGCCTTCCTAATTTCATATGAAGTCAATATAAATCATTCAATTAAATGAAAAGCTTTTGCCAATAAAAGTGGCGTGTATTTGTTTCAGTTTTTTCTCAAAATTTGAATAGCACTGCTTATGCAAATCTAGATACAAAAACATATTTTCACGTACATAATTGTTATGCTGTAACTTGTGTGAATAAATTAATTTAAATATCTCCATCGGCTAAAACCAAGGACAGAAATCTTAACACAAAATAATTCTAGCCTTACACATCGATCCACCGTAGAATTCTTTAGAAATCAATGTGGTATCTAACTGCTTCCAGTAAACCGATCGTAAAATGTAAATGGTACAGAGCAGGTGCTGACGTGCTCGTAAACTGACTGAAGAAGGCTTTGAGATGCTGGAGTTTATTGGTTCAGTATCAAGTGCGCTGAGATTATGAGCATGTTTGTAGCTATAGATAGTAATATAGCAAGAGTTGGCGCTTGAATTTGGACGTCGCTGGTAGTAACTTTTATGTTCTTTATTTACTTCAATTTTGGCAATTTATTTCTATTTTGGCAAAGTAAATTCTCATATTTTCTGTATTTTTTATTTGGGATAGTAAATTCAAATATGATAGTGCAATAGTATTGGAATTCACCATATAATATACGTGCGAGAGAAGTTTGACATAATAATTATGCGATGAGATACATATGACGGTCTAGATAATATTGTTTTCGCTATCCCAATTTAATTTAGGTAAGATCACTACGTCTCATACAACAATAAACTGATAGAACACTCTTTTTGTTACAGGAACTCATCTCCAATTTAAAACGGTACGTTTTTAAGTAAGTGAAATTATCAATAGGAATATTTCAATTTTATTGCCGAGTGGTAACCTGCCAAGTGGTTTTGTCCCAATGATCGCTGGAGAGAGCAACCAAGACTAGAACTTTCTAGTAGGTGTTGAACGTCTACAACTTTCTCGGCCTTATTACAAAAGACGGTTTAAGGCTAATACCAAGCTTAAAGCAGCAAAAACGATAGTTTAGACCACAATGTTATTACAAAATGAGGTTTATCGCAAAACTATGGATCACTATACGATATAAACCTAAACCATCGCGACCCCTAGTTAATTACGATAAACCAATGTTGCTACTATCACTAAAGACAAATATTTTTCACCACAGCAGCTCAAACATGCAGCTTTTGCTGCGAGACAACAGTGAACAAAACGCGATTTTAATTTTAATTTTTTTTTTTTTTTTTTTTTTAATTTTTAAATCTTCAGTGCCACGAATTGACATTGTTCAGCCACAAATTTGAAACATTCGAATTTTACTGTGCTCTGTCTCTTTCACATGCATATAAAAAGTGAGTGAAAAAACAAACCCCTTCGAATTCGAAATTCGATTTTGGAATTCGACCTCAAAGAAAACACCTACGGCAACGCAAAAAAAAGATATTTGTAATAAAGAAATTCCTTTTTTTACATGTTATTGTTTACATGTTAAATTTATGATTGGATTTTAATAAAAATAAGTCTAATTAATAGTATAAAATTTGTATTTAACCAATACATTTTTATTTAGAATTACAACAATGATACATTTGAAAAATAAACATCAGGGACGCGGTATTAAAACGCGATTTAAAAAAGTAGCGGGAATAAAAATTTCGCTGATGCTGATACAGTAGGTATAGCGTAACGTGTTAAATTATATTAATATATAAAATAATCTAAAAAGATGAGTGAAACTAGCGGTGATGACTGTACTTTAACACCAGAAGAGTTAAATCAACAAGTGATTATGCAGAATTCAATATATTCCTGTTCATTTCTATGTCTCCTAAGTAATATGTGTTCTCACTGCTGAGGTGAAAAGTTATGTGTGCTACACGAGAGAAAAGTTTTTTGTATCTCGTGCTGTTGAGTCCCTCACCACGCTCAGGATTCTAAGTTTGATTCACTCGCTACGCTCGTGAATCAATCATAGAATCCTTCGCTTGCTTGGGACTCAAAATCAGCACTCGAAACAAAAAACAACTTTGCTCTCTTGTTGCACAAATAACTATTGTTTATATTGTAACTATTTTCGATGAAATAGCTTGCTGAAATCGACATAGATATGATTGACTCAGTTGTTATCGAAGATATTGAAGATTTGGAGCTATTTAGCCAAAATAGATTCACAAAAGCTTTTGCAATAAAAATTGTCGACATGTCTGAGGCTGCCTTTTTTGTTTTGTTCTTCCATCGTAGCAGTACTTCAATCAAATATTTTAATAGATAATTTAAATAGAAGTTTCACGTCTTTGCAAACTAAAATTTGATGTAGCGTAAGTACTTTCGCGAGAGTGAACTCCGTTTCGTTACACGCTCTCAGGAGTTGTTCAGATGACATTAGAAAATATAATCCTCGAAAAAGAAATTGGCACCAAGAGAGTAGTGATTATTAATATTTATTGTAAATAATCAAATTTCTAGGGCTTTTGTACCCTCTTTATAATTCCTACTCATTATCAATTAAAGTAAAAATATTTTATTATAAAAATACGGAACGTAAAGAGTGAATGATGTCATGATGAACGAATAAGTATTGCTTTTATCTGTGGTTGATATTTTGAGCTAAGTTCATAACGTGGTATCACAAAAACCGAGGCTCAAATATGTTTTGTAATAAGAACAAGTTTACACCATTGCTCAGCTATAAGACTTGGCCTTTATAGTGCTGGTTCAAGCTAAGGTTTATTCAGTTTTTTGTAATAAGGCCGTCTAAGTTTAATAAGTTACTTTACACTGATTTGCCATTACTATCGCTAATTTTCCAATTACAATCCTAAAACCTTCAAGAATGATAAAGTTCTACAGAATATAAACGACTCATTTTTTTTACATACTACGTTTTAATAAATATTTAAGAAAACGTTGAATAAAATATTCAAAGCCTGGGAAGCCTTTCAATAGCGCTAAAACACAAACTTATCGATATTTTCAGTCTGCCCATCCTAATCTACAGTGCTCAGACTTGACTTTAAAAGGCTGCAGATTTGTCAAAGGTGAATGAAGCGCAGCAGTTTCGGTATTGATTGAGTTCAAAATAACCTTTTACAATTTTTGACGGGTATCGCTGATGTAGGACAAAAACTGCCACTCTAAAGTAGGACTCGATGGGACACGTAGTTCAGATGCATCCATGTCCAGCCAAGCCGCCATGGGCACCACATGACGGACGATTGAATAAAGGCATACCCTTAAAATGATAGCTTGACAATCTAGATTGACAGCAGCTGGCTCAACTTGGCACTGGATAGTATTGGGACCGCTTGGAAGAGCGTTAAGGAGACCTTTGCTCAGCAATGGAATAGCATATAATAGGTTCATCATGACGCTGTATAAATATTGTCTCACGAGCCTCTTCTCAATAAGATAAGGGTGAAGCCACAGTCCACAACGCTGGTCAAGTGCGGGTTGGCAGACTCTATATGTCTTTCAATTCAACGGAATTTATTAATATCACTTGTTTGATACGTGTGAAACTGCAGACTACAGCTAGTTTCGCAATTAGCAAAAAGTCTTAATATCTAAGATTACTCAAGATTCTACGAAGCCAAGTATTTCATTTCTCTAAGTTCTTTGCCGTGACAGAGACGTGGTCGCTCACTATGGACCTTATCAGAAGGCTTAAGGTCACTCAGAGGGCGATGGAGAGAGCTATGCTTGGAGTTTCCCTGCGAGATCGAATCAGAAATGAGGAGATCCGCAGCAGAACCAAAGTCGCCGACATAGCTCTCCGGATAGCCAAGCTGAAGTGGCAGTGGGCAGGGCACATAGCTCGAAGAACCGATGGCCGTTGGGGCAGAAAGGTTCAGGAGTGGCGGCCACGTACCGGACGACGCAGCAGAGGTAGGCCCCCGCAAGGTGGACCGACGATCTCGTCAAGAGCGCGGGTGGCGGTTGGATGCGGGCGGCTCAAGACCGGTCTGTGTGGAGAACCTTGAGGGAGGCCTATGTCCAGCAGTGGACGTCGTCTGGCTGATATGATGATGATGATGATGATGATAAAGTTCTTTGCCATTATACACACGTCAATGATCCTTTCCTAAGTACACAATATAACCATTTTAACTACCGCAAAAATAATGGAGGAGGGTATTTTAATATAGGTAATTGTTCTAAAGAACACTAGAATATTATCCATCTCTTTTTCTCGCAATCCGTTTTATACTTTTGTCTTCTTTCTTTATTTTTGATATTAAAACGTTCTTATTTTGGTAATCAGAGTTCGTTTTGATATTGTGGCCAACATGCGTCAGAAGGTAGTATTATATTTTGTGATAGATTTAAAGACCCATGGTATTGTATAAAAAGCTGACTTCAATTTGTATCTTAATCTGAAAAAACATTTGAAAATAGCTGTGCCCTTAACAATTGAACTTTTCATATTCCCTACCTTAGGGCTTCTTCTCATTATAAGAATGCTTATGAGACATGTAACGGAGAGTAGGAAAGCATATCACAGCATCAGTCATATTGTATTAAAGTTCTACGCATTCTCCGCAAATAGTTGCGCGATTAATAGCCTTTACGTCATTTTCATATGTATGTAACTGATCGCAAAACTTATGTACAAATCGCAAAATATTGTAAATATTTAATAACATACTACGTCAAACCCGAGAAAGGGTAATGTAACAGGCCGTTTAGTATATGTCTACCAACCCAAAATAACAGTTAAAACAATAAAAATACGGAGTAAATATATAAAAACGTCATTTCTAATAATACAAAGACCCTTTTTATACATTTTTTGGCATGTTACGGACCTATGTCAACATGCGGTCGGGTCCGACGCTGTAATAAATCAATTTGGGGCCCCGATATTGTAATAGAGTAATCATGTTGAAGGAAATTCGGAGTTTTGATTGCTTTCGGAATACCTTTTATTCTAATATCACACTAGTTTGAGAGATCCTAGTATTTTTTCGATTCTTTAAAACTTTACTGTCTAGCTTTAAATGTTTATAGCCTTTGGCTTGGCGAATTTTCTTGACTAATTTTGTTAAAACTTTTGAAAAAAAATCTTTGTTGAAACGGACAAGGTCATAGTAAGTACCTACTTAGCTAGTTAGTAGCTCAATGTGATTATAAATCAAATATTCCCGCTGATTTAACTGATGTATAATATTTAAAACTAATTTTTACATTATGGATCATAGTAGACTATCTGCATAAATAACGTGTCCCAAGTTTCGAAGAGAAGGCCTTAAATCAAAACCCGGATAACGCTAAGATGATGATGATGCCCAAAATAGGAAGTAAGACTATAATTTTGAATATCATCAACTTTCTGGCTATCAAAAAGTCATACTGAACCACTTCTTCAGAAGAAGCGACATACGTAAATTAACATATTTCCCTCTTGACAATAATTAATGTCTTACCACCTCTCTATATGTTAATTTGAACGCCATAATCATAATATGTATAACGGAATGGTCATCAGTACGGACGTCAATTGACTACGAAAGTTAGAAAGTTAGTTAGTAACTGGAGCATAGCCCGTGTGTGGCGTGCGGCCCGTATGTGGCACGCGGCCCGGGTGTGGCGCGGGGCCTGTGTGAAGCCTGTATGTGGCTTTGAGGAGCTTGGTAACTGGTATAGCTAAAGCCTATCTGGCCGAAACTGGCAATGAAAGTGAAGGTAGTTTATTAAAGGAGTTTGCTTAGAAGATGTAGAATCCAAAGACCTTAGCTTAAATGTTTGGTTAACTTGGTTTGAAATATCTTAAAGTATAAAAGCCCATTTGAGGTCACAGAAGTTCTTTACGCTGATCGTTATGATCGCAAAGCCCTTAATTCTAAGCGTAACTATAAGTAGGCACTCGACGGGTTGAGAAAAATGCCTGAAAGTCAAAGTATAACTGACGAAATTGAGGTAGAACAAAGTAGTTCTGATATTGAAGAAAGTGTTTAAGTTTACATGATGATCGGATCGAACCGTACCAGAGGCTGACGTGTAGCCGTAGCTCGGTAGAAATCGGCGTCTACTAATTTAGTAGTCCGTGAGTAGGCGGTATTGCAGTCAGCTCTGGCGGTCAGGTCGGGTTTCAGTGGAAACCATAGTCCTGGAGAGATCTGGCGTTCCCATGCAGGGTTTGCAGAAAGCCGAGTAACTGGAGGTTACTGGGCTATGCGTATTATCACATGTAGAGCTTAAATGTTATGGTTTACTTGGTTTGAAATAATATTTTGAGAGATACAGTGATAGTGAAATGTCAGTTTTACATTGAGTTTCCTGATTATTGATTTTGATACTGAAACTTTGTGCCAGAGGATCAGAGCATAACTGACGATCTTGAAGAGAGCAAATTGTGAACCTTAATACTGACAAGACTGTAGAAAACTAGGCTTACATGTTGATTGGTTGTGTGATTAAATGTCAGAGGTCGATTTGTAGCCGTAATAGCCATAAATCAGTACAAATCGGATTCAATACAACTGTGAAGGCAGTTGTCCGTGAGTACACGGTAGGTAGGCAGATGACTCTGGTGTTTGATTGGTTGTGTGATTCAATGTCAGGGGTTGATTTGTAGCCGCAAATCGGTAGAGATCGGATTCAATACAACTGTGAAGGCAGTTGTCCGTGAGTACGCGGTAGGCAGACAACTCTGGTGTTGGGGGTTTCGTGGAAACTATAGAGTCCAGGAGGGACTTGGCGATCCTTGCGAGGATGCGCAGAGAAATGGGTTTCGTAGGAAACCATAAAGTCCAGGAGGGACTTGGCGATCCTTGAGAGGGTGCGCAGATAAATGGTTGGCAACCGAGTGACTGGTGTAAGTCCTGGTTTAGTAACTGGAGGTTACTGAATGGGGGCAACCGAGTGGCTGGTTGAGTGCCTGGTTTAGTAACTGGAGGTTACTGAACGGATGTGAATCACATGTAGAGCTGTAGTTATTTGATTTGATTATAACGTGAGTCTATGGTAATTGACTGTATTATCAGTGATGCTCTGAATCCAGCTCCTATAATAGATAGGAATGTAATGTAGGAGGTAATTTTGTAGAAAAAAATATTGGAATCCTAACACTGTTTTGATTCAACCCTTACCTGGGTTAAGTCAGGAGTGACCGAGCAATGTGATACTGTGCGTGTAAAATTTTGTTACAGATTAACACACAAGAACGTGTGTCTTGTAGGATGGCCGTAACGGAATGGTCATCAGGACGGACGTCAATTGACTACGAAACGGAAGTGCGAAGATTGCGCGCTTCGACAGAGTCTACGCGTCACGTTCGCTACAGTCGAAGAGGGGGGTGACGGTTGACGTTCAACGGAGCGACACAACAAGGATCACTTCTCTTGGAGACTCCGGGCGGGCAACAAGTACCTAGAAACTGTCACTCGTTTCGTGTTCAGTAATACAAAATAGTTATAGTCAGTTTTGTTAGATTTGATTTGGTGTGAACTTATAACGAACTGTGATGTGAAGTGTTGATACCGGCCAAGAATCAAGCAATCCGCCGTCATGTATGTGTGAAATAAATTAATAACTTAAATAAATATGAATTTCAAATGAAGTCACATGTTCGAAGCAATCATAATCAAATTGATGTGCCATTCGGTCTGTTAATAACACCGGAGGTGGAATACTTTTTAGGAAATTGGTTTTCTGGACACCTGTGTGTAGTGGTAGATATGTGAGAGTGTGATGGTGTGTTATAATGTTCTCGAAAGACATGTGAAGTCTGCCAGCCCGCACTTGACCAGCGTGGTGGACTATGGCCTTACCCTTCTCATAGTGAGAAGAGGCCCGTGCCCAGCAGTGGGACAGATTATACACAGGGTTGATGATGATGATGAATGGAACATTACCTACTACGAAATTAATTATACGCATAAATTAATATACCGTACACAAAACATATGTGACAAGAGCACAACTTAGTTATACTTAATGTTATCAATTTAGTTATGCGTCATCATGTTTCCAATTTGCCACAAAACCACAACACCACTCAATGCTGGTTTTAGCAACGTCAATAGATACATGAAGTTTAAACGTATTATAATATTGCATAGAAAATTGCTGAAAGGTTTTCGTTCAGCATCATCATAATACAAATAACAACACTACAAAGTTTGAAAACATTTATTTGTTCTGAACTGTTAAAATTATAATTTTACAAACAGACTAAACCAGTAAAAGGTTCTGTTGATTCAGCAGTAGTTTATATACAACAAGATTGTTTGATTAGTTACAGGTTTTTAGACTTTGCCTCTGAATCAAATCTTTTTTATTGCATAGTGTAGTGCAATCTTTTTTTTATTTATCTACTACAGTCTTTCTTCACCACTGGTATAGCCAGCTGTGGTAACAGTATACTTACTACAAACGGCTATAGATACCAGTAGGAAAGAAATCTTGGGCCTTCGTACACAAGGATGCTTAAATCTTCAATTCCTGAAGATTTTAATCTGAAAGCAACCACCACAATATGAATAAATATAGATTCATACACGTCGCGTCGCTATTTGTCTATGTGACGAGCCACCAGTTGCGCGCAACCTTAAATTATCATCGAAAATGTCATTATATAATATCTTAAAAAACACCCTCATAATTCTTGTTTATTGTAATGCCTTATAGTTTACAATCAGGGTCAGAGGCTATCATGCCTAATGCATATTGCTGTGTGTCCTTAACATAAAGAATATACTCTAAAGATAGATAACCAAGTCACTGCCTATCATATTATACGAGTGAAGGAAACAGTAACGCTTATGCCCAGTTTTAGTTAGAACGCAAATCTGTTTCGCAACTACCCTAAAGGGCATTACGGACCCATTTCTAGACAACTTTAACTGGACATTTATTTTTACTACAGGACCCTGCCACAAATGACGCGTGTCATTAGATTTAGTGTAAATTGCAACCGTAAAATTTTTTGTTTGCCACTACCACATAATCGTCATCATGGCGCAGTGACTTCACAAACTTCTGCTTTGGTTGGCAGCATCTGCTATTACAAATCTTAACAATTCAGGTACATACTTTCGCTCTTATAGGCTCCTCCACTACTCTAATGAATAAATCATTCTACGTATAGTTGAACCTGGAGTGACATTTGAGAATACTGACTGAAAAATATGCTTATGACAGTTTGGATCTATGGTTTAATACTTCTTCTTACGCACTGTAGTGAGACACCATCCGTTTTTTTTATAGGAAATGTTATTAAGATATTGTTGACAGAAAATCATAATATTTTACATATACGCCCTGGGCTTCAAAGACGAAACTACGTGATAATCAGCCCGCACACACGATCGCCAAACCGAGGCATTTACTACCCGAACTGTCTTGCCGTCCAACGACAGTTCGGACATCGTCTCAAACAATCTCTTTAGGTCAAAACCGACATAGTATTTTAAGTATAGTTAAATTTCCTCCACATTATTCACTTGCCCCAACCGAACCCTTTAAATGTAAACAGTGTCTATCCATCAGTCCGCGTGTAGTTCCTATTTTACAACGGTCCGACCGAATTTTACACACGATCTGCTTCGTAACAGACCCTTGTGTTACGTCATATCTTTCAACGAGTTTCCCGCCACGGTTACTTGCGAAATTTAAGGGTCAGATAAGTAGAGAATAGTATAAAGATTTATTGGACGAACTGCAAAAGTTATCTGAATAGGAAAATGAGCAAAAAAAGTGGTGAATTGAAATGGGATTTCTTTGAGTAAGTAAATTTTGGTTTGTTGAATTCGCTCTATTATGATTAACTAGCTTCTGCCCGTGACTTCGCCTGAGTGGGTGTCGGCCATTGCGACAAAAAGTATCTGTATTATTCTAATGTATGTACTATGACAGTTCATAGTTTTATATCTAAAACTACGGAAAATCACAACGCAACCACAACTTAGCATCGCACGACGACACGGCCCGCTACACAGCTATATCACAACCACACCGGCTGCAGCGCAACTGCAATCACATTTTGTAGGTATCACAATGCAACCGCAAAACACCACAGTCAACTACTAACACGTAGCCACAGCAAGATCGCTTTTTGTGTAATGTGATTGTGATACATGTCATCAAGCCTTTATATATAGGTATGAATTCCTTGACCTTTGCTATATACATATAAACGAAGGGAGAAGGGAAGCCGCCAGTGTAAAATAAATGCACCGTCAACATCTAGCGCTATTCCATCATTTATATAACCTCATTAGAATCTGACCGATATTACAACCGGAATCTATCTCCATAATTCCTTCGTCGGTGTAGATAAAAATCCAGCCCCATAAATGCGTAGCTAAGACAGCACGGCCACAAATTCCACGCAATTGAATCGTGACTCAAACGAAGACCAGGGAACAATAAACTGCTCGATAGGAGCCTATACTCCTAGATACAACCTCCTAGACAGATTTGGATAGACACTATTTATTTGGACGCTGACATATATCCTAGCAAGATTTGTACGAGAATTGTTTTCCCGTCTTATCAGGATGTATTTGCCTGTTTATGCCTCTTTGAGAATTGGTCGGTGTATACTTTATTGGGTGCGAAAAGTTCTTTTGTTGCTATAAGCTATATTATTAGAATAATGTTAAACGATAAGAGAATCTGCATAACGAGTGTTTCCTGTTCTTTTTTTGCTAAAGAAGTGGAACTTAACAACATTTCTCACAATGTATTTTTTTTCAAAATCACAGAAGAAAGCAAAATCTTCTCCGTGACCTCATTAATCACTTCGTCCGTGTGAGTTCAAATGTTAATTCACACATTGTTGTTCTGTGCAGATAAAACTTATAATAATCGTCCCAGTATAAAGAGGCAAATCGGGCGTTAAATCACAATTCCGAGTTAAAATTCTGCAACCCATTTAGTTTTTCTTTCTGTTTTCCTTTAGAAATGTATTAATACAAAACACAGGCGGACCCACGGACCACAACTAGTATTAAATATGTATAAATAACTGTCGGGTTGTCTGCACGCTCGTCTGCCAAGTAATTTATTTCCCTGCATCCCTCTATTGTTGTCTACTGTGTTATTTTTCGCGGCATCTAAACTTGTAGCTATCCTAGTTGCTTTTTTCACAAAGGAATAAGGTAGTGGCTAGGAGAAATAGATAAGCTAGTAATTTGTTTACTTTTGTACTGTGATATATTCGAGACTATTTTTAAGATCTTCGTGCGTATTAAGTAGTAAAAAAAATATATTTTCAACCACCTTTTAAACAAGATGTTTGTTACCACAAAACTCCATCAATTGTAAACCGTTTTCAAAAATATTTTTCGACATAGGTACGACATTCTCCTTATTATTAAGTCCCATCTAAGTTTGAGAATGGAAGGAAGTCGGTTCATTTTTTACATTCTCAATTTTTAAATACTTTTTTATTTGAGCATAAGTTCCTATTCAGAGTAAAATGTTACTTTTATTACCTTCATAAAAAATATACAACATATCGAATCCAACTCGGTTGGGCAGCGCTCGGGAAGCTACGACATATCTTCTCGTCCGATATCCCGCAGTGTCTCAAGACGAAAGTCTTTGACCAGTGTGTGTTGCCAGTGATGACTTACGGATCAGAGACGTGGTCGCTCACTATGGGCCTTATCAGAAGGCTCAAGGTCACTCAGAGGGCGATGGAGAGAGCTATGCTTGGAGTTTCCCTGCGAGATCGAATCAGAAATGAGGAGATCCGCAATAGAACCAAAGTCGCCGACATAGCTCTCCGGATAGCCAAGCTGAAGTGGCAGTGGGCAGGGCACATAGCTCGAAGAACCGATGGCCGTTGGGGCAGAAAGGTTCTGGAGTGGCGGCCACGCACCGGACGACGCAGCAGAGGTAGGCCCCCCGCAAGGTGGACCGACGATCTCGTCAAGATCGCGGGAGGCGGTTGGATGCGGGCGGCTCAAGACCGGTCTGTGTGGAGAACCTTGGGGGAGCCCTATGTCCAGCAGTGGACGTCGTTTGGCTGATATGATGAAAAAATACAACAATACCTTACGTTATTTGATTACACCCACACGATGACGTCGCTAAGTAACATGTGTTCTATGCAACTGATCCTTCCAACGGTTATCCGGATGGACACAAAGCTGACAGTATTGTCAGTTAAGAACCTTTGTTCCAGAAATAAGCGAACGCTCTTGCGCCTCACATTGACGTATAAAAATAGATTTTAATACAAGGTTATATTATTATTACAAGATTATTTTACTAGCCCTTAACCAATGGCTTGATAATATTATGCTTGTCAATAGCAAAAACAATACAATTTATAATAAATGTTCCGATTTGGAATAATCCAACTACGGGCAATCAATTTATTTACTTATTGTGCCAGACGTCTTAAGTCTAAGATGATGTTTCTTATATTTATTCACTCGTTGCCTCATTCACTTATAGACTTCAGATCAAATCTCTAACAAAAAATCTAAATCTACTTTTCTCTGAAACCTTAATTTAGTAAATTGATCACAGGTAGCAACTTCACTAAAAAGGGTTAGAAATTTCAAGCCTTATGGATTAAAACAAATGATACAGGCACTAGTTGTGAATTAAAGTAACCAAGAGAAACTAGTCACAATAAATCTTCGTGGTGTGGAGCATTTCTCCTGTACCCATTGTAATATATAGCAAGATCCAATTACCTACACTCTAAGAAAAACAATATAATCGTCTTCATCACAAAAAGATTTGTCCTGGGCAGGAATTGAACCCATCACCGGTGCAACAATCAGGGCCAGTCATTACCAGACACACTATTGATAAATCAGCAAAACAAACACTAGAACCTCCTAGGCAATCCATATGAAAAAGAACATGAACAGTCATCCTATTGATATATACGCCACTCCTCTAAAACCACAATTTAAATATATAACCTAATTTGTATTTCATCAAATCGTTCTGAAGTGAGTCTTTGTTTGTGGGTAAAGAGGTCCTCTGAATCAAAATTTTGCTGAAAGGTCACGCTGGCTTGCCCTCAAGGCTCTGACTTTGGTTACCTGTCCTCCCCAAATATGTTCCTTTGTAAACCATTATAATTTAGGGGTTGCTTATACGGCCCTTCATTTTTCACTGCCTAAATACGGAATCTTTGAAGCTGGAAATTTAAAATGTAAAATTAAAATACTTTCAAGATTCTTTAGACGCAGATTCGTTTTTAAATGATGAGCTCTATATTTATTTTATTATATTATATATTAAGAACATTATACATAAATTCAAGAATAAAATAACACTTGTGATCCTTATTTGTAATGCGATTAATCGGCTTCAAGTGCTATTTGTCTGCAGTTTAGGAAGAAAGCTTTGGTTGACACAAGACCGTTTGAAATTCTAAAGCTATTGGATCGTATATATAAGTAGCCGCTCTACACAAATGCTGGAACTGATGACAGCATTCACTTTCATTGCCCATTTGACCATATTATTATACCTTACACAAGGTTATTGTCTTTAACTACGGACGAGATCTGATCCTTTTCTGATATGTGTAGTCATCGGCAATTCATCAGTCTTTAAAAAGAAGAAGCAGATATTTGTTGTCAATACTCGATAGTCTACTGTCCTACGTATACAGGATTTTAACAGGATCATCGAATCAAATCAAAATGCAAATTATATGAGACCGACATCAAAGTTTTCATCTACCATTAAATATTGAGGTATTACTGTTACGTAACGAATGATTTTTTTGGTCAAATAGTCGCGTCAAAAGCATCTAAGCACTCTAGTTTGAAGTACCTGTTACACATTTCTGAAAGGTTTCTAAGCTCACTAAGCAATTCTTGCGCATACTAGCGCTTTTAACAAAGACTTTTTGAAAAATACTGGTTAGGTATTTCAAGTATCTTATATAAATATATTCCTTTGTTGTCAAAGTAAATTTAAAACAGTATGGTAACACGACTACTACAATAAGTTTGTAGGTTTGCTAAGGCTCTTTCCTTCTACCATTCCGAAGCGTTCCAGCAGAAAGCAATTTTCATATATTCCTACAAGCATAAGACCACCTGTTCTTTAACGCAAAGAAATGCTTCTAGTTCTATCTTGTTCTCCCTATGGGCAAAGTGTGTAAGTAATTACACACTATTTGGAAAGAAAATATAAACATTCTTTAGAAATAGGCTTCGTCTATAAGGCGCTGATACACTTGAGTATTCACCTGTAGTGAGCATTCTCGCGAATGTTACAAAACAAATTAGTGTGTTTTAGCGAGCATTCTCACGTAAGAATATAGATAATACATAGAATTCGCGCTACAATAGTGGTTGAACTCAATTTATATGTACTTCGCTTTGTGTTATGATTTTAATCTAGGGAAGAATCTTCGTAATTTGTCACTAATTTAAACTTGACTAGTGATGGATGGGAGGCTTACTCAGAATAAATATCGATAAAATATCGATAATGTTTACAATAGATCCTTAGATTCGGTTTACTCAGAATTAATTTTAATAGAATGGTGATAAACTCTCGATATCGATAAATAAATTTGAACGTAGGAACATACACTTGTATGATTTATTAAACCTGTTCAAATTAAAATCTGCATTTTATTATTTAGAAACGTCATTGGTTTATATATCTTACTCTTACTCTAGAAATAATTCATAAGTGAAACTGAAGTAAACATATTGGGTAAAACTGCTGTTGTAGTGCGATTTCTATTTTTTTTTAAATATTCTCCGGACTATTTGAATTTAGAGTGTTCGCTAGAATGATCGTGAACATGTTCGGTTCGACAAAACAGAAAACGGCGAATACTCGCTGTTCTGTTACAAGTGAATGCTCAGGTGTATCAGCGCCAATGTGTATATATGTTTCTAAGAATGCTTGATTATATTTTTCTGTGATCTGATTACTATAGTACAGTTTCATATTGTTGTCAGTAATATTGAAGCAGATTATTTTGTGTGAGTTATGGAAGAATAATTTGTTGTTGGTTGCCTTAAAACAGAATATAGTCATATCCTATGTAAGCTAGATATATGTTTCATATACTATCGTTTGTTTGTATTTTTGGAAATATTCCTAGTAGATAAAAGAAGTTGTTCTGGCGGCGATAGCCCAGTGGTGTACGTAACGGACTGCCGAGACGATGGTCTCGGGTTCGATCCCCAGATACCCCGGGCACACACCTCTGACTTTTCGAAGTTATATGTGTATTAAAAAAAAATATTATCACTCGCTTAATAATATACCTGGTAGATGGCAATAGGCGAACCCCCTATTTCAATGGGACCGAAACATTACTGGCGAAAAGTGGGTGTTTAATACACCTCTGCCTACCCCTTCGGGGATAACAGGCGTGAAGTTATGTTATGTTTATAAAAGAAGTTATGTAAAACAGTAACTACAAGTAATTTCCCACGGTTTTAATCACGCCATAAGCTTGAAGTCCTTGTCCAAAACCAATCATCAATTCATACAGAAGTCACAATGCATATTTATAATGTTACATCCATGTTACATCTCCCAAAATGTACAGTTATTTCTCCACATTCACACTTAACGCTTCGCCAGTCAGCACATTATTCGAACACTATATATCCGAGAGCACCAGTCTATTACTAATCTACTCCGTAAGCCCGGCTGGAGTGTAAATTGTAACATATCGATACTCCGTAAGGCATCAGGGCGTTTTCACAGCGAATCAAATGATCAAATTCAGCCTCTATGTTAGGCTGAGCTACGTTGGTCGAAGCCACAATTCCAAGTTCCGTACCGCCTGTCTAATGGTGTTGGGCGTTGCTACTACGAGTGACTGTAGTTTATGAACGGTTCATACTATAGTTGATAATTTATAGTGTCCGTAGGCTTCAGAATATTTCAGTATTACTTTAATACTATTTCATGGCCTTTTAACATCCAACGATCCTTTAAAGAATTTTCTGGCTTCTGAGATAACATACAGACAGGTGTATGTTTAATCAATATTATAGTTGCAGCTGTTTTAAATTATTACTGTATTAAATGACTGCTGCAGTGTTTAGCGACAGTGTTATTGAGTTAAAAGTTTAAGTGTTAATCTTAATTGCTCGGCTGTTTCGGTTTCCATACGAAGAAATATTGAGTTCTCGTAGCAAGAAGAGGGGGGTTACACCCTGTGCCTTCAAAAGCAAATTCAGCTGATAGTTCTGCACTCAATTACTCAACTGACAACGTCACTTCTACACGCTCTACTGAAACTGTTTTACTTCTGATGAAGAAAGCATTACAAATAGAGTCAAAGAAAATGAATTTGAACTGCAGTAGTTACGTTACACGGACACTTAGGTAATGACATAGAAATTGTACCCCCATCAGTTTGGTTAGTGCTTCGTTTACCTGTTTTATTTAAAAACGTTATTTACTTTTAAACGTTACAAAGATCAATTTATTGACCTTTTGGGCCCTTCAGGGAACAAGGGTAATAAAGTGGTTGTACACTAGAGAGTTCTTGTTCTGTGTTATTGCTATTTGGAGCTGATTCTGAAATACTAGTGCAAAATAATATGTCCACGTTTTTATTTATAGATGCTGTAAATTATAAATTTAAAAAATGAAGACATATTTTTATTCATATCGGAGAAAGTATTATATGAATATAATTTGTTCTGTTTTAAAATATGGTATTCATCTTTGATAAACGATGCAGAACAGAACAGACCACCATGCAGAGGGTGTCGGTTTCTAATCCACGGAACACTCCACTGATTTTTCGAACGTGTTTGTTATTTGAATCTTTGTGAAGTCCTCCGTGATACAGGATTTATTTATAATTGTTGTGTCGTGAGTTGGTTTTTTAAAAGGAAAATAATTTCATCCAGGCCTCATCATAAGTAACGAAATGAAAGAGGAATAGTTGATTAAATCAGGCGTTTCTTGGCGGAACTCCATTGTAACCTAATGGAAGGAAAGAGGAACCCACCACGCACCCTCAGATTGACCACCCCAACTATTGCAATAAAAAAAGGTTGACAATACCGAACTCCTCTAAAAGGATAAGGGATATAGGAATAGTATGGGTTCCAGGAAGATACCTGACTTGCAGTATCCCGCTGTATGCGCCGACTATTCTTTGACACGTGTTTCGCCTCTGTACGAGGCATCCTCAGGAGCGATGGGCAACGACTGAGCTCAGTCGTGGAGGATGCCTCGTATTGTCAATCTTTTTCTATTGCAATAGTTGGGGTGGTCAATCCGACGGTGCGTGGTGGGTTCCTCTTTCCTTCCATTAAGAGGAATATAAAATGCATGCCTTTTATTAATAGGTTAGAATTTGGTAGAGGGTGCACGCAGTTGCGCTCGCACATTTTTTAATATGGCCTTCTTTGCCCGACCGCTTGAGAATTTCGTAAAAATCCCTTATTATTGCACCCCAACGGTTCTCAACGAACAATAGTTTTGGCTATGCGTTGTCTGTCAGTCAGTAACGGAAGAATCTTTATATATAAAATTCTTGCGTTACTTACTGACTGACAGACACGCTACAGCCGAAACTATTGGGCGCAAGAAGCTGAAATTTGGCATGTATGTTCCTTGGAGACCGTAGGGGTGCACTAAGAAGGGATTTCCCGAAATTCCCACGGGATCGGCCAAAACGGGTAAATTAAAAACAATTGCAGGCTTAGCTGCTGGCGTCCTCTAGTTTTATATATACAGATGGAATGTTAGGCCATGTTCAAAGAAGTCTGTACACTCATACATTTAAAGTTGTAACCACATACCAACAACATTAATTCAAGAATTAATACACACACATATACAGTGTATTATAGCACACTTGTAGTGGCCCTTATTTGCAATGCGGTTAATCATCCTACCCAAGTGTAATTGGTCTGCAGGTTACGAAGAAAGTTTTGGTTGATACAGCAGCGTTGGAAATTGTAAAGTTATAGGGTCATAAAATTGGCTGCTCTACACAAATGTTTGAACTGATAGCTTTTAATTGCCGTGGTATATACGCTGGCTTCAGCAAGTGCGTAGGGATTGTGCATTTTCATATAAAATCGAAGTGCGGTAAGCCGCATACGGTGCTTGGCACTCCGGCCAGCCACTAGTGCATTCACGCTCTTAAAGTATAACATTTTTACAATAACATACCATTGTTGATAAACCAATCACGTTCAAATTAACATGCAATGCAATCTCGTTTATGCGAGACCGACATCAAAGTCTTTAAAGACCATTCAAGGTTGAAGTATTATTATTACGAAACGAATGCACTTTTTGGGCGCATAGTCATTTCTAAATGATTTAAGCACTCTAGTTTGAAATACCTATACACATTTCTGTAAGTTTTCGAAGCTCGCTTAGTAATATTTACGCATACTAGTCTTTCCTACAAAGACTTTTTGAAAAATACTGAATAGGTATTTCAAGTACCTATCTCATATAAATATAGTCATTCATTGTCAAAGTAAATTTAAAACGGTATGGTAACATTACTACTACAATATGTGAGTAGGTTTGCCGTATATACGTAGGTTTGCTTCTACTGTAACGAAGCGTTCCATCATAGATACAAGCATAAGAACTCTAGCTATTTTAAAACAAATATGTGCTTCTTGCTCCCTCTTGATTTTCCCATTCAAATGGTATGTAAGTAAATAAATCTAGTTTCTTTAGAAGTGTGTTTTCTTTAGGTCACATACCTAAAGAAAACACACTTCTAAGGAACTTGTTTCGAAGAATTTATGAAAATCTCTTCTCAGTTTTCCATTATCATAATACAGTTTCTACCTAATGTTGATGATGGTATGTGATTTATTCTATGATATTTCATTGCAGATTCTTTAAAAGAAAATATAATCTGGTCCTGTGTACACTAGATATTCTTTTCATATAATATAATTTGTTTGTATATATGGAAATGTTCCGAGTAGATAAACTAACTAATGTAAAACAGTAACTACAAGTAATATCACACGGCTATGATCATGCCATTAGCTCGAAATTCTTGAACTAAGCCAATCATCAAATCGTACAGAAGGTACAATGCATATATATAAAATGTTACATCTCCCAAAATGTACAGTTATTTCTACATATCTACATGTAAACGCTTCGCCAGTCAGCACATTATTCGAACACTACTATCCGAGAGCACCAGTCTATTACTAATCTGCTCCGTAAGCCCGGCTGGAGTGTAAATTCAAACACAACCGTTCCCCGTGAAGGCATCGTAGCGCTTTCATACATACATACATACATACATTGTACATTATATAACAGTAAAACAAGAGAGACACCCTGACCTCAATAATACAAGTTTTACTTAGTTAGGAGTTTCAAATATTTCTGAGATTTACATGTGCAATAAACTATTTTTATGATATTATTTATACATAGACTCATGCCTGCTTCCCCGAAGGGGTAGGCAGAGGCATATTAAACGCCCACTTTTCGCCAGTGTTTTGATCCCACGTAATAGGTGGCGAGCCTATTGCCGCTAATCGGGATATTTTGTTTGCCTGAGCCTTGTCCGTTGATCGGCACCACTTGCATGTGAGGTTGGCTTGGGACCCTAAGTTCTTGGTGGGAATCTATGCACCCTTTCACTTTCGCGCTTTCACAGCGAGTCAAATGATCAAATTCAGCCTCTAAGTTAGCTGAGATGGTCGAAGCCACAATTCCAAGTTCTGTACCGCCTGTCTAATGGTGTTGGGCGTTGATACTACGAGTTACTGTAATTTATGTAAGGTTGTAACTGTAGCTGATAAATCTCGTAATGTCGTTGTGTTCCTTTAAAACCATTTCATGGCTTTTTAGCATCCAAAGTTTCTTTAATCAAATTATCTGGCTTCCGACATAACCTACTCCTACATACCTACAATGGTTTATGTTTTGTCAATAATTATTATAGTTGTATCTATTCTATTTCACTAGGTATTTTGTTTGTTTTGTAGGTTGTACCTATTTATTTGTATTAATTGACTGCCGCAGTGTTTAGATATAGTGTAATTGAGATTTAATTGAAAATCTAAATAAAATTAACTTGAACTGCAGTAGTTACGTTACAAAAACTACTAGTACTGGCATAGAAATTGTACCCCCATTAGTTTGGTTAGTATAGTTCACCTGTTTTATTTAAAGATGTTTTAGTTTTAGACGTTTATTTACTTTTTAACGTTAAAAAGGTCAATTTATTGACCTTTTGGGCCCTTCAGGGATCAAAGGTAATAAAGTGGTTGTACATTAGAGTGGCGATGAAAAAGAGTGACCGTGAGTTTTATTGCCCGTTCTTTCTCATAGTTTTATGCCCTTGCTTTGCGAACGTGGCAGTACATGTAAATCTTTAATTAATTATTTTTTAAATTTGACGTTCATAAGTGTGACTTTGTGATTTAAATGAATAAAGGATTTTGACTTTGATTTTGAGTGTTTGCAGTCTGTGTAATTGTTGTGAGGTGCCTAATCTGTAGAACAAGTGCAAACAATAAATAAACATTTATTAATAATAATAATATATTTATTTGCTAAAAATATGATGTATGGGGTGTTACAATATAAAGCATGCAAAATTTTAATACATGTTAACGGCAGCGACAATAAACAATATATTTGATATAATTTGAATTCTTGAACATGGTACTCGACTTTGATAAAGGATGCAGAACAGAACAGACTGCCATGCAAAGGGTGTCGGGTTCCAGTCCACGGCGCGCCCCACTGACTTTTCAAAGTTATGTGTGTGTCAGTGTGTGTCAATTTGAATCTTTGTGATGTCCTCCGCGATACAGGATTTATTTCTAGTGCGTGAGTTAGTCTTTTATAATATACATTTTTAATACACACATAACTTCGAAAAGTCAGGGGTGTATGCCCGGGGTATCTGGGAATCGAACCCGAGACCATCGTCTCGGCGGTCCGTTACGTACACCATTGGGCTATCGGATCTTACTCTAACCAGATATGACAGAATATTAGCTTTTCTACAGTGCTACTGTCATTTGATCTTCGCAATCAAAATGGTAAAACAATTTCTGTAGCTTTGATAAAAACCAGTGGCTGTTCAAGTGATAACTAGGAAAAAACAGTAAGTACCTATCCGAAAAATAATTGAGCAATGTATTCATCATTTGCAGTAAGCCTAATGTTACTTATTTATTTGTGTCTGAAGTTGTTAGTTTCTCTAAACTAAGCTAACCACCGACACTTTGGTTTGACGGTCCTCTGTTCACCTAGCTACGTATCTTAACCCTAGAACTTGTGTGATGCGGGACCTAACTTTGTCTGACACCCTAAGGAGTCATTTATAATTACGAGTGGCAATGTTGTAATGTTGAACTTGCTCAAATTTTTAAGTTGATAAAAAATATAGGTATGTACAGAATTTGTTACCACTTCAATAATTTTACGAATCATTCAAATATATAGATATTTCATTTTATTATTTATCTGTTTGTGACAATTTTTTTTTTATGAATTACTATGCAACCAATAAACAATCAATAAATCATGTATGTAAATGAACATAAAGTAACTTAAATTATGTTTTTTTGTTTTGTTTTTCTTCTTGCTTTTATATAAAAAACTCCCGCACCAGGACTAAAGGTGATTTTCCACCAGAGTGGCGAGACGAGACTAGGCGAGAAGAGAATTGAAATCGCACTGACCCTTTTCCACTAAAAATTGCCATCGCGAGCTCGCGCTTGACCGCCGCGCCGCCCGTAGGCTTCATTAGATAAAGATATAGGTACAGTGCTGTTTGAGTTCGTGTTGCAATACACACGCAATTTCTATCGCGAGAAGCGTGTTTCTGTTGCAAAGTTAATTTAAACTCTATGACGGAAGCAATACGGTTCATTTTTACACAAACAAATATTTCAATTCACGCCTCGCATATTCTCGCCAATCCATACTGTTTCCACCAAAGATGCGCTGGGAGAGAATTGAAAATTTGCCATACAAATTTCAATTCTCTCCTCGCCTCGCCTCGTCTCGCCACTCTGGTGGAAAATCAGCTTAATTCCTGTATTGCGGGGGACTTTACAATCATACAACTAACAGACACAATGAACACCCAGCCTCGAAACAACAAGTTATGAATCACACAAAGTGTTGTCTAGTGTGGGGATCGAACCCACAATACTCGGCGCTGTGTCAAGCGGCCTAACCTCATTTAGTCTTCACAGTCTTATATACTTAAAATTAGTAATTGTTCTCTAATAAATACCTATCGAACCATTAGTCATAGTACCTATGTTATGTGTTATAATAGTATGAATTTGTTACTTAAAAAGCACGATGGGTTTGCCATATCTAAACAGATAAAAGCCAAAAAAAAAGAAAATACTGCCTCATTAGTTTGGTTGGAATTTTCAATACCGAGGAAATTTATTTTACAACAAAAACATCACTCTTCAACTTTTTACAACTTATTAACACCATCCCATGTTACAACCAGACAGTCTCGTCAATCAAGCACTTTGTACTTGATAATATTAGTCGAAACTTAGTTATTCTATTAAAAGCGAGTTATGAACTTACCAAGAACAACTAGGTAATTAACTAAACCAAATTAAATTGTAACAATATTCATAGATATTTGTTTAATGTCCTTGGAATTTATATTGTCAAACTGAAACGGCTGTTGCCCGTTGAAAGCGTTTGATTTAAAATCGAGATAACGTGGATGCATTCCATCGCTATTGTAATTTTCTTTTCTTTTCTTTTTCGTGTGGCTTACTATGGTGTCGATGGTGTCGGAGTTTCTAGAGCACATGAAGGCGTGGGCTTATTATTCTTGTCCCAAAACAAGAATCGGATCCAACAGCTATTCGTTCCCTCCGAAGTTCCTATAGGTTATTGGATGATTCACACGATTAGCACTAGCACGAAATTAGCAAATCGACAAATTTTAATAATCTTAATTTTCTGTTGGTGATTTATAGGCCGTAAATATTCATGCAATAACTCCACAGCATGGTAGGGGTCTGATGTAAATGCCACAACAAGCGGTCACCCATCCGAGTGGTGACCTCTGCCAGCATTGCTTTACTTTGCCAATCGGTTACAAACTTCTAGTGAATACACCCTAGGAGCGTTCCGCCTGTTGAACGTTCGTGATCATTTACACGTAATTTATGACCGATAGAGCTTTCCTAGTTTCAACTAGCACGAGCAATGCAATTACATAATCAAAGGCGTAACTACTTCATTGAGACTGCTTATTGATGGACCGCTTGTTCTGCTTTTGTGTTGTCGATTAGGAGGCTGTCAACTTTGAGCTGTTCAGTTAGAGATGCATAGTTACAAGCTCTAGCAAGCTAATAGCTTAAGAGATGTCAAATAAGCATTCGCGCCTGTAAACTGGCAAGTGGCAGCGATCTCGCTGTGGGGATTATGCTTATCTATCCATATCATACAACTATACTTCTAGTATAGTGCAAATCTCTTAAAAAGTTGAAGTACTAGTAATCATGAAAACTTTTGTACCGAGACTACACGAAAATCGCGAAATATATTTTCAAAGTGAAACTCAATTTCGTTTATTCATCTAGGTCACAAGGTGACGCTTATGAACGTCAATTATTTTAAATCAAATTACTTAATGCTTCTACATTTACATTTACTGCCTTGTTCGCAAAGCAATATGTAGAACCACGAGAAAGAACGGGCAATAAAACTCGTGGCCACTCTTTTGATATACATTCCTACGTAATCAGGAAAACAAAACTGATCCTTAGCTTACTAGCAACTTTGAAGATACACACGCTTCTCACATAAACTATTATGCAAACGTAAGTATTAGGTGCGGTACGGAAGCACCTTTACATGTCATTACTGTAAAGCCTCAACAGACATTACATTATTCATTAACACACAAACGATCCATAAATCATGCTTAAGTAGTAGACGAGTGCTGATTTGAGCTCAAATGACCCAGCTTGTCTCGAATAGCTTCCATATAGAAGGTGCCTTACCTCCCATTTTACACGTAATGACAATGTATCTGCACAGTTTTATGATGATTGGTTAAGCAGTTATAGCGTAATAGCTTAACAAACATTTTGGGTAACTTTAAGGACTATAACAATGGGTAGCTACAAACAAGGACCTTTATTTGGTAAACAGTATGTAGATGATAGTAGCGTTATTAGAATGACAGGACAAGTAAAATGCCACGGGTCCCCTGCCTCAAGGAGCTCTTTTCTGGAAAGGTCGGTGAACGTAGGTAGATCCTTAAATATTCCAACTAAACAAAAACAAAAATATGAAATCAAAATCGTGTACTCATTTGTAATGAGAACCGTTTGAACGTATTTCACATGTAACCTAAAACAATATTATGATGTGTTAGTGGGAGTTTTGCATTCAATTCCTTTGCAATTTAGCAATAACGTCATAAGCAATAAACTCGTTTCCTAAACACCTTTATCTTATGACTCTAACTTTTGTCGTAAAAGATTTAAGTAAATAATCAAATAGCTGTCTGACTACTGATGTTTGTAGCCAAGGCACTTCACAAAAATTTACGTTTAAGCGCTGTCAAGATTTACTCTCGAATACTTTCCAGAAGTCAGCATCCTCATCACTAGCATTGCACGTGTTGAGACTCTAAAATCTTGGAACCATGTTATTAATTTTGACAGAATATAAGCTTTTGCAAGCACCCGGAATCCATGTTTGCAAAGCACCTAAATAAATACCAATTGTGCCTACCCTGAAGACCCGTGGACATTAAAGATTAATAACCCTTTCTTCTTAAAATACTCAATAGCTTCGAACACATGCATAAATAAAATCGTTTTGCTCACTTGCACGGGACATTCTCTGTTTCATTTGAAATGAATACGCTGTGGTTGCCCCATATTTCCCTTGGGTCCATATTGTGAACTATTCATATATGGTACCGTTTTATGTTAAAATTGTCTTTATACCTTTTTATTCTACGTTTCTCACTGGTTACTTTGTGAGATAAGGTGGTTCAAATTAATAATTGTCAGCATCATAACAGTATCCCGCGTAAATACATAATTTTCAAGTTGACGCCTGATATCCACTTTCTAGTCTAACGAAATTTGTCTGAATATTACTTATTAATCTGGGCAATCCCCAGCCGCATAATATCATCATATCATTTCTCATAGTTTGGCGATCAGTGTGGTATTTATCAACATGTATGTGTTTTTTTATATAACCTTATGTTTATAAGTTGTCAAGTGCCTTAGTGCGTTATGTTTACAATTATAATTACCTACTGTTTCATGCTGTTCATACATATATAAAGATATTAAAATCTTAAATCTTATCAGCTGACATATGTATTTCTGGCCAACTTGCCAAACAATTCACAAGTCAATTTCTTCTATAAAAACAATCTACTAAGCGGAAAAGGCCAGTTTGCATAACAGCTACTCTTTTATTATACTCAGAATAAAAATACGCTATATAAGGCTATTCAGATTTAATTAACATTCAACCGGGATTAACCGCGATTAATTCCGAACTAAGTTTTATTGAACACTATTTAGCACCTATAAATCGTTTAAGAGAGGTATCATAAAAGTAGGTTTTATGCCGTGGCCTTCAAAGGTCTAGTATATATTTAACCTGGCAATTGTGGCTAAATGAATTACGCTATAAAGTTTATTTAACCTCGGCTTATTAGCTCATGAGATGGTTATAATATATTTTTGATTAGCTGGTTATTGAAGGCTCAGAATCTCTGAAAATATCCATACAACTACTTTGCAAAGCAGTAAAATTTTCTTTTGCCTTTTTCCACCAGATCTGAGCGCGACAGATCTGTAGGTATACATATAAATTATGCTAAAGGGGTAGAAGGATGGATTTTGGGATACGTGTAACATAAAATTCATTCGATCACCATCTTAAAGACAGCAAATGTTTGGTCCGATGTTTCAACATAGTTAACACCAACCTTAGTCACGGCATGATGGTATTTTTTGTAATTTTCATTACATTAGTATAACATTAATTGGTAAAAAAAATGAATTTGATCAATCTAACTTGCATATTAGCGCAATATTGGCACTATGGAGCCAAAGAAAGAGGAGTAGTTTAAGATGAAAAAACAAATAACAAAATAGCACAATGGTGTTGTTGTGTACATTTACCGTTTTCTATTCGCCTGATTGGAATCAACATAATATAATATTCTACCACATACACACATCACCATCTAGTCCCAAACTAAGCAGAGCTTGTACTATGGGTACCTACTAGATAATGGATAAACATACTTATATACTGTTTTTTTGTAAAAACATACATATTATACATAGAAACACCTAGACCAAGACAAACATCCATGTTCATGCACACAAATGTTTGACTTGAGCGGGAATCGTACCCGCGTCCTTCAGCGTAGCATGTACATGTACATACAAAATAAGTTATATCAAATATTGTTTGCGTAGGTTTCAAACCAATACTAAGCTAAATTATTTGTTGTCTCCGATATCATGAAGGTAAGAAATATTTTTGCTTTTACTTGCAGTAGGTAATACAGTAAACATTTAAACAATTATATAAGTTGTTATGATAATATGTATGTACTAGAGGACATTCGCATCTACTCCCACTCATATTATTTTTACTTAACCGCTTCTTCGCGATCCCTTGGGAATTTCTACAAATCCCTTCTTAGTACAGCTCCATGGCCCTCAAGGAACATACATGACAAATTACAGCCCTTCATTTGCGCTCTATACTTTTGGCTGTGCGGTGTCTGTTAGTCTGTAGGTAACTTAAGAATTTTATATTTACAGATGAAATGTCTTAGTGAATTTGGTTTGATAGGTTCGATTAGCTACAAGTGGTTAGGGGCGTGTAAATGTCCCGAATCACCGCAAACGTTGCGTGAGTGCGTAATATTATGTTTGACAAGTTAGTACCACGAACATGTACCTATTTCAATTACTATAATTAATTTTGTTAAAGTAGTTTATGCCTTTTAATATTAAAATGTGTATTTCTATTTTGATTAACTTTGACTTTGTATACGTTGGCAAAAAATATGTTGAAAAATGCAAGAAATAATGTTTCTTTTCGGTAGCTGATTACGAATAGCCTGAATATTTGAAAAACTTTGGTGCTATATTTAGAATAGTATAGTAGTATTTTTTTTGTAATACTGCCCCGAGTATTTTAAAAATCATATTAGTCAAATACCTACTTTGTCGGGCTGCAATTCTCTTGCGGCATACTACAATCTTCTAAACTTATTGTAATGTTTCTAACACTTGTCTGACAAACAATGATAAATATTGCACCAAAATAATAACACTTTCACTATTTGCAATTTTTATTTATTGCGACTCCGTACGACGAGGGCAAACACATAAATACTTTAAGTAACGTTTAAATTACGTACAAAGCGTGTCAAAGACGATATTTATGAGACTTACGCCTGTAATCTACGAAGGGGTAGGCAGAGGTGTTATATTAAACCCACATTTCGCCATGAATTTTTAGGTCCCACGTAATAGGGGGCGAGTCTATTACCGTTACCGGGCACATCACCAGACTCCGTGCTGCTACTGAGAATTCGGAAAAACCTAGTAACACATTTGCCCGACCCGGGAATCGAATCCGGGACCTCCAGTTGCATACGCTATCCACTGGACCACGGAGGCAGCCATTTATGATAGGACACTTGTTAAATGTTGTTTTTAGGAAAATATAGTCGCCCGAGGAAAATGGATGGGTAAACTAATGTTTCAGATACTTATCGTGAACTAGGCACTAACGTCCCAGGAAATATGATACGAACGTCTAATTCATCGCTAGATTGAAAAATCAATTTAACTGCTACGAAGGACTAGGCTATGACCTAATTAAATGTTTTATGGTAAGTAACTAATCAACAAAATAAAATAAGAATACAATATCACTACATAGTATAAAACATAGTCTGTCTTCTGTCTGTCTGTCCCTATGTTTGCTTAAATCTTAAGAACTACGCAACGGAATTTAATCCAGTTCTTTTTTAAATAGATAGAATGATTTAATAGGAAAGTTTATACGTATAATTGGCGCGACCGCTGGCGACGTCTAGTTAATTATAAATAATTAATTTTAATTTTCGATTCTTGTATATTTATTATGCTTATTTTCATACTAGAGGATGCCAGCAGCTACGCCTGCAATATTTTTAAATTTACCCGTTTTGACCGATCCCGTGGGAATTTCGGGAAATCCCTTCTTAGTGCAACCCTACGGTCCCCAAGGAACATACATGCCAAATTTCAGCTTTCTGCGCCCAATAGTTTCGGCTGTAGCGTGTCTGTCAGTCAGTCAGTAACGCAAGGATTTTATATATTAAGATTTAAGTTATAAAAGTATTAAAAATTACTTTATATGATATGCAATGGAATCTAAGCTTAAGCAGATCATATTTCCTCTCTTTCAAACATGGTTACTACACTAATCCAACATTTGACTTCAATTACTCTACTTTTACCTATTCAATTGCGATCATAAACTTAAAATCATGTAACCACACTCTAACATAAGTATCGTAGAGCAATATAAAACATTTTAATTACAATAAGCTAAGAGAATAAAGTTGTTAAAAGTAAAAATTTAATATACCTACACCATAAAATTGATTAAGTGTATGTATACAAGTGTGTTTGTAAAACATTATTAAAATTTTACGATATTTGTGTAGAGTTGAGCTAATATTTTAAGATTTTATTGTATAATTTGACTAGCTGTTTCCCGCGGTTTCACCCACGTCCTGAGGGAACTACTTCGCGTACCGGGTTAATTTATAGCCTAAGTTACTCCTTGGTACATCAGCTATCCGCCAGTGAAAGTCCCATCAAATTCGGTCCAGCTGTTCCGGAGATAAGCTAGAACAAACAGACAGATAGACAGACAGACAGACGAAAATAGTAAAAAATGTCATTTCGTTATATGAACCGTGTATACATCCATATGCATTAAGTAAAAAGCAGTTATTTTAATATTACAAACAGACAATCCAATTTATATGTAAAGGCCCAACCACACGGCACAATTTTACCACTGATCAAATTTTCAATCAAATTGACTTTGCCCGTCTACACGACACAATCAAATCATTGATTTTCATTCCGTCCTCCCGATTGGTTAAAATCTGGTGGTACCGCCCACCCGATGAATTTGAGTTGGATGACTGGCGTCTACACGTCACGATTTCATTTATTTATTTATTTATTATATTCAGTTACTCTCGGCACTTACAGGTTTGTTGCCCAACACGTGCTGAGAGTCATTTAAAATAATTAAATACGGTAAAAATACACTAGATAAAATAAAATCAATAGCATTGGAATTCAAGGAATCAAGTGATTTAGTCAAGTTGGACGTAAAATCGTGCCGTGTGGATAGGCCTTAAAGATTAATATTGTAGGTACCTTAAGGCGCTGTCCTAAGCGACTGTTTCGGTAAATGAGGGGGTGAAGCAGGGGAGGTGAAGGGCGCTTAGCTCCGTCTGCGGGGCGCCCCCCTTCATTCTAATCGCGTGCGGCCGTATTCTGGTGACATCCGTATTCCAATATTTCAAAATCGCAAGCAAAACGTTTTTGCATATTGAATTGAGATACTGATATTAAAATGTATATAACATAAATCAGTCCGTTTGTACAATATGGGCATAGCGCAATTTTTGTTCTCAGTGGAGCCATGAGCAAAAGTGGTTTACGTTAGACGTTATTGGTATTAATAGCTGACGAAAGTAGGTAAATACCTACGTGCTGTAAGATGATAAAAATAATTAAGTCAGTTCCACGTAGGGAAAGGCCCTTATTATTTTTGTTTTGTTTTTGTATAAAAATGGTGAAGCGGTTCATAGAATACCTACATCTAATTCCATTCCTGCCAGTTTTCAAATCTGTTTTGCAATAAATTGTCTGTGACATACGGGCGGACAGACAGACAGAAATGGCGAATCTATAAGGGTTCCGTTTTTTAAATTTTCAGCTTCTAAGCGCAAAAGCCGTATATCAACTAAAGTGAGTTACGAGATAATTGAAGTTTAGTAAAAGTTAATTTATTTTATTTATTTATGGATGTTTTATTGTTATTATATGTATAATTATTGTAGTAAAGGTTTCGAAATACGTCGCCGTTTTTAGGGGTTGTGAGTGATTGGTTTCCTCTGAAAAAATAAAATCTCCAAACATCGGTGTGTAGGTATGGCACTGCCAACTTCTACATTCTTCACACTAGTTTAATAAACTAAGGTTGACGGAGCCCTGCTTCCCAGGGCTCTTATTTTCGGATTAAGGGTCAAAACAGAACCTAACATAACCTATTTAGTTACTTATTACAGTCGCACCTAAGGCACTCGAAAGCAATGACGCACAAATTTGACATTAGCTGTCAATATGATCATTCCAAGATGGCGGGTTTGCGTTTCATTTCACGTTTTTCACATAAAACCTAAAAATGACATTTGTCAAACTGTACTAAAGTATAAAAACTACGTTCCGTTTTGCATAATTGCCGAAGTATTCAAGAATTTTTGGAAATTATTTAAAAATATTTAGACGCAACGCCGGCAGCCAAAATTACTTTTATGGGATTAAAACTAACTCCCTTGAGCCCCCTACACACCAATACCCTCAAATTCAGGCGACTCGTTTCGAAACCCAACCCATTATTATTTTTCAAAATAGATGAAATACCAAAAATATATGTGGATATACCTTATTCATGAGATACTACTATGTCGCTTAGAAAATTATAGAATTAAAATTTGAGTTACTGCTTTTTCGTTAGCATACATATACATAATTTACATGTTTGTATGGAAAAATATAAAAAAATCTTTCGCTTAAAATATGTGTTGTTTCAAAGAAAATAAATATTAAAAGATATTTATTTATATTTTTTATCATTTACTAAGAAAATACAGAGTTTACAGCTCATCAAAAGTTTGCTGTCTGCTACAACCCGGCAGGTTTTCTTTATTCTCATCGTAAGTTAAAGGCAGTGTGTGAGGTGATGAGGCTTCAAAACTTATTATTTGCTGTTGTTCACGAGGCTCATTTTCATTTACTTTCCTTTTACGGCTTGGTACTGCAGAAACTTCAAGCACTATGAAACATTTTCCTCTCCGTGATCTCGCAATGCCATTCCTTGAGCTTGACGAGAATCAACCATTTCAGGCAGCTGCCAATTCATATAAAACGCCACAAGCTTTTCTTTCATTGTCGTCTCCCAGAAAAAATCATCTCTTTCTTTAATTTCTATTTTTAGTGGTATACTTTCGCCACTCCACACAAACATTTTGTTTGCGTGTAACGTGGCGTTGCCCCTGAATTTGGTAATCAATTACAATATTTGTTTAGACTAGTCAGTTCACTTTTTTATCATGTTTCCATATTTGTATTTTATTTGCTCTTGTACTATTCTCCAGACCATTCTTATAACTTTAGAACATAAAATTTTCACAATCGTGTTTGGACCTATTAATCCATCTGGCGTGGCACTAATAAACGGATAATCCACAAGGCTCGATTGTTACATTTTCTAGCTGCGCCAGTTGTTGCAAAGCCAGTTGTTCATTTTAGACTCCATGCGCAACTGCTTTTACATTGCAAATATTTTATTTGTACAAAGTAATTTTTACTAAGTTGGTTTTACTGCTGTTATCTCTTCTTTTTACCACTATACCAAAATTTGAATCTGTCAACATATTCTTACGCAATTCAAACCAGTCACTGCTATCCCTCTTAATTTTTTTGCTTTTCACTAGGGAGTTGAGTTAAATTTGTTAAAAAAATTGTTTGGCATTTCTTGGCTAGCTCTTGAACAAATCGTGTTAGGAATTACTGCAGTCAAATGTGTGTAAGACGTTGCAGAACTGCTATCTTTAATTTCACTGTAATTACAATAAATATAATTAGTTAGGTACTTTATTATTTAAAAAAAATACTATAACTTGTGTTATAGCAAACAGATAAGTCACTCTCTTACTTATAAACGATTGATTTTAGAAATAAAAAAGATATTAGATGTACTGAGACGTACCTAATAGTTTATGAATAATCAGAGTTTTACCCGATGTACCTAAATAGGTTTATATTTACAACACAATAATACAACATTCGTTACCGCTTGTGTGCGGACTGCGGAGCGCCATATTAGCGCTGTTTATTGTTCGCCGTGGCGGCATCTTAGCGCTCCAGGAGCTCTGACAAGCTAATGAATTTGAAATAAAGGTACATAAAATGATTCGATTTTATGTTATTACTCTTTCAAATATTGAAAACTGTGGCAACTATGTATTGTGAGAATAATTTATATAATTATATTATGCATAATCGATAATCTATTACATAGTCAGTCATAAAAGACTTATGAAAATAATTTGTGTAAAAATGTTACATAATATTTCATAATCACTTGGCCATGGACGAATTTATATTTTATTACGACGCTTTCTTGTACAAATCCTTCGTAGAAATTTATTTCTCTAACTTTCCATATTTTATTCTTCTAATTATATATTTATAAGCACAGAAACAATAACACATTAAACGCAACAAGAATATAAACTTAGGTCCTAATTATATGTGCCCATAGTCACATGAAAAGCCTATTTGATTCAAAGTATTCAGTCTATAACATAAAATATGAAATTACGAACTCAAATCAGCGTATTACATTATCAAACAGGTTTACGTGTAATTTCGTGCAGCGGAGACGCAAGCGACATGACCTATCTCTCACAGGGCTCATAGCCGAATGATGAGGTCTGGGCGGGGCGTAAACTAGCAACTGACACTCAGTACACCGCTTATGCTAATAAGGTTTAAATTGCTGAAGCGTTTGATATTGATAGGATCTACCGAGCGCCAAAATCATAGACGTTTGGCAGATTTTATTTAATTTTACAAAATATACACGTATAATATGAAAATAAACTAGGTAATTCTTTAGTTCATTAGGTTTCCTACAATATTATTAAATAAAATATGACAGCTTACGATCAAAATATTGCAAACAGTGAGACGAAATATTATTTTCTGCCTCGTTTTTGTGATTTTTTTACCGTGATTCTATTTTACATACATGAAAAATTCTTTCAAAAGTCTTTTGTTCAGACTTTTGACTTTAAGCTCTATTTTTTACTAGTTTGTAACATGTACCGTTATGGCTAGTTGCGCGACGAAAAATTTGGTGTTCCACGGCTTCTGAGGTATAACAGCGCCTTAATAGAATTCGAGTACGGGTTATTGGTTTAAATTGGCACTTCGACGTCCAATCGGTCTCGTGCCATGGATTCGATTACCATACAGAATAATACTTTGTAGGTAACTGCTGTAAGAATTGCCTTTTCAAAGAATGTACAAGACCATTTTCCAGATTGGACGAAGTATATTATAATATTTTTTGCTATATGAATAATCCCCATCGCTGTACAAGGTTCAAAGAAATTGTAAAAGAGATAGCAATAGAAATAATACCTAACAAATGAGTCAAGTATTTTCTGCCTTAAATCAACTATCGAAGTTAGAATGTGTTGACCCTCACCCTTGTAGAAATGCGCGTTAAACTAATGGAACTGAATGTTTATACATATTTAGGTACCTCTATTATTTAACACTAATTTATTATTCACAAAAAATAGCACTGACGTTGAAATTATATCAGAAACCGGTGCGATAATGTCAATCAAATCAATATTCAGGACAACACTAATTTGATTTTAATTAAAACCAATCATACAACCATGTCGTGCTGTTTATTATTGTACGAACTAAACGTTAATTTCGACGACAAGTAACAAGTCTTCGGTAGTATAGTGGTCAGTATCCCCGCCTGTCACGCGGGAGACCGGGGTTCGATTCCCCGCCGGAGAGACTCCTTTTTGCAAATACACTTGAATTTGAAATGTTTTCTAAACCATTTATTTTAAACATAACGCGTCTTATACTACTATACAGGGTGTAAAAAGACCCTTAAGGAAAACTGAAATCCCATGGTGTACCAATCACTATGAACATTTTTTACTTGGGCACCATACCTGGGAAATTACTGTTTCAGGAGATATTGAGGCTGAAAGTTAGAATGGAATTTTTCTAATTAGGTACAAAATCGATGCATTTAGCCCGCCAATATGTTCTCTAGATGCCCTATAACTCCATGGATAAGTAGGTATTTCGAGCATTGTACGCGCGCGCTTTTAATTGCGGTTTAAAAAATGTGAAAATTAAAAAAAATCGTTTCTCATTTATTATTTTTGGTTATTTGGTATGACTTGGCATGATGTCCACAACGAGTAGACTTCGGCTTGGTGATGGGTTTTGTGACACCCTGTATAATAAGCTGAAGAGTTTGTTTGTTTGTTTGGTTGGTTGAACGCGCTCTAATCTAATATCAGGAACTACTGACCCGATTTTAAAAAATATTTCAGTGTTAGATACCCCATTTATCGAGGAAGGCTATTGGCTATATAACATCGCGCTATGAGTGACGGAAGCGGAGCAGTAGCCTTAAATATCGCGAGTGTAACCGCGGGCATCTTCTAGTAATTGATATAAGTTTTTTTTAAATCTATTAGATGGGTGTTTCTTTGGTATTGATTCATTAAATTGTGATACAAGAAAACAGTTTTTTTTTCATTTTATTTGTTAATCTGTTAAATTTTTACGGTACATACAAATACTACATTAAAAAAATATAGGCTAGGCTATATAACGAGGCAATGCTGTCAGTCTTCTGGGCACGCTTCCAATTGACTGCGATGCGGATGACTTTCATGATGGCTTCTAAATTGAATGTTAATTTATTTTTCGATTCTTGTATAAATTATTATGCTTATTTTAAAGGAGAATGACCAAAACTGGGCTATTTTGTGGCACGTTTGCTTCTAAACCATTCATATCTAGAAAATCTTCTTTTATTTTATAATTTTACATATATTTATTTTAATTTAAAGCGAAACGGGGATTTTTAGTTTAAAATTAAAAGTATCTGCGTTGTTCCGGTTGTGACATCGCCATTTTATATTCAAAACTCATTTTGCATATTTAGGCAAATGTTTACAGTTTCTTGCAAACCCCTTTTAACAGGGAAAAATTAATAGTGAATACAGTGTGACATAACAAAAGTTCTAATAAGCAAAATAACACCAAAATCTTATGATATTTTGAAAAATGTATTGTGGTGAAATATTTTCTATAAATAATATGTTTATCCTTTTTGCAACATGTTACCCACGAAACAATGTTTTGTACTTCTCGAAAATATGGGAACATATTTTTATTATACTGGCATCTGTAATGTCTTACGCAAAGAAATATAACCTTATTGCTAGTCCAACCTCTCTGGTCTTACGTCAGTTATTTTGACATGAAAACAGTCAAATTGCTTTTTCACCTATGCTCATATCCAAAGAGTAATATATACTACGGAAACTCATATCTCTTTATTGGAAAATAAGTAATTAAACTGTCGTTTATATTGACTTGAACAATCCTTTGTGGACCAAACAAGTTTATTTCGTGTTATCAAGACTCGTGGGTTGACTAAAGTATGAGACAGTCTTTATTGGTAACATTAGTGTGTCGTCTGGGCTTAGAACAACTAGTGAGTGATGGAACAACGTGGTGAGGATTGCAGTTATGTTAACTCTTCCTTTGCGGTACCTCGGCAGCAACACGTCCGTTCTTTGGACAAGCTATCTGATTCGGAGCTCATATTTTGACATCATGGATAGCGCCAGTCTGTGTAAGTGTTATTTACTTCTCTTCTCAATTCCTACAATTCCCTCGTGCTCTCCTCACCGAATATTCAAACTATTTTAATTGTTTGTTTCAGGAATTGAACGGAGTCTTATGTTTAGAATGCTACACATGAATTGAAGCTGTTGTTACTTCTGAGGCCATACCTGTACCACATTATGGTATACGATATATAAGCTCCTGCTTCATTTTGAGGTAATTTATTTGAAGAAGATTTAGGTATAATAACAAATAAAATAAAAAATAACATAATAACTGAGTTTCATTTACCTATTAAGCATAAAACAGTGTTGTTTTAATGCCAACTTTGTAATAAGGTCCAATGGAATGAGCTTATCTTTTGCGAACTAGCCTCACTGAATTCTCTTCTCGCCTAGTCTCGTCTCGCCACTCTGGTGGAAAAATCACCTTTATGTCGGTTGCATCCAAGACTTCAACGCCTACGAGCCCTGGGTCCGCTTACTAGTCTAACCAGATATGACAGAATTTTAGCTTTTCCATAGTCTGACCGCCATAACCCAAAGGGAAAGCGATATTGTATGGTTTAGACAAGTAAGTATCGGTTTATTGGAGGGTACTGACTCCCCGTAACGACGTGCGATGGTGAAAAATCTTCATGACAACTGGGACCGACGCCGAAGGCTTAACGTAAGTACTCTTCGAAGCACGGGCGATAATTTACTAATTTACTACTATTTATATGATTAAATCATGTAACTATCACAATACTTAACCTCAAAATATTTGAAATCTTTGTCCGATAGCTAAGAACTGCCGCCGAATATCGTATTATTTTTTTCTTAATTTAATTAGGAGTATATTTACTATATTTTACTGGTCAAATCATCGAGAAGCAAACTTAGCCCATCTTCCATACAAATTTGGTCATTCTCCTTTAAGACAACTTAAGTTGGTTTTAATATGTATGTAATGGTTGATTTTGTTTGGAAAATAAGTCTATTGAAATGGTTTTTTGGCCTTAGCGTGCATTTGTCAGAGGACGCAACTTATTTTTTTCAATTTCTAGAGGATTCAATCCAAGTTAAAGATGAAGATGATGAGATTAAAGGTACTTAACAGAGAAGGATATTTTATGCATATACATACACATACATACATATCGTCACGCCTTTTATCCCCGAAAGGGTAGGCGGAGGTGTATTTCTACACCCACTTTTCGCCAGATATACTTTAGTCCCACGTAATAAGGGGCGAGCCTATTGCCGTACCGGGCACATTTCCAGACTCCGTGCTGCTACTGAGAATTTCGTGACAGAAAAACCCAATAACACTGCCCGACCCAGGAATCGAACCCGGGACCTCCCGATCCCACGCGCACATTTATGCCGCGAGACCAACGAGGCAGTCGTATAGGGTTTGATGTCGAGTTTTCTGTCTCTACGCAAAGATGGTATTTGTAACGTGTTATCCCTTAGTCGCCTCTTACGACACCCACGGGAAGATAGGGGGTGGTGACACTTGTATTCTATGCCGTCAACCACACGGCGCCCGTTTATGCATATACCTTAAAATATTTACGCTCGTCAGATAAATAAATTACATAATAACCATGCATAATACAGCAACGTTGTTGTTAACATTGTTGTGGAAAATATACTTAAAAATTGTTGTGGCAAAGTCCGTATAACATTTTCGTAGAATATGATCGTGAAAATTGTTGTGGAAAATTTTCATGCAAAATTTTCGTGGAAAACGTTCGTGTAAAATTGTTGTGGAAAAGTTCGTGTAAAATTGCTGTGGAAAGGTCCGTGTAAAATGATCGTGTAAAATTGTTGTGGAAAATCTTCATGCAAAATGTTCATGGAAAACGTTCGTGTAAAATTGTGGACAAATTTCGTGCAAAGTTTTTGTGGAAAGTCCGTGTAAATTTTTCGTGAGAAATTGTTGTGGAAAATGTTCGTGCCAAATATATTATTTAGAAAAATGTTGTGGAATTTTTTCGTGCAACATTTCCGTGGAAAATTGTTGTGTAAAATTGTTGTGCAGAATGTTCGTGTAAAATTGCTGTGGAAAATTTCCGTGTAAAGTTTTCGTGGAAAATTGTTGTGTATACTTTTCGTGCAATATTGCGTCATTATGAGTATAAAGCTACGTTACCACCGAGAAAGAGTTTGATTCGGCAATACCTAGCTCAGCGAAGCGGACTTCGACATACCTAACGAAATAAATTTGCGAAAAAATCATTAAAGGAAAATGAAACAGAATAATGCCTAGAGCTGACGAAAAGTAAGAAATACAAATTAATAATTCTATTTCATTCATAACTGTTCCACGTTCTAGAAATGTGCGAACTACTTTTTTTGGTGGAAATTCATTACATGCATGCATGAAGTTTTGCAAGTTTAAATAGGTAATTAACGCCTGCTCCATATGCAGTGAAAACCAACCTTTAGACTTGTTACCTCTTTCCATAATTACGACCACTCTCTTTTATGACAAAGATTAACATAAAAAATATACCACTCCTAAGTTTTCACATCAAGAAAAGTTTGTCCCCTTCCTAAGATATAGTCAGAAGAAAAGTACGTACTTATAAAAGAATAATCTCAACAGTAATATAATCAAAACAAAATACATACTTGTAAGTACGGCCAACTATTATCATAAATTCTGTTATTTTTATTTAAGTAGGGACTCGGTAGAAAAATATTTTTCCTCCTGTGGGACTATGTAAAATCAAAGATCATACGAAATCATTTCGCGAAAAGTTTTTAAAGTGTTTTTACTTATAGTTTATTTGATATAAGGCTGATGTAAGAAGAAGAGGTTTTATTCTTTTGCGTTGAAAGTTTTGATTTCATATAACTACAAGGTGATATTTGCTACCATTATGTAAAAGATAAAATATATTTGAAACAGCATGTGCTTGCTTCGCCGCTTCACTTTTCTTCTGTAATATAATAATAGGTAATAAGCAGTGATTTCACATATATAATTTTGCGATTGCAACCCTACATACTACATAACTATTTGTATATAATTATGTATGTCGGAGCAGTGAAGTAATACGTTTGTTTACGTCCTAGTAACGCCATCTAATAGCGTTTATGACACTTAAATCGATTTATTGCTTCAGTGGTTCGAGCCGAGGTTGTCTATGAGTTGTCAAAGTAAGACGGGTGAGCGAGGGACACGACACATTTGACATCCGGAGCTCGACCGCGCCGGTTGTGCGCACGGATTCTGCCTAAGGACAAACAACATGGCGGACACTAACGATATTTCGGATGGAAATCTCTCTGCATCTCCGACATATATACTAATCGCGAAAGTTTACCTACAAGAATTCATCTTTGTTAGTTTTGCTTAGCGTAATTTTGACCAGGCTAAATGCATAAAACGTGAATTTAAAATCATCATCATCATTGTAGCGTGGTCGTAGTCGTTACAACCTCGCCTTGGATAACGGCGTCTGCTTTCCTATCTGAACATCTTCACTTAGCACGGTCTTTCACATACTTCATTTCATTGGTGATAAAACGCATGTACTTAGTAGTAAACTACAGTATTGCACTGATTGTTGTTTCAAGTGAGGATGTGCTTTACACTCTTTTAATGATCACATAGCATTTCGTGAAAAAGTCCGAAACCTTAGCTGACTGCACTTAGACTTTTAGAAGGAAAGACGACACACTGACTTGCAGCCAACGTATATACTACGGCCAACCACTATTACATTTACATTATTAGGGCTCGCACCAAATAAATAAAATATATTTAAATGACTACAATTATTACTACGTAAACGGATTTTGTTCCTATACTCAGGAATGATGCGAACATACTCAAATATGTAATGGAACGTTAGCTCACATATATTATAATTCCTACCCATCAAAATATACCCCAAAATAATATCCTGGTTTACATACATTTAGACCACATCACGTGTTTATCCTTAATTGAAACCAGCGCCGGCACCTATGATGTATCGTAGCTAGTTGGACTCTTCAGCATCCTTGTGCGAGTGTATTACATGGTCGACGTACAATGATTAGGGATTCCGGCTGATATTTTAAGATACCCAAATGTGAATAGCATTATGGTGAATGTTAGCAGATTGACTAGCTTTGCAAGTGAGTATTGCCGTTGAAATAAACTTTCACAATTTTCTAAATAACTTTAGTTTTGCTTATGAACTCCTACAGCCTGGTATATTCTCACTATTAGGAGGGTTAGGTCGTTCTCCACCACGGTGGCTAAGTTATTGAATACAGTATCCCAGATATGCTTTACCATTTAGCAATTCCGTGTACATTGTGAAAAATACTAAATTTGCTTCACCATTTTGCAAGCGATATTCAACAATGTCGGTGGTCGGTGGTTTTAGCCCTAGAACCCCACGTCAGCGATCTCCTTTTCTAAAGATATCGGGTAGTAATATTTGTTAAGGTATCTTAAAATTATAAGCACCTCTCTTTGTCCAGAGGTTTCGACTTACTAAGGTCGGCAAGGTACTTGGTTCTTCCTTGCCTTCTATTTTTTAAGAGAACTGTCATCACAGATTTGTGAAACACTATCCAACCCGTAACACCCGGCGCAGTGATAAGCAACGAAGCGACTACATAAAGTACTAAAACATTGGTGACACACACACAGACCAATTTTAAGATGAGATCAACATTTTATCACCTTTACACTAAGATATAATCAAATCGCGCAACATCAACGGTATTATAATTCTACAGTAGACACCGTAGTTTCCCTTCAACAATATCATAATTCCGCAGTGTACGGTATATAACATTAATCAACACGGAGCAATGAAAGGTTCCGACTGATAAGCCGGTGACCCAACTATCGTAACGATACCGGCTTTCATTGACTTCAGATCGCAGGTTCCACTGAGAGATGAACGTGAAAAGAGGAGCTAGCAATGAACAAAAACACATATGAATGTGTTTTAACACCGCTTGGCATGCCATAAAAAGTATATTAATTATTCTGAAAAAAAATGGACTGAAGTTTTCTGACTGCCTCCGTGGTCCGGAGAGGTTCCGGGCTCGATTTTCGGGTAAGCAAAAGTGTTACTGAGTTTTGTCGAATTCTCAGTAGCATCCCGGAGTCTAGCAACATAATAGACTCGCCACTATAACGTGGGAGGTCCCAAAGTTCTTAATTTGGTGAAATGTGGTTAAATATAATATTACACGTCTGCCTAACCCTTAGAAAATACCGGCGTAAGACTAATTAAAAAACACAGTTCTTATACACGGCGATGTTCCTCAAACTAAAAGATTAAGCCTGTGATTTGGCTAGCTGACAGTACGTAATAGATCGCGGCCTATCAGATGTTGCTGAGAAATTGTATGGTTCATAGAAAAGAAAGTTCAAGAAGGAAGTACGATCGCGTGTATACTATTGCTTGAGTGACTTAGGATCACCCATCGTTCTTAGAAGTTCTGACCATCTTTCTTAAACGTCGCTAGAGAGAAAGGGATAGAAAATACTTTTCCATAAGTAAGACACATTACAATATAAACTTTAACTTCACAATTAAGGATGAAGTATCTTAACTACATAATTAAATAGTGGATTATCATTGCTTCGTGCCTCGGAGAACACGTCAGTACCCCTAAATACAACTGACACTGGTCTAAAACATGGAATATAACTATCCGTTTGGATTTCGGAGTAACGCTGTGTAAAAGCCAAATATTCTGTATAATCTCGTTAGACTAGTAAGCGGACCCCGGGCTTCAAGGCAAAGAGCCCTAGATGCAACTGGGACAACGCTAGGACAAAGAAGATGATGAAAACTAAACATAACAATACAAACAGAAAGATAAAAGATTATGTGTTTTATTTATTTTATTTAAAAAATATATCCTCTTATGGTTGCAGTATCTAGATTACCAGTTTAGTATATACCTGGCATGTACACTTCTAGAGTGTGACATATCCAGTACAAAGTGGTATATGATTCGTTCATCCCGCACTAAAGCGATGCCTCTAAGCCTTTTTTCCAATTATCTCTACGCATTCCTTGAGGTTGAAAAATGGGATTTCTGTTCGTCGATTTCGAGCTGTGCTATGTTAACGAAGATTTCTTCACTTTGTTGGTTTAAGATAACTTATCCGTCGTTCATATAATTTGATTACTATTCGGATATTATTGGAAATTTGATTTACGTCGCTGCTGGCCTTTTGCTTTAGCAAGTTGTATAAAGAGTTTCAATGTTGTTTTTTTACGCAGTTGATTTACTTCAGACAGAAGATTTACTTCGTACATAAACGATTTCCATAAAAATCTAGATAAATCAATTAATCAATAGTATCATAAGATGTTAACAGACACTATAAATATATACATGCAACACCATCTAGTCCCAAACTAAGCAGAGCTTGTACTATGGATACTAGACAATGGAATGGCATACATATATGTATACTTATTTTAATTATGATAAATACAGTTTAAGATACACACACCTTATAATATATTATTACAACTATGTTAATACTGCACGATGATATTGTGCGTCCGTGTGGTACTTGTCCGCGGAAGCGACGAAACATATTATATAATTACTAGAGGACGCCAGCAGCTACGCCTGCATTATTTTTAAATTTACCCGTTTTGGCCGATCCCGTGGGAATTTCGGGAAATCCCTTCTTAGTGCACTCCTACGGTCCCCAAAGAACAAACATGCCAAATTTCAGCTTCCTGCGCCCAATAGTTTTGGCTGGAGCGTGTCTGTCAGTCAGTCAGTCACGCAAGGATTTTATACATTAAGATAAATGCAATCATATTGTCCAGTTCTGCCAAGCTGAGGAAGGATTACTAATTTTGCAATATCCATGTTTTAAACGTCGTGCCAGCACTAAACACTGCAGGATGTTATTTCATAAAGTCACGTTTTTATCCAACACTGAATTAATCGCGGTGTGTACTTTTATCGAGCATTTTACCTACTTGCATTTTTTTTTCTTTTCTTTTTTTTTCTTGCTTAAATTGCATTCCTTTAAACAAACTGACCCGTCACGGGTGTGTAAGTTTTGTAAACATTTGCTATAACATTACTGAAAGCAGTTTCAAACCGTCTGACCGGAATAAGTACTATAAACGATATAGTAGTTACGTAGCAGTTAATACAATTCACTTTAATTCCGTGGGTGTAGTCAGAGGTGACAACGCAAAAGTATCTGAAATAACCTTGTTTAAAAATTTACTAGCGGGGATGAACAACGAGTAAATTTAGTAAAAAATATCTATAATTCCAGTTATTGAAAAATATTGTTATGAGTTGAATTAAACAATGTTATGTTTATTATATTACTGACACAATAACAGGCATTTCATTTTATTGTTTTATTTTATGGTCTGTATTTCATCGTTAACGATGTTATAAAATTAAATCCTCAATAGCATAACGAAATGCATTAGCTTTTTAGGGTTCCGTAGTCCACAAGGAACCCTTATAGTTTCGTCATGTCCGTCCGTCTGTCCGTCCGCAGCCTAGCTCAAAGACGCCTGGTGCTAGAAAGCTGATATTTGGCACGAATACAGACGTAAGATATTGCAAGAAAACTGTAGAATAAAATTTAGGAAGATATTTTTTTAAGGGTATCCCCCCTACATATATAGTGGGGTTGAATTTTTTTTTGGTTGAGTATCCCATCATGTGGGGTATCATTGGATTGGTTTTAAAAAAATATTATTAGTTTGCTCAAATCATTTTTCGATCAAGTGATTGGTTTGTCAAATATCAAGCTTTTAAGTGAAAAAAATTGTTAGACTCAAGTGTCCCCCCCCTCTGCCGGCTAAACTATTAATTTGGAAGAGGTGAAAAAAATCACAAATGTAGTACATATAACGAATTTAAAAGGAAAACTATCACGGCTATGTAGATATCACTAGTTTACGAGTAATCGTCGGTTAACTTATAAATACCTATTTCTGTGAGTTTACATTGGGCCGCTGGCTTAATGTTAAAGATATACGTACTTTGGTATGTAATGTACTACGGTACTATGTATGTATAGTAGTAATATATCTTTAAAACCACATTTTATGTATACAATACATACACACACACATTTTATGTATACAATACATAACTGGATACATACCTAGTATTTTTCTAAACAAAACTTAGGTTCTTAAAATAGTGTTATTAAAATTATTTTTTCAGCAAAATAAACAGTCGGATTTGTTGTACATTAATACCCTTTGCAGCAAGTCATTATGGGCAACTACGGAACCCTACATTGCGCGTGGCCCGACACGCACTTGGCCGGTTTTTTTTTAAGTAAATTGAGCTAAAATTATTTATAACTAGATGAATATTCGTTACACACGTTTAAAAAAAGAGAAATGTCAGGATCGTTGCAAATGGCGTTCCGTAGTCTCTGCCTACCCCTCTGGGAAACAGGCGTGAGTCTATGTATGTATGTATGTATGTATGTATGTACGTTTAAAAAAATACTTTTCCATTAAACTTTTTTGGTATATCGGTAACAGAATAATATTTCAAAGTAAATTCTAAAATTAAATTCTCTCATTCCGATCTGGGGTACGGCTAGCTACCAAATCCAATTTGGTTCCCTTGGGGAGTGGTCACAGTGTCGAATAATGCAAAGTTATACGAATTCAGAGGGCGGTGACGCATTTTGAATATTTAAAAGCTGCGAAACGACCGTAAACCATCGGTGAAGACGTGGTTGCGTGGCAATACATATGGAGGGAATTTGGTAGGGACCGTTTATCTCCAGCCGTTAGAAGTATTTAGACCCTTTTAATGGTTTCCTCTTTCTGTAAGGTTCTGTTTTGAAACGATAGCATTTGCATCCAAAGTCTTATTTTTAAATCTGAAGTTAAAGAACCTTTCACTGAATTAGGAAACATGTACAGAAACTGGACTGATAATAAAAACATGATCCCGTCATTTCAGACAGCCAAAATGGCAACTAGAAGACTAGGCTCTGAAGCTTTCCGGACCACAGAGTCATTATCAGGCTGACTGAGGTTTGAATGTAAAAATTAGTGACGTCCAGAATAATCCATTTTGAATTTAGCGCCAGCCAAGGAGCAACATGCTCCTAAAAATAGCTCTTTTGTAAAATTATGATACGCAGATGATAAGACAACATAGTCACATAGATTAACATATGTAAATACCTTGCATCTGATGTAAAAGTTCTTTAAAATGAGATCAAAACTATCTCGTTATATAGGCTAGTATAATTCCAAATCTGTAACCAGATTGGCATTTGATATAGATACGATATATGATTAAATATGCGCGCCACAAGCTTGCGAACATTGTGTTAGCGACTAAACAAACAAAGCTATTTTATCTTATGAATATAATTCTGTTAAGGCTTAAGAGAAACCATATATAGAAGGTTAAGCTTTAACTTATTCTACAATAACTGAATTATTCTACTAATACTATACCATGGTGGACAGATGGATGATTTCATGTCGAGTTTCTTATCTTATCGAAAAGGTACTATTTGCTTCGTGTAATTTGCCTTACTCAGTTACAACACACACATGTATATCAAATACTTTTTTCATCCTAATTATCCCAGGCAATATTTTTTCATCTCAAAGTCGACATTCACGCCTAAATAAAGATGGAAAATTTAGATATTTTTTGTCTTTGAAATAATGGTAACGCTTTTGAAAATCAAGTGTCACTTGTATGTTTTGTTTGTTTTTTTTTGTTGTTGAAATAATTGCTGCTATGTTTCTTTTGATCTTCCTTTATTTGTGATTATACGCCGCCTTGTCCTTTGTAACTCACGTGGGTAACCTTTTTATTGCTTCCTTAGACAATCAAATGACTACTGACACTTAAAAAGAAATGTCTCATTATAATATACTTGATGATTTACCCTTAGCTGCATGCAAACTTTACCATGATGAATAAGAGAAGAAATAGTAGGCAAGTAACAGAAGATTGTACAACTTTACAATTTATTATCAAACTGGCTGTTGCCCGCGGTTTCACCCGCGTTGGTAAACGGCCTCACATGTCAAAAAGGCCTCTCGTGTGTTGCCGATTTAAGCGCAAAGAAGAAGAAAGAGTTTAGTCTCCTATGTTTCTCTTTCTCTTGTCGATGACTCCGTTACATTTACCATTAGTAAGGACTAATGGTAAATCAAATAGCACCAAAAGGATTAGAACCTTAAGGCACACAGTGGTTAAAACAGGAACAAAAAACTATACTCAATTTGTACTGTACACGGATAGTACCTTGATCGGGCAGGTCCATTTATTCTACAGAGTTATTTGTAAATGTATTATGTATTGTAAAAACTCATAGAACAAAAGTTGTTGATTATGATGTTAGTAACATAGTCCTGTGAGGTTAACGGTGTTTTACAAATAACCCTGTAAATAATATTTTAAATTAATAATATTTTAAATTAAATAAAACTAAGCTAGAAACTTACAAGCTTCAAGGTATTGTTTATATAAGTGAAACCCGTTAAAGCAACAACATTGTTACATGAATATAAATACAAAAATATCTCAAGTATGTTTAAACACGTTTAGCTTATTAACATAAATTATACAAGTTACAATAAAAACGCAAATATTCATAAATACTCGGCAGCCATAACCTAACACATTTACACGTATGCTTTGAGATTTTTCACATTATTTTAAACAACAAAGTAAATTAAAATTCAGTATATTCCAGAATAAAATAAGTGCAAGACTATTCTGCGTAAAATGCATGTTTATAACAAGAATTAAAATCCATTTTGTTAGTTAGAATTCAGCAATTTCCCGAAAATAAAAATGAAGTTTATGCGTCCGCCATTTGCATTTGTAACTTTTTAAATGTTTGTTTGTGGATTGTGGACTAAGGTACAAACAACACTACCTTTGACAGCTTGTTAGGTCACCTCGTATGCAAACTTTTTCTACTGTAAATAGCCAATTAAAAGTGTATTTTTTAATTAATGTACGTTCGGAGAGTTTTACTTCCAAAGTCCAGTAGATTCACGGAGGGTTTAATCAACTTTTTCTAGGTATTTTCTATTCTCGCGGTAACGTTTCTCCACGAATTGCACCCTCTTTTGCCTGCCACAACACGAAGAGTTATGTAAGTAGTAGTGTTAATGGGTTTTCCTTTGTGTTTCCTTTTTATTGTAATGGGGCCAGAGATACTAAGTACTGTTACTGGATAGCACGCTAACAAAATAAATATCAACTGCAAGAGGTTTTGAATGAGTTGAGTGAGATATATTAATTTGAATAAAACATTTGTTAAACGATTATTAGCGACAAAATATAATTCAGTTTTAATCTTCAAATATTTTTTTATATCTTAGTTTAGTTCTAAACTAAGTTGTATACTTTTTTTTAAGTGACTTCAATAATTGATTAGTTGTTTTGTAGTAAAGCCTTAAAATAATACCCTTATAATACCCGTATACAAGTCACCAAGGTATAAAATAATTTAAATCTCTTGAATGTGGCGTAAAACAACATAATTGCTACCATTACACCATTTTTATTAAATGGGAATGCGCCCAAAATAGGAGTACATACGTCATCATTCACCCGAAAGCGACCACAATGATAATAAAGAAACGATTCAATGCAATTTACTCATAACCCAGAACACTGACCCAAAACCAGGTCACTCCTAAAACATAACACGCATTCCCCTCCTTGCTTCAGAATACGTAATAATCACCTCTGCCGGGATGAGGCCCGAATATTAACCCCTTCCGGGATCCGGTATCCAAAAATTACTTGCACTTTGCTTTCTCATAAGCTTTAAGGTTCAGTATGAAATGAAATGAATGAAATGAAATGATGACTTAGGTGTTCGTTGTCTGTCAGTCAGTCAGTAATGCCAGAATTGTATAGGTATACACAGATAACTTTCCTCGATGAATGGTCTATCTAATACAAAAATATTATTCAAAGCGAGCCATTAGTTACTAAGATTAGCACGTTTGACCAAACAAGTTCTTTAGCTTTAGATAGCATTAGCATAGAGTTCACTTAAAAATCACATCCAGATTCCATGTCATACAAGCCATTACACCAATCATTAAGCTCAGTACAGATAAACTAAATCGAGATCAGAATGATTCAGTTCAAACTAGAGCAATATTATCAAAGTTCATAGCACCGAAATCCATACTCAACGTACATTGCATACCAGAAAACATTAGCAGGAAACTGGTTGTTGAAACGTTTAACTTTGATTTGTTTCCACGAAATATTTTAGAACAATTTGAACTTTAATGGAGTTTAAGTTATTAATGAATGAAACCATTTCCACTTTGTATAACCTAACTTTCCAGAGTTGTCTTTCGTACTTGGAAATATACTTGTACTGAAGGCTATATAACATCACGCTATGAGCTACGGCTGCGGAGCAGTAGCTCTGGTGTAACCGCGGGTGTAGCGTCTAGTGTTTGATAATAGTTATTTGTGCAACAAGAGAGCAAAGTTGTTTTTTGTTTTGAGTGCTGATTTTGAGTCCCGAGCAAGCGAAGGATTCTATGATTGATTCACGAGCGTAGCGAGTGAATCAAAGTTAGAATCCTGAGCGTGGTGAGGGCCTCAACAGCACGAGATACAAAAAACTTTGCTCTCGTGTAGCACACATAATTTTTCACCACAGCAGTAAGAACACATATTACTTAGGAGACAGAAATGAACAGGAATAGATTGAATTCTGCATTAATCACTTGTTGATTTAACTCTTCTGGTGTTAAAGTACAGTCATCATCGCTAGTTTCACTCATCTTAACACGTTACGCTATACCTACTGTATCAGCATCAGCGAAATTTTTATTCCCGCTACTTTTTTAAATCGCGTTTTAAGACCGCGTCCCTGATGTTTATTTTTCAAATGTACCATTGTTGTAATTCTAAATAAAAATGTATTGGTTAAATACAAATTTTATACTATTAATTTGACTTATTTTTAATAAAATCCAATAATAAATTAAACATGTAAACAATAACATATAAAAAAAGTAATTTCTTTATGACAAATATCTTTTTTTTTTGCGTTGCCGTAGGTGTTTTCTTTGAGGTCGAATTCCAAAACGAATTTCGAATTCGAAGGGGTTTGTTTTTTCACTCACTTTTTATATGCATGTGAAAGAGACAGAGCACAGTAAAATTCGAATGTATCAAATTTGTGGCTGAACAATGTCAATTCGTGGCACTGAAGATTGAAAAATTAAAAAGCTACTTTGCCTCACGCTCGAATCAAAATCGCGTTTTGTTCACTGTTGTCTCGCAGCAAAGGCTGCATGTTTGAGCTGCTGTGGTGAAAATATTATTGGGTTGTTTGTAATAAAAGTTAGTAGCTGAACACATGTATCAAACAATGTTGTGTCTGCATTTGGCTACAAACACCATTTAAGGATCCTTAGCTTTTAATGTCCATTATTGGGCTTAGCAAGATGCCTAGTAGTGAATTGTCCGTAATTTATTATTATATTTGTCCAAGCCCCAGGCGTAAAATGCTAGTGTAGCAAACATAAAAAATATAAGTATAAAATTAAGTGACACGTCTTATTCAAGTCTGGACTTGCCATGCGATGTCGTAATTGGTTTCATTTACTGAACATCGTGAAAAATAGCACTTTTTGTGCAAAAAGGTACTCGCTATTTAGATTACAAAGTTATAGCAATTAGTATGCACGTGTTTCTGCCTTCAGTGTCTTTGCATTTGTATATTTTTATTACATTGGTTTTCAATATAATCCCAATTAACCAGGTTTCACTGTTTAAGTAAAATATTTTCAATTAATTGTTATGTCCCTAGGTGATAACCATATCCCGTACAAATTTTTGTTTCCTATATATTTTTTGTTATAAACAAACAAACAAATCTACCTAGCCTCTATATAGAAACGTCTAGTCCATTAAAAAGACAGACTACAGCTATTTGCCTCGTTTTCTCGCTCCGACATTCATCTTCTAGTTCTAACGAACAATGCCGTTAATGAGACAGTAGCTCTTTTAATAACATGTGGTAAAAAGAGCTGTGACGTTCTTTTAACTAGCTGGATCATCTACTGGCTTGGTGATCGCGTCTGTTGGACCACGGTATTAATAGGATGCTGTAGCCAAAAAATTAAAAATAGGGTTCCTCCTTTATACATAGATTCGCCATGTCTGTCTATCTATCTGTCCATCCGTATGTCACAGATTATTATAGAGAATTACAGATTTGAAATTGGTAGGTAAATGTGTTCTGTGAAGCGTTTCACGATTTTTATACAAATATTAAAAAATAAATAAGATCAGGGTGTCTCTTCATATATGGGAATAGCATATATGGGAAAATTATTTTTCGTCAGTCATATAGTTGCGGGGTGTTTATAAATAGGTCTTTAAAAATTACATTGAGGTTCCTAATACTCTCAAAGTTAATCTTTTCTAAGATATACGCTTCTTAAGTGGTGAAATGTAAGTCTCTAACTTTTAAATTAAGAGAGCAGCAAGTCTGAAACAAAAATGTATTTGCTTGAACTACCCAAGTACCCATTCCAAATGACAATCGAGAATGTTCAAAACTATTTAATAACTCTATTGTAACTAAACTTTTTTGTGAGCGCCTAAGAAATGTTATGATTTCTAGAAGTGACACTAAGTTAGGTATTTACAAAAAGTACGACTGTGCATTGCAACTTTGTAAGTGCGTTTTATCAACTTTAGTTGGGAACTTCATAGATTGGACTGAAGTAGATACGTTTTGTAGTTTGTAAGGAATAATCAGAGTGAGAATTCCAAGTTAGTTTTACCTTCGGAGTAATATAAATTTGTTGTGTTCATTTCAAGCTACTGTCGATATTGAAGCGTTTTGTGCATGGTCAACAGCTCTGTTGTAATATCGCTCTTATATAGAAATATATATAACCTAATGATTCTTATCCTGACACAAAAACGGTACCTACAGATTGCGATAGTGAAATAACTGAACTTTGACATGTATGTTCCATGAGCAATATACTGGAGCACTAAGAGAGGTTTACAGAAGAGAACCGAAACAGATCTTCTTATTGTGTGTTTCATTCATGTAACAAAGTTGACTTTGCTACCACAAAACAACCGACACCAAGAAGTGTATAACTTGAGACAGCCATTTGTGAATAGCAAAAAACTTATAACATCCCTCTGTTCGCATCGAGAGTTAAAAAAAGACAACGAAGATCCTATATTTTACAAGACTAATCTTCACACCACGAAAGTTGGCAAACTAGTAAAAAGCTACTTGCTTAACACTATATTTACATCGTAAGGAGTTAATTTAGGTTAATTGCGGAGTAGTCACCATTATCTTTGAAGAGTTAGTTTGTAAAATGCTTTCATGATACTGGGCTGTTAAAGTTATACAAGTAGTAGTACTTCCTTGATGGAACATGCCTAAGTACGGTGGAAATATAGCAAAAACTGTTGATATGCCGATAACAACACTTGGTCTAAAAACGAGGTGTTAACTACCAAACGCCTGGCCTATGAATTTATAGGAAAGATCTTGCTCTAAATAACATAATTATGTTTGTTTAGATTTGCTAAAAAGTTGTTGGGGTATATGAAGATGTTGTATGCAGAGAAAAAATAAAGATGTATGTACTGTAATGTAGTTGCACATTATAACTATAAATAAACTACATATGTATGACCTAACTGTAGGGGAGCGTGGAGACGACTACTGCGTCGCGCTTACACATTAGCGCGCGTTGTATATTGTATAGCAGCCGCTACAATAGAGTAAAACAACTTGTAAGTTCTTCATAATCTGTCTAGATACTGAAAATTCTTACCTAACTGACTGTCCGACAGGCCAAGCACAGCCAAAAGTATTCGGCGCAGAAAGCTAAAATGTGTCATGTATTTTCTTTAGAGACTCTAGGGGTGCTCTTAGAAGGGATTTGCCGAAATGCCCACGGAATCAGGAAGAAAAGGTAAAATTACAATAAAATGCGTAGTTGCGGGCATCCTCTAGTATATTATAAGAGTCCTCGGCAACCTCAACGTAACCGCATCCCTAATTTGTAACTCATTTCTGGTGTAATAAATAGTGCGGACCTAGTGGCAATATGGACATACTGCCACACGTGTTTAGGTGATTTGTGCCATAGATATTATTGTTAACAGGTATAGCTCGCAATTTCAATACTCCATAACTTGTCGCTCACCTTACCAAGAAACCAATCAGGAAAAATAGATTGTATACCAACTTCTGATTAAATTTGAATTCCTTAACAGTTTATTTCTTCACAATCTACGAAACTATTATCGTAGTTCCGTAGATTACTTGAATGTAGCTACGCACAATGCTACGTGCGTAGCTATAACGGCATGAACACTGACCAGTGACCTCGGCTGATATGAGTCACGCCGAAACATTAGAGACAAAATATAATATAGCCCTTTCTTTGAATGTAAATATACTATACATAAATCTTAGAACATGTACAAACCGACAAAGTTTAAAAATAACTACTCATTCCCTCAAACACAAACACTATCAACGTCACTTTCCATCACCTGGTTTATATTACTAGCTAAATTACTTTGAGATATTTTCTTGTCAGGAATCACCCGTGAAAGAAAGAGACGACACGAGGAAAACCATTCGTCATCTTTATGTTTTTACTCTCCCAAGAATGGGAGAAACCGTAGCCGATAAAAATATCGTCTATTAAAATTGAGGAACGTAAGTTGTTTTCTACGATGGTTTTGTTTATGGATTCCTCTTTCTGATTACTTAATTATGTTTAATCTTTATTTTATTTGTATGTAATAATTTAACGTCATTACTTATAGGCCTCGCCTTACTTTTGTTATTACCCATACAAATACTGCACGTCTATGCAAAATGGCCACATTATCATTAAATTAAAATCTGCCCTGAGTGTTATGAGTTAGATTCCTACACGAGACAATAAATTGTGTGAGCCACTAATTGTTACTTTGAATCTAAGTATTCTTTATCAGTTGCTTAAATATTTGTCAAGTAGAAGACTTAAAAAGATTTGTATGAAAAAGTATGCATCATATTTTAATGAATATGGCCCTTTTACATTACATTTACATCGCTTTTTCCTTATAGTAACCGCTATAACTAAATATATTATACTAGCAAATTAGTTCACAAGTTGGAAAGCATTTGCTCGACTCGCGAAGTTTACACATTAGTTATAGGGTGTCATCTACCGAATTGTTTTTATAGCTGCCATCCTAATTTATTGTTTGTTTATTCTTTATACAAAACGGAAATTTTCTTGTTTGGCTATAACTTTGATTTTTTTGTAAGTTTTGAACAAATACAAATAGTTATTCGTGTATTAATCGTGTTCGCTCTAGTAGTTTATAACTAACCAAGTACAAAAACATTTACCATCTGACCATGAAAAAAAGATCATACTCTCACCTGACCAGTACAGTACAGTTAACGACGAAGTAGCACATACGTTTTTTCAATACGATAACAATTGCATATACAGAACATGCACTAAAACTTAAGATTTTAGTAGCAGCAATTGTAACCAAACTCGCATACACCTGCCGTCGTCAACATCCATAAACTTTGACAACCATTCATTACATCGCCAAAAGCCTGCCGGCTATATTCACCCAACAAAAACTTCCACCATTTCCATACAAAACACGCAAGTTTATACCCCCATTACGGCCTGGTCACGAGATCGGTCTGAGCGGCGAGCAGCGCGGCAGCGGCGATGTACATGGAGCATTTTGTACGGCCGCACGCCGCGTCACAGTTAACGCGCCATGTACATTGAAAACGCTCGCCACTACCGCCCGCCGCTGTAGGTCGTGACCGGGCCCTTAGTATGAAAACATCTACTTTATGTCTGCCACGTGATAACATGGTAGAGGAAAAATCTTAAGAACAACGCGGGGTCAGTGGGGCAGCTATCAACGTGTTTTGACGAGTGTACTGATTTATAGTCCAAAGGGTTATTCTGATATCGCTCCATTGTGATTGCATCCGTAAAACGTTCTTTGAAAGGTAATACTACCATCTATTCTTTACTTTGGGAGGCTTACCAAACGAACAACATTTATTGCTTGAATATGATATCGATAATTATTAAGTTTTGCATTAGTAGATAACTTACAATGTGAAACAGTTGCAGCTCCTTACAAAGATAACATGTAAAACAATTATACTGGCGATTAAATGAGTTTTATTGCCCGTTCTTTCTCGTGGTTCTGCCTGCATTGCGAACGTGGCAGTTACTGTAAATGTAGAATCTATAATTATTTTTGACGTTCATAAGTGCCATTTTGTGGCCTAAATGAATAAATGATTTCGACAAGGAATTGAATAAGACGGTGAAGAAAATAATGTTCTTTTTGTAACGGAAATTATGTGGCCATGTTAAAATTAAGCGGAGTTTTGATCGTGAGGCGACGAGATAGGAAAGTAGAGTGAAAATGTGCTTGTTGTTTGTGGAATAAAATATGTTTTCTTACTTCATCTGCTATCAGGTAGTGGCAATCCCGACAAAATTGGTCCAGCAATTTTGGAGATAAGCCAGAACATACAGACCTATAAAGGCATAATTAGCGCTATGCAATGAGCCCTTAATATTTAGTGTGTATACTTAGAATAAAATATTCGTTTAATAAAAACTATACGTACCTATTACCAAACACACTTGAATTGTATTTATTTATAGAGAGAGCTTATTTCTACATTAATTTACTCCTCCGTCCATTACTACATATGGCGTCAAGGCCGCGCGTCCCCCAACGATTGTTAAGGTCAAACATGATGAAGCTTCAAAAGAAATTACGATTCCGGACGTAAACGAGGAAGAACCGTCTGCTCAGAGTTCCGTACTAGTCATACATTGTTAAAGAGAAGGCCGAAATCGACCGTCATGGTCGATTTCGGCCTTCTCAGTAATCGAAAGGATTTTAAATTTTAAGTGTATAATATTGAGCCATCGAAAAACAGAAAATACAGGCTCGAAATAAAAAAGAATCACCACACAACTTGTTGTCTCGGGTGGTAATCGAACCCACAACACTCAGCGAACAGTGTTAAGTAACCCTTTAAACCACAACACTATCCGCTCAGTATAGTTTCAGATTTGTTTCGTGCTTCCACTACTTGACTTTGCTACTTTATCTTATTGGCCTCATAATACGTTTTTAGAAAAGACGAACTAAGCATTAATTTTGGTCGCAAAGTCTCCAACCATCTAGTGTGGATTATACTCCGCTTTACAAGCTAACCTTCTACAACTTATTTACGACTCACTCAGACCCTTTCTGCGAAGTGGGCACGTGGATTGAACCAAAATTTTCTTTAATTGCCATCAAAGCCTTGAAATGTCAGAAACTTGAAATGTCAAGAGGACAGCAAGTCTAAAAATAATTAACTACATCTTAGCATTTAAATACAATTGAGTACACAGGTTTTACACAGAAAAAATATAGGGGAACCAATAATATAATTTATTTATAATAAAATTAACTTCTGTGAACTCCACTTTAATTTGTTGACAGACTGAACCCTAAAATAGCCACGCTATAGTTCTTTCCGTCAGAAAAGAAATATGTATTGAACCGGAGAAATAATAATCCAGAAATGAAGGAGACTTCTCGGAAATTCGAGAATTCCTGACCTTTGTATATGTACTGATTCAGCTACTTCTCGGAAAGAGAATGATGATGATCACTTTCCGGAAAGACGAACGCTTTAGCCAGCATACAGAGAGTGGATAAAAATTATCGAACCAAACATATTTTTATGTGATAGGAGGCAAACATATATAAGTGAACAACCGAACGTCAAGTAATAACTTCTGTATAATGTCAGGTACATAAGATAGAAGATAATGCCTAACATCATCATCAACATCGTCCTAGCGTTATCCCGGTAGCACCCAAGACTTACACGCCTTGGAGCCCGGAGTCCGCGTACTAGTCTATCCAGATATAACAGAATACCAGCTTTATTTTATATATACGAGTATTATTGTAAGGTAGCGCCATGTCTCTAAATTTAATTATTCTGTTCGGCGGGCATGTTCTCTATTACTTCATACCTGGTGAAATAGGTGCGAGTAATGCTTAAGATCGTCTTGTGAATATTACAAGCACGTACAAAGGAATGTGTGTTATGTTGAAGAATCAACAATGTGTGTCCTAGAAACACGAGATTGGAAAGGGTTTGATATTCCTTGCGTTTGTTATTTCAAAGCAGAATACCCCGTATCACAGAAAAGTTGACTAGCACGGCAATTTTGCAAATACAGTTCATATACCTACGGCATATTTATTCCTTCAATTCGTAGCGAGAATCTTGCGTAAAACCACTAGAATATAAGATGAAGAACTGGTTTCATGCAGGCTTTACTTGCAGCTTGAAATACCGGCATCTAGTAAGTTCACCGAATTCGACTATCCTTTGACTCCGAATCGAAAATCCGCAAACTCGTCTATACAGATTTAGAGCTCTAACTGACTATGGGGTACAAACTGCGGAACGAAATACGGTTATACTCTGTGAAGGAGCTCTTTGACGAATTGTACCAACAGATTTTTTGGTCCAGCAATAAGAAAGAACAGCGGTTTTTCTTATCGTTGGACCGCTTCAATAATCATCAATCAGCCATAGATAAATTATCAATAAAGTAAACATTCTCAGAAGAAAGTACTGTCTCAAATATGATCGAACCTTCGACATCTATGCAGACAAAACAATCTATCCAACTACATTCCCCTTTTTATACGGGTTGTTTACTAGAAAATTATGATTACTATTGCTGTTGCTAAACACAAAGCTCGAAGTCATTACATCATCGTAGCTATATTAGGGGAAGAGCAGTGAGACCCCTTGGCAATAATGTTTACTGCACAGTTTATAAAGATGGAGGAGGAAATACGATCATTGTATGCTAATCCAAGACCACTTATCAACGGCTATGGGGGTGACATTAAATCATCTGAAAGCAGCGATAGCCTAGTGGAGATACCAACAGACTGCCATGCAGAGGGTATCGGGTTCGAATCCACGGCTGCACCAATGACTTTTCGGAGTTATGTGCGTATTGAATTGTTAATTATCGTTTGTCCCGTGCCTCGGAGAGCACGTTAAGCCGTCGGTCCCGGCTGTCATGAAGATCTTTGATAGTCGTTATAGGTCGTCAGTACCTCTAAAATAAACTGACACTAGTCTAAAACATGGAATATCGCTATCCCTTCGGGTTGCAGAGGTCAGACAGGCAGTCGCTCAGTGGAAAAACTAATAATTAGCCAAATCCGGTTAGACTAGAAAGCGGACCCCGGGTTGAAACTGGGATAACGCTAGGAGGATGATGATCCACTAGCATGTTTTGCGCTGCACTTAATTATATATGCGCCGGCCCTAAAATAAATATTCTTTGTGGCCTTCATTTAAACATTTAGAAATTCTAACAGCATCACATTTGTGCTGGATGCGGCCATCTTACTGCTAACCACTCCCAATGACACCATTTAAAAGTCCATCTATTTATACAAAGTACTCCAAACTACCGTCAAACTATTCAGAACACATTTAAATTCAGCAATATACATACATCACTTGCGTGTACAAAACGCATGGAAGTATGCCGACAAGTAATTTTAAATCCAATATTCATGATTTCCTTTAGAAGCAACACTTTTTCCCACGACAGGTACGTAACTTGTCATTACTTGTGAGGCTAACTTATTGCCAACATAGATCACGACTTGACAGGGTAAAAACTGCATGATTTTGTGAGTTTCCATTTTTTTTTAATCGTAATAGGCGGCAAACGAGCAGACGGATCGCCTGATGGTAAGCAATTACCGCCGCTCATGGACACAAGCTACACCACAGGAGTCACAAGTGCGTTGCCACCCCTTGGGGTTGGGAAAAAGGATAGGATGAGGATTGGGATGAGGGAGAAGGAATAGGGGATAGGGACTCCGGCACTCTCACTCACCGAACGAAACGCAACAGTTAAGGTACTGTTACTTTACGTCGATTTTCTGTGAGAGGGTAGTACTTCTCCGGTTGAGCCGGCCCATTCATGCTGAAATTAGCAAGGCTCTACTACCATAAAACAACCATTTTGCAAAACTAAGTTACAAAACATTACTTTTTTCCATAACGCAGAGAAACTATTAATTAACGTTCTTTGACGTTCATAAGCGTCACATTGTGAACTAAATGAATAAAGGATTTTGACTTTAAAAACGATCAAAATTGCGAGTCTATCAATAAGAGCAGATTAGTGACATCCGAATAAAGTTTTCGCTATACACATCATTCCAATTTGAAGCCATGAGAAAATAAAAGCATATATTAATTTTAATTGGTCTTTCGGGTTATATGTACACGTACCTTTATATTTCGGCACTGTTGCAAACTCGAAAACGTCCACGAAAGTTTAAATCACATATTTTCTGGAACTGTGAACATAGCGTGATGATTCATCATCATCATTAGCCTGCCATAGTCCACTGCTGGATATAGGCCTCTCCGTAGCGTGATCTTTAATTGCGTCAATTTGACCGCTTGTCAAAGTACCGCAAATAACATCACGCTATGTGCCACGGGTGCAACACTAGACGTAAATTACTCGGCTGTAACCGTCACAAATAAAATAAAATCTCGAGAGTGCTACCAAATATCGAACTAGGTAAAGGTATAAAAGAAACAAATAGTCTTTGCAGCCCCGGCTGCAAAGACTATTTGTTTTTTTTATATCCTTCCCCGGAAGGATTTAGATTAAAAACTGTTACACGAAGTGATCCCCAACTGCAAGGATCTAGGCTTTTTAGTTTAATATTTGGTAGAGGTAATCGTGTTTCTAAATTTTTAAGTGACTTATTACCTTTCAAAATATGGTGAACCTGGATTATATTACAATTAAAAACAAAGTTAATATCAGATTGAAACGTAACTAAGTCTTAAAATACTATACAAAGGAATATATACAGGACATACAAATAAATATATACAGAATGAAAAGAAAATAATTTAGAGGGCGTCATGAAATTCATCCACATTGCCGTCAACTGGAAGCGTGCCCAGAATGCTGGCAGCATTGCAACGTTGTATGGCGAAACTTACCTTCTTGGCCCAATACAACCCAACCTTCTGGTCACGCGAGGTCGACCAGTCTCTTTGCGAGGTCTCTAAAAAAAGATCTACCACTTGGACACCATGGCCCCAACGTTTCGAACCCAAACGGCTCAAATACGTAATCCCTTACAAGGTTTACGTATTTGCGCCGTTTGAGGGTCTCCGCTGTAGCAGCAGCAGCGCCCGCACAACCGACTGTGCTAGGAAGACGTGATGGCGCGAGGGTATCGACACACGTTGCGTCCCATACTAAAGGCCTACCCAACCTCCATGACAGTAAAGACATACCGTCTGGTCTCTTGCCGTCGCAGCGCACCAGTCCCTGAGGTTCAAGGTGAGATGGCCACCTTGAACCTCAGGGACTGTACGCCAGCAGTGACAAGAGCTTCACGGAGAATGTCATTAAGGTTGCCGTGTTGTGAAATAATACCTGCGCTCCTGCTGCATGACAGGCCATGGTGACCAAGGCTATCGACAGCTTCTTCACAGTGACAGCGATGTGGAGTAAGACATGGCGCACCTAAACGGAGGCAAGAGGCGATGCGGAAGGTCGTATCGTCCAGTATGGTACCTATGTTGGACGATGGCAGTGCTTGAAGCCAGAAGCCCGACTCCCACTCTCCCACAGCCAGTAGACAAGCACGCTCTGCTGCATTAGAAGATGTGCTAAGAAGGTTTTCTCGTATTCTACTGCAAAGTGGTCCATCCCACTGCCTCTGAGAGGATAGGTTTCGGGGTAACTCAGTGCTTGGACAAGCTCTTCTCGAAGCATTCATAGCATCGGTCTTACACGGCACCTCAGAATGGACCAGTGTTGGTGCTAAGATTTTCCTGGTCAATTCTGCAGTGCTGTGGACCGAGGACAGGAATACTGGTAGGCTAACATCATCATCAATACGTACAGGTAAGGACGCCTGTAGCCACAATCGATCATTCAGTGCTATATTCAAAATTTGACTAAGAGTATTTTGTATAATTTTGTCCATTTCAATAAGTAGGCTCGAATTTGTCCAAAAAGGCGAAGCTCGAATAGCGTGGGTAATTGGCACGAAAAGACAATACCGAATTATAGTGAAAGCCGAATGAATGTTAATTTTGAGCAGCCTGTCAGAAATTTCACTAAAATTTTGAATTTTTTCATGAATAAATGTATCGAAACTTGATCGAAACCTTCGTCTAAAATCGGACACCCAAGGAGGCGAAGAGAATTTTTTTCAATGTGGGTTATATTGGGAGTCAGAAATTGAAAGGAAAGTATAGAGGATTTATTTAAATTGTTGTTTATGAAAATTTCACATTTAGTTGGATTTAGGTTTAAGCCAAGGGATGAAAATTTTGATTTCAAGAAAGCCTGATCTTGATAAACAGTCTCTACATCGCCTCCCAGGATGCCATCATCTAGGTACCACATATTGAATTTAACTGGCTGATGATTGGGTGAATAGCTAAACTAAAAATGAGTGGTCTAAGAGGGTCACCTTGTTGACAGCCAACGGCGGATTCCAGAAGCTTTTCCTTGAAGATCAATAATTTTGAAGGGTTTCTATAACACTGCCTAAGAAAGTTTTAAATTTTGGGTGTTTAAATTTTAACTTGTGTCAACAAGGTGTCCCGGTTCACTGAGTTAAACAGGTGTTTTAATATGTGAATGTTATAAATATGATAAATGCTGAGTTAATCATTTACTTTGGCCGGTTACAATGTACTAGGGATTTAACAACTACTTAAGATACATATTTGACATATTATTTTGTATGGAGCTTATATAAGATATGTATCTATAGTAGCCAAATGGCATTTCCACAACGCTATACTGAGACAAATGTCTCGAGCACTCTTATAGTCCGTGCAGGAAACAAGCAGATATCGGTGATAATATACGAGCATCATTCATCGATACTAGAGCTCTCTAGACAGCAGCAATCATGCATGGGAGAAGACAATTGAATGTACTGTCAGGCACATATTGTATGAATTACTATTTTGCGTTTCCACGCATAAATGTATGAAATGAGCATTATCTGTTTGAACTGCTGTTAATTTTAACTAGCTGACCCGGTGAACTTCGTATCGCCATAATTTTTTTATATATTTTCAATTTTTATATGATAAAGATATTTATTCGGCAGAACATGGTCCATTGAGGTGTTACATTATTATATGTAGTCCGACATATTCACCCTTAACGGGCATGCGAATGTTGATACTTAAAAACTATATTATCATAGAATTAGGTACACAATAAATATTATTCCCTAGAGTTTAAAAATTCTGTTACATTATAAAAACACTTTTCGATCAACCAACGTTTTAGTCTGTATTTGAATTGCCGTAAGGGTAGTTCTCTTAAATCGTGAGGGATATGGTGGTAAAGTTTTATTGACATATAATAGCTATTTTTATATCGAAGACTGCTTTTACAGAATTCATGTTTAAGTTTAGTAGCATCCCTTTTTACAAATCTACTTACTACATTTAATTATAAATTCCCCCGTGACATAGAATATATACGAAGAACGACAGTCGTCATAAAAAAAAATCCTTAAATGAGGTGACTGCAACAGTTTTAGAGACAAATGCTTCACATTATTATTAGCGTAGTACAAACAAATTTTAATAAAGACCCTCCTTCTAGTATTACTGGCCAAACATGACTGTCAAAAGAAAAATGATTTTTTTAGACTACACAGGAGCATGGCTCAACACTTTTTAATTTAGAAGGTAATATAATTCTCACCGAGCGAAATGACAACTTGCTTTTTTTTTACTCTTTATTATTGGCGGAGCAATACGCAAATATAAATCGTATTGTAATTTACAGCAGAACTGAGCTAAACGGCACATCACTACGAAGACATCATGACACTATTATCAGAAGTTTCTGAAACACCGCTCAGCTTCCTCGCTCATCTTTACTGAATATACACACTAAAACTCGTATATTTAGAGAATTGACATTATGTACTGCGTTTATCCGTGTGGTGACGGATTAAGAATACGGAATGTCACCACCCCATATCATCCCATGGGTGTCGTAAGAGCCGACAGAGGGAGCATATTATGCTGAGAACAGCACTGTAAGAGAAGGAAAACTTGATACAAACCCTATACCAACCCGCTTGGCCAGCGTGGTATAGTAGACCAAATCCTCCTTTCAAAGGAGAGGCCTAGTCCAGCAGTGGACTGCCAGCTAGCCAGCTAAATGTCAGCCACAACACTTGTTTAAACTAGTTAACTAAAGGAATTAGTCTTCGTGTAAAATGGAAGTGTGTATTCGACAAGTTACCTACAGAACTGCTAAACATTTAAAAGTGGAAATACAAATAGGAGCACGCATATGAAGCCGACCACCAATATTAGCCCTGTTTGTTTACCTGAAATCTAAGTAAAAAAAACACACAAGTACATGCGCACACACATATTCTCTCTCGAAGGGAAGTTAGAGACTTTCCTCCCGCTGCCGCTGCTCTGTCTCTCCTATCTCTCTTTCTACGTCTACCAACCCTCAAAAGTTCCTCATTACCACTAAAAGTAACAAACATTTTACATATTTACACAAAACACTTGTCTTTAAAATCAAAAAGCAAGCTAGGATTTTAAATGAATAAGTATTTTCATACAGATAAATTCAAACATAGAACACAATTTGTATTATTTCATTACCTGATTATTAAAATAAAACCATCAAAAGGCGGTGAAACTCGACATAAATATAATATGAATACACAAAATGTGACAACAATTACACACACTCATAACCCTATACTTGACGATGTGCATTTAAATGCACACTTTTTTTTAAATATTCTACAAGCAAAATTAAGTAATTTTTTTGTTTATTTTCTACTCATTCACCCATGAAATGCCCTTATTTGACATAAAAAAATATTACTGAGCACTGGTGACACTTGGTGTACGCAGTATATCGCAAGATAGTGGAGCGTGCGCTTGCGTCTACTGCCTATAAGGTAAAAATCGATTGAAATCATATTATTTATTAACGAAATTGAATAAAAAAGTGATAAAAACAGTACCTAAATATACAGTCTTGTGAATTAATTATAGATTTTTTCAATTTGAAATAGTTTATTCGGAAAATTTTTCATTTGATCTTGCATGTGTCTTTAAATGCACATTGCCAACTATTAACAGACCTACCAACACTAGGCTGTGTGCATTTATAGATACATTGCCAGTTTGAAGGACATTGTTTTTAAAAGAACATTATGAATTTCAGTTAAATTATTTCTTTCTATTAGCTGTTTATTTTTTATATTTCTTTATTTTCTAGCCTTCTACAAGAACTTCGAGAATTTTGGCGTTGGTACCTAAGTCTGCAGCTAGTTCCGACATAGAAAAAAGTAGTTCTTATGAAAATGAACTTCTTTATGCATGTTCAGTGCCATACTTCGACAATTTATTCACTTCAGTAAAATTTCAGGAACATTTGAGAAATGTTTATCTACGGTATTTTTACCTAAAGGAAGGAAAGAGGAACCCACCACGCACCCTCGAATTGACCACCCCAACTATTGCAATAGAAAAAGGTTGACAATATCGAACTCCTCTAAAAGGATAAGGGATATAGGAATGGTATGGGTTCCAGGAAGATACCTGACTTGCAGTATCCCGCTGTATGCGCCGACTATTCTTCGACACGTGTTTCGCCTCTGCACGAGGCATCCTCAGGAACGATGGGCAACGACTGAGCCTAATTCGAGGGTGCGTGGTGGGTTCCTCTTTCCTTCCATTAGGTTACAATGGAGTTCCGCCAAGTAACGCCTGATTCAATCAACTATACGGTATTTTTGCTTTAGGGACTATCAGGCAAAACAGGAACTGCAGCCAAACTACCTACCTACTGATAAAAACCTAAAAAAAAAAGATCGTGGATCTTTTGCCCAAGTCGATTCGAAACCAAAGATGTAAAGCAAATGAAACTAAAAGACTTTCGATGTGCCATTAGTAATGATCTCACCACCTTTCAAAGAACTAAGAAGTTTTCGAATACGTCCAGAGGTTCGAAATTTACTACACCGCAGACGTCTGACTACGGCAGATATGACCAGTTTGGACACTTGCCATCATTACAAATAAAGGCAGATCCAAGAATTGCATAAAAGTCAGACTAAATTAATATGTGTAAAATGCAACGTGAGGCTTTGTTATATGGTCGTTATTGTTTTTATGATTATCATACAAAATAATAATAATAAATTTCATTGTGTAAATGTCTGATTACTAATCTCTCATTATTAATAGTATTTTGTGTGTTTACAACATTTGTAGTACTTAAAGATGTTTTTTAGTGTTTAAAAGGACCTAAACGGTCATAGACAATTATGTCGTTGTCTTTATTGCTCATATTTGATCTCGTTACTAGTAGTTTTTTTTAAATAAACCGTTGTTTCATCTTAAATAAGTCGCGTTTCAATTTCGTCTACACATGGCAATGTGCATTTAAATGCACACGTTTTTTTTTCGACGAAGCTGGCAATGTGCATTTAAATGCACATGCTATATTTCCAAAACTATATATGTATGATTTTTTTTTGCATTTTTTAGATGTATTTGACACGTATTAGACGCGATATATGTGAAAAAAAGAATGAATATTACAAACAAAACCTTTGCCAAGTAAAGGGATAAACACGCAATTGACAAGACAAATTCATTTCATCATCCGTAAAATGCGAACGAAATTCCACGTCCACCAAAACCTGGGTTCTGTCCTCTGAGTCACAGAGACCTCGCCGAAAAGTGCATTATTTTAAAAACAACCACGATATCCTATTATATAAAGAACTGCCAAGAATATGTAGGGCAATTAATACATTTAAAATCATTAGTCACTGTAGTTTTCACGTGCCACAATACGTGTTTCAAGTTGACAAATGATTTTGTAAGGCAAATATAAATCCAATTATAATACAAACTGTATTCGTTTACTTTTGTTGGTGTTAAGTATCATTACTCTTATTGCAAGGTTGAGTGACTGATAAGCTAGTCAAGGTTTCATAGAGATTTCATGGTTTTAATGAAATAGAGTACCTTAATGCAATTATAACATTTCAAGTCGCTTTATGACCCAAAGATTCTCTTGGAACTAAAGAAATTCAAAATTTTGCGACAATTTATCGTGAGTGTAAATATTTTCGCTATCTAGAAATCAGTCTCACGTTTTGTGGTTTTTCTGTTACGAAGTCCAAAATTTGTTATAACATAAATCATTTTCATCATCAGCCCCATATATAGACAATTCCACTGCTGCGTATTGGCCGTTACTGTCCACCATGCTGGACATACATAAATATTAAACAAAATCTTTAATGTATTTGGGGTAGAAGTAGTTGTTTCGTCAATAATTATGCAATATCGGATGGATTTTCTTTAAAATTTAATGGCACCATCCGCTCTACCTATATTCCATTATCGTGAAGGTCTTTACAATAATATCCTATCAACGGACACAAAGAACCCACAAACCAGGAATTACATTTTCAGGAATAAGATTATATACCTACCTTTTCAAAAATCAAATTACATAAACACGCAAGAATACATACATACATACATAGACTCACGCCTGTTTCCCGGAGGGGTAGGCAGAGACTACGGAGCGCCATTTGCAACGATCTTGACATATCTCTCTTGCTTCATTCACTCCCATCAGATGGGCCGTTTATTTATTTGTGTGTATTTTGTAATTAGTATAAAACTAATTACAAAATACACACAATGCCACAGACGGTGTGAATTTAAAAATAAATTAAATAGCAGAAAAACGAATAATGAAAACTCCTGTGTAACAGAACATAAATTTTCTTCACTGTTTTAAATAACATGTCTTTTATCTGTTTGTTTGTAGTGAAAGAAGGCATAGGCATACTTATAAAGTATGTAAAGGTTTACGAAATTACACTGACTTTTAACAAAAAAAAGTTAGTACGAGCCGAGATTTTATATGCATTTTCAGAGACAAGCATATTATTACTATGTTAAGATGTTGAAACATCTTGTTGTTATTGTTGAAACATGATTAACTAATGAACTTTTGCAAAATAATAACTTTATTCATTCAAAGCGCCGCTACTTGCCACGAAGCTTCTCTTAGGCAGTATAGTTGCTACTCTTACTGAACGAGTGACCAAGGAAAGGACGCCGTGGCGCTGATTGAAGTACTGTAAAAGCTAACTGTAAAGTATAACTAAGTTACAGTAGGTACTAATTATATATTCTGTGGTACAGTAAGTTTGTAATCCAGCGAGGCAAAATGCTTCACCGCGATTTACAGCGAGCGATTTCCGACACGTTTGAAATAAATCAAATATCTTTGTACACTTCCACATCTATTAATCGTACTTCTGTACATATAAAATTCTTGCGTCACTGAATCACTCACAGATAACGCACAGCTAAAACTATGGGGCGCAAAGAGCAAAAATTTGCCATGTATGTTCTTTGGGCACGGTAGAAGTGCAATAATAAGGTATTCTTTGAAATTCCCACTGGATCGTTTGAGAAAATTCACAGTGAAAGTAAGAATGTTGAGCAGTGAAGTTCTACTTTTCTAAAAGCGTAGTACATAAAATCTATCTAGCACTTTCGCGCCTACTAGTACAAGTCCTAGAGATCCATTAACAGTGTCTCGCGCCGACTAATTTAATTCAACGCAAGATTCCGACTCGGCGCCCGTCCTTTTTGTGACAATGATTACACATTTAAAATGCCCCCAACATATAAAACTGATAATGGAGCGGGACGGACTTATGTAGTGCAGAAAAGTGTGAGCAAGATGCCAATATTAAGTGCTTAGAATTATGCTAAGTTGAACGATTCGGATTAGAATGACGAACGTGAGTCTATCAAATGTGTTAGTGAGTGTAAATATTTTGTTAGTGTGCTGTTAATGTGGAGGATACGTTTTTGGAGCGGTCAATACCGGTATGAGCAAAATTTAATTTATAACCCCTCTTTACCTCTTGACTGCACGGTTGGCGTCCTCGCCGCTTGACAATGCGCCGAGTGTTGTGGGTTCGATTCCCACACGAGACAACACTTTGTGTGATCCATAAATTGATGTTTCGAGTCTGGGTGTTCATTGTGTCCGTTGGTTGTATGTTTGTAAAGTCCCCCGCGACACAGGATTTGTACCCAGTGCGGGAGATGTCTTTTAAAAAAAGAAAAAAGAAACACACACATCGAATATTGTTTACTTTTTTTTTTTTTTTTTTTTTTTTTGCTGTCTACTGCTTCATGGCAATCTGTTTGAAAACAATAAGCCACTCTTCTCTATGATTTTCAAATCTGTACGATATTTTTTTGTTTTACGAGTCCCTTTCTACTTTCCAATCGGGTACTCTCCCTTTATGTGAATCTACTGTTCAGACTGGGGATGTCGCTTCGCTTCAACCGCATGTGATGTAGGCCGCCCTCTCCACTTAGTGCCATTGCAAGTTCGTTCACGTGATTTAATAGCCTGTTTTGATATTTCATACTGTAGATGCTTATTTCCTGCTTTACTGTCCTTATGTTTAAATCCAGATACATGTATTTATTACTAATACATTTTGGGATGTTGAACATAGTCCTTAATGCTTTGCTCTGAAACCTCTCGAGTATTTCGATATTGCTATTGCTAGCTGTGCCCCATAATTGGATACCGTATGTCCATACTGGTTTTAGGATAGCTTTGTACACCATCATCTTGCTGTAGTTATTGAGTTGCGAGTGGGGTCCTATTAACCAGTAGAGGCTGCGGAGTTTGGTATCAAGTTGCTTACGTTTGGTCCAGATATGTTTTTGCCATGTTAGTCTCCTATCAAGGTGGATTCCTAAATATTTTGCATGGTCATCTTGGGGTATTGCCTGGTTATTTAGTTTCACTGGTGGACAAGTTTCTTTTCTTAGAGTAAAGGTAACATGGATCGATTTACTTTGGTTGACTTTTATTCTCCATTGTTTCAGCCACTTTTCAACGTCGTTCAAATGGTTTTGTAATTGGATTGAAGCTGTTTCTGGATTAGTGCTTGTTGACAGCAAGGCAGTATCGTCGGCATAAGTTGCAGTCATTGTCTTTTCATTAGTTGGAAGGTCTGCAGTATAGATGAGGTAGAGTATTGGTCCCAGTATGCTCCCCTGAGGTACTCCCGAGCTAATTTCATATAATTCCGAGCATTCGTTCCTACATTTCACCTGGAAGCTTCTTTTGTTAAGGTAGTTTGTGAGGATATGCAAGAACGAGTGTGGTAGCAACTTTTTCAATTTGTACACTAGGCCATCATGCCAGACCTTATCAAACGCCTGACTAATGTCTAGAAAAACAGCAGAGCAGTATTTCCGGTTTTCCAGGCATCTACCAATAAGATCCACGGTGCGGTGCACTTGTTCGATTGTACCATGTTTTTCCCTGAAGCCGAATTGGTGGCTTGGGATAACCTGATCTAGGTGTTCTTTCATTCTGTTTAAGAGTATTCTTTCCAACAGTTTCCCTGTAACCGGTAGTAAGCTTATGGGTCTGTACGAGGTTGTTTCTTGCAGTGGTTTCCCTGGTTTAGGTACCATCACTACTTGTGCAATCTTCCATTGTCCAGGAAAGTGCACTAGTCGTAGACAGGCGTTGAAGACTTTCACAAGCATCATGATTCCTTTGTGAGGTAGGTGTTTTAGGAGTGTTGCGTCAATAAGATCGTATCCCGGTGCTTTGCCTTCTTGGAGTTGCCTTATTTCTCGTAGTATTTCTTTCGGTGTTGTGCTTTTCAGGGGCCAAGACAATTGTGTAGCTGATTTTAGGTATTCTGCTATTTTTTCCGTATTTCCCTGATCAGACTCTGGTAATGGTTGGAAAACTGTATTAAGATGTTCGGCGAAAACTGTAGCTTTTTCGAAATCAGATCTTGCCCATTCTCCATTATTGTTTCTTATGGGTGGTATTTGAGTTTTAGGTCTTTTTAGGTTTTTGGTTGCTTTCCATAGAGAGTAATTGGTGTCCAATGTGGGAGATAGAGAAGCTAGGTATGTCTGCAGATTATTGTTGATAAGTGTTTTTACTAGGCTTTTTATTTCTGCCGAGCATTTGTTGAAAAGTGTTTTATCTCTCGGGTATCTAGTGATATGCCAAGTTTTGCGAAGTCGTCGTCGTTCTAGTATTTTTTCTTTTATGTGTTTTGGATAAACATTGTTCTTGGGCGGGATTCGTTTTGCTTCTGGCGTGGCTTTATTAGCAGCTTTGTGTATGACGATGTTTAGGTGCTCGACTTCGTTCTCAAGATCTTCCACGTTCTTAATATTCGTTTTCAAATTAATTTCAGTGTCTACAATACTCTGGTATATTGCCCAGTTTGTATTTTTTGAATTATATATCCGCAAAGGGGGTTCAACCACTGCCACTATTGTGCTGATATTAAGGATAACTGGGGTATGATCCGAGCTTAAGTCATCCGATGATTCCGTGCTTGTGCAATTGGTGTCTATATTTTTTGTAATAAAGAAATCCAACAAATCTGGGATCTTGTTTCTGTCTGTTGGCCAATAGGTTGGCTTTCTACTTGTTAGGAGTTCCAGTTTCATTTTCTCTGTTACTTTAATTAGTTGCCTGCCCCTCGGGTTAATCAGTCTGGATCCCCAATGCGTGTGTTTGGAGTTCCAGTCGCCACCACAGATAAATCTTGAACCCATTTTTAAGAAAAATGTTTCGAAATCTTTATCGTTTATTGTATGTTTGGGAGGACAGTAGACAGCAGAGATTTTTGTGTCGACCCGTTTATGTATAATATTGACAGTTGTCGCCTGGATTTTTTCAGTGCAATACTCTTCCATAAGGTAGTGTTTGATGTTATTTTTTATAATGATTGCAGTACCACCATGACTATTTCCAGATGGATGATTAGTCGTGTATATTGTGTAGTTCTTGAAAACAACATGAGATTTAGCTGTGAACCTTGTTTCAGATATAAGAGCGATGTCAATCAATTCTGTTTGAAGGAATATTTCAAGTTCTTGACGTCTCTCCGTCAAGCCGTTGGCGTTCCAAGTTATTACTCGGAGGTTGCATCCAATCATTTCTTTATAAGGCTGGTGACTAGCTGAACAATACTGTTCATCATTTTGTCCATCATATTTTCCATCATGACCATCAATGTGTGTTGCAGTTTCTCAAACATAGATTCCAATAGATCAATATTTGTATTGTCTGTATTAGTTGCTGGCTGTTTTTCAGGTTTAGACATTGTTTTTGTTGCTTCTGCGTATGTTTTATTTAAATTGCGCTCAATCGGTAGTTCAGAGATCTGTTTATCTTTTTCACGTTTGTACGTTTGGTCTGAGGCTTGTTGTTTTTCTCTTATCTTTGATGTGGTTTTGAGAATCTTTTCTCTGTATTGTTTGTAGGTTCTACAGCCTTTATAACTAGCAGGATGTTTTTCTAAACAGTTCGCACATATGGCATCGGTGTCCGGTCTTTTCTTGCATGTATTAGTGGGGTGTTCGTCACCACATTTGACGCATCTAAAGGGTCTATGGCATTGGTTTTTCGTATGCCCAAATCTCTGGCATCTCTTGCATTGTAAGATTTCTTGCTTCTTTTTTTTATACGGCGCTTCTACTGTTACTTTCATGTTGTTAATGTACTTGACATCAAATACTTCTTTATTATTGTGTTTTGGTTCTAAGTCCACGTAAAACATGGGCAATGGGTCCTTTGTAGCACGGTGGAAGACGTTGACTACTTGTCTTACTTCATGTCCCATTTCGGTTAGCTCCTTTGATATTTGTTTTATGTCCTCAGTGTAGTGTAATCCACGCAGTACGACTCTGTATGCTCTTTCGCTTTTTAGCTGATACGTATAATGTGAAATGTTGTTTTCAATAAAGTTTTCTCTAATGGTTTTGTATGTCTGTACATCTTTGGGCATGATTTTGACTATGTGGCCTGATCTAAGTGTAGTCATAGTATATAAGCTGGTATCTAAGAACTTATTCATAGCTTCTTTGAGTGGTGTGACGTTCAGTACTCCAGTGACAAATATAGGTTCCGGTCTAGGTACGTAAACTTTTTCCTGTGTGTCTGGGTGTTGAGTGGTGGTGTCTGTATCTAATATTTCGAATCTATTATGAGTAGGTATTGTAATATCTGTGGTATTCTTAAGCTTTTTGTTAAAATCGTTATGTATTGGACTCGTGCCTTTTCTTTTAGTTCTCATAGCAGGTGCTTTATCTTTTTGCCAGCCATCTTGATTTTCTACCTCTATGGTCTGTTGTTCATTGTCGAGTTTGCAGGGACTATTTTCTTTATCACATGATGTCGTTGGTATTGATGTCATCGAATTAGCTCTTTGTCGGATAAAAATACTTTTATGAAGCGTTTGCTGTATCGTGTTGTTCGGTTTTGGGTTTGAGTTTGTATTTTTTTGTGGTTCATTCATCATTCTGTTCCCACGAATAGGGTCGATCTAAATAGTCCGCCGAGAGGTGACGCCCATTCCCTCAGTAAGGCACCATACGACAACGTTAGCCAGGTCCGTTGAAGTTGACGCTAGGGACTTTTCTTCCGCAAGCCATGCATCCTTTCAGCGCGTTTCTCACCTTAGGATTGGAGTCTTTTTATAGAGGGTTGCTACCTCGTGACCCGGGCGGTAAAGCCAAGGCCCCCGGCTCTGCACCACCTATCCACAGAGTTGCGGGTCGTGAAGGTCATTTCCTACCTTCACTGAATATTGTTTACTGATACGAATTGGAAATACTTAGATTGGAACCTGAATAAATCATTTTTGAAGTAGTTAATAAACATGTGATAGATTTTTGATTTTGATGATCTCAAAAGTCATGTTAAGTCTGCCATCCCGCATTTGACCAGCGTAGTGGACTATGGTCTTAACCTTCTCGTAGTGATAAGAGGCCCGTGTATAACAGTGGGCCAATATACAGAGTCGATTATGGTTATGATGTATTGTCAAGATTTGTTAAGGAATACGATATGTCAAAAAGACATAAATATATTATCAGCTTACCCACTAAACATTTTTGAACATACAGAGGGGTCAAATTTATAGGTCTTTAGGTCATCAACCTCTGGAAAGCCGTAAGTCGAGCACCTTTAAAATCATTCACTATGTTGTCTTCGCTATTCGACATAGATTTTACACTATTTTATACATACATACATAACGTCACGCCTTTTATCCCCGAAGGGGTAGGCCGAGGTGTATTTCTACACCCACTTTTCGCCAGATATACTTTAGTCCCACGTAATAAGGGGCGAGCCTATTGCCGTACCGGGCACATATCCAGACTCCGTGCTGCTACTGAGAATTTCGTTACAGAAAAAACCAATAACACTGCCCGACCCAGGAATCGAACCCGGGACCGCCCGATCCCACGCGCACAATTATGCCGCGAGACCAACGAGGCAGCAGTATAGGGTTTGATGTCGAGTTTTCCGTCTCTACGCAAAGATGATATTTGCATCGTGTTATCTCTTAGTCGCCTCTTACGACACCCACGGGAAGATAGGGGGTGGTGACACTTATATTCTATGCCGTCAACCACACGGCTAATATTATCTAAAATACACTATTTTATCACGTAGAAAATACCGTTATTACTCCCATTAAGTCCAGATTGATCGAATGTAAAGTTTAAACGGAAAGATATGACATGTCATTTGGAAGATAAATGGTAATAGGAAACTTTATTGTTGTGAAGTGATTTCTTCCTCTTCTTCGTACTTGAGTTGATTGACTGTGGAACTGATAGCTGGATGCGTCATGATCGAGGAATGTAAATGGGAGTAGTAGTATTTGTACACAATGTGGAACTGAAAGTTATGGTCATATCTTAAAACTTTGCTACAGCGTGTATTTGCAACCGATGCAATCAGAATATTTTAACGCAGTAAGCTATGTAATATACCCGGTGTAATACACTCTTTTAGGTCCTGCTATGCTGTGACAAACCTTTGTACATCCATGCTGTTTATATGCAATAAATATGTGTTAGTGATATTTTTAGACAAGTCGGAAGCTCATATTATGATCATAATACTCTTTGGTTTCCTATGTAGACTGCCACTATACTTTAAAGACGTCCGCATTTATCACTACTTAATATAAAACTAAGTCTATATTTTGTCTGTCTGTCCCTATTTATGCTGTAATATTCAAAACTACGCAACGGATTTTAATGCGGTGTTTTTTAATAAGTATAATGTGTAATTGACGCGGGCGAAGTCTAGTTACAAATAAACTAAGCATTTTCATTTTTTTGTTGATAGGACTCCAAGACTTTAAGAGTAGTAAGCGAACCACGGGTCGCAATTTGAATGACTGACTGACGCAAAGGATTACTTGATAGGGTTTAAAACTGACACTACGCTGAACGTTGTAGGTACGATCTCAATGCGGGAGAACACTTTGCCACCCAGAAATAGTTGTTTTGTATCTGGATGCCTTGTATCATGGGATATCTTTAGACATTATACCTCAGCAAAGAAAACTTATTGCTACATATGAGTAAGCAAAAAGTTCTATCTATCTACACACCTAAGCCCAATAATTAAACTGATTATTCAGACGGTGAGTTTGGCAATCAATCGCAAACCAAATTACTTTGCACAGAGTATGTGAGCTGCCACGTAATCGAATGTAATTCGTGCGTGCCATCAAAACCAAACGCCAGATTTCGCCCTAATGAATCAGCTGAAACATCAGCTTAGTTTATTACTTTTGCTTTATATTTTTCGAAGAGGCGAAAACCAAATGTATTAGACATTGGTCTCTTGATCAGATAATATGATCATCTATTGGGATATTTTGGGCCCTCGACGAAACTATGGAGAACAGTTGAGGAGAAAAGTTGAGTCGGGTCGAATCAAGAGGTCAAAGGAAGGGCACAATGGAAAATTGGTCCACCGACTATAGCTAGACTCTTTAATGAAAGAATAAGATTGGGATATTTAAGTTCTATTAATACAACAGTGTTTCTCAATTTATCTGTTCTTCGAAGCCTTTATTTTATTTCCTTAATTTTATTTGAATAATGTTTGAAAATCTGTTTTCAAAGCTTTGTGCTATAAGACGTTAAGCAAGTACAGGGTCGGCTGTGTGCCAGTGTGATAACTTATCACCCCAACACATTTAATTTTAAATATGTTCAACATGTAGTTATGAGAATTTAATAGATCATATCTCTCTCATCATACGGCTGTTTGAAATTGTTTCTTGTTGCCTCTGTTTCGAGTATTTCGACACTGTTGCAAGAAACTTTTCATGTACCAAGCAATCTTATAAACTGATGATTTAAACGCATTCAGAATACAATTTAAAATTAGCCTTAAATATCTCTGACACATTCTATGAATATGCATCTCTGTCCGTCCGTTTATCAAGACTCAACCCAAAACATCCTACACTGAATGAATCACGAATGTTCATTAAATCACATGTATAAGCATAACTGTTACATCCTGACACACGATACTGTAGGATTTTCCCCGCCCTCAGTAACTGGGATAACGCCTTCATTATTCCAGTGAAAACTTCTTTCACTACCTGTATATATAAAACTAGAGGATGCCCGCGGTTACACCCGCGTTATTTAAGGCTACTACTCCGCTCCCGTCGCTTATAGCGCGATGATATATAGCCTATAGCCTTCCTAAATAAATGGGCTATCTAACAAAAAAATCTTTTTGTATACGATAGCCCAGTTATTCTATTATATAACATAACGCTTCGACCCTTTGGGGCCGGGCAAAAGGCTAAAAAGGCTGAAAGATAATGTCGGCATATCTTAGGAACTAGCAGTTGGATTTTAAAAATTGTTATTGCCTATGATAGCCCAATTAATCCGAAACGCTATAGGCTATCTAAAATTACGCCACAACTTTTAGGGGCCAGACTAAAATAATAAAATGGTCAATCGAGAAGGGGGAGGGTTGGGTCAAAGGCATAAAAAGGCTAAACGAATAGGATACAATCTATATGGGTATCGTTTTCGAGTTTTTCGGAACGCTGATTAATAATATGAAATTTATTTAATGATCCAAGATGGCGGACGGGAAATCAAAGATGGTGGATGAGAAAATTTTAAAAATCAATATGGGTATCGTCTGCGATGTTAAAAGGGATGAGGAATCCAAATACAACATCTATTTCGTGATTCAAGATGGCGGATGGGAAATCAAAGATGGCGGACCGGATTTGTTTTAAAGTCGATATGGTTAGCGTCTCCGATGTTTAAAGGGATGGGGAATCCAAATACAACATCTATTTCGTGATTCAAGATGGCGGATGGGAAATCAAAGATGGCGGAGGGGGAAAATTATAAAATCAATATGGGTATCGTCTCTGATGATTTAAGGGATGGGGAATCCAAATACAACATCTATTTCGTGATCAAAGATGGCAAATAGGAAATCAAAGATGGCGGATAGGATTTTTTTTTAAAGTCGATATGGGTATCGGCTCCGATATTTTAAGGAATGGGGAATTCAATATTATTTAAAAATCTATGTTTGTTTGTTCATCATTTATAGACTCTGAAATGATTAGAGATTAAGCGCTAAGTCAATGGTAACTTTGGAAAAGGGGCTTGAAAAAAGGGAATTAAATAAAAACTCTTAAAAAGGCGATACGGAGTTCGCTGGGTCAGCTAGTATTAGTGTAAAAATCTTGCGTTACTGACTGATTGATTGATTGATACTCGTAGTATGGTCCTATATAATACTAAAGTGAAACCGTAGCATTTTAACAATTTTGTAGCCTTTGTAGCTTTGGCATCGTATTGATCAATGTGTAACGTTATCCCTACTTAGGGGGTGTTTAAATGAGAAACGTGGTTAAATGTTACAATAAAAATTGATTTAATTCGTCAAGTAAATCTAAACATCATTTAGCAAAGCGTTTGACTTACGAAAAATTTACAAAAAAAAAATGTTATTCGAAAAGATATAAACAGGGTCGCGTGATTCGGCGATGGTAAGGGATTTGTTGAGGGTCCGCTTGCGATGGTCGCTCAGGAGTAGTAGCTGATGTACTTAGCTTTTCGAGCCGATGTCGTCGAATGCAGCGAAAAGGGCCCGATGTCCCAGCGCCTCCGTATTTATAGCAGTGCGAAGCCCGGGGCGGCGATGACATGAGTGGGAGGTGTGAGTGCGACGTCACAGCGACGTCACAAATGACACAACAACGAAAAACAGTGTTTTAATATTCGATATCTCGGCGCTGTTGCACTTGCAATAGTACCGAAATATCTGTTACTCAAAACAGAGGTACGTGGTATATATCCCGTAGGAATAGTAAAAAGCAATGTTAGTGTCCACTAAAGTTTAAATTCCTATAACAGTGTTTTAAGTTTTCAAATTGTAACCCAACCTACGCGTAATATTTTGTTTAAAAAAGCAATCCGAATCATGACGAACAATTAATAAAATTATATTTAGAATAAAAACATAAAGTCTAGGAATACCTTTGACCTTTGAATAATAAAACTATGTAAATACAAACAGAAATACGAAAATAACGCCAACCTTTGAAAGGTTAACGATGCACGAGTGACCTTTGATTTGATTATTCAATTGTATGATTAGCTGACGTGGCGTATTTGGTATTGAGTTAGATTTCTAGATCAGACTACTTATAGTTGCAGAAAGGCGTCCAGTAGACGGCAAAATATCTTAGAATAAATTACGTAAACACTATTAAAAACCGTACGTTGTGTCGTTCGTTCAAATTCTTCACTCGGTCGGCCGCAGATATTTGACGTCGTACGATTTACAGAAGCGCTCAGATTGATTGAAGTCATTACTGTTGGATGTAATTGGATCTGGCGGACTGTATTTTATAAGTGAGCTGAATCTTATTGATTTTATATCGTTTATATCGTAGGGCTTCTGGCAACACTGGCGGTATAACGTAAAACTGTATTTCTCCCGATAATTAATTAATTTTAAATCTATTTAATTCATAATAATGTGCCTCATTTGGTAATTCCTTACGTAATAAGCTGTGATAATTATAATAGTCGTATAATAACAGTGATAAGTGTTGTTCATCAAGTTGTAAAAGTTTTGCAAATTCAAGTAAGTCAACTGTCAAACTAACGTACAATTTTATAAAGAATTTGCATTATTTCAACAATAATAGCTAAATTTGAGCCAATTTGAGGTGAGTTTACTTCTTATTTGACTTTCGTACACCTTACACAAGCAATATACCAAATTAGCATATCACAATTTACTCAAACAATTTTGTTGGTGTCTTACACAAACCTCAGTGACCTTTCTTGCTTTGTTTATTTACTTTTAACAAGATGATGACCAGAAGGGCACGCCAAGACGATGAGAAATTACAGGTGGCCCTTACTGAACTAAAGAAATATAAGGATTTGTGTCAGTCACTACAAAGTGAACATGAGGACAATGAGAAGGAAATGCTACAGATTTTAGGGAAAACTCTCAGCTTAGGAGTGAGATGGCAGAAATGCACACTAATTTAGTCACTTCCTTAGACGAAAGGGATAGATTACAAAACATTGTTATGCAATTTTAGAATAAATGACGTAAACACTATTAAAAACCGTACGTGTACCTAATACAGCTGATATTAAAAAATATATAATTGATGTTTTAGTCTTTTTTTTATCCTCTATCAATTTACTCCGACTTTATAGTACCAAGTCAAACTATTATCGTTATAATTTTATAAATAATATCCAAAACCAATTAACACAACTATATTTACATCTTGCACGCACACACAAACTACGATTGATGTGTTATTTGATTATGGTCTATTTCAAAATGAAAAAAAGGTTGATAATAGTTTGATAGTGAAAACTCTTCTACGCTGCGCTCCACTCCGCTCTAAGTGCGCCGGCCCCTAATCAACTTCGATATAAAACTTAAGAAACTTTACTAGCAAGAACTGGGTAAGGCAATAAAATAGTTTTTATAATGCCACAAACTTACTATCACCTCTTTTCTTAAGATTTACGAAAGCTTATTTTCCCAACTATTCGTATATTCAACCTTTATATTTTTCCAAAGTATCGAATACCTGAATAAGCTGCCGGTCTCACAAATGTCAACATAACTTGAACCGAATTACAAGAGGACTCCGAGTTCCATTTATTAACATTATTCCAGCCATTCACTGTCAATCGAATTACTTATACCTTTGCTAATGTAACATCTTTTGTTGTCTACGAGTGTTTGCTTCTCAGCCAATTGGTTTTCTTTGAATATAGTTCGTAAGCAATTGTAGCAAATTTAAGTAATAGATGATAGATAAAATCTGAATGGGTTTATTTTTGGTTAAGTTTTGTAGACAAAGGAGAATGGGCGGTTTCGTCCCAAGTGTTGTAACATTTTCCTACCTATATCATATGAAAGATCTCAATTAGTGTTATGTTTTTTTGTATGGGCGTAACTCTGTATCTTGTGCAGGGAATCTGTTATAGTGGTTTCATTTATTTAATAAAATATTAAATAAAACTTAATCAATTAGTATTTTAGTGACGAAAGGGCTGAAACTATTTTCAAAATCAAGTGGAAAACCACACGGGCGACTATGCGCCTACTCTTTATTATTTATGTATTTGAAAATATATAAATAACAAAGGAAATAATACAATTATCAGAATTGTATTATTTCCTTCGTTATTTACATATTTTCAACTGTGCAGTTGTTAATAACGGCAAAAAAATAACTACTACTGCCTGTGATTACTGTACAATTATTATAAATGTAATAATTATGTTTTCATGTAACGCAAAGTGTAATAAAGTAAGATTAAAGCATTATTTAAAACAAAAACCTTTTTTTCACTTGAAGCCCAGTAACTTTTGACCTGCACGCAATTATAGTAAAAACTTAGCATATTGATAATTAAAAAGCTTAATTGAACATGTTTATACTAGTCGCAACTTGTTACAAGGGTTGGGACACAGCTCCTACAATAATGCCCATTGTCCTTTGTTCAAAGATTACATTAGTAATAACAAGTTATAGTTATAGATATATTTTACTACTCTAAGAAGGAAAAAAATGATTTTGTTATTTCTAAAAGCAGCCATGTAAAATGTAATGATAAAATTCTATAATTTTAACTTAAACTTTCATTTAGAGCAACTTCACACTAGCGTTTTTGTCGAGCGTAATCGTATGCGCAAAGCAAACGCCGCACCATTTTATACGCAGTTAATTAAACGCTATACTACCGTGCCGCTGTCGCTACACATCTTAAGGCGTACTCATGTGCTGCCAAAGACTTAAATCGTTAAATATGCCAATACCATATATAAGGCACACGTAAATATGTCATCTTCGGGAAGTGTGAGCTCACTCGTCTCATCGTAGTAGCTTGCTTACCGAGCACTGCGCGCATTGTCAGATTGACTTAAAACGTGGATAGCTTTTCAAAGCGCAGGGTACATCTAACGATGTTAATCTCTAGCCCGAGCAGAGACGCTGGATCAACGCTTTGCAACCGTCACATTATCGACGTTTATTGAACGCCTACGCCCAGAAAACGCTAGTGTGAAGGGGCCCTTAACAACACAAATTATAACATAGGTAACTAAAAGAAATGAGCCGTTCGAATAGCTGGCAAGCATCAATGATAAAACTACACATCATAAAAACTGGCAAGAGCGACAATAGGACAAAGTCCATAAACCTATATTAAATTACTAGAACAAATAAAAAACTAAATCCGCTTGTTTGCCATTTTAATGTGAAGTACAATCCAGCGACGGCTAAACAGTTCCCGCACGCATCGCTCTGAGCCCCAAAATATTAAACGACTAGAGAATGCCGGCTTATCTTTCGAGATATGTGTGCATCATATAAAATTTAACGATTTTTAATCGTAAATATTATAATATAATTATCTTTCTCTCCTGGCATTTCGACCGTCTTACATCGCTCGTGGTCACAGTAGATATACCTATGTATAGACATAAGATAACAGATTAAAATTTGCTCGAGATCAGAATACATTCGTCACCAAGCAAGTTATTGTCCACGGAAATTAAGATTTTCATCAAGTAATTAATTAGTTCTTGTCTCGCCTCTTAGTGTGAAAGCCGTAGGTTCTTCATAATTTCAAAGTGAATTTCCATTTTGGCGTTCAAAAGGAACTGATGTGACGTCTGTTGGACAAAGTTTAAGCTTGTTAAAGACAATTATAAAAGAAATCTTGAAACTGGAAGAGTTATCTAAAGTTTTGATTTGACTAAAGTTTATTTTGAACAGTTTATATGAATAGAATAAAAGTTTTTAAGTGGCTCCGCCACTTCTCTCTATCTTTTTGATCGTGTAATAAAATATCATTCTGGCGTTTATCCGGTTTCTTGTTCGTTTTGAGTTGAGCAAACTGTGTCAAGAAAAGTGACAATTTATTGTTAGGTCTAAAAGGAGATATAGTGACAAAGATTGAGAAAGGAATGTTGCGATGGTTTGGAAATTTGGAACGGATGGATGAAAGAAGAAATACCAAAAAAGTGTATCGTGTAAGAATGAATGGAGATGTCGGTAGGGGACGCCCAAGGTGAACGTACGCCAACCAAATAGGTGACGTACTAAAAAAGGGCCAAATTAAAAGTACCCATAACCGGCGAGCATGCATGATAAGATAAATGAATGTCGAGGAAGCGAAAGAGGTGTGTTTGAACATTTGGCGTTCCATAAGCTCTGCCTACCCCAACGGGGGACAGGCGTGACGATAGATATATAGATAAATTATTGTTCGTTTTCAGGCCAATGTACAATGGCATACCAGTTAACGATGTATTGAGGTGATTGTTGGAAAAGTTTTGATTATAGCCCTTATTTTTTAAACCTTATTTTGATTGTGGTATCAATTTATATAAAAAGATACGATCTTTGGCTTTAAAGTTCCTTTTGTTTCCACAACTCAGTATTATCATCATTACACTGTAATAGGTTTTGACAGTCGATACGTGCAGTCATTACCACTAAATATTCTGCCTGGAGGTCTAGACTAAACCCCAAAATTTAGATCAGCTATCGTGCGGTCGACAGTCAACAGTTACTTTACTAGCGGTTCGATGCGGGCTGATAAATATGCTAAGGCAAAAAGTATAGAAGTCGTAGGATCCTACCGCTAAAACCCTGCCATTATAATAATAATGATGATGAGGGCTATCTTTTAATTTACAATAACCCAGTACTCCATCATAATTACTTGTCATATTTAGATTAAGTCTATGTTTAAACAAAGAGAAACGATATCAATATTGCAAATTGAAATCCGTCCGGCCCGTGAATCCCGCTACTGATATTTATTTAATCATACATTATTTATTGAATACTGTTTGCACAGTAGAATAAACTGCCACGAAATGAGATTATTTGAATATCAAAGACGACAAAATAGACTAACGATGTTATTATACCATACATTTATGATTCAATGTCAAACATAAACTACGATCTTTAATATTTTTTCATACCATCACTTTATAGTAAATTTATATCTAGTCTTTAGACATTTGCAACACCGAAACTTTACTTTGCAAAATTTATTTCATTTTACAGCTCTGTACTAAACGACAGATATACATATAGAAATATCAGCTCAGTTTAATAACTGTTTCTATACGTTAAACTCTCTTTGAATAAGACAAAGATAAGGTCATGGTTCAAAACACTGACTAAGTGCGTATTGGAAACATAAGAAGACAAACATTATTGAGAACTTTCAGATATTCAGTTTTCGTCACAGCGCGGCGCTTGATTGACCTAAAACTTTTTCTTAAAGTTCTATGAAATAAAAGCTTTCTTAAGGCACTTCTTTATTAATTTGTTCGACTTGTTATAGTTCAACTTTTATTACAACTATTTCTAGACTCCACAAAAATACAGGTCTCAGCCAATGAAACGCATTTCTCATTTCCCTAGATCCATCAATATATTTCATTCTAATGCAATCATCCTTCACTCCTTTCATATAACACCGAAGTCTTCAATCACACACCGGCACAAACCATTCATTACTCTTGTCGTTCAAATTCTTCACTCGGTCGGCCGCAGATATTTGACGTCGTACGATTTACAGAAGTGCTCAGATTGATTGAAGTCATTACTGTTGGATGTAATTGGATCTGGCGGACTGTATTTTATAAGTGAGCTGAATCTTATTGATTTTATATCGTTTCATATTTAAACGAGAATATGACGTTTTAAGCTTAATATCTAATCTACGATTTACTCTCAGTAAAACACCAGTGTAGAAAACGTTAATAAATAATCTTCTTTTTTTATATTCTATGTCTTTTGACTGGACCCTATGCACTACAATCATATTTTACCCATAGACATAGACATAAAACACACTGCTTGGTAAAAATCTACAAAACGAGTAGCTGAGTAGACAATAAGTTATCTCTTTTTTTACTTAAATTTTCAGAAGACAATTCTAGCAAGAGAGACCAACACCTCTTCAACTCTTCGTATCTCTTTTGCTCGTTTTGCTCATACCTAAATGTATTTTAGCTGTCAGCTCAAATTATGTGTATGGTATTAACTAACTGCTAATATTACATTTTGCTAATAACTATTACGCTCATATTGTAATACCATAACTCGACTCATCGAAACACTTAAATCGCTACACAAAGCTATTTCCCATACTCCAAAATAAACAAATTATCACGATTTATCAACAGTCAAGTAAATATAAGCACTTTAAATTTCATTAAATCTTGAAAAGCTACAACCATTGCCTGCGAACCGATAAAGCCCCAAGATTACGCCGACTAATTACAGACATATTTACAAGTGCTGTACACTACTTCCTTGCAAGGTTGCGTGATAAGGAGCCATACAATATTTAGCTTTACCCTTGCCCAACACACGAGGGCTTAGACTAAACACGCGTTGTAACCTTCACGTAATACCTATAGTTATTATGAATTCATGAACACTTTTGTTCGGTAAATGTGTTGTTGATTCCCTTAGGCGGCTTAGGCGAATGGTTTAAGTTGTCTAAGTGTTATTTCGAATGGCTTTATAATTGACTAGCTACTGCCCGTGGTATTATCCATAGAGGTGTCAGACACAAGACCTATGTGTTATTCTGAAGTGTAAGCTATGTTACTGCAAAGTTTCACCAAAATCCCTTCAGTAGTTTTTGCATGAAAGATCAATAAACATCCATGTATCCAGCTATCCGTATAAACTTTAGAATTTGTAAAGTAAGTGTAAGTGAGACTTTTCACAATTCGCTCAAGACACAACACGACGTTATTTTTATAAAAATCTATGTTTGATTGTTATTCGTGTGAGTGTGTGGCCAACTCTAGTGTCGAAGTTTCGAACCGCCCGAAGGCCTCCGACATGGCTTAACGATCCTTATCCTTAGACAAGAACCGGGACCGATAGCTTTACGTGCCCGCCGAAGCACGGTACCGCTCAGATGTAAATGCCACATACGGTCACCCATCCAAGTGGTGACCTGTGCAAGCGTTGCTTAACTTTGTTGCCGATCTGTTACGAACGGCAAGTCAAGTCTCGCTATGACATACATACATAGACTCACGCCTATTTCCCGGAGGGGTAGGCAGAGACTACGGAACACCATTTGTAACGATCCTGCCATATCTCTCTTGCTTATTTGACTCTCGCTATGAGCGCTACAATAATAATAAAATAACTATAATAAAGAACTTTAATAAAACAATACCGTCATAATAATTTCTAAACCACCGAATATCACTATCCGTTTGGATTGCAGAAGTCAGACAGCTGTCGCTCTAAGCTCCGAAGCGTAAGTCTTTGATGCAACTGGGATAACGCTAGAACGATGATGACTGACTGCGCGTAAGGCCAAATGTGCGTGTAATATTACACCTCTGCCTACCACTTCAGAAAACAGGCGTGAAGATATAAAAAAAATCGGCTATCGAATTGTCTTTGTTAGCAAAAAAATCCAAATAAATATCAAAACCTAACAGATTGATTAATGACCTAACCTAATCCATCATTCCCCTGACTTGGCATTTGTCCTGCTTTTTAATTAAACCAAATCGAAAACAATAAATTCATGGAATAAATTAATCTCCCTTTTCATTGCGTTATGACGTTTTCAATCCAGGTTTTAATTATTCACTTCAAATAAATTTCCACAAACCCATCTAAATGAGAATTATAAAATCTAATCAATATTAACCTTTTATTTCAAACATCCATCCAAAATAATTATTCAAAAGTATTTTAATAAAACCAAAGCTCCATTGGGTTGTAAAAAAAACGTCACCTTTGCTCTTTTACCATTTTTTTCTAAAATATGTATCGAATCTATAATTAATTTTCAAAAATTTTGTTACAGGTACAATGAAAACAGCCATCGAAGAACCGAAAACCGAAGATAAACAAAACAAAGCATCAAAGTTAGAAAACACGCCGTTAAACAACCGATGGAAGTAACTATGAGGAAGGAAGCAAACAAAACAAAGAAATTAAAACAATACACAAAGTATAAAATCAATGAAACATCGGACTAATAGACCACAGAAGAAAATAAAAGGAAACGATAATGGGCGCCTTTTCGATTAAGCTGTAAGTGGAGATAAAAAAATGAATCAGCAAAAACACTTAATGGAAAACATGACGATACCAAAGCTATGTGCAAACGGATGTCAAAACTCGACTAGACTACCGTTCGAGATAAAACCGCCGGATCCCAACACTAGTGTAGTGTACCAAAATTACATTAACACTAATCAGTCGGATATCGATTTCACAATCGACTATTTCAATGATTCGTTCAGTGACACGAATTGTACTTTCAAAAATGGAACGTGTAGTGATGTGGACTATAATTTGTGGGCGTTATCGCTTTTAGTTTTTCCTTTGTTGACATTGTTTGGCAATGTGTTAGTGATACTAAGTGTTTCTAGAGAAAGAAGTCTGCAGACGGCTACGAACTATTTCATAGTGAGTTTGGCTGTAGCCGACTTGCTTGTTGCCGTGGTTGTAATGCCGTTCGGAGTATATTACTTGGTGAGTATATTTATATGTATAGCGATTTAGTTATTAATATAAAATCACTTCTTAGTTTTTAAATTTTGGATTTGTTCTTCAGACACACAACCTCTTCTTTCTGGTCAATACACGGCAGCATTTAGGTAGGTTTAGAACTGTAATAATTCGCGAAACAAGCATGTTTTCTCCTTACTGGAGATTGAAACTACAATTTACTTGTGTGATAAACAGTTGCACGCGTATTGCGCTTCTTACCTCACTGCCAAGAACCTTTATTTAAAAAGAAATTTACTCCGTTGCACTATCCGTGTACTCACCAGACTTCATAGGTACACATGTATAGTCTCGTTCAACAGTAATTACCTACGATAAAAGACACCGCCTACCAGGTAATACAAAAATGCATGTCCCGGATTTAAAACATTTAACATCATTTGGGAGATTTTTCGATGAGATGCTTGTTTTTGCTCGTGTAAGAAACGAACCCAAAACCTATAACACTTAGTAATGAGGCAGACATCCCAACTTTTGTGTTATCTTTACATTGTGAGTAATTCTATTCTGATGCCGAATTCGCTCGAAACTTTATCTTGGTCGAGCAATCAATTTATGCATAAAGTATGAAGGACAGAGCAACCAAAACTGAACGTCGCCTTTTAAGCACCAATAATAGAAGAATCAAGGTTGCACTGACGTCTCGCCAAGACGACGCGACGAACAAAGTTTTTCGTGATAGATTGGACTATATTCGCTAAAAATCTTCCAGTGGCGATCAATAGGTAATCTATACATTACACATAACTGCACGTAAAATTTCCACAAAACCAGTAAGTCTGAGATGCACCGTGGGTAAATTTCACCATAGAGGGATACCATATAGGTCCGCACAGGCCCACTCTCGGAATGTTAGCCGAAAAGAAAAGGAAAAGTACGTAGGCCTATAATAATTATACTACTTACTGAACGTATCCCACTCGTTTCGTTTATTATTTGTGGCAATTCTACATCAACATTATTCTCTCGACCGTAAAATAGTAAACACAAAGAACACATTTACATTTAAAACAACAGCAGAATCTACACAATTGCGCAAACTGTATCAATCAAAACGACTTAATTTTCCAGATCATAAACCCCCAATCTCGTCAAAGCGAATCGACTAACAGCTCACAAATCGACTAAACACTAGTTGGTCAACAATCACATCACTAGCACTTATGCTGCTAATTACCGTATAATCCTTGGCTGAATACAGCCGGTATCGCTGTCGCACAGACAGCAGTAACAATAGAAAGAGAACAAGGGAACGCGTGGAATTTCCATGTGAGAACTCGATTCGAAGATATTCGATTATCTCCTGTTTTTACTATCGGTTCGATATACTTTGTACGCGATGCGATGTTAGAATACGTAATTTTTAGGGTACCGTTTTTAAAAGGAAGCGGTTGTTTTTCGCTTTTAAAAATTTCTGAAGGATTGTTAAGATGTGGCTAGGTTTATTGAATTAGATTTCTGAATATTTATACAAGTTATTATGGATGAAATATTTAGTGGGTTATCACAAAATGTTATAATCTTTTGAAGGTTCGGCACATTTTATGTTAGGATTAGACTACGTTCATTGACTTCAATCTCTCTCAATGATTGCCAAAGATATTGTGGATTAAAAATTAAGTGGTTTAAAACATATTGTTTTACTATAAATCTCAAAATGCTTTCGATTGAGTATCTAGTTGTAACGCTATAAATGAGTGTATACCAAATACATAGACAGACATACATATATCCACAAAGCGATGTACAAAAGTGTACACTTGTAAAAATAATTAAATTATTATTTTAAAATTGAAAGTACGTCGGGGATAAAATAATTAAATCTACATCACAGATCTAGCGAAAAATTAATTACTTTGTAGAAAGGCAATTTTCTACAAAATAATAGGAATATTATACGCAAAGTATGAATACAACCTGGAGAAACATAATATCCACCAAAAAGCTACTTAATATCTTAATTCTGACCTAGATCTTTGACCCACTTAACCTTTGTCTACTTGGAGATATCGTCCAAAAGTTATAACGACCAAAGATTGTAGATTGTAAGCAATTACAAATTAAAATTTGTCCAAGAAGGACTTTCTGAAGAGGGTTAATTACTTTATTCAGGGTTTCATAACAGAGCTTAATGTACATTTGAACCTCTACAAACTTTGAACAACATTATTTAAGTCAACAATAGCAATGTTACAACTGAGGCTAAAAGTTTAATTCACATTTCCTGAGTAAATTTAGCAAATTAATAACTTAACAAAGCTAAACGGGCTCTTTTTACAAATTGGCTTTTACTTTGCCAAGTATAATCTAATATTTATAGGAATCAACTCATCATCCTCGTAGCGTTATCCCAGTTTCAATCTGGGGTCCGCTTTCTAGTCTAACCGGATTTGGCTGAATATTAGCTTTTCCACAGAGCGACTGCCTGTCTGACCTCCGCAACCCGAAGGGATAGCGATATTCCATGGTTTAGACTAGTGTCAGTTTATTTAGAAGGTACTGACGACCTGTAACGACTGTCAAAGATCTTCATGACAACCGGGACCGACGGCTTAACGTGCTCTCCGAGGCACGGGACAAGCGATAATTAACCATTCAATACGCACATAACTCCGAAAAGTCATTGGTGCGCGCCGTGGATTCGAACCTGATACCCTCTGCATGGCAGTCTGTTGGTATATTCACTCGGCTATCGCCGCCTTCATTTATAGAAATCAACTAAGTTTTTTAAATTGTTAATGTGGCATGCCAATATTCGCGTTATCGCCACCAATGATGATTTGATGAACAAGCAGATATCACTTATATTGTCCAATTTCTACAAACCCACTGAATATATTTTAACCACCAAATCGAAAATTAAACAAACATAAAGTCAATATCCAAAGTTTTCTTTTCTCATTGTGTTTTCCAATTTAGTTTTTAGTTACTTAATATTTAATTATCATATATAGGTATACTTAATATTTAATACTACTTAATATTTAATAATATCATACACATACTTAATATTTAATCATTATATCATCCGCGTGGTGACGGATTAAGAATACGGAATGTCACCACCCCATATCATCCCATGGGTGTCGTAAGAGCCGACAGAGGGAGCATATTATGCAGAGAACAGCACTGTAAGAGAAGGAAATCTTGATACAAACCCTATATCAACCCGTTTGGCCAGCGTGGTATAGTAGGCCAATTCCTCCATTCAAAGGAGAGGCCTAGTCCAGCAGTGGACTTTTAAAGGCTGATGATGATGATGAATATTTAATTGTCTGTTTTTCTTTTATATCTATACGTAAATGTTACCTTTTGGTGCTTGCTGTGACACCTTAGAATGTTGTACATTTAGTTTTTATCTTATTACTTCTGTTTTTTATTATTTATTACAATGTAACAACTACTGGGTGTCCTAAATAAATAAATATAGAAGAGACATTACCTTTAATTCAAATTAATGACAGTGAAATACGCATCTCTAACAAAAACGAAGCATTCTTATTTTATATTCTTAAGGCTTTCACACTATCAGAATATAGCATCTCTACTCCTGACCACAATCTAAAAACCTTTACCCGGCGTCCATCCTACCCTAAATCAAATCGTTCCAAAAATATCCATACACATCTACAGTCAACCAAATTGGTCGCATGAATCCACCCGCTTCGATTTCCTTGTCTCTTATTTCCGACAGAAAAAGGTCCTCCGATCTCCGTGAAAGCCTTAAAACCATATTTCAAAGGTGACCAATACATTTATCAATTGGCTAATCATGCGTGCAAAGCTATTACAGGGAGTGACTTTCCATATCGTAAGCAAATGCTGAATTGTATTTAGGTGATGGATGAATGTAGTTTGCGGAAAGTGAGTTTGGACGTTATGAATGCTGATTTTGTTTTTTATTGCTTTTTGGAGCAACCAGAAGAAATATTAAGGAAATACGTTGAACATAGCTTCCTACCTTGCAGTCTTGGTTCTTTTTGTTTTTTACTAAGCTTTATAGCTGAGTAATGCTGACTTATTAATAAGTAATATTCTTTATAACAATGTAACATTTATATCGTTAGAATGGATGGTATAATAAACTCAACAAGTTCTTTTCTATATTCGTTTCCATAAAGTTTTTCTTGTACTTGCGTTAGTACATATTAATCAATGTTTAATAAAAAATGGTTCTTTTCTTCTTCAATAGCGGCATACTTAACAAAGACGGTTTTTCCTATTCGGTAAAATTATTCAAGTTGAAAAAATTTAATCAGTGAGAACCATGAAAACATTGCTCTTTACCAAAATCTTCTTCAATACGTCCATTTAGCTCTTCACAACATGTTTTCATGCTCACCAACACACAACTCATCCACTTCCATTCACAGTTTTCGTATAAAAACACTCACCAGCCCCAGGTATAACCATAAAAACACTTCAATTCCAATATCGTTCCACAAACGTTTCATTTTTATAGCACGTAGATTTATAGAAGCTACATTTAAATTTATTGAATTTAAATGGAAATTTGAAATCGAACGCAAGTTTGTTGATTTTAGAAGAAGATGGATCTTTTGAGAATGAATTTATTGCAGAAAGCTAAGTCTTTAATATACAGTATGTTCATATGTTTTTGCAAAATATTTTCAGAAGTGAATAATTATACAACTTTACCTGAATACAAATACATAAAAAGACACGCTAAATCTGAATTTAATTTTTCGTAATCATACTTACTTTTAAAAAATGAGCTCGGTGTATTGACCGCAGCCGCCGCTCAGCTGATCGCCACGAGCTGCAGGCACCTAATACACACAAGCACACGTACCTACCGGGCACAACAGTTTATTCTGATTTACTTTCTAGACTGTTTGAAATAATTTTAGGTGAATTTTAAGTATTCTGCCAACTTTGTGTTATTAAAATATTTTTTGCAAGTGCAGATTAACATATTATATAACAACAATGTAATGAGTATATTTGGACGCTAGCACAAAGACCCTATGGAATTAGCACATTCATATCGAAAGTAGCATAGTAGGTACCAAAGTGCTTTTGTGCAAAAATTTAGAACCTTAGTTATTTATGAACTCATTCCTTCAACATAAGTGCAAACTGATGTGAAAATAGGCTTTTGGTCGGTGGAACTTTGTACAGGCAGTCTTAAGAGGGTATAATTATGGGGAATTATAGGGTAGGGATAATTATATATTTTATGTATTGGTATATATTTATTTATACCTATATGTACATATAATATGTATGTGTATGTAGGTATTTATTTGTATCATTATTATGATTTAATTTTATGTAATATATGCGTCCATAATGTCTACTTTCTATCGATTCATGTAGATCATGAGGTTTAAAAAGTTAAAGCTGCTTATGTCACCTTCAATGTACATTATGAGAATAACTGTGTTAATCATACAAAATAAATTAGCGGGTCTTAATCGCGTACAATTAATTTATTTAAGGTATAAATACCTATTTGTTTCTGACGTTTCGCTCGTCTTGCACCGAGCGTGGTCGCGGAGAGACTGATGAGAGCTCAGTGCCGTCTTGTGGAAGTGCGGGTTTCGGCACCTACCCTCACTTGGTCTTTATTTAAGTTCGCACTGTCGGTACTCCGACACACTACACTAATGACGTCTACACACTGTTGAGATTTATCACTGCGGCGGTGTTTACATTTGCTGATGACTGGATTCCAAGTAGCCGATAATCTATATCCATCCTCCCGGTTGAAATTGTTATATTTCTTGATTTCTACCGCTTCACGTACTATCCTGGAGTAATAGTGACGATCGGTGGATAATACTTGTGGTTGATGCAGTTCTATCCAGTGGTTTGGTCCAGACTCCAACAAGTGCTCAGCTATAGCCGACTTATTAATATGTCGGTTTTTCACAGCTGCGATGTTCCTTTACTCTTTCAGCGATTGTACGCTTAGTCTGCCCGATATATGAACTACCGCAGCTGCAATCGACTTTGTAGACGCCAGGTGTTTGGAGAGGAATGACATCCTTTGGGGTACGCAGATTGCGTGCAATCTTAGAGAGCGGACTGTATACAGTCTTGATGGAGTATTTCTTGAGTTCTGTTCCAACCTTGTCCGTCACTCCGTTTAGATATGGCATGTACGCCGGCACTCTGCTTACTTCAGGTCTACGATCTTTCCTCTTCAGACGGAGTATCTTCTTCTTGTATCCATTGCGTCTCAGTACCTCCCGAACATGTGACAGCTCACTATTTAACTGTTCAGGATCACACAGGTCATACGCTCTGTTCACTAGCGAGGACACAACGGATTCCAAATGCCGCGGATGGTGGTGCGAGTTCGCGTTAAGATACCTGTCGGTGTGTGTCGGTTTCCTATATACAGTGTGTCCAAGGGTACCATTATCTCTCACTGTCACTTTAACGTCAAGGAAGGGTAACGATCCGTCTACCTCCATTTCGTATGTGAATCGGATGTTTGGATGTATGGAGTTCAATTTGTCTACGAATTGTTCCACGTCTTGCTGGTTCCCCTTCATGATGCAAAAGATATCATCGACATACCTCTTCCATAGCTAGCAAACCCAATATATAGTATTGATACAGTTTCTCATAATACATGTAGCATAAGTTACCTACTAAAATTCGCATGCCATCTTAGGCGAGTATGTTGAGCTCATCGATATATATGTACTAGAGTACGTCAAGCTTTTCTTTCATATATTATGTAACATATTTATGTACCATATACTCGGTGAATAAATATTTCAATTCTATTCTACAGCAAAAATGTTTGATAGTAACATTAAAACATGTAATTTTTATTGGCAGACGAATAGTACCTCCATGTAGTAGTGCGATACTGAACTAATACATTATTCATTGCTCTTTCAAAGCGTACCTCGAACGTTTATTTATATAAGATTTTCTATTGTTCTAGAACATTATTCTGAGCTTTTAGGTTGTTGGTTTAAAGCGATTTTATTTATTTGAGTAGTTGTAGTGCTGCTATTATTCAATCTTTTTATTGAGTGTTATAATACTGGTCATTCTGCTATGTAAGATATCAAGTAGCTCTTCTCTTTGATACCGCTGAAAAGAATCGAATACAACTAAAACCTACCTATAGGTTTTTTAAATTAAGCCTATGTGGTCTAATTTACTTGTAACATCAAAAAGTCAATAATCAAAAGTCAAAATCATTTATTCATCTAGGTCACAAGGTGACGCTTATGAACGTCAATTTTAAAATTAAATTACTTAATGCTTCTACATTATTTACATTTACTGCCTCGTTCGCAAAGCAATAGGTAGAGCCACGAGAAAGAACGGGCAATAAAACTCGAGGCCACTCTTTTAAATCGGCAATATTATGGTACATATTTTTATTTTTGTAAGGAGCAACTATTACAACTACACTACTTTTGCAACTATTACACATTGTTCTAAATTACTTGTAAATAGTAATAGTTACAGACGTTACACTACCTTTGTTTCGAGTAACTGATAATTCTGTATTGTTGCAAGCGCCATGTTAATATTCCATCGTCATGGTATTTATTCCATGAAAGTTAAAACTAGCATGTTCATTTTGATTTCACTGAACTTAATTACCGCATGGTAATGCGACGACAAAGAAACTTAACATATCACCTTGCTCTCATTTAATGTTATTATAAACAATCTTAATATATATATTTCTAGTGTGCGTGTGTTTGTCACTGAACTCCTCCTAAACGAGTGGACCGATCTTGATGAAATTTTTGTGTGAGTTCAAGGGGACTTGAGAATGGTTTAGATTCACAATTTAATCCACTGGAAAATGTTTTTTTTTACTTCAATTTTAATTTGTAAGTAGTTGTGGATTTTGGAATATTTCACATTGGAACCGACGGACTGCGCTGCTATCGCAGTGTCAAATCTTATATTAATAATTTCGTCAAGGAGTACATCGAAACCTTACCTGAATAATAAAACATTAAAAAATATAGATTTCGAGTCGACAACATATATCCGCAAAATTCGGATTGTCGAGTATTTTGTTAAATTCTAATGGCTCTGACAGACAAATCGCAGTCGCCATATTGGCCACTGTAGCGAAACGGGTCGGTACCCACTGGTCCCCTAATATTCGTCCCCCGGAATAAAAGTTGTAGATTGGTCCCCTGTTTAGGTGCCCATTGGTACCCCGGTAGGGGACCAGATTATTATAATTATTTAGTCAGGTACCCACTCGTACCCTGGAATAAAATTAATGATTCGGCACCTACTCAGGTGCGTTTTGGGCACCTGATAAAAACCACTTTAATTTTTAGGTAAAAAATATTGTCATCGTTGTACATTCGTGTACAATATTGTTACGATATCAATAATTAAGTAATATCAATAATTTAAAGTATGTACTATAAAATAATCAAATTATATTATAGTATATATGGACTCTCATCGAATTGGCTAAATATTGTTGGCCACTGTTCGCATTTTCCCGGTTTGTTTTAAGTTTAGTCGCTAATCTAAGCGCAGTTAACTGATAGACTCTCGAGTAAAATTAAATATTAATTAGTGTGTGTGTTCTGTAAAATTAACTACTGAATTAAGTGAGAGACCAAATATGAGTATAACAACATGTAAGTAGTATTTTTTACACAAGTTTACATAGCTTATATACTGATAAATACACAGTTTATATTTTTCGGAGCTAGTTTTGAATATTTATTAGTAAAACATTTTAGAAATCGATTTTATGAAAGGTTATGAGATTTTTTTCTTGTTTCGTATCTACGTACGTACACATAATCTCTGTCTCTGTTCCAAACCTTCGTCACCAATCTCTTTTTTTTTTGCGGGGGGATATCCTCGTGGACTACCTCCTCCTGGGGAAAGGCGGAGGGGCGTGCCGGACTCTTACCGGCTAAAACCACCCCGGTGTCTCCTCGCACGTGCGCGCGGGGCCGCAAGAATCCAGATTCTTCCGCAGCCCCACACTAGTGCTGGCCGGGTCTTTCCGGGCCTCGTCTCCTGCACGGGGTAGTGAGGTGTTGAACTACCCCTTGCATCGCCTCAGAGGCGCGCGCCGACACCCGCGCGCGCCTGCAACTCGGGTCTATCGAATAGGGGGCGGGGACTTACCCAAGTTCCTCGCCGTCCCTGGACCCATTTATGGGGGCCGGAAAAGGGCGTTGTCCGCCCTTCTCCTGCGCCCGGTCCGCCTTTCGCGGCCGGGGAAGGGAGTCGAGATCTCCATCTCCCGTTCCGCAGTTTCCTTTTGCGACATCACGTCCTCGCAGAAGGACACCACTGCGTTCCACGACTCTGCGCTACCGACCATCCTCCGTACTACGGCCGGCAGCGTCAGATCGCCTCCTACTTCATTTGTGAGGACACGGCGCTGCTCCTCCCAAGCTGCACACTCGGCAAGCGTGTGTTGAGCCGTGTCCTCCCCGCAATCGACGCAGTGGTGGCACCATCGACGCAGTGGTGGCACCATACCGCCATACCAATAAACTGTGTATTTATCAGTATATGGCTCATATACTGATAAATACACAGTTTATATTTTTCGGAGCTAGTTTTGAATATTTATTGGTAAAACATTTTAGAAATCGATTTTATGAAAGGTTATGAGATTTTTTCTTGTTTCGTATCTACGTACGTATACATAATCTCTGTATCTGTTCCAACCCTTCGTCACCCGTCTCTGTTCCAACCCTTGTAACTAAACTAGAACACGTTGGTATAAGAGGAATCCCTCTTAAATTTTTTAAAGACTACCTCACGGATAGACGACAAATGGTAAAGATAGACCAGTTCACTAGTGACGCGGGGATGTGTCATTCGGCGTGCCACAGGGAAGCGTACTGGGACCTACACTTTTCCTAACGTGTATAAACGATCTCTGCAACTTAAAAGTGTTAAACGCTAAAATTTTTGCCTACGCCGATGACACGGCTGTTGTCTTCTCTGGGAAAAACTGGTCGGAAGTCAAACTTCACGCAGAGCTGGGTACGGCCCAGATTGCTAACTGGCTCAATGACAATCTACTCACCCTAAATACATCCAAAACCAATTACGTCTGCTTCAGTATCTCAAATCGTTCGCAACCGGAGGAGGACTTTACAATTAAAATCCACTTTTGAAACAAACCTTTTTATAATACCTGTAAGTGTCCAAAAATAGATAAAGTACCACAAACAAAATATTTAGGTGTCATAATTGACCAACGGCTTTCGTGGTACTCTCGTCGGGAACACATCACTGGAAGGCTTAGGAGACTTGGTTGGATTTTTAAAACCTTACGGTATGTCGTCCCTACTCAAATCAATAAAAATATAGGTCCGCCTAGAAATCTATTAAATTAAATTTATAATGCAATAGCAAAATCAGTTGTGGAATACTGTATCCCTATTTGGGGAGGTGCAGCTAAATCAAAATTTATAGAAATTGAACGAGCACACCGAGCTTTAATAAAAATAATGTACTTTAAAAAAGTTAGATTCCCTACAGAGAGTCTTTATCAGATAAGCAGTCTGCTTTCTGTTAGGAAATTATACATTGTCCACACTGTTTTAAAAATTTTGTAAAGGTGAATATATGTATAGTATAAATCCTGCACATCACTGAGGAATTTTATAAGTTATATAAGTTTCATATAGAAAAATCTATTTACAAGTTGACAATGTACCTTACGTACTATACGTAAAATATTGCTGACATTTCGAATACGTTGTACCTAATATACAAAAACAAAAGTAAATTAATACAATCGTATACGAAAATGTCGAGAAGTGTGTTAAAAAAAAGATATCATTTATAAAACAGTTACTTAAAAATGAAGCGTACGTGACTGTGAGTATGTATAAAAACTACAAATAAATACGATTTTTTTTGATATCTAAAAGACTGACTGCCATTAACACTTATTAATAAATGTGATATCTTTTTATTTGTTTCATTTTTACCTTTTTGCCTCGTTGGTCTCGCGGCATAAATGTGCGCGTGGGATTGGGAGGTCTCGGGTTTGATTCCCGGGTCGGGCAAAGTGTTATTGGGTTTTTCCGCTAGGAAATTCTCAGTAGCAGCACGGAGTCTGGTAATGTGCCCGGTACGGCAATAGGCTCGCCCCCTATTACGTGGGACTAAAGTAAATCTGGCGAAATGTGGGTGTAATATTTACACCTCTGCCTACCCCTTCGGGGATACAGGCGTGAGACTATAAAAAAAAAATTACCTTTAGTACGTGACTGTACTACAACCACAGGTACTGAATATAAATATCTAATTAGTAGAGTAAATGGGAAATATAAATTATTTAAAATAAAAAAAGAGCAGGGTACGAGTGGGCACCACAAAAATTTGAGGGTACCAGTGGGCACAGGGTCCGAATTTCGGGGGACCAGTGGGTACTGACCCAGCGAAACGTCACCGGATAACATTTTGACATAAAGCATTTTGAGTACCTACTACTATGTCTTAGTACTAAGTAGTTTGTATGTGTAAATACTTTTTGCAGTTATATTTCTTAAACAGTTAAAACGACATCTATACTAATATAATAAAGCGGAAGAGTTTGTTTGTTTGAACGCGCTAATCTCAGGAACTACCGGTCGGATCTGAAAATTCTTTTTGTATACGTTAGCCCAGGTATTCCGAAAAGCCATAATAACATAACGCTTCGACCTTTTGGGGCCGGCCAAAAGGCTCAAAAGGCTAAAAGATAATGTCGGCTCATCTCAGTAACTAGCAGTCCGATTTAAAAATTGTTATTGCCATGACAGCCCAATTATTCCGCCACAACTTTTAGGGGCCAGACCAAAATAAAAACATGGTCAAACTAGAAGGGGGAGGGTTGGGTGAAAGGCAAAAAAAGGCTAAACGAATAGGATACAATATATATGGGTATCGTTTTCGAGATTTTCGGGACGCTGATTAATAATGTGAAATTTATTTAGTGATCCAAGATGGCGGACGGGTAATCAAAGATGGCGGATGAGAAAATTTTAAAAATCAATATGGGCATCGTCTCTGATGATTTAAGGGATGGAGAATCCAAATACAACATCTATTTCGTGATCGAAGATGGTGGATAGGAAATCAAAGATGGCGGACGGGATTTCTTTTTAAAGTCGATATAGGTAGGTATCGTCTGCGATACGTATTTTAAGGAATGGGGAATTCAATATTATATAAAAATCTATGTTTGTTTGTTCATCATTTATAGACTCTGAAATGATAAGAGATTAAGCGCTTAGTCAATGGTAACTTTGGAAAAGGGGCATGGAAAAAAGGGAATTAAATAAAAACTCTTAAAAAGGCGATACGGAGTTAGCTGGGTCAGCTAGTAATAATATAATATTCTACCACATACACACAACACCTACAGACTATTTCTAAACTAAGCGAGCTTGTACTATAACTATTATGTTCGAGCAATTAAAATTCGTAGCTTTTTAGTGGCAGATTTTTGCATTAAACTAAACACATTTTTCTCTTAGCCGTGTGGTTGACGGCTTAGAATACAAGTGTCACCACCCCCTATCTTCCCGTGGGTGTCGTAAGAGGCGACTAAGGGATAACACGATGCAAATACCATCTTTGCGTAGAGACGGAAAACTCGACATCAAACCCTATACGACTGCCTCGTTGGTCTTGCGGCATATATGTGCGCGTAGGATCGGGAGGTCCCGGGTTCGATTCCTGAGTCGGGCAGTGTTATTGGGTTTTTCTGTCACGAAATTCTCAGTAGCAGCACGGAGTCTGGAAATGTGCCCGGTACGGTAATAGGCTCGCCCCTTATTACGTGGGACTAAAGTATATCTGGCGAAAGTGGGTGTAGAAATACACCTCTGCCTACCTCTTCGGGGATAAAAGGCGTGACGATATGTATGTATGTATGTACATTTTTCTCAATTGCTAATGCAATACGTAAGAAAACAAAACCCTGCTGTTTTCAAGATAAAATATATTATTGTATATGAATAGGAAAGCTCCCTTTATTCCGGGACAATAATTTGTCGCTAGCAACACTGTGATGTGATATCTCCACCTCCTTTGAGTAGTCCCGCCCGTGTGTAGCAATGCACAAAGCCTTAAGCCGGGATTGACTGGATGCGGAAGGCGGAGGATCGTTTACTGTGGCGCGTTTTGGGAGACGAATATGTCCAGCAGTGGACTACGGTGGGCTGATTGTATAGTAGTTGAGTAGTAGCAACAGTTTGTGTTTATACTATAAATTATGCTTAAAAAAGATAGCTAATGAAACAGCGGGATTTCACTCTGCATAAAACTTGATGGGAGTGAATGAAGCAATCCTGACATACCTCTCGTATGTCAGGATCGTTGCCAATGGCGTTCCGTAGTCTCTGCCTACCCCTCCGGGACACAGGCGTAAGTCTATGTATGTATGTATGTAAAGTTGTGTAATGTGTACAATGCAGTAGCGGTTTAAGCAGTCAATTCGCCGCGTGCTGTTTAGAAATGCCCCGAGTGTCGTGGGTTCGATTCCCAACACTGTGTGCTAGGCAAATTATTGTTTTGTATCTGTGTGTTCCTTATGACCGAAGATTCTTGACAGAACTTGATCATGAATTGTCATGAATATAGTTTTCTGAGCGTGCCATTGGACTTACAACTAAGGATGCCGAAGTCCGGGTAACAAAGATACGTCGTAACAAGAAAGCGGACCCCGGGCTTCGCGGTCCAGGATCTTGGGTCGCAACGAGGTATGAGACCTCGTGAACGGTTGTTGTACAATAAACCTTAGCACAACGCAATAATTATTCACTATACAAGCAGAACAATAAACAAGCAATATCAGACAACCGAAAAGGTAAAAAACCAAGAGCAAGAATTGCCTTTACAAATTCAATGTTGATCAATTATACCTGAAAAATACGGATTGCCGAAGGCATAAACTAGCAGGGAATATATTTCGTTGTTCGTTAAATTTATGTAGCCGTAGAGATGAAGAATACTTGGAAACAAGGAACGAAGAATTTCGTTTGAACTCGTATTTAACTGTCTGTTGCGTAACTTCATATAAACATAACTTCACGCCTTTTATCCCAGATGTAGGCAGAGGTGTATTACACACCCTGTTGCGTCTTTACTGGAAAACTTATGGCAGTGTCACCGTTGATATCTAGGTTTGTTTGGTGTGTTTATCGCTACTATTTTGGTGACAGAAATATTCAGGAGTATATATTGGCAGCATTGATACTTATTGAAGTTAAATGTGTATTATAATATTCTAATAATAATATTCTACCACATACACACATCACCATCTAGTCCCAAGATAAACAGAGCTTGTGTTATAGGTACTAGATAATGAATAAACAGACATATATACTTTTTTGTGAATACATACATAATAAACACCCAGACCAAGACACAAATATTTCACAAATTCATGCACACAAATGTTTGACTTAAGCGGGAATCGAACCCGTGACCTTCGGCGTAGCAGTCGTTTACACTACCACTGCGCTAGCCGGTCGTCTTGAATCGGTTGTTCTGTAGCTACCTCCGAGAGCTTGTTAAGGCGTCATTGCCGGCTGACATCATAGGGAGTCAGTATAAGCCATTATCACCACATAACAGTAGACAGTGATAAATTAACGTAGGTATGCAAAAAGACAATAACGTAGGATTACTAAGCGAAAACTGGCTAAGTATATATACTTAGCCAGTTTTCATATTAATATTACTTTGTTAATTCTAAGAATACACAGTCATATCTTTGAGATGTAGCTACTAATGACCACCTTATGCCATCAATATACTCTACTACTACTACTACCTATAGGTCCTGATTTTCAGCCTTCAATTCTCAAAAATGTACCATAACGAAATATAAAATCAAAATTTCTCCGAGCACCTTGGTGAAACTTGGTCCCTAATGAGACTAAATACCGGTGATGGGTGTAAGCCTATTTAAATTTTCCTATCAGTTCTATACAGTGTATGAGTTCCAAACTCCGGCCAGGAAAAGGGCCCACCGCTAGGTTAACCAGGACTTCTGATTTTAGAGGAACTGTCCGTGGGTGCTCTAAATTTGTAAAATAAATGTTGCCAGGTTTCTAGGGCCAGGCCACTGAGTTTCTAATATGTGGTATACTTATATGGATAATCACGTAATTTATTATTTATTTAATCCCTCACATCCAGTGACCACGACTCGTGTAACTTACAGTCGAAACATCGCGTCGGTCGGGGAAAATAATTACGTGATAGAGACCAGTTGAATAAATATTCAACATCATCAGCCATGTATACTGTCCCAATGCTGGCTACGGATCTGTTCTCACTATGACATTAAGACCATGAAAGTCCACCACGCGCGCCAAGTGCATTATGGGGAACTCTCAGACATTCAGGTTTCCTCACGATATTTTCGTTAACAACAAGCGATAATTTACAATTGAATACGAACTTTTTTTGACGTTTTTAATACACACATAACTTCGGAAAGTCAGAGGTGTGTGCCCGGGGTACCTGGGGATCGAACCCGAGACCATCGTCTCGGCAGTCCGTTACGTACACCACTGGGCTATCGCCGCTTAAAAACGTTAATTATCGCTCGCTTAATAATGTGCCCGTTAGATAGCAATAGGCTCGCCCCCTGTTACATTGGGACCGAAACGTAACTGGCGAAAAGTGGGTGTGTAATACACCTCTGCTTATCCCTTCGGGGATAAAAGGCGTGAAGTTATGTTGTATGTTATGTTATGAATACGAACCTTATTTCAAAAAGTCAGTGGTTAGCACCGTGGACTTGAACGCAAGACGAATGTAGCATTATATCAGTCTCTTTTTATTTATTTTATTTATAGTCTCACGCCTGTATCCCCGAAGGGGTAGGCAGAGGTGTAAATGTTACACTCACATTTCGCCATGAATTTTTAAGTCCCACGTAATAGGGGGCGAGCCTATTGCCGTTACCGGGCACATCACCAGACTCCGGGCTGCTACTGAGTATTCGGAAAAACCCAGTAACACTTTTGCCCGACCCGGGAATCGAACCCGGAACCTCCGATTAGGAGTCGCATACGCTGTCCACTTGACCACGAAGGCAGCTATCAGTCTCTCTACTAGAATATCGCCTCCTGAATAAATATCAGAATAAAATAAACTAGTCAAAGATTCAACATCGTAGTCACCCTATTCGCAAATGAGATTAACTCTTCAGGAAACATGTTTTTCATATCTCTGTGCGTAGAATTAAATTGTGTGTGCTACTTATTTGCCCTGGGAAATTACCTTTGTGTGGCGTATAATTATGTGAAAAGTGGAGATAAGAATTATTGTTTGGTGCGTATATGTATGACTTAGAAGGGCGTTGGCCGCCTTTCTGCTACTTGGTTGAATATTATTTTATATATGCGGGTGCGGGGCTATAATCGATTCTTCTTCAGGCAAAATGTTTTTGGGTCATAAAGTTTTATATATGAGGACTATAACCAATTCTTTAAGGATAGAACTATGATGATTTTTTAAATTTTAGTTATGTCACGGGGAAATTCTCAGGTTTTCAAACAACTAACGCAAAGACCAAATAGATTCGAAGTTGCAATGAAATGATTACTGAGATTTTGTCAGGGAGCTAGTGTCATTGACAACCGTGGTTGCACTACCTGTATTACACGTTCTTCTTTTTTAGTAATTACGCTAAATTACATTTAATTGCCGCTGGGCTTCATGATAATAAGAAAAGTAACGAGGAAAAAACAACGGCGCAGACGTCATAAATATATTAAAAAAATATCATAAAATACAACATAGCAAATAAATAATGAAATAAAAACCAAAATTGACCTCATCACACTCCAGCAAAAATCATACCTACCTCACCGTTGGTTAAAAAGGCAAATTCTATTCGGTAAAAAATACCCCAGCACATTTTTCCTTATTTCTAAATATAGAACAGAAATATAAATATCTGTTTCTAAGAAATATGAGAACACATAACTCAGATCAGCATAGAAATGTGAGACGTATGGTAAGTGATATTTTATACGGATGAGGGTCGGTTAGGATGAATGAAGATGGTGACGGTTGGGTGATACCTATTGATGAATGCACTTAACATATTAATATACAGTGGGTAGAATTGCTAATGTAGTGCAGAGCGAGAAAATACGAAGATTGCCTCGGGTATTGGACTTGTCTGTGCGTTTTGTGGTCAGCGATCCTGACTTGTAATGCGGAGTTTGCGGACGAGGGCCAAAAGGTTTGTTCTATGCCCGAATGTTACTAAAGATTCAACTTTAATTTGGACTTGGTAGAATTGAGCATAGGACCTACAACTAATATTATGGCCTGCCCCAATATTTGATTTGTCCACAGTTTGGGCCACTAGAAATACATATTTTTCTAGGTAGTAGAGCCTTGCTGATTTCAGCATGAACGGGCCGGCTCGACCGGGGTAGAACTACCCTCTCACAGAAAATCGACGTAAAGTAACAGTACTCAAACTGTTGCGTTTCGTTCGGTGAGTGAGAGTGCCGGAGGCCCTATCCCCAATTCCTTCTCCCTCATCCCACTCCTCATCCTATCCCTTTTCCCGACCCCAAGGGGCGGCAACGCACTTATGACTCCTGTGCTGTTGTTTGTGTCTATGGGCGGCGGTAATTGCTTACCATCAGGCAATCCGTCTGCTCGTTTGCCGCCTATTACTATAAAAAAAAATTACTTATTTTGCAGGGAGCTTATGTCAAATATGTAACTCTAGTAGCCAAATCAATAGATAGCCAACATAGCCAGTACTTACAGTTGATTCTGTTGGTCATCCAATACATAAAATACTGTTGGTAGATTCTATACAAACACTTAGTGATATACGTTCAAATAAAGCCCACAAATCTTCCTCCCAACACAATGACCAACACTATCCACTTCATTCACATATTTCACACAAACTGGGTCAAGATACCAACTGACCCTGACCCTAAGATAACTTATATTTTCCTCGCACACTCTCCTTAAGCCAAGAAAAGGTTTTCGTAGTCCCGTCGGTCACAGCACTTAAGGACCGATTATCTCTGTGAAAGTAAAAGTTGCGGAAAATGCTCAGAATTATGATAAGTTTATTTTTATTATAACACTTAGCTACTTATGAAAAAGAAGATTTTTTGGGGTTTTGGGAAGCGGCTTTGATTTTTTCACGAAGCTCAAAGGGTAGGCGAGCGAATATACTACGATTGAATCTAGTTTAGCTGGTTGTGTAAAGTAAAGGCCATGTAGGAAGCGACATAGGGCCTTATCATATTAGCCGATTGCGAACATCCTCAAAGCGGAGCGGGCGCGCAACGAATTCGTTACGGGCTCACAACGAACACGCCGCGCATGCGCAACGAGTAAAAGTAATAAAGCCAACAGCATTGTTTCCCCGTCGGAATCCATTTTGTTACTGGATGTATTGTACGTCGATAATTTGCTACAAACACGCAACGAAAACGTAACGTATTTGCCACGCGGCCGCGACGTCCTCGCTGCGCAGCCGCGGCGTGATCGCGACGCATTCGCTGTGCGTCCGCCCCGCCCCGCAACCGCTCCCAAACCGCTAGTATGATAACGCCCTTAGTCGTTTTGTAAGCAACAAGTGTTGTCTTTTTATGCCGTTTTACTATGAGTTACTTTAATTTTAGCTGGTTATTAAGATTACTTCGACGTGTTGCCTGCCATTGAACATCATAAAAGTTTATTTAACTTGTATTAATCGCGTTTACTTACTTATTTATGGTATAAATTATTACTTCTTTACCTTTGTTTTCCGGCGACGTTTCAATCCGTTTACAACGTAATTGATTCGTTTACGGCCGGTAACAATAATTCAAATATGGACCGGCCGTTAATGAATCCAAATTAAGGCCTCTTTATTGTTTAATAATACTAAATAACACATACTACGCAAATAAAACAAATCACCTAACATTTATAATAAATACTTCGTCCAAATACATTACAATAACATCGAACCCAGGTCTTAGCCTGGCTTAGTGCCCATTGCGGACACTTGTTACAGCTTAATGAATTCTATTGAGCTTATACAAGGACTAGAACATGTGTTACAATACGATTAGGATTTCGTATGAGTAATTTGGGTTTAGTACGATTGTGGTTAAGGGATAAGTATTTCAGATGGCATTTCTATGTTTGAGTTACGACTTAATACGATAAATTTTGCTGTTGGCTAATCGACATTTTCGTTTTCTTTTGAGCTACATGACCTTAAACATTTTGGCCGTGAGTTGTCAGTTAGTCAGTCAGTAACTTAAGAGTTTTATATAGACATGATATCCATACACTGAAAACAAAACTTTAACAGTGCTGAAATTCCTGAAAGGCGAGACATTATGTACTAAATACTTACTACCTCGGTTTAGTCTCTAGCCCTTCTTTCACAACCTACAAGAAAAGTATAAATGCAGTTACCAGTTGAAATCTATACTAATACTAGCTTTTGCCCGCAGCTTCACTCGCGTAAATTCGGGGTTCTCTAGATATAGTATATCATCTATGTTCGGCGTAACACATCTCCTTTTTTGGGCGGATACTTCTATAAATTGTCGTTTCAACTGTTTAAGAAATATAACAGCAAAAAGTATTTACACATACAAACTACTTAGTACCTACTAAGACTTAGAAGTAGGTACTCAAAATGTTATCCGGTATATCTGTGACGTTTTGCTAGAGTGGCCAATATGGTGACTGTGATTTGTCTGTCAGAACCATTAGAATTTAACAAAATACTCGACAATCCGAATTTTGCGGATATAATAATATGTTGTCGACTCGAAATCTTAATTTTTTAATGTTTTATTATTAAGGTAAGGTTTCGATGTCGTCCTTGACGAAATTATTATTATAAGATTGACACTGCGATAGCAGCGCAGTCCGTCGGATCCAATGTGAAACATTCCAAAATCCACAACTACTTACAAATTAAAAATTAAGTAAAAAATCATTTTCCAGTGGACTAAATTGTGAATCTAAACCATTCTCAAGTCCCCTTGAACACACGCAAAAAACTTAATCAAGATCGGTCCAGTCGTTTAGGAGCAGTTCAGTGACATACATATATTAAGATACGACGAAATATATATATTAAGATAATAAAGCGGAAGAGTTTGTTTGTTTGTGTGTTTGAACGCGCTTATCTCAGGAACTACCGGTCGGATCTGAAAAATTCTTTTTGTATACGATAGCCCAGTTATTCTGAAAGGCTATAGGCTATATAACATAACGCTTCGACCCTTTGGGGCCGGGCAAAAGGCTAAAAGGGCTAAAAGATAATGTCGGCTAATCTCATGAACTAGCGGTCAGATTTTAAAAATTGTTATTGCTTATGATAGTCCAATTATTCCGAAAGGCTATAGGCTATATAAAATTACGCTACAACTTTGAGGGGCCAGACAAAAATAATAAAATGGTCAAACGAGAAGGGGGTTGGGTCAAAGGCAAAAAAACGATAAATGAATAGGATACAATCTACATGGGTATCGCTTTCGACATTTTCGGGACGCTGATTAATGATATGAAATTTATTTAGTGATCCAAGATGGCGGACGGGAAATCAAAGATGGCGGATGAGAAAATTTTAGAAAACAATATGGGTATCGCCTTCGATATTTTAAGGGGTGGGGAATCGAAATACAACATCTATTTCGTGATCAAAGATGGCGGATGGGAAATCAAAGATGGCGGATGGGAAAATTAAAAAAAAACAATATTGGTATCGTCTGCGATGTTAAAAGGGATAGGGAATCCTAATAAAACATCTGTTTCGTGAATAAAGATGGTGGATAGGAAATCAAAGATGACGGATGGGAAAAATTTAAAAAATCAATATGGGTATCGTCTCTGATGATTTAAGGGATGGAGAACCCAAACACAACATCTATTTCGTGATCAAAGATGGCGGATAGGAAATGAAAGATGGCGGACGGGTTTTTTTTATAGTCGATATGGGTATCGTCTCCGATATTTTAAGGAATGGGGAACTCAAAAACACCATCTATTTCGTTATCAAAGATGGCGGATGGGAAATTAAAAAAAATTTCAATATGGGTATCGTCTCCGATGTTTAAAGGGATGGGGAATCCAAATACAACATCTCTTTCGTGATTCAAGATGGCGGATGGGAAATCAAAGATGGTGGATGGGAAAAAAATTAAAAATCAATATGGGTATCGTCTCTGATCTTTTAAGGGATGGTGAATCCAAATACAACATCTATTTCGTGATCAAAGATGGCGGACAGGAAATCAAAGATGACGGACGGGATTTTTTTTAAAGTCGATATGGGTATCTTCTCCTATATTTTAAGGAAAGGGGAATTCAATATTATATAAAAATTGTTTGTTCATCATTTATAGACTCTGAAATGATAAGAGATTAAGCGCTAAGTCAATGGTAACTTTGGAAAAGGGGCATGGAAAAAAGGGAATTAAATAAAAACACTTAAAAAGGCGATACGGAGTTCGCTGGGTCAGCTAGTAAATTATAAATCTGTCGCCAGCATAAACTTGAGGTTGAACACAACAATTACTTAAGCAATTAATAAAATATAAATGGGATTTATTTTAAAATAAAAGGATATTTATTTTATTTTATCCCCATTGTTTATTTTATTTTTTTATATTATAAGACTCCCAATGGTCATCATCCTCCTAGAGTTTTTCCAGTTTCAACCCGGGGTCCGTTTACTAGTCTAACCGGATTTGGCTGAATATTAGCTTTTCCACAGAGCGACTGCCTGTCAGACCTCCGCAACCGGAAGGGAAAGCGTTATTCCATGGTTTAGACTAGTGTCAGTTTGTTTAGAAGGTACTGACGCTTTATAACGACTGTCAAAGATCTTCATGACAACCGGGACCGACGGCTTAACGTGCTCTCCGAGGCACGGGACAAGCGATAATTGACAATTCAATACGCACATAACTCCGAAAAGTCATTGTTGCGCGCCGTGGATTTGAACCCGATACCCTCCGCATGGCGGTCTGTTGGTATCTCCACTAAGCTATCGCTGAATGAGTGAATTCGCCATTTATGAGACTCCCAACGGTATTGAATATATTTCTAAGCTGAAGATAAATAAACTTTATAAACATCATGCATCTTTTTGGGCGAGCCTATTGCCGTTACCGGGCACATCACCAGACTCCGTGCTGCTACTGAGAATTTGGAAAAAGACAGTAACACTTTGCCCGACCCGGGACCTCCGATCAGCAGTCGCATACGCTATCCACTGGACCACAGAAGCAGTGTAACCTAAAAAAAGATCATGCCGAAATGTGGGTGTAATATTACACCTCTGCCTACCCTTTCGGGGATACAGATGTGGTCTATAAAAAAAAATATCTCTGAACCCCACTGCTGGTCATAAGCCTCTCATTATTTTCGTCACAATGGGATTGTTAGTTCACAGAAGGATAAGGCTCTCAATAGTAAGCTGTCCTGACAGGTTGGTATAGAGTTTGATATCGAGTTTTCCGGCTCGATCTATATACTATTTTTGTAACCTCTTACGACTTCGACGTTATGAAATAGCGTAGTTACCCTTTGCACTCTTAATCCGACACCACAGACAGATTTATCATGTAGCTGCTATATGTATAATCCAATAGAAGGCATTTATCCTAAAGTATTTTAAATGTTTTCTTTTTCGTATGACTGTGTGGCCAACTCTGATGTCGGAGTTTTCAGACCGCCCAAAAGACACCGTCATGGCCTAACGACTGAAAATTTTATGTCATTTCAACGCAAGTGCAAGCGCTGACACTCTTGACACCAATAATATGTAAGTGACTTTAGTATAGGTACTAGTAGTCCCTTTTTACCCGACTATGGCGGAGCCAAAAGAAAGGGTTATGTTTTTGGCAGTCTATGTATGTATGTATGTAAGTATGTATGTTTGTATGTTCCACCGTAGCGCCTAAACTACTGAAGCGATTTTAATAAATGGGGTGTCAAAAGGTTCGTAACAATTTTTCTGGCCCCCACATTAGGTATACAATAGGTGCGACCTCGGCTCTAGCTTGAGCTTTTCTGTACTTATACTTTTCTGAATTTATCTCTGAATGAGCTATTTTCTTGTTTCGTTCTTTTAAGACCCCATTTTTACGTAGTCGGGTTATAGTTCTTAAACTTATATTTTTTATTTATTTATGTTATGCATGTGACTAAACTAAAAACAGGCATTGCAAAACCGATTCTAATTCTAAAAATTCTACGCTAACATAACCCTCCTTATTTGAACACCACAATATCTCTCACTAACCGTGCCTATCGCTTTGTTCACAGTTCGTCGGCGTGTGGGGCCTGCCTGCCGTGGCGTGCGACTGCTACATAGCCATCGATGTAATATGCTCGACCTCAAGCATATTCAACTTAGTCGCTATATCTGTTGACAGGTGAGTAGTAGGTAGCATTTTTTCCGAATAGTTTACTGGATACTGACGGTGGATGTCGATGCTATGCTTTGTGTTGGGATACACGCTATCCACTAGAGTGAGGGTTATGACACAGTTCGATCCCAGCGCATCGAAAAAAAAAAACAAAAGTACGGCGCGCACGATGCTTTGTACGAATCAACTATCGTTCGCATCGATTATTGTGTAATGACTAATGTTTTGAAAAAGTTGTTTGCTACATAGCGTGCTTCTGTTTTTCTGCTGAAGTCTAAACTTGCTCCGTGCCAGAAGTATTTTTCCTTTAATATGGTCCTGTCACACAAATTCAGCGTTTTCGCCACCACGTCTCTATCGTCACGTCAAAAACAAATAGAGTATTTTTTGTAAATTGTTATCATTCTTTTAATTCATTTTATCTACTTCATATTAGTTATGTTCACTTGGATACTAATCATAAACGTCATTTAATACCAGTGAAACCCGTATATAACTTGTACAGGATACATCTAAGGAACAATGTTAGCTCAGGAGGCTTTCGTTTTCAAGCTCGCTAAGTGTAGTGAGTACTGACGCTTTAAGCGAGGCTAAACGGATGGTGGAAACAACATATGTTAAGCCACGGATATGTAGGCCTTAGTTTAATATTAAGCTTTAGATAGTTTCTCTCTAAGACGTGTACGTAAATCCATTCTTACATCTAGAAGAACTAGAGGAAGGCCACAGCCACGACCGCACTTTTTTTTTTAACTGTTTCTACTTGACCTCGTGGGAATTTCGGGACATCCCTTCTTAGTGCACCCTCACCTGAAGTATTTACAGCTTAAAAGTTTTTATGAATATCTTGTGAAAATGAAGTGTAATGATTTCTTGTATGTAATTAAGTGTATAGAAAAATAATTGCAAACAAGATTGGTCTAATTTAATTTTTATCTACGTAGTTTTTAGTGACCTTTGAAAGGCTGGTGTATTTTTTGTTTGCCTGTGTATATTTAGAAAAGGCCAAACGTATTTAGTTCATTTGACCGTTGACGTTTTTGTTCTTAATTAACTTCGGTACCGGCTTGTTGTAATTTGGTTTATTCTTCTTTAAAAATAACTTTTAATACTGGCAAGTTTATTTACAATTTTGAACCTCTTTTTATTTTATATATAGATAACTTAAGCAAATGACTTCATCTGCTTAAGTTATCTATAAAATAAAAACTATCGACCTATCAACATACAGCTAAAACTACCAACAATTCATTTTCTAGCGGTAAATGACTTTGACTAATAAGGTGGAGGCTCTGGATTCGACTCCTACTCAGGACAATATTTTTAGACATGAGCACGATTATTTGTGGATGTACCTAATAATTTGTCTTTTATTTAGTAAAATGTATGTATACCATCTATCTGGTTGCCAAAGTACAGGCTCTGCTTAATTTGGGATCTAATTATCAATATTCAGATAGAAAATCATGAAAACATTAAAACACATTTATTGCATTTAAGGTGCCGTGTACAGCTACTGAGTTCAGCTGTTGCTGTCACTGTCGGATTGTATACATAAGAAAGAGAAGCGCGACGACGACGGGACGTTCAGAACGAGCTATTTATCATTAAATACTTTAATCCTTACAATTATCTTATTCCAATCGATAAATAAAAACAACAGTTCCCTTTATTATTATATATTACATCACTGTTATTAATATTATCAAGATTTGTTTATAAATAATACAGTTCCTAGGTTGTTCCTAGGTATTACATTATATAATAAGTTACAATGGGGTGCACATATAGCATGTCTTGCAGGAAAGCTCAGCTCTGCTGCGTATGCCGTCAGAAAAGTTAGGCAACTTACTGACATCGACACGGCTCGTTTAGTATATTTTAGCTATTTTCACAGTGTTATGTCCTACGGCATTTTGTTATGGGGCAAAGCTGCGGATATTCAGAATATCTTCGTTCTACAGAAACGAGCGGTACGAGCAATATACATGTTAGGTGCAAAAGATACTCTTAAGGAAAACGCTTTAAGTCTATAGGAATTCTTACAGTAGCCTCGCAATTTTTATTTGCTAATATTTTGTACATTAGGCAAAATATAGGTTTATTTACCACAAAAAGCGATATACGTAACATAAATACTCGAAACAGGCATAGGTTATATGCCCCTTATCATCGTTTACATAAAGTTAATAATTCTTTTGTAGGGCTAGGTATCCGTATTTACAATAAAATACCAATTGGTATTTTAGAATTACCATTTAGTACATTTAAAACTAAAATAAAAGACTGCCTTATTAAGAAAGGTTATTATACTATAAATGATTATTTCAGTGATAAGGATAGCTGGTCACTTACGCTAGACAACTCATGATCTTTATACCTAATTAGAATGATATAGATACTTTGCATTTTTCAGTTAATCTTTATATAATATTTCTAGTTCTTTTAAATTACTGTTCATGTATTATTAGGTCATTAAACTTAGGTACTACATTTACATTTGCATTGTTGTTCCACTAATTTTATTAAAGTTTTACTGCACTGTAAGATGAAGACAACTCGTGATCATGGGCTGTAAACTAATGTTTTTGTAATTTTGTGTATTCATATACAGTCACTTCTGTAACATACATTTCCACCATAGTTCTGAACATGGTCGTGAGTTGCCTACATTATATGACGTAAGTGGATGCTCCTGTTACACAATATTCACATTGGAAGGCTAACTAAGGCTCTTAATTTAGTAACTGCATTAATTTCTTAATTATTATGTCTCTAACTAATTACTATTTTCAAGTAATTTAGTACAATGTGAAACAGTTGCAGCTCCTTACAAAAATTAAATACATAATTATGTAACATAATATTGGCGATTCAAAAGAGTGGCCACGAGTTTTATTGCCCGTTCTTTCTCGTGGTTCTACCTACTGCTTTGCGAACGAGGCAGTAAATGTAAATGTAGAAGCATTAAGTAATTCAATTTAAAAAAATGACGTTCATAAGCGTCGCCTTATGACCTAGATGAATAAACGATTTTGAGTTTGAGTTACAATTGCTACAATTTCAATTTTAATGGTTATTTTATGGGTTTTTTTTATCGAGAACATTTACCGAAAACGTGTTTTCAACACAATGGTCCCCCCATAAATATGATCAAGATTAACATATATTTTTTAGCTGCTCTAAAATGTATACATTTGGCTAAAAAACTGTTTTGTGAAGCCTATTTTGACTAAGTACAGCGCCTTAAGTACTTACAAAAGTCAAATGAAAACATAGTAACCCTTTACCAGTAATGGTATTCCACGCAAAGTTCACAACGTTGCGGAGTTTGTTCATCGCTATAAATCTTCAACCGTTCACTACACTTGATAATTTATGAGCTAATAATGAATAAATAAGTACGTAAATGACTTGCAAGCTGACGGTATAATAATTTTATTGTTCAAAAGGGTGAATGGGCTCTTGCCTTTATCAAGACACTGTTGACATTTAAAGTTTAAGTTTTAAGCTAATCTTGCCTATATTTTTTTACAGCATGGTTGTCACAGCGGCCATCACGAAAAACTATTAGGGTCGAATAAGTCTAATAAACAATAATTATGTTAAATCGCTGTGACAACAAACCCGTGTGACAACCGTGCGCGTTCTCCCCTATCATAAGCAACTTCAACTTTAACCAGGTTCAGAAGACTACTCTGTCAGTATGAACTAGGTGTTCTTTTGGACTAATTAAACTTATATTCCCACTACAGTCTCACTTGTGTGGCTACACAGATTCAGCGCAGTGACCCTTGATGACAACGAGTTTTGACACTCGTGAAGTCCAGTATGAAGTACCTATATAAAATCAATCGTAGGAGAGAATTGTTTATACCACATAATTTTTTATTATTGCTTATGAGCGCTACAGAGCTACTGCCTCCAGTTGACAGCTCGAAGAAAAGCGAGGCAAAACCGATTCGATTCCAAGGCAATACGTGTGCGGTTATCATTAGTTGGAATCGCATATTTTCTACGAAACTATTACATCAGTAAGAATACCTGATCTAATTCAGCCTAAGACCTATTTTTCGTTCCTCTTCTTTTTGGTTTAGATCATAGATAAATATGTATAATAAACATTTATATTTCTATTGTGTAGATAATGAAAATATTTTGATCGCCTTACTTCATACTATTATTTTAATAGCTTCTAAGCAATATTCTTTGAAATAAGATCATGTAATAAAGTAATATTTATTTACTTAAAAAAGAGCTTATGAAGCAAAATTGGATTTTAATAATTCGGGGATTGGGAGCCTCGAGGGAGACCTTTGTTTTATAGCGTCGTTTTGTCTGAAGAAAACAATATTTTCAATCTAAATGTTCAAATTCTTACAAACATCATCACCGAAAGCTTTTACTGATGTTGTACTTATCTTATGAAAATATTACTATGATAAATTTTACCCTCTAAGCCTTGAGTGAAAATCCACTTAATTGCATCCACTTAATGGTCGCGACAACATCTGGATTTCTCATCAAATCCTCGAGATATATTTGAAGAACATTTTAGCATAATTGCACAGATTTTTCTGACGAGGAAAGTAAGTATAATATATTATAATATAACCGTAATAAATAATTTGACTGCCTCCGTGGTCCAGTGGATAGCGTATGCGACTGTTGATCGGAGGCCTCGGGTTCGATTCCCGGATCGGGCAAAAGTGTTACTGGGTTTTCCGAATACTCAGTAGCAGCCCGGAGTCTGAAAACATTATTTTCAATATAAATGTTCAAATTCTTAGATACATCATCACTGAAAGCTTTTACTGGTTTTGAAATATTACTATGATAAATTTTACCCGCGCTAAGCCTTCAGTGAAAATCCACTTAATTGCATCCACTTAATGGTCGCGACAACATCTGGATTTGTTATCAAATCCTCGAGATATATTTGAAGAATATTTTAGCATAATTGCACAGATTTTTCTGACGAGGAAAGTAAGTATAATATATAATAATATAATCGTTATAAATAATTTGACTGCCTCCATGGTCCAGTGGATAGCGTATGCGACTGTTGATCGGAGGCCTCAGGTTCGATTCCCGGATCGGGCAAAAGTGTTACTGGGTTTTCCGAATACTCAGTAGCAGCCCGGAGTCTGGTCATGTGCCCGGTAACGGCAGTAGGCTCGCCCCCTATTACGTGGGACCTGAAAAATCATGGCGAATGAAAATCCTCCACATCGCCATCAATTGGAAGCGTGCCCAGAATGCTAGCAGCATTGCCACGTTGTATGGCAATGCTGATCTTTTGTGCCAAATACAGGCCAGCCTCCTGGTCACGCGAGGCATCAACAAGTCTCTTTGAAAGATCTCTAAAAAGAGATCTCGCACTTGGACCCCATGGTCCCAACGTTTCAACTCCAAACGGCTCAAATACATAATCTCCTACTAGATTTATGTATTTGCGCCTTTTGAGAGTCTCCGCTGAAGCAGCAGCAGCACCCGCACAACCCGCTGTGCTAGGAAGATGAGATGGCGCAAGGGTATCGACACATGTTGCGTCCCACACCAAAGGCCTACCCAGCTTCCATGGCAGTAAAGACATACCGTCTGGTCTCTTACCATCGTCGCGTGCCAAACCCTGAGGTTCAAGTTGGGCTGGAACGCCAGCGGTGACAAGAGCCCGGCGAAGTATATCATTGAGGTTGGCATGTCGTGAAATACGACCTGCGCTCCTGCTGCATGACAGACCATGGTGACCAAGGCTGTCGACAGCCTCTCCACAGTGACAGCGATGTGGAGAAACACATGGCGCACCTAAACGAAGGCAAGAAGCAATGCGGAAAGTCGTATCGTCCAACATGGTACCTATGTTGGACGATGGCAGTGCCTGAAGCCTAAGCCCTGACTCCCACTCTCCCACAGCCAGCAAACGAGCGCTCTGCAGCATTGGACGACGTACTTAAGAGATTTTCTCGTACCACGCTGCAAAGCGGCCCGTCCCACTGCCTCTGAGAAGATGGGATTCGGGGTAACTCGGTGCTTGGACAAGCCATTCTCCAAGCATTCATGGCATCGGTCATACACGGCACCTCAGAATCGACCAGTGTGAGTGCTAAAATTTTCCTGGTCAATTCTTCAGTGCTGTGGACCGAGGACAGGAATGCTGGTAAGCTTACGTCGGTAATTTTGCCAAGGCCGCCCAGGCGTACAGGCAAAGACGCCTGTAGCCACACTCGGTCGTTCAGGGCCAGATTTAGAATTTTGCTTACAGTAATTTCTATAAGTTTGTCAATTTGGGCGAGTGCAGATGGGTTTTTCCAAAAAGGGGAAGATCGAAGAGCGTGTGTAAATTTAGAGACAAAAAGACAATACTTGATTATAGTAAAAGCCGAATGCATATTAATTTTGATTAACCTGTCTGAAATATCACTAAAATTTTGAATTTTTTCCTGTATAAATGAATCGAAACCTTCGTCTAATATTGGGGACCCAGAGGCGAAGAGCATTTTTTTGAATGTGAGTAATATTTGGAGCCAGATGTTGAAATTTAGAAGGTATATCGGATTTGTCTAAGTTATCGTTAATGAAAATTTCGCATTTACTGGGATTAAGTTCTAGGCCAATAGATAAAGATTTCGACTTTAGAAGTGCCAGGTCTTGATAAACTATGGCTACATCACCTGCAAGGGTTCCATCATCTAGGTACCAGATGTTAAATTTTGATTTTAGCTCTTTGATAATTGGGTGAATGGCCAAGCTAAAGATTAGTGGTCCAAGCGGGTCGCCTTGTTGACAGCCAACGGCGGATTCCAAAACATTTGCCTTATATATCAATTTTGAAGGGTGCCTGTAACACTGCCAAAGAAAACTGAAAATTTCGGGTGTTTCTAATTTATGTCAACAATAATGTAATGGTAATGTTTAGATTTGCTTCCTTTTATGATTTGCTATTAGATGTGTCACAAATCAGGTTTCTGTCTTGCTTACAATGTAAATTTATGAATTGCATCTATTACATGTATCTTTGCATCACCCAAAGGTTGACTGGTAGATAATGTCTTTGGCAATAAGTCCGCCTCTGTAGGTACTATTTATATGCACAAAGTAAATGTGTTCTAGGGTGCATAGGGTTCCCACCAAGAACTTAGGGACCCAAGCCAACCTCACCTGCAAGTGGTGCACCTGCCGATCAACGGACGAGGCTCTGGCAAACAAAATATCCCGATAAGCGGCAATAGGCTCGCCACCTATTACGTGGGATCAAAACACTGGCGAAAAGTGGGCGTTTTGATATGCCTCTGTCTACCCCTTCGGGGAAACAGGCGTGAGTCTATGTATGTGTATGTATGTGTGTAAATGTGTTCTACGTTGATTTAATCTGTTTATTTGCAAAATGCGGCAGACTACTACAGTTCTCTCATAATATATTTTATCCCTAACAATACCGTACCTACTCACTAAGAAAATTATAATCCACAGAATCCATCTGCAAAATACTAAAGCAACTCCGCAGTATCTTATTTACGAAAGCTTAAGACGATTTGTTTTTATTAATTGCTTATTTCACATCAGCTTCTCAAAACAGATGGCTCAAATGGACGGTCTTTAGGCAACAGATGGTATTCAAGTAATCAGCGTTATATTCCTACTTTCAGTCGCGTAGACCTGTTTGCAAAGAAGTTAACTGTTTTGGCAGACGGATAAGGATAGTTAAGCGAAGCTGAGGAAACGAATTATAGGATTATCGTTAAGACTTCAACAGCGAATGAAACACTTTGATAATGTGCACGTTTGTGTAATGGACGCTCTCTCTCAGAGGAGATCTGTTTGTTTTTGAAGCGGCGTAATGTCCAATATAAAATGGCTTTCATAAAATCGTGGTGGATTTAAAGAGCTGTTTTTTTAATGCCATGTAGCCTCCTGGAACAAGTTCTTAGCATTGTTTAAGAGCCAGTAAGAATACTGGTAATTTATATAAGTCTGTATTTATAAAAATTATTCCTTTACTGTCTGCCTGACAGCCGAAACTATTGAGCGCAAGTATGTACCTTTCAAGGCACGTATGTTCCTCAAGGAGCGTACTACGAAGGTTTGACCGGAATTTCCACAGGATCGCGAAGAAACAGTTCAATTACCAAAAATGTGCGAGCGTGGCTGCGGGTATGCTCTAGTCGGGTATAAAATATTGCCAATACAATCACTAACCGCAGAGGTGCTTATAGAAAGCGTATAAAAATTACTTACAACTACTACTAATTAATTAGTGCCCAAATTCAAATTTCTCCTCTGACTAGAACAATTTCATATTTTTATCTCTATCTTTATATGTATATTTCTTGTGTGCGTGTGTATGTCACTGAACTCCTCCTAAACGACTGGACCGATTTAGATGAATTTTTTGTGTGTATCCAAGGCGACTTGAGAATGGTTTAGATTTACAACTTACTTAAACTTAACTTACGCACAGTTTCATCCCCTAGATCACTTTCCACCGATAACCTTATTCCGATAAACGAGAGATATACTTCTCTAAATCTCACTTGATTAGTAATCATAACCGTCATTCAACAATAGTGAAACCCGTATATAACCAGTAGAGGATACATCTCAGACCAAAGTTAGCTCAGAGAATTGGCTTCACCGTAACACCATTTCAAAGGAGGCTTTCGTTTTCACGCTCGCTAAGTGTAGTGAGTACTGACGCTATAAGCGAGGCTAAACGGTCTCTTTGACGGCGGAAACAACTTATGTTAAGCCACGGATATGTAGGGCTTAGTTTAATATTAAGCTTTAGATAGCTTCTCTAAGATATAAGAAAATGCATTCTTACATGTATATTATACACACTAAAGAGGGCCGCAGCTACGCCCCATATTTTTTAATTTAACTGTTTCTAATCGACTCTGTGGGAATTTCGAGTTTGGCTATAGCTTGTCTGTCAGTCAGTCAGTAACGCAATAATTTATAAAACATATACAGATATCCGAGAATATACCTATCCCCGTAGTCGTAGAGTTTACAGCTTAAAAGTTTAAATGAATCTCTTGTGAAAATGTTGCCTAATAATTAATATCTTATTCTCTTTGATAAAATAAGAAAGAGATGGAAATGAAATTAGTCCAATTATTTTTTTCTAAATTTTCTACCTAGTTTTAAGTGACCTTTCAAAGGTTGCCGTTATTTTTTTGTTTTCCTGTGTATATTTAGAAAAGGTTAAACGTATTTGTTTCATTTATCCGTTGATATTTTTGTTCTTAATTAACTTCGTTACTGGCTGGTTATAATTTGGTTTACTCTTTTCTAAAAATAACTTTTATTACTGGATGGTTGATTTAAAATTTGAAGCTCTATTCTTGTGACTTATAATATTGGTCTTGTGTCTGCTAAGCCGGAGGACGTGAATTCGACTCCTATTCAAGACAAATCTTTTTGTTGACAGCAAGATAATTTTCTCCATGTCTGAATGTAATTTATCTATTACGAGAGGATGCGCATACATTTTGTTTTAAATTGACCATTTCGTGCCGATCCGGTGGCAATTTTGAGAAATCCATTTTAGTGCACCTTAACGCTCTCCAGTGGCCATACATGTCAAATTTCAGCTTCATGAGCCCAGTAGTTTTGGTTGTGCGTTGTCTGTCAATCCGTCAGGAACGAAATGATTATATTTAGATATAGAAGAAGCTTGATGATATATACTTATGTATGTTGATCAGTTATCTGGTTGCGCTTTGTGTTAGGGACTACAACCGCACTTTCATATTGTGTACATCAATAATTCAGTTGAAAAACCATACAAAACATATAAACATTTATTGCATTTAAGTACTTACAATAGTCAAATGAAAACATGGTAATCCTTTACCAATAATGGCATTCAACGCAAAGTTCACAACGTTGCGGAGTTTGCCCAGCGCTATAAATCTTCAACCGTTCACTACACTTGATAATTTATGAGCTAAGTGTGAATAAATAAGTTGGTAAATAACTTGCAATCTGACTGCATAATAACAGATCCAAAGGGCGAATGGGCACTTGTCTTTATCAAGGCATTGTTGAAATATAAACTTTAAGTTTTCATCATCTTGCCTATATTTTTGAGCAGTTGGTGACCCGGGTTTGGTTGACACACGGGTTGGTTGTCACAGCAGCCATAATAGAAAGTCGAAAGGCGAATAAGCCTAATAAACGATATGTTCGACTGGACTGACATGAAGTACGGACGTGTTGCACTCTCGCTCCTACCACGTCAACCATACTCGGTCTCCCCTATCATAAGCAACTTCATCGTTAACCAGTTTCTTCTGAACCTGGTTAACGATGAAGTTGCTTATGACTTTTGTCAGTATAAGGAATATATTTTTTTTGGGTTAGTCCCACCATAATTTCTACTACTGTGTTGTCTGTGTAGCCAAGTGTAGCAGCAGTGACTATTGATTACGAGTTTTGAAACTCGTGAAGTCCGGTATAATGTATCTTCAAACGATCGCAAGAGAGAATTGTCTTTACCAAAGAATTTTGGTTTAGCATTTTCAGTATTGCATAAAAGATGAGCTCTACAGAGCTTTCCTAATTGGTTTCGATGAAAATAAAAGTTTTGATCGCCTAGATTACTATATATTTTTATGTATGTAACGGCAGTTTTATACTTCTAAGCAATCTTCAATTTAAATAAAATCATGTAATAAAAGTAAGATTTTATTTACTTCAAAAGAACGAGTTTATGAAGAACCTTAGGTATTATTGAAGTCGTATTTATTTCTGAGTAACCGGACTTAGAAAGTTTATTTCCTTTAGTTTATAATAGGTATCCTAATTTTGCCTTTTTCAGCATGTAGATTATTATATTAATTGTTTTTAAAGTAACCTACTTTGTAAAGTGAGCACAATGTTAGCAGATAATACTATGATCGTCAAAGTATCTCTCATATAAAAGTCCAGATCATTAATCTTACAAACTACTACTCACAGTTAATTCATATATTTGCTATTCTACATTGTGCTCGCTTTTCCTTGACAAGATATTGTAATTCTTAAAACAAAATTGTAACAAACCAAATATTTTAAAAGAGTGTCCAGAGGAGTTCCTTGCCGGAGTCTTCTCCCTGGGCCTACCTTTTGGAACCGGCAACTAGAGTCATTGACGTTTCAAAAGAGTATGCAAATTACCAACTTGAAATAAAAATATTTGAATTTAAAAAGAACTTATTAAAAACAAATTGGATGTTAATAATTCGGGGATTGGGAGCCTCAGGAGAAACGTATGTTTTGTAATGGATGTCGTTTTGACTGAAGAAAACATTATTTTCAATCTAAATGTCTATTATTTTACAAAGTTATTTAGCGGATCTTACTCGCTAAATAACCTTGCATACTAATCGCGATATTTTAAAATCGTTTACAGTTCTTCTTCATCTTAACATTATGACAAAAAAAGTTTTATTTCCATAATACGTGAGAAATATATTAGGAATATTATGTTTCTTAGGTATTATAAAAATATGACTATGATAAATTTCACCCGCGCTGAGCCTTGAAAGTAGACCCACTTAATAGCGTGCACTTAAGGGACGCGACAATATCTGGACCTGTCATCAAATCCTCGAGATATTTTTGAAGAACATTTTAGCATGATTGCACAGATTTTTGTGATGAGGAAAGTTAGTATAATCTTAATATATAAAATCCTTGCGTTACTGACTGACTGACAGACACGCTACAGACGAAACTATTGGGCGCAAGGAGCTGAAATTTAGCATGTATGTTCCTTGGGGACCGTAGGGGTGCACAAAGAAGGGATTTCCCGAAATTCCCACGGGATCGGGCAAAACGGGTAAATTAAAACAAAATGCAGGCGTAGCTGCTGGCATCCTCTAGTCATCCATATAATCCTAATAAATAATTTTAGAGTTTGACGATTTGTACAAATAAAATTGTTCCCTTTCTGCCTGCCTGTCAGACAACGCACAGTATAAAAAAGGTTATGGTCACAATCGTCTCCACTAGCCTACCCATTTTATACGATTATGTAGAGAAATAGAGTCAGGTAATGTTCAGATTACCTTGCTTTTACTACCTGTTGCCAAAAAGAGGTAGGTTCTATGTATGTTTTATTTGTTCATCTGCAAAATGCGGCAGACTACGGTTGTCTTTTAATAATATTTCTTATACCTAACAATTCCATACTCAGTAAGAAAATTATAATCCATAGAATCCATCTGCAAAATACTAAAGCAACTCCGCAGTATCTTATTTACGAAAGCTTAAGACGATTTGTTTTTATTAATTGCTTATTTCACATCAGCTTCGCAAAACAGATGGCTCAAATGGACGGTCTTTAGGCAACAGATGGTATTCAAGTAATCAGCGTTAAATTCCTACTTTCAGTCACTTAGACCTTACATAGAACTTAACTGTTTCGGCTGACGGATAAGGATAGTTAAGCGAAGCTAAGGAAACGAATTATAGGATTATCGTTAAGACTTTAACAGCGAATGAAACACTTTGATAATGTGCGCGTTTGTGTAATGGAGGCTCTCTGTCAGAGGAGATCTGTTTGTTTTCGAAGCGGCGCGGCGTAATAACTTTAAATATAAAAGGCTTTTCAAATAAAATTGTATAAAACAGTTATACCTATATCGTGATCGTGAAACTCTCTGGAATAAGTTTTAATAGAATTTGAGAGGTTAGGTAGTAGGAGTACTGTTGGTTTATATCTGTCTGTATATATAAGATTCTTCCGTTTGAGCGTAAGAAGCTAAATTAGGTATGTATGTTCCTTGGGGAGTGTGGGGTTTAAAAAAGCTGCCGTCACAGCAGCGGTCATCCTCTAGTTTGTAACTAAGTTCCAAATAATATGGCCGCAAATGACCGTTCCTTTGTGTGGAAGTCACTAGGTACTCCTTATCAAACCATGTAAGTCGTAAGTAGCGACTAAGAAAAATACAAGAAGCAAATAATAACTTTGCGGAGATACGGAAAATGCGACATCCAATCCTGTACTACCCGTCTGGCCTACTATTGAACCGCAGCGCTATTGCGACGAAAACTAACAGTGGACCCTGAAGGGCAGTATGACGCTGTATGCCCGTCAGGAACCGGAAAGGGTATTTTTAAAAAATACATAAGAAAAATGTGTCCTATCCACAACCGACTCGAATACGACCAATTATTGCCCAAATTCAAATAGCTCCCGTGATTATAGAACAATTTCATATTTATCATCACTCCTTGTTATAAATCTCTAAACTGACAGCTTTCCTATACAAAAAAGTTCCCTCTATCTTTCTGTAAAGCCTATAAATTCCTTTTTCTGAAAGCAGAGATATATGACTTTGTTTACAAATCAACGCAAAATACGTATATGTGTAAAAACAACCGTAGTATTTATCTAATCTAATACGAATATATAAAGCTGAAGAGTTTGTTTGTTTGTTTGCTTGGTGAACGCGCTAATCTCAGGAACTACTGGTCCGGTTTGAAAAAATCTTTCAGTGTTGGATAACCCATTTATCGAGGAAGGCTATAGGCTATAAAACATCACGCTATGCGTCACGGGAGAGGAGCAGTAGCCTTAAATAACGCGGGTGTAACCGCGGGCTCATCTAGTACTCTATACTTTTAATATTACAAAACTGAAGAGTTTGTTCTTTTGGCTGAAAGCCAAAGGCAATCTCAGGCACTACTGGACCGTTTTGATAAATTATTTTTTGTTGGATAGCTTATTTATCCAAGAAGGTTATAGATGACACGGACAAGAAAAGAGCTCCAATTTTAAATCAACCATCTAATAATAAAAGTTATTTTTAGAAAACAGTAAACCATATTACTACCAGCCAGTAACGAAGTTAATTAAAAACAAAAATATCAACGGTTTTTAAATATACACAGGAAAACAAAAAAATAACGGCAACCTTCGAAAGGTCATTTTAAGTTGAAAATTTAGAAAAAAGTAATTTGACTAATCTCATTTCCATCTCTTTCTTATTTTATCAAAGAGAATAAGATATTAATTAATAGGCAACATTTTCACAAGAGATTCATTTAAACTTTTAAGCTGTAAACACTCCGAGGATAGGTATGTTCTCGGATATGGGTTTTATAAATTATTGCGTTACTGACTGACTGACAGACAAGCTACAGCCAAGCTCGAAAGTCCCACAGAGTCGAGTAGAAACACTTAAATTAAAAAAATATAGGGCGTAGCTGCGCTGCCCACTTTTGTTTTTTTAGTGTTTCTCATGTACCCGTGTGTCGGAGGGTCGGGTTCGCCGAAGCATTCCTCGTTACCCCCCAACGGGTATTGGCCCGCCAGATGATTAGGTGGGCCCCGAACAAAACCCCCTTGGCGGCGGATGAAGCTGTTGGGCTACGCCGCCAAAAAACCCAGCGGCCGCTGAGGATAGAGAGGACGGCAACGCAACACCGCATCTCCTTTTCCTCTGCGGCCCCTCCGTGACGCAACAATGGTGCGCCCCCATTTGGTCGCGGGAGATAGGGCGCGCGGCAACGCAATACCGACACGCCTCTCCTCCCGCGACCGCGCCCGACTGCGAGGGACAGACAGAACTGTCCCCCGCACCCGCACCTTTGGACGCATCCTGCGCAGGCCCCTCCAAGCCCACGCGGCGCGTCCACTCCCGGGATCTCTCTTAGCTTCACCGCGGGTGTCCAAGCCACGGTTACTGAGCCCCCCCCCCCCCCCCCACAACGACAAGGTGGAGATCCCTCGGGAGGGTACACTGCCCTCCTTACGAAAAGTGCAATAACTCGAGTTCTGCGCCGAATTGAGATAAGTACATATTCGGAATTAGCAGAACGAGATCTATATATTTTTTTAAACACTTTTTACGTATTTATGACATAGCCGGATTTAATATTAAGCCTAACTGCAATATCTAGGTCGATGCTTTATAATTTACATAATATCAAGACCGAAATAAGTATAGACTGGAATAACTTTCTTACGCTATTAAGAAATTTTACTATCTGCGATAAGTATAGAATTACTATATTTATAATTAGCATAGTTCGTCATTTGCAATATTCATTTACTAGTTATAAGTGCAATATGTTTGAGTTATTGCAGATATGATACGGATCCTTATTTACAGTATTAAAATAGAGTTACTGCATTTATAATATACATATCTCTCGCATCTATTTTCAGAAATTCGTATACCTTAACAATGGTTTCTCGAGTCTAAAACAATAATACGTAAACGACAAGGATATTTTTTTTCGTATATAGAATCATAGTAAAAATATTAATTACATCTAATTTTAAAAAATATTTACCTGACTCCTTAAACATTTTCTCCGTGAAGAACTAGACATTTTCGTAAACGACTGTACCCGTTAGAAAAAGCAACAAGAACACGTCTTGCTCGCACGACGACTGCCGCGTCACTGCCACACGAATGAAAGTTGTATATTTACAAGCCCACGCACACATAGGGCCGCGCGTACAACTGAGTTGAACTATCTGTAACGCGATTAAGAAATTTTACTAACTATATCAGCAATAAGTATAGAATTACTATATTTATATTTAGCATAGTTCGTCATTAATAATATTAATTTACTAGTTATAAGTGCAATATGTTTGAGTTATTGCAGATATAATACGGATCCTTATTTACGGTATTAAATAATGTACTAATTATTTCTGCAATAAGTAGAGTTACTTCATTTATAATTACCATATTTCGTTACTTGTGATTCTCATTTACGAGTTATAAGTACATTAAGCTTGAGTTATTGCAGTTATCTTTAGGGACCTTATTAATTATTATGGGAAGAATACTAAAATTGATTTAGTATGTAGATATATATTGCGTTTATTTCTAGGAAGATTTAATGATTACCTACAGTATACCTACGCAATATAAATTGCAATAAATTCACCATTTATTGCGATTATAACTAGCACCAGGAGGTTAGGGGGTACGAGGGGAGTAAAATATTTCGTGCAAAACTAAAACAACCTTAAACAACTTGATCACTATACATTCAGTCAAAACATATCGGGAATGGATTACTTGTTTACAGTTACAAATGCAATTTTTAATAATTTTTTATTTATTTAATTTTTGTTGTTGTTAGATGGGCACAACTGTTTTCCATTTTGTTGCGGTGTTTGAGTTGTGTCTATTAGTTATATTAAATAGAGTGTTGTTTTTAGTTATATCATATTATCTAGGGTTTATTGCGAATTTCCTAATAGACAAAAACATCGAAAAAAGAGTTTGTCTTAAATTTTGCATTACCAATGGAATTTCGTGTGCGGAGTCAATGAAAATGTTACAGAAGGCTTACGGTGAATGGACTTTATCAAAAACTCGTACTTATGAGTGGTACAAAGCGTTCAAATGTGGTCGAGATGGGATGGAAGATTTGCCTCGCTCTGGTAGGCCATCAACGTCTGCAACTGAAGTTAACATCAGAAAAGTGAAGGCAACAGTGACTGAAAATTATCATTCAACTTTGAGAGAAATAGCCGCCGAACTTTCTGTATCTCAAGAGTCGATCCGTACCATTTTAACTAATCATTTCGGTATGAAACATGTTGCCACTCGGCTAGTCCCAAAAGACCTGAATTTTCTCCAAAAACTCAATCGCATGAAAGACGCTGAGGACATGCTAGAACGAGTCAAATCCAACCCAACATTCATGAAACGTATTGTTACTGGTAACGAGACGTGGGTTTACGAGTTTGACATGCAAACTAGTCAACAAGCTTTGGAGTGGCGCCTTCCAACTGAACCAGAACCGAAAAAAACACGCCAAAGTGTTTTCTTTGACTATCGCGGTGTTGTGCACTTAGAATTCTTACCGGAAGGTCAAACGGAAAATAAGGAATATTATTTGAGTGTTATCCGACGTTTAAGAGAGAAAATTTGACGAAATAGGGCAGATTTGTGGAAAGAAAATTCTTGGATATTTCACCCACGATAATGCGCCTTCGCATAAGGCCATCATTCTGAACGAATTTTTGACCAAACACTCCACAAATACCATTGAGCAACCATACACCAGATATGGCCCCAGCCTTCTTTCTTTTTCCTAAACTCAAATTACCACTCGTGTGCCATGAAACGTAAATTGAACACGGGTGCCATGCACCCGTGTTCAATCGGTAGAAGACATAAGTTTTGATGATTGGATTATTCGTTGGCGTAAGTGTATCGTTTCTGAAGAAACATACTTTGAAGGTGATAGAATAAATTTGGATGAATATTATTATTTTTTCATTTTTGTAATTGTACTTTTTTTGTTTGAAATAAAAAAAAAAAATATTTTGATACAAACAAAACAAAAATAAAATCTTTACCCGCGTTTTTCTCGAAATCAGGTTTGACCTAGTTATTGCACTTTTCGTAGGGACGGCAGAGCGGCCCTCTTTAGTATGTATAATATAGATGTAAGAATGCATTTAATAAGCTATCTAAAGCTTAATATTAAACTAAGTCCTACATATCCGTGGCTTAACATAAGTTGTTCTCACAATCAAAGAGACCGTTTAGCCTCGCTTAAAGCGTCACTACTCAATCAATACACTTAGCGAGCGTGAAAACGAAAGCCTCCTATGAAATGGCGTTACGGTAAAGCCAATTCCCTGAGCTAACTTTGGTCTTAGATGTATCCTGTACAGGTTATATACGGGTTTCACTAGCGTTGAATGACGGTTATGATTACTAATGAAGTGAGATTTAGAGAAGTATATCTCTCGTTTATCGGAAAACGCCTATCGCTGGAAAGGGATGAAATATCTAGGGGATGAAACTGTGCAAGCCAGTTCGTTGACTTCACTCAAAGCTTTACGTCGACACGGCAAATTTAGGTTTTGTCCGGTCTTGTTTAGCTAACAATGACTATTTATAGCCATTACGGAAAGATAGATGAAGGTTTTTTGTATATAGCATATCTTTCAGTTTAGAGATTCATAACAAAACGAGATAAAAAAATAGATATTGTTCTATAATCACGGGAGCTATTCGAATTTGGGCACTAATTAATTGTTTTTGAATCGGTCGTCCATGGTAATTTTTCATACGCTTTCTAAAAGGGCCTCTAGTGGTTAGTGGCTGTAGTTGCAATATTGTTCAGCATTGTTTATAACTTTATGCCCAACTAGAGCATGCCCGCCGCTATGCTCGCACATTTTTGGTAATTAAACTGTTTCTTTCTTTCTGCACAAAAATCACAAAAAAATATTTGGCACGTATGTTCCTTAGTTTCACTTGAAAACTAGTTTTTCATTACTTTGTGATCCAGTTATGGGTAAAAGAGTTGTAGACGTCGATGGTACAGGTGCCAGACTTATTGATTCCTGAAATTGAACAGTGCCTGTTCAATTTGATCATCAGAAACACCAGGAACCCCTTGATCCTGTATCAAACTCCTTTGACCTTTTTCGTCAAGGTGTAAATCATCTTCTCATTACCATTATCATCCATCAAAATTTATAAAAGTACCTACATCATCCTTAAATTCAAATAATTAAGATAATCTGCCACAATATCAATAAAAATGAATATAATTCACAAAATCATCAGTTGAATAAGTTAACAATTTGTTACAAATAGTGTCCCTTCCGGACCACTGGGACACTGGTGTCCCTTTATGTTTATGATGTCTTATAACTATAAAAAACATAAGTAATGGTTTTATTAATGAATATAATATAAATTTACTTACCAAGCAATGATAATAGCACAACAAAAAACAATATAAAACATTTTGAAGTTCCTAAAAACTTTTGAGAAAAAGGGCAAGTGCGAGCTTAGCGAACAGTCATATTACAATTTTCATAGAAAATATATCGTACTACCTTGGTTGTACCGTCAATGAAAAAAATATTAACAATATGTTTAATAACAAACAAAAAATTCATATTTGTTAATAGGCTTTTTAATTATTAATATATTTTCAAATTATGGGCTAGGGACACATATGTCCCTTGGTCGTCAAAGGGTTAAAGTAACCTACTATGTAAACTGAGCACAATGTTAGCTGATAATACTATGATCGTCAAAGTATCTCTCATATAAAAGTCCAGATCATTAATCTTACAAACTACTACTCACAGTTAATTCATATATTTGCTATTTTACATTGTGCTCGCTTTTTCTTGACAAGATATTGTAATTCTTAAAAAAAATTGTAACAAACCAAATATTTTAAAAGAGTATCCAGCGGAGTTTCTTGCCTAAGTCTTCTCCGTCCTCTTTCTTTAGGCACCGGCAACTACAGTCAGTGACGTTTCAAAAGGGTATGCAAATTACCAACTTGAAATAAAAATATTTGAATTTAAAAAGAACTTATTAAAAACAAATTGGATTTTAATAATTCGGGGATTGGGAGCCTCAGGAGAAACCTATGTTTTGTGATGGACGTCGTTTTGACTGAAGAAAACATTATTTTTAATTTAAATATTATGATTACGTCTATTATTATACAAAGTTATTTAGCGGATCTTACTCGCTAAATAACCTTGTATACTAATCGCGATATTTTAAAATCGTTTACAGTTCTTCTTCATCTTAAAATTATGACAAAAAACGTTTTATTTCCATAATACGTGAGAAATATATTAGTAATATTATGTTTCTTAGGTGTTTTTTCTTAGGTGTTTATATGACTCTGATAAATTTCACCCGCGCTGAGCCTTGAATGTAAATCCACTTAATTGCGAGCAATTAAGGGACGCGACAATATCTGGACCAGTCATCAAATCCTCGAGATATTTTTGAAGAACATTTTAGCATGATTGCACAGATTTTTGTGATGAGGAAAGTTAGTATAATAATCCATATAACCCTAATAAATAATTTTAGAGTTTGACGATTTGTACAAATAAAATTGTTCCCTTTCTGTCTGCCTGTCAGACAACGCACAGTATGAAAAAGGTTATGGTCACAATCGTCTCCACTAGCCTACCCATTTTATACGATTATGTAGAGAAATAGAGTTAGGTAATGTTCAGATTACCTTGCTATTACTATTTGTTGCCAAAAAGAGATAGTTTCTATGTATGTTTTATTTGATCATCTGCATAATGCGCCAGACTACGGCTGGCTTTTAATATTTTTTTATTGCTTATACCTAACAATTCCATACTCAGTAAGAAAATTATAATCCATAGAATCCATCTGCAAAATACTAAAGCAACTCCGCAGTATCTTATTTACGAAAGCTTAAGATGATTTGTTTTTATTAATTGCTTATTTCGCATCAGCTTCGCAAAACAGATGGCGCAAATGGACGGTCTTTAGGCAACAGATGGTACTCAAGTAATCACCGTTAAATGCCTTCTTTCAGTCACGTAGACCCTACAAAGAAGTTAACTGTTTTGGCAGACGGATAAGGATAGTTAAGCGAAGCTGAGGAAACGAATTATAGGATTATCGTTAAGACTTTAACAGTGAATGAAATACTTTGATAATGTGCGCGTTTGTGTAATGGACGCTCTCTGTCAGAGGAAATCTGTTTGTTTTCGAAGCGGCGCGGCGTAATAACTTTAAATATAAAAGGCTTTTCAAATAAAATTGTATAAAACAGTTATACCTATATCGTAATCGTGAAACTTCCTGGAATAAGTTTTAATAGGATTTGAGAGGTTAGGTAGTAGGAGTAGGTACTGTTGGTTTATATCTGTCTGTATATATAAGATTCTTCCGTTTGAGCGTAGGAAGCTAATTTAGGTATGTATGTTCCTTGGGGAGCGTGGGGGTTAAAAAAGCTGCCGTCACAGCATCCTCTAGTTTGTAATTAAGTTCCAAACAATATTGCCGCTCATGACCGTTCCTCCGTGTGGAAGTCACTACTCCTTATCAAACCATGTGCGTCGTAAGTAGCGATTACGGAAAATACAAGAAGCAAATAATACACTTGGGTAGACACGGCAAATTCGACATCAAACCATATACTAACCCGTCTGGCCTTCTATTGACCCACAGCGCCATTGTCACGAAAACTAACAGTGGACTGCAAAGGGCAGTATGATGCTGTATGCCCGTCAGGAACCGGAAAGGGTGCTTTTAGAAAATAAATGAGAAAAATGTGTCCTATCAACAACCGACGCGAATACGATCAAACGATCAATTATTGCCCAAATTCAAGTAGCTCCCGTGATTATAGAACAATTTCAAATTTAACATTTCTCGTTGTTAGAAATCTCTAAACTGACAGGCTTCCTATACAAAAAAGGTTTCATCTATCTTTCTGTAAAGCCTATAAATTCTCATTTTTACCCAAACAATACCTGTCAAAACCTCAATTTGCCGTGTCGACGTAAACCTTTGAATGAGGTCAACGAACTGCCTCGCACAGTTTCATCCCCTAGATATTTCAGCACTTTTCACCGATAGCCTTTTTTCCGATAAACGAGAGGTATCCTTTCTTTTCCTCTTTCCTTTTTCTGAAAGCAGAGATATATGACTTTCTTTACAAATCAACGCAAAATACGTATATGTGTAATAACAACCGTATTATTTATCTTATCTAATACTAATATATAAAGCTGAAGAGTTTGTTTGTTTGTTTGGTTGAACGCGCTAATCTCAGGAACTACTGGCCCGGTTTGAAAAACTATTTCAGATAGCCCATTTATCGAGGAAGGCTATAGGCTATATAACATCACGCTATGCGTCACGGGAGAGGAGCAGTAGCCTTAAATAACTTAATTCTGTACTTTTAATATTACAAAACTGAAGAGTCTATTCGTTTGGAAGCCTTAATCTCAGGCACTACTGGACCGTTTTGATAAATTATTTTTTGTTGGATAGCTTATTTATCCAAGAAGGTTATAGATGACACGGACAAGAAAAGAGCTCCAATTTTAAATCAACCATCTAATAATAAAAGTTATTTTTAGAAAACAGTAAACCATATTACTACCAGCCAGTAACGAAGTTAATTAAAAACAAAAATATCAACGGTTAAACAAAACAAATACGTTTGACCTTTTCTAAATATACACAGGAAAACAAAAAAATAACGGCAACCTTCGAAAGGTCATTTTAAGTTGAAAATTTAGAAAAAAAATAATTTGACTAATCTCATTTCCATCTCTTTCTTATTTTATCAAAGAGAATAAGATATTAATTAATAGGCAACATTTTCTCTTTAAGACTTTTTTTTTTGGTGTCGGGTTGGAAAAGCCTCATGGAGTCCCTTCGCCCTGGGGGAAAAGGACGAAGGGGACTGTCAGACTCTTACTGACTAAAAACCAACCCGTGCTCCTCATGTAGTCATGTGTCGGAGGGTAGGGTTTCACCGAAGCATTCCTCGCTACCCCCCGACGGGTATTGGCCCGCCAGATAGTCCGGTGGGCCCCGAACAAAACCCCCTTGGCGGTGGATGAAGGTGGTGGGCGCCGCCGCCAAAACACCGGCGGCTGCAGAGGATAGGGAGGACGGCAACGCAACACCGCATCTCCTTTTCCTCTGCGGCCCCACCGCGATGCAACAATGGTGCGCCGCCATTTGGTCGCGGTAGATAGGGCGCGCGGCAACGCAACATCGACACGCCTCTCCTCCCGCTACCGCGCCCGACTGCGAGGGACAGACAGAACTGCCCCCCGCACCCGCACCGTTGGACGCATCCTGCGCAGGCCCCTCCAAGCCCACGCGGAGCGTCTACTCCCAGAATCTCTCTTAGCTTCACCGCGGGTGTCCAAGCCACGGTTACTGAGCCCCCTCCACCACGACAAGGTGGAGATCCCACGGAGGGTGTGCTGCCCTCCTTACGAAAAGTGCAATAACTCGAGTTTTGTACCGAATACCGATATAGTACATATTCGAAATTAGCATAACGAGATCTATATATTTTTTTAAACACTTTTTACGTATCCATGACGTAGCCGGTTTTAATATTAAGCCTAACTACAATATCTAGGTCGATACTTTATAATTTACATATCAAGACTGAAATAAGTACAGAGAGGAATAACTTACTATAGATAGTTTAACTCAGTTGTGCGCGCGGCCCTATGTGTGGGTGAACCTTGTACATATACAGTGACTTTGTGTGCGTGACAAGAGGTACAGTCGGGTACAAATACAAATACAGTTATTTACGAGTTATATACGGGTTTAAAAAAACAGTTATTTCGTCATTTAATGTTTATTTATTGAACATTATTCTGAATCGCTACTTGAAAAATCAAATGATGAATTTTCGGATTCGCTGCTCTCATTAAGGTTAATTATGATTTCTGACTCCATGTCAAAATGTCTATAGTATTCTTCTTCTTTCTTTTGTACATGTCGACAAGTATTACCCCACATCCCTTCATCAATTTGACTTAAACGTTCATTTATGAGTTTCATTATTTCCGTCACATTTTGGTTGACATTATGTGAAGCAATATATTTTTTTTTTAATTCCCCACACATTTTTTATGGGGTTTAGTTCAGGGCATCGATATATATGTACTAAAGTACTAGATGTAGCATTCAGAACATTTACTTTGTTCAAATGCTTTGCATGAACATACCGGCAAAGCAATCTAGTGTCACTTTGACTTTCCTGCAGTGTGAGTCCGCTTCGTTTATTGACTATGTGGCAACGATATATCGATTAATTTAAATCAGAACTTGTATCTGTAGTAGCGTTAGTCAATATTTTTAATTATTTATGTAAATAAAAGAATTAAATGTATCATAATACCACATTAAAATGTATTTCTTTATTTTTATGTGACGTAATTTACGATCATAGACTAACTACTATGCAGAAATACATTGCAAGTGATTGTAGGTAAAATATATGACCAAGACCAGTGACCAGACTTCGTGAAGGTATTGGTTTTAAGAGTTTTTTAGTTTGATTAATGTTATAAAAGCAATTTGACGTTGTATATCACTAATTCTGTGTTCTTTTTATTTCTTGGTAAGTTGATCGTTATGACCGTATTAACGAATATTTCAACACTTTATCATAGTAGGAACACATTTGCAGTTATAGCAAGATACGCAAAAATAATATTGAACCATGAGACCAAAACAGATCCTGATTTCCATTATCCGACCATTAGACAAAAAACCACAAAATTAATTGTGTTTGGTGGCAATTGAATAGTTATTAAAACATATTTTTGAACATTTCTTGCTAGAGTAAATTTAACTGCAATTCGAAATAATTTTTTTAGGCAGGAATTCAACCCGCGACCACGACGAACCGTGTCGATACCGTACCGACTAAGCTACTCAAGCCACTTCGTCATAGATTTCTTTTTAATAGTTGGTTTCCTTATGGTAGCACATAGTGCCATCTGCCACATATGTAGGTTTAGAACTCTGTGGTCAGCAAGGGCATCTTTACAGAATGACAAACAATCCTGCCTTATATATTAGGTATATATGCTAAAGCAATTCTCATAATAAGATGAATATAAGTAAAGTTTAAAAATTAGAATTATTCGTGAAGCAACTAAGGCAAGTCTTGAACTTGCATCCACGAATACATTTTTCTATTTTGTAATAAAAACATCTGAATATGTTTATAGATTTTATTTTTTTACTTAAATAAACCCCCAGCAATTAATTCCTTTTATTTTCATAAATGAACTGTACTTATTATGTTGATGAAATATTGTAGGCAGAAAACATCTCTTCTGTGAAGTAAATAATCTTTGCAAATGGCAATAAGCAGCCAGTAGCGTTAGAGAACTATTGGATACTCATTGGTAAGATGCCAGGACTTGTTGTCGTTGATTGGCTATAATAATAACTAGACACTGTAAGTCATTGGCGCTGCTTGCGCCTGCGTGTTGCGCTAGTACGATTAGACGTCATACATTAGACAATTTGAACAAAATATTTATAGGGAATGCTCCGTCTATCGTTAGAGTATATGTCAATGGTTCAGGGTGATATGGTGGCAATCGAAGATTTTTGTGCCATATGGCTGAAGTACGTAAAAAAGAAGATTTAAATTTAGAGTCAGATTCTTTTCCTCATCATCATCATCATCAGCCTTTATCAGTCCACTGCTGGACTAGGCCTCTCCTTTGAAAGGAGGAATTGGCCTACTATACCACGCTGGCCAAACGGGTTGGTATAGGGTTTGTATCAAGTTTTCCTTCTCTTACAGTGCTGTTTTCTGCATAATATGCTCCCTCTGTCGGCTTTTACGACACCCATGGGATGATATGGGGTGGTGACAATCCGTATTCTTAATCCGTCACCACACGGATAATATTCTTTTCCTTCAGCCAATATATTAGTAATTGTTCTCTGTGATACCCCACTGCCATTGCTGTTCTTTTCCGTACGCTATTTAAATGTTCACTTAATTTCGATATTAAAATTGGACTTGCACTGCAAACTGGATCACTTACTAGTTCCAATATACATATCTCTCGCATCTATTTTCAGAAATTCGTATACCTTAACAATGGTTTCTCGAGTCTAAAACAATAATACGTAAACGACAAGGATATTTTTTTTCGTATATAGAATCATAGTAAAAATATTAATTACATCTAAATTTAAAAAATATTTACCTGACTCCTTAAACATTTTCTCCGTGAAGAACTAGACATTTTCGTAAACGACTGTACCCGTTAGAAAAAGCAACAAGAACACGTCTTGCTCGCACGACGACTGCCGCGTCACTGCCACACGAATGAAAGTTGTATATTTACAAGCCCACGCACACATAGGGCCGCGCGCACAACTGAGTTGAACTATCTGTAACGCGATTAAGAAATTTTACTAACTATATCAGCAATAAGTATAGAATTACTATATTTATATTTAGCATAGTTCGTCATTAATAATATTAATTTACTAGTTATAAGTGCAATATGTTTGAGTTATTGCAGATATAATACGGATCCTTATTTACGGTATTAAATAATGTACTAATTATTTCTGCAATAAGTAGAGTTACTTCATTTATAATTACCATATTTCGTTACTTGTGATTCTCCTTTACTAGTTATAAGTACAATAAGCTTGAGTTATTGCAGTTATCTTTCGGGACCTTATTAATAATTATGGGAAGAATAATAAAATTGATGTAGTAAGTAGATATATATTGCTTTTATTTCTAGGAAGATTGAATGAATACAGTATACCTATGCGATATAAATTGCAATAAATTCACCATTTATTGCGATTATAACTAGCACCAGGAGGTTAGGGGGTACGAGGGGAGTAAAATATTTCGTGCAAAAATAAAACAACCTTAAACAACTTTATCACTATACATTCAGTCAAAACATAGAGGGAAAAAAAACATGAAAATGTTACAGAAGGCTTACGGTGAATCGACTTTATCAAAAACTCGTACTTATGAGTAGAAAGCGTTCAAAAGCGGTCGAGATGTGATGGAAGATTTGCCTCGCTCTGGTAGGCCATCAACGTCTGCAACTGAAGTTAACATTGCAAAAGTGAAGGCAACAGTGACTGAAGACCCTCATTCAACATGAGAGAAATAGCCGCCGAACTTTCTGTATCTCAAGAGTCGATCCGTACCATTTTAACTAATCATTTGGGTATGAAACATGCTGCCGCTCGGCTAGTCCCAAAAGACCTGAATTTTCTCCAAAAACTCAGTCGCATGAAAGACGCTGAGGACATGCTAGAACGAGTCAATTCAGACCCAACATTCATAAAACGCATTGTTACTGTTGACGAGACGTGGGTTTACGAGTTTGACATGCAAACTAGTCAACAAGCTTTGGAGTGGCGCCTTCCAACTGAACCGAAACCGAAAAAACCACGCCAAAGTCTTTTCTTTGACTATTGCGGTGTTGGGCACTTGGAATTCTTTCCGGAAGGTCAAACGGAAAATAAGGAATATTATTTGAGCGTTATGCGACGTTTAAGAGAGAAAATTTGACGAAATAGGGCAGATTTGTGGAAAGAAAATTCTTGGATTTAGTACCACGAAAATGCGCCTTCGCATAAGGCCATCATTCTGAACGAATTTTTGCCCAAACACTCAATAAATACCATTAGTATGTATGTAAGTACACCAGATATGGGCCCAGCCGACTTCTTTCTTTTTCCTAAACTCAAATTACCACTTCGTGGCACCCGTGTTCAATCGGCAGAAAACATAAGTTTTGATGATTGGATTATTCGTTGGCGTGAGTGTATCGTTTCTGAAGAAGCATACTTTGAAGGTGATAAAATTAATTTGGATGTATATTATTATTTTTTATTTTTGTAATTGTACTTTTTTTGTTTGAAATAAGAAAAAAGTAATATTATTTTTTTATTCATAGAATTATAACCGATTTCACGTTATTTCAAAAACACATCTGAACGCAGATATGACGAATAGACTTGGCCTTACCGAAAACAGTTTCATACTAAATCGGTGAGAGGAAAAATAATGTTTTGCAAACTTCTGTTTATTCATAGGTATTTGACATAAAAGTGTAACATGTCCGTTTCTAATAGTAACAAGTTAAAACTTTGACATTTTAAACTAGTCTCTTACTAATGAAAACCGCAATAAATAAGAAACTTAATGCACATTTGGTTAGGAAGCAGTTAAAAAAAATGAATTGCTACTGAAAAATGCATCATGTTGGTTTCCTAACCATTAGTGCAATAAATAAGTTACTTATTGCGGTTATGACTAGTAAACATTCTTTTTACACAGTAATAATACTTAACATTATTGTATTTATTGGTTTTTATATCAGGATTAAATGCGGGAGCAAACATTAAGTATAACACCATATTCTCTCCATTGTTATACATAATGTAGTAAAAGTTTCAATCCGATACCTTGTATAGTGATGGTGATACAAACAAAACAAAAATAAAATCTTTACCCGCGTTTTTCTCGAAATCAGGTTTGACCTAGTTATTGCACTTTTCGTAGGGACGGCAGAGCGGCCCTCTTTAGTATGTATAATATAGATGTAAGAATGCATTTACTAAGCTATCTAAAGCTTAATATTGAACTAAGCCCTACATATCCGTGGCGTAACATAAATTGTTCTCACAATCAAAGAGACCGTTTAGCCTCGCTTAGGGCCTGTTCACGAGATCGGTCTAAGCGGCGAGCGTCGCGGCGGGCGGCGCGGCAGAGCGTCGTGCACGCCACGACCCTACAGCAGCGGTAAACGCAGCGGCTAATGTGGACGTATTTGAGCCGACGGAGTTACCCATAAATATGGCGATAACCAAAATATCTTTGTGTAACTAGGTATACGGTATACCAACAAAATTGTCGACATTGGATCTTCATTTCTTACAAGTATTTTATATCATAATTATTCGCAATTAATGACGCGTTGAATAGGTACCTACACAACGTAGATTACGTTAAGTAGGTAGGTAAACCACCTTTTAACTTTCATAGTAGTTGTGTCTGTACCTAAATAGGTACATTTGTACATTACACAATGTTTTAATGTAATTTATATTAAAACCTACCATTATATTCTGTAAAACATTGTTTCATTACATCTCGCAACGTTTTATTATCATTTTTGTATTTTTACAGCGGATGTGTTGCTATCCATAAACGCGACCGTTTTAAAATTTCGACTTTAAATGTCGCCGTATTCATTATCGTCACAAAATATTTAACAAATAGTTTAACCGCCTAGTTCGTCCCTCGTGTAACGCTGTCTGTGCCGCTCGGAGTCGTGGCGTCGGACTCGGTCGCAGTACATTTGTTCCCGCCGCTCGCCGCACCGCCCGCCGCGCCGCTCGCCGCGCAGCCATTCGCGCCAAAAAAAACACGCGCGTTATCGCTGTGCGCGGCGGCTCGTGGCGTGCTTCGAACGTTTCCATACATTTGATCTTACCGCTCGCCGCCCCGCGCTAAGCCGCCGCTCAGAGCGGCAAGGTCGTGACAGGGCCGTTATAGCGTCAGTACTCACTACACTTAGCGAACGTGAGCTAACTTTGGTCTTAGATGGATACGGATGGAGCGTTGAATGACGGTTATGATTACTAATGAAGTGAGATTTAGAGAAGTATATCTCTCGTTTATCGCAAAACGGCTATCGGTGGAAAGTGATGAAATATCTAGGGGATGAAACTGTGCAAGCCAGTTCGTTGACTTCACTCAAAGCTTTACGTCGACACGGCAAATTGAGGTTTTATCCGGTATTGTTTAGCTAACTATGACTATTTATAGCCATTACGGAAAGATACATGGAGGTTTTTTCTATAGCATACCTTTCAGTTTAGAGATTCATAACAAAACGACATGAAAAATTAGATATTATTCTATAATCACGGGAGCTATTCGAATTTGGGCACTAATTAATTGTTTTTGATTCGGTCGTCCATGGTAATTTTTCATACGCTTTCTAAAAGGGCCTCTGGTGGTTAGTGGCTGAAGTGGCAATATTGTTCAGCATTGTTTATAACTTTATGCCCAACTAGAGCATGCCCGCCGCTATGCTCGCACATTTTTGGTAATTAAACTGTTTCTGCCCGATCCCGTGGGAATTCTGGGAAACGCTTCCTAATGCACTCTTATGGTGGGCTAAAAACGTCCCTTTACTTGCCTGAAATGAGACATGTACGTTCCTCATGGACCTTTTTAGCGATCAATAGGTTTGGCTGTGCTTTCTCTGTCCGTAAGCCCGTAACGGCAGAAATTTAACTATAATATACAGATTGATGTTATAAATCACCAGTCTTCTTACTAACCTCTGAAACTATACTGAAAACTTGTTCCAAGACGCTCTATGTAAGTAAAAAACAGCTCTTTAAAGCCACCACAACGATTTTAATACAAAAATTTTATTTGAAATAGATATTACTCCCTAGATAGTACGCCCCGCTTCGAAAAAAACAATTCTCCTCTGACAGAGAGCCTCCATTACACAAACGTGCACATTATCAAAGTATTTCATTCGCTGTTAAAGTCTTAACAATTGAATCCTATAATTCGTTTCCTCAGTTTCGCTTAACTATCCTTATCCGTCTGCCGAAACTTCTTTGCAAACGGGTCTACGTGACTGAAAGTAGGAATTTAACGCTGAATACTTAAATACCATCTGTTGCCTAAAGACCGTCCATTTGGGTCATCTGTTTTGCGAAGCTGATGCGAAATAAGCAATTAATAAAAACAAATCGTCTTAAGCTTTCGTAAATAAGATACTGTGGAGTTGCTTTAGTATTTTGCAGATGGATTCTATGGATCATAATTTTCTTAGTGAGTACGGTATTGTTAGGTATAAAATATATTATGAGAGAACTGTAGTAGTCTGCCGCATTTTGCAAACAAATAAATTAAATCAACGTAGAACGCATTTCTTTATTTGATTTATAATCTTTGTGCACATAAATAGTATAGTACATATATAGCGTCACGGGCACTAGCCCTAAATAACGCGGGTGTAACCGCGAGCTCATCTACTCACTATAAATATCTAAAGTGACATATCGTTACCACCCAATACGTATGGGCAGAGTTGTAAATTTGGAAACTTACATTACATCGACCTTACTATAATGTAAGCCATTTATTAATCAGTATTCAATTTACTTATTTATTAATTCCTCGCAAAAAAATACCCAATTGCCGCTTACCAATAAGTCTACTTTTCTCCCAGACAATTTTTGGATGGTGCAGAGACGATCTTAGTAGGTAATTTCAGAATTGAAAAGTGAATAATTCGCTGTACAGCAAGAGATACAATAAAAAATCAATTGTTATGAATCATATATGATTCACAAGATAGAGCAATCTGTGTCATACTGCCACCGTTGCGACAAAGTATGCTAACCTGATTCGCTTAGCCTTTTAGGGGATGTCGACGAACGCCGCGGTGGCTTTAGTAGATAATTATTGACAACCTTTAGGCGAAAGTCGCTCTTACCCCTCTTATTCCCTTATGCCCTTCTAAAACCCTGCGAAAAAGTTCCATAATTAAGGTGTCCATCGTAAAGTCAAAACAAAGACGTACCTACTTACCGAGTTAGTATTTCTATGGCTGAAAAGGCACAAAACAGTAGGAAAGATGTAGTTAATAATATATTCTGTAAGCGATGTCATGTAATACTGCGTACCTATTCCAAGTACAGAACATTAGTTTCCCAAATTGGAATGTCCGTTGACATTAATATGTTGGAACACGTGTTCATTTGAAATTAATGGATTTTCCAATTAATTAGATAGTCTCTTTGTGTTAAGCAATCAATTGATTTATGTCAATGCTTAAGGTCTTTATATATGTTGATGACTCATCTAATACTAATATATAAAGTTCAAGAGATTGTTTGTTTGCTTAAACGCGCTAATCCCAGGAACTACTGGACCGATTTGAAAAAATATTTATGTGTTGGAAAGCCCATATATCGAGGGAGGCTATATGCTATATAACATCACGCTATAAGCAACGGGAGCCGGGCAGTAGCCTTAAATAACGCGGGAGTAACCGCGGGCTCATCTACTTGGTTATATATTCACGAGATCCGTTTAGAGATAGCGAATGCCTAATGGCGAGACTAACAGACTGCCATGAAGAGGGTTTACCGAAATCATGAGCGTATTAAATAATTAATTCATCATCGTCCTTGCACTCGGAGACCGATCTACATTAAGCCACCGACAATGCAGTTGCTGTGGCCACACACTGGGCTGTTGCCATTTGATCTCCGTACCATCAACTCGAAAAGAAGAAGATCCTAGCACTGTAACGGTTGTGATCCAAGCGCTTTGCGTTGAAATCCCGTGTCCACTAATTATTGCTTAGTAAACAATGAAGGAAAACATCGTGAGAAAAGCAGCATGTCTGAGAGTTCTCCATAATGTTCTCGAAAGACATGTGAAGTCTGCCAACCCGCACTTGGCCAAGGTGGTGGACTATACGTTTACCCATCTCAAAGTGAAAAGAGGCTTGCGCCCAGCAGTGGAACAGTTTATATACAGGGCCGATGATGATGAAAGGATAAAGTTAAACATCTTGGCGAAACCTGCATGTCTAAAAGTCCTCCACAAAGTTCCTGAAAGAGCTTGCTAAACCACACTTGGACAGCGATGGCTGGCTGATATTTTAGGATTTGCTATTTGTGATATTAATACCGAAAAATATCGAACTATCCAAAATATTTTTGCACTCTGCAACAACAGGCAATTATGTACAACCATAAAAACTGACTTCACAATCACGTCAATGACAACCATCACGTAACGTTTTCGAATGCTTTTCGTCAATTTGTATTTAGCTATTGAACACAAACCGTCACGAATACAAAGCCATACCGATAAAGTAAAATTTTGGTGCCGCGTTCATATGCAAAAATTGGCCATAACGCGATGCAATATCGATTCAGTCACCGAATTGACACGCGAACTGCCGTTGTCACTATTTGCATGTATTTGACCCTATTGTTACGATTGCCACTGTCACTATATTGTATAGTATCATGAAAATATTTTAATTCCGACGTATAATCTTCTTGGGATCAGGTGGATGCGGGTTATTTTTTAGAGTAATTGGTGGCAAACGAGCAGACGGATCGCCTGATGGTAAGCAATTACCGCCGCCCATGGACACAATCAACACCACACAAGTCACAAGTGCGTTGCCGCCCCTTGGGGATGGGGAAAGGGATAGGATGAGGAGTGGGATGAGGGAGAAGGCATAGGGGCCTCCGGCACTCTCACTGACCGAACGAAACGCAACAGTTTAAGTACTGTTACTTTACGTCGATTTTCTGTGAGTGGGTAGTACTTCTCCAGTCGAGCCGGCCCATTCATGCTGAAATCAGCAAGGCTCCAGAAGAGGCTCGGTCTGTGTAAAAATCCTTTATATGGCATAGGAGGCAATCGAGCAGACGGATCACCTGGTGGCGAAAGCGAGGCTTTCCTCGGCTTAGACTACGCATTAAGCTGAGATGATAATGCACTATTTACAATGAATGGGTGAAAGCATTGGAAGGCAAAAATAATTTATGGTGAAGATAGCTTCGTCTTCTTAATTTATTTTGATTGTTTTCTTGAGTTTATTTCTTCGTGACATTTCACTCAACACTCAAGTCTCTATGCAATAACTTATCAACAATACATAGCCCGTACACATTACTTACGGTTACTGCCTACCCCCTTTCCGTATAGCATGGCGCATCATGCTCGGCTGTTATTCACGCAAGTGTGCTTGCCGGCTCAGTGACTAGACAGTGATACGAGTAGCTGATGTAACGTTACGGAAACCTTCAGTGCAAGTGCAACTAACGCTTATGTCTATATTGAAAGGTGTTTTGTTCTGTTTCCATGTAGCTTTAGAAACTTCCTTTTATGGGAAATTCTTGTGTCATGGGAGTTTCATATTATACGAAATTGAAATAACATATTGTATTTCATATTGTATGAAATAAATTACTATTTTTTGATTGAATTAAATCTGCTACAGCGATATAAATGTCGTGACCAGAGATTATTATGTAGTTTCTTATGGATATCCATAATGATTACGCCCCTCTAATTAACCGCCCTGGTAATTAGTAATTAGACTATAGAGTCATTGAGGGTTACATTACGAAACTAAAAAATCACATGCAATATAGGTACTCCCGTTTCAAATAGTACGCAATGTGAATGACAACATCCTGGGCCCAATTCTCCTAAATAAATACAGTTTCGATATAATGTCAGTGTCATACTTACGTCACAAATAGCGTATTCTTCTAAATTATCTGATATTCGAAACAACGTGTCAAAATATGTGTCAACGACGAACTGTTTATCATTAGGTTATCAGAATACCGCTTCTGAGTACATTCAAAATATAATTTCAGTGTCATATAAAAATACGCAAATTGGGCCTCAGGTGTCACCAAATTCTGATTTAAATAAATTTCTTGATAGAATTCGCCATCCATCAGGCAGATAGTACGCTCTTTTCTTACCTTTGAAGACAGTAAACAGAAAAAAACAGATAATCTTTATAAATATTCTGCTCAGATGCGCGTTCAAATCATTCACCTGTCACTAATAGCGCAAAATTTGCGCTTCATTTACCCTTTACAACCCGAAGTGCTTTACTTAAATATATGGGTTTGTAGAATAATATTCGAACCTTATTACCATACATTTTTATTTAGGATAGCCTTCAAAATATTGTTACGCGTGGTGTGCATAAGTAAGTTTATTGGACCAAATTAAGCCAATTAGTTGCAGTGAGAGCTTGAAGATTAATTATTAGTAGATGTAATTATAATAATCCATACTAATATTAGGTACATAGAGGAAATATTGGTATGTTTGTAACGAATAAAAGCAAAATTACTGGACCGAAATAAAAAGTTTTCATGCGGCGAGCTACGGGCGCACCGTGGCACGTACGTAACGAGGAGTTACACGTAGACTTACAACTGCCGACCATCAGGCAATTCATGAAACAGTGCTCCCGTAGCTACAATGACTCTGCTTAGACACACCCCAACCCTCTATTGGTTGCGGCGTTAAATTATACACTATCTAGGATTTCTAAGATTAGGAGACCTAGGCACGTCTTAGACGAGCCAGACGACGATACTACACTCGCTCAAATCAGAGCACACACGGTTCGCGAAGCCACACAAATTCTACCGCGGTTCCGTACTCGCCGACGACGAGGAGGGAATACGCGACGCGTTAACGTTAATACCGCGGGAAACCTTAGTCCCGCATTGCCGACAGCGCCCCAATCTGAGGTCCGTTGTAGTCCACCCTTGGGGAGTCAGAACGCTGTCTAGTATACTTTGACGGGTTGGGAGCCTTCTGCGCTCACCCACAGTCCGCGTAAAGTTGTCAAGGCCATCTGCAGCCAACAACTAGTCCACACACACAAAAAAAAAACGAAATAAAAAATATCTTAAAACTAGAAGAAGCCCGCGGTTACACCCGCGTTATTTAATGCTACTGCTCCACGCCCGTCGCTCATAGCGCAATGTTATATAGCCTATAGCCTTCCTCGATAAATGGGCTATCTAACACTGAAGGAATTTGTCAAATCGGCCCAGTATTTCCTGAGATTAGCGCGTTCAACCAAACAAACAAACAAACTCTTCGGCTTTATATATTACTAGCTGACCCAGCGAACTCCGTATCGCCTTTTTAAGAGTTTTTATTTCATTCCCTTTTTTCCAAGCCCCTTTTCCAAAGTTACCATTGACTTAGCGCTTAATCTCTTATCATTCCAGGGTCTATAAATGATGCAAAAACAAACATAGATTTTTATATAATATTGAATTCCCCATTCCTTAAAATAAAATATCGGAGACGATACCCATATCGACTAACAAAAAAATCCCATCCGCCATCTTTGATTTCCCATCCGCCATCTTGAATCACGAAATAGATGTTGTATTTGGATTCCCCATCCCTTCAAACATCGGAGACGATACCAATATTGATTTAAAAAAAAAATCCCATCCGCCATCTTTGATCACGAAATAGATGGTGTTTTTGATTTCCCCATTCCTTAAAATATCGGAGACGATATCCATATCGACTTTAAAAAAATCCCGTCCGCCATCTTTGATTTCCTTTTCGCCATCTTTGATCACGAAATAGATGTTGTATTTAGATTCGCCATCCCTTAAAACATCGGAGACGATAACCATTTTGATTTTTTAAAACTTTCTCATCCGCCATCTTTGATTTCTCATCCTCCATCTTTGATCACGAAATAGATGTCGGATTTGGATTCCCCATGCCTTTCAATATCGGCGACGATACCCATATCGACTTTAAAAAATAACCCGTCCGCCATCTTTGATTTCCTATCCGCCATCTTTGATCACGAAATAGATGTTGTATTTAGATTCACGATTCCTTAAATCATCAAAGACGTTACCCATATTGATTTTTAAAATTTTTCCCATCCACTATTTTTGATTTCCCATCCGCCATCTTGAATCACGAAATTGATGTTGTATTTGGATTCCCCATCCCTTTAAACATCGGAGACGATACCCGTATTGATTTTTTAAAATTTTCCCATCCGCCATCTTTGATTGCCCATCCGCCATCTTTGATCACGAAATAGATGTTGTATTTCGATTCTCTACACCTTAAAATATCGAAGGCGATACCCATATTGATTTTTTAAATTTTCTCATCCGCCATCTTTGATTTCCCGTCCGCCATCTTGGATCACTAAATAAATTTCATATTATTAATCAGCGTCCCAAAAATCTCGAAAACGATACCCATATAGATTGTATCCTATTCGTTTAGCCTTTTTTTGCCTTTGACCCAGCCCTCCCCCTTCTCTTTATTCTCTTTATTATTTTTGTCTGGCCCCTAAAAGTTGTGGCGTAACTTTATATAGCCTATAGCCTTTCGGAATAATTTGGCTATCATAAGCAATAACAATTTTTTAAATCCGACTGCTAGTTCCTGAGATTAGCCGACATTATGTTTTAGCCTTTTTAGCCTTTTGCCCGGCCCTAAAGGGTCAAAGCGTTATGTTATATAGCCTATAGCCTTCCGGAATAACTGGGCTATCGTATACAAAAAGATTTTTTCAGATCCGACCGGTAGTTCCTGAGATTAGCGCGTTTAAACAAACAAACAAACAAACTCTTCCGCTTTATTATATTAGTAAAGATAAGTATAAGATTAGAATGCTACATTATTAATGTCTGAACAAAATAGGCTATAATATGAAATGTCCACCTGTGTGAAGCTGGGACTAACTGCTATACTAGAATAGTACCTATAAGCGTGGTTAAAACTTCAAAATATTGTCGATAAGTTTCTTTTTGTTTGCACTGTTTTCTTGGTATATTATATTTGAAATTATTATACACTCAATTAAATATTTTTCAGCTTCAAATTACCTGAAAATACTATATTATGATACTACTTTTGATAAAGCATGCCATAACATAATCTAAAATGCTGGGAACGTATACTTGTGAGACCTGCAGAAGACAGTGACTTATTATTGCAGCGCTCATCTCAAGTATTCAAGGCACATACAAAATTTAATAATATGTAAATTTGAACTTTCTAGAATATTCTACTGCCAACTGACCGACGTCTTTCTATTCCGATTCTTACTGCTATTGCACAAGATTGATTACGAAAGATCGTGATGTTTCTGAGTCGGTTCTTTATTCAGTAAATGACATTTAATTGTCAGTTCTTATTGTAGATACAGATCCACTAGCTTCCCCATAACTATAATGCCTGTATAGCCAGATTCAGCAGCAGTAACCATAAAAGACAAAGCATTTTGATGAAAACAAAACCAAAAGAGATCATAAGTTCAACTTTACATTCTCAAAAGGTTATGAGAAGCGAAAGTTGAACTTTTTTGGATCCCACTACTTGGAATCTAATCAAAAATAGATACATATATGTATTGGAGGACTAAGAAATGTTTTTTTTCTATTATTATAAACTTTCTTGATTTGTATACCTACATCCTACTAATCCTACTAATATTATAAATGTGAAAGTTTGTGAAGATAGATGGATGGATGGATGGATGTTTGTTACTCTTTCACGCAAAAACTACTGAACGGATTTAGATGAAACTTTACAGTAATATAGTTTATACATCAGAATAACACATAGGCTACAATTTATAAAAAAAATGTATAATGTTGCCATACTATAAGGAAAAGTATCAACTAAGTCGGCGAAAATCCTGTATTATCTTTATTTGTTTGCTTGGGTCAAATTTAGTAATTGGAATTTTACCCCCTTCCTGATGATTGATCTGATATTTGGTATACACTCATATTGTCATCGAGATTAAAAGATAATATTTAAATTATTGTAAATCCAAGATGGCCACCGAAACAAAATGGCGAATCACATATTACTTCACAACAACCTCAATATGGGTATCAAATGAAAGGGTTTGATTGGTAGAATGGAGCTCACTATGAAAAATCTAAGATGGCCGCTGACACAAAATGGCTTCTTATTTATTTTCCACAAATACCTCGATATGGGTATCAAATGAAAGGGCTTGATTCGTAGAATAGAGCTCACTATGAAAAATCCAAGATGGCTGTCGCAGCAAAATGTCTGATTACATATTTGGAATATTTTTCACAAATAACTCAATATGGGTAACAAATGAAAGGGTTTGATTGGTAGAATGCAGCTCACTATGAAAAATCCAAGATGGCCGCTGCCACAAAATGGCGAATTACTTATTTTCCACAAATAACTCAATATGGGTAACGAATGAAAGGGCTTGATTGGTAGAATAGGGCTCACTATGAAAAATCCAAGATGGCTGTGGCCACAAACTGGCGGATTACATATTTCCACAAATACCTCAATATGGGTATCTAATGAAAGGATTTGATTGGTAGAATGGAGTTCACTATGAAAAATCTAAGATGGCCGCCGCCACAAAAAGGTGAAATACTTATTTTCCACAAATACCTCAATATGTGTATCAAATGAAAGAGCCTGATTCGTAGAATAGAGCTCACTATGAAAAATCGAAGATGGCTGTCGCCGCAAAATGGCGTATTACATTTTTCCACAAATAACTCAATATGGGTCGATATCCATATTGAGTTATTTGTGGAAAAATATAATACGCCATTTTTTTCAATGAAAGGGCATGATTGGTAGAATAGGGCTCACTATGAAAAATCTAAGATGGCTGTCGCCATAAAATGGCGGATGACATATTTTCCACAAATACCCCAATATGGGTATCAAATGAAAGGGCTTGATTGGCAGAATAGAGCTTACGATATAATTGACCTAAGCGCAGCGTTATTAAAAGCGCGAGAGTATGAGTTGGTGCGCTGAAGCGCAGTGGGGAGGAGGGGCGGTCTGATTTTGTACTTTCTGGTAATGCTTTCAGTTTTTATTTTTGCTGCAATTCTATTCAGTAGGTATATAAGCTCTTCAATAACTTTAATAATATACACTACATACTAATCTTTACCTGAAGTTTGACGACTATAAAAACAAAAGTAATTTTAAGTACTTATTATCTGTTTATAATATATGTATGCTACACGGCTAACGTGCAGATCCGTTTGTAATGAAATTTGATATGGATAGTCTGAAACCTGGGGAAGTACAAAGGCTACTCTTTATTAAAATTTCATGCGGGCGAAGCCGCGGGCGAAAGCTAGTATTATAAATGTGAAAGTTTGTGAAGATGTATGGATGGATGTTTGTTACTCTTTCACGCAAAAACTACTGAACGGATTTGGATGAAACTTTACAGTAATATAGTTGATACATCAGAATAACACATAGGCTACAATTTATAAAGATTTTGTATAATGTTGCCATAATATAAAGTAAAATATAGTCAGCACGGGCTCACTATGAAAAATTCAAAATGGCTGCCGCCACAAAATGGCGGATTACTTATTTTCCACAAATACCTCAATATAGATATCAAATGAAAGGGCTTGATTGGTAGAATAGAGCTCACTATGAAAAATCCAAGATGGCCGCCGCCACAAAATGGCGGATTATCTATTTTGCACAAATACCTCAATATGGGTATCGAATGACAAGGCTTGATTGCTAGAAAGGGGATCACTATGAAAATAGAATGACAAGTATCAACTAACAACAAAACTAAAACCTTGAAAATAAAATTAACTGAAAAAATAATAATTTTGGGCGTAGCGTACCTATCCAGAGTAAACATTATGATAGAAATTTCACTTGCCCAAAGATTTTATATTTGTCAGATGAATACCCCAGATTGATGAGAAGATTGGTGCGATCTGGTAGCTAGAACTTACCGAATTACTTTTTATCTTTTAGTACCTAACCTAACTAGGGTAAACAGTATAATGATTGGCACCCTAAGCCGGTTTCTACTACTAAGTAACAAATTCTCAGGAAAATACAAATTCAATAATATTTTCTATGCTTTTGTCGGAATTGTGTTTACATGGGCATTAATAAAAATAAAACATCGTATTTAATAAAGCCGTTTTATTAGCATAAAAATGTGCTCAAACTTATTTCTTAAGAAAAGTACAATCATTGGCACCCTGGTATAGTTATTAGCAGTACCAAAAAGGTACAATCATTGGCACTGTTGGCCTAAGGCCGTGATACCCAGACAGTTTTATGACTTGATATCGGGATCTTTATACATGTAGGTATTCTATGTAATCAAAATATATATTTATGAATATTTATGTAACCTTCTAATATTTCGAACATAAGGCTATATTTGAAAGAAGTTTAGTTCATTTACCACGTTTTATATCTTTCTTTCGGCATATTTTTCTAATGTAGCTCATCTTGTCTCTTAGATACATTGTAGCAAATGAGCCCTGTTTCAGTTTCTCACAAGCATTTTGTTCGTAATATTTTTGTCTATATACTTAGTTCTTTGTTTTAAGCGACATCTGTCCTGATTTCTGGGTACTTTGTAGAGAAAGGTTGCCATCTCTGTACGACCGTACCATAGTAAGTTGGGTGTAAAATGCGATGAAGTATACAATCTTAAGTTGTTTGTATGTGAATTTGACGGAAAACAAACAAAAATCTGAAAAAAATATGATTCTAAAATGTGCCAATGACTATGTTGTTGAACAGTTTTTAAGTATAGTCATTGGCACTATCGGAAAAGACGATCCATCTATTTAATAGCGCAAAACTAACGTTTATTAAGCTTTAATGAAGATAACAGATACAAATAAATAGGTACTTTTGTGTAAAATTAATAAAAAATATTTTTTTTCGCTTCGGAAAGTAACTACCTAACCTAAACATTTCATTAATGTTTTAGGCAATTTTCCTAATTTTTTTTTAAAATAGTTGTAAAGAAAAATGGTTCATAATTAAGATTTAAATATTTGTTCTGTGTATAAGAAATAGGTTAATCCTGCTTATGAATGTATTTCTGTGACATAATAATATAAGACTTTCCTAATATTCAGGATAATAATTCAGCAGAGTGCCAACATTACTATAGTTTACCCTACATCATTTTTATATTGTAATAAAACAGTATAACACCAAAAAAAATGTTTATTATTTTTTTTAACTATTAATTTTTTACAATGCTCATTCTAGAGTAGTTATCAAATTGTTTTCAAAATTGATAGATTTATTGCCTTCAGTATTTAATGTAGATAAAATTTGTCTTTTACAGTAAGTAGTTTGGACGAATAGTTAAAAGTTATCACGATATATTTGACCTAAGTGCAGCGTCATTAAAAGTGCTTTCTATGGTCTGATTGTCATGAGACAATCAGACCATAGAAAGCACTTTTAATGATTAGGTACCACAAAGTATATATGAATATACTTTGTGGTACCTAATGCTTTCAATTTTTATTTTCTGCTGTTATATTCAGTAGGTATATAAGCTCTTCATAATTCTCTAACTAATATTTACCTGAAGTTCGACGATTATGATAACAAAAGTAATTTTTCAGTATTGTCTGTTTATACACGGCTAATCTGCAGAGCCGTTTGTGATGAAATTAGACATGGATAGTCTGAAACCCGGGGAAGTACATAGGCTACTCTTTATTAAATTATCATGCTGGCGAAGCCGCGGGCGAAAGCTAGTCATATATATTTTCTGTAACAATAATATAAGTCTTTATCGCGTTCTACCTATTCTCGTAACCGTACTACTACGTTTTGCGATTATTGCCCGACGCGGGTGTCAGAATCAGGGAAGCTTCCTATAGTGTAGAGACAGTTTTGATAAATAAAAGAGACAACTATCAAATCATACTTTCATTTATTCAGTTTGGCACAAGGATATATCTTTAGATTACGTCGCGATTCTACATTTACATTTACAGCCCAGTTCGCAAAGCAAAGACATAGAACCAAGAGAAAGAACGGGCAATAAAACTCTTGATCATTCTTTTAAATAACTATATATAACAATAATTAACAAATAGTGGTACAGCCAATTTATATCAAATATCAATGTTGTGGGTAGTTTTATATTACTAGAAAGGTCTGTCTTACAACATATTTAGCATCAATACAATTTACTAAATGTTTACCACAGGTATATACCTAATGAATCTCATTGATACGACTTGATCCACAGTATATTATTCTATCCTATATTACAATCTATAATATCTCACAAACGATCAAACTACCGACAACACAATATCAATAGGATAATGATTACTGATTACACTATCTTACATTGTTTCCTAGATGATGAAACAAAAGAACAAGCAACACAGAATATTGGAACACAGTGGCAATTAAATAGTCAGAACCATATCGTACCTGAGCCGTCGTCGAAGGAGAATAGGACGAGCTAGCCGAGCCTGTCGACTTATATAGGTACACCTTATTTACACGTTTGATAGTTTAACTGTCAAACGTCATGTCAGAGTCATTTAGTTGCCACTATCCTCTTACATATTATGTATAAATACTTGGATATCAGTAATTTCAGCCCAAAGCCTAGATATTATTACATATCTCTCACGGCCAGACTGACAATTACTTCGTCCTCGAAGTACAATAAATTAAATAACACTTTACTAAACAATCGCCCGACGGGCGCCCTGTATTATGTAACAATGAATTCTTACCATATTGATTAAAGCCATCTAAAAACTATAGTATCGTTACGTCCGCTACGGCTATACTGACTTACGTCGTCATCTAAGTAAGTTCAATTATAAGAATAGTATCACAACAACAATCCATTTGTACAATTACACAAAAATAAACTGGACTCATATTTACAGTAATTACGGTTTCGTTTTGCGAGTCTAGAAATAACTTCTGTGTCAGCTGCTTTGATACCATTGTTACAAATTGTATTTACTATTCTATGAAGGGATCATTAACATTCACAATACACATGTTACATAGAAGTATAGTTTAATTTTACAATATTACACCACTGCATTATCCATCCACAAATTGACAAAAATAATATAGTACAAAAGGAGCCACTACGAAGCATAAAAATTTAAGTAAAGGTTTTAAGAATAAAAAATTAAAATAGGTAATTCTGCTTATGGCTGATCAATAAATGAAATGAAATAAATAATTTAAATTCACAACCGAGTTAAATAATTAAATTCGATTTCACTAATTTACAAGTATACAGGTACCAACTTGTATGATAACAGTAGTGTAATACTAGGACAATACTTTCATTCTAATACACTCATTGCCATTGCCTTTCCTTTCACATTAAATAGACAAGTAACAACGGTCAATCTCCTTGATACTATCTAGCACCACACCTGCTGCACATGAGTCCAGGCTAGAACAAGGCGAAAGACTTCAGCAGTTCGTAGGCAATATGATCAATATCATCAAAATATCAAAATCATTATCAAAATCATTATCAAAATCATTATCAAAATAATTATCAAAATAATTATCAAAAGAACAAGAACCTCTAACCTATAGTAAGACCGCCCTTTTATTTTCTTTGTATATGTATTTTAAAATTTAACTCAAATACTTTAGTAAGAAAACCAAAGAAATGTTATCTGTAAAAGCTATTATGTCATCAAAGAATATCTAAACGTTATTAATCTAAAAATCGTAGCTATCTAAAAGTACAAAGTTCTTTATAATATTCCACAAAAATTAACTGTAGGAAAATCTATAAATGTAACTTATCATAATCAAAATTGATATCTATATTAATAATACACTAAAATGTTATCAATTTAGAATAATAAATGCAGCAGACCCTAATAAAGCATGTTACTATAAAACATCTTTTAACTATAATATATCAAATGCACCTAGGTATAATATATAGACATAGTATATTACTAAACTGCTCCTCTCTCCTAAAAGTGTTCCATAATAATTGTTTCCTAATTGTAAGTCTACCACCCGTAAATGTACAGTAAGGAATGCTATAAACTGAATTGACCTGAATGTATTGCAGGTACAAACAGTACAAAAGTATAAATAAATAACTAGTAATCAAGAATGAACCAATTTAGTTAATAGTTTATTTATGTTACCAATAGTCAGTGAACTGCCTAAAGTTAAACTAGACGCCAATGCCAGTAAAAGTACTCTTGGTAAGAAACGGTATAATAAATAATCGTGTAGAAAGTCAAACCAGACACTAGTTAGAATTCGGACCAGTCGGTTAATATTTCAATATTTATAAGTCAAATATACATACCTAGATTTATTAATTTAGGTCGCAACACTTAAAAACATCAATGTACTTATACAAATTCTTATTATATAAAGCAGAATATCTTATTTAATTTAATCAATTTCAGTTTAATTTATCAATTGTATCATGTGATTGTGGCTATTTTCATTCCGTTTACACAATCAGAACACTGACATCGTTTTTAATTCGTTTTTTTTACGTATTTTACGTTAGGTATCTGGTTCATTCAGTTTCATTATAATTAAGATTTGACGATTCGTAAGAGGTTTGGTATAAAAATAGTAAGCTTACATGTAAGTAGGTATCGTTTAAAATAAATAAACAAACCCCTTCAAGCACCTAGAATGATTAAATACCATTTTAATCATTATTGCCATGGTCTCCTACAATTGAACCACACAAAGTACATGTACACATATATTATATCTTTGCATAAAAAATATCTCTAAATAGCTTATCTATCGCAGTGTTTATAGCAGAGATACTAAATTGATAAGATTGTTCATTACCGAGAGCTAATTCTAAGATTGATTGTTACTATAATTATGGTCTAAATAGGTTTACAGTTTAACACATGGCACTTCATAATATAAATACATAATTTCAATGAATAAAAGCAGATAAAAATAAATACCGTCTCATATTTTATTAATTTATTGAATTTATTTGTATTATTTCCGAGAATGGATAAATAAACTAAGAGAATGTTTTCGAAAAAAAATCAGTGATGTAATTTGGAACTATTTTCAAATTGAATCAATTTAGTTGAATAGCTTATTTCAGATCCATTTATTTAGACAGACGTCTGCATTTATTACACATTTCATTTTAACTATTTTATCTGCTATTATCGTTATAAATAACAGGAAATTATCAACCAAAATAACACTACTTGAAAATATTGGGTACACTGCCATCGAATAGTGCCAGACATAAGCAAAATGATGTCACTTTCTTTAACAAGTCAATTTAATCCTATGTAATAAAAAAATCATTCTTCAATAACTACTTTTTAATAAAAATACCTTGAGCTATATATTTAGACGTAGCATATATGACCCCTCAGGCCTCAGGAGGATGAGGTATGTTTAAAAAATAAAAGGAAATAGTTACTAAACGAAACTATCATTTTATCGATATGATCTAGCTAGACACAGACCCGCTTGATGTAATATAGAATATTTCTGTACCTACACACAAGTTCGCTTGTAGTAATAGTTATACAAAACTCATAGGTTATCTTTACAACATGTCATTCAAATGTGGTGCCTCTGAGACAAATGGAAGCTATGTGGTTTTGTTCTTCCAATAGAAATCAAAGTGACAAAATCATAAGTATGTCTATTGCAAGTAAACTGGTGGAAATTATCTGGGTACATGACAATTACTCACTAAACAATTATAGAAAGTGCATTATTAATTAATTCTATACACAAATTTTTGTGCCATAAACAATTATTATCCAGTTAAAAATACGAGTATATTTCAAAGATATGTTGAAGATAAATATACAGTTTCGTATTCTTATCTCCAGGGCAACACATTCAAGAGCTTAACATTAAAATATTCTTTTTTTTTTCTTTCGTTCTAGTTTGGATCCGATTTAAAAAAACTATATAGCATCAACTGATTAATTTGGTAATTGTGGCGAAAATTTAACAACAGCTTATGGAACAGAGCTAAGGCACATTCCTACACCGCAATATTGGTCTGTATGTAATGAATACACAGCCAACAAAATTAATGAAGATATCTCTGAAATGTATTCTACCTACCATCATTTCATATTCGACTTGTAATGAAAAGATTCTTTAGAGCACTTTATTCTTGGAATTCAAATATGCAGGACGATTACGCTAATCAGTACTAACACTAGAAAGAGTTATCAACAAAGCACAACACAGCCAATGCTCATACCGAGTCTCTGTCAATCACTACAAATGTTGCCTATTTAAATTCCAACAGATTAGAACAATATCGGCTACTTTAAAAATCTATTATACATTTTGTGTAACTTTTTCGCTATTACCTACATAGTTTTATACTCGGATACATTTTTGATGAACATGTTAAAATAACCTGGTACTACAGACATATTTTTCGACCATTCATGGCTATAATCTTGGTGGAAGTACATTACCAGCGTTTGCAGTTGGTTGTTGCTGTTGGCTTCAGCATACTGTTGCAGATCGTTAAGTTATGTAGTCGGTACTCATCCACCGGCTTGCTCTCGGCAACGTTGCTACTGGATCGTAGGGCAATCGTTCTCCGTCGTCAGCTGAACGGTGCAGTGACGGGCTTAGGCAGAATCATGGCATCACGATGAGGAGACTATGGAACTTGCAATTGGATGTATTAGTATTGTGGGCGCAAATTTATCACACTTCTGATGTCAGAATCAGGGAAGCTTCCTATAGTGTAGAGACAGTTTTGATAAATAAAAGAGACAACTATCAAATCATACTTTCATTTATTCAGTTTGGCACAAGGATATATCTTTAGATTACGTCGCGATTCTACATTTACATTTACAGCCCAGTTCGCAAAGCAAAGACATAGAACCAAGAGAAAGAACGGGCAATAAAACTCTTGATCATTCTTTTAAATAACTATATATAACAATAATTAACAAATAGTGGTACAGCCAATTTATATCAAATATCAATGTTGTGGGTAGTTTTATATTACTAGAAAGGTCTGTCTTACAACATATTTAGCATCAATACAATTTACTAAATGTTTACCACAGGTATATACCTAATGAATCTCATTGATACGACTTGATCCACAGTATATTATTCTATCCTATATTACAATCTATAATATCTCACAAACGATCAAACTACCGACAACACAATATCAATAGGATAATGATTACTGATTACACTATCTTACATTGTTTCCTAGATGATGAAACAAAAGAACAAGCAACACAGAATATTGGAACACAGTGGCAATTAAATAGTCAGAACCATATCGTACCTGAGCCGTCGTCGAAGGAGAATAGGACGAGCTAGCCGAGCCTGTCGACTTATATAGGTACACCTTATTTACACGTTTGATAGTTTAACTGTCAAACGTCATGTCAGAGTCATTTAGTTGCCACTATCCTCTTACATATTATGTATAAATACTTGGATATCAGTAATTTCAGCCCAAAGCCTAGATATTATTACATATCTCTCACGGGCGTTTCGATTGGCCTACATCGGTCATGATCGCGTTAGCCAATCGAAACGTCGCGCGTCGTGAGTCGGTATTGATTGCTAAAATACACTAATTAATATGATTCAGATTTGTTTCATAAGCTTAACTTAACATTTTCTTTGTAAAGAAATTCCCATTTCCTTACGGATTTCGAATGGAAAACCTTAGCCTCACCCCATTACTTGCGCTTGAAAACAAGTAGCCACCATAATTTTCTTTTACCTCCACACAATTGTGCAGGGTTCCCACCAAGAACTTAGGGTCCCAAGCCAACCTCACCTGCAAGTGATGCACCTGCCGATCAACGGACGAGGCTCTAGCAAACAAAATATCTCGATAAGCGGCAATAGGCTCGCCACCTATTACGTGGGAACAAAACACTGGCGAAAAGTAGGCGTTTAATATGCCTCTGCCTACCCCTTCGGGGAGACAGGCGTGGGTTTAAGTATGTATGTCACACAAGACATATTGTATTTACGCAAAATTACAGCACCCAGCCCCACCATTGTCATGTCACACAAGAATGTTTATTGGCGCCATAATCATTGTCCACACAATACAAGAACCTTACCTGCGTAATAAGGGCATTCAAGGGTGTATTATATGCCATTAGTCGATTCATCGAATGACATGTCCTTTCTTGCCTATTGTTAACTATTTTCAACTGTCTGCTTGTTATAGTACGGCGAATATTCCCTTCCGCATTGTTAACATACATTATATAAAACTACTTTGACTCTTTCAGGTCACTATTTATTATTTTACCTGGTACCCCGCTAATATGAGAGACGGAGGATCATGGCGTCACGCTTTTGATGCCCAGGTTCAGCAAGGATTGATATCGGGACTTCTGATTTACTATTTCACGCTGATCCACTTGTGATAAAAAATCATACATACATAGACTCACGCCTGTTTCCGGGAGGGGTATGCAGAGACTACGGAACGCCATTTGCAACGATCCTGACATATCTCTCTTGCTTCATTCACTCCCATCAGATTCTTTATCCATGCTCTTCTGTTCAAGGTACTTCTGACCTGTCCTGTCCTTCCCCTTCGTCCTGTCCCATTCACACTTGCCTTATTATATCTGCTTAGTCAGTCTTTCGTCAAAAATCACAGTAGAAAGCAATATCCCGGTAATTGACATTGTCCTTTTATAAATTACTTAAGCAATGAAGTATATAAGCTACTAGATGATGCCCACGGCTACGCCCGCAATATTTTTTAATTTACCCGTTTTGGCCGATCCCGTGGGAATTTCGGGAAATCCCTTCTTAGTGCACCCCTAGGGTCCCCAAGAAACATACATGCCAAATTTCAGCTTCCTGCACCCAATAGTTTCGGCTGTAGCGTGTCTGTCAGTCAGTCAGTAACGCAAGGATTTTATATATTAAGATAATTCGTATGTAACACAATGAAAAGTAAGTACTGCACGTAACTAGAAGAGCGCAATATCCTAACACAAGCATACGTCTGCTTAAAAAGTTAATATGCTGTAAAAACCAGATAATAAAATAAACAATTTATTTAATTTGTGATTTAACAGTAAATCCGAGCTAAATTCGCTAGTAGGTAATATTATACTTCTCGTTCATACCCACGTCAACAATTTATGAAGTCATGACGCAAGCCATTATATAAATCAATTGATCATGACCCTTGCTTTGTACGATACAAACTGAATGTAATAGAGAGGTCAAGAGCACAGATATGAGAATTAGTCAGATAGAGCGCATTCGTCCAACTAAGCGTGGCACGTTGACAGCTATGTGTGCGTGACCTTTGGCGACTGGCACTGTACGGACACGCGCGTCTATGTGTGTGAAAAGTTGCCAGATTATGAATAATCTCCCAGTATTTTGCATATAGTTATGTAATATTCTTATATTCATTTGCGGTTTTGAAGAATTTACCATGGATTTAATTAATGCTTTTATAAATACATTTCTTAAATGTAGGTACCGAATTAAGTTTTAACTACTTCGTAAATCTGTATATATAAAATCCTTGCGTTACTGACTGACTGACAGACAAGCTACAGCCGAAACTACTCGGCGCATGAAGCTGAAATTTAGCATGTATGTTTCTTGGGAACCGTAGGGGTGCACCAAGACGGGATTTCTCGAAATTCCCACGGGATCGGGCAAAACGAGAAATAAGAAAATATGTGCGTGCGAAGCCGCTGGCGTCGATTAGTTGAGAAATAAATAGTATGTATGTACACACGGCACCAAGTCAAGCTAAACAGTTGCTGTACGATTTTGATACTTATTCCTTACGCCATAAGTATGTATGTACACACGGCGCCAAGTTAAGCTAAACAGTTGCTGTACGATTTTGATACTTATTCCCTACGCCATAAGTATGTATGTACACACGGCGCCAAGTCAAGCTAAACAGTTGCTGTACGATTTTGATACTTATTCTTTACGCCATAAGAACGGTGCAAAGGACAAAGTGTATAAGCTTGACGAGTAGCAGGGTGTACACGAATATTAGGATATTGTTTGGGGATCGAACTCAAAACAATATAATGTAAGGTATATACTAATGGAAATTGAAATTCTATTACTATATTTATGAGAAAGAAGATATATCTACAATATACTTTTATAATACGGTAATGTATTTTTCATTAACATGACAATCATTATCACATAATCAATTGACAAGTGCATTTTCCCTAATTCAGGCAGAACGGCGTCGACAAAAACTGGCAACACTTACATATTTCTTGCACAAATACGAATTTTATCGAAATTAAATTAGGAAACAGTCAAATTATCAATAGTTACCTGTGAAAAGATATTCCATTTTCCTGTTTTTGTTTTTAGGAACAACTTTTACAATGTTTAAGAACGCAAGCCGGCATTTTGAGAATTTAAAAGTTGAAGTGATCGTGACGCGTGAACTGTACGATGCGTCGTAGCGCACTGAGACGAGTTTGTATTCGCTTTTCAATTTTGTATTTGCTTTAGTGGCCGCACGCAACTGTGCCGTGCGTTCCATCTGATACTAATTCTCTCATCTATGGTCAAGAGTACCTAGCAACGAATCAACAGTTTAAGGCACAGGATTAAGGCAATAATATGTTTATAGTTCAGTATAAGGAAGTCACTCAATCACAAAACCAAATATGTTTATTTTCGTAAAATATATTTTTTGAACATTTGGAAAGTCATAGATATTACATAAAAATATATTCAATTTATATTATAAATTTTATTTATATTAAAAATTAAAATTAAAATACATAGTAGCATATATAAGTATTGAAAAAATAATTACCGTTAAAAAATTATGAACGTTAGCATAAAATCTAAAACAACTGTTTGAAACAAAGGTTGTGAAGCCCTGTAAGGATTTTAACAAATATTCTATCTTCTCGTAGCACCCACTATAAGTTAAATCACCGTGGCATCCAAGATTTACACCTTGGAGCTCGGTTTCCGTTTTCTAATCTAGATCATGTCAGATATGACTATAAATATATACTGAAGGTGCCTAGATATCCTGAGAAAAAAAACTAGTAGGAACCATTTGACATACCGTCCGATGTACAGCAGTGGTCTTAGGGTCGGCGCACACTGACATCTCGGCACGGAACGGCACGGAAAAGGATTCTATTACTGATCAAGTTATTTTTATTCTTATTTCAATGAGTTTAGAATTCATATTACTTTATTTCGATACAATCACATCGCGGCACGCCGTGGCATACTGCGGGACGCTGAATTCACCGTTAGTAAATCTTGTTCTCCATAAATGATGTACCCAGAATTGTTTTTTCTTCAAGTATCTGTCTTTCTTCAGCAAGAAGTGCTATTAATACTTCATTCCAGTCGATACTTCGGATTACCGAAACATGCCGTGTCGCGCCGTGCCGTGTCGTGCCGTCAGTCAGCACCGGCCTTTATGAAAATGCCACACAAGCGTTCACCCATCCGAGTAGGGACTTCAGTTTAAGTTGTTTAACTTCGCTTATCTGCTGGGTACGACATGGCACGCTATGAGTACATAAATCGGCTGCTTACTTTTTTTTTATTTAAACTCGCGCACTCGGACAAAATCCTGTGTCGCGGGCGACTTTACAAACATACAACTAACGATTTTAAACTTTCACGATTTGTATACATCATACAATATTATTAAGCGAGTCTTAGTCGCGATAATTTACTTATTTCAAGGCATAAATACCTCTGTTATTATCCTACGTTACTACCGGCTTGCAGCGGTCGTGGTCGCGGAGGGAAATAAGTAAATTAGCGCGACTAAGACCCGCTAAATAATATTGTATAATGTATACAACTAACGGACACATTGATCACCCAGACTCGAAACAACCATTTGTGGATCACACAAAGTGTTGTCTCGTGTGGAGATCGAACCTATAACACTCGACGCAGTGTCAAGACGGAAGCTTAAACCACTATGCCAGCTTTAGAACAGCGTAGTTTACTTAATATTTTTTTATACCTATATCAAAAATATGAAATAGATTAAAACAAGATTGTAATTTCATCAGAGGGCAGACGGTGGGAGGTCATGTGTACCTACTTTAAGTAATTTCAAATTATAGAAACTATCATTTACTAATGCTCGTTCCATCCTACATACTTAGTATAGATTCTGCCGAATTATCGACTGTATTGATGTGTGTAATTCGAGCTGACTACTGACCGACAGTGTGCAATGCCCGGCATGTGATTGATTGACATTCGACGTTGATTTGATGAACAGTGAGAGTTTCCTTTAATACAAAGGTATTTTGTTACTTTACGGGTCAAAAATACAACTGATAAAAAGTATTTTTTTTTATTTATTTATAGACTCACGCCTGTATCCCCGAAGGGGTAGGCGAAGGTGTAATATTACAGCCACATTTCACCGTGAATTTTAAGTCCCACGTTAAAGGGGGCGAGCCTATTGCCGTTACCGGGCACATCACCAGACTCTGTGCTGCTACTGAGAATTTGGAAAAACTCAGTAACACGTTTGCCCGACCCGGGAATCGAACCCGGTACCTCCGAGCAGCAGTCGCATACGCTATCATCCACTGGTACATACAAAAACACAAAAGTTCTTTGACTCAAATCTGTACCTATATTCTGTAGATAAATCAAAATCAAAATCAAAATCTTTTATTCAAAATTGGCTGGTAAACAGCTCTTTCTGAACGTTAAATTTTACAATAGACAGTCCCCCAAAAAGCCCAACCCTTCACTGCTTCCTATGTGTTTTCGCTAGGAAGAAGAAGCAGCGCAACAAACTCCCTAGCAACACAGTACTGTCTGCGTATTTAAATATGAAGTTATACATTATAATCAAAAAATAATAATATCACATTTCAGTTAACATGATAGCTATCACACAACCTATTGCCATTTATTTATTTATATAAAATTCTTGCCGTACTGACTGACAGGCAGACAACGCATAGAACTATAAAGCGTAAGAAGCTGAAGTTAGGCATGGTCCATCATGAGGACCGAAGGGGTGCAGTAAGAAGGGATTTCCCGAAATTACCACGGTAACGATAAGTAAGGGCTTAATTTAAAAACAATGTGTGGGCATAACTGCTAGTATCATCTAGATTAATAGATTTTGGTCTTCGCAAATAGCTAAACTGCTTTAAAATAAAAGTTCGAAAAATATCCATACATCTAAATCATATATAAGAAATACTGAAAATCATTTCTGTTTGTAAAATAACGTGGAATTCTCTTTGCCACGTGTCACACAGTTCTAACTATAGCCAGGTACAACTCGAAACCAATCAGGCAACCCAGTCAGAACCCAAACAGGTGTTGCGCGCCAATTTTACACCTACATACGTGCCTTGCAATAAAAAGTACATGACATGTGCTCTGAAGTGTAGAACAATTTTTAAAAATATTATTCTATTTTTACGCGAATTTCGAACGCTGAAATTAAAAAACTGTTTTTTGTTTTACTTTTAAAATAAAAGTTTTATGAGTGTATATTTTTCGAAGTTTCGAAGTAATTTTTCTTTTTCGAAGCTTTGGGTGCAAAGCAGCAGTGATGTTCTGAATTCGGGGGCCAATTCTGCTATTTTTATATGACATTGATATCATATTTTGAATGGATTTAAAAGCGGTATTCTGATAACCTAATGTCAATATCGTATAATTTAAAATAAACAGTTCCTCGTTGACACATACGATCTCGTTACAATTTCATTCAAATATTATATAATTTAGAAGACTACGCTTTTTGTGACGTAAGTATGACGCTGATATGATATTGCGACTATATTTATTTAGCGGAATTGGGGCCCTGATTCAATACATTCTTTCCAATGGTTTAATACATTCTGATTGAATGCTTGTGTTATTTCCAAACAGCTTATTCAAATTTCAAGAGGTATCTACGTACTATTGAATATTGGATTGGATTGGATGGACACACTCTTACGTAGTATAGGATGCAACCGGGATAAAGCTAGGACAATGATGGTGATGACATTCTTTGCAACGACGTTTTTATTTCCTTCTTTCAATGGTCTTCTCCTGTTGTACATGTTTATAACTGAAGTCTGTTATGCATTTTGTATGAGCTCATAGAGTAAACTTCAATTTCTTATACCTATTGGTATGAACAAGAAAGAAATAAAGCTATTAAAAAATTAAGAACGGTATAGATAAATTAAAAATATTTCGTTATGTTACTCGAAATCGTGGAAGGATTGTTACGTAACTTTCTGTACCTACAAAGGCAATGATGTTGAAGTTAATAATCGCACATGCACATCTCTCTATAGACGCATCCTGGATTTGCACGGTTTAAGCGGTCGACTTGTGACTTAACATTGCGCTGAGTGTTGTGGGTTCGATCCTCAAACGAGACAACGCTTTGATCATCAATAAAATTGTTCTTTCGAGTCTGGATGTATATAGTGTTTGTTTGTTGGTTCGGCGACACAGATATATGCCGAGTGCGAGAGTTGACTTTTATAAAGAAGTCATAGACGATTCCTGGAATCATTACACTGTTTTTGAGCAAACTATTTATACCAGCATTTCTTTGTCAACAGGTACATAGCAGTAACTCAACCAATAAAATACGCGAAGCACAAAGGCAACGCGCGTGTCTGGTGCATGATCGGGGTGGCGTGGCTGGTCTCCGGGGCCATCGGTTCTCCCGTCGTCCTGGGACTGAACAACACGCCAGACAGAAGGCCAGGGGATTGTCTGTTCAATAACAAGGACTACGTCATCTACTCGTCGCTCGGATCCTTCTACATACCGTGCATCATCATGATGTTCTTGTACTATAAGATATTTAAGGTTAGTATTAATTGGTCATCTTAATTTTGAAAATGTTGAGCGCCCCTGTCATGCGCAAGTGACAAACCAAAACATTACTCGAATCTTGTTGGGAATCTTTTGCTTTGATACATATTTGTCTCCTTTGCATTATGATGGCAAACAGAAACTTCATCAAATTCAGCATATAGCGATTTAATAAAATTTATTATTTATTTGAAGATTAATTGCACATTTATTTATTATATATTATTTCTTCTTCTTTCTCTTAGCGTTATCCCAGTTTCAATCTGGGGTCCGCTTACTAGTCTAACCGGATTTGGCTGAATATTAGCTTTTCCACAGAGCGACTGCCTGTCTGACCTCCGCAACCCGAAGGGATAGCGATATTCCATGGTTTAGACTAGTGTCAGTTTATTTTAGAAGGTACTGACGCCCTGTAACGACTGTCAAAGATCTTCATGACAACCGGGACCGACGGCTTAACGTGCTCTCCGAGGCACGGGATAAGCGATAATTAAGAATTCAATACGCACATAACTCCGAAAAGTCATTGGTGCGCGCCGTGGATTCGAACCTGATACCCTCTGCATGGCAGTCTATTGGTATATCCACTCGGCTATCGCTGCCTTATTATTTATTATTTATTAAAATATTTATTTCAAGTACCTACTTTTTTCCGTGTGGTGACGGATTAAGAATACGGATTGTTACCACCCCATATCATCCCATGGGTGTCGTAAGAGCCGACAGAGGGAGCATATTATGCAGAGAACAGCACTGTAAGAGAAGGAAAACTTGATACAAACCCTATAAATACCAACTCGTTTGGCCAGCGTGGTATAGTAGGCCAATTCCTCCTTTGAAAGGAGAGGCCTAGTCCAGCATTGGACTGTTAAAGGCTGATGATAATGACTTATTTTCGAAGCTGGGTTTTCATGTTTTGCTCCTCATATGATAACTACTTTTCCATTAATAGGTATGTCGTATAATGGCATCATATGGTCATAATGTCGTTTTATAGTAAAATACATCACGCTAGCGATATAAATTTTATAAAATTCCCAATTACTACAGAACGTCTCAAAACTGTTATGCGCTTGTTAGTGCAAATTGTATTTTATATATTGGCAGTAGATTTTGTACGCAAACAAAGAAACGCAACAAGTTTCCGTACTTCTTGGCCTACGCTACAGTATAACTGTGAAGAGTCGTTTAATTATACAAACAACATTGGTGTAAGCGTCTGCAAAGAGGAGCTTGCAACCGAATGTATAACTGATTTTCTGTATCTTTTGTTTTATTTTCGTCTGGTTTTTTAGTCTAGTATATTTAGACTGCCTCCGTCCGTGGTCCAGTGGATAGCGTATGCGACTGCTGATCGGAGGTCTCGGGTTCGATTTCCGGGTCGGACAAAGGTGTTACTGGGTTTTTTCGAATTCTCAGTAGCAGCACGGAGTCTGGTGATGTGCCCGGTAACGGCAATAGGCTTGCTATTACGTGGGACCTAAAAATTCATGGCGAAATGTGAGTGTAACATTACACCTCTGCCTACCCCTTCGGCAATACAGGCGTGAGTCTATAAAAAAATTAAAATATAAAATAAAGAGTGGTTGGATGCGGGCGGCTCAAGATCGGTCTGTGTGGAGAACCTTGAGGAAGGCCTATGTCCAGCAGTGGACGTCTCTAGGCTGACATGATGATGATATTAAGAAATGATAAGGCTCCGTACAAGTCTCGTAGAACTATTCTATGTTTATAAAGTAGTCATATTATTTCCATTGATTCCAACCCGCAAAAATAATTTGTGTCATGAGTTTTATGTCTGGGCCAGATATGGGTCATTCGAGGATGTAATTCTATCCATAATACTTTAGTACTTCTATATATTCTGTGCCATAAGTTCAAACTTTTACTATTTATACACATACTAACTTACAGTTCTGTAACATATCCGTCTCATCCGCTTAATTTTTCGAAAACAAAAGACAAATATTTCTTATTTGAGCGACTTTTTGGCAAGGGCTAAACCAGACGTGATGACTACAATAGGCTAGTTGACAAAAAAAAATTATAAGTCCGTCCTTTAGATTATTCAAAAATAAGCGATACGTATTTTTTTATTTGTAAATTAAACCAAAAATTACCAAGATATAACTCATTAAAGTTACGTATAACGTCACGCAGTGCTGCATTTTTTCGCACTAGGTGACGTCACACGTAACTTTAATGGGCTATATCTTTGTTATTTTTTATTTAATCGAAAAAAGAAAAAATACGTGTCTAATATTTTTTTATAATCTAAAATACGGACTAAATAAAATGTAATTATTTTGACCCTGGAAACTACCCTATTCTATCCATTCTCCAGGCAATAAGACAACGAGCGAAAAAGCAGCGCATCGCCAAGAAGACTTCAGCAGCTATCAGTTCAGCAGTGTCAAGTGGCACTGCGGCCGTGGTAATAGAAAACGTGGCGCAGACTCAGAAACTGGATGGGTCACTACATGATGACAGAGCTACGAACACAGCTTCAGGCAGCAACGACGAGGATGATGGAGACGAGTAAGTTTTAATTTCTTTGTAATTTGCTGTTGGGGCAAAGTCAAAGTTAATGTTCGCTTACTAACTAAATGAACACATTTACTAACGGTGGCTTCAAATATTCGATCTATCCATGGATTATGGAGGATATGGAGATTCGAGACATATTTTTGCGATAAACTCCATACAAAATAAGTCAAACGTGTATCTCTAATGTCTAAATCCTGATTGAATGACCCGGCCCATTCTTACTGATTTCAGCAAGAATGGGCCGGCTCGACCGGGGAAGTACGGGTAGTACTTCCCCGGTTTCTCACAGAAAATCGACGTAAAGTAACAAAACCTAAACTGTTGCGTTTCGTTCGGTGAGTGAGAGTGCCGGAGGCCCCATCCCCTATTCCTTCTCCCTCTTCCCGCTCCTCATCCTATCCCTTTTCCCAGTCCCATGGGGTGGCAACATATGCTGCTTACCATCAGGCGATCCGTCTGCTCGTTTGCCGCCTATTTATATAAAAAAAAAATGTATCGTATATTGAAACCGGCTCTTAGATCATCATCATCGTGCTAGCGTTGTCCCAGGTGCATCCAAGACTTCTCGCCTTAGAGCCCGGGGTCCGCTTACTGGTCTAACCAGATATGACAGAATATCAACTTTTACGCAAAGCGACTGCCGTCTGACCTCCGCAACCCAAAGGGATAGCCATATTCCATGGTTTAGACCAGTATCAGTTTATTTGAGGGTAGTGACTCCAAGTAACGACTGTCAAAGATATTCATGACAGCCGGGACCAACGGTTTAACGTGCTCTCCGAGGCACGGGGCAAGCGATAATTAACTTCGAAAAGTCAGTGGTGCGCGCCGTGGATTCGTACCCCATACCTTCTGCATAGCAGTCTGTTGGTACATCCAATCGCTGCCTCTTATCCTGTTGGCAATGGCAGTATAAAGAGTATTACTCCAATGCATCAAAACAAGGCAAGCAAAATAGAATAGGTATGATAAGAAAACATTTTAAAACGAAACATTATTGAAGTCCATTCTCAATCACAGGTTGGTCAGGTCAGCCAAATTTCATAAAACACAGTTCATTAAAACATAAATTGTTTTAACTGTGGAAAGCCCACGAATTCGACATAACCTCGGTATTCCCATGTTTATCAATACCGCTAACTATAGTTGTAATAGGACTCATATTATTTTCCTTGTGAATTTTTAACCCTCTGTCGTTCCACTGCTGGGCAAAGGTCTCCTTTAATCTTCCAAGCTGGCTTGATCCAATTTGAGCCAGTTCCTGTCACAAATATGAAAATTAATTGCATAATCTTACAAATATCACTTAGATTATTTAGATCTAGACCATTTAACAAAGTAGATACAGTTTCTTAGGATAACCCAAAAAGTTTTCTCACTCCAACGACATCCTTCATAAAATATTTTGTTTGCAAAAAACTTGACGAAATCTTTTCCTATGCAGCCAACCTCAGAATATATTCCGGAAAGTTATGGAAACTTAACTGGGAACTTCAAACACAAATATTCGGTAAATGCGAGTTTTCTAACAGATGGAACTTATGAAATTTCTATGAATGTAGTTTATGAACAGTTCAGTTCGACTAACTTAACGAGGCATTCAAGGCTAAGGATCAAAGCACACAGGCTACTTTTAGCGTTTTTAAAAGCTCGATGGCGATACAAATGCTTAGGTTAACAATAATACAAATGCCTCATGGGTATCTAAACGGCGTTTGGTGGCCAAAACTAATTGATACATTTTTAAGTTCCGGTAAGTCTTTGGCAAAATAAGTGTTACTACAGGTACTTCTTCGATTAATGGCAGTAAAATTAAAAGTGAATTACGTACCTTTAGTGACTGATTGAGTTTGTCTGCTTTCAATATTCTGTCAACTTTTGGACCCGAAGTTTATTAGGACGTCTCTAAAGCTCTCACAGCCTTTTCTCGAAATCTGTATACGTAACTAGGCAAATTTTAATAAATCCATCAAAAAGGTTAAATATATGAATTTGTTTTTGGTGTAAAGTAAGTAAAGCTTTACCAAATTCGGAAGGAAATTGCTCATCTTTACAACATTTTTATTTACTACGTAGTTATGGGGTAGCTTAAAATCCTGTAAATAACAAGTTTAAATCTTGGGTAACAGAGGGTAATTTTTTATTGTCCAAAGGTTTGGATAGTTTGAGACGATTGTGATCACGGTAGACTAGTTTTGCTATTTCTCAAGTGTGGTATTATTTATTTGAATCCTTCTATGCTTTCTTACTCACATTTTATGGACGTTTAGTAGTACCAACTGAACGGAATACTTACTAAAAGTAGATTAATAATCATCAGCCCTTTATACTGTTGGGCACGGGCCTCTTCACACTATGAGAATGGTAAGGCCATAGTCCACCACACTGGCCAAGTGCGGGTTGGCAGACTTCACATGTCTTTCGAGAACATCACGGAGAACTCTCAGACATGCAGGTTTCCTCACGATGATTTCCTTCACCAATAAGCAAGCGATAATTAACAATTTAACACGCACTTAACTTCGAAAAGTTGTTGGTGCGGTGCCGTGGATTTGAACCCGAGAGGCCGAGACCCTCTGCGTAACAGTCTGTCGGTCTCACTACTCGGCTATCGCTGCTTAAAAGTAGATTAATAGATTCCTATTATAACTTTACCCAAAGAATCATATCTCATTTCAAATGATTATATAGTAAATGCACCTTTTTATTACCCGATATAGTCACGGAAACACTGATCCTCTTATTTTTCAAGCATTAAGTACATTATGTGCTATCCCTAGTACTTTTCTTACGGCCCTTTTACCGACGTTTAGTACCTATAAAATGGACTACTTACTCAGAGTAGCTAGGTTGACGACTTTTTTATGCCTTTTAGTTAGCATTGCGAAATTACCCACTTCTTTAAAGTAATACTTTATAGTATCACTAGGCTTATGGCAGTGGGATAGATATCAGAGGCTTATAAACTACCCCACTACTGGGCACGGGCTTCTTCTCACTGTGAGAAAAGTGAGAACAATTGCTGGTTGGCAGATTTACAAGTTTTTTATGGATTTATGCAAAACTCTCAGACATGCAGGTTTCATAACGAAGTTTACTTTTAACTTTTCTTTTAGGTTCGAGTACTCTTAGTGTCGCTCGAACACCCGTGAGTTAGTTTAGTGACGCTCCAGAGAGTGCACACAAAACTTCAAAAGTAAGATGTACATATAAGAGTCTGTTGGTCAAAGTCGAAATCCTTTATTCATTTGGGTCACAAAATGACGCTTATGAACATCAAAATAATAATTTATAAATTGTATTTACATCTCTCCATTAGGATACCGCTGCTGAGACCTTTTAAGTCGTCATCCTCCTAGTGCTATCACAGTTCGAACCCGGGATCCGCTTTCTAGTCATATAGGATTAGCCTGAATATAAGCTTTTCCTGTTTGACCTCTGCAACCAAAGGGCTAGTGATATTTCATGGCTTAGACTAGTATCAGTTTATTCAGAGGTAAGTTTTATCTCTTCATTATGGCAGTTAAAGGTCTTTATGACCGAAGGCTTAACGTGCTTGGCCAAGGCACAGGACAAACGATAATTAGAATGACCTATTAAATTTATTTAAAAAAATTGAATACTCTACAATATCCCTGTCCTGGCATCAGTAACCTGTGCATTGTTGCAGCTTCGGCAGAACAGAGATGGGCGCGTATGCTGAGGAGCTGGTCAACTCCAGGTCAGCCCGGTTCATGCTGGCTGCCGTGGTAGAGGAGACTGGACTGTAAGTACTATAGCTGGACAGTTGGGTGGTTATATGGGTGGTGCAATGGTTCCAACAATGAAGGCAATATTATAAATTAAAAAAGAATAACATTCGAAATATTTTAAGCTTTACTCGGTGAACTAACCAACGTGGCACGTATGATGTAGTGGTTCAAAGTCCCCCGTGATGCAGGATTATATAATCCTGTATAAAAAAGAAAATAAAAATCCATGTCATTCTTAAATTTTTATCCTTCTGACTTACTATGGAGCAGGGATGTTAAGGATATCCATATCCGTAAACGCAACTATCGGATATCCGAAATAAAAAAATATTCGTATACGTAACCGAATCCGAAATAAATGATTCGGATAATTTCGGATAGGGGCGGAGTCTAAATGAGACACGTTACGATAACTTATTTTTGATCGGCCCAGTGACACGCCGCGCGCGTCTGTTGGATTGATTGTTTTATTTTGTTCAAGTCATAACTAGTCAGCAATTTAATTACATTACGAAATTACGAATACGTTGTTCGATAAACTGAAAAGTAAGTGTTGTGAAAGTAAGTGTTTTATAATCTATTTGTGTGTTACTTTTGATATTCCTTAAAAATCTAATATCCGTAACCGAAACTATCCGAAAGTACCAGATAATTCGAAATAATTTCATATCCGTATCCGAAACCGAAAACGCTATAACGTTTTTACAAATCAATATCCGTATCCGTATCCATATCCGAAATTTCATATCCGTAAAATCACTGCTATGGAGTGCAGTGCAGTGGACTACGAAGGCTGTTTTTTTATTTTTTTATAAAAAATAAAACAAAAAAACAAACAGCCTTCGAACGCGACTACAGAGCCTGTATGATGAACAATTTTAAATGCTAATTATTTTTCTCAGAGGATGAAAACACGTGTGTACTATGCAGGATCCACGTGCATAATTGGCACGTGTATTGTATGAATGGTTTAAATGAAGTTGGAAACGGTAAAGTGACTTATATTCAAATGAAATAACTTCAAATATAGTGCCTACAACTATATATAAAAAGGTAGGTATTGTATGATGGCAAAAAAATAAAATAGAAATGGAAAACCAATAACATTTTACTTAGCTAATATATCTCAAGAATATTGACACTTAAAGCAAAACGTAAAAGGTCAAATATACCATTAAAATAAATACGAAAAGCCTCAATATAATAGGAATGAAGAGCCTTTTATAATGCCAATATAACTTATTTATTTGTGTAGGTGCCCTGTAACTGATGGCCATTTATTTTTTACATACAACGCATTACAACTTTATTACATTTTCGATCGCTTTTACTGCCAAACTAAACTCGCACCGAATTAAACTCACGCCATTATAAAGTCACTTTAATGTTTTTTTATTTCTGTTTTATGTGAGCCTGCTTTTAGCAAAGACTATTACTCTCTAATATGTATCTGCTTCTCCTTATACTAATCTTATCCTGGACTTATCTAATGTCTTACTTCTGAGGAGACCTCAGTGGGCCAATTCTCGTATTTTATATGACATTGAAATTATATTTTGAACGAAATGATATTATATTTTGAATTGACTCAGAATCGGTATTCTACTAACCTAATGTCATTATCGTATAATTTGAAATAAACTGTTCGTCATTGACACATATTTTGACACTTGTTTCAATTTATAATCTAAACATCAGCCTTTTACAGTCCACTGCTGGACTAGGCCTCTCCTTTGAAAGGAGGTATTGGCCTACTATACCACGCTGGCCAAACGGGTTGGTATAGGGTTTGTGTCAAGTGTTCCTTCTCTTACAGTAATGTTCTCTGCATAATATGTTCCCTCTGTCGGCTCTTACGACACCCAGGGGATGATATGGGGTGGTGACATTCCGTATTCTTAATCCGTCACCACACGGATAAGCAATTTATAATCTAGTTACAATATAATTCAAATATCAGTTAATTTAGGAGAATACCATTTGTGACGTAAGAATGACACTGCTATTATATTGAAACTGTATTTCGGACAAATTTATTTAGGATAATTGGGCCTCTGAAGTAAGATGACGAATGAGAATCGAACTCATGAATATTAAGTATTATTTAATAGAACAGCTTCTTTGCGCCATCGTAGTCTGAAGTAAACGAGTTCTGAAAACGTATTTCTTTTAAATTGAAAGGGTAGCAATATTGGAAAATGTTATTCTTGGCGATGCAGAGAGTAATTGGCGAAGGAAATACTTTCACAAAATAACATCGTACTTCACAGAAATAATATATAATTTCAACGCTTGGTTCGTTGAACATTTTCTATATTTTAATAAAACTCAAATCTTGCTACTTTTGAAAAGTAAAATATTTTTAATACAAAATGCATTTGAAAAAGTATGAACTTATTAGAGCTTCGCAATAAATAAAATACTAAAAATTGTAGACTGTTAATTACTTTTCTAGGAAAAATTATGAAACCTAATATTTTGCTTTCAATAATGGACTTTTATATTATTTTGACTGCCTCCGTGGTCCAGTGGATAGCGTATGCGACTGCTGATCGGAGGTCCCAGGTTCGATTCCCGGGTCGGGCAAAAGTGTTACTGCGTTTTTCCGAATACTCAGTAGCAGCCCGAAGTCTGGTTATGTGCCCTGTAACGGCAATAGGCTCGCCCCCTATTACGTGGGACGTAAAAAAAAAATTCATGGCGAAATGTGGGTGTAATATTTACACCTCTGCCTACCCCTTCGAGGATACAGGCGTGAGACTATAAAAAAAATATTATATCGCGACTGCACCTAATACGAAAGTTACATTTATTAGACGTTACATTTTAAGGATGTAAAACAGATGACAAACTTTTAGCCAACTAAATCTTAGATTTATATTCCAATTTGAAAAATTACTTCATGCATAGAGCGCTACAAATGATGTGACTCTCCGAGCATACAAATACATCCAGTCTCGAAATGCTTTATCATAATGTCAAAAATGGAATTCTCAGTTTATTCAAAAATTAAGAAATATTTATATTAAAACCAAGCCCCTATTTAAATACAATTATCTTTTTTTTGCCCGTTGCTGCACCCGCGTAAAAACTCGTACCTACCCCTTTTCAAGGAACTTACAAGACAAAATTCAACTTCTTACGCCCAGAGACTTCGCCTGAGCGGTGTCTGTCAGTTTATGTTGATGATGATGAAAGATTGATGTAACTAAAACTACTGATGAATGTAAACACAACATACAAAATAGATGTAAAATTAGATTAAGATGTCACTATCTTAATAACCATTGCACCATCCATATAACCCAATCCATAAAAGACTATAAAAATATACTTACTTTGTAATCATTACATTAATGCATATTTTATTTTTATAGGGATTGTTACAAAGTGTAAGACCAAATTTAAATACATTTACTTTTTGCATGATTTTAAGTCATTTTGTTCTGAATATACATATTTTATCGAATTAAGTGTTTCTGTGTTCGTTGTTTTTATATTCTTTTTTTTTTTGTTTTTGTACTTTAATCTGTCTCGATTTGTATTTGAACTAATTTGTGTTACGGATCTCAATTGCTTGATTATTAAAACGAACCGTTTTGTACCTTCTGTTTACCTGACGTTTCGGCAAAAGTTGCATTATTCAGAGTCACAGAATAATCAGTATGTCGCCCCGTAACCATTGTGACGGGACAAATAGAACGTGCTTCACTGTTCCTTCGTAGTAGTTAAGCGATTGACATCCCGTTCCCAAAAATATGTTTTTGTTGTTCTTAGTTTAAATATGTATTATTTTTACATTTTATGAACGCCAGAAATCAATTGCTTGTAAACTGGAAATATTGAAAAGAGGGAGTCTTTTCAATATTTACAGTTTACAAGCAATCGATTTCTTTTGTCAAACATACTGCGACATGTGTCCCTTTCCTCTTTGTTGTTGTTCTTTACATACACATAGAAACATGGACAAATTTAATATTTAACAAATTTCAAAGGACTGCTCATTCTTTGAAATCTGTAAAAAATTTGAATCTTTGGGCTGCAGAGGTCAGGCAGTCGCTCTGAGGAAAAGCTAATATTTAGTAAAATCTGGTTAGACTAATAATCGGGCTGTAACTGGGATAACGCTAGAAGGATGATGAGACCCGTTACTCATGTAAATATTACAATTAGTGCTTGCTTGGTCTCTCTTTACAGAAATATCAATGTTGAAGGTATCTATGTTGTATGTAGTAGGCGCAGTCCATGTCTCTATGACCATGATTATCCCCAGATAACAATGTAAACTTGCCAAACTTGCAGCTAGTTTAAATCAAACTTGCTAGTTTCACTGTGACAAACTTGCATGAAGTTGGTTTTCGGAAGGATTTGGATGACGACGAGCACAGGTTGGTGGTTAGTCGACCTCCTAGATACAACAGGAGGTGCTCCACGACTAGCTGTTGTCGGACTACTAACCTGTGCTCGTCGTCATCCAAATCCTTTCGAAAACAAACTTCATGCAAGTTTGATACAAGTTTGTTGTTATCTGGGTCTGTATATTGTACCGATTGGGTAGGTATAATCCCTGAAGCGCATCGCAGACGACGCTGCTACTATAATATTTTTTATTAAAATACTGTACTATACTATAAAATCTTATAAAATCGTATGGTATCACATACTTTTTATGGGAGTAAATACATTTTAGTATATAATTAACCAATGGAGTAGGCCAGTCCTAAAGTGGAAGTCGCATCTATAAAACAAACGGAGTGTTATAGGACTCTATTGGGATAGGGGGAGTGACGATATACGTAGTGTCTGGCAGCGACTGCATATACATAATAGTTGGAGTAACACCACATGCCTTTCTCCGAAATAATTTCCATTTTATATATTACTGACATTGCGATCCAATTAATATTATATTTTGAACAGGTATTTAAAAATTATAAAAACTGGCATTTGGCTTCCTTAATAATAATGTAAAACGCTCACTTAATTTTAAAGCAAAGTAACTTTAGTCTTAAACAATAAATCATTAATATATTTTTCTTACATACATACACGTAGGTACTTACACGAAATGTTTACATCGTAACTTCAGCCCGGCGAATATTAGATATTGCGCGATCTGTATTCTGAACATCCCCTTATTTCTTTTGTATATTAACCTGATATATTATGTATATTACGATATATTGTCGCATATTCTTTATTATTTATTAATATTACTCGCAAATATGTATTAAAGTAGTCGCGTGTGATTCTTTATTGAACTGTATAGCAAGAGATATTACATGGTTAATATCGTCTGAACTAGGCTTTTGACTTGAATATCTTGTAAACAACTTAAATGCAGAAATAAATATGTATTTATGTTTTTATGAAATATCATAGTACCTGCGTTGACTAATTTACCTCTTTCGTGTCCTTACAATCTTATACTTATAATATGTTGTGTCTGTCATAAAATATTGATGTGTGATGATGGAGAAAAACGTAAAACGGATCGTAGAGTACTTACATCAACTTTAAAATTTTTTTAAACATGTAACTTTAATAGTTTCGGAATAAAGAGGCTGTGCTGTGCTGTGGAGCTCTAAAAATCAATTTCATGCTAACAAACATACCTGTCGCTAAGTCTGCATACTATAGACCATGAACTACTATATTACCATCATACTATAGTCCTCTGCTTATTCAACAATCACATATCACGATTTTAAATGTTAAACCAACCCTAATAAAATGCCTGCGAGATTTTACGAATAGATTTTACGAAAAAAACAGAATTCTGATTTCTGACACCTGCTTCTTCTTCACAGCATAATGGCAAACCTAGCGTCCCCCATCCCAATGATGGACCCGAATACGAACAACGACTCGGGCTACGCCCCCTCAAACATCGACGGAGACAAGGAACACACGCCCCCCGCATCTCCAACGCAGAAGGAAGAGAAGAAAGAAGATAACAAGACTGATGCACCGAAGAAGCCGGAGTTGAAGTAAGTGGAACCCAATTTTGTAGTTTCGAACACGTGACCGTGATAGAGAGATGTCGACTGAAACGTCGGGCATAGGTAGGTAGATAGAAATCAAGTGTAATTTTATTAAATGAACACTTAAAAGCAATTACATTAATATTATTTTTTTGAATAATTATGATATTAAAATTTGATAAAAAACACTCATACTAGCAGAGAGACATAAAAATTGCGCATTTAAGTGCGTTGTTATCTATGAAATGTAACTTTTAGAATAACGATAGACGTAAAAAATATATAAAATCAGCAATGCTTAGATAGATAATCTTACATACTTACAATAATTGTGTATAGTTCTGTAATTGATATTGCGAACCTAAAAAAAATAATTGCCCGATATGATACGACTTGGCTGTGCTGTCTAATTTCTTGCATATTTCTCAATAGAAAACTGCTACACTATATAGCTTCTGATTTATACTAGTGCTTCCGAGTCATCAGTCACTGATATTGATAAAAAATGTCCTCGCTGTAAGTATGCAGCCTATGGTACCATTTCTTTTTTTTGACGCGTGGTGGAAACCGCAGTTTACGGAGTACCTTAGGCCAGAATGAAGGGTTCATCGTAGGAGGAGTTTGAGATGACGAGAAGCGTCGGGACTACACCCTATAACCACCGTGCTGTTCCTCTATCCGATCTCATTGAATGGTTGAGCTACTGGAATTACGTTAGCATTGAGTCCTCGACAGCCTATGGTGCGCTAAGGTCTTATATGTACATAAATAATCAGTTTAGTAAAACCAAGTATTTATAGGGGTACCTTTTTGTAACAGTTATCGATAACAATACGCTTGTGTACACTAAGGCCCACTTGCACAACGATTCTTAAATTGAATTAAGATGTATTTAACGAGAAAAAAAATATTAAACACCACTAGCGCCTTGCACAACGAAAAATTTGTCGACTAATATGATTTAAGAACTGTCAAAATTAATTACCGAAAATCGGCTGTTTAGGCCCACTTGCACAACGATTCTTAAATTGAATTAAGGTGTATTTAACGAGAAAAAAAAAATTAAACATCACTAGCGTCTTGCACAACGAAAACTATGTCGAGTAATATGATTTAAGAACTGTCAAAATTAATCACCGAAAATCGGCTGTTTAGTGGCTAATTTCATTTAAGAACTGTCACACTGTGTTGGCATCTTGTCATTAGCGACGAGAATTATCTATAATTATATAACTGGACCGGACGACGCAGCAGGGGGAGGCCTATGTCCAGCAGTGGACGTCTCTAGGCTGACATGATGATGATGATGATATAACTGATAACAATACCTACTTGTGTTATTGTTAACCTTAGAATCCTACACTATTTGGCGCACATGTTATTCCCACAGTGAGGTGCTGGAACTCCCCATACTAAAATGACTATAATCCTTAAAATAAAAATAAAACAATTCATGAAAATACGTTTTATTAAACATAATCGGTAACTTGAGATCACAAATCAGCCTTATTACAAAAAATTAAATGTAGTTTGAGCAACAGCGCTTGTAGGATTTGGTCCTTTTTTGAGGATTACTGCAATGGACTAAGTTGGCATCCGGTAACGGTCCTCCAAATGTTCATGTATCAGTTCCAAACCTAATTTCAAAACTGTCTGCTGAAATTTTATATTTGGCTTATTATTTAATCTTGAACACTTGTAAAGAACCAGGAATTACAACTGGTCCCAACTTCTATTTCTTCCTCGCCAGATTTGTGGTCTAGAATAAAGCTTATTTCTTCGTAATTCAAACTTCTGACAGCCATCCGAAACAAAATAAATAAACTTCATTGAATTTTACCTTCATAATATCTAAAAATATCTGTATTTAATTCATATAAGACTATTTTTTTAATAAATAATTAAATTTAATAACTTATTACATATAAATGCATCAATCGTAATAAATAAATAATCTTACGATTTTACTACACTGGGGTACTGGCGTAACCCACAGCACATAAACAGGCGACCACACAACGCGGCCCTCGTCACGGTATTGACGTAACGCGAGCGGTTGACACCAAACTAAAATACTCCGTTGCGCGAATTCGTGGATATTAAAGAAATTGAGATATTTAGAAAACAAATCGGTGTGGGGTGCACCCGCACCCCATGTAGGGTTCCAGGGTTACTGCTCAAAAGTTTCTAGTTATTATTTGTCAATTGTCATTTCGTTGCTAGGCGACGACAATGCGTTTTGTTTTATGCTCAAAGTATTTATGCGAAAGCATACGCATAACATCGTTAAAATCGTAACAAAAAGGCATCATGCCATGAAACAAAAAGTAGAAACTACTTTACCGACCTCATAAAATGTTTAACTAAATCTTAGCGTTGTTGTCGTTATGCAAGAGGACGCTAAATACTTTTAAGTTAAATTATTTTATGCTGTTCAACAAAGGAGATGTTTCCTTTTTGTATGGAACTCTGGCTACAAAATGTACCATATTAAAAATCCTAAGAAATTAACCCCTAAACATAATTAAACTAAAAATATCCAGTTTAAAATAGTTTTGAAGATGTTGAAAATAAAATAAAAAAACATTTGACGTCTATCTCAACAATCATGGCGGCATATTGTGACAATTGCAAGTGACGTTTTATGAAAACATTGACTTATAATAATTGTCAAGTTTTAACATCAAAATGTCAAAACGAATATTTCGTTCCGAAATGCACAGGACCTGTAAGACCAGTGCACTTTTATAACAATTTTTACCTTAAGATACGTTCATAACGATTATTATAAATTATTTTTATTGTAGTCGCAGAATGCTGCAATTGAGGTATAGGTACATAACTATTTTTATTTTACATCTTTGTGTTATTTACCTTCTGTCATTTCATCTCGTACAATTCCTGAACGCATTATGTATCAGGCTTAAGGCTACAATCCAATAAACCACTATATTGAATATGGTAAGAACAGAGAAATATTTTTATTTTCTATGATCTCAAATATGAGTAAATTTTCAAATAACATTTTTCTCTGATTTCTGATATGTTTCCCATTTTATTAAGGTATGGTACATTTTGTAGCCAAAAATGAAACATCTCCTTTAAATAAAGGAGTGACTTAAATCAAACGTTACGCAAGTGGGCCTAAGAATAAATAAATCAGTTTGATTGTAGTATCTATAGATTCATTATGATTTTAAGATGTCAATAAAGTTTATTATTTATTATAAAAAGGTAAGATTAATGTTATTTTAAGGATTCTAAAACTAAAAATAATGTATTTATTCTTGTGACAGTGAACACCAATCAGAGAGCATTATGTCAAACAGTACGTCCGCCATTCATGTTGTTGACGTTTAAGTAGTAAGGGTGCTTGTACACGGCGCATGTAGCTTGAGCATGTTGAGGCACTTGCGCGGGTTACATGCACCGTAAACATATCGTTTAAAACAATGTGCGGGTCCAGCGACTCGAGCATGTACCAAAGCGAGCCACCCGCGCAAGTAATTCGCGTGCTCTGCGACGCGCGCGGGTCACTCGCGCATGTTATCTGTTAAAATTACATTTTTAACATATGATTTTAAAATAATTTTCGTTCGTCGTGACATTTGACGCGATTCAAGTCATAAAACTACCGCGCGAATAGCATGCACATGTAGCTCTTGACCACGAACAAATAACTTGTACATAGGTACAGCTTGCGCAAGTAGCCCGCGTCTTTACTTGCTCCAGTTATTTGCACCATGTACAAGTACAAGCGAGTAACTTGATCAAGTAGCTTGCGCATATTACCCACGCGTGTAACCCGCACCTTTACTTGCTCCAGCTACATGCACCGTGTAGAAGCACCCTTAATACAACTAAAACGTAAAATTTTCTACCTGTCAAATCGAATGTAACAAAATAAAAGTGGGTACAGCAGACCAGACTTCATTCACGGCTTGTTTTGTTTTGCACTTTGTGATATCACTCAACCCCCATGATGGTTTACAGCGTTTTCGTGTCAAATTCAAAAAGGTTTTTAAAAAGCCGTAATTAGTAATGTTGCTGATCGATTTTTGAAGAAAAAATCAGATATTTTAGTTTAACATCTAATAAAGGAACGAATCAATCGGTAATTACATTTTAGGACACAAGCCTATTGTCTCAACCCACTTATCAAATGACTGAGCAATACCATGTCGTCCGCTAACTTGTGTTATTGACACATACATTTACATTGTTAATGTGACAACACACATAATTATGTATGTACCTACCTACTGCTCAGTCACTCGATAAGCTGGATAACTTATAGACTGAATAACAGAGGCGAAATCGTATCAATAAATACTCATGTGATTAAGCAATTTGTAGATTGAACTCACAAACTCGTAATCTTTAAGCATCCAATACTCTTAAAACTTAATTTCCAAACTAGAAATAAATCCTGTTTCGCGGGACACTCTCATCATCATCATCAGCCCTGTATATAAACTGTACTACTGCTGGGCAAGGACCTCTGCTAACGATGAGAAGAAAAGTGTCACCATGCTGGAGATTTTAGTTTAGCAATCAACAATTGAATACGCACTTAACTTCGAAAAGTATGTGGTGAGCGCTTTGGGTTTGAACTTGAGACCTCCTGCACCACTCTCGTTGAAAGACCCTTTACTAAGATTTAAAATTTTATCACACATTTGAACAACAATTTTGTGAATCACAAAATATTCTGGTATAAACATTGAGCCAACATTTTTCGGCGCATACCATCATAATTCTTCATTATTCTTGGAATAATGTACAACCCTAATCTTCATCTAGATCCTGAAAGAATCAAGGCATCATAACTTCACATCTTGCCCTAGTCCTCATAGAATATATAGTAATCATAAAATATATTGATGTTTTTCTTTTCCTGACAGGATTTCGCCAGAAAACCTAGCTTTCTTTTTTAATTCATTTACTGCATCTACTTGAAGTGCCACCTGGCCGAGCGCGGCACAATATTCCCTATTCGTAAATTTTTCTTTCCCTCAAGTCTGTGATACAGTTCCGCTACTCCGCTCATTTTTAATGTATACGCAGCCTAAATTAGGATTTATTCCACGTCTCATCTTATTCTCGTTACGTTTTACGATTGTCCGTCAGCTGCTCTGTCTTCCAGCACGCAGATAATTTACAACATTTTTATAAAGCCCCCAGCTTGACGCTGAATGCTACGAATTTTGGCAATGACCTTGAATAAAGCTTTCCTTTCAGCTCTCGGATGTAAACGTGGCAGTTAGACTCAGCTCTTATATATAGTTATGAGCTATATGCCCTGTCAGCGGCTTATATTAACCTTCATACGGGGTGGAATATTCTAAATGACTCAACAACTTGAGACTTTCTTAGGAAGAGTTTTCATGGGTGGTTACTATATAACACGCAGCCTAACATGAAAACAGCGTAAACAACAACACGTATTTCGTTGAATAATTATATTTTATTTTTTGTATTTATGTTAGACTTTAAGATAATTATGTATCTATGGGTTTTTCTACCTGAGAATAAATGGTTTTATTATTATACATAATTAAAAAACTGAAAACCTACCATATAAAAAATAAAAAAAATACTGTCCAAATGTCATGTTCTAGCTTAAGCAATGTAGGCTCTGCGGCTTTGATCAGTCAGGACTAGTGAATTTATATGTAGTTGATTTTGGTTTTATAGTGCAAACGTCTTAGAGGCTAGAGCTACTTATTATGATGAGCAATTTTTATACAGAATCAACGCCGAAACCTCGACTAGAAAGCTGCTGCTCCTTATATTGCGATGAGGTTTTAGTTTAATTTTGTATGGTAAAGCTGTTTTTGACTAGCAATATATACTTATATGTAAAGCTGAAGAGTTTGTTTTGATTGTTTGTTTGTTTTCTTGAACCCGCTATTCTGAGGCACTACTGGTCTGATTTAAAAAAATCTCTCAGTGTTAGGTAGCCCATTTACCGAGGAAGGCTATAGGCCATATAACATCACGCTATGAGCCCCGGAAGCAGAGCAGTAACCTTAAATAACGCGGGCGTAACCGCGGGCTCATCTAGTAAAATTATATATTGACGATCATATTTAGATTTTTTGTGCTGCAATTTGTTAGAAGTGATTATGAGGAACGGTTTGAACCTGCAAAGCTACTGGAGACTAAAAATAGGCTAGCTGACAAAAAAAAAAATTATAAGTCCGTCTTGTAGATTATTCAAAAATAAGCGATACGTATTTTTTATTTGTAAATTAAACCAAAAATGACCAAGATATAGCTCATTAAAGTTACTTATAACGTCTTATATCTTTGTTATTTTTTATTTAATCGAAAAAAGAAAAAATACTTGACCAATATTTTTTTATAATCTGAAATAGGGACTGAATAAAATGTAATTATTTTGACCCTGGAAACTACCCTATTGAATTTATTTTAATTGTGCCGAGGTTTCGCCTAGATTGCACCCGCCGTAATCACATAAATAATGACTCGCACCACAAGGACGTCCATCCCTAGCCACGTGTGTACCTTAAAGTTTGTGACTAGCCCAAACCACTCGGTATGGCAACTTGTACACTCCAAACGCGCGCAACTTTTGTGGGTAAACTCATTTCTAATGTAGCTCGGTTCGCACTGTTGATATTACAGTGGCTACAGTTAATAATAATATTGACTGACTACTGTATTTACATTTTGCTTACATTTTAATCCGATTTGAGACGGATATGTAACTCTCGGTTGGATGCGGGCGGCTCAAAATCGGTCTGTGTGGAGAACCTTGGGGGAGACCTACGTCCAACAGTGGACGTCTCTAGGCTGACATGATGATGATGTAGCTCTCGCAAATTTTAGTTGCAGGTATAAGAAATGATGGTCTCTGATCTTTGATGATACTCTCGGGTTAACCAAAAAAAGCAAAAGACATTTCGAGCCTTTTTGATTTGAGGGTTTATGCGTATCTTATATATCAATGACATTTAATGACAAGTTACCCAATGAAATTACTCGTTGTAGTAACTAATCAATATGTTGTTTTTTCACAGGAACATTGACAAATGGTTCAATATAAAACCATATAATTTTTTAACAAGGATCCCTATTGAATATTTTTCGAGTTCTTCTAAGCAGTAGTCACATAATAAACTGGTGCTGGAATAGAATAAACCTATTCCGTACTATAAAAGTTTACGCGGTGCCTTAAACAGTTAAGTATTTCATATGTTCCACATATTATAACAATCCTGAATTCACTTCAGAACTACATACTGTTTAAAGCTGAAAATAAATTCGCTTTGCACCGGAACCGAGAACTGCTGAAACTATAAAATTTTTGGTAAAATTTAATATCCTGTTAAAAGTTGGTGCGCCACGGCAGTGCATCTGACGCGCCGTGGAAATGCTTACAATGCTCGATTCTTTAAATGATCAGGTAAGGTAAGTTATTACTTTCTGTACCTATTTGTTCGCGACAGACATTAAAACTATGACAGTGAATAGTGTATTCGAAACCGCGAGTGAAAATCGTTAAAATCAGTGTTATCTAATCGTGCGGTACACCGGGTTCGGTTCCCGGACGTGTCAAAACGTTATAAAATAGCTAAAATAGTGTAAATGGTTAGATTGCTAATATATAACAACTATGTAATACATGAACATTAGTCTTAAACTTGTGCTAACCATAGGGACCTTAGATATCGAATCATAAATAGCCTTATCAGTAGTGACAGATAAGAGTTAATGCTTCATAAAACAGCTGTTTGTTTACATATTCGTATTATAGTTTTATAAGTGTTTTTTAGCTTCATATAGACTTGAAATCATGTCTAGATACCTTTTTATTGCTAGTTATTACCTTATATAGTTAAAATAAGCATAATAACAAACATTCGTATGTTTATTATAAAATTTGTTTACTTACGATAGTATTTACTTAAGAAATTCTGTAAAATTTTTATGCTTCAAAGTTATCATGTCATATGCTCGAATTGAATAAAGATATTTTCATGGTGTTTGTTTTAATAGATGCCCCATATAGTTGCACACAACGGCCTACCTAAATTATATATATAAATTTAGTATACGATAGTTTTTCAATAGAAAATATAGTGGGCGGGCCCTTGTGTGGCAGCATTTTTTGGGAGTTTTTATGGAATAACTTAGTGACGCTAATAGTTAGGTTTAGGTATTGTATACCAATAGATAGAACTTAATGAGACCTATCTAACGATGTATAGAACATGTATGTATGCATAATAGGATCTAAACATACGTAACATTTGTACTGTTTTGTAAATAAAAATAAAGGAAAGATTCCCTGTGCACGTGTTCGGTGCGATGGTCGTCGATAAGGTAAAGTTTCGAGGTACTTAAGCGACCACCAATTCGGGCAGTTGTTGCCGTCTCAACCACCATCTTGTAACCATCAAGCACCGCACACCTGAACAGCATCGCTCTCAACGTATGAAGATGTTTCATTTCTGAAGCCCTTACACATCGAAGCCATACAGTCCACACACATAGAAGAACACGCATCGTCGTAGGCACACGTCAGCAGCACACTACCAGCGCACTGTAGCGGACTAGCAAAGGTTCGATTCCTGGCATCCGTTACATTTGTTGGTCCTGTCGAAGCCGGATCGCCTGTTGCTGTCGCGACCATTTGTTGGTCGCTTCGAGCCGGATTGAAGAATGCCTACGACGCGTTCAAGAGGTCGTGCTCCCGAGGTCGCCGGGGGAGCGGCCGGCGCCGGGCCTAGTTCCAGTACCCCTGCCCGCGCCGCCGCTGCCCGCAACCCAGCCGCCGCGGTCGTCCGTCACGACGGGCCACCGCGATCGCCGTCGACAACAGTCGGGAGCGACGCGCCGCCGCCGGCCCCCCCCGGCCCCGCGGGGAGGGACGAACGAAACATCACTCAAGACGCAAGGGAGCGAGCAGAGGTGCAGTCGAAAAATGAAGATGGCAAGGAAAGGACGTTGCAACCATCCGATAGATCGAGCGTTTGTACAGCGCAACATAGCATAATAGAAAATAGAGATAGAAAGAAGCCAACAAGGGAACGCGACCAACGCTCAGCAGCTACGGGACGCTCCAATAGAAATGTGATGTTGGCTCGAGAAGAAGTTTTGAAGATAAAACTACAGTTAGCACAGTTAGCACTACAGAAGGCTGAAGAGGAGGCGGACTCCGATGACTACGACGAGGATGGACAGTCAAAGCAAGATTACATACGTTCGTGGTTGGAAGAGGCTCCGGAACCCCAGCCCGGCCCTGAAGATATAGATATAGTGGTATCGGCGCCCACTAAGAAGAGGGACGTCGACGGGGCACAGAAGATAGATATAGAAGATGGACCGCCCTCACAGAAGATGGACGTTCATCAACAGGGAGGGGATTCGCTGAAGCCGTTCATCACGGATCTCACCTCCGCGATCGCCGCGCTCGCCGACAGGAAGCCACCGGACACATCGATAGTTGCACCACACCCGGCGGTTTCGAAAGTCATCATGACGCTACCGACGTTCGGCGGCGCGCACACCGAGTGGCTGTCGTTCAAGGCGATATACGACACCACCAAGAATTTCTTCAACGACGTGGAGAATACAGCGAGACTGAGAAGAAGTCTCAAGGGAAGAGCGTTAGAAACAGTTAGCTCTGAACTGATTGGGCATGCGCGACCAGATGAGATTATGAAGGAGTTGGAGCTGCAGTTCGGACGACCAGACTCGATCGCACAGGCAGAGACGGACAAGCTGAGGACCCTGCCACGCTGTAGCGAAGCACCCAAGGACATATGCGCGTTCGCGAGCAAGATTAGAAGCGGCGTCGTCACACTTCGTGCGTTGAAAAAGGAACACTACCTCATCAATGCGGAGCTAGTGCGCGTGTTGACCGAAAAGCTACCGAACTCGCTACGTGTGCAGTGGTACAAGACGTATACCGAGAAGTGCCAGTCGAAGCCGGACCTCAGCCGATTCAGTGACTTCGTGACAGAGTACGCGCGTTACTGTAGCGCGTTCGCGCCGGCTGAGAACATCACCGATGGGCCGCCAAGCAGACGCACCGTGCAGAGGACGTACACGGCGACGGCGACGGAGAAGCGAACGCATACGGACACGTCTAACGCGAAGTGCAGGATATGTGAACGCGAAGGACACTACTCGTCGGCCTGCAGCACGTTTCGTAACGCCAACGCAGAGAAGAGATGGCAGCTAGCTAAGCAGCATGGATTGTGTTTTCGCTGCTTACGCATACGCCGAATAGAACACTCGTGCAAGCCCAAGAAGTGCGGTGTAGAGGGATGTCGCGCTACACACAACCAGTTGCTTCACTACGATAGAGGAGCCCATAGGACCGAAGACGTGAACATAGAAAAGCAAGAAACGGTCGCCAGTTCGTGCATACGTGCAAAGGCTCAAGCATACTTAAAGATAGTGCCCGTGCAGATAGTCGGACCGGCGGGAGAGGCGTCTACGTTCGCCCTACTCGACGACGGAAGCACCGTATCGCTCATAGACGAAGACATAGCCAAGGAAGTCGGCGCGGAAGGGAGCCTGGACCCGTTTACGATCCGTGCCATAGGCGATACGTCGATCGACATGCCAACGTCGCGACGCGTAGACATACAAATACGAGGAGCCGGCGCCGACAGCAAACAAGTGCCTTTGTGTGCGCGCACCGTAGCCAGCCTACACCTGTCGCCGCAGAAGATCGCCGAAGAGGACCTGATAGACTGCAAACACCTCGAAGGCATCAAGAAGAAGCTGGTGTATGACATAGGCGTGCCAAAGGTGCTAATAGGTCAAGACAACTGGCACCTGCTCATAGCGAACGCAGTACGAAGAGGACCCAACGATCAACCGGTGGCATCGCTTACATCGCTGGGATGGGTGCTGCACGGCGCGCGCTCACGCACCTTGGGAAACACCGTACACTTCGTCAACGGTCTCTCCGCTATAGATGAAAACATAGAAGCGCAACTGAAAGAATATTTCGCACTAGAATCGCTCATAGTGAACCCACGTCGACCGAACTCGGACCCCGAGAAGCGGGCTACAGATATGTTAGAAAAACATACGAAACAATTAGAAGATAGACATATAGAGACGGCTCTTCTGTGGAAACAAGAAGACATCGTCATGCCAGATAGTTACGAGAACGCGGCAAGGAGGCTCGCACACATAGAGAAAAAATTAGATAGAAACATAGAGTTGAAAACAAGATATACAGAACAGATGAACTCACTGATAGAAAAGGGATACGCAGAAGAAGCTCCCATGAATAGTACGCCAGGGAAGACTTGGTACTTGCCTCACTTCGATGTACACAACCCCATGAAGCCTGAGAAGATTCGTATAGTTCACGACGCCGCCGCGAAGACCAGAGGTATGTCACTCAACGATTACCTGCTCACGGGGCCGGACTTGCTACAATCGTTGCCGGGGGTGTTGATGAGGTTCCGTCGACACCGCGTCGCCGTCTCAGCTGATATAACAGAGATGTTTATGCAGGTGAGAGTACGCCCAGAAGACCGAGACGCGCTGCGCTACCTGTGGAGAGGTGACCGGCGGGAGGGACCGCCCCAGGAATACCGTATGAAGTCCATTATCTTCGGCGCGGCAAGCTCACCGTGTACAGCTATATTCGCGAAGAATTGGAACGCTCGCAAGCACGCAGAAGAGTACCCGGAAGCAGCAGAAGCCATCATAGATAATCATTACATGGATGACTATCTGGACAGCTTCAGGAACGAACAGGAAGCGACGAGTATAGCGTCACGGGTGCGAGACATACACAGACAAGCGCACTTTCACCTCACGAAATGGGTGTCGAACTCTAGAAACGTCATCGAAGCAATAGAACCAAGTCAACATCGCCAGGAGACAGTCGGCCTCGCCAGCAAGGGGCAAGAAGAGAAAATTCTCGGCTTGATGTGGAAAACGAGCGCGGACGAGCTGAGCTTCAACCTTACACTCGCACGGCTTCCAGACGGACTCATCGGCACCGAAGCGCCTACGAAACGGGAAGCGTTGAAAATAGTTATGTCGCTATACGACCCACTCGGCCTCGCATCGCCCGTGACTGTTCGAGCCAAACAGATACTACAGGAAGCCTGGCGACTCGGTACAAATTGGGACGAGAAGTTTGACGAAAGCCTCAGAGAGCAATGGGCATCGTGGATACAGCATTTAGAACAGTTGAAGTCGATACGCATCCCGCGGTGTTATCCCGGGTACAGTGACGCCTGTACACTCCAAGTACATGTCTTTACGGACGCCAGTGAAGTGGCCTACGCAACAGCGGTGTACTGGCGAGCGACTACACCAGATGGGCGTGTGCACGTGACGCTCGTTATGGCGAAGGCGAGAGTGGCACCGCTTAAGGTGGTGTCAATCCCGAGACTCGAACTGCAAGCCGCCGTCATGGGTACGCGAGTCGCTCAAGCGGTAATAGAAGAACATCACGTCAAACCCGAGGCCGTCGTGTACTGGACGGACAGCAAGACCGTACTAACGTGGATAAGAAAAGGAGCACGGGCGTACAAACCATTCGTCGCGCACCGCCTAGCCGCCATAGAAGAGCATAGTAAAGTTGAAGATTGGCGCTGGGTACCTACGAAGTTGAACGCGGCGGATGCGGCTACACGCGACGTGCCAAACAGCTTTAACTCCGAACACGAGTGGTACACCGGACCGTCGTTCCTGTACGAAGACCCGTCACTATGGCCCGTAGAGAAGCACATCGCCCCTGACGCGACAGGCGAAGAGCGCACACTGACAGCTGTAGAGAAACGTCAAACACATAGAATTATAGAAGCCGTACCGGACCCGTATAGATTTTCCAAATGGGAGAGGCTCTTACGAGCGACAGCAAGAGTTCTACAATTTATAGCATTATGTAAGAAAACCGCAGAGAAGGTTCTCTATAAAAGAACGCAGAAAAATAGACAGAAGGATCCAGATTGGCGTCACGTGACGAAGACGAAGCACAACATCAAGTCGGGCAGAGCGGCACCTCGTCCAGCCGCCGACTCCCGAAACTTCGTGCTTCTCTCCGCAGAACACACCCGCGGCGCCGAGGACCTTCTTGTGAAGGCGGTACAAGAGGACTCCTTCGGCGCCGACCTTCGGGAGCTGCGGCGCGGAGGAGGTGTCGCCAGAGACAGCCGCCTGTATTCGTTACCCGTGGAGATGAACAACGGAATTATCACTCTACGCAGTCGTATAATAGCTACAGAAGAAATCTCCGAACAAACAAAGAGACCGCCGATCTTAGACGGCGATCATCGTATTACACAGCTATACATAGATTGGACGCATAGAAAATTACACCACAGCGGTACAGAGTTGGTAATCAATGAAATACGCCAACACTATTGGATTCTTCGTCTGCGGCCGACTACAAAGAAAATAGTACATAGATGTCTACCATGCCGCATTAGAAAAACGCAGCCGCCTGAGCCAGCCACAGGGGACCATCCAAAGGCGCGCCTTGCTCACCATCAGAGGCCCTTCACCTACACGGGTCTTGATTATTTCGGGCCGCTCTCCGTAACCGTCGGTAGACAGCGTCACAAACGTTATGTGGCACTGTTTACATGTCTCACTTCCAGGGCAGTACATCTGGAGGTCGCCGCCAGCCTGAGCGCCGACTCCGCAATCTTGGCGCTGCGCAGGTTCGCAGCGCGCCGAGGTTGCCCCGCAGAGATCTACTCGGACAACGGCACCAACATGCACGGTGCCGACCGAGAGATGAGAGACGCCGTCGCCGAGGAAGCGAGTCGCCGTGGCATCATATGGCGCTTCATCACCCCCTCAGCGCCATTCATGGGGGGCGCATGGGAGCGCCTCGTCAGGTGCGTGAAGACCGCCCTCTATACGGTCCTTCATGAGCGCCATCCGCACGAAGAAGTCCTAGCTACACTACTGTGTGAGGTCGAGTACACAGTAAACAGTCGACCCCTCACACACGTCTCCGTCAACGCAGCAGACAGCGAGGCCATCACCCCGAACCACATCCTGTTCGGTGGTTCTGCTCGCCTCCCTCCGCTGGGCGAGTTCAGCGAGGCTGACCTCAACAGCAGCAAGCACTGGCGGCGCGCCCAAATCCTCGCCGACATGTTCTGGCGCCGTTGGGTGCGCGAGTACCTACCCGAGCTGCAACACCGGCGGGAGCCCCATGGGTCTGGGCTCAACCTCGAGGTCGGCGACCCCGTCCTGATCGCCGACGGCCAACTCCCGCGCAATACCTGGCCGCGCGGTCGAGTTGTGGCTGTCTACCCGGGCGCCGACGGCGCCATACGCACTGTCGAGGTGCGCACAGCAGCAGGCGTCCTCAAACGGCCGGCTAAGAAGCTGGTCCCCCTGCCCAAGTGACGAGGCGTCGCTCACCGGGTGCTCTGCAGCACCGCCACACGACGGGTCACGCGCGTTGCTGCACGGCGGGAGAGATGTTCGCGACAGACATTAAAACTATGACAGTGAATAGTGTATTCGAAACCGCGAGTGAAAATCGTTAAAATCAGTGTTATCTAATCGTGCGGTACACCGGGTTCGGTTCCCGGACGTGTCAAAACGTTATAAAATAGCTAAAATAGTGTAAATGGTTAGATTGCTAATATATAACAACTATGTAATACATGAACATTAGTCTTAAACTTGTGCTAACCATAGGGACCTTAGATATCGAATCATAAATAGCCTTATCAGTAGTGACAGATAAGAGTTAATGCTTCATAAAACAGCTGTTTGTTTACATATTCGTATTATAGTTTTATAAGTGTTTTTTAGCTTCATATAGACTTGAAATCATGTCTAGATACCTTTTTATTGCTAGTTATTACCTTATATAGTTAAAATAAGCATAATAACAAACATTCGTATGTTTATTATAAAATTTGTTTACTTACGATAGTATTTACTTAAGAAATTCTGTAAAATTTTTATGCTTCAAAGTTATCATGTCATATGCTCGAATTGAATAAAGATATTTTCATGGTGTTTGTTTTAATAGATGCCCCATATAGTTGCACACAACGGCCTACCTAAATTATATATATAAATTTAGTATACGATAGTTTTTCAATAGAAAATATAGTGGGCGGGCCCTTGTGTGGCAGCATTTTTTGGGAGTTTTTATGGAATAACTTAGTGACGCTAATAGTTAGGTTTAGGTATTGTATACCAATAGATAGAACTTAATGAGACCTATCTAACGATGTATAGAACATGTATGTATGCATAATAGGATCTAAACATACGTAACATTTGTACTGTTTTGTAAATAAAAATAAAGGAAAGATTCCCTGTGCACGTGTTCGGTGCGATGGTCGTCGATAAGGTAAAGTTTCGAGGTACTTAAGCGACCACCAATTCGGGCAGTTGTTGCCGTCTCAACCACCATCTTGTAACCATCAAGCACCGCACACCTGAACAGCATCGCTCTCAACGTATGAAGATGTTTCATTTCTGAAGCCCTTACACATCGAAGCCATACAGTCCACACACATAGAAGAACACGCATCGTCGTAGGCACACGTCAGCAGCACACTACCAGCGCACTGTAGCGGACTAGCAAAGGTTCGATTCCTGGCATCCGTTACACTATTGTTTGAAGATTTTGTCTTAAAGCTGGACGTGGTAGCTATTGTCGGTATTGTGGAGTAACAAGATGTTTTATGGCGACAAGTAGAGGTATTGTAAGTTATTTATGTAAAATAAGTTGTAGTATGCCGTAAAGTTAAGTAAAATATTTAAAAAAATATAATTAGAGTAAATAGGCAGAGCCCTGGCTTATGTGGCTATTGAAAACATTTTATTTTACAAATTTTATTATGTGGTTAATTACAATTGAAGTAGGTACGAAATATTTTCTTGGGTTTACGCGAATGTTACACATTGAAATTAGAGATGTGTAACTCCTGAGTGAGTGATACAAAAGATACATATCATTTGAAATTAATCACTCTATCTTTATATCACTCTCATTTCAAATATATCTTTAACTCATTACGCTCATGGTTCATTTTAGATCTACTGAATTAGGATATACGTAAAGTGAAACAGAGTATGGCTGATTCCTATGAATCAGAACGGGAGAGAATAAGCGTTGCACTAAGTAGACACAGAGTATCGCCCGGTGACTTATGCATGTGTGCGTAAGAGAAGATTTGGCAGCCTAAAAGTAATCTAAATGTTTCAGATATAAAATGCAGTTTAGCATGTACTTATAATGCAAATCTATGATTTCTTTATAATTATGTATAGACGCATCTAGGCACTTTTTGCGTTTTAATAAAATATTATTGTTCATTTTTATTGTAACAAACTTTTAGTGTGCGAATGATACGCTTGAGCGACGGCCGTTCGCATTTGTTTGCTACAGATTTACAGAATACCTACGTATTCTATATCAATTAAAATTTCGCTCAATCTTTTTTAAGTGGGTAGCCTTAAATACAGCAATTATTCATAAACGTCTTATTTTTAATTCAAATCCTTCACTACTACATACAGTACATACACTGATAGATTAAGATTGATTGAACTCACTATATCAATGCTATATAACATGATTGATGAAACATTGATCTAATGATTTAAATGCTCAACCATTCCATCACAAGTGATATAAAGATATAAAAGAGTGATACATATCTTTTGATTCAAAAGATATGTATCTCTCTTTTCTTTCAACTGATATAGTTTGCGCATCTCTAATTGAAATTAAACTACAGTTTACGGATTTTATCGCGTTATATTGGTTTCACTTGTTAATTCATTTAAACCGAATGATCTAGAACTACATTTTTATTACTAGCCGACGTTTCGAATTTTTTACAGGATTCATGTTCACAAGTACATTGGACAAACCAAGAGAAGCATAGGCATTCGACTAAAGGAACATATAGCTGACTTTAAACACAAACTCTTGACGAAGTCTGCTGTGTGTGAACATGTAGAACAAGGAACCAACCATTACCTGCGATTTGATAAACCACAGATACTCGCAAAAGAACACCGCTTTATTCCAAGAATGATACGAGAAGCTATTGAAATTAAAAAACATCCTAATTTCAATAGGGAAGATGGTTGGAATGTTCCTACAGCTTGGGACCCTGTTATCAGGCTAATGAAACCCAAGAAGGACAAAGTCACCAGAAGACATCAAGACACAGTGAGCACATTCTGCGTAGATAGTAACACCAATAGTTGAAAAATGTTCGGGTACTTTGAGATAACTTTTAAATTCAAGACAAAGACAAATACCACCTCAGTCTGCCGTGAACATAAATCCTGTAAAGAATTCGAAACGTCGGCTAGTAATAAAAATGTAGTTTCTAGATCAATCGGTTTAAATGTATTAACAAGTGAAACCAATATAACGCGATAAAATCCGTAAACTGTAGTTTAATTTCAATAGGTACGAAAGTTTATTAAGTTGATTGTACGTACAAAATGAAATGCTTCAATTAATGTAACCAAAATTAGTAGAAATCAATACATACATACATAGACTCGCGCCTGTTTCCCGGAGGGGTAGGCAGAGACTACGGAACGCCATTTGCAACGATCCTGACATACCTCACTTGCTTTACTCACTCCCATCAAGTTTCTCATGCATGCTCTTCTGTTAAGGGTACTTCTGACTTGTCCTTTTTTCAGGATGTCTCCAATCTGGTCAGAGAACGTTCTCCTAGGTCTTCCCCTTTGTCCTGTCCCATTCACACTAGCCTGATATATCTTCTTTGTCAGTCTATCGTCATCCATTCTCTCCATGTGCCCAAACCATCTTAACATGCCTTTCTCAATGCTTGTCACTACATCTTCTTTTACCCCACACCACTCTCGTATCACACAATTCTTTACTCTGTCGGTCAAAGACACACCACACATACTTCTCAGTGCTCTAATTTCTACAGCATTTATTCTACTTTCAAATCTCTTCTGCCATACCCAACTTTCACTACCATACATAAGGGTAGGCACTAACACACCTCTATGTACAGCCAAACGTGCCTTTTTGGACACGTTTTGACTGTTCATAAACGCCTTCAGAGCTCCATTCACACAATTACCTGCATTAACTCTCCTTTCAATATCTGCTTCATTCTTACCATCTCTTGTAAACAACGTACCTAAGTAAACAAACTCATTCACTTGTTCCACTCGCTGTCCATCGATCAAAACATTACAAGCCGTAACGCATTCCTCCTTTTCAAAAACCATAACTTTCGTTTTACTTACATTCACTTTCATTCCTTTCCTTTCTAACGCACGATGCATGATTGTTACCATCTCCTGCAACTCCTCCGTTGAAGATGCAAGTATAACCTGATCATCAGCATAAAGGAGGCATTTGACGAGTAACCCATTCATCCTTAATCCGCAGTCACTATGTTTTAAATCTTGCAAACAACTGTCCATGAAGAGGTTAAACAGCCACGGCGACGCTACACATCCCTGTCTAACACCTTTATCGATGGTAAACCAGTCAGTGTATGCCCCGTTTATCCTCACACAAGCTCTAGAATCCTCATAAAGGGATTTCAGAGCTCGAATGAGGCTGCTGTCCACCCCATTCATTGACAGCACCGACCACATTTCATTCCTCACCACTTTATCGTAAGCCTTTTCCAAATCCACGAATGCGCAATAGACCTTTTGACCTTTGGCCAAAAATTTTCCGGCTATGCTTCGCAAGGAAAAAACCTGATCCGTGCATCCCATACCCTTTCGGAATCCCGCTTGTACATCCCATATTTTCTTGTCGGTCACTTCCATAACTCTTTCAATAAGTACCTTTGCATACAATTTGCCAACAATGCTGAGAAGGCTAATGCCTCTATAGCTTTTGCAGTCTTGTTGCGAGCCTTTTCCTTTATAAAGAGGCACAACTACAGCTGTGGTCCAGTCATTAGGTACGGCCGGTGTTCCAACACAAGTTATATAACCGCTGCAACTGACCAACTATGATGCCCTGTCCAGCCTTCAGCATTTCGACTGTAATCCTATCATATCCTGCAGCCTTACCTACTTTCATACTTCCCAGTGCCTTCACGATCTCATCCACGCCAATAACGCTTTCATCATTGCTATCATTATAATTCACTTCAGCTATCGGTGTCTCTATCGCCGTTCTTTCGAATAAACTTTCAAAAGACTCTTTCCATCTCTTCAGCACGCACAATTCACCATTTACTATACTTCCATTCTCGTCTCTGATGGATGTGTGTTCTGAGGATTGAGTTCTTCCTCGAACTGCACGAACGGATTTCCAGAAAAACTTAATGTTCCTCTGGAAATCGTCAGATAATCTGCTATCAAACTCATCTTTCTTTTCCTCTTTTTTCCTTTTAACCATTTCTTTCACTATTCTTTTTGACTTAACAAACTCCTTTTTTGCTTCATCTATGTCTACACTCGTTGCTTTTCCCATTCTTTCATTTGCTCTGGCAGCCAACCAATCTGACCAAGCTTTCTTCTTCTCTGACACTGCTGATTGTACATCCTTGTCCCACCATGTATTCTTAACCTTTCGTATTTTCCTTCTCTTGATCATACCACATACTTCAGACGCTACACATACTACCTCTTCTTTAAAGGCCTGCCATAATTCTTCCATATCATTTATGCCATCGAATCTCTCAAATCTTGCTATCAATCTTCGTTTATACTCATCTTTCACATCTTTCTCTTGTAGATTTTCAACTTTTATTCTTTCCAAGACCCTATTTTCATTATGCTCTCGGTGTCGCCATCCTTTAAAGAGCCCACTTATCCGGCTCAACACCAAGAAGTGGTCTGTGTGGATGCCGATCCCTCGATATACTCTTGTATCCAAAACATCCTTTCTCAATCGTTCATCTACTATCACAAAATCAATCATACTTCTTCTAACATTTTTCACCTCTCGCGTATACATATGTATCCTTTTATGATCAAACATGGTGTTTTTCACACAAAGGCTCCACTCCAAACAAATCTCAATTAGTGCTTTTCCATTTTCGTTCACACTCTCATCACCATATGCACCTAACACCCTTCCAAATCCATCTCGCTTTACTCCCACCCATCCATTGAAATCCCCTAACAAGATCAATCTTTCATTATCCTTGCAGTTCCTCAAAATCTCTCTTAAACTCTCCCAAAACTCCTGCCTTTCGTCTTGCTCATGTTGTGACATACCCGTAACTATATTGACCGGGGCGTACACCCCCACAATAAAGAGACGAGTAAGTCCTACTTTCATTCTCATCCACAGTAGCCTAGCATTTACACATTCAAACTCTTTTACGCACTCATTCATCCGCGCAGACAGTACTACACCAACTCCCTTACAGGCTCTGGTGGTACTATCTACCCCAGACCAATACGCCGTATATGCACCATGCTTGGTGGTGTCACACCCTTTTCTTTTTGTTTCATTCACACAAAGAACATCAATCTTTCTATCATCCATCATCTGACATACTTCATCCAATTTGCCGTTCATTCCTCCACCAACATTCAATGTCGCAAACCTGCTTTCCGTAGGCCGCTTTTCGCCCTCGCGGGAAACGAGACGTGACGGGTTGCGAACCGCGTCGCCGCCGTATGGAGAAGAATAAGTTTTTGTTCCCATAGCGTTCCCACGAGATTTAGGGATCTAGACGGTCCATCCCCGCAGAGCCCTTTACGGGGGTAAGGCGGAATATCAGCTGTGCCCTGTGACCACCAACACAGGCACCCTCCGTTTACGACCAGCTTGCCCTCTGGCCACGAATCCCTCGGCACGGGTCGGTTCACACCTTAGATCGGGGTTTTGTTTCGGGTATGCTCCCTGAAAGTTGGTTTAAATTCGGAGTTTTCCTTCTCCTAGACAGGTTGCCAACCAAGGCTAACGAGGCCCATCTCCTCGAAAAAATCAATATGATCAATAGTTCCATACAAAATTGAACTTTAGCCTCGACAAAATACATAGAACAGATTTTCTTTTTTCGAGATTTGGGCAACATCCCAGAACAAAATTTATTCATAAAAACGAGTACAATCAACGAACACTGGGTTAGAACCTTGTACATAATCAGTTACTAATACTTATGGCCAGTTTCGCCGCTATTTGATAAGTTTTTACTTAATTAATATGGCAGACAACTAATGGAAATGTAGTATTTTGAATTTATCTAGGGACCTAAAACTCTCTTGTGCAGTACGCATTACCTAGATGACTACTAACCCTTGCGTATACAAATTAGTCCAGAAGCCACAACGTACAATATACATTATACACACGCATTAGCGCGTGCCACGCCTGTCTCTTTGTTAACTAAATGAGGGTTGCGCACACATCATTATGCACATTTATTATGATGAAGGCGGTTTGTGTCTATTATGTAGAGTATGGCAGATATGACACGTGTCGACGCAAGTAAATTGAACGAACTAGCCGTACAGTGGTACGTTGAAGGCAAAGGAGTTCTAATCTAAAATCTTATAAATCTGTGTGCACATCGCAACCACCTTGTTATGAGGAGGAAAAGACAAATTCTGAATCGCAATGTCAGTTTTATAAAAGCACATTGCTGTTTTCACGCACATACCTCACATTACCAGAACTTTGCTTCATGAGTAGAATCAAGTGTGTCATGTCTATTCTCTGAGGTACCGCCATCTTGACGTTCATAGTTTTGAAAGAGAATAGTATGCGTTAAAAATAAGAAAGATTAAAAAAAGGCATTAATATTTGTCAGACGTATTAAACTAGTATTTTTGTGTCTCAATATGAAAACAAATTAATACAATGTTACGTAAATTAAGGATTAAAACGAATTCGAACAACCAGTTTGAAATATTAAAGAAGTATTAATGGAAAAACAGAACCCGAGGAAATAAAACCGGAAACCGTTACTTAAATCTATTACTACACGTGTAAGCGTCCACGTGGAGAATTACTAGGTCTTCATGGTGGACTGAACAAACGACTGACAGGATAAAAAGGCGGAAAATTTCATTAGCTCTGGTTGAAAAAATTAGCTGCACACTTTTTATTACAGACTCACGCCTGTATCGCCGAAGGGAGAGGCAGAGCTGTTTTACACCCTTATTTCGCCATGTTATGAGTTTGTAGGTGCTACGTGATTGGGCGAGCCTATTGCCTTTACCGGACACTTTGCCAGACTCCGTGCTGCTACTGTCATTTTGGTATAAATCAGTAACACTTTTGCCCGACCGGGCATTGAGCCCAGGATCACCGACCTCCCGACCTCACGACCTCCCTGTCCACAAAAAGCAGACGCATACGCTATCTGGACCACGGAGCTGCAAAATAAGATCAGCAAAAATATTTATGTATTATTTAAGGCTTTTTATATATAGGTTATTATAAGGTACCTACTGTCCACTAAAGAATATTGTTATTTCTCTATAAAGGGATACAATCGTGGTACTTAATTAAAGTTTGTTTGAAAATCCTCTGATTTAAGGCCTGTGCTATGAAAATGTTCTATAGGATCCTTATAAATTACGTACGTGAAATCAACTGAAACCTTTGAAGTTATTTATACCGTATATCGACCGCTGGCCTGTTCGCCCATGCTTGTCAACCGTGAATACATTTTACACAATCTTAATAACTAGGTTAAAGCATTCCTGTTACACGTTACCTACGCTCTACTCTTGTAAGGGTCTTGGGATATCAATATTACATTTCTATTTTTAAAAGATGTCTAACCTGTGATGGTAGTGATGTGACTTAGCCAGATGCGTACCTACCTCTACCTTGGGCGACACCCGGAGCGGAAATTAGTGCTGTCACCACGCGGAGTCACGTATGTTCCCTTTTTGGGATAATACCCGGTGACTTAAATGCTATGAACAAAATAAAACATAAAGAAAATATTTCTTCTTCTAAATATATTTTGTTCTTGAAGTTGAGTCACTGAATCACAGAGAGACATCGCAAATAGTGATAACTGGTGCGTACCGATCCCACCTTTCTACACCACTTTGCCTAGTGTCCTAATGATAATTCAAAGATCGCTTCGTTACAGAATCTGCATACAGGTATATAAAAGAAAATATCGATTAAAACATACCGCTTCAGTAACCAAGGCGTACGAAATTCAAAAAGATGTTTTGCAGTGATTTTGCCGTGAAATAGATGTGACTTAGTACACTTTTTTGAAAAAGGCCGCCAATGCATTTGCTACTCATCCGGTATTGGGTCCATAGGCGTCTTACTATCAAGCGATTGGTATGCTTATATGCCTCCTAAATCATAAAATAAATCGATAATGCACAGAGAATTCTATATTTATAGTTAGAAAAGTCTGATCTATTAAAAATAACTATAGAACCTGTATAAACCGTTAATTTTCATGTACAACATTTGCATACCTAAGCCAATTTATAAAACAGCATAACACTCTAATAGGACCAACAAACTTGATCCCAAATATCCGAAATCCAATTTCCATTATCCGCAAATGTATTCGGATACTTGAAGCTCATTGCCCATCCCTAATCTCGATTAATTACAACCGTAGGTGAAACGCATGATCCGCGAACTCAATTGTTATGTTAATTCGATTTAATACCGAATATAAATGCTAATCACTTGTTTTGGTTTGTACAGTAGTTAAGGTCTTTTCAGATGTATTCGCGATCGCCGGCGGTAGCACAACAATTCGATTTACGGTAAACTGTTTTTCAGAAGCCGCGAATCATAAATAATGTAGATGAAGCACGACCGATTATGTGTTAATCTAAAAATTGGGCAAGTGCGAGTCGGACTCGCTCACGAAGGGTTCCGTACCATCATCTATAAAAGAAAATCATGTTCGTTGTATGTATACTTAAATACTTTATAAGTTTCTACCTGTTTATTAAGATCGAGTAACAAATTGCTTAAAAATTACGTTTGTTGTATGGGAGCCCCCCTTTATTATTTACTTTTTTTAAATTTAATTACTTATTTTGAAAGGTTATATACAACTACATATTCTGTGAAAATTTCAAGCGTCTACCTGTTACAGTTAGTAATTTTGAGCAAAAAATACGAAAAAAAACACGTTTTTTGTATGGGACCCCCCCTTAATATTTTAATTTTTTTTATTTTTAGTATTTGTTGTTATAGCGGCAACCAAAATACATAATTTGTGAAAATTTCAGCTTTCTAGCTATCATGGTTTATGAGATACAGCCTGGTGACAGACAGACGGACAGATGGACAGACAGACAGACAGACAGACAGCGGAGGCTTAGTAATAAGGTTCCGTTTTTTACCTTTAAGGTACGGAACCCTAAAAAAGGAAGAGGTTACCTTTCTCAATATTTCCGAATTTTTTCAGCATCCATTAAACTTTTATGGATTTTTTAATAGGTATTTCACCCCTAATGGGGTAAACTAGGGATAGAAAGTATGTCTTAAAATCTGCTGATTCTTAGGTTAGCACTATGAAAATCTAGAAGGTGGCTAGATAAGATTCTTAAATACAAAAAGTATTTAAGAATCTTATACACGCATTTGTTCGTTTCTTATGGCTTGCGAAATTTGCCTACGTATGTATGTCTGAATATGCCTTTACGAGATTGTTTTAGAGGCTGTTAGGTTAAAGTAGGTTTTTTTCATGCCTCGTCTTATTGGCCGTATTATTTCTAAGGGTAGGTATAAGATTGTGTTTTAGCTGAATTAAATACGGCGGAATTAAAAATAATAATATTATGCGTAGAATGTCTACGAAAACATGCAGACAGCCTACAGGAGAAGGCTTTTATGTGTGAGATGATAATACTCTAAGGTTTTTTTTTTTTTATTAAAAAACCTGTCAAATTGACTTCACGCTGCCTGATGGTAAGCTGACAGTGAAGTCCTATTGGGAAGGCCATGGTGGTAATGAAAGTCAAATACTTTGAGGGTTTTCTGCTCAAAGTAAGGGCTTTCTGAAATTACGCCCACTAGGCGGCAGCACTAAGACGTCAGGTCCAGAAAACCAGAAAACTCTCAAAAATTTCAAAGTGCCTATAACTTTGCACATCTGTGTTTGCTTGTTTCATGTGTGTGTACTTTGGCGTTTGGACCTGATGCATATGAAACGCCGTCTGGTGACAGAAAAATTTCAAATACCCTCATTTTATTTCATTTTCATTTCACTTGTCTTTCTCTTCAATTTTTTCAAGAAGGAAGATACGATTTGTATTTGGTTTTGGTTTTGGTTTAATGGTGAAATTATTACTAGGAAAACTGATGTTGCTCAACATTTAACAATTTCTTCATAAACATACCAGTGAACACAACCAGCTGTCTAGATTCATGTCCAAACAAAGCAGAAATGTTGGTTAGGGGCAATGTGAATGAGTGTGATGCGCTTTTTAATTTTAAATATATTGACACCAATGACATACTGAAGGTATTCAAGACGCTCAATAATAAAAAATCTGTTGACTTATGGGGCATTTCTGTTAAACTTGTGCGACAAATTATTTCTAGCTTAGCTCCATATTTAGCTGCAATATTCAACAGATGCATAGATACAGGAGTATTTCCTGATCTAATGAAACACAGTAAAGTAATACCATTATTCAAAAAGGGATCAAAGAGCGACCCTAGTAATTTTCGGCCAATTTCTATCTTGCCGGCTATTAGTAAAATTTTTGAAAAGATTATTTTGCATCAACTAGAGAGCCACTTTCACACAAATAATTTATTTCACAGTGAACAGTATGGCTTTACTAAGGGTCGCTCCACCGTTGATGCCGGTGTAACTTTGTTAAAGCATATTTTCAATGCTTGGGAAAACTCGAAGGATGCCATTGGTGTTTTTTGTGACCTATCAAAGGCCTTTGACTGTGTGGAACATAATACGCTTTTACTTAAATTGAAACTTTATGGTATTAGAGATACCGCACTCAATCTTGTTGTCAGCTACCTTAGTGATAGAATTCAGTATGTAGATGTTAATGGGAGTAGGTCACTAGGTTTGCCAGTAGGAATGGGCGTTCCACAGGGCTCTATTCTCGGTCCATTTCTTTTTTTAATATATATTAATGATTTGCCGTTCTTTGTACAAAATTTATGTGATACTGTTTTGTTTGCCGACGATACCTCACTAATTTTTAAAGTTGATCGTAATTTAAGTAACTTTGATACCGTCAATAACACTCTTGCACAAGTATTAGATTGGTTTTCGACAAATAATTTGGTACTCAACTCAAGCAAAACCAAATGTGTTAAATTCTCTTTGCCTAATGTCAAAAGTGTTCCTACTAATATAATTTTAAATAAGGAAACAATTGAACTAGTCGAATCAACCGTATTCTTAGGTGTAACTTTAGATTGTAAGCTTCAATGGGGCGCCCAAATATCCTGTCTCGCAGTAAAACTTAGTTCTGCAGCGTTTGCAGTTAGAAAAGTTAGGGAATTCACAGATATAGATACTGCTAGACTAGTTTACTTTAGTTATTTTCACAGCGTAATGTCTTACGGAATAATGTTATGGGGTACAGCTGCTGATATACAGACTATTTTTGTCATTCAAAAAAGGGCCATACGTGCAATTTATAAGTTAGGTGCTAGAGATTCTTTACGTGATAAATTTAAAGAAGTAGACATATTGACAGTTGCATCGCAATATATATATGTTAACTTAATGTACATTAAGAAAAACTTAATTCTATGCCGCAAAAATAGTGATTTGCACAACGTGAACACAAGGAATAAGCATAAACTGGTGGGAACTAACTACCGTCTACATAAAGTTCAGAACTCATTTGCGGGGATTGGTATACGATTTTTCAACAAATTGCCTCTTGAAATAATGAATTTACCCATGCACAAATACAAACGGACAATTAGGAACTTTCTTTTACAAAGGGGTTATTACACTATTAAGGAATTTTTAAATGATAAGACACCGTGGGGATAGGCTTAGGCTTGTTTAACTCACGATTATTTTATTTACATGTTAAGTGGAGGTGCCTCGTGAACACATGATTTTTGCAGGATTTGGATATTTTTATGATTTGTTGAATATAGTTTAACATTATTTATCTCTGATCATATCATTGTTCACTTGTCACCTTCACAAAATTCTTTCTACATTTGCATTCCTTCACGCGTTCCGCTAACTTATGTTAATAATAACGATCTGGAAAATGGAGGTAATTGGCGGTCATGGTCAGTATACCAATAGATTGTTTCTTACTACTGGTTCGTATACCGTTGTCGTCATGCTCACTAAAATGTCATTTCTTGTGGTGGCGTCGTGTGTCGGGTCATCCCTGTCCCTCTAATATGGCGAGAGGGATGATGGCTGGCACATGCGTCATACTCGTGAACGGGTGCTACTTGCGATGACTGGTCGATGACGGTCTTGCGGGCTGGTATTAGATTTTAATATTTAGTTAAATATTCAAATCTAATACCAGCCCGCAAGACCGTCCGCATCATTTCCATCATGGTTCTGATCACTTTCGCGGATTGCCTGCATTATTAGGTATATATAATGTAAGTGGATGCTCCTGTTTCACCATGTCTATTCTGAGGAGGCTAACCAAAAGTATTATGCTTGAGTATTATGATGTACAGTAAATATATACAAGTGATATAGAAGGTGTAACAGTTGCAGCACCTTACAAAATGTAAATTGTGTATTATGCAAAACCTGGCGATGAAACAGAGTGACCGTGAGTTTTATTGCCCGTTCTTTCTCATGGTTCTACCTATTGCTTTGCGAACGTGGCAGTAAATGTAAATGTAGAAGCATACAGTAATAATGTTTTAAATTTGAGTATAAGTAATTATTTTATAAATTTATTATTTTGACGTTCATAAGCGTCACATTGTGACCCAAATGAATAAAGGATTTTGAATTTGAATTTGAATTTGTAAAACCATGCGTTTCTATGCAAGAAATAGGTACAATGTCCCCAGTAGGCTTTGGCCTAATTGGCCCTGATTGACAAGGATTTCTGCCAATATTAAATCTTGCTATAACATACATACATACATACATACATACATATCGTCACGCCTTTTATCCCCGAAGGGGTAGGCAGAGGTGTATTTCTAGACCCAAGACTCCGTGCTGCTACTGAGAATTTCGTGACAGAAAAACCCAATAACACTGCCCGACCCAGGAATCGAACCCGGGACCTCCCGATCCCACGCGCACATTTATGCCGCGAGACCAACGAGGCAGTCGTATAGGGTTTGATGTCGAGTTTTCCGTCTCTACGCAAAGATGGTATTTGCATCGTGTTATCCCTTAGTCGCCTCTTACGACACCCACAGGAAGATAGGGGGTGGTGACACTTGTATTCTATGCCGTCACCACACGGCTTGTCTTGCTACGGTCTTGCTATAACACTAAACTCTTTATACTTTTACTTTTTACTTTATACTTTGACTGCACGGTTGGCGCAGTGGTTTAAGCGGCCGCCTCGCCGCTTGACACTGCACCGAGTGTTGTGGGTTCGATCCCCACACGAGACAACACTTTGTATGATTCATAAATTGTTGTTTCGAGTCTGGGTTTTCATTGTGTCCGTTAGTTGTATATTTCTAAAGTCCCCCGCGACACAGGATTTAGTCCTAGTGCGGGAGTTGTCTTTAAAAAAAATCGATCACTACAAATACAAATAGGCTTGTGTCCACTAAGAATAAATCGGTTTGATTGTAGTATCTATATATTCATTATGATTGTAAGATGGCAATAAAGTTTATTATTTCTTACAAAAAGGTAAGATTAATGTTATTTTTAGGATTCTAAAACTAAAAATTATGTATTCATTCTCGTGACAGTGAACCAAAGAAATATAACCTAAGGCATAGAAGTAACACTAAATAACAACAGCGGTTGCTATGATTGATATCTTCTTTCTAATGGCACATGCAGTATGATAGAAAGAGCTGTCGATAGGTTTAGCAGCACGCTCTTATAGCAGCCTCGTGGTAGGCAAACAGTAGACAAAACATAGAGTTAGGAAACCGAGTGTTGTTCGTAACAGTGATGATTTATCGATAGATATTTTTGGTCAAATGTCTAACTTTAGTATGTGTCGATATATTTAAGCCGTAGAAGTAAACAACAAAAATATTGAAATTGTAGTTTTTGCTGTTGACGCCGGACAGTGCTTTGCAAAGACTTGCCAGACAGACAGTACTAAAAAAATCACGTGTTTAATTGTTCGTTTTAGCCATAAAATCTATTGACAAAACGTATTCTAAAACTAATGAGCGATGCTAAGAAACTGTCACTTAGATTATGTATTGTACGAATTATACCAGATTGGCTAATGCGGCACGGCAGGCTTTGGCAATTTGTTTGCGTCGCATCATATCACGTTGATTTTTTTAGAGTTGTAGGTAATCCGACTGCCACGCCGAAGCTTGCGGGTTTGATTCCCGCTCAAGTCAAACATTTGTGTGCATGAATATGGATGTTTGTCTTGGTCTGGATGATACTATGTATAATATGTAATATATTTACAGAAAAGTATATATGCATGTTTATCGATTTTCTTGTACCCGTAGTATAAGATATGCTTAGTTTGGGACCAGATAAGGTTGTGTGAATGTGATAGAAATCTAGGCTATATTTTATGGTAGAATATTATGTAGCCGACTACAAGGCAAGACGTCTTTGATCAGTCAGGATAGCACTAATATGATAAATAATATAGAAATAGGTAGATTAATTAAAATCGTTGTAATTATTATATTTTATTAATATGTTCAAACTAAAATTACACACTTTTTGTTTACCTTTGGATAAACAATTCTACCGGGTGTGCAATGTCCGGGCATAAATGTAATGTAGGCACAGCTTTCAGTTTTAAACGACGCCAGGTGCTTTCTGTCTTTAAAAAACAGTCTTTCTCAAAATGACGTAAACAAATGCGATGGTACTTCTGCTAAATCAAACTAGGCCGTCCAACGGCATTTATCCAAAGTTTTCTTGTGACGTCATTAATAGGCAACCTGTAATAAAAAACACCTTCTTAATAATAAAAAATGCTACTCACAAATCTAATCCATCTACTATTTTATAGATGCAAAAATGTAAGCCTACACATACGCGCGTACACTGGAACACTTGGCTTTAGGTTAATAGACGCTACTTTTAAGCTAGGCATCTAAGTAAATTATGTACATTAAACTGCGTTTACTATCAAACGCGCGATAGAAAATTAGACCGCTGGACGTCTTTGTTTATTGCCAACTTAGCAACCGCGGCTACCCGCTGTCGCTTCCAGCTACAGTTTTACATTCATGTCCGATAGTTAGTTTCCGTATTTATCCCTCATTTAAAAAACATCGATATCTCCTTTCACTGTCAAATCCCATCACTAAGGCTATTTTAAATCAATAAATGTACAAAATACCAATTTGTGAGTTAAATTCATAACACATACGTATGCAAGCTGTTCCTTTGATATGCAATACAATGATATTGTGTGAACTTAACACTCATTATAGCATTAATACGAGAAAAGTAAATACATTTATTGGAAAATTCCGACACACTGCTAGAAGATAAAGTTTCTCCTGTTATTTCCGTTCCGAGAATAGCGGAATCCACATCCCGGTATCACATACACGATGTGTATTAATTAATGAGCACACTATTTAATTGTTATAAGCTTACTTACTTTTTACATGCAAAAAAGTTATTAAAAATGTAAACACAAACCTCCAACAAATTTTACACTGATGACAGATCACAGCACGGCTATTTAGAGAATGTAGTCAAAGATTGAGTATGTAAAGAGTCTATGCCTCTTTAAATGAGACGCGTAATTTGACGTTATGATTGGTTAATCATAACGTCAAATTGTTTTTTAGTTGGTTAACTAAGACCAACTGACATTACATGTTGCACGTTCGGTATAAGGAAATTTATAGGGCATGTTCTCTCTAGTCTAAACGTCCAATCTCTCTGCAGTGAACACCAATCAGAGAGCATTACGTCAAACAGTACATCCGCCATTCATGTTGTTGCCGTTTTAGTAGTAAATACAACTAAAACGTCAAACTTTCTACCTTTCAAATCGAATATACCAAAATAAAAGTGAGTACATCAGACCAGACTTCATTCACGGTATTTTTCTGCGCATATACGGTCGTTTCAGCATACGCACTTACACGCGCGTGAGAGATATGTAATAATATTTAGGCTGTGGGCTGAAATTACTGATATCCAAGTATTTATAAATAATATGTAAGAGGATAGTGGCAGTTAAATGACACTGTCATGAAGTTTGACAGTTAAACTGTCAAACGTGCATAAGGTGTAGGCTGGCTATATAAGTCGACAGGCTCGGCTAGTTCGTCCTATTCTCCTTCAACGACGGCTCAGGTACGATATGGTTCTGACTATTTAACTGCCACTGTGTTCCAATATTATGTATAAATACTTGGATATCAGTAATTTCAGCCCACAGCCTAAATATTATTACATATCTCTCACGCGCTAAAATACGTGCTTCAAAAAACCGGACTCGCGTAAACGGCCATATTTCGGTGTGTTCGCTCGAAACGGTAGTGACATCTTGTCAGCATTGAATTAATGAAATTCAGCAGGTACATACACAAAGGCGAAGGGTACAAAGGCGTAACATTGTGACCCATGAATGTCATTAATCTGTAGGTACACTTGACGTTCATATTTCACATAACGTTGGGATTTTCCATCACCAGCCCTTAACAATCCACTGCTGGACTAGGCCTCTCCTTTGAAAGGAGGGATTGGCCTACTATACCACGCTGGCCAAACGGGTTGGTATAGGGTTTGTATCAAGTTTTCCTTCTCTTACAGTGCTGTTCTCTGCATAATATGCTCCCTCTGTCGGTTCTTACGACACCCATGGGATGATATGGGGTGGTGACATTCCGTATTCTTAATCCGTCACCACACGGACGTTGGGATTTTATATTCAATCAAACTTAGTGGCACATTCGCAATACATTATTACTAAAAACTGTCCTTAAAGCATTAACATGACAGGCACCCATATCTGTATATGGTTCAATATTACGACCAAGCCGGGGCTATCGAATCACGTACTAAAAGTTTTACTACCTCTTTAGGGGGTATCTATGAACTATCCATATTAGATTTTATTTTAGAGGCCTTTACGATCTATAAAGTCGTACTGTATCATTTTATAGAACGGCTTGTATCGTTATCTTGAGATAAGAAGCATATTTAGGAAATTGCCGGGTACTTGGTTGGTTTCCTTCGTATTACATATTTATTGGTATTTTAATGATATTGTAGTTTAATGTGGGGCTTTGTATTGACCTTTGTCATATATATTTCGAGTTATTTGATGCTACGTAACCTCATTTGTAACAAATAGCACTGATTTAAGACTTTGTTTTCTCATGAGATGTTTTTCTTACAGAGAAAGTCTATACATATAATAAAATGGTAGAAAAGTAAAAACTGTACTGTTACGAATTGAAAATAACGCCATCTATCAGTGAATGGGAGAACTAGATGAGATTAGATGTATTGGTTGTTTAAAGCTGTTTCATCTATCCTCTAATAGATGGCGCTGGTGTAAATAGAACAATTACACAAATCTAGAAACACGTTACACGTTACCAGAAATTTCTTGAGTCGTCTCGAAAAGGCTAGTTATGTGTTCCGGCCGGTATAAATACCGCGTAAACGCGCGAGACAGGGACAGTGACAACTGAATATCGGAGCGATAATCAACAAGAAGCGAAGGGAAGTAAGTCGGAAGTGTTAAGTGGTGTTTCTAGTAGTGCGAAATAAGTGTGTTTTTATTAGTGTTGAGAATTTAGTTTAAATAAGTGTTTTTATTAGTGTTGAGAATTTAGTTTAAATAAGTGTGTTTTTATTAGTGTTGAGAAGTAAGTGTAAATAGTGTTTGTGTTAGTAAATAAAGGACAGTTTAGTGGCATAGTGAGGTTTAATTTATCGTCGAACCCCAGCTCGTAACAGTACATTGAATATTTTTTTTAAGAATACTTGGGGTGTGATCTACAATGGATACCGAAGCCAAAAATATAGTTTTTAGAATTTTTATCTGTTTGTCTGTGTATCTGTTTGTCTGTTCGGGATAAACTCAAAAAGTACGGCATGGATTTACTTCAAATTTGGCACGAATATTATTAGAAAGTCGGGTCAACACATAGGCTACATATTATTACGCTATCACCTACGGGGAACGAGCAGTGAACCTTTATTTCTTCAACGCATTCTGTAACAACGTGTAATCTAACGACGCATATTTGAATGTTGTTATTATGTTAACCATGCTATAAGCTAGCTTCAGACTATAAAATCACGCAATATAAGTAACTTAGGCCGATAAACATAATTAAATAAATATAAGTAGTATCAAGACAATTTTAAAACAGCGCCATCTATGAGAGTTCAAAAACATCAAGTTGAATTACATGTGTAAGCCCTTTTTGGATATAAATAATTTAAATATCATCATGTTGTCGAGGTTAATAGTTGTTTTCAAAACCCATAGATGGTGTTGTGCATTTTCTTCTAAAAAAAATTATCGTTAATTCGATTCAGAGATGAGCCAGACAATTAAAAAAAAAGTGTTTATATAAGCTGCTTCATCTATGTCTTATAAAATGTATCGTGTTTGTTTGTATGTAAATACAAACAGAACTCAAAAAGAAATTTAACAAAAGTTTATAACAAATGCATAGATTTATAAAAAAAATAAACTCGAAAACGGCACGCTATTGCTGTAAACAATTTGAGCTAAATAACGAAGTAAGAGGAAAATTAAGAATGCCATATATATCTTAAAGATAAGACATGCTTATTTTTTACAGTATACAGAATAAATAGTAATAGAGTTAGTACAAAATAATCACATTGGTGTAATTATTGCTTCTTAATTAGGTAATATATTTGCATCCAGACCGTGGAAATTGGGAGTATAACCTTGAGGCATTTTACGATCTGGGTAAAATGACCACCATACGAAATTTATGACACCGTCCTTGAAAGCATTGGGCAAAGCCAGGGTAAAATGTTTTTCTTGGATACTCCTTATGGAACGGTAAAAACATTTGTTACCACTGGCATACTTGCAAAGGTCAGGAGGCAAGACAAAATTGCCATTGCTGTAGCGTCGTCGGGAATCGCTGCCTCACTGCTTCCGAGTGGCAAGACTTATAAAAAAAATAAATGCCATGCCATGTTTAAAATTCCCATCGATTTAGAGAGCGCCGAAACGCCTGTTTGTGGTGTGTCACGTAACAGTGATAAGGGACACGTGCTCGAGGATTGCTCTCTGATTGTATGGGATGAGCTTATGATGACCTATAGGAAGGCAGTTGAGGCCGTGGACAGAACCCTGCAGGACATCCGCAGGATCGAGCATTTGATAGGTGGTCACAGTTCAGTTCACTGGCGATTTCAGACAAACACTTCCCGTGGTGACGCGGGGATCGAGGGCTAGGTGAATGCTTCGTTGAAACGATCTTCGTTGTGGTCACGAGTTCGTACGCTGTACTTGACCATTAATATGAAAGCTTGACTCGGCGTCAATGTACGTGCTCAACAATTCTCCAACGTCCTTCTAAGTCTTGGTGAAGGCACTCTACCAGAGGAGAGAGGTGGACAGGTGGTGCTTCCAGAGTCTCTCAGTAGAGTTGTATCCAGCTTAGAAGAACTAATTCGCTGTGTGTACGGGGACATCAGTTGTATACCGTAACAGCAGAATTCTTGGGTGTGTGCACGGGCTATTTTGAGGCCGAAAAATGATCAGGCTGTAGCAATTAACGAATGCATTCTTCGGGAATGAAGTGGTCTACACTTCTGTAAACGCTGTGGTCGAGCAATATGACGCCACATATTATCCCGTGGAATTTCTGAACTCCCTGTCACCAAGTGAACTCCAGCGCATACCATCAAGCTGAAGGTCGGTGTCCCGATTTTGTTTCTTCGGAACTTATCTCCTCCAAGGTTGTGTAACGTGACACCATTGAGGCGGAAATTCTTACAGGGTGTGGCGTCGGCGAGGCAGTATTTATACCACGCATTCCCCTCATACCTCATAACTTCCCGTTCCCGTTCAAGCACGTACAGTTCCCTGTGAGTGTTTGCTTCACGATGGCCATCAATTAAGTCACAGGGGCAGACACTGAGGGCAGCGGGTGTCGACCCCAGGACGAGCTTCTTCTCACACGGGCAGCTGTACGTCGCTTGCTCCTACGTCACCAGTCCTGACTCTCTTTACATTTTGGCTGCGGAGAGCCAAACTACTAATGTTGTATATTGTTGTATCAAAGCAGGCTAAAAATCAGCACTTTTCCAAGGTCAATTTTACAAAAGACAGTCTCCCTCTATTACTGCACTTTCTGCAGATATGAAATATAAAGAAGAAACAGGTAAATGAATGTTATTTTAAAAGGTATAATCGTAGGTATTTATTCAATAATTTGGTGTTTTATAGCGTTCACGCAGATGACGTCGCGGGCAGCAGCTAGTGTTTAATAAATCAATTCCATGTTTATCTTGCATATTCTTCAATACGAATGCTATGCCTATGGTTAGTTTTAATTCATTATTCGGTAAGCAGACTATCAAACACCGATAAAGTCGTATTTTTCGTTATTTTATTCTCTATAAGTAAGCTCTGTTGCGGGATTTCCTTTACCTGTCGATGGAAGTATGCTTAGGCCTATTCACCAAAACCATTTTGAGTGTTTCGTATTTCCCCGTGGAATTAAAATATTTTAGTCCCTGGAAAGCGATTCGTTACTGGTTGAATGGCTAGAATATCATCATCAACGCATTTGATAACAAAAATATCCTTGGCCCTCACGCACAAATACTTACGCAATCTAAGCTATACTCAACAGCAAAGAACCATCCTAATGGAAGGAAAGAGGAACCCACCACGCACCCTTGTCAGGTATTTTCCTGGAACCCATTTTCGCATTATTCCATATATCCCTTATCCTTTGTCTTTAGAGGAGTTCGGTATTGTTAACCTTTTTCTATTGCAATAGTTGGGGTGGTCAATCCGAGGGTACGTGGTGGGTTCCTCTTTCCTTCCATTAGGTTACAATGGAGTTCCGCCAAGTAACGCCTGATTCAATCAACTATAAAGAACCATCCGCCTAAAATCGATGTGAGTTACTTCTCAGAACTTCGACGCTTAGACAGGTGACACATGAAGGTCAGAGCTTCAAAATTTCGTCGATTACACAAAAATTTAGTTTAAAGTCTTGAAATACCAAATTGCTTCTGTGGTCGCCGATTTAAAGGTCAAAACCTTCGGCAACTTATTAAGCTTGAAACTTCGGGACTCTGAAACTGGTTTCACGGTGTTTCGACACCTTTTGATGTGAACGTCCCGAAGTTTTGTGAGCAAAACATTAATTATATTGCGATGATAGGAGCTTCCTGCTATTTTAAAGTTATTAGCAAAGAAAGTCTTTGTATTTTGGAGATTTGGTTACGTAAGCTTTCTAACAAGAAATTAAATATGAAAATATATAATGACAGTTTAAATTCTGTGGCTTTAGTTTAAGTTAATTGCATATTTCCGTGGTCTGTCTTCGCGTTCCAGTGGATAGCGTTGCGTCTGCTGATCGGAAGGTCCCGGGTTCGATTCCTCAGTCAGCCGATGATCATTGCACTATGATAGTGCAATTATGTAAAATATACATCATACAATTGCACCAAACCACTGGATCGAATTATATCAACCAAAGGTCTTATCTACCGATGGTCACTATTACTCCAGGATAGTACGTGAAGCGGTTGAAATCAAAAAGCATAAAAATTTCAACCGGGAGGATGGATACAGACTGTCTGCAACTTGGAATCCGGTAATCAACAAATGTAAACCCCGCCGCAGTAACACAGCTCATCAGTGTGTAGACGTCATAAGTGTTGTGTGTCAACAACGTACCGACAGTTCGGATAAAAATAAAAATAAAGAACAAGTGAGGGTAGCTGCCGAAACTCGCGCTTCACAAGGACGACGCTGAGATGACATCAGTCCTGCCGCGACCAAGGCTGTTGTAAGACGGCCGAAACGTCGGTAAAACATAGGTCTTTATAACTTAAATTAATTAAATATCCCGAATAAGACCCGTTTTATTAAAATTGTATGATGTATACAAATCGCGAAAGTTTAAAATCAATTATGTAAAATATGATAAATATGACTTCATGGTTGGCGAAGTGGTTTAAGTGACGGCTTCGCTGCTTGGCAATACGCCAGTGTTGTGGGTTGGATCCCCAGACCACGAGATAACACTTTGTGTGATTCATAAAATAATAATTTGTTAGTTCCAGTCTGTATGTACATTGTGTTCGTTAGTTGTATATTTGAAAATACCACCGCGACACAGGTTTTAGTGCAGGAGTTGTCTTTTAAAAAGAAAGAAAAAAATATCGTCGGCTTAAGACTGAAACAACGTCAGATGCGCTCTTGTGTGTACGCGTGGCATCCTTTGCTTTCGTAGTCTCATTGCCAATCATGTATGTGATAATGTATCTCCAGTTCAAATTTAATTTTAGTCTTTAGAGGTTCGTGTTATCCCTTAGTCGCCTCTTACGACACCCACGGGAAGATAGGGGGTGGTGACACTTGTATTCTATGCCGTCAACCACACGGCATACCACACAATGCAAATACCATCTTTGCGTAGAGACGGAAAACTCGACATCAAACCCTATACGACTGCCTCGTTGGTCTCGCGGCATAAATGTGCGCGTGGGATCGGGAGGTCCCGCATTCGACTCCTGGGTCGGGCAGTGTTATTGGGTTTTTCTGTCACGAAATTCTCAGTAGCAGCACGGAGTCTGGAAATGTGCCCGGTACGGCAATAGGCTCGCCCCTTATTACGTGGGACTAAAGTATATCTGGCGAAAAGTGGGAGTAGAAATACACCTCTGCCTACCCCTTCGGGGATAAAAGGCGTGACGATATGTATGTATGTGTCTTTAGAGGTGTGCATATAGTGTAAGTCGATGTTAAATGGGAACAAAACGCTTTTTCATAGAACTGTGCGATTGTCCGCTTGACGTAGTTTGAAGCCTTAGTTACTCTTTGTACCTTAACCACGTAGCAATAAAATAAAAATATTATTTATATACATTAAAAACAAGGTAGAAGTAATTTAGTTACGAATAAGATCAATTAGTTTCAATCCAGGACCTGACAAAAGAATCGTGCGAACCTGTAATTTAATGTTTCTTTATCTGCGGACGAAAATTGTAAAGAACTCTACGTTAGAGCAATTATTCCTAAGGCGGTAGGTAAAAACATCTCTTTCAAAGCACAAATATTATCCCAAAAGTATAATAAAAAGGGAGATTTAATTGCCTTTCATTTAAGAACCTGTTCAAAATACCCGGCTACTCAGAGTTAAATATTTTTTCATAAACTAGCAATCCAGTCAAGACATTTCTATAAAGGAGACGCACATTAAGTCTAAGTGGTTTCATCCAAGAAACCTAATTTATGCTAAAGTGCATGCTGTCTAACACAAAGACATCTTTAGAAATGAAAGGAATAATAAATTGCAACAGCTGGACCCTTCCCCGTAGATGAGAAACTTAGGGTCATTTATGACCCTCCCCCTCCCACCTTTTGTGTGCCACTGCAATCTTGAAGCCCAATTTCGCCGGGGTCGCCAGTAGATGGGTCGAAAGCGACCCAATCCGTGAAACACCGCGGTGACCCATTTCCCTAAAATGGTGTGCCGTGTTGAACAAAATCAATTTTGAGTCAGATTGCTTAGTTCCTGTATTATCTTTGATATCATTTCGGCACAGAGGGTAGCTTTAAGTTTCCCGGGTGTTTGGGTTAATTTTCACATTCATAGATAACATCCGAAATATTTAGCAATAGTTTGTAACAATAGGGAAGTTTCCTGCAAGTGAAATAAATTATACAAGTATTTTTATCTCGTGAAACATGTCAAAATAATAGTAGTTTCATTCATCAATTAATGTTAAAACTTTATTTAAAATTTTTATCGTCAATTTATCGATAATAAGTATTCTACTTGACAGCAAAACACTATGACGTCACTACGTCATATTTCATACAAAACCCTTGGCAAAGGTCGTTTTTGACATTTCATTAAAAGTGCTTGACTGCTTGATTTGACTAGTTGGAAATAACACTATTTCTATACTTACAGCGTATTAAGCACGCTTTGATCAATTAATGAATGAATGTATGTATGTATGTATGGTCTATTAATTTTTGGCTGCACCGATAAGCACTTGGCACTTACCTAGACATACCTAACACTGGCAACTTTGAGAGTTTGGAACATGTATGTAAAAATACTACTGATAACTTTACGTAATGGTTCATTCAGGCCGAAATACCGATATTTCTATTGCGAAAAATAAAAGAGAAGAATGCATGCATGAGAAATCTGGTGGGAATGAATGAAGCAAGAGAGATATGTCAGGATCGTTGCAAATGGCGTTCCGTAGTCTCTGCCTACCCCTCCGGGAAATAGGCGTGAGTCTATGTATGTATGAGAAATAAAAGTAGTACTTATAGCATTTTAGCTTTATTTTTGTTACATAAATATACGTCCACCTAATATAATTTTCTGTTACACGTGGCGCCAACTACTGTTAGAACTCTGAGGAAATATTCCAAACACATACATTCTTGTTTTTAGCAACTCGCACTCAAGTTTCAAACTACATATCTATAAAACATATCGCTAACATAACAGGGGCCTACCACGTGCTAAGCTTTCTCACAACTCATTTCGAGTCAAGCTCCCATCCACAGACATTGAGCTGTACAGGCTTTTGTCGAGTTAGTATCTTAACTCCATTCGATCGTCATTTGGCCCGCTTTAAGTGAGAGAATTTCAGATTTCGAAGCAGGCCAATTACTATGAAAATGGTAAATAAAGTCGACGTGAAAAGCTATGTAGCTAAACTTGTACTAAAACCCCGATTGGCTTAGAACTCTTAGCGGCAGTTCTCAGTCTCTTTTTTCTCGGTCAATTTATGTTAACAAAGATCGGACTAATATGGAGTGTCATATAAATTATACTGCAACTGATTATGTGACTCTTCAGATGGTCCTTCTTAGTGAAAATTAGGCTCTTATTGAACCAAGTAGTGTGTAGAAGGAAGATCGAAACAACACGAGTCTTGAAGTAGGTTAACCCTTGGTAGGTCTTCTAAACATTTCTACACTCAATTGAAACGTTCTAACTAGTTCAACTGTCCGTATTTTGTGGAAACAATTCAAATTGTAAAACTTATTGCTTTGTGTATTTGGCTTAGTCTTTTCTGAAATAGTATTAATACTGTATATACTTAATCTGTCAATAATCCACACAGATATTATTATACTCAATCCTACACTCTTGACAGAGTAATCGTGGTTGTTTTGATGGCGAGCGAGGTACGCGTATTGACCGGACATCCTTCGGTCTTCCTGATCCTAAAGTTATGCACACTGAAATGCATGGACTTTCGACCTTCTTACAACATCTAGTTACATGAGAAATGTACCAAAAACAATTAGTATTTAAGTGGTAGCATTTCTTGTAACTCCTTATTCATGTTTGAGAGATAATGTAAACATATTACAGCGAATACAAATTATTTCTGGAATACGCAAACATTGCGGCGTTTCTCAAACGTATTAAATACACACAATTCAGTTGGAGAAATTATCTGTGAGCTATACAAACGTGATTGAATTCTGAACTCCAAGAAGCTATGATACATTGCAAATACTAACAACCAATTGACTAAAATACCTATATTAAATTGGCCCACATAACAGTCTTATTGCTTGTAGAATTAGCTACAAACTCCGATACAAAGTAAACTCATAAACATAGAAAGCGTTACATAGAATCTGCTGCATTCCGTTCTCATTCCTAATTAATAAGGATTTGCTTGCAGTTAAATTCTGTTTGCTTCTAGAGATTTCAGCTACACCAACATAAGCTGTGGTTTAAATGTTTGTCTTTATAACTTTGCGAGTGGTAGTTAGATTCTGTTTTGGTTACAACATAACTTAGTTCTGGATGAAAAGTGTAATTTTAATAATGTTCTGGTGCGAATAAAGTAAATGATATAAAAAAAAGGACTTTACCAAAACTGTCTACTATCAGCTTCTTTTCTATATTCAGAGCCAGCCTCAATGTCTCCGATATGTGCCGTTTAAATAACTTTGGGACAACATCATACAAAGTTTAACCTTTTTTTTTATGTTGCCGGATGATTATGTAAAGAAATCTAGAATTACTTCCAATTTGAATTAAATTTCTTATACAGAAATCCATCTACAGTGATTGTTGGCTAAGACGCCGTTGTTGTGTGAATAAAATAATTTAATGTCACTACCGCATGAATAAAAGTCGCGCCAGCATTAAAATCAGAATCACTGTCATAACACCACGCACGAAATATTGTCATCTTCATCTTAGCGTAGTCCCGGTTGTGAATACGAATGCCTTGGATCCCGGGGTCCGCTAAACATTGCCAATATTTTATGATTACTTAAATGATAAAACAAAGTATATTGGTCTATATACGCTTTATTTATTTCTTTCTTGGTTACCAAACAGTGAAGCGCAGTGATTTTTTTCAATATATTGGGTGTAAGGGACGGTGTGCCGAAAACTGATACCAGTAATTCAGTACATTATACTGAGACCCTTGGTGGTCGAATTTTCCGGAAAAATCTAAAAGCTCGACAATTTCCCAAAAATTGCGATGTAAATAGGAACACGCAAACTCGCACTATAAGCTGTTACGGCCCTACAGCGGCGGGTGGCAGTGCTTACAATGTACTGGTGCGCTTACTGTGCGCGGCCGATGTCACATCAGAGTAAACGCGCCATGTACATGTTTAATTCTTAGAATTTACAAAAATATTAATGCGGGTCGACTATAGTTACTACATTATATGGCAAAAAATGCAAAACAAAAATTGGAAAATTCATGAAAATTTTCCGGAAATTTCAGTCATCGGTTTTCAGTACACCGTCCCTTACAACCTGTATGTTTAAGCCCAAAATAGAAACAGAGTCTAAAGAAAATCACAATACATTTCCAATTCGTTCGCAGAAAGAAGCTGAGCCGGATAAGCAGCAGTTCGATGATATCGACTCCTCGCCGTCGCTTCAGGAGCGCAGCGTCCGCAGCCCGGTTCACCATCTTCAGAGCGAACAGAGCTGGCAAACTACGCGCCAAGAGCTTCGCCAAGAAGGAGAAGAAGGCCACGCAGACGCTGGCTATTGTTTTAGGTAGGTTCTGTTGGAAATTACTTATGTGAATCGTACATTAGCCTCTTTTAACTAGACAGACGAAATACATTGAAAATGCCTATCAAAGCGTCGTCGACGATTGGCATGGATCTAACTTAAATTTTAGAAGACTTTAACCGTTGCCAACATTAGCTTAAACTGTCATTTAAAGCTGTCAAGATGTAGAGCTGTAAGCTCTCTTGAGCTTTGATTATGTCGTTTGCTCAGTGCACCGCTGTCTAGGTCAGGCCATCAGACTGTCATAAAAATCTTTGGCACTTATTACGAAGAGGTAGTTTTTCCAAATACACTGCCTTAGAATATAGCTATGCCTTTGGTTAACAGAGGATGGAGAGGCGGCAAGTTTCACATTCACTATAGGGAAACAATTACTAGAAAATCTTCTTTTATTTTTGTGTTAAAAATATAATATTATTTAGCAGGTTATTACGAAGAGGTAGTTTCCCAAATACACTGCCTTAGAATATAGCTACGCCTTTGTTTAACAGAGGATGTAGGGGCGGCAAGTTTCACATTTACTATAGGGAAACAATTACTAGAAAATCTTCTTTTATTTTTGTGTTAAAAATATAATATTATTTAGCAGGTCTTAGTCGCGATAGTTGACTTATTTAAAGGCATAAATATCTCTGTTATTCTCCTACGTTTCTACCGGCTTGCAACGGTCGTGGTCGCGGAGCTAATGGTACACTTGGACACACTGTATACAGAAAACCGACACACACTGACAGGTATCTCAACGCATGCTCGCATCATCGCCCGCGACATTTGGAATCCGTATTGACCTCGTTAGTGAACAGAGCGTATGACCTCTGTGACCCTGAACACTTAAACAGTGAATTGTCACATGTTCAGGAGGTACTAAGGCGCAATGGATACAAAAAGGAGATACCCCGTCGGAAGAGGAAGGATCGCAAACCTGAAGTAAGCAGAGTGCCGGCTTACATGCCTTATATCAAGGGAGTGACGGACAAAGTTGGAACAGTACTACAGAAATACTCCATCAAGACTGTATACAGGGTGTCACAAGACCCATCACCAAGCCGATGTCTACTCGTTGTGGACATCATGCCAAGTCATACTAACCAAAAATAATAACTGGGAAACGAATATTTTTTTTCAGTTTTCGTATTTTTTAGACCGCAATTACAAGCGCGCGCGTGCAATGCTCGAAATACCTACTTATCCATGGGGTTATAGGACATCTAAAGAACATATTGGCGGGGTAAATGTATCGATTTTGTACCTAATTAGAAAAAATCCATAGTAACTTTGAGCCTCAATATCTACTGGACCAGTAATTTCCCAGATAAGGTGCCGAAGTAAAAAATGTTCGTAGTGATTGGTACAACATGGGCTTTCAGTTTTCGTTAAGGGTCTTTTTACACCCTGTATAGTCCGCTCTCCAAGGAAGCACAAAATCTGCGCACCCCAAAGGACGTTATTCCTCTACAAACACCAGGCCTCTACAAGGTCGATTGCAGTTGTAGTAGTTCCTATATCGGACATACCAAACGAACGATCGCTGAAAGCGTCAAGGAACATATCGCAGCTGTAAAAAATCGACAAATTAATAAATCTGCCATAGCTGAGCATTTGCTGGAATCTGGACCAAGACACTGGATAGAATTACATCAACCACAAGTCTTATCCATCGATTGTCACTATTACTCCAGGATAGGACGTGAAGCGGTTGAAATCAAAAAACATAGAAATTTCAACCGGGAGGACGGGTATAGACTATCAACCACTTGGAACCCAGTCATCAAGAAATGCAAACAACGGCGCAGTAACACAACTCATCAGTGTGTATACGTCATAAGTGTAGTTTGTCGAAGTGCCGACAGTCCGGATAAAATCAAAAATATAAGACAAGAGAGGGTAGCTGTCGAAATGGAAAGTCGAAATCACAAGGATGGCGCTGAGCTGACATCAGTCCATCCGCGACCACGACAGTTGCAAGCCGGTAGAAACGTAGGAGAATAACAGAGGTATTTATGCCTTTAAATAAGTCAATTATCGCGACTAATTCCCGCTAAATAATATTGTATGATGTTTACAAATCGCGAAAGTTTCAAATCGATTATTAAAAAGATAACTCCCGCATTAGTATTAAAGGCTGTGTCGCGGGTGACTTTACAATCATACAATTAACGGAGACAGTGAACACTCAGGCTCGAAACAACTATTTATGGATCACCCAGTGTTGTCTCGTGTGGGTACCGAACCCAACATTTTGCTTTCTTCAAGTTGAAAATCGTAGATGCAATCAGAATAACGCTAGGATAACGATGCTAGCTGTTATCTCTGATTAACAAAATTCAAGGACAGTAAACGAGACATAATATTAGTTTTATTGTTATGACGTCCCTAGAATTCAACTGTCCGTCAAAGTGTTAATACACTTAAAGAGTAAGAAGATTCTGCTCTTTTAGAAATAAAAAGGCACTTTTAACTTTACCTATGAAATATTTTTGATAATTTATAAATTTCTTTATTTTGAGGTATATTATGTGCAAAATAATGTTTACTACCAGTTGTTTATACTGTTTTATTATTTATACTTAATTTGTAAATGGAAGTTGTTTTTTTATATTTATGTAGTTAAGTTAGATAAAAGGTGGCGCAGAAATGAGATAAGATTAAAATCATTTGTTATTCTATTTGATCGCAACGTAGGCAGGTAAATTCCTGATGATGAAATATTATTGGGTTTGTTATATGTCTAGGTGCGTTCCTTTTTTTGTAACACCAATTGAGTCTAATAGGCTTGTGTCCCCTAAGAATAAATCGGTTTGATTGTAGTACCTATCAATAGATTCTTCATGATTTTAAGATGTCAATAAAGTTTATTATTTATTATAAAAAGGTAAGATTAATGTTATTTTTAGGATTCTAAAACTAAAAACAATGTATTTTTTCTTGTGACAGTGAACACCAATCAGAGCGCATTACGTCTAACAGTCCGTCCGCCATTCATGTTGTTGACGTTTTAGTAGTAAATACAACTAAAACGTCAAACTTTCTACCTGTCAAATCGAATATAACAAAATAAAAGTGGGTACATCACACCAGACTTCATTCACGGTTTGTTTTGTTTTGCACTTTGTGATATCACTCAACCGCCATGATGGTTTACAGCGTTTTCGTGTCAAATTCAAAAAGGTTTTTTAAAAGCCGTGATTAGTAATGTTGCTGATCGATTTTTGAAGACAAAATCAGGTATTTCAGTTTAACATCTAATAAATGAACGAATCAATCGCTAATTACATTTTAGGACACAAGCATATTTCAACTGCAGTAATGTATGAAAACGTAAAACTCAGGTATGCATTTTTAAATAAAACAAGTTATCGGATACATTTGCAATTCGATAAATATGTACTGTCATGAAAACATTCAACCAGAATTATTCCGGACATCCGATAATAACGTAAAGAGTTATCGGAATGAGATAACGCTTATTATGCTTGACAGTTTTCTCAGTTCAGTACTAGTATAGTATTATATTATCTGTGGTTCAGTGTACATTCTTTACCTAAATACCGTAAGTTGTGGGTGGCTGCAGAGTTCGCCATCCGCGTTCAATAGTTTGTTTTCGTCTTAATCAGTTTGCACTTGCGGTGTGGTTCTAGATTTAACATAATCATTCAGATAATTAAATGGAGAAAGTATTAGGTATGCCTAAGCTAGTAATAAAATACAATCATAGTTAATAATTCTATGTTATAATATCATAGTAGTGATATACGATGTAGGTACCTAGCATAAGGTTTTAACCAATAGGAACCATCATACATTTTACTTCTGTATCAGAAAGATCGCTCATTAACCAATTTACTCACCTTCCAGGAGTGTTCCTGATCTGCTGGGCTCCTTTCTTCACCTGCTCAGTACTGGACGCTTTGTGCTTCAAATTCGGCCTCCCCTACTCCCCAGGGGTCACAGTGTTCATCCTCACGACGTGGCTGGGCTACATCAACTCGTTCCTCAACCCGGTCATCTACACCATCTTCAACCCAGAGTTCCGCAAGGCCTTCAGGAAGATACTCCACTGCGGCACCTAGCCCGTGGACTTTTACGTGGTGTATGACTAAAAGACTCTGCTCAAAATCTAGTGTTAAATCCTCCAAATGCTTTATCCTAATGTGGTCTCTACGCAGTAAGTGCTAAAGGTTTGATTCCCCCGGTCTTCTTTCGGTTGAAGTGTAACGTGTGCTGCCATATGTATTCTTAAGGAACTGGTTGGTATGTATTGATATTTATAAGGACCTGTATATATAAAACTAAGAAAGCTTGTAGGTTGTATGTGGATCTGATGGACCTCTGTAGGTCTGTCAGACTCAAGTGCTGTGAACTTTAGATGCTAAGAGTGTGTATCGATGTGGACTTGTAAATATTAGAGACTAATATTGCTTGTAGCTTCCAAGTAGAAGTCACACGTATGAAGGTCCTCAGGGCCTATAAAGGTTCCCTGGGCCTATAAGTCCTTATTGGATCTAAGAACTGTGTGAATCGATTACTCATTAAACCTAAAACCAAATGTCCCTGACCAAAGATTAAAATAATTTAAGTAGTTTAAAAAAAAACATTAAATCTCGCTATGATTGTGTTACTTCCAGCCAAAACATGCCTGGCTGACAAAAAAGACGTTATTGAACGAATGAGCGAATGAAAACTGCTTTTGAATGAATGATATAATAGTTTTAATAGATAGTTACGAATGCAAATCAATAGAACAATGTAAATCCCTATGATTTAAAAATAAACAAATAATTTGGTAATAAGTTGAAAAGCCGTATATATAAAACGAGGACTAAACTTACAGTAGACTGTTCTAGATTACTACAATTTTAGAACATCAATATTTATTGCAATTTATTTTAATTGGACATTCGATCCAACGAATTTTTGATCTCCTGCAAACTGCGTATTTTTTATTTATTTGTTTATTTAACTTTATGCAAGAGTAGTAACTGTATGCAGTTGCAATTTTAACAGTATCGACAAGGCGAGGCCAATTCGCCGTCAACAGCGCTTGAAAGACGTGATGTGTTGGAGCTCTTAGAAGCAACGTTTTTTTTTTCTGCCGAACAAATTGACTCCATGCTGCCTGATGCTAAGCAGTCAGTGAAGTCCCATAGTGATGGACATCATCCCAGCAGCCAGCATGGCATTATGGCATGATGGCCCTCAACTTGACGGCCTTGAGTAAAGCTTTTTCACGCCCCGCTTAAAGGACCCGGGATCATAAGTGGAGGGAAACACGTGGACTGGTAAAGAGTTCCACATCTTAATGGTACGGCAGAGATAAGAGGCGCCGAACCGTTTGGTGCGTGACGGTATCTTTACAAAAATAATGCATTAAGCTACATTTTTTTTCTTTTCTTTTAAAAAAGACAACTCCCGAAGTAGAACTAAATCCTGTGTCGCGGGGGACTTTACAAACATACAAATAACGGACACAATGAACACCCAGACTCGAAACGACAATTTATGAATCACACAAAGTGTTGTCTCGTGTGGGGATCGAACCCACAACACTGCGCGCAGTGTCAAGCGGCGAGGCGATCGCTTAAACCACTACGCCAACCGTGCAGTCAAAAATTTAATTTAATTTCTTTTAACACATATAATTTCAGATTAAACTTCTAAATACTTTAAGTCTATGTTTTATAATAAGGCAGTACGAGTTTAAAAATGTCAATGTGGCTATCCATTAGTTCGCTTAATTATTTTGAGTAATTCTTCTATTCAATTGTCTGAGTCTGTCATACGTATGAGTATTTTTTGTCTTCTCGGTGGGAACCCAAATTATAGGCCTATCTTCCGCCTATTGGAAATGTTGGTAAATAAAGTTGATTTTATTCTTTATATACCTACCTTCGTACATGTGATCATGCCATTTTGAACCTCTAATTATGTATATAAAACTTGCACAAAAGTTACCTCGATAGAGAACTTTGAAAACAATAAATCATTATAAAAAGTATACACAGCAATTTTTTTAGTAAATATTAACTGATAAAGATGAGACCTCTATTGAAACTATGTCCAATGAATACTTAAGGGCCTTTTACACAAAACTTTACCGTAAAACCGTTAACGATCCTGATTTTTACGGTTATCGATTCACTCTTTCAATATAATAGCGCTTTCTAACTATAGCCGTATTTCATTCGGGAGCTTTATAGTATAACGGTTTATTAGGGTTTTATAAACACTTTTATGTTTTAAATCCGATTAATTTATTTAGGTACATAATACTTTTGTTGTGTTGTAAATTTATCATAAAATCTGGTGAATACATAATTATAATGTATTAGGAGATGCCGCTGTCCGCATATTTTTTTTTCAACCGGGTATTTGAATTTGAATTTTGAGAAATCCATCACTTTTAGGTTTACCATCCGACAAATTTCATTGACCGTAATCCCGTATTGTGGGCTCTCTGCGTGCTAATGACGACTCATTATTTGTGTCCGGCGTGCGTTCGGCGTTCACTCTTCAGCAAAGACATATTTATTTCTGCATTTTGGTTGTTTACATCACTTACACAAGTCAAAACCCTATTCTAGATGATGCCGGCTTTTCCTAGCAAATTGACTTTTTGAGAAGGAAGGCCGAAACAAATTCAGTCATTGGTTATTTTTCTGTAATTTCAATTGCTTTATTTTCTTGATATTTTAAAGTCCAGACAAAATAGGTTTAGTGTGCGAGTACAATGCACGATATTGTCTGACGTTTTTGACTGACTCAGTCCAGGTACCTACGAAGTGTGCGCCGGGCGCACGCCGAACGCACACTCGAGGAACGCGCATGCTCAATATGAGGGGACCCTTAAGGATCTTCCTCTATGCATTTTATAGGTAACACAACATATGTATATGACAAACTTAAACAACAGCCATAACTCAGGAATTTGTAAGTTTTAAACAAACAGACAGAATCTTTGTATCAACTTTACCCACCCAAAGGGACGACAACCTAACTTTAACCTCAAAGTAAACGAACTCAACCAAGTCAACTCAACCTTTAGTTCCTATACATGTAATTGACAAAGAATTTTAAATCTTATTAATAAGGAGCAAGATTAAAAATTCTGTGAAAAAGCTTTCCAATTTTGTATGAGTTTTCTTCTGGTTGTGATACTCTTCTAGTGAATTATGGAAAAGCAATAAATAAAATGTAAATAAATATTAAACAAATGTATGTACGACTGTATAATTGTATTCATAAATACGGAGATAACTATTTGACCGCCATGTTAAACATCAAAATCTGACTTTAAATTCTAACTTAAGGCGCTTACCCACTGCTTATTTCGTGACGCTAAAATTATCGTTAGAAGACTGTTTTCTATCGAATCAATTATCAGTGCAAAAAAGTGGACCACAGTAGGTAATTAAGCATGTCACAAAAGCCACGACGCGCGGTTACTGTCATAGACATAGTGGGATCGCGTCCTTACAATAAGATAATCAGTGACAATTCTGTATTTTTGAAAGAAAACAGTTATAGTATCTTGGCGGTCAGATGGTGAATAAAATAGTAGGTATGTGTAAGGAAATGTATGCTCAGCGTGTACCTAGTTTTATAGAAATTAGATTAGTTACTAAAGACGAAAATATTGCTCAGCGTTTTATGTTGTATATTTATTTAGACTGCTATTTGTATTGTTGAATTTACTTTTTTGTCACAAATAACTCTTTGGTACGAATTTTATGGAAACTGTCAAGTTCTTCAGTGCTTGCCTTGTTGGTCTAGTGCTTCCCTGACTGCTATACCTGGTCGCTCTGTTACCAACTAAGACTAATCTTGTGTGATGTGAACTATTCGTTTCTGTAATCCATTGCTGGATATATCCAGGCCTCTCCAATGGCATGCCACCGAGCTCAATTTTAGACTCTTTGTGCTCAGGCGTTGCCAGCCATTTTGCATAGGCCTCCGTGGTCCAATGGATAGCGAATGCGACTGCTGATCGGAGGTTCCGGGTTCGATTCCCGGGTCAGGCAAAAGTGTTACTGGGGTTTTCCAAATACTCAGCAGCAGCCCGGAGTCTGGTGATGTGCCCGGTAAAGGCAATAGGCTCGCCCCCGATTACGTGGGACCTAAAAATTCATGGCGAAATCTGGGTGTAATATTTACACCTCTGCCTACCCCTTCGGAGATACAGGCGTGAGACTATAAAAAAATAAATAATAATAATAAATATATGTATGTATGACATCGCGACGCGACTCCTTGAAAATGCCAAATTATTATAATTAACAAAGCTCTCAATCTATTTTCCCTGTGGTGCGATATACTTTACAGAAAAAACACGCAAAAAACATCTCAAACACTAATTATAGTGCAGTGAAAATGGCTTGTCAGAACCTAATATAACCACTTATTTATTCAATTCTAAAGCCGTTGTTAAGTTAAACCGATACCCAAAACCGCTGCCCCATTTTCTCCTTGATGAATAGCGAAGCAATATATTTACGAGCCTCTGTAACGATTGTACGGGGAAACGAAAACATGCCGGTTATGCCGTAGTTGATAGTGTGTGGTGTACATACATACATAGACTCATGCCTGTTTCCCCGCATTAAACGCCCACTTTTCGCCAGTGTTTTGATCCCACGTAATAGGTGGCGAGCCTATTGCCGCTTATCGGGATATTTTGTTTGCCGGAGCCTCGTCCGTTGATCGGCAGGTGCACCATTTGCAGGTGAGGTTGGCTTGGGACCCTAAGTTCTTGGTGGTAACCCTAAACACCCACATAATGTGAAACGGAACATGTGTGGTGTAATGAATAAAAAAGTATAAATATTTCTGCCTGTGTCGCTCAATAGTGATATTAACATCTACGAAGGAGAGACAGGAGTATATAGGAGTAATTCAGAATTCCTACTCTGATAACTCAATGCTAGCAAGTTGATCGTTGTTTTAAAATTCAATTAACTAACACTAGAATTTCATAAAAAACAAGTAAGTATGTATTTAAAAGTTTAATGAAAACTTGATCTTATTGAGAACTTGATCAGGATCCAGAATCACTAAGCCAGCAGCCCAATCTATATCCCAGCCACTCAACAATATAAATTATTCAACTAAACTACCATATAAGCTTGCTTTTAAAAATCCCTTAAGACGCTTCCAGCATACTCAGAACAATTAAACGACTCGGTCAAACGCGACACTGCCAAAATGTATTTTGGACTTATACACTTGATAGCATAAAAAATCAATTCCAATACATTATTCAACTCCTTTATAAGAAAAATATCTTAAACTAGCTGTTTCCCGCGGTTTCATCCGCGTCCTGAAGGAACTTCTTCGCGTACCCGGTTAATTTATAGCTTATGTTACTACTTGGTACATCAGCTATCCGCCAGTGAAAGTCCCGTCAAAATCGGTGCAGCCGTTCCAGAGATTAGCGAGAACAAATAGACAGACAGACAGACAAAAATAGTAAAATAAATCATTTCGGTATATGTACCGGGTATACATCCATAGGCATTTAGTAAAAAGCGGTTATATTAATATTACAAACAGACACTCCAATTTTATTTATGCGTATAGATATTGAGTCCACCATCCGTGCCCAGTGGAGTAAAGTTACAATAGATAACGTCAAATAATAGCGACAGTGCAGGTCTCATTCAACAAGGTTTTACTCTCCCACCTGCTTCGTTACCAACAGATAAACGACTCAATATCGACTTTTATTTATTGTCGGATTGTTTTCGAGTGCAGATAATGCCTTGTGAAATATGTGGGGTGTTGAAGTTTTAAAAGAATTGTTTGCAATTAATGGCACAAGTGTCTTAGATAGATAGTGAGATTCATTTGGAGGAAATAACTACTTCGTGATTCTTAAGTTGTATTTTCTTACGACTGATATAATCTACTGCTGAAATAGAATAAAGAAAACTGAGCGATTTTATCATTTTAGATGCTAATATACTTTCCTAGCTTCGCGATGGTCTTCAATTATTATCATTCAGGACGTCACCTGTCTGCCATTTAAATGTACACTACAATTGCCAGCTCTGAAAAGTGTAACATAGTTACAATATATTATGAAATTTTCTTTAGCAGCACGCCGTCTCAAACATTAGTAAGGTTACCGATTGGAAGGCTTTAGACCTGTATTTTTTTTTTTTTTTCAATTTATGCAGTTTCATCGGTAATCACGACTAGTGTCCATACTTGTAAGATGTATTAGCAGTTTTTACAATCGTCATTATTGTAATTATGTCATTAATGATCAGACAATGTTTTTTCCATGATGCTTTTCAGCCCATAACGAACGTCAAAATTATTTGTTATTTGTACATTCTCATCCACTTTTGGCAGAACAGAAAATAATTTTATACACTGTCATTTTAATACTTTCTTTTATATACTGTCATATGAATACTTCATTTTATATACTCTCATTTTAATGATATTTGCCCTTAGCTCACACATTCCATTATTTAAGAGCCAGTCCTGTAATACTCTAGTCAAACTTATGTGTTAACGCCAAAGATAAGTTTAATGTAAATATTAATTGTAAATAAAATGTATAAATGTTAGAAAAATAAAGTTGTATTTATTGATGTTGAAATAAATGGTACATCATGTGTTTTGTCGTTTTATTTGGTGGCTTAAGGTCAAAGTCAAATTATTTATTTGTGAACATAGGTAATACAAGTTGTTATAACATAATAATAAGATGGTTCTTCTATATTTTGCTTTAGAAAGCATACAAATATTAACATCTTAAATATATTGAAAATCATAAATAAAATAATGATTGTCAAAATACATGAATAAATTATTAAAATAGGAATAAATCGGAGCTAATAATAAATCTAGAATTGTTATATTGCAATACATATTATATTAGCATACGTGACTGGTAAATTCCTCGGGCGGAACGAAGACGGGACGGCTATTAATTTTTTTCTTTACAATGGTTCAGAATATCTAATAGGGACCAAATCGTATTCAGACACAGTTGTTATTTATTATATGTTGCTGTCGTCTGAAATACAGGGACATACACCTAGTTCAGTGGACAGAGTTTTCTTAAAATGTGATTTTTTTTATAAGCCTTGTTATTACTGATTTTAAAGTGTGATATGTTTTGGAACAATAAAGAATATTATTAATCTTATTATTTGTTTCACGTAGAGCTTTACTTACTAAGACCAACATTCTAACATATATACTAACTGTGGTAATAGCACTGCATATTAAAAATTATCTATTGCCGTCCCTTTCCGTCCGTGTTTCTCGCCACGTGTATTTTATTGCTTTATTTTTAAATGCTACGATGTTAAGAGATCGTCCCGTTCTGTCCGCCACGAGAAAATCTCGTCACGTATGCCCAGGTGATTTCTGTCTAAGACCTTTAGTCAGAAATGGACTGGGCATGCCCTGCGGGTTATTCGTGTGGTGCCATGACCACGAGACATCGATGAACATCGCTGTGGATTTAGTGAATAAGTGGGTAAGTCTCTAAAGCTTGTAAGAGAAACGCACACACATGCCTGCCTCTAGTGACAAAGGATGAGCTTGCCATTTGGATTATAAGTTGGTGTTGTTCTCGCTGTCTGGTCAAATTATAATCATCATCAGCCCTTTATACTGTCCCACTGCTGGGCACGGGCCTCTTCCCATTATGAGAAGGGTAAGGCCATAGTCCACCACGCTGGCCAAGTGCGGGTTGGCAGACTTCACATGTCTTTCGAGAACATTATGGAGAACTCTCAGACATGCAGGTTTCCTCACGATGTTTTCCTTCACCGTTTAGCAAGCGATAATTAACAATTTAATTATCGAATAATAAATAAATCGGTAATACGCACATAACTCCGAAAAGTCATCGGTGCGCGCCTTGGATTCGAACTCGGACCCTCTGCGTAGCACTCGTAGCAGTCTGTCGGTCTCTCCACTAGGCTATCGCTGCATAATGGATGGCTCAAAAGATATGCGGGCACTGGTACCTGGTACATACATAGTGGCTGAAATCCGAACCCACCGTAGCAAGGCAAAAAAACAATGGCTCTTTTAAAAACAAACAACATCTGTCATCCTTGATTAAAAATTCTAACTCCAACAACGATCCAACTCAATCTATAAAACGTCAATGGAATCGAAACTATTCGAGCCGGACCAATCAATGTATGCCCTTGGATAACCAATAAAAATTAAACTCGACCAATTACCTCTGACCCCCGGCTTTCTGTTTGATTGAAAATCCCCGGTAATGAAACGTATGGGTCGTTACAATGCAGGGGCCAATTCATACTGGATTTTACGACTCAAGTAATTGGAGTTTTCTTTGATAAACGTGCACATGAAGTATCGGATGGATTTAATTGGTAAAGCACTCAATGGATACTAACATAGCAAAGGTGGTGGAAAATACGAATAAGATTTCTGTTTTCTTTTTTAGAGCAAGCTAAATCACTATGGAAGATTTATGGAATACTAGACAATGCCCGCGGATATAGCCGCGTTATTTAAGGCTACTGCTCTGCTCCCGTCGCTCATAGCGTGATGTATATAGCCTATAGCCTTCCTCGATAAATGGGCTATCTAACACTGAAATTTTCAAATCGGACCAGTAATTCCTGAGATTAGCGCGTTCAACCAAACCAACAAACTCTTCAGCTTTATATATTAGTATAAGATTCCTCAATGGACAACATTGAGGAATCTTAAGATTCCTCAATGTTGTCCCTGTCATCAGTCTACAGAAATCTATTATTTTTTTACCACTTCTGCTAAGTATAGGCCTCTACAATAGTACGTCACTGAGCTTGATTTTAGACTTTTTCTACCTAGCCGCTGTCAGACATTTCTCATATAACTAACGAAGCGACTTTTTTAAAACGTCATATTGTTTTTATAATTAACAAAGCTCTCAACCTATTTTCCTTGTGCCACAACATAGTTGTCAGAAAAAATAAGAACAGAGATCTCAAAAACTAATACGCCATCGCAAAATGGCTTGTCACGGAATCTAAAATACGATTTATTTTTCAATTCTAAACCCGTAGTTAAATTAAATCGATACCCAAAACCCCTGCCCCGTTTTCTCCTTGATAAATAGCGAAGCAATATATTTACGAGCCTCTGTGACGATTGTACGGGCAAATGAAAATATGGCGTTTATCCCGCTGTTGATAATCTGTGGCGTCATAATTAAAAATAACATAAATACTCTTGTCTCTGTCACTAAATCGATTAAAACAAGAATTAAGAAAAAGAACAAAGAACATTAGAATTTAGTAAGATACAGGTATCTACTACACATCCGTGTAGTGACGGATCAAGAATACGGAATGTCACCACCCCATATCGTCCCATGGGTGTCGTAAGAGCCGACAGAAGGAGCATATTATGCAGAGAACAGCACAGTAAGAGAAGGAAAACTTGATACAAACCCTATACCAACCCGTTTGGCCAGCGTGGTATTATAGTAGGCCAATTCTTTCTTTCAAAGGAGAGGCCTAGTCCAGCAGTGGACTGTTAAAGGCTGATGATGAGGTATCTATTTTAAAATTTATTCAAAACTATACTTCGCACGCGGCGCTTCTCTCGTAAATTATATACCTAAACCTTTCTCAGGAAGCACTATTCTACATACATACATAGACTCACGCCTGTTTCCCCGAAGGCGTAGGCAGAGGCATATTAAACGCCCACTTTTCGCCAGTGTTTTAAGCCCACGTAATAGGTGGCGAGCCTTTTGCCGCTTATCTGGATATTTTGTTTGCCAGAGCCTCATCCGTTGATCGGCAGGTGCACCACTTGCAGGTGAGGTTGGCTTGGGACCCTAAGTTCTTGGTGAGAACCCTATGCACTATTCTATTGTTCTAAAAAATCATCCGCTAGTTTTTAAGTTCTATTGGTGAATTAGTGAAAACCGTCCAAAAGCGAGTTAGAAACTTTTTGAGTTAATCGCATTCATACAAACAGGGTGGATGGGGTCAATGATGTTACAAAGGTAAAAATAAGTAGATATGTTATTGGCGTACCAAAAGCAGGACGCTTAACATAAGCCAGTTGGCAAGTCTGTCATATGAGTGTGTGACGTCGCGAGCCGGCGTCAAAGTGAAACTGACACATCTTGTCAACCGAAAATATGGAGTTATCGATGTGTGCGTTAGTGTACCGTTTCTACAGATTGATTACTACGTAGGTAATGTATCTACCTTATTCTTGTAATATCATTGGATGGGGTCGTCATTTAGACACCTCTATTCTCGTCTAGGGAGCTTACCCGTGACCACGACAGTAATAAACCTCTCGAAACGCCGGCAATAAAAATTTAGTTTAATTAATTTAGCTTTAAAAAGCTCGTTTACGTCATTAAAACCTTAAATAAACTTGTATGACTTTAGATACACTCCTTTTAGATTCGCTTATTATTTCGCTTCAATTTATCCAAGGTATACAACCAAGGAACTCAGAGTTTGAATTCCCATTACAGTGGGAATACAATAGTGACGTGACCTGCTACGTCGCTATTGTGTCGCGTTATCGAAAACAACTTTGTTGCACTCTGTTGTCGATATTACCGATGGAGAGTTGAGGAAATAGCTTTGTTGTTGTATTGAGATAAATAAGAGGATGATTGGTATTTGTGAATGTATTTTAAATACTTCTGTTTTCAGACATTTGATCACCTTTTATCCAGTTCTGTTCCAATATAGAGATAGGATAGAATAAGCAAAGTCATAACAGGCTAAGCCTATGCGAGTAAACGGATAACTTATCATCATATCTAAATATTCCTAATTGCCTGCATGTATATACTCGTACGTAGATACATCCTCAATAAAGGCTTATTATAAACAAATACACAGCCGATATTAGAATAATTTTTATTATGCATGTCATGCACATGACATGTGCGTAGTTCCGTCGCAGAGCGTCTTACGCTTAGCTAAACATAGAACAAATCAGAACAAATACTCTTGTTCGTCACACAAAGATTAATCCAGGATGGGACAATTCATGACGGAATTGTGTAGCATTCAGGATCCAGAACCACTAAACTAGCAGCCCAATCTATATCCCAGCCACTCAATAATTTACTCAAATAAAATACCCAATATCCTTGCTTTAAAAAATCTTTTAAAACCCATCTGTCAACCTCAAAACAATTAAGTAACTTGGTCACCCGCCAAATGATTATTATTGATTCCAATTCATTATACCACTCCATATTATGAAATCTATCGGTCCCATTGAGCCTGCCATCCGTGCCCATCCGTTGGAGCAAAGTTATCTACTATAGATAACGACAAACAATAGCGACAGTGCAGGTCTCATTCAACGAGGTTTTAGGCTAAGAACTCACGGAGCGATTTTCACCCGCGACCGCCGCGGTTGCGGGCCCGCAGCTTCTGTAGAATGCAGATATATATGTAAATAATTAAAGCACAACTCACGACGCGTTTTACGCCCGCGGTGTGCGCGGTTATTTGCGGTTCCCGCTGCACCGGCGGGCAACTAGTGGAATAGTGCGGGCCGCGGTCAACCGCAGCCTCGGCGGGTGGCGCCCGCGCGCTCTGCGGTCGGTTGGCAGGCCGCGGTTGCGGGCGAGGGGCAGAAAATCAACGTCATTTTGCACCAGCCAGTGACTTGCGGCATCGTTACAAATGTTTGTGCATGTTTAAAATTAAACACAAACATTATAAAATGGATATTGAAATCGATCTACTAATGATCGTTTTACTGCCCGTCTTGTAACCGCCCGCAGACGTGGCGGGCGATGATCGCAGCCGCGACGACTGCGTAACCGCGCAAATAACCGGTCTAGTGAGTTTAGAAATAAAACCGCAGTTCCAGCGCCGCGGCGGTCGCGGGTGAAAATCGCTCCGTGAGTTCTTAGCCTTAATCTCCGACTTGCTTCGTTACCAACAGATAAACGACTCAATAGCACTCACTTTAAGACTTTTAACCTTTTATTTATTGTCCGATTGTTTTCGAGTGCAGTTAATGCTTTGTGAAATATGTGGGGTTAAAGTTTTAAAGGAATTGTTCGCATTAATGGCACAAGTGTCTTTTCGAGCTAAATAGCTCGATTCATTTGGAAGAAATAGTCGGTGATTCTTTAGTGGTATCTTCTTTCGATTGATATAATCTACTCCTGAAGTAAAATAAAGAACACAGCGGTTTTTAATCATTTTTAGATGATACAATCTTTGTTCAAAAAATTGTTTAAGTTACCTCGCTTCACTATTGTTTAAATCATCATTCAAGGGGTCACTTGTCTGCTATAAGTTTGCACTACGATCGCCAGCTCAGAAAAGTATAACTAAGTTGCAATATATTATGACATTTTCTTTAGCAGCACGGAACCTCAGACATTACCGATTTGAATGCTTCCGGACTTGCATTTTACTATTTATTGTTGAATTTATTCAGTCAAATCGAAAGTCACGAGTAGTGATATGTGGCCACACTTGTAAGATAATAATATTCTAATATATAATAATAATAACTTTAACCCCTCCGGGACAGCCGTTATCTCATCATGAGACTAACGCAATCTCAGCGAGCAGAGTTACAGCTTTCAACCATCACCTTCATCGTGTAATATAAACAAAAAATGTATCACAAGATAAAAATAAAGCTTACAACCGCAGGGCAGCTTTGTGGCGAGCTGAATGTGTGTGGCGACACTGAGGTCCCGAATGCTTCAGAGTCGATTAGGGCCTCGTCTCCGGCTTGCCTTTATTGGCTGGCCGGAGTGGATTTCCAAGAGTGCCCGCAGGACTCTCAACTCTGGCTTGCCTTGGTCGGCCGGCCAGAGGGAAGCTGCAAGAGCTATTAGCTCGGGGTTGGAAGTGTCATTCTCAAGGGCGTAACTACGGGGAAACCCGCTCCGGGCCTCCGTTATCACGAGGCCCGCGATGGCGAAACCGGTGCCGCACCGCTCGACACCCCTAGCCACTAGCACCGGTGTTGCCCTCTGGCTGCCTTTATGGCAGAGTTTGTTTGCTTTGGGCGGCTGTTTAGAGAGGGCCCATCTAGTGAGTTGGCGAGTCACCACCTGCCAAGCGGATGGATGCTATAGGAGTATCACTGGCGTTTGTTATCCATAGTCCATTTTCAGTCCATTAAACACCAATCCAACTAAATTAGGCTCCACATCATTACAATAGTCCTACATGTGCTGCGGCTAGTCCATAGCTGTACTCAGTAGTGCAGTTGTGGAGGCTCCGCGGCATGTGTCCAATCCCATTTTAGATTAAAGTTCTCTTCGGGCTCTGGGCCTCTGCACGTTGGATCCATATCCCCGTGTAAGCCTCCCAAAGGACCGGTTATTCTTCTAAGACCGTGTTAGAAGAATAACCGTGAAAAAGAGACACATAATAATAATATTCTACCACATTCACACAACACCATCTACTACGGAATTCAATTTTCGATCTTTAGAGAGATCTGTAGATTTTAGATTCGTTTTTGACATAAGCTCCATACAAAATACGTCAAACACGAATCTCAAATCTCAAAATCCATGTATGGATCGAATATTGAAAATGGCCGCTAGTCCCAAACTAAGCAGAGCTTGTACTATGGGTACTAGATAATGGATAAACATACATATATTACTTTTTTTTGTAAATACATACATATTATACATAGAAACACCCAGACCAAGACAGACATCCATGTTCATGCACACAAATGTTTGACTTGAGCGGGAATCGAACCCGCGACCTTCAGCTTAGCAGTCGCTTACACGCAACCAGTCGTCGAGAGATGTATTAGCAGTTTTTTACAATCGTCTTCAATTTCGTAATTATATCTTTAATGATCAGACACTGGTTGTTTATTTCATTCGAGCCTATGGGCTCGAATGAAATAAACAACCAGTGTCGTTATGACGTTCTTTAGATAATACAGTTATTGTTATTTGTAAATTTTCATCCACTTTTGGCAGAACAGAAAAGGTTTCTTTTCCATACTGTTATTTTTATACTTCCTTTTATTTTCATTTAGGTAATCTGTTAATATACTTACTGTTAATTTATTTTCATTTAGGTAATCTGTTAATATACTTACTGTTAATTTATTTTCATTTAGATAATCTGTTAATATACTTACTGTTAATTTATTTTCATTTAGGTAATCTGTTAATATACTTACTGTTAATTTATTTTCATTTAGGTAATCTGTTAATATATTTACTGTTAATTTATTTTCATTTAGGTAATCTGTTAATATACTTACTGTTAATTTATTTTCATTTAGGTAATCTGTTAATATACTTACTGTTAATTTATTTTCATTTAGGTAATCTGTTAATATACTTACTGTTAATTTATTTTCATTTAGGTAATCTGTTAATATACTTACTGTTAATTTAGTATTACGTTACAAATTTGCCCTCAGCTTACACATTCCTTCATAGAAGAACCAGTCAGTAAATATTAATTGTAAGTAAAATGTATAAATGTTAGAAAAATGAAGTTGTAAGTACTTACCTATTTATTGATGTTGAAATAAATGGTACATCGTGTTTGTCGTTTCATTTCGTTCTAAGATTTGGCAGAAAGGCACTGGGCATGCCCGGTTAGTATCCGTGATTCGCAAGGCCCTAACACGAGACATCGATGGACACGGCGTTGGTTTTGGCGAGCCGCCCTTATATGGACGCGGCGAGGCATATGGCATGGGGAATATGAGACACGGATACTCATCCCCTCTGCCTGCCTCTAGTAGCGGAGGATGGACCTGCAATTTGGATTTCAACAATTAAAACAAATAAACACAGGCTACGCATTTTGTATAAAGCTATGAAATATTTATAACATGGAAAGGAACTTATAAGTTGGTGTTGTTATCTCTCTCTAGTCAAATTTCAATGGAAAAGCTCAAAAGACATGCGGGCACAGGTGTCTGAAATCCTAAAACATCATAGCCAGGCAAAAAAGAACTGGCTTTTTTTTAAAACTAACACTACTGTCATCATTGATTAAAAAATCTTATTCCAACAACGATTCAACTCAATCTATAAATCTTTACAATGGAATCGGAACTATTCGAGCCGGACCAATCAATGTATGCCATTGGATAACCAATAAAAATTAAACTCGACCAATTACCTCTGACCCCCGGCTTTCTGTTTGATTGAAAGTCCCCGGTAATGAAACGTATGGGTCGTTACAATGCAGGGGCCAATTTATACTGGATTTTACGAGCCAAGTAATTGGAGTTTTCTTTGATAAATGTTCGGCGAAGTATCAGGTGGATTTAATTGGTAAAGAACTCAATGGATACATGAAAATAGCAAAGGTGGTGGCAAATACGAATAGGATTTCTTTTTTCATTTTTGGAGCAAGCTAAATCACCATGGAAGATTTATGGAATATTCCCCAAGCTTGTCGCTGTCATCAGTCTACAGAAATCCATTATTTTTACCACTTCTGCTATATACACTTCTGCTTTAGTACGCCATTGACCTTGATTTTAGGCTTTTCCTACCTAGCCGCTGTCAGACATTTCTCATATACCTAACGAAGCGACTTTTTAAAACGTCATATTGTTTTAATTAACAAAGCTCTCAATCGATTTTCCCTGTGCCACAACATAGTTCTAGAAAAAAATAAGAACAGAGATCTCAAAAACTAATACGCCATCGCAAAATGGCTTGTCACGGAAGCTAAAATACCTACCATTTATTTTTCAATTCTAAACCCGTTGTTAAATTAAATTGATACCTAAAACCGCTGCCCCATTTTCTCCTTGATAAATAGCGTAGCAATATATTTACGAGCCTCTGTAACGATTGTACGGGGAAATGAAAACATGGCGTTTATCCCGCTGTTGATAGTCTGTGGCGTCATGAATAAAAATAACAAAAATACTGTTGTCTCTGTCACTAAATCGATTAAAACATTTAAGGAGGATTGTCAGAGGTGTATAGCATTCATTTTTACTCTGAAATGTCAAGTGCTTGCAAGTCTATTATTGTCCAAAAATTAAATTAACCAACATTAGAATTTAGTAAGATACAGGTATCTATTTTAAAATTTATTCAAAACTATACTTCGCACGCGGCGCTGCTCTCGTAAATTATACACTTAAACCTTTCTGAAAAAGCACTATCTATTGTATTAAAAATTCATCCGCCAGTTTTTAAGTTCTATTGAGGAATTAGTGAAAACCGTCCAAAAGCGAGTTCGAAACTTTTTGAGTTAATCGCATTCATACAGACAGGATGGATGGGGTCAATGATGTTACAGAGGTAAAAAGAAGTAGAAAATGTTATAGGCGAACCAAAAGCAGGGAACTTAACATAAGCCAGTTGGCAAGTCTGTCATATGTGTGTGTGACGTCGCGAGCCGGCGTCAAAGTAAAACTGACACATCTTGTCAACCGAAAATAAAAGAAAATATGGAGTTATCGATATGTTCTTAGTGTACCGTTTCTACGGATTGATTACTACGTAGGTAACGTATCTACCTTTTTCTTGTACTATCATTGGATGGGATACTTCAATTAGACACCTCTATTCTCGTCTAGGGAGCTTACCAATGACCACAACAGTAATAAACCTCTCGAAGCGCCGGCAGTAAAAAGTTAGTTTGATTAACTTAGCTATTAAAGCTAAATTAATTAAACTAACTTTTTAGTCTCGTTCTCGCTTTTTAAGCTCGTTTACGTCATTTAATCCTCTTGAATAAACTTGTATGACTTCAAAAACACTCCTTTTAGTTTCGCTTATCTATACATTATATTTTTATTCGCTTAGCTATAAATAAAATTGGAGTGTCTGTTTGTGATATTAAAATCACCGCTTTTTCTAAATGCATATGGATCATCGATATATATGTACAAATGTCAATGATATGGATGTACACGTACATGCAAATGGCATGTGCGTAGTTGCAGTCGCAGAGCGTCTTACGTTTAGCTAAACATAGAACAAATACCCGTGTTCGTCACACAAAGATTAATCTAGGATGGGACAATTCATGACCGTATTGTGTACCTAGTTCTCAAGATCCAAAAACACTAGGCTAGCAGCCCAATCTATATCCCAGCAACTCCATTGTTCTTCTTCCATTTAAGAGCTAGGTAGCTCTTGTCGGTGGAGCAATTGCCATTGGCTTCGGTTTTCTGCCTTTTCTTTGACCTCTTGATACGACCCGACTCCAACTTTTTCCTTCAGCTGTGTCACATAAGTACGTCGGGGCCGTCCTCTTCCTCTTCTTCGTTCGATTTTGCCTTCCAGTATTATTTTGAAGAAGTTGTCGTGTCGTATCAAGTGGTCAATCATCTTCCCTCTCTTTTATTTGAGTGAATTAGCAACTCCATAATTCACTCAAATAAACTACCCAATATCCTTGCTTTTAAAAATCTCTTGAAACCCTTCTGTCATCCTCAGAACAATTAGGTAACTCGGTCACCCGTCAAATGATTATTGATTCCAATTCATTATACCACTCCATATTACGAAATCTATCGGTCCCATTGAGCCTGCCATCCGTGCCCATCCGTTGGAGCAAAGTTATCTACTATAGATAACGTCAAACAATAGCGACAGTGCAGGTCTCATCCAACGAGGTTTAACTCTCTGACTTGCTTCGTTACCAACAGATAAACGACTCAATAGCAATCACTTTAAGACTTTAACCTTTTATTTATTGTGGGATTGTTTTCGAGTACAGATAATGCCTTGTGAAATATGTCGGGTTAAAGTTTTAAAGGAATTGTTCGCAATGAACGGCACAAGTGTCTTTTTGAGCTAGATAGCGATTGGAATAATAAATAAAAATGAAAAAATTAATCATTTGGAAGAAATAGTCGGTGACTCTTTAGTGGTATCTTCTTTCGACTGATATGATCTACTGCTGCAATAAAATAAAGAACACAGCGGTTTTTAATCATTTTTATAGATATTTTCTTGGGTTTACGCGAATGTTACACATTGAAATTAAACTACAGTTTACGGATTTTATCGCGTTATATTGGATTCACTTGTTATTACATTTAAACCGAATGATCTAGAAACTACATTTTTATTACTAGCCAACGTTTCGAATTCTTTACATGATTCATGTTCACGGCTGACTGAGGTGATATTTGTCTTTGTCTTGAATTTTAAAGTTATCTCAAATTACTCGAACATTTTTTAACTATTGGTGTTACAATCTATGCAGAATGTGCTCACTGTGTCTTGATGTCTTCTGGTGACTTTGTCCTTCTTGGGTTTCATCACAGCATCGTTTTAATGTTGTATCGATTTCACTTAAAATCGATTTAAAATGTGCAGCTCTGCTTTTGTCTTTGGCTGTGACAGTTAGATGCTACAGAATATTTCTGTGTTTTGATGTCAATCTGACATAATTTCATTTGATAATTCAAACGTACAGTCGCGGTCTGAAAGTGTTTACCACCTTAAGGCTTATTTATTTATTTATTTATTTATGTAGTACAACTGCTCACTTCACTTACAGTTGCCCAAAACGTGTAGTGAGCCATTACATTTAGATAGGTACATAATATAAGGTAACTTAATTTCTAATAGTTGAAATGACTATGAAGTCATTTGACACGAAAAATACATTTTACATACAATTAAAAACATATACAGTTTGATGACAAATATGTCCACATCCGGATATTTAACAATTATATTATTGAGCAGTGTGAGTGCCTGAGTAGTAGGCGCGTACTGCGCTGTGCAGGTTCGTACCTGTGGCGCGGCGAGTAGGCGCCGCGAGCGCAATCGCGTATATTGGTTCGGTGCTGAGATCGAACAGCGAGACAACGTATTAGGGTCATCTATTTCATTATGTAGCAGTAAAAAATAATGTAAAACTAATTTACATTTACGACGCAGTCTTAGTGTGTCGAGGCCTACCATACCAGACACGAAAAGAGACGGATATAAATGAGGGTAAAAGCCATACAACTTTTTGTACAAAAACCGTGCAAATTTACGTTGTACGCGTTCAATCATCGTAATATACTTCTCTTCATGTGGATCCCAGATTACGGAATTATATTCCAGAATACTGCGGACAAAAGCGAAGTACAGCAAAACGATAGCACACCTGCTCTGAAAAGGAATTGACTGCCTCATCACAAATCCCAATGCTTTTAAACTTTGGTTACAAATCGTAGAAATGTGCGAATTAAATGTTAAACATGTATCCAAAGTTACACCTAAGTCTCGTATTTGGCTGACTCGCTCCAACCGGTCACCAGAAATATTATAGTCGTATGTGAGTGGCGAGCGAGAACGAGTAAATGTTACTGTCTTACACTTACTAACATTAAACTCCAAGCGGTTTTGTTCAGCCCAAGCCACTACCCTATCGATATCGCGCTGGAGCGCGTCACAGTCTGCTGTGCTACCGATTCCCAAGAATAGCTTCAGGTCATCAGCAAACATTAAACACTGAGCAGATCTGACAACGCTCGGCAAGTCATTCACCATGATCAGGAACAGAGTAGGTCCCAAGACACTGCCCTGACTGACACCAGAACGAGTGTCATACGAGTTAGACCGGTACTTGCCTAATTGCACATATTGAGTACGATTAGAAAAATAGCTAGTGAATAAGTCGAGGAGTTTAGGAGCGAAACCAAAAGCGGATAACTTCTGCAACAAGAGATCATTCTGGACTAGATCAAAAGCTTTTTGAAAATCAAAATATGTTGCGTCAACTTGCCTTTTATGATCCATTTCCGCAACACAATAGTCAACAAAATTGATTAAATTAGTGGAAGTCGATTTGCCCACTCTAAACTCGTGCTGGCACTCGCTCAGTTGTTGTTTGATCTGTCTGGTGATATGATTATTTATGATATACTCACATAACTTATAATTGCATGAACACATCAATGACACAAGGACGACGATATTGTACTAGGCTAGGACCAAGTCATCCTAGGTACTAGGCAACCAATCTATGATAACATACGTTGCGTAGCAACTGGTGTCAATAACGATTTATTATTCCTCATTTATAATAATTATACGTTCATTTAATTACAAGCGTGATATTTACACTGAAACTAAAATATTTGTAGTCTTCAAATAATCTTATTTTAAACTTGATATTTACGATTTTGGTATTTGTAATTAATAAGTTTATCAAATGACTTTTACATTGACAGATTATAATGAAAGGGAAGGCGAAAATATGACATCCTGAATATAAAACCTTTTTGAAAAAAATACAATATTTATATCGTCTAGCGTAAGACTGCCTCGTTGGTCTAGCCGCAGCGGTAGTGCATACGACAGCTGATCATGAGGTCTCGGGTTCGATTCGCAGGTCGGGCTCGGAAAATGTTGCTAAGGTTTTCTGTTAAGAATTTCTTAGTGACAATTTATTAGGAAATTCTGTCAAGAAATTCTTAATAATTAGCCCGAAGTTGGCGGTGTTTCACCCCCGTGCATCAGAAAGCACGTTAAGCAGTCCTGGCTGTCATGATCTATGGCAGTCATTAGTGGAAAGTCAGTGTCCTTTTTGTTGACTTTAATGGCATGGTGCCTGTAGTGGAGCCCCGCGTGGTGCAAAGCACGTCGAATTGTCCGAGAACACACATTATACAGCTCAGCTCAATTTTGGACCGTTTGCCTTATTTACGTGGCGGTTAGTACTGGCCGACGTCCTGAATTGCTCCTGTGATCTGTAATTTGCCCTCCTTCGCCGTGACGCCGAATCCAAAACCTCACAGTCCATCGAGATATGTTTAATTCCCGTGAAATAGCACTTATATTTAAGCCATCTTCATGAAGCAGTATTATTTCAGCTCTTTGTTGCACCGTTAAACTTGCCATTTTATTACGATAAGTAAGTGTTTTTATAATAATATCAAAATACAGAAGTTTTACAGCAAAATAAATGCAATTCTGTTATTATGTCAAATTATTTCATCGACCGTGCCGTTGCCGTGTGGTTGACGGCATAGAATACAAGTGTCACCACCCCCTATCTTCGCGTGGGTGTCGTAAGAGGCGACTAAGGGATAACACGATGCAAATACCATCTTTGCGTAGAGACGGAAAACTCGACATCAAACCCTATACGACTGCCTCGTTGGTCTCGCGGCATAAATGTGCGCGTGGGATCGGGAGGTCCCGGGTTCGATTCCTGGGTCGGGCAGTGTTATTGGTTTTTTCTGTCACGAAATTCTCAGTAGCAGCACGGAGTCTGGAAATGTGCCCGGTACGGCAATAGGCTCGCCCTTTATTACGTGGGACTAAAGTATATCTGGCGAAAAGTGGGTGTAGAAATACACCTCTGCTACCCCTTCGGGGATAAAAGGCGTGACGTTATGTATGTATGTATGTATTTCATCGACCTAAAAATATTCATACTCTTTTTGTTAGAATCGATGCCTTACCAATGATTGAAAAGTAATAAGTACTCAGATATAGCATTTTAGACCTTGCTGAACCTAGCGTGACAAAGAATGTAAGTTGAAAAATGGTAAACATTTTGAGACCGCGACCGTACCTACATTGTTTTATTTATTCTTAACTAAAAACGAAAACACCGATATCTTGTTTTTCCGGGTTTCCCGAGTGAAAATAGAATAATTTATAGACTCTGTTACCTACGCCGATTTTTTTGAAATATTTTTTGTTACTGTGCGCTTCAATTTAATTTCAGACATTTCGATGTATGGAGTACTGCCATTGTCCTTTCAGCTTCCTGCGCCCAATAGTTTCGGCTGTAGCGTGTCTGTCAGTCAGTAAGTAACGCAAGGATTTTATATAAGTATTAAGATTTGTGGTAATATTTAATAATATCAATACGATCTTGGCAATTTCCAGGTTAAATTATAGTCTATGGTTATCATCCTTCTAGAGTTGTCCCAGTTGCAACCTTGGGTCGCATACTAGCCTAACCCGATTTGATTTTATATTAGCTTTTCCACGGTGCGACTGCCTGTCTGACTGCCGCAACCCAAAAGGTATCGATATTCCACGGTTCAGACTAGTGTCAGTTTATCCAGAGACACTGACAGCCTGGACTGACGGCTTAGCATGCTCACCTAGGCATTGGAAAAGCGATAATTAATAATATCAATACGCACATGGGGTGTCATGAAGGTCTTTGATTGTCGTAATAGGGAGTCAGTATCTCTGAATAAACTGACATTGGGTTGAAACTGGGATAGCACTAGAGGGACGGTTTCAGGAATTTGGCGTGTGTTGGATCTTCAACTTAGTTCAAAACAATAGATTTGCATTATTTACTACCAGCTCAGGGCTTTCCCTCGTCAGGGTTGTATCGCACAAGGTAGCTTTATGTGCTTTTCTGATGTACAAGCTATTTTTATGTGGTGATAGATTAAGAATCTAATATATCACTACCCCATTTAACTTCGTGGGTATCGTAAGGAGATATTAAGGAAAGTAGGTACAGCAAGCAACTGGTATCTTTAGCAGGACATAGGAAGCGTTAATGCTATTGGGAGGTAAATAAGGAGAGGCCTATGATCAGCAGTGGACTGCAAAAGGCTGTTTCATCATCATCGTTCGTATTTCTAGCGATATCCCGGTTGCATACACACCTCAGAGCCCACGGTCTACTTACTACTCTAGCCAGATATGACCAAATATCAGCTTTGCGAAGGACTGTTTGATGAAGCTAAATCATCAGTTTCAACAAAATCCGCTAGCATCCTTGCTTGAAAGAGGAACAAAGGTCCACCCATCTGCACAAATTTCGCGTCTATAACGTCTTCATTATTTTTCGTGAGAGTCTGTGGCCAATTCTGGTGTCAGAGTTTTCAGACCGCCCGAAGGCCTCCGACATGCGCCAACGATTCTTATCCTCAGATAAGAACCGCAACTGATAGCTTTGCGTACCTTACACGGTAGCGTTCTGATGTAAACTGCCACACGCGGTCACCCATCCAAGTGGTGACCTGTGCCATCGTTGCTTAACTTTGCCGACCTTACGAACGAACCTATTATAAAAGTAATAAGGTTTGTATTGAGTAAACATAACAATCAAGGTCAAGTTTAAGGACGTTATCAAGGTTACAGGAGTGGGTTCGAATCAAAACACGAAAGGCTTGCACTGAACTAATTGTCCTTTCGCGTGCGACCGTAGGTAACCGACTTTGACGTAATTTGGGTTAAATGTTTGACTCTGATTACCTGTGTAAATATAGGCGAACTTTATGTTTTGTTTGAGGTAACTGCATAACGTGGTCTATGATGAGTCTTCGGCATAGAGGCATAGCTGGGGTCCTTGGGACTCCGAATTTCTTTGTATAGCTCGCTATATAGTTTTGAAAGAAAGTTAACATAGTGTTCTTTGATATAATTCAACTTTATGTGTCGTGTATTTATAGAAATTTTTGACGCGTCCTAGCGTTAAAATTTTAATACATACCATCATACATACTAGTAGGCAGAGACTACGGAACGCTATTTGCAATGATCCTGACATATCTCTCTTGCTTCATTCACTCCCATTAAATTTCTCATGCATACTCTTCGGTTTAATTTTAATAGTTTTGTGTTTAAATGCTGAAGGCACAAAACTTGGAGTGGCTTGAAACGGTATGTATTCAGATTTTCACTAAGTAACGTCATTTCCACAAGAACAGAAATCAATACTCAGTAATGAATCTTGTTCTTCCAAATTGCCAGAGCGTACCTGCTCAACTTTAGATTGCACACTTTCTCCAACTTGTGAGTTTGCGTCTTCGGAAGTGCACTCGAGCGTACTCCTCGGGAAAATAGAGATTTATCTCGTATAACCGAGCTCGATGGGCTCATTGGAGAAAATCTTCTGATTGAATAGAGATTGTTTGTACAGGATCGAAAGATGAGCAAATATATAAAGCGAAGGTATTATTCCTGAGGTGCAATAAAACCGTTGCTCTTTGATTCACTTGTACTAATGTTAATATCTAGTTGGTTTGGGAATTAGATAGCGCTGCCAATTGAGAAAGCTTATGTTTCTCGTCCACGAAATTCTGAGTTCTAGTAGTGAGACTAAAAAGGCGAGTTCAAAAGAAAGAAAGTAGAATTAAGTCCAAGTCAAAAGATATTTCGCCACTTAATACATCTACAAAATTACTGTTAGGGTCTGAAAACACCGCGTAGAAACATTATACAACACAACACGATCGTTATAAACCATCGGCCTGACGTCCCGGGTTCGATCCCAGGAGAAATTAGAGCGTACATTACACACAGCTCTGCTCGTATATTACAAAGTCATGTCGTAAATCATTTTGTTGAACATTAAAGTTGCGCTTGTGTTTACAGTACTATGATTGAAAATATAATGAAACTAACTTGTACACGTAGCCTTGCCCACCTTGATATCGTTTAGGTATCGTGAAAATGGAAACCTTTGTGTAGTTTTGACGACCGGTTGGCGCAGCGGGAGTGTAAGCGACTGCTACGCCGATGGTTACGGCTTCGACTCATGCTCAAGTCAAACATTTGTGCCTTTTCTTTGACCTCTTGATACGACCCGACTCCGACTTTTCCCTTCAGCTGTGTCACATAGATACGTCGAGGCCGTCCTCTTCCTCTTCTCCGTTCTATTATGCCGCCCAGTATTATTTTGAAGAAGTTGTCGTGTCGTATCAAGTGGTCAATCATTTTCCCTCTCTTTTATTTGAGTGAATTAGCAACTCTATAATTCACTCAAATAAACTACCCAATATCCTTGCTTTTAAAAATCTCTTAAAACCCTTCTGTCATCCTCAGAACAATTAGGTAACTCGGTCAGCCGCCAAATGATTATTGATTCCAATACACCATATTAGATATGAAATCTATCGGTCCCATTGAGCCCACCATCCGTGCCCATCCATTGGAGCAAAGTTATTATAGATAACATCAAGCAATAGCGACAGTGAAGGTCTCACTCAACAAGGTTTTACTCTCCGACTTGCTTCGTTACCAACAGATAAACGACTCAATAGCACTCACTTTAAGACTTTTAACCCTGTATTTATTGTCGGATTGTTTTCGAGTGCAGATAATGCTAGCCGAAATATGTGGGTTTAAGTTTTAAAGGAATTGTTCGCAATGAATGGCACAAGTGTCTTTTTGAGCTAGATAGTGATTGGAATAATAAATAAAATGAAAAATATAATAATCATTTGGAAGAAATAGTTGGTGATTCTTTAGTGGTATCTTCTTTCGACTGATATGATCTACTGCTGAAATAAAATAAAGAACACAGCGGTTTTTAATCATTTTTATAGATATTTTCTTGGGTTTACGCGAATGTTACACATTGAAATTAAACTACAGTTTACGGATTTTATCGCGTTATATTGGTTTCACTTGTTATTACATCTAGAAACTACATTTTTATTACTAGCCAACGTTTCGAATTCTTTACAGGATTCATGTTCACGGCAGACTGAGGTGATATTTGTCTTTGTCTTGAATTTAAAAGTTATCTCAAATTACCCGAACATTTTTTAACTATTGGTATTACTATCTATGCAGAATGTGCGTGAACGTTCATCACGAAGTCTGCTGTGTGTGAACATGTAGAACAAGGAACCTACCATTACCTGCGATTTGATAAACCACAGATACTCGCAAAAGAACACCGCTTTATTTCAAGAATGATACGTGAAGCTATTGAAATTAAGGCGCTGTCCTAAGCGACTGTTTTGGTAAATGAGGGGGTGAAGCAGGGGAGGTGAAGGGAGCTTAGCTCCGTCTACTGCGGGGCGCCCCCCTTCATTCTCGTCGCGTGCGGCCGTATTCTGGTGACATCCGTATTCCAATATTTCAAAATCGCAAGCAAAACGTTTTAGCATATTGAATTGAGATACTGATATTAAAATTTATATTACATACATCAATCTGTTTGTACAATATAGGCATAGCGCAATTTTTGTTCTCAGTGCAGCCATGAGCAAAACTGGTTTACATTAGACGTTATAGGTATTAATAGTTGACGAAAGTAGGTAAATACCTACGTGCCGTAAGATGATAAAAATAATTAAGTCAGTTCCATGTATGGAGAGGCCATTATTATGTTTGTTTTGTTTTTGTATAAAAATAGTGAAGCAGTTCATAGAATACCTACATCTAATTGCATTCCTGCCAGTTTTCAAATCTGTTTTGCAATAAATTGGCTGTGACATACGGGCGGACAGACAGACAGACATTGTGAATCTATAAGGGTTCCATTTTTACAATTTTTGGCTATGGTACCCGAAAAACACAATACTGCTCTACTAAGCGCAAAAGCCGTATCTCAACTAAAGCGAGTTACGAGATAATTGAAGTTTAGTAAAAGTTGATTTATTTTATTTATTTATGGATGTTTATTGTTATTATAGCCTCCTGAGTACTAGACACCCTTTTTCTATTGTTTCTTTCTGAAAGTTTTGTATTGCAATATTAGAGTATCACTTATTACGGGAAAAATATAAGAAAAAATCAAGTACAGGAAAATCTGGTTTTTCACTATGTTCTATACAAAGTACAAGGGAGCTAAACTATTATGTGCTTTATAAAGGACTTAGCCTATTTCACGTAGCATAGTGAGCAGACAGGAGCAATAAATAATAGATTAGATGTATAATTTTACGTAGTTTTATTAAATGTTTACAATTTTTATACTACTCCCGCACTAGGCATAAATCCTGTCTCGCAGTAAAACTTAGTTCTGCAGCGTTCGCAGTTAGAAAAGTTAGGGAATTCACAGATATAGATACTGCTAGACTAGTTTACTTTAGTTATTTTCACAGCGTAATGTCTTACGCAATAATGTTATGGGGTACAGCTGCTGATATACAGACTATTTTTGTCATTCAAAAAAGGGCCATACGTGCAATTTATAAGTTAGGTGCTAGAGATTCTTTACGTGATAAATTTAAAGAAGTAGACATATTGACAGTTGCATCGCAATATATATATGCTAACTTAATGTACATTAAGAAAAACTTAATTCTATACCGCAAAAATAGTGATTTGCACAACGTGAACACAAGGAATAAACATAAACTGGTGGGAACTAACTACCGTCTACATAAAGTTCAGAACTCATTTGCGGGGATTGGTATACGATTTTTCAACAAATTGCCTCTTGAAATAATGAATTTACCCATGCACAAATACAAACGGACAATTAGGAACTTTCTTTTACAAAGGGGTTATTACACTATTAAGGAATTTTTAAATGATAAGACACCGTGGGGATAGGCTTAGGCTTGTTTAACTCACGATTATTTTATTTACATGTTAAGTGGAGGTGCCTCGTGAACACATGATTTTTTTTGCAGGATTTGGATATTTTTATGATCTGTTGAATGTAGTTTAACATTATTTATCTCTGATCATATCATTGTTCACTTGTCACCTTCACAAAATTCTTTCTACATTTGCATTCCTTCACGCGTTCCACTAACTTATGTTAATAATAACGATCTGGAAAATGGAGGTAATTGGCGGTCATGGTCAGTATACCAACAGATTGTTTCTTACTGCTGGTTCGTATACCGTTGTCGTCATGCTCACTAAAATGTCATTTCTTGTGGTGGCGTCGTGTGTCGGGTCATCCCTGTCCCTCTAATATGGCGAGAGGGATGATGGCTGGCACATGCGTCATACTCGTGAACGGGTGCTACTTGCGATGACTGGTCGATGACGGTCTTGCGGGCTGGTATTAGATTTTAATATTTAACTGCATCATTTCCATCATGGTTCTGATCACTTTCGCGGATTGCCTGCATTATTAGGTATATATAATGTAAGTGGATGCTCCTGTTTCACCATGTCTATTCTGAGGCTAACCAAAAGTATTATGCTTGAGTTATTATGATGTACAGTAAATATATACAAGTGATATAGAAGGTGTAACAGTTGCAGCACCTTACAAAATGTAAATTGTGTATAATGCAAAACCTGGCTTTGAAAAAGAGTGACCGTGAGTTTTATTGCCCGTTCTTTCTCATGGTTCTACCTATTGCTTTGCGAACGTGGCAGTAAATGTAAATGTAGAAGCATACAGTAATAATGTTTTAAATTTGAGTATAAGTAATTATTTTATAAATTTATTATTTTGACGTTCATAAGCGTCACATTGTGACCCAAATGAATAAAGGATTTTGAATTTGAATTTGAATTTGTGTCGCGGGGGACTTTACAAACATACAACTAACGGAGACAATGAACACCCAGACTCGAAACAACTTTTTTTTAAGAGCGTATACGCCTCGATCGGCGGCTCGAGTTTAGGTTTTTATAGTACCGCGGTCGCCCGCACACCGCGCATGCGAGACCCGGCGCACTATGACGGTATCGCGTGGAATAATAATCTTGATCCTTCTTGCCATACATGAACAGTATTCGTTTATGTAATACGTCGATTATGATATGAAAGTATTCAAATTAATTATTTTCAATGCACTTGCATTTAAAGGTATCAAATAACGATAGATATTACATATTTGTTTAGTAGGATGATGTTCCTCAGGATAACAACGACTATTTATAATAATTTGGCGCAGTTTTATTATATGATAGAAATAATTTATAATTGTCATCTACATAATTGTTACATTTCAAATATACATCTATTTTGTTATTAATGCATGAAAACCCACGAATGACACTAAATACAAAACCAAAAGAGTCGGGTAAAAGAAAATACTTAATTAATTAAAAGAAAGAAAAAATATACAATATGTTGATTTGTATTTACAAAATATTGTAATTATACAATACATATTCACCTAAAATTATTTCACACAGTGTGCGATGATATAAATCCCTCTTTTTATAAAATTTTACATAGATAAGGCCAATTATCGTATTTTATATGACATTGAAATTATATTTTGAACGAAATGAGATTAGATTTTAAATTGACTCAGAATTGGTATTCTTCTAATTTAAATGTCATTATCATCTAGAGTCCGTGTCACGAGAACATAGACATTTTGTAAACAAAGAATTTTTACTAAGTGACTTAGCGATAGTTCTGTCAAAAACAAATAATTTCAAATCAATGAGCGCAACGGTATAGGTCGGGTTCACGAAAGATGACCACTGCGCAGAAATAATTTTTTAGGTCTCCGTGGAGGTGCGGGGTGAGGCGCGGGTGGAATGCCAATGGCGTGGCTCCGTTCTTGACGCATTCCCTAAATGCGTCAAGAATGGAGCCACGCCATTGGTGCACGAATGTACATATGCGCGACGGCCGCCATTTCTGGTCAACTTTCGTAAACCGACCTATACATAGATACGTGTCATTGGAAACTGTGTCAATGGATCGGGTTTTTATCGATATTATGCGCTGTCAAACGGATCTTTTAATGTTTTGAGGTACTGACGCCTAGAGTGTCAACATTTGGCGTTAGTTCATTGAAATGATACATTCTTGGGCTTAACATCTTTTTATCAGAGGATACAATTAATTTTTAGGGTTCCGTACCTCAAGGTAAAAAAAGGAACCCTTATAAGATCACTTTCTTGTCCGTCTGTCTGTCTGTCTGTCTGTCCGTGTGTCTCCACCGATTTTCTCAGGAACGGGTGGACTTAGCAAATTGAAATTTATACCAGATACTGAGGTCTATGGTTGCTATTAGGTGTATGAAAATCAGGGTCCTGAGTCAACCCAATAAAAAGATATGGTCAAAATTAGATTTTTGCGAAAACTTGTAAGTACCAAAATTAACCTTAATTTTCAACTTTTTTTAATTTTCGGAATTTTTCCATTACTTGTGCTGTAAGACCTTGGTTTTGACCAAAATTGACAATTCTAGGTCAACCGTAAGTACCCTATAGGTTTTGGGTCGAAAACCTATATGTATTGAGTTCCCGTTGAACTAGAATCACGAAATTTAGGCCAAAAGCAGGGTCTTACAGCACAAATAAAGGAATAATTACAAAAAATAAAAAAGTGGAAAATTTAAGGGTGTACCCATACATACATAGTAGACTCCATTTAAGATAGTTCTCTAAGTTGTATGGGCGCTCATACAGATTTAGAGGACGTAATTCAACCTCAAATAAGGTAAAATGCGTACGGAACCCTCGGTGCACGAGTCAGACTCGCACTTGCCCGATTTTTTAGTTATCAGGAAAGGGTTGGTGTTAAGTTAAATACAAGTTTATAGGATTGCAACGCTCTTCTCGCTGCCGGCATCTCGACAAAGCGCGTGCAGAATATCAGATGGCAGAAAATTATTTATACCTAAAAAAGAAATTGCGTTTTCAGACTACCGTAACGTTTAATGGTTTTTGTTTAAGTTCATTCTGACGATTTCATTCACAGACAACGTAAAATCTCTATGCCTAGAAATGTTTATGCAATGTATTATAGCTAGTTATCTGTTATATTATTCATTGTTGGTCAATAATTTAATATTTTAGAATAGATATGCTACTTTGAGCAATATTATTTATTGCGTAGTGATTTTTTAAAAATCGTGTCAATAATAAAGTAACATGTATGTACCTACTCTATAATTAACATACATGGTACTCTATTTTTCATTAATTTACAGATTATTACGTGTAAAACAACAAAAAAATCGGCCAATTTATGAACATTCGACCACTAAAACACAAAATCAAATATTTTTATTTCAGTAAAATTTAACAATATAAATTTAAAAACATAGTGGCATAATTAGGCATTGAAAAAAAAAGACTGTTCAAAAGCATAAAATCTAAAACGCCACTGTTCGAAAAAAGGTTGTGAAGCTCTGAATGTTTGTTTACAAAAAGTCTATCTTCTCGTGGCACCAACTATAATTTGACTTCTATTGTTCTCACTGACGTTGACACATTGTTTAATTAACAACAGGCAGCGATAGCCTACTGGAGATACCAACGGACTGCTATGCAGAAGGTATCGGGTTCGAATCCACGGTATGCTAGAACGATGATGATGACATTGTTCAATTAACGATCTAGACACGATAACATTCCAATATCAGTTTATTTAGGAGAATACCATTTGTGACATGAGTATGACACTGACATTAGATCGAAACTGCATTTTGAACAAATATAGTTAGAACAATTGAGTCAAAATAAACTGTTAACTGGTGCAGAATAAGACTGCACAGTAGGTAGGTGGGCTTGTGTGTGTTAGGTAGCTGCAATGCGAGCTCGTGGGGATCAGCTGAGCTGCGGCGGTTTGTAAGATAATATTCGATTCAAGTGTGCTTTTAATTGCATTGCATAGTACGTTTTAGGTAAATACCTATTACATTGGTATCATGCTAACGACGGCGCGTCCTAGCTTAAAAATAACCATAATTTTGCCCCCATTAAGAACCTCATACATGGGCTCTGTAAATTCATCGGTCGGTCACCCATCCATACTATGACCGTGCTGTCAATTACTTTACCTTAACTTATGTAGTTTGTACGGATATAAACCTGCGATAAATGCTTTGCAAGCCAATCCCATGGTCACCCATCAAAGATCAAATGCGTCTAACTACTGTACCTGTTTATACTGCATATTGCCACTTGATTTTTGCAGCAAGGTATTATATCTAACGGTCCGTTTCTGTCAGTCTCGCCCAGCCCCTAGTTGACCGCGCTACTATACTAACCAGTAACCACTAGACTCCAGATATCTCGACTAACACACTAGTTTAATGCTGGACGCACACCTATCCGAGCCGAACGCGTCGAACGCGTCGAAGGAAACGAATTTTAGAATTCTTTATATGAAATCTCATGAAACCTCGCACACTTGTCCGCGTCGAATCGTCCGAATCTGGAAGCACGTCAGAAATCCTCGAAAAATTCGAATGACGTCATCAGATTCGGCGCGGTTAGTGCGGTCGATTCGTCCGATGCGCTCGCATTCTATCAGTTGGGTATGACAGAGCAACGCACGAGTACTATATCCGCATTGTTTCTTCATCTTCCATTAATAAAGCACTGATAAATAAAAACCTCGTCAAGATCCATCACAATTCACATGTAATAACAGTACGACAGGCGTAAAGGAAATGGAAACCATTTGTTCGATGCGCTCGATTCTTTCGGCGCGGTCGATTCTTGCTAATGTGCGAGGCCTCCTTGACTTCGATTCGTTCGACGCGTTCGGCTCGGATAGGTGTGCGTCCACCATAATACGTAATACATAAATAAAGTTAAGTACATCAACTTTTCATATTTATAAAAAAAAATACGTTGAGAAAAAAATAAGGATCAAGAAGCTTTAGCCGCGCTATAAACGTTTTGGAATGCAATATTTACGTAAAATGGCGGACGCGGACGCGAGCGACAGGTCCGTCCTCTGAGAGCGCTCAGCGCTGAATGGCGGACGTAGCATCGCGCTTCGAGTTTTATAGGTCTTTTTTAAAAAATCATATTAATTACAAACGAAAAGTTTAGATTCCTATTTTTTTATATGACTTAAAATGAATCTTAAGGTTTGTAAATATGTATATATCTTTTTAATAATCACAGTAGTTTTTTAGATGTAAATGCAAATTTGCGGGCTAAAATTAAGCAAAATGCACTGTTTTGTTCTCCGATTTTCTTGAAAATTATGAATGAAAGTACAATTTCTTTTTTAGGGACTCGCTTGTAGAGCTTTTGCTCGTACAGTTTACATTTACAGAATTATAGAACGATAAGTTTTCATAGCACTAGCGACCATTAATGCTGGCCTAAACTACAGAAATTACGAAAATGACTTTTTTAAATTCATCCGTTTTAAAATATTTACTATAGTAACCCATATATTTTTCTCCAGCACTCTCTTGATAAAGAACTGAACTTTCATATTTTCTATATTTTTTCCATTAATTGTCATTTATCCGTAACGTAATAGAACAATAAAAACCCGCAAAATCGCCTCCGACGGATTAAACGCTCTTAACAAAATTAACAGAAATCAAACTCTTCTTCACAACATTATTAATGAAAAACTAAACTCTTGTAATCGTACAGTAATTCAATAGGAGGAACATTAGAGATCACTCATTTATACGTATATTAAAGTTTGTAGGACTAAACAGTCAAATATGAATTAACAGTCTTCATGGAAATCAGTAAAACAGTTCCGATTAGGCGTAAAACATAGGTAAATTTCAAATTTTTTGCAAAATACCGTAGTTTTTTTTTATCACAGCCATTCTCTCTGCAGCGAAACTGTTTTGTACCATATACCGGCAAATGCGCTGCACTTTTGGTACGGTTTCTTCTTTCTTCTTCTTTTCTTCTTTGGAAGGTACTGGTTTAATTAAAATCTTACGTTTTTTATGTTTCGGCTCAAGTTCTTCGTATTCAACTTCACCGTCATCATCAGATTCTTCTTCATTGTCATCATGTTAGTTTGGTGCCTAAACTCAGCATGTATTATATAGGAATTTAAACTTTCGTGGTCATTTAAACTTATTTTAAATTGTCTTTCGGGATATATGTATACCACGTACCTTTGTTTGGAGTAACCGATATTTCGGCACGGTTGCAAGCGCCATGTCTCGTGTATCCAAGTATCCTGAATGCCAGAGTTATTTTGGCGATTTCTAATAGCTAGGTCGAGTGGATAATAATTGTGAGTTCCCACCTCTACCCCGGCTACGACCACGACTTTGGCCACGAGATGTTCCCGTTTAACGTCCTCTTGCTCGTGGTATGACCAACTTGAAGGACAATCCGAGTTGTCTGGTGTTGCTGGAGATGGCACAGAAATAACCAAATCATCTTCATCTTCGCTTGAATTACTGGAACCACTATTTCGGTGATCACAGACTGTTTGGTTGGTTTCTGGTGGTTGAAACTCGGGATCTTCGTCTGAATCATCTCCAGAAAAGTCGAAGTCGGAATCAATCAAAACGTCTGCGATGAGGTTAGGTTAAATATTAAAAAAAATTAAGAAATTGTTAACGTACTTTATATAGTACTCGGGAAGACAGATGTGAAAAATATTAATTACATACTTTTGTACTTTGCAGAGGACATAGAAAATAATATCAAGGTTAGGTTAGGAATATTTGATTTTTTTGGTAAAGTATTACTCTGAGCAATTCGTTTGTACTATCAATAACTGGTTTTACACAAAAACTATGAAATCACATAAAAACAGAAAAGATTACCATGGATAAACTTACTTCTGCGTAAACGCACGTCCGCTCGCCCACCTTCCGATGCCATTTTCAAAAGAATGACAGATGTCAAATGTGTTGTCTTATTTTTTGTATTAACCAGTGTAGTCACTAGATGTCATCAGTAACATAGTTTTAGAACTAGTAATGAAAATAGAGACCACAGATTTTTATTTCTCCTACGTACTTTGTGTAGTACAGATGTACGCAGGAGGATAGGTGATAATTATTATGGTAAAGGTTTCGAAATACGTCGCCGTTTTTAGGGGTTGTGAGTGATTGGAGAGGGAGGAGGGGAGGTCTTGAAACCACCCTCACCATTTTCACTTGCCGGAAATACTTGGTTTTCTCTGAAAAAAAAATCTCCAAACGTCGGTGTGTATGGCACTGCCAACTTCCACATTCATAACACTAGTTTAATAAACTAAGGTTGACGGAGCCCTGCGAAGGGCTCCTATTTTCGGATTAAGGGTCAAAAGAGAACCTAACATAACCTATTTAGTTACTTATTACAGTCGCACCTAACCCTAGGCACTCGAAAGCAATGACGCACAAATTTGACATTAGCTGTCAATAATGATCATTCCAAGATGACAGTTTTGCGTTTCGTTTCACGTTTTTCACATAAAACCTAAAAATGACATTTGTAAAACTGTACTAAAGTATCAAAACTACGTTCCGTTTTGCATAATTGCCGAAGTATTTATGAAATTTTGGAAATTGTTTAAAAATATTTAGACGCAACTCCGGCGGCCAAAATTACTTTTAGGGGATTAAAACGAACTACCTTAAGCCCCCTACACTACCAATACCCTCAAAATCAGGCGACTCGTTTCGAAACCCAACCCATTATTATTTTTCAAAATAGATGAAACATCAAAAATATATGTGGATATACCTTATTCATGAGATACTCCTATGTCGCTTAGAAAATTATAGAATTAGAATTTGAGTTACTGCTTTTTCGTTAGCTCTCCTCATACATGTTTGTATGGAAAAATATAAAAATTTTCTTTCGCTTCAATTATATGTTGTTTCAATGAAAATAAATATTGAAAGATATTTATTTATATTCATTTATCATTTATTAACGAAATACAGAGTTTACAGCTCATCAAAAGTTAGCTGTCTGCTACAGCCCGGCAGGTTTTCTTTATTCTCATCGAATGTTAAAGGCAGTGTGTGAGGTGATAAGGCTTCAATACTTATTATTTGCTGTTGTTCACGAGGCACAGTTTCATTTACTTTCCTTTTACGGCTTGGTATTGTAGAAATTTCAAGCACTGATGAAACATTTTCCTCTCCGTGATCTCGCAATGCCATCCCTTGAGCTTGACGAGAATCAACAATTTCAGGCAACTGCCAATTCATATAAAACGCCACAAGCTTTTCTTCTTCCAGAAAACATCATCTCTTTCTATAATTTCTATTTTTAGTGGTATACTTTCGCCACTCCACACAGCAAATAAACACTTTTGTTTGCGTGTAACGTGGCGTTGCCCCTGAATTTGGTAATAACAATTACAATATTTGTTTAGACTAGTCAGTTCACGTTTTTATCATGTTTCCATATTTGTATTTTATTTGCTCTTATACTATTCTCCAGGCCATACTTATAGGCAACTATAGAACATTAAATTTCCACAATCGTGTTTGGACATATTAATCCATCTGGCGTGGCACCAATAATCGGATAATCCACAAGGCTCGATTGTTACATTTTCTTGCTTCGCCAGTTATTACAAAGCCAGTTGTTCATTTTAGATTCCATGCGCAACTGATTTTACATTGCAAATATTTTATTTGTACAAAATAATTTTTTCGTTTAATTAAAAATTGTTTTGCATTCCTTGGCTAGCTCTTGAACAGATCGTGTTAGGAATGACTGCAGTCAAATGTGTGTAAGACGTTGCAGAACTGTTATCTTTAACTTCACTGTAATTATAATAATGATAATTAGTTACGTACTTTATTATTAAAAAAATACTATATCTTGTGTTATAGCAAGCAGAGAAGTCGCCTTCTTACTTATAAATGATTGATTTTAGAAATTAAAAAGATATTAGATGTACTGAGACATACCTAATAGTTTATGAATAATCAAAGTTTTACCCGATGTACCTAAAAAGGTTTATGTTCACAACACAATAATACAACATTCGTTACAGCTTGTATGCGGATTGCGGAGCGCCATATTAGCGCTGTTTATTGTTCGCCGTGGCGGCATCTTAGCGCTCCAGGCGCTCTGACAAGCTAATGAATTTGAAATATAGGTACATAAAATGATTCGATTTTATGTTATTACTCTTTAAAAAATTTAAAACTGTGGCAGCTATGTATTGTGGGAATAATTTATATAATTAAATTATGCATAATGGATAATATATAAGTAACATAGTTAGTCATAAAAGACTCTTATGAAAATAATTTGTGTAAAAATGTTACATATTTCATAATCACTTGGCCATGGATGAATTTCTATTTTATTACGACGCTTTCTTGTACAAATCCCTCGTAGAACTTCATTTCCCTAATTGTCCATATTTTATTCTTCTAATTATATATTTATAAGCACAGAAACAATAACGCATTAAACGCAACAAGAGTATAAACTTAGGTCCTAATTATATGTGCCCATAGTTACATAAAAAGCCTATTTGATTCAAAGTATTCAGTCTATAACATAAAATATGAAATTACAAACTGAAATTGGCGTATTATAATAACAAACAAGTTTACGTAAAATTTCGTGCAGCGGAGACGCAAGCGACATGACCTATCTCTCACAGGGCTCATAGCCGAATGATGAGGTCTGGGCGGGGCGTAAACTAGCAACTGACTCTCAGTACACCGCTTATGCTAATAAGGTTTAAATTGCTGAAGCGTTTGATATTGATGGGATCTACCGAGCGTCAAAATCATAGACGTTTGGCAGATTTTATTTAATTTTACAAAATATACACGTATAATATGAAAATAAATAGGGTAATTCTTTAGTTCATTAGATTTCCTTCAATATTATCAAATAAAATATGACAGCTTACGATCAAAATATTGCAAACAGTGAGACGAAAGATTATTTTCTGCCTCGATTTTGTGATCTTTTTACCATGATTCTATTTTACATACATGAAAAATTCTTTTAAAAGTCTTTTGTTCAGACTTTTGACTTTAAGCTCTATTTTTTGCTAGTTTGTAATATGTACCGTTATGGCTAGACGCGCGACGAAAAATTAGGTGTTTCACGGCTTCTGAGGTATAACAGCGCCTTAAAAAACATCCTAATTTCAATAGGGAAGATGGTTGGAATGTTCCTCCAGCTTGGAACCCTGTTATCAGGCTAATGAAACCCAAGAAGGACAAAGTCACCAGAAGACATCAAGACACAGTGAGCACATTCTGCATAGATAGTAACACCAATAGTTAAAATCCGTAAACTGTAGTTTAATTTCAATTTTTATAGATGATATAATCTTTGTCCAAAACATTATTAAGTTTCCTCGCTTCACGATTGTTTAAATGATCATTCAGGGGGCCACTTATCTGCAGGCTATAAGTTTACACTACGATCGCCAGCTCAGAAAAGTATAACTTAGTTACAATATATCATGACATTTTCTTTAGCAGCACGGAACCTTGTTCATTACCGATTTGAATGCTTTCAACTTGCATTTTACTATTTATTGTTATAAGATGAAAATAAGTTTTTTAATTACTTTAGGATATCTATTGAAAGTTTTGAAAACATACTAAATCGATACAAAACGTATGAACATCGTGTAGTGTGAACGAGTCAGAACTATACCAACGCTTGCAACGTTAAAGTTTATTCGATAAGCTTGACAATTCCGTTGAGTATTCGTTTAAACGTATAAACGGTGTACGATTTTTTGCAGTACAACCGTCATGTGAATGGTTCTATAGGGAATGTATGTGCCACTATATATACGTTAAGACGTATACTGCAAAAAAACGTGCAGTACAATGCCGTGTGAAAGCTTCGTCCCTTCGGTTATAAGCATTAAAGTATGTTTGTAAATTCCCCCGCGACACAGGATTTAGTCCCTGTAGTCTTGATAAAAAAAAAACATTGCGGTTGAATGAATATTTCTGTTATAGGTACAATGGCACAAAACTGTTCTAAACTAAAACTTTCTTTGAAACAACCGGTCGCATCGAGAGTAATCTCCACAATCCTTTTAATTACGATCTACTAGCTCATCTAGTAAGTAGGTTAGAGTAGTCATGATTAAGTGTCGACGCTCGCTCATAATACGATCCAATTAATTTTGATTGACCGATTATTGAGCTAATTATGTACAGTTGTGACTGTTTATCGTTCTAATATGAAGGTAGAGTAGTATTACAACAAACGTTTTTGAAAACACTAGAGGACGCTAGCAGCTACGCCTGCATTTTTTTAAATTATCCCTTGGCCGATACCGTGGAAATTTCGGGAAATTGCTTCTTAGTGCACCCCTACGGTCCCCAAGGAACATACATGCTAAATTTCAGCTTCCTGCGCCCAATAGTTTCGGCTGTAGCGTGTCTGTCAGTCAGTAAGTAACGCAAGGATTTTATATAAGTTTTAAGATTTGTGGTAATATTTAATAATATCAATAGGATCTTGGCAATTTCCAGGTTAAATTATAGTCTCTTGTTATCATCCTTTTAGAGTTGTCCCAGTTGCAACCTTGGGTTGCTTACTAGTCTAACTCGATTTGTTTTTATATTAGCTTTTCCACGGAGCGACTGCCTGTCTGACTGCCGCAACCCAAAGGGATAGTGATATTCCATGGTTTAAACTAAAGTCAGTTTATCCAGAGATACTGACAGCCCGGACCGACCGGCTTAGCATGCTTGCAGGCATTGGAAAAGCGATAATTAATAATTAAATACGCACATGGGGTGTCATGAAGATCTTTGATTGTCGTAATAGGGAGTCAGTATCTCTGAATAAACTGACATTGGGTTAAAACTGAGATAACACTAGAGGGACGGTTTTAGCAATTCGGCGAAACAGGCAACGTATAAGGAAGTTTGTGTTGGATCTTCAACTTAGTTCAAAACAAAAGATTTGCATTATTTACTAGCAGCTCAGAGCTTTCCCTCGTTAGGGTTGTATAACACAAGGTAGCTTTATGTGCTTTTCTGATGTACAAGCTATTTTTATGTGGTGATGGATTAAGAATCTAATATATCAATACCTCATTTAACTTCGTGGGTATCGTAAGGAGATCTTTAGGAAAGTAGGTACAGCAAGCAACTGGTATCTTTAGCAGGACATAGGAAGCGTTCATGCTATTGGGTCGTAAATTAGAAGAAACCTATGACCAGCAGTGGAGTGCAAAAGGCTGTTTCATCATCATCGTCGTTCGTATTTCTAGCAATATCCCGGTCGCATACACGCCTTGGAGCCCGCGATCCACTTACTAGTCTAGCCAAATATGACAAAATATCAGCTTTGCGAAAAACTGTTTGATGAAGCTAAATCATCAGTTTCTTCAAAATCCGCTAGCATCTTTGCTTGTAAGAGGAACAAAGGTCCACCCATCTTCACAAACTTTCGCGTTTATAACGTCTTCGTTATTTTTCGTGAGAGTGTGTAGCCAACTCTGGTGTCAGAGTTTTCAGACCGCCCGAAGGCCGCCGACATGGCCTAACGATTCTTATCTGCGTATCATACACGGTAGCGTTCTGATGTAAACTGCCACACGCGGTCACCCATCCAAGTGGTGACCTGTGCCATCGTAGCTTAACTTCGCCGACCTAACGAACGAACCTATTATAAAAGTAATAAGGTTTGTATTGAGTAAACATAACATACAAGGTCAAGTTTAAGGACGTTATCAAGGTTACAGGAGTGGGTTCGAATCAAAACACGAAAGGCTTGCACTGAACTAATTGTCCTTTCGCGTGCGACCGTGGGTAACCGACTTTGACGTAATTTGGGTTAAATGTTTGACTCTGATTACCTGTGCAAATATAGGCGAGTATTATGTTTAGTTTGGGGTTACTGCATAAAGTGGTCTATGATGAGTCTTCGTAGAGGCATAGCTGGGGCCCTTGGGACTCCGAATCTCTTTGTATAGCTGGCTATATAGTTTTGAAAGAAAGTAAACATAGTGTTCTTTGATATAATTCAACTTTATGTGTTGTGTATTTTGTCGTCCTAGCGTTAACCCAGCTATTGTATCGAATAATTTTGAGTCCTGGGTCCGCATTAGACTGTTTAGTTAACAAAATGTTCTTCAGAAAAACAAATCCTAGTACATATCAGAAAAAGCATCCTATAAATAGAATCTAATAACTTTCCAAAAAGATTGCAAATCTCTGAATTCAATTCCAAATCACCCAATAAACTTTATTATTAAACTCAATTTAAAAGTTGCCCTTTATCCAAAATAAAAGAAACGATCTAACATAAAATGGCAGCACTTTCAAACTTGTTCACCATACTTCTATTTGAACCTTAATTACAATAAAATTTGCATTCCAAGAACTTTCATAATTTCATAAATATATTCATGCTAATAGATGTCTTTTTATTAAATTATTTTGACCCGAAGAACGTCGCAATTTTCCCGTGTTATCTTTAAGATGTGATTTATTATTTGAGTGAAGTTAAAAAGGCATATTATTTTCGTCCGAAGTTCTTTTCGGACATTATTTTGGGAAATGGATGGCTTACTTTTTAAATTAAAGTTATCATTTTTTTCTGTACAGGTAAAATTATTTAAGCAATCTTTATAATGTCGGTGTTTAGATTTCATCGAAATTAATCTTCATCAGCCCTGTATATTTACTGTCTCACTGCTGGGAACGGGCCTCTTCTCTCTATGAGAAGGATAAGGTCATAGTCCACCACGCTGGCCAAGTGCGGGTTGGCAGACTTCACATGTCTTTCGAGAACATTAAGGAAAACTCTCAGACATGCAGGTTTCTTCACGATGTTTTCCTTCACCGGGAAGCAAGTGATAATTAACAAAGTAATACGTAAACAAAATTAATATTGAGTCTTATATTTGGGAATAGCTCTACACTTAGTGAATGTTTGTTTGTTGTGTAGTGTTCTCACTGCATTCAGTCTGAGCAGCTTCTTCATAGTGACTGATTTTGTCTAATCCAGTTGTTTGTTTTGCGATGTATTCCTATATCCCATGTCGTATTCCACGCATGTCATCATCAAGTGACTTCTGTAGTAACTATTTTGCGAGTTCCTTGTCAAAGAAAAATATGGGTCACAAGAAAACTTACAAAATTAACTAAACGTAACTTGTTTACCATAGCTACGTAACAATAATATATTTAAATTTTAATACATACCATCATACATATTCACGCCTGTTTCCTGGAGGGGTAGGCAGAGACTACGGAACGCTATTTGCAACGATCCTGATATATCTCTCTTGCTTCATTCACTCCCATCAAATTTCTCATGCATACTCTTCGGTTTAATTTGTTTTTTAGTTATAATGCTGAAGGCATAAAACATGGAGTAGCTTGAAACGGTATGTATTCAGATTTTAACAAAATAACGTCATTTCCACAAGAACAGAAATCAATACTCAGTAATGAATCCTGTTCTTCCAAATTGCCAGAGCGTACCTGCTCGACATTAGATTGCACACTTTCTCCAACTTGTGAGTTTGCGTCCTCGGAAGCGCAATCGAGCGTACTCCTCGGGTAAATAGAGATTTATCTCGTATAACCGAGCTCGATGGGCTCATTGGAGAAAATCTTCTGATTGAATAGAGATTGTTTGTACAGGATCGAAAGATGAGCAAATATATAAAGCGAAGGTATTATTCCTGAGGTGCAATAAAACCATTGTTCTTTGATACACTTGTACTAATGTTAATTTCTTGTTGGTTTGGGAATTAGATAGCGCTCCCAATTGTGGAAGCTTGTGTTTCTCGTCCAAGAAATTCTGAGTTCTAGTAGTGAGACTAAAAAGGCGAGTTTAAAGAAAGAAAGTAGAATTAAGTCCAAGTCAAAAGATATTTCACCCACTTAATACATCTACAAAATTACTGCTAGGTCTGAAAACACCGCGTAGAAACATTCATGCTTATACACTTATGAAATTGGATTATATAAACGCACATGTTCAGTGTCAACAATATTACATAGTCGGTTAGACTCTCCAAATGCAACGCTTCATCCAACCATATGCATAATCCTTTACTAATACGACATCAACTCCAAACTGGGATAAACAATTTACCGTCTAGTGCTAACGAAAGTCCAAGAAGTTCTTATAGATACACTAGAGGACGCCAGCAGCTACGCCCGCAATTTTTTTTAATTTACCCGTTTTGGCCGATCCCGTGGGAATTTCGGGAAATCCCTTCTTAGTATCCCTTCTTAGCACCCCTACGGTCCCCAAGGAAGATACATGCCAAATTTCAGCTTCCTGCGCCCAATAGTTTCGGCTGTAGCGTGTCTGTCAATCTAAGTAACGCAAGGATTTTATATATAAAGAAGATTATTACGATAAACTTCTCATCCTTCAGCAAAACACAAAACTTATACATAAACTCGTCCCAAATAATACGCAACTTAATCATACAGTAATAAATTAATTAGGGACCATCGCGTGTTGTAAGTATATCAGGGTTAGTCAACCTTGAATTAATACACTGTTTAGGACATAACGAACGTGGTTATAACACGAATACTAGTTTAAGCCGTGTGGTTGACGGCATAGAATACAAGTGTCACCACCCCCTATCTTCCCGTGGATGTCGTAAGAGGCGACTAAGGGATAACACGATGCAAAGAACATCTTTGCGTAGAGACGGAAAACTCGACATCAAACCCTATACGACTGCCTCGTTGGTCTCGCGGCATAAATGTGCGCGTGGGATCGGGAGGTCCCGGGTTCGATTCCTGGGTCGGGCAATGTTATTGGGTTTTTCTGTCACGAAATTCTCAGTAGCAGCACGGAGTCTGGAAATGTGCCCGGTACGGCAATAGGCTCGCCCCTTATTACGTGGGACTAAAGTATATCTGGCGAAAGGTGGGTGTAGAAGTACGCCTCTGCCTACCCCTTCAGGGATAAAAGGCGTGACGATATGTATGTATGTATGTACTAGTTTAAGTCTTATTGTTGGTAGACACACACGGTATGCGTCAGAGAGATATCGTGCTTAATTTTGTTGAGGAGCTTACATACTTGCTGTAAAGTGGCTAGCGTTTATCGAGTGTTGCTTCAACGTGTGGTTGCGTTGACGTGGCGTCTGTATCCATAGGATACAGACGCCTGTGAAGAGAGAGCAGGGTGTGTAACGCTGGAGTTTTCTTACCAGAAGAGCGCCATATATAAACTTTTCTACCTTATATTATTAATGTACATTTCAATTACCTCTTCAGCACTTTACTGTACATGGCCATTTTAGACACTTTTTTGTACTCACGTGCAAGAAGTCATTAGCAAGGTGAACCCATGTTCTTACAATTCAACATTTTTATATCGAACAAGTTTCAGTGCTTTTATTTATCAAAAAATATCAGGTGTATCGTACGGCAGCATCAAGGCGCCGCATGACAATCAGGCCACCCTCACATTTGTCATGCGCGTCCCTCAAGCGTGCGCACGGCGTTCACTTTGTTCTACAGAGTGATCGCCGAGAGCACACCAAATACCCACCTAGTGGATGCCCAATGTCAGGTCAACCTTAGTATTATGTTATCCAACGCAAAACATCACTCGAACACCATTTATAGCAAAATATTTATTGGTATAAATAACATTAGTGTGCACGGTCCATTACAGCCATGGTGGCCTAGTGAGAGAAGGGCAATTCGGGTGTCTCGGGTGCGAAACACGTAGCTACACATTCTTTTTAGGAGTTAAATATAGTGGTTTTATACAATGGTTAGGTATTCATATATACTATTTTAACTGACCTCATGGTCTAGTGGTTAGTGACTCTCACTGTTGTGGGTTCGATTGTAAGCCAGGACAAAAATATATTCTGTATATTTTCCTTTTTCACTAAGAAAAGAGATATGCCATAGGCCAACACGCTGGCCAACAGCAGGTTGGCAGACTTCACAGTCATGTCTTTTGATAACATTATGGACAACTTTTTGGTAAAGGTTTCGAAATACGTCGCCGTTTTTAGGAGTTGTGAGTTATTTAGGTCTCAGAACCCCCCTCACCATTTCCACTTGCCGAAAATACTTGGTTTCCTCTGAAAAAAAAAATTTCTCCAAACATCGGTGTTTATGGCACTGCCAACTTCCACATTCTTCACACTAGTTTAATCAGAGTTTAATAAACTAAGGTTGACGGATTAAGGGTCAAAAAAGAGAACCTAACATAACCTATTTAGTTACTTATTACAGTGTTAGAGCGACTCGTTTCGAAACCCAACCCTTTTTTACCGTTTTGTACCTGCCTAATAAATACAAATTATATTTTCCTTATAATTTAATTTTAAGTCTAAGAAATCCTACCTATTTGAGCATAGCAACCACTTTCGTATAATAAAATTGTACTATAAAAGAGAGATTTAATATAAAACGACACTGCGTCTCAATACACCTAATGCATAACACGATCGTTATAAACCATCGGCCTGACGTCCGGGGTTCGATCCCAGGAGAAATTAGAGCGTGTACTACACACAGCTCTGCTCGTTACAAAGTCATGTCGTAAATCATTTTGTTGAACATTAAAGTTGCGCTTGTGTTTACAGTACTATGATTGAAAATATAATGAAACTAACTTGTACACGTGGCCTTGCCCACCTTGATATCGATTAGGTATCGTGAAAAAGGAAACCCATGTGTAGTTTTGACGACCGGGTGGCGCAGCGGGAGTGTAAGCGACTGCTACGCCGATGGTTACGGCTTCGACTCACGCTCAAGTCAAACATTTGTGTGCATGAACATGGATGTTTATGTTGGTCTGGGTGTTTCTATGTATAATATGTAAGCATATACAAAAAAGTATACCTATAGGTATGTTTATCCTTTATCTAGTACCCATATTACCAGCTCTGCTTAGTTTGGGACTCGATGGTGGTGTGTGTGTCGTAGAAAATTATATATTTTAATCATCATCGTCGCAGTGTTTTCTCGGTTGCATACAAGACTTTAGCCGGAGTCCGCTTTCTAAACTAACCAGATATGACAGAATGTTAGCTGTTTCGCAGACCGATTGCCTTCTGACCGCCGCGCCGCAACCCAAAGGGACGGTGATAAACCATGGCTTGGGCTAACAGGTTGTATTGACGAAGTAACTTTGTTACTGCAAAGTTTAATGAATATCCGTTCAGCAGTTTTAGGCAATTGGTACATTCATCCTCACAAACTTTCGCGTTTATAAAAGTAGTAATATAGTTTATATTTTCTGTGTCTAGTTAGGGCAGTTCAATCTGAAGGACATGTAAAATCGCTGCAGTGTACAAATTGGTGTAAAATCGATAATCCAAATTTATTTCAGATTACATAGTAGCGAATTGATTAATCGTTGCCTCGCGTGTCCAGAAAGATGCACTGCTTTACGCAAACAATCATTATTTATCGTACTACATAATTGTAATACTGCCTACTATATTAAGCTAAAAATGCTTTCGGAGTATTCTGTGACCTTTCAAAAGCATTTGATTGCGTTCATCACGACACTCTATTGCGTAAGCTCCGCCACTACGGCGTAGAGGAAACCGCACTTAGTGTTGTCGAGTCGTACCTAGTTAAACTCACGGCGCAGATAGATCAGATATTGAAATAGGCCGTGAATCAAATCTAAATATTTTTATATCTACGCTAGTCTACTACTGACTCGCGCTCACAACTGACATGGAAAAGTCAGTTGTGAGCGCGCGAATCAATTCTTAGCTACCGCTTGTAAGTCAAAACGATAAATTAGAATTCTTCTCAATCTAAACAAATCGTGAAAGTTTAATCATCAATCATCTGTATATATAAAACTGTTACTTTACTGACCGACTGACAAACAAAGCAAACCCAAAACTATCGGGCGCAGGGTACTGAAACTTGGCATACATTTTCCTTGTGGATCGTAGGAGTGCATTAAGGAGGCATTGCTCAAAATTTCAGAATCGGGATGAAACGGCTAATGTGCTGCTGTTGCTGCGGACAACAACTAGTAGTTTATATGCCATACAGTTTGATCATGACTGGGCTTGGTGTATTCGGCGACTATTTTAGGTACTTAACACTTTCACGGACAGTAAACGAGATTCGATTTTGGAATTCGACCTCAAAGAAAACACGTTCGGAAACGCGTTATACCCTAAAATTTAAAAATATACAAATATCTTTATATATGAAGAAATTATGTTGTTTTTTAAATGTTATTGTTTATATGTTTAATATATTATTGGATTTTAATAAAATACGTCTAATTAATAGTTTAAAATTGGTATTTAACCAATACATTTTTATTTGGAATTTAAACAATGATACATTTGAAAAGTAAACATCAGGGACGCGGTATCAAAACGCGATTTAAAAAATAGCGGGAATAAAGTAAACCACAGACTATAAGGATACTACTCGTGTTGCACAATAGTTATTTGTGCAACAAGAGAGCACAGTAAAATTCGAATGTTTCAAATTTATGGCTGAATAATGTCAACTCGTGGCACTGAAGATTGAAAAATTAAAAAGCTACTTTGCCTCACGCTCGAATCAAAATCGCGCTTTGTTCACTGTTGTCTCGCAGCAAAAGCGGCATGTTTGAGCTGCTGATGCTGTGGTGAAAATAAAATTTATTACAATGTGGTTGTGAACGTGCGGGGCAAAGTAACTCGTACGTTACTTATGTGTTATTTATTTCATGTGGTGCAAAAAAAAAACGTTACAAAGAGTGCTCCTATTTTTAATTATCATCATGATAACGTCTGGTATATGGATTGCAATGAATATAATGTTATTTTTGGCTCAGATTGGCTGCATCTGCCTGCTGCAATACAAAAAGATAACGATAATTAATTTCTTAAATAAGGTTCTTTTCTTTTTGCTTCGATTTAAAAAAAAAACACAGTATTTAATTCTATTAAGTCCTGTGTCGCGGGGGACTTTACAAACATACTTCGACACAATGAACAACCAGACTCAAAACAACAATTTATGAATCACATAAAGTGTTGTCTCGTATCGGAATCGAACCCAGAACACTCGTGCGGTCGGCGAGTCGGCCGCTTAAACCACTACACCAACCGTACAGTTAAAGTAAAAGTGTACTTTTCATAACGATTGTCAAAGATCTTTATGATAGCCGGGACCGACGGTTCGTTGCACGGAGGAAGCGATTGTAAAAAATGTAATACAGCTTCAAAAGTCAGTGTTGAAAAACATAGTGAAGAAAACTGCATGTTCGAGAGTTCCCCTTAATATTCTCTAATAGACATGTGCAGTCCTACCCGTCCAAATTCAGCACAGTGGTTATAACCGTTCTTATAATGAGAAAAGAAAGACAGTTTAAAAACAAAGCTGATAATAAATTGCCATTGTCAAGGTTAATAGGGATTTGACGACCATGAAGACATGGTCTGACAGTTTGGTCTCACCGTAAATCCCTGCAAGACCCAGGCCAAGATTGTGGGCAGCCAACGAATTCTAAGCAGACTTATCTTAGCAACACTGCCAGCCATGATTTTCAACGGAACTATCGTCGATCTGTACCCTACGGTTAAAAATCTCGAGCTATACCTGGGTACCACGCTGAATTAGGAGGCTCAGGTGACACATGTAAGTCAGAAGGTCACCGCCACCCTGCGCGCCCTCTACCGCCTTCAAAGCTTACTCCCTTCCGAGACCAAAACAATGCTTGTGCAAACTTTGATTTTTCCACTGATCGACTATGATGTATGTTACTTTGACGTGAATGCAGATCCCCTCAATAAATTTGACCGTCTTCTGAATAACTGCATTCGATTCATTTTTCATCTTCGTAAGTATGACCATGTGTCTACTTATCGTTCCCAATTAAAGTGGCTCCCTATACGTCAGTGCCGTAGTTTGTGTGCTCTCACTACCCTATATACTATTCTCACATCGCCTACTTCTCCTCAGTATATGACTCTTTACTTTCAGTACATATGTTCTTATCATGAGCGAAAACTTCGCTCCTCTAATAACCTTCAACTCATGGTTCCTACTCACAGATCTTGTTTCCAACACTCTTCTTTCACCGTACAATATATTCTTCTATGGAATCCTCTTCCTCCTAAAGTCAGAATGGCCAAAACCAAATTCATCTTCAAGTCCAAAGTAAGGGAACTCTTGTTGGCTGAGTCCTTGAATGTATCATAAGTCGCTATCTTAACTAGGTATATGTTAGGTATATGTTTATATATCTAAACTAGAGGACGACAGCAGCTACGCCTGCATTTTTTTTCTTTACCCGTTTTTGCCGATCCCGTGGGAATTTCACGAAATCCCTTCTTAGTGCACCCATACGGTCCCCAAGGAACATACATGCCAAAGTTCAGCTTCCTGCGCCCAATAGTGTCGGCTGTAGCGTGTCTGTCAGTCAGTCAGTAACGCAAGGATTTTATATATTAAGATAAATATTTGCATTTATTGTGTATGTATTACGTTTATGTATTTTTATCATAATATATATTAATGTAAGTATGTATATTTAGTATTACCAATAATTCAATAATAAGTAATTTATCGCAACCTACATCATATAATACACCTACTTATTCTTATCTCTCTGCACCACTCTAAGGTAGACTGGTAGATAATGTCCAAGGCATTAAGTCCGCCTATTTACTTTGTGTATATGAATAATACAAATAAATAAATAAATAAACTTGGTACATAATATACTAAGCCTTAAAATTATTATCCTTCCGTAACTGAAATTACAAATGAAATGTTACTACCTGCCTGACCTACAAATCTGAACGGCAATATATTTTTACGTTTATGTCAGTACAAAATTCTTCGTCTGAATGTCACCCTTGAAGAGAAATAGAGAGGCTTTTCAACAAATTTACGAGAATCAACAAGTACCTAAGTACAAGAATTACGAAATATCTTGAGAATATAGTGAGAATAAGGCAATATCGTTGAATTTTGAAATCGCTGAAAATTGAGTAGAAAGCCCGTGATAAGGCTTAGCGTCTACCATGAAACACAGGTGACAAACACAGTATTCGCTATTAATTTATATACATCGTGAGTAGTGTATTTGTTAATTCTATTATTTAGTATTCCATTTCAGTGTAATATTTAATATACTACTGTTTGTAGTCCTTAAAAAAATAAAATAAAAAATACTTAATAATATTTTTACATGTCGGGTTGACAATTAGGTACTTTTGCGGGAACTTTGTTTTTTAGTAAATATGTTTTCCTCGCCTCATTTGTAAGTGTAATATTTTCATACGATTGTCTGTGAATGGATGGTTCAAATTATAATTATTATGTTATATTTGTATGGTGCCGGGTAGGTAATTTAATTAGATTAATGAGCAGTCAGTCGCTAAGTATCGCCTTTCATAGACGTTGCAGTCTTCTTTAGACAGAGATGTATTTACGAGTACATAACAAAGATTGCATAATTTGTAAAGGTTTCGTGTAAGTTATTTATATATCATTCTACCCATAGTACCGATATAATACCTTGACGAGTAGCTACTAAGAGACATTTTTTTAGAACCTCTTACATTCATGGCGTGGCGGACACGTAAACTAGTTTTATGCTCCAATAAATCCGGTCAAGCTTTATGGGACATGAGTTATGATCGCGTTATCCTGACACTTAGGGTTAAGGACTATGGAGAGGTGTGAGTGGATGTGTCAGGTTGTTTTAGATTTATTTAGGGTCCGAGTATCAGTTAGCCGTTGGTAAGGATATCCGTGACATACTTGTGTATCTTTGAGATGAATTTACTCGTAAGTGCAGACAGCAACTTGAGTGAAGTGTGTAGTGTACAAATTTATAGCTACGGGGTCTGTACGTATCAAACTTTCGCACGTAGAAATATATACAGGTAGCTAAAATGGGTTCAATACACTAGGACTTAATCCCGTATCGCAGGTGACTTTACAAATATACAACTAACAAGCATGGAGAACAAATTGTGGATGCACATATATTATATGACATATAATGTGGTGTCCGATGTGGAATCAATCCCAGGTCTTTCAGTGCAGTGTTAAGCGCTTGGAGATTGCATTAAGCAATATGCCATCCACGCTTAGAGTATATAACAACCTTTAAAACACGAGCCTATATTTGAAGATAATTCTCAGGTCTTCGACAAATTTGCTAAATCTAAGTTTGCCAGATCGTAGGCACTAATTTAAACCCCAATACTGAATTCACAAACATATTATATTTCTCCAAAAATGCCACATTTACAAAAATACGGCACGGAATATAAATATATCTCATTTGTATAAAAATATTCATGTGAAACCGAGTCACATACTTAATTTCCATAAAAATGGATTTCCCACATAAAATATAGCCCATCTATGGGGTTATATATATGGGTTATATAACCTGAAGGTTAGTTATGGGGGAGATATTCCAAGGGTTTCATGTAAATTTATTGCGGAAATGTATGGAACCACGCTCAATTTTGGATTTAATTTATTAGGGAAGAGCAGGAAAGAAAAATGTGCGGTGTAAAATAATAATAATAATAATAATTAAAACATTTATTGGTTTCAACACACTTTACAAAATAATTACACCCACCAAACTGAGTGTCAGTTTGTCGGCAGGAATAGCGCTCGATAAACATTTGGTATTTATACACTATAAAATATAAGCTAGGTAACAAAAGTTTTAATTAATGACTAAAAACACAAACTACATGTATATACATACCCAATATATATATATATACATGCAGTTTGCCCAATCTTATTAATTTATTATAGCAAAAGGTAGGTAACAGTAAATTTGATAATCGGTAATAATAATAATATTGTAACTACTTAATTATGCTTATGCACGCCGTACTCGGCAAGTAGAACATTTTTTAGCCTAGTTTTTAAGGTTTGTTTACTGGTTTTATTGTTATGTTTTCTCAACCATTCATTATTATTATATAACGTAGGTATCAAGTACTTGTTGGTTCTTTTACCATAATAATTCTTTATTGGTTTACGCACCAGTTTCTGTTCTCTTACACGTCTTGTATTGTATGTATTTTTTATTTTTATTTTATAATTGTCATTGTAAAATTGTTTAAGAACCACAAAGTACTTAACCCTTTCATGTACAGGCAAAACTTTACATAACAGAAATAGTTTTTGGTAATTACCTTTACAAGTACGTTTTGACTTTGGCGTAATGAGATATTTTAAAAAGCGTACCTGCAGAGACTTTATGTTATCTAAGTACGTTTTAAATGTTCGACCATATGAACTTAATCCATAGCCTATTAAGGACTCGGCTAAATGTAACGTTGGAGTCACCAATCTGGTCAGATTCGTTTTAAAATTAGATTCTTTTCACTTTTTCTATTTAAGCTTTAAAAAAAATACGGTATAATTGTAACGTATCAGAATGAGGTGAAGTTGCAAAATATACTGAGAAATATTTTTTTACATTAATACGCTTTTATAAGCAGGTCTAGCCCTTGGCTAACACCAGCATATATCAAGTACCTATACGTTTAGTTTTAATACTTTAAGAATACTTACAGATACTACTTTTAAACATAAAGTACTATTACATAATTATATATTTATTTTTCTTTCAATCATAATTATAATTCAATTATTTCAATGTCTGTTCCATTATTTCGATGTCCATTCGATGCTATAAGGCTTTTGAAAGTCCTTTGTGCTCCTTTGCCGAAAGGAACTTGCATCTTAGGGCCTCAAGTTTAATAAGTCGCGGTACGAAGCGACATCCCGAGAAGTGCTGTTCCGTTGAGAGTACTTGTTGGCAGTATGTAGAGCTAGTAATTAAACGATGAACATGCACTGAAATTTAAATAACCGAAAAATGTGTAGGTAGTTCATTTTAGTAGGTAGTACAGCCAGAGAAAGTGTGGCTGTACATTATGTCTATTGATTGAAAATCCTTTTGTAAAGTTCCTACCCACATAGGATTTATAGAGCGCGCGTTGTCTTTACAAAATCCAAGAAACCTACGCAGTGACGAGGGCACAAAAAAGGTAGTCCTTGTGCTTCGTTTGACTTGTCTTGGCGTTGACTACCGTACTTTGGATATAATCATCTACGTCACCTTTTTGTGTTTATTTAACCTTATTGACTTCGTTTTGGTATAAAGCTTCGAAACTTCTTTCATTCGTTCCTAACAAAACCAAAGCGTATAGGTACGAGTTGGTAGCCGGCCTCAGATAGCATTAACAGACGAAGTGTCGCCGCGGCTCTACGAAATACGTATTTCTACGGAATATCGTACGTAGCGAGCGACTCGCCATCTACGCCGTAGCGAGGTTTCGTCCGACCGCACATCAGTATTAGCCACCGGTACCTATGACCCGACCGAAATTACTAAGGGACATCTATTATATTTTGCAGTCAGGAATACAAATATGATATCTTTTATTTGGTTCTTTAATTAGGTTGCAGTCTTGCTAATTACAGCATGAATGGGCCGGCTCAACCGGGGAAGTGTAGTACTTCCCCGGTTGAGTCTCACAGATAAAATAACAGTACTACTGTGTTTCGTTCGGTAAGTGAGTGTGCCCGAGGCTTTGCCCCTTTCCTTCTCCTTCATACCGATCCTCCTTCAATTCATTTTACCATATCTGTCGGCAATGCACCTGCGGGAATGGAGTTGCACGTGTCCATAGGCGGCGGTAATCGCTTACCATCTGTTGATCATCTGCTCGTTAGCTTCCTAAAACATAAAAAATATACCTAACTGTATCCGCGTGCGACGCCAAGCCACGGTCTAAAAGGATTATTTTCGCATAAAATTACAACCAACATTCTAGCAAAACAATAATGATTCGCAATAAAACTAAGTTTTATCCCCGTCGTCTTGCGGAACACATAAAAATGCAAAGTTTCCGCTAATGTAATGCAATTTTATGGCTGCCACCCGACACCGAAACTACCACCATTTTCTAATGTTCTACTGTTTTAATTACATACGGTATTGTATTATATGAGCTACCATTTTCTTTTTCATTGATAAGAATACAAGGAAAATGTTTTTACGTCTGTCCTTCGTATGTCGAACGTCTTTGAAAATGTACAAAACAATACATAAACTATAAGAAATCCGTCGGACCTCGATAGACGGGATAGATAGGACCTCCTAGAGACCTAGAGGCATGATAAATTTAACACCTCTGTCAGTCTGGTCAAAATATCCTATCTAGAGGATTGAAATGGTTAGAACCAGTTGCAGTTTGTAAATTAAATCCTCCATCCAATTTGTAAAAAAATATACATTCTGTTTCTAATAAATAATTAGGTCTATCCATAATTATGTGAATGAAATACTTAGTGAATCTCAAGAAATCTATTCCTAAAGGTACAAAACGGGAGTAATGCCCAGTTTGCTACGAAGTGAAAATTCACGTATTATTCCAATTAATAACGTCGTATTATTTTTATATTTGGGTGCATAGGGTTCCCACCAATAACTTAGGGTCCCAAGCCAACCTCACCTGCAAGTGGTGCGACGAGGCTCTGGGAAACAAAATATCCCGATAAGCGGCAATAGGCTCGCCACCTATTACGTGGGATCAAAACACTGGCGAAAAGTGGGCGTTTAATATGCCTCTGCCTACCCCTTCGGGGAAACAGGCGTGAGTCTATGTATGTATTATTTTCACGTGGCGTATTGTTTCCACGATGCGTCGCACAAACACGTTTTACATCGCTTTAAAATGGAAACGAAATGTGTTATAAGACTGTTCCGTAGATGTTTTCTTTTGTAAACATTGTTTATTTACGGCGCATCAGTGTAAAATGTTTTTCTGTCTGAATTTGTTCTTTGTACAAAGAATTGCATTCCTTCCCCCGTGGACAGTAAAACTAAGTATCTGTACGAAATGTGCGCTCTTTAAGTGCTTGTTCTTTGTTTGTAGTTTTAACTTGTTTGTAATTTAAATGAAAAGAACTTGTGTTTTTGTGAGTAGTTTGGGTTTAAATTTGTATTCCGAATGCAGTTTGCTCTATATACCAACTTAAATAATTACTAGCCCTAATTGTATGATCTGCAGCTGTCACAATATTGAAATATTGACTTTATCAGTGTCAGTACTTATTAAAATGATGTTATAATTTATCGTGTAAATTGTAATTCTATATAAGTCATCATCGTCATCCTCTTAGCGTTATACCAGTTTTCAATCTGGGGTCCGCTTTCTAGTCTAAGCGGATTTGGCTGAATATTAGCTTTTCCACAGAGCGACTGCCTGTCTGACCTCCGCAATCCTAAGGGATAGAGATATTCCATGGTTGAGACTAGTGTCAGTTTATCTAGAAGGTACTGACGCCCTGTAACGACTGTCAAAGATCTTCATGACAACCGGGACCGACGGCTTAACGTGCTCTCCGAGGCACGGGACAAGCGATAATTAACAATTCAATAAGCACATAACTCCGAAAAGTCATTGGTGCGCGCCGTGGATTCGAACCCGATACCACCTAATATTAAAAATTCTAATACTTTAAGTAAAATGGTAATACTATATAACTACTATTACAATTTTCGGTTACAAATGCTTGTTTTGCCTGAACTATCACAGGTGGTCTGGTCCTGTGCGATATATTATTTTTACTAGTCGGTAATAATTGACTGCCTCCGTGGTCCAATGGATAGCGACTGCTGATCAGGGTTCGATTCCGTGGTCGAGCAAAAGTGTTTCTGGGATTTTGTAACGCTCAGGAGCAGCACGGAGTTCGGCAATGTGCCTGGTTACGGCTATACGCTCGTTCCCTATTAGATCGGGCCTGCAAATTCGTAACTTAGTGAAATGTGGTCTATTAAAAAAAATTAGATTTCTATAATAAATGGCATATTACAATTTTCCCTTTATTATGTTTTTTAGCCGATATGTTCGATATATTATTTTGCCTAATAGGTAATATTCTTTCGAGTTATTATCTAGAACATGTAGTAGGTATGATTGTTACGAAGACTATAAAAATCAGAGCCGCGATTAACAGCGCGGCTTGTTGTGCTCGTATCGGGTTTTACTGCAATACCCACGTTTAAACTAACCGGCTGGCACGGAAGATTTATTCTTTAAACAAAATACTCATGTTTTTGTGTTGTTAGTACTTGAAGCCTGATTTTTATAGAAGATAGCCTGTTGTGAGCTTTTACCACTCGAGATTTGAGTTTAGATGTTTATGGAGAGGATGTATGTCTTCCTTGATGGCGTTCGAGCCAACTAGCTAAAGGGATTTTTCCTGTGATTTATGCTATTTTTATAATTGTTATACTTCTTGTTAATACCTATCATCATCACTCTTAGATCTATATACACTGTTCCATTGCTGGGCGCGTGTTTCTATTCTCACTATAAGAAAAGTAAGACCATATTCCACTACTTATTACTAAGTCTGGCAGTGCTCACAAGTCTTTCGAGAATGTAGCCAGTTTCCTCACGATGTTTTTATTCATCGTTTAGCAAGCGATAACTAACAATTGCATACGTACCAACATAACTTTGAAGAAGTTCGTATCAAGTGTGTCGAACCCAAATGAAAAGAAATATTCCATGGTTTATACTAGTGACCGTTTATTCGGAGGCATAGATTTTCATAGTGTGAAAGCATTGTATTGTATTAATTTTGTTATACTTTTGAAGTATAAGTACAACATTTAAAATGTACACAGCACACGCTTTTCAGAAAAAAACCCTCTCAATATGTCCAAATAAGCCTTATTGTAGTCTTGCCCAAGCGGCAACTTATTTTATTAAGCGCAAAAAGTTCTAATTTAGCGCAAAATGTCTTGAAGGTGGAAAATGTACAAAAAAGGTAAAATTGCTAGCTAAGAGTAAGGAAGTGCAAAATTATTATTTCAAATGTGTTTATTTTATATTATTATAAAGGGGAATCACACTTATAACACAAAAAGTACATCTCAAAGTAGGTAAAGTTTGGCAGTGAAAAGGATAGGCATACGAATTTTGAAGACCTTATACCTACTTGTCTTCACAGTAGAAACACAGTTGGTATTTATATACTGTGAAACCTAAATTACGACCTCGTCCTATGTCAATAATGAAATATGTATGTAATATAATACAATGAAAAAAAAAATTATGTGGAGAAGTTCTCTTCAAACCTTCGGGTCCTACAGATTAAAACCACCGCGTACATCGACGTCCCGTAAAAAAGGACTCATTTTAATGCGGCCCCTCTGGAAAATGTATTTGCCTCAGTTGTTCTACCAAGGTGGAAAACTACCGCTGCGTCCGTCGACCTCTTATAATTGCAAGGTCTCTGGACAATTCAGTAGCGTCAGTCGTTCTACCAAAGTAGAAACCCACCACAGTATCCACCGACGTTTCTCAGTAGCGGGGTCGCCTGAATCGCGGCTAGCATATTTACCGCAGCGCGGTGGAAAATCCGGCCTCAGTTAAAGTCAAAGTCTAAATCATTTATTCATTAAGGCCACAGTGACGCTTATGAACGTCAAAATTTAAGTTTGTTACTCAATGATAATACTTTTACTACCACTAAAATAGGTAGAATCACGAGAAAGAACGGGCAATAAAACTTATGCTCACTTTTTACAAAGATAGAACAGCTAAAGAGATCAAGGTCCCTTCAATAATTTTATTAATGACTTAATTTACACGTAAACCTTACAAACTTGCGCATTATTTCAACACAACAGTGAAGTGTTACTCGTAAACATTTTAACACAGCAGTTGTGTATAATAAAACAACATTGTAGAAAACGCTGTTATAGCAGGTGCTAAACTTTATAACTTTCTTATTAACGTTGAAAGTAGCAGCTTCAATCTAAGCTCGTTTGTAATAAGGACAGCAACAATTATATTACTTTAGTAATGGAAAGCTACATATATTCAGTGATATACAAATTGTGCTGGATTTATAGATGTGAAATTTTACAATACATATATATCATTTGCCCGTGGCTTTGCACAAAAATGTTACGTAGTAACAAAATTGTGGGCATAGGTATATCATGGAATCGATTATAAAAAATCTAATATTTGTATCATTGACTTAAAAAATATAGTTTCCCCATAGCTTTTAACTTTGTAACTTTCACCACTATTTCAACCCCTTCAAGTTTTATCTTCACAAGTTTCGCAATCTATAGGTATGTAAACTAAAATTAATTAGATATGGTTCAGCCCTTTTAATGTAAACACGAAACATACATATTAGGTATCATTCATATCTAACAAATATTAGAGATATCTTAACTTTTTATACTATATTGATATAGCACCATTTTTGTATTATCTCTTCAAACAATTCTTATCTCTTGGCATTTCTTCTGTCCACAACTGCTTTATTGTACTTCTGAGTTCAGACGACAGAATAATGAACTTAATTCAACGCATTTCTGTGATTTATCTTCAACAAACCCACTAATGGGGCTATTGCACTCGGCCATTTAAAAAATAAGTACATCGTTGGCTATGCACCAGACCGCAGACATGCTTTTTTAAAACAATGGCCGTTAAAACTGTAGTTAAATAAATAATTAACGAATTTCAACTTTTCTAAGTTGAATTTTCGGTAATGCGGAATGTTGTTGGTCCACAGCTTTAAAATATTATTCGTAGTTTAGGTATATCAAGTGTCCTTGAAGGTATAGGTAGCTGCATACGTCTAATAACATAATAATGTGTCGCAAAATAATGAAGATTCAAATACTGGTGACATCTAGCGGACATCAACGGAACTACGAGTACAATTTTTTTTTGGATATCTTGTATCACGATACTAAAAGTTTCGCAAATGATTATTCTACTCATAATTTCTCCACATCATCCCTTGGGCCGCGGTCTATCAAGCATAATTTTATTACTGGTCAGAAAATCCGCCTTCTAGTCGGTTACCACAGAGTACTTTTGTATAACTATAATAGAGACCTATCTTAACTGTCAAACCGAGGAATAGATAACAAGCGCCATCTATCTGTTGAAGTCACCGAGTTTAAAACGATATGCTATAGATACTTATGTAGTTATTGATATGCATGTTATAGGTATTATACATACTGTGTGTGTACTGTGTACTCATAGCCATTCTCATGGGTAGTTATTTTAGTATTACAAATTCTAAAATCATATTTCTCTTCATTGAATTGCATTTAATCTACTCTTGTAATAAAATACAGGAGTAGATTAAATGAAATGCTAAAATTAGACAACCATCAAACGTAAAAATGTACTTAGAATTTGTAATACTGCATGTGTTTTTAGACAAACAAATAAATAAAACTGCAATCATGTTATTTTTTACTCCTTTTATTAAATTTGGTGAATTGCTGTTTCGCCTTTAATTGGAATAATAATAATAATCTCATAATCTTCACAATCTTTTCTGCCATTTAATATTCTATTTAAATTCTTGCAGTGGTTGTGAATAAAAAAACGACAAGTTATATTAATTACCAACTACGCCTGAACATCCAGGAACACAACACTTTTTATCAGACATGATAATAAGTAGGTACACAAACAAATTGTCAAAATTAAACAATGATCTTTTAGCATTTAATTCACAAGCACTTAAACGAGTAAACCAGAGGAACCGTAGCTCAACTCGGATAAGATTCGAAAAACACTTGATACTGAATTCACAGCAAATTAGAACAAAATAATACCCACACGCATCAAAGATACGGCAGCCATTGCTGTTTTCAAAACATACTGTCCATAGATTATACAGAATATAGATGCCATCCACAGATAACAAAAAAATATATGCTAATTTTATTACAGTGCCATCTATGAATTGAAGTAGAATAGTTTCTACACATTATAATACTACTAAGTTCAGACGTCTTATAAGTTAATAGGTTTGTATGACTTATTTTACTCTACTCTAAATGGCCTCCTTATATCTAATGTTCTGCCATCTTTAATGTATTAAGATTGTAGACCCTGTCGGTTACGCAGATTTGCCAATCGTTTCAATTCGTATCCACCATCAATTACACCGTAAAAATAAGTAAGTATCAATGCTAGTAAGATCCGCCAACAAATCTGTATATACACCACTATTTTTTAATTAGTACAAAAACTTTAAGGACATACTAGCGAATACATTATTATCATATGTGATATAAGAATTTCATAATATCTATAAATAGCCAAGTTATAATCATTTGTTTTTTTGTAGAAAATCTCACCTAAATCATAGACATATTTTACAATCCATTCACTTCTTCATTGATAGTACTTACTTTCCGTCCTACTCTTACGCATTCTTTCCGCGGAACTTATAATGTAGACAATAAAATGAAGCAAAATAGTTAGATAGTTACTTTTTAATTTTCTTAACCGGCAAAATTTACCGTTTTACAAGTAATCAAATACGAAAGTATGTAATTAAAAAGCAAACACATATCAAAATAAAAGAAGGTATTCTGTAATAAAAGAAAAGAGTAATTTTGGCATATTTGTGAAGTTAGAATCATCTGCTATTTACAAATTATTTTATCATCATCATGTCAGCCTAGAGACGACCACTGCTGGACATAGGCCTCCCTCAAGGTTCTCCACACAGACCGATTTTGAGGCGCCCGCCTCAAATTATTATTAACTTAAGTAGGTATTATTTACTAAACTTACAAGTATTTCCATTGTCCTTTGAAATGTCCACCACCATTGTCAATACACAGATCACAGTCTTTTCACTTCGTCAAAAGCGTCCAATATGCGCTGTTTTAATTATTCGACACTAACCGGCTTACTTTTGTACACTCACAAAATGATGTCCATGGGTACACAGCTGCACTCGCGATTCCTCTACTCAAAAAGTACGCACGAAGCATAGCTACATACTCCCGTGATATTATGAATAAATAACCTGTTGCAGCGAAATAATCGATACGCTCACGTCCGCTAGCAATTTAGCACTGTTTGTAGCATATCAGCGCGGCGCGGGCGCAGAGGGACAGGGGGGAATTTATCAATGGAATAGTTTACTACTAATAGTACGCGGGTCGGTCATAGTTTTAGTGATGCATTAACCAATTATAACGTATTTTTGTGAACAGTTTTGAGACATTTTTGGGACTTAGTGTTTTGATTTTTTAACTACATAAATATGATCAGTTAAAGATACTTAGTGCCCCGTTAAATTGTTTGTACTAATTAAAAAATAGTGGTGTATAAAACCCTTGCGTTACTGACTGACAGACAAGCTACAGCTAAATGTATTAGACGCAGGAAACTGAAATTTAGCATGTTTTTTCTTTGCAGACCGAAAGGGTGCACTAAGAAGGGATTTCCAGAAATTCCCATATGAACGGGCAGAAAAAGTAAAAAGAAAAAAGTATGTGGGCCTAGCTGCGGGCATTCTCTAACATAGTATAATTTTTACAAGTCACGAAAGCTAAAAATAATACTATTTGGAATTAATACTATAGTTGACAAGCAGTAACTACAGTAACAGCATGTGTTATGACTTATGACATAGCTTACACGCACTGGAATACTGTCTTTAACATCGAATGAACGTCAAAAGATATTACAGAAGCGAAATTATCTTGACTTTTAACTAGAAGTAATCAATTTTAATTAACATTTTCATAATAAGGTACATTACAAATGATTAATTATAACTATATACATTACTATCTTAAATAATCATACTGTCTATATATACTGTGAATATATATGGTACATAAAACTAAAAATAAAGAGTAAAAATAGATACATATGTACAGGTGTGTTTAGGCGTCGTAGAATGCCTCCGCATCAATATCATCGGGTAACGTGCCCAGAAGGCTGGCTGGCACGCTGGATGGCAATGCTGATTCTTTGAGCAAAGAATAAACCAGCCTTCTGGTCACGTGAGACGTCGACTAACCGTTTAGATATTTCTCGGTATAAAGAACGAGCACTCGGACCCCATGAGCCTAGCGTTTTCACCCCAAACGGCTCAAATACGTAATTAGCTACTATGTCTAGAGTTTGGACTAAGATTGGGTAGGTTTTACAGAGATCAGTGGAAGCGATTAAGTCATCCAGTCTCAGCCCAAGGCAAAGGTTTAAACATATATTACTGCGATTGCACAGCGATGAATAGAAATCCAAATTACAACTAATATTAATAAAATGTTTCAACTTACCCGATATCTTCACTGATGCTCTTGAGTGGACCTATAAGATTAACTCATAATTTTGACCAAAATAACAAGAAAATCGTTAAATACCACAGAGTCCAGTTCGGCGTCCTTCATCAGCAAAATCGTCAGGCACCAACCACGTGCATCGGATTCACTCAAGTTTTACAATGTTCATTAAAATACTATTTTTATCACGAATAAACCGTTGCCGGTTATTGATCAAGGAAGCGGCAAACAAACGGGTTCCAAATATTCCACGCGAGAGAGACCAAAACGGCGTCAGCCAATTTTCAGAAACGGAAGTTGACAGTTCAGTGTGACCATAGTCAAAATTTACAATAGACTAAACTAAACGTTACTAAATCGATATAATCGACTTGACTTATCATAAAAACTATTTCTATTTCAAACATACTAGATTACTGTATTTGCGCCGTTTGAGGGTTTCCGCAGATGCAGCAGCAGCGCCAGCATGGCCTCCTGAGCTTGGAACATGGGATAGCGCGAGGGTGTCTAAGCAGGTTGCATCCCACACCAAAGGCCTACCCATTTTCCATGGCAACAGTGACATACCGTCAGGTCTCTTTCCGTCGTCGCATACCAAACCATTTGGTTCAAGTACAGCTGGTACACCAGACGCGACAAGAGCACGACGGATTATGTCATTTAGGTGAGCATGACGAGGAATCCTACCAGCGCTTCTGCTGCAGGATAGCCCATGTTGTCCGAGGCTATCGACGTCTTCTCCACAATGACATCGATGCGGAGAAACACACGGAGCACCTAAACAGAGACAGGTGGCGATACGGAACGTCTCATCGTCCAACATGGTTCCTGTGTTGGACGATGGTAGTGCCTGAAGCCATAGACCCCACATTCCCCCACAGCCAGCAAACGAGCAAGCTCTGTAACATTAAAAGATGTATCCAAAAGAGTTTTCCTCACAATGTTACAAAGCGGCGCGTTAAACAGAAGTGATAACTTTATTACGAGTTTTGAAAAGTGTTTAAATGAACACGGAATGTACCAAAACCCTAACGAATTTGGATAGACGATAGTTTGGATAGATCTAGCAGTAGGCTGAATCGTTTCAGAAAAGCTAACATTTATTGAACAACAAAACCAAAACTTATTTTAAATTGTCTTTCGGGATCGATTTCCGAAACGCTCATGCAAATAAACATATACCTAATAAAAAATATATACAAGCCTTCCATGGTAATAAATGTAGTACAAAACTTTTATCTACCTTAAAGTGACAGCACTCAAGGTTGAGCTAAACACTATTCACTAAACCTCCCAAATGAATTTCATTGACAAAACCTTCTAAGATCTTACATTGCTTTATATATCATACGTACTTTCTATTATTATCCTTGTACATTTAGCTCCTTCGCATATATTTCCATAATTCTCGAATTTAACTCTTGAAACGTGGCATCTACCTACTGAGCGAGCGGTATGAAAGTCATATACCCGCAATCTGTCACTAGGGCTGAAGAAAGGGTTCCTTGGGGATGCATACTGTGCGTCCAAATTGTTTGCCTCAGACTTTTCAGAGTAATGGACGCTGTAAATGCAAAGTTTTGGGAGTGGACTTAGGTTGGGAGTGCGGCTGTTTTGCTTTGAATGTTAGGTATGAAAAATATTAAGGTAAAACAGTTTCATGCTTTTTGTTTTTATGTTCATAGTTTCAGTAGTCGTGATTGCGTAGATATTATTCATAAAATAATGAGAGGACATGTAAAATAAATTGTAGTGGGTTTTGATAGATTTCAAAGTTATGTGAACACTAGACGATGCCCGCGGTTACACCCACGTTATTTTACGCTTCTGCTCCACTCCCGTGGCTCATAGCGTGATGTTATATAGCCTATAGACTTCCTCGATAAATAACCTATCTAACACTGAAATAATTTTCCAAATCGGACTAGTAGTTCCTGAGATTAGCGCGTTCAAACAAACAAACTGTGAACAGTTTGTTCACAGTTTGTTTGTTTGAACGCGCTAATGAAAAACTAACGAAGGCCATCAAATAGGCCTTCGCGACGTCGATCATAATTAAGTTCATTCATACTTTATATATTAGTATAAGATTAAATCGTTAATTGCCTGAGCATATTAAGCTGTTGATCCCTCTCTTGATTATCACAGTCAGTATTTTCAACTATCCCAACACAAAATCCGAAACCAAATTTACAATAAATAAATTTGTTTTGCGATGAAGAAGTCTAATAGCAGTTACATTTATGGAATAGGCATACATGTGTACAACATCTTATAGGTGCAATACTAGATTCCTTAATTGATTGCCTTACCTCATAATTTCCTACTCACATATATTTCAGAGCCAAGAAAGAGACATAGTTATCTCAAATCGTTTCAGAATTCGATCAAATCCAGAGCTTATAACGTGATTAATACATATCCATCAAATAGGCCGTCGCGACGTCGATCGTAATTAAGTTCATTCACACTGAATAAGATGGGCCAGAGGGACTCAATATGGAGATATAGCTTTCTAAGATATGCTTCTATGATAGTACATTAATACTTACTATAGAAGTTTATGTCAAGCACTAAACAAACTCGACTGCACGATTGGCGTAGTACCCTAAGTGACAAAGAGGAACACGCCTTAATAGAAATCAAAGCTCAAAAAAGAAAATAATTTTCGAAACAAATTGTTGTGGATCACACAAAATGTTATCGTTCGTATTGATCTTATTACACTTGACGCAGTAATGAAAGGCGAGTCGACCCATTAGACCACTTCATGAAAGTTTCTCAACTATATATTATCCTTTACTTTTATTTTCCTAATACAAGAGAGAAGATGAGAAAAGTTTAAGTATTTTAGCGTATTGTGAGGACGGAGGCATAAGCATAGTTTAAGATCATATTATTAGAGCTTAAATTGTGGTCAAAATTCAACTACTTTGGGTACCGTCGTATTACAATTTTATAATATTCACAAAGATCAGCGTGGTGTATATTTCCACTAGTAAACTGAATATAAATCTGCTATCTTAGTGCCACAAGGAGACTGAAAGATCATACAAATCCCGTTTTCGCAAATACTGAATATCGGTACGTAGAAAACGAATCAACACTGAATCGATTTAAATAAAATTTACGAAAGAAGGCGTGATTCCCTCGGAGGGTGAAAAACATAGGATATGTTTTATCGACAAAAGTTAAACGGCTGAAATGTTTGGACTTTGTAAGTAAGTCGTATTACTTTTATTCTTCCAATATAGACGTTTTATTTTTGTAACTCCTGAAGGATTTCGCGCACTATCACTATTTCATCTAAATATAGTTTCTTTGCAAGTCCCGCGACTGATATATTTACTTATTTAGAATGTTGGTTATGATAAAAATAGTATTTATCAATAACCTAGAGGTTAGATACTTATGACTATTATCAGATAAGACATTTTAAAACAGCGAATTAAGAAGAGCGATATGTCAGGATCGTAGCAAATGGCGTTACGTAGTCTCTGCTCAGCCCTTAGGGAAACAGAATGTAGCGGCTGCTGACGCTACAAATTATATACAAGGCACGATATTGAGTAAGTGCGGCGCAGCAGTCGTCTTCCCGCTCTTGTATAGTTAGGTCGTAGCTTTATAGTTTATTTATATTTAAATGTGGCACCACAGTAAACATATATATTGCAGTATGTGTCATTCTTTAATTTATCTCCACTCTACACATCATGAACCCCTACATTGGTGACCCCGGACAACGAACACGCATCCTTCGGCACAGCTTCGGCAACGGGCATCGAAGCAGGTGCACATGGTCAGCGGACTCAAACAAGCGCATGTGCAGCGTGGCAATAGCGTGCAGCCAAGCAGCCTGGACACGGAGACATCCTGGACTCATGGGAGACGACTCGCCCTTTTCCCTACGACCAAAAGGGCTTACGACCTAACTGCGGAGAACACCTGTGTCAGTACACGTGGAACCTAAAAGTGGAACATACAATACGAACCACAGCGATAACGGCAACATGGGCAGAGAATTACGGAGCGGAATACGGCGGCGGCACTTTGCAGGACGGCGGCACTCTGCAGGACAGTGCGTACGTCGAGGCATGAGGCGTAAGGCGTATTGACCTTGGTGGCGAGGCAGCATTCCGCACCAAGACAGACAATACGCAGCATACTCCGAGGACGAGGAATGACATGGGACCGGCGGTGGCACTCTACGGGACAGTGCACGCGTCGATGTGGCTGATCACACTTGGAAGCGAGGATGGATACCGCTCAGTGTTGAATAGCGCACCCTGTCATCTCTTGTAACGGCCCAGGCGATATTGTGAATTTCGTTAGCAGAATCGGTGAAACGCACATATTTGCTTCTTTGTACGACCAGCTCTCTACAAGCGGCTTACAAAGGGCAAAAGAATTTCAATACAAACGTAGCTATGTTGTTTTGTGCGATTGTTGTGTTTTTGCAAGTGATCTTGTCCCTAAATTAGAAGTCATAGGTAGTTAAATTAACAAAAGTCACATTTTAGTTTCTATTTATAGAGCACCACATAATTAAGTCACTGTAGTATTTCTGTTAACCTTGCATTCTCAGAACTAGCGCTCCAGTAACTTGATGCGTACAATTGTTTATGATAACGTGATCAGAGCGCTAGCATGTACTTATTGTTATTTTATGTTAAAGCTATTATCTGTTGTTTTGTACTTTTAATAGTTAGTGATGTTATTTTATAGATTGTTAAAATTTTTGTTTTCTTTCTTTTTTCAATAAAGGGGGGAGTATTGTAGCGGCTGCTGACGCTACAAATTATATACAAGGCACGATATTGAGTAATTGCGGCGCAGCAGTCGTCTTCCCGCTCTTGTATAGTTAGGTCGTAGCTTTATAGTTTATTTATATTTAAATATATATATGTACATACAGTAAACATATATATTGCAGTATGTGTCATTCTTTAATTTATCTCCACTCTACACATCATGAACCCCTACACAGAAGTAAATTAAAATCGTAATTATAATTTCATGCTCTCTTTTTAAGCTAGAGACAATGCAGAAAGCACCGCAGGACATCAGTCATTCTATGACCAAGGCTGTAACTTAACCTATGCCGAAACAGATAGAAGTTATTCCACCCTTGTATTCAAATATCTACATAGTATGCTTACGTAAAGAGCAGTATAGAAACAGTAGTTTGACAACCACAGAATTTCCATTAACATTAGGTGAACGTGAGTTAATTTGAAACTACACGTTGTAACGTGTTCCCAAACTGTGGCGCTTGTTATGCGTAGACCGGAACGTTTCATAAATATCTAAGTATACTGCGTAACCCTTTTAGAGCACTAAATTAGTTTTAGAACTTAGTTTGGATCTAGGACTTGTTATGTACTGAAGATTTAATGTTAGTAACTGGCAATCTGACCTAGTTGTTGAATTTTCTCATATGAACTAAATTCGACAGGGGTGGTTTAATTGGTTCTTCCATATTTGAGGGATATGTTCAGTTGGAAAAACGAGAGGTGAATATAATGTCAAAACGGAAAAAGTCAGTCAATTATTTTTTTACTTATATTTACTACTTATAGCTTTCTTCAAGCCCAGTAATTGACTTATGGTAACTTAAGATAATATACCATATAATAATTATACCCTACCTACGTTATTGAGGAATATATTATTTTAGGTAAACGTCATCAACTTTTTTAGAGTTATCCGCGTTACATTCAAGACTTATACTTTTAAACATTTAGACGTGCAACTCAAAGAATAGGTACCAATATTCCACGACGGTATCATCGCCGCAATCATTCCTACTGTACTCACCATTCTACGTAAAAGGATGACGGGCAAAAATGTACGGGACGCGTACTCACCGACCAATAGCGACCAGACATATGTCGTTAGAAAGCTATTTTCATAACTATATTTTTTTATTATGGGGGCTAGTCTCAATTCGTTGTGGAGAAAATGTTATAGTTACTTAAATGATATTGATTAAAATAAAAGTTGTTAGTTCCAGATTTTTTATCATTATTATTATGGGGGCTAGTCTCAATTCGTTGTGGAGAAAATGTTATAGTTACTTAAATGATATTGATTAAAATAAAAGTTGTTAGTTCCAGATTTTTTATCATTATTATTATGGGGGCTAGTCTCAATTCGTTGTGGGGAATATAAAAGTCGTTAGTTCCAGATAATAATAAAAAAATGTGTTTAAAAGTTAATAATCCCTACGTAAACGATTAATCAAGGTGTAACTGCCGAAATGCTTATTGCGTACGCGTCGCCCACCGGCCGCCCGTCGCACCCGCGATCGCCGCCTTTGTTTGTACCGAACGGCGTATTTCACCCACCCGATGCTTACAAATGGCGGCCGAACGTACACGAACGTAGTGAGATGCGGTGTGGTTCTTTCGCTCGCACACCCAGCCGCCAGTCATCAGCTTACGTTCGTTTAGGAGGACTACGTGATTGTGTTTTTACTGAGTCCCTACAAAAACTTAACTTTTGAATTCCTACCGGACTTGTTATCTGCTAACTGTGTGACTTGTGCTTGTTTATTGGACTTTCCGCGAGTCACAGAACATGGCATTAAAATGTTTGCATTGGGCTCCTACCAAGTGAAACTTGCAAAATCTTATTGAGGTGAACATATACAAAACGGCCTGTATATGATAGAAGTATAGTATGTAGTTGGCTATTAAGGAGACGCATTCAGTCCAGACATGTTAGATCGAGAATATATTAGTGTTATATTTTAATACACAGGGATCAAATCGGCAATAATGCAATATGTCAGTGTGGTATTACTGCACTTGTTTGACTGGGCGAAGAACGGTAGGCAGCTGTACACACATAACGTCAATAATATTGTAGGTACATTGGTTACGCAAGGCATGAAGTGTTCAATCCTCCAGCAGCCTTTTTAGATGATGTAATCGTAGACAACATAATATCACTAGTTCTGTTTTTAAATAGTAAGAATTGTGTTTGTAAATCAGTAATAAACGATTTTAACTATTTTTTTTTAACTTAAGTTTCTTTTTCACAATTTGACTGACCTCATACTTAACATTATAACGCTGAAAGTACATGGAATCCACACAAAAACAGTTTTTTTTATATCTAGAATTAACAACTTTTATTTTAACAGATATAATTTAAGTAGCTATAATATTTTCCCCACAACGAATTGAGACTAGCCCCCATAATAACAAATGATAGTCGTGAAAAGAGCTTTCTAACGACATACGTCTGGTCGTTATTGGTCGGTGGGTACGTGCCGCCCGTCATCCTCTGGCAACGATATTTTAAAAATATTACTATTCTAAACTTTGGACCCAAGCCCTATATATGACGTCACCGGAAATTAAACATGGCGGCCGGTGGGCGTCATTATGTGAATTTGTGGGTCAGAAAAGATACTGGAAGATACAATTGTAATATTCGTTCAAGTATAAAATGGCTCTTGATGAATAATCCTTTTTTTATAATAGGTAATACTTTATTGTTTGGTAGCGTTTGAAAGAAATTATCTACTTTTTAGAAATGGATTTCTTGTTTTTATGTATGGTTTAAAACCGCTTTCTCAATTATAGTATTTACGTAGTGTAAAGCTGATCTCGGGCTTCAAAGCGATGGTCTTGATTCACAACCTGGACTTACGAGTATAAATAATTCGCTGTAGTAAATGTCATTTCTATAATCGGGCTACATCACTCAGGATCTAAGGATGAACAGCGAACCAATAGTAACGCACTCTCCGACAGGAACCATTACCTTTCCTAAGACACCCCACACTGAACCGAAAGTAGGCAGAGCTTTACATACATTTATGTACATAATATTAATTCTACGTAAAAGTATAGAGATGAAGTGACGGTATACTCCAAGTAGCAAGCAGCGGCTGTGCATGGAAAGCCGAAAATCGGGCTCAGTGGCGTCCCATCAGAAAGGCTCATGGCTGACGATGATAATGAAATTCTACTCACTTTGCTTTTACTTATTTCGAGCTTTACCGCGCATGATAAATCTTCAGTCAGGTCAATTAGGTGTGTACCATCATGAACCAGTATATTAAAAACCTGGGCGGCTTTCCTTTTTCTTTTGAAAAATCGCCAGGATCTTGAGCATATCTTGTATGTATATATGAGTAAATGATTGTATGTACTTTCCCGCGAGCGTTATTATGAAATTCTGATTTTCATTTTCGGTGGCTATGGTAACGTTTGACAGCGAACTCAATACGCAAGCTTTTGTGAGATAGATAAAAAAGATATTGTATTTCACCCCATTTAACAACGTTTCTAGTAAAATTGCTTCGCATCTTTATTATCCATCTACATGTATAAAATGTATATCCTAACTGACATATCCTGGCAGTCCCTTATCTACTGAAGCTAGATACACGAAATTCGGACAGTTGGTTCTTCTTATTTTATATTTTTTTCATTTTATTTAGGAATCAGCTGATTTTTAACCTGGGTTTTTGAAAATGCGGGTAATAGTTAGTGTTACCATTACTTACCCGCTCAAATGGCAGAATTTCCGAACCAATATGGCGTAAAGTGGCGGGCAAATATTGTGCCATTCGTGATCAGACATATTATGTCTGCTTGCCATTTTAACGACTTGGGCTGTTCAGACATAATATGTCTGCCTGCCACTTCAAAGGATAATTCTTGCAAATGCTTGCGTTTTCTTTTTGCCCTCAACTCCCAATTTTATCCCTCACTTTTTTCGTTCGAGTGAAACCTAACATTACCTACCTAATACCTTTTACATATTTATGCAGGGCAAGTAATGATTATTATTTGTGTGTGGAACAGAAAATATTTCAAAATAGAGTATATGGTGCCCAAACTCGTAATAAAATAACTTTTGACGTTGAAATACTTACTGAAATAGTGCAAAAGTGTTACTGGGATTTTTCGAATTCTCAGTAGCAGCACGGAGTCTGGTGATGTGTCCGGTAACGGCAATAGGCTCGGCCCCTATTACGTGGGACTTATGAATTCATGGCGAAATGTGAGTGTAATATTATACCTCTGCCTACCCCTTCGGGGATACAGGCGTAAGTCAATAAAAAAGTAGTATAGACTCCTTACATAAATAGCAGTATAGAAACAGTAGTTTGACAACCACAGAATTTCCAACAACATTACGTGAACAACATTTCGAATCTACAAATCGGTATAAAACTCTTAGAGCAAATAACTCGGCAGAAGATACCCCGAACGTTTAATCAAAACCAAACTCTATGGATGCATTATTATTATTATATCATAAATCACCACGCCTTATTATATTCCCAAGTGAATGTAAAACGCTGTCTAGATTTTCATCATCATGAATTTTAAGTAAAAGCCTGCCTAATTTTATTACTCTACCTTTTGCCGTAACTTTGTCTGCGAAGAAATTTAAAACTTACTCGAAATTTTTTAGGTATTTAATAGACTTGAAAGCTGCGAGGTAGTTTTCCAGTCTGCGATATTTCATTCTTACGTATTTAGCTACTTTGTCGGTCAGCTAGTAAAGATTGACTGACATACGACATAGTATTACGGCAAATTTTGTTTCAGTAACATACCATTAACCGTTTTGGCGTAATAAACTACTTCTGTTATCTAAGTATTCGAACCAACCATAACTTTGTGTCATAAATATCAGGCATGATTGCACATGTCATAAATATCAGGTATGATGTACACATAACATATATTGGAATTCACTAATTTTAAATTGATTATTTTTCTGCCTCGTTGGTCTCGCGGCATAAATGTGCGCGAGGGATTGGGAGGTCTCGGGTTCGATTTTCGAGTCGGGCAAAGTCTTATTGGGATTTTCCATTAGGAAATTCTCAGTAGCAGCACAGAGTCTGGTAATGTGCCCGGTACGGCAATAGGCTCGCCCCTTATTACGTGGGTCCTAAAAATTCATGGCAAAATGTGGGTGTTATATTACACCTCTGCCTACCCCTTCGGGGATACAGGCGTGAGTCTATAAATAAAAAAATGTATTTTTCGGATAGAAAGCAAACGAGTAGACGGTTTGCTTGATGGTAAGCGATTACCGCCGCCCATGGCCGCCACCTTAGTCTCTTGTGCCGACCTTGATGGGGAATAAACAGGAGGAGTGAAATGTATCGATTTTAAAACTAGGTGTAACGAAATGAATCGTTGGCCGAAAGTTTATTCAAGTACTCTCTTGTCTATAATACTCAACATTCAATTAGATGCATTTACATAATGTTAAATTATGTAAATGCAATTACTACATTTACATTATTAATTATTACATTTCACAAACATACCTAACTTTGAGAACACGCCATTCCCATTTTCAAGTCATTGACTTAAATAAGTCAAATACCATTTAGCTGTAATAAATATTTATTTTGCTTCTCAGTACGATATCGATACAAATCTGAGCAAATGCCCTGTGTGCTCAGTTCAGCTCAGTTTGAAAAGTAAACACGGCAAAATTGAATGTGTATTAAGTAGAGATGATATGATGTTGGTGTTTACGGGTGTCGCAGTGTGATAAGTCTGTTTTCTTCAATGCGACGAATTTTCAGTTTAAAGAGACAAATAGTTTGTGAAATGGTTATACAAATTGAACAATATGACTGTGGTTTAACAAAGATGAAATGTTTTAATACCTTAATGGTATCAAACATTTTTATTGTAGTTTGTTTTTATTTAGATACTAAATTATAGTGTATATACCATTGATCACTATAACAACTAGATTAGCAAAGAGCTTATAGATTTGTGTCCATGTGTTATGGGTGCGTGGATCTAATGCTGTCAGATTGCCATAAAGTGTCTTTGTCGATACGAATAATCAATGATCATAAAAATAGTAAATACGCAGTGAAATATTGCGATTCACGTTAATAAAGAATCAGGATATTTTATTTCAAACTTAAGTTAACTGTTTATCACGACATTTTGTTGTAAAGAACAATAAAAATCGCAAATAAATCATTTTAAACTTGGTAATCGCAAAAATCATTAATCATTAAACCTGGTCGCGGTGGACGGTGGATCGCTATAAGCGATAAGGCCGCCCATTTTACTTCGCTTATATATTGTATGATATATTTTGTTATATTTCTGGTAAAATAAAAATAAACTTCACGGTGTTGTCAATGAATAAAATTTCCTATTTTACGCGGGTTTCGTAACGTGATGCGCGTTAACATTTTGTTATTTGACTTCTGGAATTATACGGCTCATTCCTTGTTTCTTACCGAGACTTATTCCTGCTATAATACGAATCAGTAAATCATTATTTTAATTTATTTTTGTTCCTGTTTTGTCTTATAGATTTAATTTCTTTATTTTTAAAGAAAAACCGACGAAATACAATCAAGCACAAAATGCCTTAATTTTTTTAATTTAGAACTTTAACTATTTCGTTTATTTCAATTTGGTAACAATTTATACACGACTGCTCAAAAAAGGTGTGTTATCTTTTTAGGATTCATTTATTTGAGAATGTTTGTATGGGTGGTTCTTCTTACCGTTAAAATTTCAGGGGGAAACATTTTTACAACTGGAGAACACCGCATTTCACGATTGACATTCAGTTACGTGACTCATAAAATTTTATGTTTTGGAACGTCATTTTTGAATACGTGAAAGAGATGAATATAGGTTTTTTCTAAAGTGCTTATTTGTTTCAAATCTACGTCGGCTATCTCGGCTGGTCGCCACGCTATTTTGTGCGTCAATTGTAGGAGTTTGTTACTCTAGTTGTTATGATAGCTCAATGGCCTAAATATTATAAATTTTAGTTGGTGTATCTTAATCTCTTAGATACTTATTTATACAATGTTTTTCTAACGTTTCGTCTAGCCACGGGATAACATACTTTCGATTTGAAATGTCATTCACATGTCTCATAAAGAACAATATTTAAAACCTCCAAAATAACAATTTGAAATATAATAATTTAGGTACCATGAATTGCAACCTTACAAAATAGCTTTATTCATGTAATATTGAAGTTTCCTTTGTCTTCAAAACTAAAGTGTTCGCCAATATAACCCTATTCAATCTCAGTACTCCTACAATATCATCCGTGAAATGGTCAAGATAACCGAACATTTATAGTTACAAACTTTATAGTTCTCCACAAAGTCCTGCACAAGTGCACACAAGTTATGGCTCTGCAACGAATAGTCTTTCGTTCATTTTGCTCCGATTCACGTGACCAGTACTCAAAACTTTAATGGTTGGTTGTACCTGTTGCTTTATTACTCATACGAGTATTGTAGAGTAATGAGATGTATAGCAACATTTGGTTAATTTGTAAAAGCAGATAAATGTAAACTAAATTATTGTTTGAATATGGGGACCGGATAGCGTCTTATTTTATTTTTTTATTAGCTTCATAGAGCGTATACAGGCGAATTTAATGACATAGGCATTTTCTCCCAGTATACCTTAGAGTGTTGCAGAGATTAAGAACAGGTAATGTGGCTTAATATACCGTCACCATCACGGCACAGCTGCAGCTGAGCGCTGTTTTGAAACTAAAAGTAGCGGCTATCGCGACTGACTTCTGAAAAACGTCGACGTTATTAGATATATCATATACTATACGACATGCGATTTAAAGGTCAAATGCTTTTCTTTAGTTGGGTTGGAGCGGTGCCGTTGCGGTGCCGCTGTGGTGCCTGCATAATGTGCCATGATCTCTAAGATATTTACGCCTTGTTCGTTTGGTAATCTTAATGCAAAATAGCATGATGATTGGTCCTGTGGTTATCATGTCAAATTATAATAAACAAAGTCACGTTCCAACATAAAATATTCGGTATGACTTGTGAAATAAGAATTCAAGAAAATAACAACGAAACCAAGTAAAAACTGATATAATTTATATATTTGATCGTTGCTGTATTTTTACTAATTCAGAACTGTGACGTGGCAGTAAAAACCGCAATGTTATTATATTTATGTATTATTTGTGTTAGCCATTCTATCTGACAGTAAAATAAAATTTGTTAAAATATTTTCTTGCTTGTTCAATGTAATATTTGAAAAGATTTTGAAAGAAAACTCCTGCAAATTTTTACACTAATGAAAAAAATATCCTTAAAATGATTTATTTTTTTAATTGCTATAGTGTGTTTTTCAAAGCTAAAAAATACGGAACACAGTATTGCTTTCTCCACCACTTCTGATGGATGGTTATTCGAGGTAGGAAGCCGGTATGATGATGTGGGTTGACCGTTTCGTCGGCGTCACATACGGCCATTTTCAATATTCGAACTATAGATAGATCTGTAGATTTTAGATTCGTTTTTGACAGATTTTGTATGGAGCTTATGTCAAAAACTGTCAAAAACGAAACTAAAATATACAGATCTATTTTTATTTCGAATATTGAATTCCGTAGATAGGCGTAATGTGATAAATGTATTCGCTGTTCATTACTTCGCTGTTACGCGTGATATATTTCAAATATAAAAAAGCATTATCGAGCCTACGAGACAGTGACAGACAGATAAAGAAGATTTCTGATGCTGATATTGTATTGTGACATCGAGTCACAAAACGTCACCGCAAGTTAATAATCGTCCATACTATTATTATACAGAATTTAGGCAGGAATAGCCAAGTGGAGATACAAAACAAACTGCCTATGCATACGCATATGCATATTAGGGTATCAGATTCGAATTCATAGCGCACACCACTGCCTTTTAGGAGTTACATATGTGCGTATTGAATTTATCGCTTGCCTCATGCTTTGGACATTGCACTCGGCTTTCGTGAATATTTTGACAGACGCTTAGGGAGTCAGTAGCTCTTAATAAACTGACATTAGTTTTAACCATGGAATATTGCTCTCTGTGTTATAATATTCTGTTACTATTGACTGGACCCCAGCTTGCAACTGTGCTAATCCTAGGAGGATGATGATGACTAATATTATACAGAATATTTATCAGAATAAATTTACTTACTAACGAAAAAAATCTTCTGTTGAATTAAGTTAGTTTGCATACAAAGCTGGGTCGTGTGATGTCCACTAAATGTATAAGTAACGAGGAAATATGTCTTGACGCGGCCGCGCTGATGGCATTCATCTGTGAGCGCGATTATGCACGATTGGGCATACCCAATCGTGCATAATACCACTTACACATATGTAAGTGTGACGTAATGTTTTGTAGGTAAGGAGCTGACTGCAAGCTTTTCATTTTTAAATGTTGCTGTGGGAAGCTTGTTCGATATGGTAAGACATGTATTCAATTTCGATAGTTGTATATTAAAAAGGCATGATGAGATATCTGCGATCCAGCTGATAGTGACCACGACTTATTGATGAGAGATCGAAGGAGCCTAGACAGAAAATAGAATTATGTTGCTTCCTTCTGATGAATAGAGAACACAAAATAAATAGGTCACCAGAGCTCTAACTCATAAAATGAGAAGTAAACGTCTAGATACACTGCTAAAAATATCTAAGTACATACAGCAATACATCAAAACAAATTAAGCAAGGCTGTGACTTACCATCAAGAAATGCAAACATGACTTTACAAGGACGCATCCATAAACGTACGTGAATGATCTTAAATCAAACGTTTTATTTCTAAAATATTGCTCGAACGCTGCCTGTTTACATAATTTATGTTGATTCCTTTTGATGCTGTACTCAACATTAATGAAAATTCTGTTTGAAAAATCAATGCGAAGTCAGAAATATAAAATGGTACGATATTTTCCTTTGGACTTGAGAAAACTAATTTTGCTTTCAAATCGTTCATATTTGAGATTATCGTAATCTCTTCTGATCTTACTGTATTTGCGTGACAATATTATTCAAGTCGCACTGAAAAGAAAACGACTTTCATAAAGAGGTATAATATTTGGCAATAATAACGAAACTTTTAGCACGTTCAGTATTGATCGATTTTGGCTAAAAACAATCAGTTTTGATATAGTAACATTGAAACAAATCAATTACATTTTTATTGTGACAGAGTTTATTTTTACCACAGCTAAATAAAATCATTGATCTTTCGTCTTTTAAAGAGCAATAACAAGGAAATACGGCACCGTTTTCTTACTATTACTTAATGACCAAATCTTGTTCGCGTTTTTCTAGAGTAGGTAGACATAGAATTGTATGCTTAAAAAAAACAGAGAGAGGTGTCAAGGGACACCCGGATGGAACGAAGTTCCTTTCGATTAATTAGTGAAGGAATTGTAACTTTTTTTTTTGTTATTATTATTTATGTTTTATTATTAACAAATATAATGTAATATAAACTTAATCAGTAGGCTCAATTTTAGTAATAATTGGCTTGTGGTAACTGAAGTAGTATTCATTTTACAAAAAATGTCCCGTTCGCCATCTTGGGTCCCCAAATAAATGTCATTTACGTTATCAGAATGCATGATAGCCCCGAAAATTATACCCTTATTAATTTTATTAAAAATGTCCCGTCCGCCAACTTGGATTCCCAAATATATGTCATTTTCGTGACCAGAATCCATAAAAACCCCGAAAATTATACACGTATTAATTTTATAGAAAAAGTCCCGTCCACCATCTTGGATTCCCAAATATATGTCATTTTCGTGACCAGGATCCATAAAAACCCCGAAAATAATACCCATATTAATTTTATTTAAAATGTCCCGTCCGCCATCTTGGATTCCCAAATAGATGTCATTTTCGTGATGAGAAAGCATGAACATGATGCTTGCTTTCTATAAGAGAGGGAGAGAGACAGAGAAACATACTCACGCCGCACGGCTTACAATAGCTTACTATAGCAAAAAGTGTCGTTACAACTTTTCGTCTCAATTTTTTCCGTCTAGCCTCCTTTCACAACGCGCGATAATGAACTTCGTTCAAAAAAATATTATTATGCTTCATTCAAATTCATGCACGTCACGACAATTTACATTACAAGGCATCCCTTTTAATATGCTTGACACATCAGTATCACGGAAGCACTTTCATCACCTTGACACCTAACAAAAATCAACAAATGGTCATCTCACATCCTCAGCTAAAACAGAAACACTGAAGAACTTTCACCGACTTGAGACCTAACAATAAAACCACAATTTAACCATAGTCGCCTTTGCACCTTTCTGCCAACATCATCATCATCATATCAGCCGAATGACGTTCACTGCTGGACATAGGCCTCCCCCAAGGCTCTTCACATGGCCCGATTTTGAGCCACACGCATCTATCGGATGCCCGCGATCCTACCAAGATCGTCAGTTCACCATGCGGGTGGCCTACCTTGCCTAGAACTACAGCCAAAACGGAAACATTGAAGCACTTCTATATCTTCAGACCTTACAAAATTGTACAATTTGATAATCAATTATCTTCACAGCTCCCTGCCTACAGCTTCATCAGTCAACTCATGCCACAAGCTTGTATTATCCCATCAGCCAGCTCATTTCAGTCACATAACACATACAAGTACTCCCAATCTGTTTTATTCTGTGTTTCAGTCTGTTTTATTAGTGAACCCGTATAAGAACCAAAGTTGTTGTAAACTTTCGGTTGATGGAAAAAGTTATGACCAAGTACGTGTTCCGGGGTAGTGAATAGGTGGTATACATATAAATTACTTTGAGTAGGAAGATTACAATTGGGTGAATGGTACGAGAGCTGATCTAAACTTAGTAATAATAACAGAAAGCATATGACTGTGTGTGGAGCTTGGAAAGATAGAGCAGTAGTATGATATTGTTCATTGGTGTATTTTTGAAGCAACTCGTGATGAAAAAGAAAATACATTTATTTTTATAACATACACAACGGTTAAATCTTAATATATAAAATCCTTGCGTTACTTACTGACTGACAGACAAGTTACAGCCAAAACTATTGGGCGCAGGAAGCTGAAATTTAGGCATGTATGCTCCTTGGGGACTGTAGGGGTGCACTAAGAAGGGATTTCCCGACATTCCCACGGGATCGGGCAAAACATACTTTTACAGAAAAATGAGTCACTACAAAATAACACAAGCAGGTATGCTATAAGAATGAGGTTACCATTCAGGCTTATGATGATTGTGGCGAAGAACACAAATCAAACCTGATCTTAGGTGGTAAACTCAGGTAACGATCACAGACATCAGACATACATCATAATATTATTATCTATACATTATGAAAGTTGAACGAAAGAAAAACTTGTGGCTGAGTAAATGGTAAGTAACTATTGCACTTGACACCCAGTGCCAACCTGTCTATCCTAGGCAGAGAATTAATAGAAATAATAGCAAAAATCCTGCCCAAGTCGCATAATTCACCACATTCTGTTTTACAAACACGTAATCTACAGATCACATTCCACACACACACATTTCCAGCATATTATGCAAGTTTCTCAGTTTATTGAAGATTGAATTTCGCCATTCGGCAAACAAGTAAGGGAACAGATAAGTGAAAGCATCCAGATAGTTATTGCAAATATATTTTATATTTGAAACAAACAAACAAAATATTCTATACTGATGTAGAAAATGCATATTGCCCGTATACCATCACTTCTATGTATAAGACTAGAAGTTGTTTTTGAAACAAACATTGTATGATTTTCCTTTAGCATCTCGGGAAAGTGAATAAACATTGGAACGATGCAGTGGACGCAAAAAATGGTAATTGGATGGATTTTTATTTTTTATTCAGATGTTTGTTACTATAAAATTGGGAAACTTTACAGTAATATAGATATTTTACTCTATTTGATGTTGTAAACAAAATGTAGTCAACAATTCTATAGATAACGCTATATGAAAGGTCTTGGAGCTTTGCTGTATTCAGCATGCATGGGCCGGCTCGACCAGAGACTGAAGTACTACCCTCACGCAGAATATCGATGTAAAATAACAGTATTTACACTATTGCGTTTCGTTCGATGAGTTGCCTATCATCTTTTCCTTCTCTCTTATCCCACTTTTCCATCTATTCCTTTTCTCATCCCAAAGGCGCCTACCTTAAAGCAACACTAGAGGAATCACGAGTGCAGTGCCTACTGCACTTGTGATTCCTTAAGTGTTGCTTGTGTCCATGAGTGGTGGTAGCCGATCTGTCTGTTCATTTGCTGCCTATTGCATAATAGAGTATTTATATAAATATTCTCTAAGCACTCAAAAATATGTCAACGCAAAACCATGTTATTTCCCAACTATCATACATCAAGTATTGAAATATGCAAAGAAGATTCAAGCTGCATATATGTATGAAGGCAGTAAGCTGCGATGCACCGCTGGATTTTATACACCCGTGTCATAAATATATGTGTCACGGCGAACATCGTGTAGAAGCATGGAATACCTGAATACAACGACTTGTGCAGGGAAATGTACAGTAAAGATATGGACAGAAGTTTAAGTGATTTTCTTGTTAAATACCTTTTTTTTTTCATCATCATCAGCCTTTAACAGTCCACTGCTGGACTAGGCCTCTCCTTTGAAAGGAGGAATTGGCCTACTATACCACGCTGGCCAAACGTGTTGGTATAGGGTTTGTATCAAGTTTTCCTTCTCTTACAGTGTTCATTGTTCTCTGCATAATATGCTCCCTCTGTCGGCTCTTACGACACCCATGGGATGATATGGGGTGGTGACAATCCGTATTCTTAATCCGTCACCACACGGACACCACTTTTTTTTTTATCGTGGAGGAAATCCTCATTGGACTATCCTCCGCCGGGGGTAGACGGAGGGGTGTGCCGTACTCTTACTGGCTAAAACCACAACGGTCATACTTCTCGCACCTGTTTGGAGGGCTACGGGAACACGCTATTCTTCGCGCGGCCCATGGGTGTTCGTCCGCCGGGGCGGAGCACACTGGTTACTGGGGAAATTCTAACCCCTTTTTCCCCACGGTCTCTCCCTTGAGGGTATCACACGCCTGCCACCTCAGACTTGGACGACGAGCTTCCTCACCGTTCTTGTTAAATACCTAGTCTCTTTTTTTCCAAAAAAACACTTAAGAATAAACAAAAAGGCGAATTGCTTTATGCCACACCAGAGGAGTCACAAATGCGTTGCCGGCCTTTTAAAAGGGGGTACACTTTTTCTGAAAGTCGTACAGTCTGATTTATATAAGAGTTACACGATTGAAGCTTTAGCGACCTGTATACAATTAGTATATGTTATTTATAGACGCGTGTTCGGCGAAAAGATAAACCAGCAGAATACCACGCGGAGAGTAAAGGCCTTCAATCCAAGTACGCACCACTGACTTATCGGTGCGCGTATTTAAATTGTTTACTATCGCTGCCACCTACTTCGGCCACCATGTTAAATTGTCCCACCCAGTAACATACACCCACCACAACACTTGGATGCAATCATAATAACGCTACGATAACAAAAACTATTGAGCATTTGAGCAGCAAATTTCATCATCAGATTAGTGTTCTTGGGTATTGATTCTGCTGACAGATAGAATCGACAAAGGTCATTGGGCATATCTGACCCGCTATGCGAACATTAACCAAAATAGTTTTAAACGAAGTGGAATAATATGACATTTCATTGCATATAATTGTTTGATTAAAAATTGTCGGAGAAAAATGTACAGGATCCTTTAAAAAAGAAAACAAACGATATCAAAGGTTTTTATTTCATCTTATAAAGGCATAAAAATAATATCCAAATTAGCTAATATTTAGAGATGTGTTATACGCTGTCTCTTTCGCACATTGAACAGGTTTTTTTTCACACATTAAATAGCTACGCCCATATCGCTAGCATTGTTTATTATCCGTCTTGGGAAATCAATCAAATCTGTCACCAAGAAAGCAACCGCTGCCTTTTTACATGATCTTATGATTGCTTTGGATCAAATTGAATAAAAAAATATTTTAATGGATTACCATTTTATTTTTCTTACCTATATCATTAATTAGCGGACGCCCGCGACTTCGTCGGCCTCATTCAGTGATCTCGCGGGAATATCGGGATAAAAAGTAGCCTATAACCTTTCTCATGAATTTGGCTATCACACACAAAAAGATTTTTCAAATCGGATCATTAGTTTCAGAGACAAAGAATATGGACATATACATAGATAACACTTGATTTTTTTGAGATTCCCGTAGCTCACATTAATGCGACTAATGCCATAGTAAATGAGATCCATAGTTGAATACACTTTGCTTATTATTTCGTTTATGTCCGCCATGGGTATGGTTTCCATACTAAGGTGCCCATTTACCTTTACGCAGACTATACGTGAGCATACGAAGACTTTCATCCCGTATACAACAGTCAAATTGAGAATGTAACAAGTAAAATCTCCGCTTTAATTAAACAGGCTTAAAACAAAGCTTCAAGCCTAATAAATCAAATATGAAATTATACTTTCGGAACAGTTACAAAAGTTGGGACTTTGAACGAGTCACTCGGAGTTTCTCATGGAGATACAAGTTTGTTTTGCAGTGTTATCTGCCCTTAATCATTGTTCATCCGACTTGTACGCATTTTATTGCAACTTCTGAACGTATTAATAGAAAGTTTTTTGGAAATTATTGGTTAACCTACTGTGCAAGTATTGATAAAATATGTATAATTTTGTTTTGCGCAAAGTATCTAATATCTATCTATGTTTGTGGTTAGGTTGCGTGGTGAGTTATCTGAGTAGTTATGTTCTGACCTAAAGTTATATTGGTTTTTGATCTTTGCCGTTTCTTTGGACAGCTGTTTTTTTTATATTTTCAAGTTTATAGTAAATTTATCCCCTAATGGTTAGTTATTCAAAATACAAACGTGTATTTACGTTCTATGGGAATTTTAAGGACGTTAATTTCCTCAGAAGAGGATTTCTCTAAGAAGAGTTAGGTACAGTCCACCACATTTGCTATGTGAGGGTTGGCTACCACACATGTATTTTGAGAACATTTCGGAGAACTCACAGACGTACAACCGATTCCCAAAGAAAGGATCGTTCTGATCCGGGCAACTATCGACCCATTGCTATCACCCCTATCCTCTGCAAGGTGTTTGAACGAATAATCAACAACCAACTCGTTCGCTACCTAGAAGATCACTCTCTGATCAGTGATCAGAGAGTGATCTTAGTCAGTAGGTATGGCTTCAGACTGAAACGATCAACGGGTGATCTTTTAGCGTATGTCACTCGCCTTTGGGGTGAGGCGATGGACAGGCATGGGGAGTCGTTGGCTATAAGTCTCGACATCTTCAAAGCCTTCGATAGAGTCTGGCATCGTGCGCTTCTTTCCAAGCTTCCAGCCTACGGCTTGCTGCCTCGATTGTGCATCTGGGTTGCCAGCTTCCTGCATGAGCGCCGTATCCGAGACCTTTCTGATGGTGAGTCATCGAAGTTTCTCCAGGTGAATGCTGGTGTGCCTCAGGGGTCCGTGTTATCGCCCACGCTTTTTCTTCTGCATATCAATGATATGCTCACTTTTGGGGGCATACATTGCTATGCTGATGACAATAATGTACATGGGCGATATCTCGGACACCCTGCGACTAAGCAAGCCGATACAGAGGAGTATAGGCGAACACTTGTTGCTGAGCTTGACTGGGTTCTGAATTGCATCTCGCATTGGGGTGATGAGAATCTGGTCGAGTTCAACGCCAAGAAAACACAGGTGTGCACTTTCTCAGCTAAGGTATCTCCATTCCTTCCCCATCCCTCTCTTCTGGACACTCCGCTACTGATTCAAGACAGCCTCAATAACCTGAGTATGGACATACGCAGTAATCTCAACCAGAAAAACTACATCGAGGGTGTCATCAAATCGGCATCTTAGAAACTCGGAGTCCTGAACAAGGTGAGGACACGCCGGAGCAGTTGTGTCTGTTATACAAGACCCAGGTTCGCTCCTGCGTGGAATACTGCTCTCACCTTTGGAATGGCTCCACTCAGTACTTATTGGACGGCCTCGATAGGTTGCAGCGGCGTGCTGTCCGTATCATTGGGGATCCAGAGGCCACTAAGACTCTTGAGTCACTGCAATTACGCAGAGACGTGGCCTCAATGGCTGTCTTCTATCGCATTTATCACGGCGAATGCTCCAAAGAGCTCTTTCAACTAATCCCACCCTCTCCTTTCCTATCCCGGACCACACGTGCTGGGTTAAGGTGGCACTCTTACACGGTAGAACAGATACCGTCACGCACCAAACGGTTCGGCGCCTCTTATTTCTGCCGTACCATTAAGATGTAGAACTCTTTACCAGACCACGTGTTTCCCTCCACCATGGGGTCCCAATACGAACATTTTACTTTTAGTTTTTAAAAGTGATCACAGATGGCGCTACGGGTAATGAATTAAAATCGATGGTCAATGAACATAAGATTTGAGTAAAATTTAAGCAAACAAAATGAAACATAACTAATTTTGGGCACGTTAATAACATTTAACACTGTTTCATTGCATTAATAGATATTTTGAAGTGGTCCAGATTTTACATGCTCAGCAGCGCCAACTAATGATTCGCCATTTAGCTTTCCATTAAACAAATTATTGAACACTAGATGGCACTATTGACAATTAAATTCGACTGAAACTTAATTTAGTTAATTAGTATCGAAAACTAAGATAAAAGTGTAGCGGTATTTTGGACTGTTGTATTTTGTAGATAAATAAGAACGATAAATTTTGACACATGCACAGATAATATACCTACTACTTCAACTATTACGAGCTTGTTTTGAAGTTTGTTTTTTTGTTGTGACGTATATTTTCTCTTCGCGCTGTTCGCTGTCTGGGTTGTGTTCTTGTTTACTGTTAATTTCTTATATTTGTTTTGAAAATCCGACTTGGCACTGTTATACGGACTTTTCTGAAGACGACGTTTATATTTGTAATGCCGCATTTACACATTCGTGCGAATAACGAGGCGAATAACGAACACGCATGTGTAAACACTGCATTCGCTATTCGCCTCGTGATTCGATTCGTGATTCGCGTGTTCGCGTTGAGAGCGGTTTTTCGGACGCGAATCAAAGGACACGAATGGCGAACACGAACTTACTGTTTACACATTCGTCTGCATTCAGTTGACAGCTAGCGCCCGACCCAACCGGACGTGTTGTCAAAATGGAGTGGAGTGAAGCGCGAATTATAGAATTCCTTGAACTATTTCAAAAAGAAGAGCTCATTTGGAACCCAAAACATCAGAAAGATAAACGGTGCTTGGAACCGTATGTCTGCTAGTAATGGGTTGCCATTAAGCACATTAAACAGAAATAAATCATACTTTGGCTAAAACAAAATTGATTATCAACAAATATAGTAAAAGATATGACTCCCTCGTTGATCTCGCGGCGTAAATGTGCGCATGGGATTGGGAGGTCTCGGGTTCGATTCCCGGGTCTGGCAAAGTGTTATTGGATTTTTCCTTTAGGAAATTCTCAGTAGCAGCACGGAGTCTGGTAATGTGCCCGGTACGGCAATAGGCTCGCCCCCTATTACGTGGGACCTAAAAATTCATGGCGAAATGTGGGTGTAATATTACACCTCTGCCTACCCCTTCGGGGATACAGGCGTGAGTCTATAAATAAAAATAAAAAATGAATTATTTATATGAGTAATTCTAAAAGTAATTTAATAATTTACATGCTCAAAAAAGAAATCGTCTGTGACGATGGCTTTTTTACTTTTTTACGCAGGATATCTAAATAATTATATAATTTCATTAAATGTAGCGCGCACGCTGCGATTATTTTCACGCCCTCATGTTCGTGTGCGAATTTCAAATACCTAATTCACTCCACGAATGTGTGAACAGTAGTTCGCGACAGCAGTCGTATACGAATGTTTCGACGAATATTCGTGGAGTGTCGAGGCGAATGACGAACACGCATGTGTAAATGCGGTATAAGACTGCTCGCGTTACCCGGACTCCGATAAATATTCCACATAATAGGGTCATTTCGCCTGTTCGCGTCCATTTAGTGCAGTTGGCAAGTTTGAAGGAGAAAATAAAAATGTTCCAGCAAATTGATTTAATAAAAATTTATGTAATGCGTTCATTATATAGTCTATTTAAATAATAACTTTCAGTTTTGTTCGAAACTTGTTGTGTTTTTTTTTTAAATAGACAAACTTCAAAATATGGCATTTTACCTAGTTTGCGTCCAAAAAATCCAAATTGCGTCCACCTGTGGACCAGTTCGCGTCCACCAGCTTAGTCTTAACAATATCAGCCTTATAATCCTTCATATAAGGGTGATGTTGCTAAGACAATCTAAAGAAAGATTGGCTTTTAACAATTTCTACATTTACGATTAAAGTTATAAAAAGTCTACATTATTATCATTATTAAATCACTTTATAGAAAATATAAATAACTATTTATTGTTCTGAACATCGATGGAACTTAAAATCAAAGATAAAAAAATAACGATAGGGTCATTTCGCCTGTTCGCGTCCATCGCCCTATTCGCGTCCATTTTACGGAGCATTTTTAAAGGGAGCCTTTAAAAATGCTCAAAAATAAGTATACTAACACACTAATAAAATGAAAAGTCAGTACCGCCAATACCTTAACGTATAAGAGACACGCACAAATAGACAAAAGTTCCGTGCGCCCAGCTAATCCTGTTTAAAAAAATAGTACATCTCGGTTGTTCAACAAAAGAGTGCAGATGCGCGGGATATAAATAAAAAAATAGTGTGCAGTGGCGTGTTTGACGGTAAGTATTTTATTGTTTTATGTGTATTTTAGGATACATAGCTGTTTCTAGACATTAATAATGAAAATACGAATAGTATGAATTATGAATTAGCTTTTTTTTTTATAGTTAACAATTAAAATAAGGTGGACGCGAATTGCAACACCGAATTTATAAAACTTCCACTTTGCGTCCACAATAGACGCGAACTCGTCCATTTATGATTTCTTTAGTTGTTTATTTTTATGTGATTAAAATATGAGAGAGAAATTGGGATTTTGTTTATTTTAACATTAATAGTATGCAATTGTAATGACCAATTTGCGTCCACATTATTATGATTGTAATAAAAGATACAATCGATATAATAATCGATCACAAGTGGACGCAAACTATACCTGCAAGGGATAATATTATAGCAAATTGCGTCCATTTTTTCATGAAATATAAATTATCGCATAAATACATTCCATATATATATATTTTATAATTTAAAATGCATTTTTGATAAAGACTGAGTTTAAAATTCAATTATTACATTTAATTTCTTTTATTCCATATTTTTCTTAGGAGACAAGAAAGAAGAAGGAAAATAAAAAATACAGATGATGATTAAATAAAGAAAGCGTTAAGTGATATTAGTGTAAAATTATGCTATTCCGAAGATCACAATATTGGACAACATGTACTTATCGTTATTTTTTTATCTTTGATTTTAAGTTCCATCGATGTTGAGAACAATAAATTGTTATTTATAGTTTATTTAAAGTGATTTAATAATGATAATAATGTTGATATTATTATAAATTTAATCTTAAATTTAGAAATTGATAAAGGCCAATCTTTCTTTAGATTGTCTTAACAATATCTCCCTTATATTCCTTCTCTAAGCTGGTGGACGTGAAATGGTCCACAGGTGGACGCAATTAGGATTTTCTGGACGCAAACTGGGTAAAGTGCCAAATCTTGAATTTTGTCTATTTAAAAAAAAACACAACAAGCTTCAAACAAAACTGAAAGTTAATATTAAAATAGACTATATAATGAACGCATTACATAATTTTTTTATTGAATCAATTTGCTGGAACTTTTCTATTTTCTCCAACTTGCCAACTGCACTAAATGGACGCGAACAGGCGAAATGACCCTACATGTTGTCCAATATTGTGGTCTTCGGAATAGCATAATTTTTACATAATTATGTACATATTTGTCTTATCGATTTCTTCTTCTCACGAATATTACAAAACGCTTTCTTTATTTAATCATCTTTTGTATGTTTTTCCTTCTTCTTTCTTGTCTCCTAAGAACTCATCTTGAATAGAAAAAATATGGAATAAAAGAAATTAAATGTAATAATTCAATTTTAAACTCAGTCTTAATCAAAAATGCATTTTAAATTATAAAATATATATATATATATATATATATATATGTATATATATATATATATATATATATATATATATATATATATATATATATATATATATATATATATATATATATATATATATATATAGAATGTATTTATGCGATCATTTCTATTTCTTATTTTTATTGAAAGTATGGACGCAATTTGCTATAATATTATCCCTTGCAGGTATAGTTTGCGTCCACTTGTGATCGATTATTATATCGATTGTATCTTTTATTAAAATCATAATAATGTGGACGCAAATTGGTCATTACAATTGCATACTATTGATGTTAAAATAAACAAAATTCCAATTTCTCTCTCATATTTTAATCACATAAAAATAAACAACTAAAGAATCATAAATAAACGAGTTCGCGTCCATTGTGGACGCAAAGTGGAAGTTTTATAAATTCGGAGTTGTAATTCGCGTCCACGCGTATTTTAATTGTTAACTATAAAAAAACAAGCTAATTCATAATTCATACTATCCGTCTTTTCATTATTAATGTCTAGAAACAGCTATATATCGCCCCTTTATTGGTAAAACCGATTATCTACCGAAAACTAAACTTGTGGCAATAATGATTTAAAAGTTAGACAGAATAATTATGTAACTAAATTACATATATCTTACTTGCAATCATGTAATTATAATGGAACAATTAACAAAGTATGTTTGTAAATCATAAAAATAGAAGTACTTTATTGATAATGCTTGAAAAAATGCCAAACACTATCTTCAGGGAGGTCATTTAGTTGTTTTTTCCTGAATAACGACATAAGCATTTATATCATTAATTAAATCACTTGGAGCTTATCTTAAAACTTCACCGTAACCTTTCGAAGAAAGTAATAAGATACCAAAAACAACTGTAAAAATAACACTCTGAAACATTCTACAAATTGAAATTTTAAAAATGATAATTGGTTTTGCTTGAGTAAAATAAAGAATTGTGGTAGACTATCTGCAAAATGTTCATACAACGAACTACAGCAAGCCTAGTCTATTTTTATAACTACAAAAATACCAAATAATCATTACTTATCTATATGACAGTAAAAACTGAATAAAGGAGGAAAATTATAAGAATGATATATTATTAATAACTAGCCGTTTCCCGCGGTTTCACCCGCGTCCTGAGGGAACTACTTCGCGTACCCGAAAAAGCCAAATATTTTACGGAACCCTACTTTTTCGAAAATAAAATATAGCCTATATTACTCGCAGATAATGTAGCTTTCTAATGGTGAAGGCATTTTTAAAATCGGTCCAGTAGTTTTTGAGTTTATCCATTACAAACAAACAAATAAAAATACAAATCTTTCCACTTTATAATATTAGGTGTAGATAATAATAAAACCCCTCTGGTGCAGTCGTTAACCTCATCATGACACTAACGCAATCTCAGAGGGTATAGTAACAGCTTTCAGACATCACCTTTATCTTGTGATATAATTATATTATAATATATATAACAGGATAGAAAGACAGCTTACAAACCGCAGGGCAGCTTTATGGCGAGCTGAATGTGTGTGGCAACACTGCCATCCCGATTGCTTCAGAGAGTTCGGTCAGGGCCTCATCTCCGGCTCGCCTTTATTGGCTTGTTGGAGTGGATTACCACCGGCAGGACCCTCGACTCTGGCTTGTCTTGGTCGCCCGGCCAGAGGGAAGCCACAAGAGCTATTTGCTCGGGGGTGGAAGTGTCATTGTCAAGGGCGTAATTACGGGGAAACCCGCTCCGGGCCTCCGTGGTCACGAGGCCTGCGATGGCGAAACCGGTGCCGCACCGCTCTACACCCCTAGCCGCTCACACCGGTGTTGCCCTCTTGTTGTTTATGGCAGAGTTTGTTTGCCTTGGCGGTTATCTAGAGAGGGCCCATCCAGTGAGTTGGCGAGTCACCGCCTGCCCCTTTTCGACATACTATAAGAGTATTTAGAGCAGGTGCCGTTTTCCATCCATAGTGTTCACCTAGACCAATCCATTAAACATCCATCCCAATAGCCCAGATTAATTAGGTTCCATACAAGTAACAATAGTCTTGCACCTGCTCATCAAAGATGCAGTTCTCTTGCGTATGATCGCTTTAAAGCTGTCTATGTTTGCCTCAGCAAACATGCTTGACGCGCTACAAAACCGCGGAAGCGCCAATAGTACCCGAAATGCGTTATTGTATTGCCCGCGAAGAGCGTTGTAGGTTCTCTGCGTATATCAGAGCCACAGGTTGTAGGTGTAAAAAGTCTAGCAGTATGCCTTGAACAGAGTAATTTTAACTTCCTTGGTACACCTAGCAAACCTGCGGACCAGCATATTGCATTGAACTGACAATGCCCTTCGTTCCCTCTCTACATCAATATCATCACCTAGGTCCTCATTCAAAAGGTGTCCTAGGTATTCAAGCTGTGACACCCTTTTCAGTGTCACCCTTTAAATGTAAACTGGCGGGACAGCCTCAGATTTTCTGCAACTTATTCGAAAAATCATAGCCTCGCTTTTCCCGACTCGCTTTTATGTAAAGTAGGCCATGAGCAGTGGCATATTGTTCACACACTGTAAGCAAACGTCTGAGCGTATCAACAGAGGGGCTCAGCAATGCCATGTCATCCACGTAGCTGATACTGTTGATAGTCTTACCATCAACAGAGTATCCGACACCAGCGCTATGAGCTCCTCGATCAGCTGATCGATGTATAGTTAGACTGAAAAGCGCTGGGGACGTCACCTTTTACCTCACACCACACCTCAGCCCATAGGTACTAACCAGAAAATCCACGCGACCATCTAACCTGATTTATTTGGTGGCCATACCAGTACTGGAGAAGGCTAATTAGCTCATGAGGTGTGGATTTCTCCCGCAATTTTGACCATAGAGGTCCAAAAAAGCAGCATACACAGGGGTGTTACTATCTGTGTTTGAGTGCCAGAATAGCAGTTTCGGTCGATAACCCTGCTCTAAAGCCGAACTGAGAATCATGTGGTTTAAGCTGCTCAGTCATTCTACGCTCAATCACACAATCAAGAATCTTGGCTATTACGGTCGCTATGGATATAGGCCTATAGTTATCATTGTCTGCCACATCCTTGCTTTTACTCTTGACTATGGGTACAACTATTGTTCTCATCAGTGCTGTTGGTAAATAGGAATGCCGCACACTAAAGTTAAATAGCATAGATAAAACCCTCGGCAGATGCGGACCAGCACGTTGTAAATGTTCTATGCTGAGGCCATCATGTCCTGGAGATTTACCCCTGGTCATAGATTTAAGAATGTTTTTTCATTTCTTTTGCTGAAATATTCAATGGAATTCCAGACATGATATCATGCGTGACACGTTCCTGACTGATGTCAACTTGACGCGGCGTTACCGTAAAATGACTTCTGAACATATCTGCAATTTCTCCAGGTTCAGTCACGCCGTCGACATTCATAGGAACTGCAGGTCTTGGGTTTAATCTGTGAGTTCCAGAAATTTTAAAAATTCTTATTATTTGTGCTCAGTTGCCAAAATATTAATTTTAATTTGCTCCTTATTGTTCTGGCAATATTTTAATCTCTGCTTAAAAATCATTCGCGTGTCTTTCATTTCTTCAAATATCAACCCAGTGCGAGGTTTACCATCCCCCAGCCAGTTCAAAAAAGCCCTTCTAGCATTACTATGAGCGGCCATCCTGTGACAGTGCGTTGTTTTCTACCAAATCTCACTGAACTAAAACTGTGTACTGCTGCTTCCTGGAGCCGCATACCCCTTATTTATTTTCATATTCATACATTGCAGCATAATCTCAACATTAGTCTTAGTTTTAGCTGAAAATATTTATGTAGAAACATCACCATACACTTCGGTGAAAAACAACTATTTAAGCATAGTTGCTTTTACTTGTATTTAAATCTAAACGATACGATCTCTGATGTTGTGGAAAAACAATTAAAGCTGCTTAATCTCTTTTAATTGAATAAAAATCTGCACAAGTGCGAAGGATTATGTTCTGTTAAAGGCAAGTAGAACTACTTACTTTCTTTTTAATGTGTAAGATTCTAAGTACTTACCAATAATCCAGCAAAACCAGAACCATTTAAAGAATTTTAGTTTGTATTAGTACAATGCTTCAGTATGTTCAAAGTGTAAGCAAATTGCAACTAAAATAAGATATGAAACTCAATGTGTTTTTGATTGCAAAGCTTCAAAAAAATCGTACAGGTATAAGACTTTAGCTGTTATTGAATACAGACGTTACCTAAAAGCTTGTATTATAATTGGTTTTTTGCGTATCTATCTCGGAAACTATGCATCGTATCGAAAAATCGGTTTTACCTGTAGATAAAGCTCAAAAAGTTGAGTAGATTGGTGTAAATAACTCATTTTTGTAAAAAAGTGTAGATAATCGGTTTTACCAATAAAGGGACGATATCCTAAAATTCACATAAAACAATAAAATACTTACCGTCAAACACGCCGCTGCACACTATTTTTTTATTTATATCCCGCGCATCTACACTCTTTTGTTGATCAACCGAGATTAACTAATTTTTTTAAACAGGATAAGCTGGGCGCACGGAACTTTTGTCTTGTGCGTGTCTCTTATACGTCGAGGTATTGGCGATACTGACTTTTCATTTTATTAGTGTGTTAGTATACTTATTTCCGAGCATTTTTAAAGGGAGGTCTGCAAAATGGACGCGAATAGGGGGATGGACGCGAACACGCGAAATGACCCTAATATGATTATTTGTCTTGGTTAATGGACTTGTTTTCGCATCTCGTTTTCGGACTTTCGGTTAGTTTCGTATTGCGGACTGCGGTATAATTGAACTATTAAAACTACACAAAATGACTAAATGCTCGTATGTGAAGTGCAACAATACTATAAATATAAAAACTATAAATGGAATTTAGTGCAACAATACTATAAATGGAATTTAGTATCAATAGCACTTCTTGCTGAAGATGAAGAACGACAAATACAAACTGATATGTCGAAGAGAAAACAATTCTGGATACATTATTTATGAAAACAAGATTTAGGTACTAAAAGTGAATTCAGGATCTTATTTACCTACTGATTACGTCGTGGCACACTGCGGGACGCCGTGGCATGCCACGGCGGCGTCCCGAAGTATGCCGTGGCGCGTCGCGGCGGGCTGCGGTACGATTGTATCGAAACAAAGTAATATGAATCCCAAACTCATTGAAATAAGAATAAAAATTACTTGATCAGTAATAAAACTTTTGCCATGCCGCGACGTCAGAGCGCGTCGGCCTTACGTCGTGGCACACTCGCACTTCGGGACGCCGCGGCATGCCACGGCGTCCCGAAGTAGGTAGGTATGCCGCGGCATGCCGCGACGCGCCGCGGCGGGCTGCGGTACGATTGTATAGAAACAAAGTAATATGAATCCTAAACTCATTGAAATAAGAATAAAAATGACTTGATCAGTAATAAAATCCTTTGCCATGTCGCGAAGTCAGTGCGCGCCGGCCTTAAGTAACATACTTACCTACCTACAGTTCAAAGTGTAAATCGATCAAAATTATAGATTTATTTAGCTGTAGTCTGCTATCTAGTTATTACTTGATTAGTTCTAATTTAATAATTTAATTTGAATTTGAACAATATCTTCGTGGAACCCCTACTAAAGCTTCGTGGAACCCTAAGGTACCTATTCCTAAAGTGTGCTCCGCACACTTTGGGAATGGCTGACCTGGAAACCAACTAGGTAGATGTACCTACCTATCTACCTAATCAACGAACAGAGTAGGTAATATTAATATACAAAAAGCTTATAAAAATCACGACAGTGCAGTAACGATATGTTAAGACTAGATTGAAGGTAGGTACCGACTCGCACTTGATCAATCAATCAAATCAGTTTATTTCCCAGAATACAGTAAATTAAGATGTCAACAAGTTTGGTACCTACATTTGTATTCGCGAGCGTGCAAGTGCCAGCGTGCAAATAATATATTAAAATTATTTTACAATTCAATACGATGTCCATTTTAATCATAATAAAAATTATTAAGCACCTACATAAGTAGGTAGGTACTCTTTCAAATAGTTCTATAATAATTATCAAATCCCCAATGCCAATGTCAAAACGATAAAGGTACGAAGTCAAACACCTAATACATTCCAAATAACCCATAACAGTATACCTAAATAACTCACAGAGTTGTAACATTTGCGAGTTGGCCAATTTTTATTATCTTTACAAAAGTGTTCAAATTTAATACCTACTCGCGAGTCTATCACATTACATTAGGTACCTAATCATAACATAGGTTATATTTTAAATGTTTAGTTTTTCATGTCCTTTATACAAATTATTTTAATATCAAGCCTAAGTACGCTTGATATTAAAATAATTAGGTACATCGAAACGAACGAAATAGGAAAATGCATTTAAAGTTACGCATTGTGAATCGCATGAATCGCATCGCACCAGTACTGAGTAGTCGCACGAATTTCACCCTGTCCAAGGCCTCTCTGCAAGGTCACAGATGCAAGGTCAAGTGATCAAGTCATTCACCTCTAGCACAGATAATACTATACTACAACCTCTAGCGCAGCATTGTTTTTATTTTAAGCGCCATCTCCCGGTGCTTTGCGTAGCACCTATCGAATTGTCGGCGTTCGCTCTGCGTCCAGGCGTCCACTGACCCCATCTAGTGCAGATTTGACGAAAACAATATAGCTCCAAGCATAGCAAAAGTTAGGCAGGTCGCAGTTTAATGTTCGTCACCGTGTGTCTGTACTAGGGTATTATGTTGTCTGTTCCTCCACTTATGATCCTGGGTCCTTTAAGCGGAGCGTGAAAAAGCTTTTCTAAAGGCTTTCAAGGTGATGGCCCATCATGCCATAATGCCATGCTGGCTGCTGAGATGATGGCCATCACTATGGGACTTCAATGACTGCTTAACATCAGGCAGCATGGAGTCAATTTGTTCGGAAGTAATAAAACAAAAGGACATGTAATGTATATGCAAGTTTCTTCACAATGTATTCTTTCACCGTTTGGCATGCGATAAAACGCACATAGCTTTGTAAAGTCAGCGCGTAGCTTTGGGTTAAACTCTAAACTTTAAATTTCAGTCTGTAAGTCACTCTACTAGGCAGTCCGGTGTCTGTAAAGCAATTTAGTGATATTACAAAAACAGCATTCGCTGCCTGTAAAAATACTAAGTATATTTAAGTTAAAACAGTTTTGTACTACTCACAAAGTGACGATATTGTGTCTTTATACAGAGTTCTCATGAAAAGAATGTCAATTTTCAACAAGCTTACCGACGACCATGGGTTTGTATTTTAAAAAGGGACAAACGTAGTACCTTCTTTTAAATACTTTTGTGCCTAGACAGACCTGAAGTGACCTCCATTATTGCATTATTGCTTCATGGGGTCTATGTGGCGACGGATTAACATTACAAAGTGGTCACTTCCCCATTCCATTCCGTAAGTATCTTAAATGGCAACTTAGGATAAAACACTTTGTACTTTAGTTGCCTTCAGAGCCTATGCCAACCCGTCTGGTCAGATCGTTATAAAAAGCTAAATCCTCCTGTAGATACAGATTGTTGTTGTGACGCAAATAAGGAGGCCTATGTGCAGCATCGGACTGCAAAAGGCTGTACAGCTATGCATGATAGATAGTTATTACAGCACTATGCCAAAACCACTGAACGGATTTTGCTGGAGGAATATAGTTTATACATCAATTTTTGCTCTATAACCGACGAAGGCGGGCGCTAAAGCTATATAGTTAGAATTTATACTGAAGAAACAATCTACAAACATATACATAACAATCAACATATTATTTAGCTTTAAAATTCACAAAATGACTACTCAGTGCGTGGCCAGAGTGGAAGCGCGTTTGCGAATGCAGTCCGCGCACGGTGTCGCACGCATTGAAAAATTAATTTCAAATCAGAAGGCGCCATGATGCTAACGCTCGCAGTATGCTCAGAAAAGTTTGAGATCCCCACGCTCCACGTTGTTCTCGCTTGCCGCCCGCGCATTCACTACGTTCACTTGTATGAAAGTCCTATGGTTTGAGTTGCCCGCGTGATACCCGCGCTACACCGCCTGCGCCGCTCGCCGCACCCGCCTTCCCACTGCGGAAACTCCAATAGGGTTTCATAACTTTCATATGTTTGAGTTCGCCGAGCCGCGCCCGATCCTCCGCCTGCGTTTCATTCTGGCAGAGCACTCAATGTAGCATTAATATTACTATTATAACTTTATTTTAGAAAAAAAAATGTAAATTTCAAATTTATTTTAGAAATGAATATCATAGAATAAATACCACAGAATAATATCATAGAATAAATACCAGATTGCATTGATAGGCAGATTGTAATTATTGACAACACATAAAAACATAAACAAGTGACAAAGTCTTATTATATAGTCTTATGTACCTTATTCTAAATAAACTGACGCTAGTCTAAACCATAGAATATCGCTATCCCTTCGGGTTGCGGAAATCAGACAGGCAGTCGCTCGTGGCAAAGCTAATATTCAGCCAAATCCGGTTAGACTAGAAAGCGGACCCCAGATTGAAACTGGGATGACGCTAAGAGAAAGAAGAAGAAGTGACAAAGTCTATGACTAAATTATTTTAAGTGGCAGATTGTAATTACTGGCAACACCACGCTGCCCGGCTGGCCAATTGAGAGCCGTCTACTTCCATTGGTCGATAGAGCGGAAGGCGGAAGCAAAGTGAAAGATTTCGTTTCGAGTCCATTGCTTAAATTTTCGTAAAACATTAGTACATATTATAATTATATCGATGGTAAAAGTCACCGTAATACCGGAAATATTTTTAGTAGATACTCACCATTATCAAAAAGTATTACACCTTTTGGTTCAGCACGGACCAAATTACTACAAATTATCAAAGTTCAGTTGTAGCCGATCATTTCAATACACATAAGACTGTACTGGAATACAATACAAGTCAGAAATATCCTTTATTAATATTGCCAATACCAGTCGTAACCTTAAGCGTAGAGAGAAGGTTATTAAAATTTATTTCCAGACTACAAACATCAAAGACTGTCATACAGATCTTAGAACGTACAACATTATTGAAAACTTGCAACTTTTTTTATTTATGTTCAAAGTGAAAGAGGAGTCGCTATCTAAGGAAAATAAATTCGCGATCGAAGCGTCTTGAAATTGTACCTACAAACGGCACCGGACTGTGAAATCAGAGCCGAAAGTATTTTCCTTGAGAGAATTGAACTATATTTAGTATACGAGTACAGTCGCTAGATGCCATAACGATTGCTGTGCTTTAAGGTGAATCGTCTCTTTGTTTAGAACTTTGTTAATATTTATCATTGTAATACTGACTATACTTTGATTGCACGTATGGCGTATTTGAAGCTGTCACCTCACCGTTTAGCACTGCACTGAGTGTCATGGATTCGATCTCCATCCTCAACAACACTTTGTGTGATCCATAATTTGCTGTTTCGTGTCCAGGTGCACTTTGTGTCTATTGCTCGAACTATTTGTAAAGTCTTCTGCCACACAAGATATTCTCTGTTTGCGGGAGTTGTAATTTTAAACATAAAATAAGTGTTGTAGTAGAATAAAATAATATGTAAATATGTTTAAAAGGTATTAAACGTATTACTCGAAAGAAAATAGAGGTATTGAAACTTTGTTTTCAGTTACAAAGGATCAATACCTCTATTTTCTTTCGGCGTTTCGACCGGTTTGCTACGGTCGTGTACGCTAATGAACTATGTACAGTCAGCATACTCAATTACACACCCCGGACGTGGAAGGTAGTAAATTCGAAAAACAATATAAAATAGATGTAAACAATCGTGAACAAAGCCAGAATAAATGCAGTTTCTTATTAATTAAGCATTGTTATTACCTGCCTATTTAGTTAGCTGGCTTCAGGCAGATAATTAATATTATTTACACAGAAGAACTACTGAATTGACAGCACAGCAGTTTTCTTTCACTAAACTTTGTCAGAATATCAACAAACCAGCTCAACGCTATTTCATCATTTATCTTTTTTGTTAGCCCCTTATTTGCTAACGATTAAGGAGACTACTAATCAAGTCGAAATGTTCATAGTAAAATCAGCTACACTCCTATATTCAGCATTAGCAACGCAGCTTTACTTTAAAAAAAGACATCTCTTAGACTGATTATATACTTTCCAGTAACAAAATTGACAAGTAGTTGTGCGTAGCATTAACACATTGGTATTTAGTCTAGCGTCGTAAGCGATTAGTAGATATCAAGAAAATTCTATTAAGCCTTTACAGCGAGGTGGGGTGGATTAATCGGGTGGTTCTATTCATAGATTTGTACTGGCAACAAGAATCTGTATGCTAACGGGATTAATTATTATGGAAATGTCGCCTTTCAGGAGGAACTCGTGTTCAGAAGTCGATAATAACTAACTATGTTAAGTAACTAAATATGTTAATAGCCAATAGTAAATATTTAACATTAATGATTTAATAATACTTAGTATTAATTTATTAAATACAATTATTTTAAAATTATTATTAATAAATCTGTTAGTATGAACATTGATTTTGTTCCTGTATTATGAAATAGTAATGGTGAAATTGTTTGACCTGAAGAAGCCGGCTGTCACAAAAAATAATTGACATTCGTTATGAGAGATTCAGTGCGATTATTTTAGAATGAAGCACAAACAAAAACACTTTCACATCTGTTATGTTTGTATGGATTAGTCTTTATTCCATTAATCTTTGTTTATTTTCTGCCGTATTCGAACGCCGTAACACTACGTTTAAACTCGCACCTGAGCTTACAGATAAAAAATAAACTGCGCTCGTTAATTAACGTGTAATTAGCAGAGTTATTTGTTTGAGTTTCACAATGGAATCCATTGGATTTTAATTACATTCGTAACAAGTACTCGTTGTGCAAAGCTATCACTTCAACAAATACATTCAGATTATTCGCGGCAATTTCCTAAAATAAGGTTGTTATTAAGTGATGTTTGCAGAGCCTAATTGTATTCATTCTATGAATAGTAAAGCAAATTTATATGTTGTTGTCTATAACATTAACCCAGTTCAGTGGCCACATTTTGTCCACGTGTCAGTTATCATAGTGGTTTAGGTACTGGGAACGGGCAAATCTGAACTACATACATTTTATTTATTTATAGTCTCACGCCTGTATACCCGAAGGGGTAGGCAGAGGGTTAAATATTTCACCCACATTTCGCCATGCCTTTTTATGTCCCACTTAATAGGAGACGAGCCTATTGCCGTTACCGGGCACATCACCAGACTCCGCGCTGCTACTGAGTATTCGAAAAAACCCAGTAACACTTTTGCCCGACCCGGGAATCGAACCTGGGACCTCCGATCAGCAGTCGCATATGCTATCCACTGGACCACGGAGGCAGTCCTACACATATATGCATACTATTTATAAACAACGAACTACATACATACTATTTATTTATTTTAAATACTTTTCATTTAAAACTTGGTCTTTTTTTCTTTTTGTCTGGCTTAATCTTTGGTATAGCTGCACTGATTTTAATGGGGCTTTCCTTTTTTGTAGGTAATTCATTAGGTTATAGGTATACATTAAGATAGGCTGTAATTTGACGTGACTAAAAACGGAGAACGGTTTGTTTCTCTTTAAAATACAAACCAGCGGTTGGCGGTATGCTTGTCATAAATTGCAGCGTTTTATAAGAGATCTAATTACAATTTACATTGGTACAATTTCTGTACTTGGTCGGTGGAACAACTTTGTTTAGTCTTCATCAGTGTTGGCATTAATCGATTTATTTTTCAATTGATTCATAAGTTTGATTAATTTTAATCAGATTAAACTTAACTGTGACTAAATTAATCTCAATTAAAATAATAGTCGTAATCGCGATTAATAAAACTAATCATTAATATTTAATCGTTAATTTGATTAAGCTGTATTTTAATAACAAGCAAAAAGATTATTTAGCCTATATGTTTTGAGCGAAAGTAGATGCTAGATGGTGCTACTTAACAGACAAACAAACTACAAACTAAAGTATTTAGAAATCAGACGAATTATTTGAGAAAAAAGTGAGTATGAAATATAATTTCAATCATTTACCGAACTAAATACTTTTTTTTCAATATTTTAATTACTAAAGGACAATGGCAGATCTCCATACATCAAAATGTCTGAAATTAAATTGAAGCGCACAGTAATAAAAAATATTTCAAAAAATTTGGCGTAAGTAACAGAGTCTATAAATGATTCCATTTTCACTCGGGAAACCCGGAAAAATAAGATATCAGTGTTTTAGTTTTTAGTTAAGAATGAACAATGCAGGTACGTTTAAATTATCAAATGAAATTATGTCAGATTGACATCAACACGCAGAAGTATTCGTGTCATCTAAATGTCACATCCAAAGACAAAAGCAGAGCTGCACATTTTAAATCTATTTTATGTGAAATCGATACAACATTAAAACGATGCTGTGACGTTTTAATTTGATTTAAAAGTTATTTTGCTTCAACAATTATTAGCTTATTGATATAATGTTAATAAAAGATTAAGTAACTGCATTTTAGTAATTATATTTTAATAGTCGATACGGATAAATAGCACTCACGTCTAATCCTGTCACAACATTGTCTATGGCAACAATCAAATAATAAAGTAGGTACCTAGTTCGTAATCAATTGGAATGCTTTTTAATATCATAAAATACGCCAGCTTTAACGAGACAAAGTGAAAATATCAAAAATCGTACAAAAATAAAACAATTTGTTTTGTTCATATGAAGTTTAAGGTCGCCACAACAAACCCAGACCGAATTCTGCCATTGTTCTTTATGTACCTATTATAATGACTATTCGATTGCTGTGATTTTAATAAATACTCAAATAAAAAAATCTGATCATCTACTTTTTTATAATCAAACTTGTTCCTATTATATTAATCATCCATTTCTAATCGTGATTAACGATTAATAATTACGATTAATAATCCTAATCAGCAAAATTTTGATTATGATTAATTAATTTTAATCGGAAAAGCTACGATTAAGTTTTTAATCGTAATTTTTAATCGTTAATCAGATTAACTTTTTGCCAACACTGGTCTTCATTTCACCTACATACTAACGAAGATATTGTAGTCTCAACGTACTTAAAAACTTTACACCCAACAACACAGTAATGGTCTGCGTATTTGATAAAGATGTAGGAAGAAGAAAAGCTACAGGAATAAGTCTTCTACGCTTATTTTGATTTGTTTTTAGCTGGGCTACGAAAATAAAACACCTAGGCAAACTCATTTCTGTAAGCGAGACCACAGAATAAAGAATAGTACTAACGTAGCGAGACTAAAAATATAAAGTGTCTACGTAGAAAGTCACTGGTACTGAGCATGGCTTCGAAAATAAAACGTCCATACATAGGGTCAGTTTTACATTGTCACTCATGCTAAGTGCGGTTTAAAAAATAATAACACGATTGTGCATAGTGAAAGCTTTCGAAGTAAATCAACGTCTACACATGGATTACTAATATACCATATTAATAATATATTTGTAGCATACTACGAATGACTGCCTCATTGGTCTAGCGGCATAAAAGTGTGCGTGGAATTGGGAGGTCTCGGGTTCGATTCCCGGGTCGCGCAGTGTTATTGGGTTTTTCCGTTAGGAAATTCTCAGTAGCAGCTCGGAGTCTGGTAATGTGCCCGGTACGGCAATAGGCTCGCCCTCTATTACGTGGGCCTTAAATAAAGCTGACGAAAAGTGGGTGTAGCAATATACCTCTGCCTACCTCTTCGGGGATATAGGCGTGAGGCTTTGTATATATGTACTACGAAAGTATTGGTTAGCTTCCTAGCATATCTTAGGTGGATACGCAAGCTTCTTATATTACAATATTTGTCTGTTTGAAGCTATACAAACTAGATCTGTCAGAAGCTTTTAAGTTCTTTATTGACGCCAGTAAGTAAGTACTTCGTTTTGAACAGTGGTGATTTTATAGTTCCTGTTTTCTGTCTGAGACTATTGTTTTGCTAAAAAAAGGATGGGTTGTATTCATCCTTGTCAATTACAGTTCACATCATTAGGTCATCACAGTTCTCGTCATTAATTTAACCTATTGTATGGCGGCGAATATGTATTTAGGTTAATAGTAAAGTAATTTTTGCGATAGTCTAGTACAGAGTCTAGTATTAACAAATTGCTACGCAGAAGGTCTCGGATTCCAATCCAAGGTAAGTACGCCTTGGGTTTGTTAAATTAAGTACGTGTTAACTTGTTAGTATCCAGTTTTAACAAGCTTGTCAGAACTGTATACCAACAACATAAATCTTGTATTGACGACCGGTTGGCGCAGCGGGAGTGTAAGCGACTGCTACGCCGAAGGTCGCGGGTTCGATTACCGCTCAAGTCAAACATTTGTGTGCATGAACATAGATGTTTGTCTTGGTCTGGGTGTTTCTATGTATAATATGTATGTATTTACAAAAAAAAAAGTATATATGTATGTTTATCCATTATCTAGTACCCATAGTACAAGCTCTGCTTAGTTTGGGACTAGATGGTGTTGTGTGAATGTGGTAGAATATTATATTATTATATTATTATTATATTAAATTATAAAAATATTATTAAACCTATCCCTTCAAAACACATTCCATAATCCGAAGAACAAGCCTCAGTTCTAAGTAACAACCAATATACATGTCACCTCGTGAAACGTTCGATGCCTCTATAAAACATCACCGAACAACTCCTAAACACTACACCCGCACACGGCGTGTGTCTCGGAATAATTTATCACGGGAAACACGGAAAATATTAATTGCGTTGCTTGCTTTCAAAATGTAACCTTTTTTTTAAGCTAGGAAAGAATTATAGTGATATAGATTAAGTAAGTAAGGCAGCGATAGCCTAGTGGAGATACCAACAGACTGCCATATACATAATTACATATACCTACCCTTGAATGGAGACATCCTAAAAAAAGGACAGGTCAGAAGTACCCTAAACAGAAGAGCACGCATGAGAAACTTGATGGGAGTGAATGTAGCAAGAGAGGTATGTCAGGATCGTTGCAAATTGCGTTCCGTAGTCTCTGCCTACCCCTCCGGGAAACAGGCGTGAGTCTATGTATGTATGTATGTACCCTTGAATATACAAAACCCAATATTCGGCTATATCTGGTTATCCTAGATTAATTTTTAAAAAATCTACTTCCTCATTCGGAAGAAAACATGTACTGAGAAAAAATTGGCAGACATTTTAGGTTCAGACACAAAACGGACTCTGTCTGCTAGCACCAATTTCTGAATCACAAAGTGTTCTCGCTCATGCGATGAGAACCAGAGTAATCGAGCCTCTTGATCATTAAAACAGTCAAATTATTCATCACTAGATGACGGCCAGATACGCAGTGGAAATATCGGACAATTCCTTCTTATTGCACCCTTACGTTCCCTAAGGAACATTCATGCCAATTTTTTGCGTCTCATAGTTTTGGTTGTGACTTATCTGTCAGTAAGTCTGTAACGCAATAATTTTCTACATTCAGATTCTATATCTATTTACCCTAGTTCAAGCCAAATAAAGAGTTAATAATATCAACAGACTTTAGACACGAAGTTACCATGCCCTGCCAGGTAAAGGCGAATAAAACAAGGGAATATAAAAATTAAAGATATTTTCCCTTTGCATTCTCAGAATACTTTGAGTGTAGAACATTTCCTTTTGCGAGGTTCATTTGAAAGCCACGTGCATATGCATAAGAGTAAAATAGTTTTATTATATTCACATGCAGACGTTGAAAGCTCCTGGCTGTTATTATTCTAGTACAATTATGCACACGTTCCTCTGTAACAATTCTAAATGTCTCCTTGTGTTTTACAAAATATAAATTTATACTTAATTGTAAAAAAATTAAACGAGCGTAGACTCACTAAAAATATAATGAATTTAATCTGCATCTTATCAACAATCTGTAATCCTGCTGGCTATTTACGTTTAATTTTAATTTTGATATACACCACTTATTTTTTAATTAGTACAAAAACTTTAAGGACAGATTAGCGAAGATATTATTATCATATATGTGACGTAAGAATTTTATAATATCAATAAAGAGCAAAGTTATTATCATTTGTTTATTGTAGAAAATCTCACTTAAATCATAGTCATATTTTACAATCCATTCACTAATTCATTAATAATATTCCATCCTGCTCATTCGCATTCTCTCTGTCGCACTTATGATGTAGGTAGCCATAGAAAATAAAATGAAGAAAAATAATAAATGTAGGTAGTTATTTTTTAATTTTATTAATTCTACCCTCTCCTTCATCCTTCATTCGGGCTTAGGACCGGTAAAATTTATCGTTTAACAAGTAATTTAATACGGAAGTATAGGACGGAGGTATAGAAGGTGTTCAGGACTAAAAGAAACGAGTAATTTTGGCGTATTTATGATGTTAGAATCATCTGCGATTTACAAATATTATTTTATCATCATCATGTCAGCCTAGAGACGTCCACTGCTGGACATAGGCCTTCCTCAAGGTGTGTGGAGAACACAGACCGATTATGAGCCGCCCGCATCAAATTATTATTTACTTAAGTACGTATTATTTACTAAACTTACAAGTATTTCCATTGTCCTTCGAAATGTCCACCACCGTTGTCAAAAGCATCCAATATGCACTGTTTAATTGTTTGACACTGACCGGCTCACTTTTGTACACTCACAATAAGATGTCCATGGGTACACAGCTGCATTCGCGATTTTTCCACTCAAAAAGTACGCACGAAGCATAGCCACGTACTCCCGTGATATGAACTGATATGATAGGCCATCGCGTCGGGCAAACGTAGACAAACAATTTACTTTTACAACGAAATTAGATACGCTCACTTTCGCTAGTAATTTAGCACTGTTTGTCGCATCGTCGGGGCGTGGCGCAGGCGCAGAGGGGCTGGGGGGGGTTTAATTTATCAATGGGTCATTTTACTATGGTAGAATATCGGTTGGTCATAGTATTAGTTATGCATTTACCAATTATCACGTATTTTTGTGGACAGTTTTGAGACAGTTTTGGGACTTAGTGTTTTTATTTTTTAACTACATAAATATGATCAGTTAAAGATACTTAGTGCTCTGTTAAATTTTTTGTACTAATTAAAAAATAGCGGTGTATATTGTTATGAATGGTGATATTTTGGAAATCACGCCATCTATTGGTAAATGAGAGAACTAGAAGAGAATTGATACAACAGTAGTTTAAAAGTGTTTCATATATTCTCTACTAGATAGCGTTGCTGTTTTTCTACCGAATGATCGACTGCATCTCCGAATGAGACGAGAACGTTCCAGAATAGACTAGAATGGACTAGTTTGTTATCCAGCCGGTATAAATACCGCGTGGCCGCGCGAATCGATACAGTTCAGTTGAAAAAACCGAGCGATCAACAAGCGAAGGATCTGAAGAGGAAGTGTGTTTAGTTGTGTGAAATAGTGTTATAATTAGTGTATAAAATTAAGTGTGTCGCGCAATAAAGTACAGTTTAGTGGCATAGTGACTTTAATTTATCACCCAACCCCAGCTCGTAACAATATTTTCATTATTTCTTTTTATCGTCAAATTAGGTAAATGAACAAATTAAAAAACAAATGTCTACATAATAGATTTAATATTTAATACCAAAAATAGGACAAAATTAGGTAATTATTTCAGTATACAAACATTAAAATATATTTATAAAAAACTGTCATGAATTAATTCATTCAATAAACCGTAACATTGTTTGTAAAATGTCCAAATTCATTAGTGCATGTTATTCAAAATAGAAATCAAAGGGACTTATAAAATTAACATAAAATAAGCTTTTCAATATTATTTTATGCGCTTATTAATAAAGAATGACATATTTATAAGTACCTATATTAAACGCCCACAGTCTCTTAGTAATCCCGTCGAGTTTGAAAGGCGTAAGTTTAGTCTACTGAAAAGATATATATCGGTCACGATATTTTCAATCAAGATCACGATGTCTACTGATGAGAACTGGTTCTTCATTTAGTTGGTTGTAATGAACTCGGATAACCGTCAGTTTGGCTTAATATACCTATCATGGTCATTGCCAAGACTAAGAACACCATATCCGGGCTAAAAATGTACCAGTTGCTTCCAAATAATTTTTTTTGGTGATGAAGAGGATTTTATAAAATACTAGCATTTCGACAAGAGTGGCATTAGGCACAGAGCGGCTGTCTTCTAAACTCTGCAAACCAAGGGAATGGGCATCTCCTTGTGTAAGAACAGTGTAGGATATTATTTTAGAGTACAGATATTCGTTTCGTACTCTCCGTGTTGTGACGGATTAAGAATACGGATTGTCACCACCCCATATCATCCCATGGGTATCGTAAGAGCCTACAGAGGGACCATGTTATGCAGAGAACAGCCCTGTAAGAGAAGGAAAACTTGATACAAACCCTATACCAACCCGTTTCGCCAGCGGGGTATAGTAGGCCAATTCCTCCTTTCAAAGGAGAGGCCTAGTCCAGCAGTGGACTGTTAAAGGCTGGTGATGATGATAACAGAAAAACAGGCAATTAGGTAACTAAAAACTAAATTGGAAAACACAATGAGAAAAGAAAAGAAAAAGACAATTAGACAATTTAGTAATAAACTTAAATAATCTTAATAACCTTAGAAGTGTTGTTTTAAATGTGGAGAGCTTGTCCGCATATATATAAACTTTACCCAATATGGCATTGTATGCTTTGGATAACCGAAACGGGCGAAAATTGCTTTAAATTGATCTTGGCAATTGGCTGGTGTAAAAGTCCTACATTAACTAAGTCACGCCTAGGTACACGGCGAGGGTCACGTAGTTTAAATTAAAATAAAACCAGTTATACATGTATCTGTTATATCTATACGTAAATGTTACCTTTTGGTGCCTGCTGTAACACCTTAGAATGTTATACATTTAGTTTTTATCTTATTACTTCTGTTTTTTTATAATTTATTACAATGTAACTGGTTATCCTAAATATATAAATTTAAAAAAATAGTTCCAGACTGGCCACTAGATATCAATAATAATTCATAAAATAATAAAACCATTACAACATCTCTGTTTGCAAATACAGCGAAATTAAAATGGTATTCTTCAAGATTATTTCCCTCACATAATTTTATTAACTTTCATAAAACAAGACGTAGACAAAAATTTCCAACAAAATATTTACCTCATCAAGTAAAAGAGACACATAGTTACAAAGAGACGAGAAAACTCTTACAAGTTGCTGTAACAAAGTTTTTAAGGTACTTTAACTTTCCGAGGAGTCTTAGCTATACAAGGTTTTGGACACGCTGTCGGAGTCATTGGCCCGTCTCGCGGTGCTCTCAGAATGTTATCTAGTCTTATACTAATATACAGGGTGGCGCTTGCATAGGGGCATTGATTTAAAAAGGACGTAGCATTGATGCCTATAAAATGTTTTATATCAACAAAAAAGGTCATGGGGCCAAAATAAAATAATAAAATTTTCAAACAAAATAAACTATAAAATATGAGTAGCAAAACGAAACACTATTTGTAGACTAATATGACATTAGGTTACTGACCTTTGTAAGAACGGCAACGTGTGCTATGCGGCAGACGATGCCACGGAGGTAGTTCACATTTATTGACGAATTACCTATTTCAGTAATTCTACACATCACTCCAATGTTTGGTCACTCATTAGGCAAGCACTGATGTCTTTTTCATATCAACCAAAACCCACTTAACACAAACCCACGTAAAACGTAGCACAAAATTTTCAAATTCTCAAAATGGCCGCCATTGTTATCACGAATTACCTACTTCAGTAATTCTACAAATCACTCCAATGAAAGTTCAGTAATTAGGAAAGCACTGGTGTCTTTTTTACAACAAGAACCCACGTTACACAATCATATCCGCATATTCGGACGACATAAAGTTTGTCATTATTAACACAAATAATGCAAAAATGACGAATGATAAAGTTCACTAAACAACAACACAATTAAATAACACAACTAAATACAATCACACAATTCAATATCAAAAGCAACTGTCGGATAAGCGTGCGCGCGATCTGATCGACTTATTAATCCAATAGTTTTAGCGGCACTAAACAAACCTATGATGAGTCACCGATCACCGATGCGCCGCTGGCGCCGACATGTCTGGGATAGGAAATAGAGATGCGCAATAGGTACTATGAATGTCGATATTTTTGACACGTAATACGTTAAAAACAAAATAACACAACATGTTTTTATACAACAAACTATGCATTCTTACTTGTATTAACAATAATGCTATTGCTTAATTGTGTTGCTAATACGACACAGTTAAACAAGTTTATGAAATACTATGCACATACTTCAAATTAGTTCAGTAGTTTTAGTATATAGTTATTATAATTCTTAAGTAGATTGTTGAACCCATTAGACCATTTAAAAAATACTATACGGAAAGAGCTAAAATAGTCAATAATTATTAACTTATTTCAAATGATTAAATAATTGAATATCTTTACGTGTTTGTCATTGTTTACCTATTAAAAAACGTCGTCTTTATTTGTACCACACTTTGAAATTTTCGAACATAAAGTCATTGATAAGACTATTACATTAACGTTAAATACAAACAATGTCGATACAGTAAACAACAAACTTTTACGGTGCGTAGGATTTTTATCGATACTATCATTGATAAGACGATTACATTAATGTTAAATACAATCAATGTCGATATAATAAACTACAAACTTTTACGGTGCGTATTTTTATCGATACTATTGACAATATTTTGTTCATAATTGGGCAACTCTATTTGGGTTGACTATGTTTGTCCTTGTCACACGTAGTGCATTTATAGCCGTAACACACGCTCGAACTTGATCCGAACAGACCACGGATTTGGGTCGCCTCCGGACCAAAGCTGCCCGTCTGTAGAGTAGTCCGGCGAACATAATTATTATTAATTGAGTCCGCCTCGCTCCGCTAGTTTGCAGATCGGTTGGATCGGACATGGCTTACGTGACGCAACTGTCCGATCCGGTCGTTTGTAGCGAGAACGGATTTGGTCCGCCGGACCGACGGGTTTGGTCCGCCAGACAAGTTCGAGCGTGTGTTACGGCCATTACTGTGCATACCTAATCAGATTTTTTCGTGCTTGCGGAACCGATCCATTTTATTATTATGTAACTTTATTGAAAAGGTAATTAGGAAGTTTCAAAAGTTTTGTTCTGTTAAAAATGTTACGCATTAACTTGGGCGCAAAAACCTACAACGACGAGTCTTAGGTAGGTACCTTCGAGGCGAAGCGACGTTGCACGAAGACGTCATCGTCCTAAGTCGTCGAAGGGTCAACGCAGACTGAGAGGAATAATCCCCGCGCGGTCTCGGGCATTTTCTTTACGGATTGCGTATGCTCAAGATTGCGCGCGACCTCGCGAGCCTGCGTGAGTAAAACGTTCTGGGTTACCACTCTACAGTAAATATTTTGTCGCGAAAGTTAGTTAAACCCTGAAAATACGCGTACGACGCGGGCGCCGACTCGACTTTGCGCGGGGATTTCCGCGTATCTTTGAGGACGCGCGAATATTTTTTATCAGGTTCAAGCCTTTATGAACTTTATTGTAAAAACATTTAAGTTTATTTTCAAGTGCGTTGATAAAATCCTCTCCGCTGCGCTCCGTTCTGTCTGCGCTGAGCCTAGCTTCGGATGACGTCGAGGCGTCGCGTCGTGAGTAGTACCTAGCGAGTCGCGGCGCGCAATGCAGGGTCGTTGACCGTTTTGTATCAGCTCACTATGGTTCGTCTAGAACAAGCTAGCTAGACAAAATTATTTTATTTGATTTTTATGTCTAGATGCGGTTAATAAGCAAAGATATAAGGTTTTTGGTACTTTTTTCAAGGCAGTTTGTCATTTGAGCTGGTATCATGAAAAAAAAAACATTTATCGGGCATATGTGTATAGTATATTTTTTGAACATTTTATAAAGTGATTTATCCCTCGACGTCGCTATAAAATCTAATAACAGATGCATAAAATATCTAAGAACTAAATCTATTACTCATTATCATCACTATCATCAGATGAATCATCCATTGAATAGTCATGATCGTGAGGGGCAGAACTATGAAAAGTAGAAATCATATTAACATTTTGTTCCTTACAGCTAGGTGGGACAATTAAATCTAATACTTCAGTTGGAAGCGTACCTATTTTCTTCCGAGGAACTTCTCGTAAACCGTTTATTACAGGGTCAGATGTTATCAATAACATATTAAGTAAATCTCTATTCGTAGCCTCCCGTGATCGCTTTCGTGTGTTGTGCTCACGAAATCTTCTGCAGTCCTTATTCCGAGCTTCCTGTGCTTCCTCGGAAAGCTGGCCTATAGGTAGAAGGGACGATCTAATTACTTCGCCACTGTGCAAAAGTATTTTGTGGACAGTAGCGGGCATGTAATACCATGAATAGAGATTTACATAAAGTTGTCTAGTTTCTTGAGCTAAGTTAACGAATTTTTCAATATTTATATCATATCCCGATGATAAAGTGCGAAGTAGTATGCCAAATTTTTGTATTAGTGAAACATCTAACCCTGTAATATCGGCACTAGCCTCGGGATTTCCAAAAAATCTTCGCGCGGTGTTCCCGTCATTAGTGTTACCGAACCCTGGTTTTGGTTTGTCTACAATCAAGCCCATTTCGCTTTTAAATCGTTTTTTAATGTCATCTGAACGTTGTTTCACACTAGCTTTGTCTTCGGCTGTTCTTAACTGCCATTTTTTTATATTTAGTCGATAGCTAATGTGAAGCAAGCATTCAAAGCACCTTATCCAAGCGTGCAACGTAGACAAACCAAAACCAAGATTATCTTTGTCCGCAGCAAACTCTTTTGACAGATCATTCATCATTGTTGGAGTTGCCCCACAAATAAAACATTTTTGTGAGGAAGAAGTTTCGGTCAGAGCATTGCAAACTTTTCCGTCAATCATTGTTAAAAGCATAACATGTGTGACAGATACTTCGGTCTCCATCACCTTGCAGGTTGTCGGCAATAAAGCGTTTATCTCTTCTAAAACCTTATTGGTTTCCGAAATCGTAAAATCTTTCGTTTCCTTAGAAAAGATAAACTTTATTGGCCGACAATACATTGTAGAACAGGGCCGAGGATTCTGCCACACAATATTACCACTTTCATCTTTCAATTGAAGAGGAACGAAAGAAAATACAAATAAAAACTCGTCACTATCGTCACAATTAGTGAATTTTTGTTTGTACATACTATGACCGGAACTTCCATCACAACCCCATTTACTGATTAATGTGAATGACGTGCAAGGTAACAGACTATGAACAACTTCTTGTTGTGCTGAAACTAAACGTTCGGCAGTCTTATCAAGAATTGCCTGAACTTTGATTTCAGCATGCGTTTCATTGACTGTAATTTGTTCACCTGACGGGTAGCAGGCTATTTTAGCCTTTCTAACACTGTACATTGACGGAAACACCTTATGTCCAGCTTTAATACTCCACTTCCGAGTCTGCTTATAGCTATGGCTACTTGATTTACTATCAACGTAGTACGCTAAAGCTTCCTCACTTGTTAAACTCCTGGGGGCACTTTCTTCACTCGTGGTCTTGGTTATTGAAGGATCACTAGTCACATCTTTAATTTGACGTGCTACACTTCTCTGACCCGAGATTCGAGCTGACACTTCAGCGGCGTAAATTAATTCACTAGCACTTCTGGACTGTAATAGATCGTCTACACGTCGTCTCTTCGTTTTGAGACTAGAATGTTCAAAATCTTTAGTAGGTCTTCCGGGTCCCGGTTCTCCAGATGTAGTTGGCAGAGATAAATAAACGGACACATCGAAAGATATGTCAAGACCCTCCAGCCACGTCGAATACTTTTGTAGGAATCGCTCTCGATTTCTTCCACAGCTGCTCCACTTTTCAGCAAATTTCGTTGAATATCTTGAGATTAGTACTTTAATATCTCGCAGAGACTGCTCCGTAACACCATCAAAATTATATCTCAAAGATATAAACCGAAAGAGCTCCTCATTCCGCGTTTCCTTCGGGTGTTTCAGCCATTCTTCGAAAAAATCCATTCTTGAGACGGTAAAAACTGTTGAAAGAAAAAAATAAATAAAAATTAGTTGTGCAAATATATCGCAATGAATTTTTTTACGTATAACTACTAGACACTTATGAGAATCGTATATGATAGGTTCTACGGTGGGGACAAGTGGGGACATGTTATTATTTGACCGATGAATTTGAAAAAATGAGTAAAAAAGTGGGTGAAAATTCAAACATTTCATTTTATAAGACTAAAGAATGAAGTTCCCATGTTGAAAATGAAATAAAATATAACTACTTACCCTTACGTATACAATCCATCACAAAAACACTTTCACAAATTTCTTTTAGTGACATAAACAATGCTATCAAATATGATGTAAAAATGCAAATGAATGCCCTTTAAATAGTCAACATCTTATAAACATACCTTAATGACGCTCTTAATGAGGGTAGTATTGATAATTAATAGGTGTAATCCTTAATGTATAGGGGTAATGAGTTCGTAATAGTAATTAACTTCCAGGAATTTAAGAGTTGTTTTTGTCTAGCTAGCTTGTTCTAGACGAACCATAGTGCAGCTGTATGGAACTCAAAGCGTGTGCAAAAATTGCGGAACTTAAAATCGATATTCTGGCTAAACTACTGCACCGATTTAATTGATTTTTGGTACAAGGCTTAAGAATGTTGTAAGCTATGCTTTTGTTCAAAAAGTGCCGCTATGCAAGCGCCACCCTGTATAAAGCTGAAGAGCTTGTTTGTTAGTTTGTTTGCTTGGTTGGTTGAACGCGCTAATCTCAGGAAATACTGGTCCGATTAGAAAAATTATTTCAGTGTTAGATAGCCCATTTATCGAGGAAGGCTGTAGGCTATATAACATCACGCTATGAGCCACGTGAACAGAGCATTAGCCTTAAATAACGCGGGTGTAACCGCGGGTGTAACCTCTAGTGTAAAATAAAAATTGAGCAATGTTCTGAATTCTAGCCATTGTAGAGTAAATGCAAAATCTCAAAAATCAAAAGGCTCGCACTCTATTACGTGGAACCTAAAAAAATAACATGGCGAAATGAGGGTGTAATATTACAACTCAGTCTACTCCATCGAGAATACAGGCGTGAGTTCACCAAAACATAGGTCCAGGGGAAAGATCGTGTACCTAATACAAAATCCACAAAAGGTACTGAATGAACTGAACCTACCAATTATATAACTTGTGATTGTTTTTCTTAGAACGACTTATTATAAATACTTAAACATATTTGACAGATATTTAATAATGTAGAAAAACACACCCTTCACGTTTTTTGTCAAATACTAACCAACTGACTTCGATGTAATTATTTATATTTACTACTAGCTGACCCAGCGAACTCCGTATCGCCTTTTAAGAGTTTTTATTTAATTCCCTTTTTTCCAAGCCCATTACGATTGACTTAGCGCTTAATCTCTTATCATTTCAGAGTCTATAAATGATGAACAAACAAACATAGATTTTTATATAATATTGAATTCCCCATTCCTTAAAATAACGGAGACGATACCCATATCGACTTTCAAAAAAAAACCGTTCGCCATCTTTGATTTCCTATCCGCCATCTTTAATCACGAAATAGATGTTGTATTTGGATTCACCATCCCTTAAATCATCTAAGACGATACCCATACTGATTTTTTAAATTTTTCCCATCCGTCATCTTTGATTTCACATCCACCATCTTGAATCACGAAATAGATGTTGTATTTGGATTCCCCATCGCTTTTAACATCGCAGATGATACCAATATTGACTTTTTTTTAATTTTCCCATCCGCCATCTTTGATTTCCCATCCGCCATCTTTGATCGCGAAATAGATGTTGTATTTCGATTCCCCACGTTAAAATATCGAAGGCGATACCCATATTGATTTTGAAAATTTTCTCATGCGCCATCTTTGATTTCCCGTCCGCCATCTTGGATCACTAAATAATTTTCATATTATTAATCAGCGTCCCGAAAATCTCGAAAACGATACCCATATAGATCGTATCCTATTCGTTTAGCCTTTTTTTGCCTTTGACCCAACCCTCCCCCTTCTCGTTTGACCATTTTATTATTTTTGTGTGGCCCTTAAAAGTTGTGGCGTAATTTTATATAGCCTATATATAGCCTTTCGGAATAATTGGGCTATCATAGGCAATAACAATTTTTAAAATCCGACTGCTAGTTCCTGAGATTAGCCGACATTATCTTTTAGCCTTTTTTAGCCTTTTGCCCGGCCCCAAAGGGCCGAAGTGTTATGTTATATAGCCTATAGCCTTCCGGAATAACTGGGCTATCGTATACAAAAAGACTTTCCAGATCCGACCGGCAGTTTCTGAGATTAGCGCGTTCAGACAAACAAACAAACTCTTCCGCTTTATTATATTTAGTAAATATATTTTAATATATTTTTTTATATTTGATACAAATCTCCTTTATAGGGCGGATACTTCCATAGTTGTCGTTTTAACTGTCTAAGAAATATAACTGTAAAAAGTATTTACACATACAAACTACTTAGTAAAGACTGTGTTATCCGGTATCTGTGACGTTTCGCTAGATCGGCCAATATGGCGACTGTGATTTGTCTGTCAGAACTATTAGAATTTAACAAAATACTCGACAATCCAAATTTTGCGGACATATGTTGTCGGCTCGATATCTTTATTTTTTAATGTTTTATTATTCAGGTAAGGTTTCGATGTACTCCTTGACGAAATAATTATTATAAGATTTGACACTGCGATAGCAGCGCAGTCCGTCGGTTCCAATTAGAAACATTCCAAAATCCATAACTACTTACAAATTAAAAATTAAGTAAAAAAACATTTTCCAGTGGACTAAATTGTGAATCTAAACCATTCTCAAGTCCCCTTGAACACACACAAAAAAATTCATCAAGATCGGTCTAGTCGTTTAGGAGGAGTTCAGTAACATACACAAGCACACAAGAAATATATATATAAAGACAAGGGCGGATAACATACTATGGCAATTTTGTGGGTGCTCCTCTTTGAAATCACTGGTGAAGAGGAGAAGCAATCTATGGGTCCTTTGAAAACGGCAAACTGTGTCCAACAGAGGACAGCGATATCAGCCATCACGCGTGCTGAAGATGGAGTTGAAAGTAGTAATCAAATCCTTTAGCCATATTAGTATCAAAATTAATTTTGTACTCCTACAAATAATGAGATAAACCAGTTAGTTATCACCCAAGGCCAACATATAAACACTGCCTACCAAGATAAGAGTGAGATCCAGTAGACCAGCGGTCGGCAACACGTGGCCCGCGGGCCACATGCGGCCCGCGAGTGTTTTGTAAAACATGTCTTATAAATCGAACTAAAACGCCCTATGCATTAAAATAGCACAACTGAATCGATTTTAATGAAAAACATCAGACAGCCTTCTAAGACCCCACAAATTCACTCTTCATACATGCTACAAAAAGATCTGGAACTAGAGGCGTAACCTCCGAAGCCGGAACACTCTTTTCGTATAAGGGCGATTAGGCAAAATAAAGAGTCGAAGTTAGTGGCCTTCCGACAAAGCTGACTACCTCGAATAGTGGTAATATGTATGTCTCGCATGCCCTGACGCCTGAACCAGACACCGACGAGCTTGGAGTTGAACTTTAAAGCTAAGTTTTTCCAGACAGAGTAGTAGCCTTTCCCTGTGTAAGTACCGCTCAGCATACTGCGGTTGTCAACACCCCATGAAAGAAACAGCCTCTAGTTCCCGGCCGCCGTACTGTCTGAGTCACGGCAGCGGTCTTGGTCGTGGCAGAGCAGGAGGTACTAAGAATCCCCGGGCTACGGACAGCTCCCAACACCAATTGACCCTGGCTACATACAATGGACGTAATTTACGGCTTGAAGAAAGCCGCCACATTCTTGAGGTAGAATAAAAGAATTAGACAAGATACGAACCCAAGATAGAGCCAGAACATGTACAGAGTCTATCAGAAGTCCGAAGAGAAGGGGAGGACACGATAACCTTTGCATCAGGCCTCTATTCTACTTCAGGGAGGGAGCCCAACGATCCCAAGGTGGCGTAGGGTTTCTCGTTAACAAAGCCCTTCGTGAAAACGTAACAGATCTGTAGCGTCTAGATCCGCATAGCATACCTTGTACTGAAACTGACCGGGAGATACTCTCTTAAGATGGTACAAGTATATGCGCTGACATCAAGTAACACAGATGCAGAGGTGGAGGCCGTATACAACGATTACTTGATTACTTTACTTGATGGCACGGGCTGTTTCCGCAACTCCACGTCTTGGCGTGTATTTTGCGTGCAGGTGGGAATGGTGTCGTCATTCCAGCCACCCCAGCTCTTCGAGGAAGGCCAGCAGACTCTTGATGTGGCCCACTGCTTCCCTCAGGGTGCTGTGTCTTGTCAGGTACTGCTGCCTGTACTGTGCGACCTCAGGGCAGTCGAGGAGCAGGTAGGCTGCCGTCTCGTCTGCTGCCATACAGGCCCTGCACAGCGGGCTGTCGGTGATACCTATAGTAAATAGGTGTTTATTAAGGAATCCGTGTCCTGTGTAGGCGGCCGTGACTGTCCGCAGTTGTTGTTTAGACAGCCGGAGGATTTGTTTAGCTATCTTACCGTCTACTGCGGGAAGAGCCTCCTTGGCCTGCCTACATGTTTCAATACCAATCCAGGACTGGTTGTGTTGGGTCCTGGTCCTATTTCTTACCAGGTTGCGATAAAATCCAGAAGGGAGGGGAATAATGGGCTCGGGTCCCACCACCTCTAAAGTGGCCCCTCTTCTGGCAAGTACGTCGGCTGCGTCATTCCCTCTAGAGCCACTGTGGCCCTTGATCCATTGCAGTGTTAATTTGTTTTGTTTACCTACCTCTGTTAGTTTCTGGTGGCATTCAAGCGTGAGCGCCGAGGTGATAGTATGGCTTTTGAGGGCTGAGAGGACTGCCTTACTATCTGAGAGGATCCTAATGGATCATTCCCTTACCTCACGTGCCATGATTGCTGTGGCAGCTAGGATTATGCCAAAACATTCGGCCTGGTAGACCGTGTTGTAGGCTCCCAGCGGTGCTGCGATGTTGATGTTTAGGTTCTCGGAGAATACTCCTGAACCCGTACCTGTATCCGTCTTAGACCCATCTGTGAAGATCGTGAGCTCGTTGTGATTAACCGCTCTTTCGTGTAGATCCTCGTACAGTTGGATTTTGTATTTCTTGTCGAACACAAATTGTTTCGGTATTTGGTCGCCAATGGCTTGTGTGAGAGGAACTTCTTTAAAGAGTGTATTTAAGTTGCTAGTGTGCGGTGTGTTGGTGTCTTTCCAGAGCTTCAGAGCTCTTAGCCCGACTGCCGACATCGTTGCTTCTTGTTGTATAAACAGTTGCAATGGGGGCAGGTCCAGCAACACTTCGAGTGCCGCTGTAGGTGTAATTTTCATGCAGCCCGTAACCGCTAGGCATGCAAGTCTTTGAAGCTTTTGAAGCTTGTTGGCGGCCGTTGTTAGGTTGGTCCAAGGCCACCACACTACTGCGCCGTAGCTTATCATCGGACGTATTATTGTCTTATAGAGCCATAAGACAATTTTGGGGGATAGGCCCCAGCGTTTGCCTATCATCTTCTTGCAATGCCAGAAGATGATGCTGGCTTTGTTGAGCTTATTTTCCATGTGGCTGTTCCATGTCAATTTGCTGTTGAGAGTGACACCCAGGTACTTGACCTCGGTAGACAGCTTAAGCTCTGTATTAAATAACCTGGGCAGTCGGTAAGTGCTCAGCGCGCGTTTGTGTGTGAACATAACTAGTTCGGTCTTGGTCGGGTTTACAGATAATTCGTACTCATTACACCACCACTCTACTATGCGTAGCGCTTGTTGGGTTAGGTCGTACACTGTACTGGTTACCTTACCTGAGGTGAGTATGGTTAGATCATCTGCATAACCTATTGTGTAGAAGCCTCTCGCGTTGAGTTTGTCTATGAGTTCATTGATGACTAAGTTCCACAATAGCGGGAAGAGTACACCTCCCTGCGGGCACCCTTTAGTTATCAAGGCTGTCTGAGTGTCGCCGTGTAGGCGCACTACCCTTTTGCTGAGCATGTTTTGGATCCACTGTATGAGCATCTGATCCACACCTTGTCTGGCTAGGGCGTTGCTTATGCTGGAGAAGTTTGTCTTGTCGAAGGCTCCTTCTATGTCGATGAAGGTGCCCAGGCAGATGTTATTTTGTTGTATAGCAGCTTCTATCTGGTTCACGACCTGATGTAAGGCCGATTCCGTCGGTTTCCCTGAGCTGTATGCATGTTGGTTGGCATGTTGGGGTACGTGCTTAAGAGCCCCACTTCTTAGTTCCCTCTCGCAAAGCCTTTCAAAGGCTTTAAGCATGAAGGAGGTCAGGCTTATTGGTCTGAAGGACTTTGCATTGGTATAGTCTGTTTTGCCTGGTTTTGGTATGAAGATTAGTTTGACTTCCCTCCATTTCATCGGTACATATCTGAGGGCCAGGCTAGCCCTCATGATTGCCAGGAGTCTTTTAAGGACAGGTTCCCCTCCCCATTGTAATAATCCTGGGAAGATACCGTCCAGTCCGGCTGCTTTGAAGGGATGGAAGCTATCGATGGCCCATCGGAGTTTTTCTTTCGTGAGCACGTTGTTTGCGTGTCTCCATTCGTGTTCGGTCGCCACTGTTGGTTTATCGTGCCACGTTATTACCGGGGTGAGGACGCAGCCTGGGAAATGTGTTTCGAGTAGGACGCGTCTTGTCTCCTCCTCCGATGTGGTGTATGTGTCATCCGGTTTACGGAGAGTACCTGGTGCAACCGTTGGTTGCTGAGCCAGTAGTTTCCTTACCCGGTTTGCTTGTTGGCAGGATTCAATGCTCCCACAGAATTTCCTCCATCCCATGGTGTGTCTGAATCTGAGGCATTTCCTGGAGTCTGATTTGGCCGCTTTATAAGCGTCCCAATCAGCGTCCACGCTTGTGTTCATTGCCCTATTTAGAGCCTTTCTTACCTTCTTGCGCTTGCGTTCAAGCTCAGCGCCCCACCAGGGTTGTTTCCCCGGGGTTGAAGGCGGAGTGGTTTCCGGGCAAGCTGCATGGTAGCTGTCTAGCATCGACAGCGTCAGTGTGCATACCTGCTCGTCGATCTGTTCAGTGTCACCCAGTACCGTCGGCGTAGCGGTAAGGGTAAGTTTATCTCTAAGTAATAAGACATACTTTGATTTGTCCGTGTTGTGTGGTTTCCTGCGGGGCTGTGTGGACTGTATATCGACTTTCATGGAGAAGCTGATCCATCTGTGGTCTGAGCATGATGCTTCCTTTGAGACGTGCCATCCCTTGATGCGTACAGCCGCTCCTTCTGTTGCAAGAGTTAAGTCGATAATTGTCTGACTACGTTTTGTGACGAAGGTGGGCTCCGTACCTGTGTTTAATAGGGTAAGATTAGTGGTGAATAGGTATTCAACCAGTGACTTACCTCTGTTATTGTTGCAGTCCATGCCCCACATTTGGTGGTGGGCATTGGAGTCCGTCCCTATTACGACCTCCGTATTGGTTCTCTCGCACTGGTTAACCTGACGCGTGAGGTCGAACGGAGGCGGGTCTTCCGCCTCGGGCATGTAGACCGATGCGAAAACGACCGCTATACTCCTTGGCTGATGTATTATTTCAATTTGTATCGCTGTGATGTCTCTGGAACAGAACTCCATTAAAGCTTAAGCTCTGATGTTTTTAGTTGTAAGTATACAGGTTCTTGGATGTGTGTGGTCAGTAGAAGAGTAAATCTTACCTCCCAGGCTGGAGAGGCCTCTAATGAGGCCACCCCTTATCCAAGGTTCCTGGATGAGCACGATGGCTGAATGTTGGACCTCCATCCATTTTCGCAGTTGCGCAGTGGCCGTTTTGCTATGATGGAGGTTGATTTGCAGGCAGCTGACGTCACTAGGCAGAGGGTTCATCTGTGGGTGATGTCCCCTCCTCCCTGACCTTCAGCTGCGTTAGGCCAGCCAGGATGTCGCCGGCCCCCACCCCGTCGTCCCGCCGCACCGGACTCAGGAGCAAGCTCTCATCTTCCGAGTTACCCTCGGCTGACGGGCCAGCCCCCAAGCCAGATGCGACCGGCTCTGACGGGCCGGGTTCCGCGGAACACGCTGGCTGGGTGTCTGATGCTTGATGTGGTTGTGTGGAGTTGTCGCATTCCGGAGGATGGTCGACATACTTGCCTGTTGAGTCCCGGAACCGGACGTAGACTGCACCCAGCCCCAACGCGAGGCGGCGCTCGTTCTGCACCAGGACCGGGACTTGTTCCTCCGGGACGCCCACGACCAGGAAGCACCCACCTGACTGTCTTTCCGAGTGCAGCAGCGACCATTTGTCGACCGCCAACCAGGGGTTCTGGAACTCCAGAGCCCGACCCACGTCGCGCACGTCGTCCCAGACTCCCTGTTCGTTGGGAACGACAATGCCGCACCGCACTCTCTTCGGGGCCTCTTCCTGGCCCCTGACCTCCAGTTCGAAGCCCGGTAGTGGGACCAGGAGAGAGACCGCCTCCGTCAGCCAGGTACGCGTTGCCTCGTCGGCGCACCAGAGTTTGAGGACCCCGTCCGCGTACATGGGTTTCCCGGTGAACGCAGGGGCGGGGCGTTTGGGGGTACAGTCCACTGTTAGACTAGGCCTCTCCTTTGAAAGGAGGAATTGACGTACTATAACACGCTGGCCAAACGGGTTGGTATAGGGTTTGTAACAAGTTTTCCTTCTCTTACAGTGCTGTTCTCTGCATAACATTCTCCCTCTGTCGGTTCTTACGACACCCATGGAATGATATGGGGTGGTGACATTCCGTATTCTTAATCCGTCACCACACGGACAGTCAGGTATGAACGACGGTCAGGTATGAATACAATTTGAAAAATATGTTTTTGTTACTGCCTGACAGCCAATGCACAGCCAAAACCATTGGGCGCAAGAAGCTGAAATTTTGCATGTAGATATGTTCCTCGAAAGTAAATGAAGCAAGAGAGGTACGTACGTCAGGATCGGCGCAAATGGCGTTCCGTACTCCGTAGTGTCAGCCTACCTCTTCGGGAAACAGGCGTGAGTCTATGTATGTACGTGTATATATGTTCATCGCGGAACGTAAGGATATACTTAGAAGGAATTTCTTATAGTTTAAATGACCACGAAAGTTTAAATTCCTACACTACTTTTTATTTCCTTACGAATATCTAACTTACAAAGTCTTAGTATCTAGACGATACAATTTTTAGCTACTGAATATTGCCATTGCATGAACCTTGATAAACAAGGTTATATTTTCTCGTACACTTTTGTTCCTTAATGGCGACCTTGGTTACTGGAGCATGGAGGATACTATATCAGTTATTTTAATTTATTGATGATAGCTATTGTACAAAATTAGAATTTGCCAGGAATATAATCTTTATGCTTGAAGATCCTTTCCTTGATTATATTATGTAGTATGGAAGCATGGCCTTCTATACCAATGTTATAGATGCGTAAGATTGTCAGTTTGTCGTTGTTTCATGTTACAACGGAGCGATGTCACAGCCCGTACTCACTACGACTAACCGGGTGGTTTCTAGGTCCGTCTCAATGTGAACGGCTAAAAAGTGTCATATAAATTATGGTATAAATTGTGGTGTGTGTCGTGCCTGCCTTCCTATATTAAATAACATACTTTTATAATACTGACGACCGGTTGGCGCAGCGGGAGTGTAAGTGACTGCCACGCTAAGGGTTGCGGGTTCGATTCCCGCTCAAGTCAAACATTTGTGTGCATGAACATGGATGTTTGTCTTGATCTCGGTATTTCTATGTATAATATGTATGTATTTACAAAAAAAAGTACATAATTATGTATGTTTATCCATTATCTAGTACCCATAGTACACGCTCTGCTTAGTTTGGGACTAGATGATGATGTGTGTATGTGGTGAAATATTATAATAAGAGCCATTATACGACTATCACTCGACAAAGTAACATCTTTTAGATATCAAACCAACTCCAAATATTTCATTATAATATATAGGTTCTGGTTTTTGTTAAGAGAAAAAGCGGCTAAGACTACAAACATTTGGTACCATATATCTAAGTCGTTACGCTTGTAAACAGGCGGTCACTACCAATTATCAAACAGAGAACAATTACATTACTACATTTTGCTCATCATCATCATATCAACCAAACGACGTCCACTGCTGGACATAGACCTTCCCCAAGGTTCTCCACACAGACCGGTCTTGAGCCGCCCGCATCCAACCTCCTCCCGCGATCTTGACAAGATCGTCGGTCCACCTTTCGGGGGGCCTACCTCTGCTGCGTCGTCCGGTACCTGGCCGCCACTCCAGAACTTTTCTGCCCCAACGGCCATCGGTTCTTCGCGCTATGTGCCCTGCCCACTGCCACTTCAGCTTGGCTATCCGGAGAGCTATGTCGGCGACTTTGGTTCTACTGCGGATCTCCTCATTTCTGATTCGATCTCGCAGGGAAACTCCAAGCATAGCTCTCTCCATCGCCCTCTGAGTGACCTTGAGCCTTCTGATAAGGCTCATAGTGAGCGACCACGTCTCTGATCCGTAAGTCATCACTGGCAACACACACTGGTCAAAGACTTTCGTCTTGAGACACTGCGGGATATCGGACGAGAAGATATGTCGTAGCTTCCCAAACGCTGCCCAACCGAGTTGGATTCGACGATTGACCTCCTTCTCGAAGTTGGACCTACCTAATTGGACTACTTGTCCCAGGTAGATATACTTGTCGACAACTTCGAGCGTAGAGTTCCCAACCTGAATAGGAGCAGGTACAACATGGACGTTCGACATGATTTTCGTCTTGTCCATGTTCATCTTAAGACCTACTTGTTGGGAGACTCTACAGAGGCCATCGAGCATTGTGCCTAGGTCTTCCATGGTCTCAGCCATGACTACGATATCGTCTGCGAATCGAAGGTGAGTGATGTACTCGCCGTTGATGTTGATGCCGAGTCCATTCCAGTCCAGAAGCTTGAAAACATCCTCCAGCGCAGTGGTAAACAGTTTCGGGGATATGACATCCCCCTGTCTCACCCCTCGCTGGAGTTGAATAGGTTTCGAACTCTGGTCCTGGAGGCGGACTGACATAGTGGCGTTTTGCTACTACATGCTATTGCCTCTGTGCAACACCAAAAAGACATACCACTCTAATTTCACCCTTTGTAATAACAACATATCGGAAAAGTGTAAGGCAATATTAAAAAATAATATACGCTTTAAGTATTCCTTTCAATTTCACCTACTTAATACATTACAAGCTTAACCTTACGAGTATATTAAGGCTACAGGCGCATTAGACGTATTGACGTTTGCCGACAAAACGTGGCCCGTTTTATAAAATTCTTGTTAACTAACGGCGAGAAAGAACCATAATAATAAGCTAGCGCATGTATGTACGAGTGTATTAAATATAACTACTTCGAATCAACATTACATAATATAAAAATATTAAATGAAACGGGTGGTATAAAACGTGTCTGACGGTTTCAGATCTTACTTATAAGCCCGTGACCTAATGACTGACTAGCTGGATCTTTCAAACTTACGTACTTCTATGACTTAATATTATAAGAATATCCTATGATTTTACTACATCATACGATTTAATCAAATCACAATTATAAAGTAACCGCGGTAATAGGCAATATTCTATCTAATAACGAGAACACCGTGCGCTAACTGTTAGCCGCCGACTGTTTGCCTCGGCTATAGGCACTCTTATCGGTACGCTGAATAAATCAGAAATGTTATTGGAGCAATTCACTTTTATTAAGCACGTGAATAAAAGTGTATATTATTGAATTGAATTATAATTTCAACTTGATATGTTAAGTACAGGAGATGCAATTGTCTTTGCCACGAGTTCTTGAACAGATATTTAACAAAATATTGTTCAGTAATTTGTTTAAAACACTTTACTCTTATGGGAGACAGGTAGTGCCTACCTATGTTGTGATATACGGTGACTTTCTTGTTATTTTAGTTTTTTTTATAAAAACACCTGTTTGTCCGAAGGCTAGGCAGAGGTGTATCTAATCTTACAGCCACATTTCAGAATCTCATGCATTATTTAGGTTCCAAAAATAGGGGGCAAGCCTATTGTCGTTACCGGGCACATTGTCATACTCAGTGCGGCAGTTAATAACGCTTTTGCCCAGCTCAGGAATCGAATCCACGATCAGCAGACCCCAACGCTATGCACTGGACCACGGAGGCAGTTGTTTTGTTATTTCAGAGTATGGTTTGTAATTCGCGATTACAGTTTAGTCTGATGGCTACCGGCTACCTGATTTATCTGATAGCTTTTTTAAAGTACAGCTGTTTAAACGTATCTATTAAAGAAGTTGCTTAGATTTCTGTGTAAAACACTTTCTCGACCAAGTAAAATCGTTCGAGCAGGCTTCTCATCTACCTATACTAATCTTATACTAATATATAAAGCTGAAGAGTTTGTTTGTTTGGTTGAACGCGCTAATCTCAGGAACTACTGGACCGATTAAAAAATAATTTCAGTGTTAGATAGCCCATTTATCGAGGAAGGCTAGAGGCTATATAACATCACGCTATGAACGACGTGAGCAGATCAGTAGCTTTAAATAATCCATCCTCTAGTTACTCGTAATAATAAAGTTAGAGTTCGTTCGTACTTCTGGTCCGATTTGTATAAATCTTGTTGGATAGCTCATCATCATTTATCGAGGAAGACTATTATCTATACATATAAATAAAATTGGAGTGTCTGCATGTAATATTAAAATAACCGCTTTTTACTGAATGCATATGGATGTGTATACACGGTACATATACCGAAATGACATTTCTACAATTTTTATTTGTCTGTCTGTCTGTTAGTTCTCGTTAATCTCTGGAGCAGCCGGACCGATATTGACAGGACGTTCACTGGCGAATAGCTGATGTACCAAGGAGTAACTTAGGCTATAAATTAACCGGGTACGCAAAGTAGTTCCCTCAGGACGCGGGTGAAACCGCGGGTCACAGCTAGTAGGCTATATGACATCACGATATGAGCTTTAATCATGTAATCATGGACTCATCTATTCGTCGTATTCAATATTTCAATATATTTTCGTCGCCCAATTGTGACTCCTTTTTATCCTGTGAACAAGATAGCCAATCTGTAAAGCTTCTCTAGCTTTAAACTGGCTACGAAAATAGTTTTCTCAGTGGTTATGGCGGTGGCACTCTGCGAGCCGTAATGTGCGTTTCTTTTTACGAGGCCACTTTACGGCGACGCGCTTGTTAGACGGGGTCCTTTGCTACTCTTGAACGCCCCTACCTACTGCGACCGTTGATTTGTGCTATAGTTAGCTTTAGTGATATTGCATTTTGCTGTAACTATTTTGTTGCTTTTTTAAATTATGCGATGAAGTAAATGCTTAAAGCAACTCTTATAAATTTTATTTTTTTCAAATTATTCGAAAGAAAGATTATAATATAGAAAGATTTAAGACAGAAATGCTACTTTTGGGTAAACACGCGGGCGGAAATTAATAATAACTTATCGCAGACACGTTTTTTTAGAAATTTCGGTACATTGGTTCGCTGTCCATAATTCTTTAAATGTTTCAAAGACAAAAAGAAGGAATCTAAAATTAAAATGGCGATTGCAGCCACTTGGAGAAACGTAATTAGATCAACCTGTATAAGACCAAGAGAGCTTTCAAAGAGACCTTTTCAGCGCTGAACATTCCTTTGTGTTGAAGGTCTTGAGATTACGCCCATTGTGATGGAGATCGTTTAGACTAACCGACACTATGGAACTGACCAATATCAGTAAATTTCTTACGGTACAAAGGAGTCAAATTATTGTTTTCGGGAACTTAGAACGTAGAATATCATCCATAAAACTCAGTTCACGGTCAGTTCAGTGCATTCAGAGATGCATTTAGTTGCGCTAAAACCCGAGAAACCAAGTGCTTGAATTGCATTTAACAGAAAATATATGTATTTTGTACTAACTCAAAATGAAAGGATAGTAGCTTATAATTATATTAATATTTTTTTATAGACTCACGTCTGTATCCCCGAAGGAGTAGGAAGAGACGTAATATTACACCCACATTTCGCCATGAATTTTTACATACCGTATTATTTATTTATAATTTTCAGCCTGTAGCGTCCCACTGCAGGGCAAAGGCATCCCTCTCCTTCTTCCACAGGTCTCTATTTCGTGCCAGCAAAGGCCAGTTCTTCCTGTACGAGTCCAGTTCGTCCCGCCATCGTCATCTCGGCCTTCCACGCTGTCGCCTAGATACCGTATATTAAATATATTTTAATAAGATATTTTATTAGTATTCTGCTAAAGAGCAAATACTAGACATGTAAGAAAACTATAGTAACAATTAACAATATATGTCAAAGCTTCTATTAAATGTTTATTCTCAACCAAAAGTCCTAAATCCATACAAGGTACAAAGGTGTACTACTTGCAATAACGTATCATACGAGCGCAGCCGCAGATAGCACGTAGTATGTCAATCAAAACAACCATATATCTTCTAGTTTTAATTCATATCCAAAGCTATTTATTTCGTTTAAGTCCAAAAGTAACACCAATGAATATGAAATCATATATTACCTCTAGTTTCGGATAGATTCTGGCTAAGTGCAGAACCCGATGCTACAATAAATATCGGATCCGTCTCGGCACCGTGAAGTGTAAATGCACCAATAGATCGAGTTCAATTGATTCAGGTGGCAGTGCAAATGATGCATTCGAAGTGCGGTGGAATAAATTTCGCGTCTTTTGTCCTCGTTAGCATCTTTGTATTGTGTGTGAAACTCCGGGAACATAAGAGTACTGTATTGAAAGAACTTCATTGTATAGTGATTTGGAAGCTTTTGTTTAGACTTTTTTTGATGTAGGTATCAAATGGTGGGATGATTGAGTTAGGACGAAATGAGAAAGTTTCTGACTAATTATTATAAGTGTTAAGGCACTTTGTTACTCGAACAAAATTTGCCTTGGATTGATGTCTTGTACAGTTTGAAATCTTATCTCCTGATAATAATATGAATACTGTATGTCCGAAATACTTTGCTTTGGCATGGTCTGCTATCTTACCTAACTAAATTATCTCCATCGTCTCGTGAATCGCGTTCAGGAACATTCTTCCTCGACAGACTCCGTTGAACATTTATGACCTGAAATGCTATTCTGCTAAGAAACAGCCTTATATATACGCACGGATTGGGTAATTATTTCGAGTTCTACAACGAATTTAATTTGAAGCGTTCCAATCAACACAAGTAAGCTAAAGTCTTTGACTGAACTAGACGGAACAACCAGGTCATTAAACATGCGGAGGCATACCTGTTACGACTAATCTAGCCATCATGTACCGACTACTCGTTGTAATGGTCTGACATTTAGCTGGATTTAGTCCAGACCAAAATAATTACACCAATCCATCATCGACTTAAGGTTTTCAAGGTTTACAATCTATCATGAATTAAGGTCAGCAGGTAAAATAGTAGTTACATTAGTTACGTTGGGTTTTGAACAGTAAATCAAGAGTTTTTTCAAATAAAAAGAATCTCAACATTTTTACAATAAAATTGTTAAACATCGGCGGTCTTATTAATAAAAAATGCTTATTCTTCTCTTACTCCAAAGTAACACCGGGGGTAGTTAATTCTAGATTAGTTATGGAATAGCTACGTGTTAATAACGGTATTAATAAATACGAGGTAAGTTCGGAGTAACAATACTATTCTTACCCTGAGATTAAGGTATACGTTATGGCAACCCACTGATATTAAAAGTAAAAAGAATGAACAAAATGACCTGGTCGAATAAAAACTTTTTATTAAACACTTTTATTTGACAACTAGCTTTTGCCCGCGGCTTCGCGCGCGTATTATTCAAAAGTCTTCAGAAACTATTGGGTACAAAGTAGCTCGGTCAGTAGGTATTCATGACACTATATACCTAGTATTATATCTACATAATAACATCGCCTTGCATACAGTCAAATGTCAAAGCCATGTTCCAATACATGTCCAATATAATATCTAATAAATAATATCTATAAACACTTTCGCGTTTATAATATTAGTAGAGAAAACTGTTTCAGCCGTTTAAGCGTAGTACTTATATAATTATTAGTTTATATATGCGAATAATGTAATCACCGTGCACAATATGAAATTATATTGTATGATGTGTACTAACAGATATACGCACAGCGCACTCAATTATCATAGCGCATGCGTTCTTACTTCCAAGAGGTAAATTTGTGCTGTACAAACTTCTGCCCTTTGCAAGGGCAAGCGTTTGTGTTGGTTGGCAATCTTCAATGAAATAATCTCTATTGATTTTAACCCACAATAATAAAATTACAAAATCAGATACTAGTAAGTACTCTAACGAACACCAAACAAATGTGAAAATATATTTGGGTTATATATATAAATCTCAATTAAAGTTGGAAATACAATATAAATCTACGAGCTTTTGCCCGCGGCTTCGCTCGTGTAAATTCGAAGAACACAATTCTCTCATAATAGACGGATACTTTAATAATCATTGTCGTTTAAACAAACTGTTTATACCGATAAGAAATATATCTAACTGCAAGAAGTATAATTTACACATGGTATACAAACTACATAGTAGATACTCAACATGATTGTTATTCGGTGACAGTGACTTTTCTGTCTTTTTTTATTATTATAATTTCTAATACTGTCAGAAGCATTAGAAATTAACAAAATACTCGACAATCCGAATTTTGCGGATATATGTTGTCGACTCGAAATCTTTATTTTTTATGTTTTAGTATTCAGGTAAAGTTTCGATCTAGTCTACCGTACCCCGTGACAAATAGATGCTTACTCCTTGCTTACTCCAGCGTTAAACCATGGGTCTCCGCGGAGTAACTTTTATTCCCGGAGTAAATTATGAATAGTTAACTCCGTCCTTACTCCTAGTTTATTAATACCATAATTGCCTAATCTTGGCTTAAGTCTTGGAGTAAAGTTGTTCTGACGCTAATCCTAGTTTATTAATAAGACTGTGTGTGTTCCAAAATGAATTATTCTTATGAAATATCCTTGCTTTAATTTTTTAGTCTAAAAATTTTGTAAAATAGTGAAATGGTTACTAAAACGGCATGGAACAAAAACTTTGCCTAAGAAGACGACAAAACCTCCAGCACTCATGGAAAAAGCAACTGGAAACGCCTTTCCCACGCGTTCCCACCTACTACATCAGGGTGCCAAAGGGCCAGTCACCTTTTGAGCTCCGCTCACTTCATATTACCTATAGCGGTCACTGATAGTTTTTAATTGCTGCTAGCGACAGATGATGCCGTCAACTTATAAAAAGCAGCAGCCGGAGCTAATACATGTCCAAGCCACTGTACGAAATGAAAGTTTTCTATAAAACCTCGTTTAAAGGAGATTAATATGACACTTAAGAACCACTGCAGCAGGTAGGTCATTTCAAAGCCTTCACGTTCTTTGCAGGGATGACCGTTGGAAGCGTATCGTGAATCGTGACGAGAACAGTCCTAGATTTAACGAATGCAATCTGGCACCACGGTGACTGACGTGATTAATCTTTATAAATAAAATCAAAGTCCATCTGTCATTTTAAATTAACTATGCATTCTCAAGTGCTTATATTATTAACATGATACCGAGACATGACTCAATCACACAATCTTTTAAAATTGTTGTCTGCCTTTCTGTTCGCCTGAGCTTATCTTTTGAACGGATAACGGATCTTAAAAAGCCTTTTACCAGAAGATAGGAAAGACTATGCGGTTACGAATAGGCTGAAATATTTAGGCTTCCAGCATCAAAACCAAAAATAATCCGGGAGTAACCGTGGAAAGCAGCTGCAATGAAAGACAAATAGCATAATGATAATTTTCTGCGTTACACATTGCATAGAGCCAAAATATGACAAAAATATCCATACGGTTCAATTTTACATTTTAAAATAAAAGCTTACGGAAGCAGAAACGAAAAATTCACATTTCACGTCGGTCTCACATTGCCGAGAGAAAGTTCCTGTGCTATTGAAATAGTTGCTGATGTCAAAGGATACTTCCGAGGCAAATTATACGCTTGTTATTTCATATGGATACATGTTTGCACATATTGAAAGGGTAGGCAGATGTGTATTAAACTTACATAATTATAAAGCGAATACAGCGATTTATTTTATTACGTTTAAAGGCTACTGAGCTAAGCCCACGGTTACGGCTGTGCTACTTAGGGTTACTAATCAGCACCAATAGTTCATAGCGTGATCTTATATAGCACTTACACACTTACATATAACCTTACTCAAGAAATGGTCTATCCAACACAAACATAATTATTCAAATCGTCATGGTAGTTTTGAGATTAGCGCGTTCAACCAAACAAACAAACGAACTCTTCGCCTTTAATATATTACTAGTCGCTAGACTTTTTCCGCAGATCCGCTTCCGTAGACATTTTACCTCCTAATGAGGGATAATTAAATGAGGAATTTCTAAGACTCCTCTCTTAGTGCACCCTTATGATTCCCAAAGAACATACATACAAAATTTGACCTTCTGACACCCAATAGTTTTGGCTGTAGCTTGTCTGTCAGTCAGTCAGTAACGCAAAGTAATAAACTTATAATCAGTAATGAGTTGATGCTGTTTTTTTTGTTTTCTTACCAGGTTTCTTCTTCATAATTTTTTTATTAAATTTGGACATGTTTTGCAAACGCAATTACCGCTATAGCAACGTTACCGTAATGCGCATCAGCATCGCTGCAAAATTGGACATTTGCTCCTATAGCTATTGTTGTGTTAACGTGGTCAAGGGTTGTAGAAATTGTAAGGTTTCAATGATTACAGGTTTTCCTACTCCATGGGATGGGACATCCGTGGTTTTGGTATTGCCCTCTTTCTGATTCAGTAGCTTCCTCCTTTCTTCTTGTCTATTATGCCGTGCACGTCAGGGTCCATACATTTATTTTTTTATAGTACCTAATAGGCGGCAAACGAGCAGACGGATCGCCTGATGGTAAGAAATTACCGCCGCCCATGGACACAAGTAACACCACAGGAGTCACAAGTGCGTTGCCGCCCTTTGGGGTTGGGAAAAGAGATGGGATGAGGAGTGGGATGAGGGAGAAGGAATAGGGGATAGGGCCTCCGACACTCTCACTCACCAAACGAAACGCAACAGTTTAAGTACTGTTACTTTACGTCGATTTTCTGTGAGAGGGTAGTACTTCCCCGGCCGAGCCGGCCCATTCATGCTGAAATCAGCAAGGCTCTACTACTTATATTTGATTTATTATATGCATAGGCATTATTGCTCTCCATATGTTTTACATTTTGTTACCTAGATAACAACATGTAAAACAGAGAGAGCAGTTTTACATGTTGTTATCTAGGTAACAAAATGTAAAACATATGATTGACTCTTTGTATTAAAGAAAGTCGCACACGTTGTCAGTATCGCAGAATTTCGTTTGACTATGTCCTTACTGTGTAAATATTTTCTACCATGGCATATTATAGGCAGTGAAACTTAAGACTATATACAGGGTGTAAAAAGACCCTTAACAAAAACTGAAATACCATGTTGTGCCAATCACTACGAACATGTTTTACTTCGGCACGATACCTGGGAAATTACTGGTTCAGGAGATATTGAGGCTCAAAGTTAGTATGGAATTTTTCTAATTAGGTACAAAATCGATGCATTTACCCCGCCAATATGTTCTTTAGATGCCCTATGACCCCATGGATAAGTAGGTATTTCGAGCATTGCACGCGCACGCTTTTTATTGCGGTTTAAAAAATGTGAAAACTAAAAAAAAAATCGTTTCCCAGGTATTCTTTTTGGTTATTATGACTTGGCATGATATCCACCACTAGTAGACTTCGGCTTGGTGATGGGTCTTGTGAAACCCTGTATATCAGTGAAAGTACCAACTGTCGCAACTGACCTAAATAGCTGTATAATATACTTAGTCGCTATTTGAGGCTAAATTGGTCTACATGATCATTAACAACTAAAGACAACAAAAATTGATTATTCTAAAATTATAGACTGCCTCCGTGGTTCAGTGAATAGTGTTTGCGACTGCTGATCAGAGGTACCGGGTTCGAATCCCGAGTCGGGCAACACCTGGGTTTTTCTGAATACTCAGTAGCAGCCCGGAGTCTGGTGATGTACCCGGTAACGGCAATAGGCTCGCTCCCTATTACGTGGGACCTAAAAATTCATGGCGAAATATGGGTGTAATATTTGCACCTCTGCCTAACCCTTCGGGGATACAGGCGTGAGTCTATAAAAAGAAATTATACCACCAGACTTACTACATTTACAATTATTACATAATTTAATTTCTTAATAGCTCTGGCTTTAAGAACACATTGCTTCATAAAACATACAAAATTATGTACTCATTTCTATTATACAGACCTTAGTAATTGTAATATAATAAGCTAAACCCAAGGCTAATTTATATGCCTAGTATTGTGGCGTTTATTTAAAGCAAATAATTTGCTTACCAAGCGTCTCTACAATTCAGTTTGCTTTTAGATTTCGCGTGAGAGAAATAAGGTTAAGTTAATCAAGTAATAGACTTGACGTAACATTTTATTTTTAGTAAAGCTGCGTATTAATAATTTCATAAACATATAAAAGGGTTCTGTTCGTTTAAATAAATACCTATATCTCAAGAATTGCTAGTCCGTACTGATGGGTTAATCCCCATCGTCATACACAGTATATATAAAAGTATATTACATTTTAGTTTACCTGCTACATGACTGGACATGTATGGACGAATGTTATGTAATCTAGGGGTACGGTAGTGCCCCCGCGTATCATTGGCCCCCGCCAAATCGAGCCAAAAAGCGGCACGGCCGTACCATCCTTTTCTCGAAGCAGTTCAGGCCATTTTCGACCCCCTATAACTTCTTCGTGGATAAAACTCGAAGCCTGTTTTTTTAGTTACCAAGCAGGCATTGTATAAATATGGTATATTTCTAATTTCATTCAAGTTGAACTAGTTTAAGAATTATAACGATTTCTTTCAAACATTAAAGAGTTTTAATTAACCTACTAGGTATTACATGGATCTCACAACTTTTTACGGTAGCGAGAATTGGTTTTTTGATAACTATTTTTTTTTTTTGGGATAATGTATTTTGTATTTGCATAATTATGATACACAAATCATATTTTTTGTTAAATTCTTGCCACATCAAGTGACGAATGGGATATTTTCAATAAAATATGCTGTTTGGAATCAAATCGCAGTCTCTCATAATATTGAAACATTTTAGCTACGGGACCACAAAGTAAATATCTATTAAAATTTTTTTCTAGAAAATTCACTGCCGAAACTGTTACTAACTTATGATTTGCGATAAATAATAATTTGACTACGTACACATTGTTCAAAGGCTTATGTTTAACTTATCACCAGATATAGTAACACATAACAGACAAAAATATTAAATGATCACCAAAATGAAACCCGCATTTTAATGTAAAATTATAACCAAAGTTTTAACATTTCGCTATCCTATTTAAGCAAAATGACTCCAAATAAATCATTGTTAACCTAAAAGTACTAAATGATCACCAAAATTAAACCAGTATTTTAATGTAAAATTATAACCAAAATTTTTTTGTTATTTGTATGAAATACCAACACATAAATCTGATTAGGTTAGGTACACCACCTACATTAATAAACTAAGTTGACGGAGCCCTGCTTTGCAGGGCTCCTATTTTCGAATTGAGGGTCACAAGAGAACCTAACATAATCTATTTATTTGGTGATCATTTACTACATTTGGTGTTCGAATACAATTTGAAGTGCAATCGTGACTAAAATAGCTAGTACTATTGTAATTTTAGATTATTTTCTGGTGTTCAGTGCATATATTTGGTTAAAGAACTGAGGGTATCAAAGCATTGTATGGTGGTCATTATATTTCAACCCTTGTTCAAATTGCAAACGCACTGTTTACATAGACAAATTCTATATCTACAAATTAAAGTTCCTGTGCTTGTCTCTGATTAGTGCCTTAGTTCTTGGTTGGTTATCTCTTCTAATTTTAATAATTATTGTTTTCGTAGAATCCATTTAGTTAATTCACTATTTTGGGTTCAGTTCTGTTTATCCTTAAGCCGGCTTTATTCGGTAGTAGGAATAAAATATAAATGTTTAACTAGTCAATATATTACTGACAAAAATTCTTGAAAAACTGTAATACTTGTTGCTCTTTGTTCAGAGTGTGAGTTGCAGAACTTGCAGAGGAGGAAAATAAGATTAAGGACAAAACGGTCAAGTGACCGGTATGATCTCAAAAAATATACCTACTTCAAAATTATTGACTGGTTACTTAAAGCATGAAGCAGGACTCCAGTTTCAGTAAAATCAGGATTCGCTGAAACATAGAGGCGTTATACAGGTACAGGTAGTAAACATTTTATGCCAGACACATGGTTTTCAGCGTTAAATCTCTTGTAAATTACGTGATATTGTACCTCCAACTAGATATTGCGGACGCCACCGCACGGTAAACAAATATAGGTACTCTATACATATTGTTACGAGCTGGGGTTCGTGATAAATTATATACACTATGCCAGAAAAACTGCACTTTATTCACTAACACAATAACACTAGATACACACACTTAATTTTCACTCCACTAATAAAACACACTATTCACACCACTAGAACAACACTAAACACTTCCGACATACTTCACTCCGCTTCTTGTTTATCGCTCCGATATTCAATTGTAACTGTATCCGGTCCGCTCGCTGCGCTCTATTTATACTGCCCGGATAACATCACTAGCGCATTCTAGATGCTTCCACAAAACTGTCGAAACAATCGCGAACAGTCGATACTCGATACAGCAACGCCATCTAGTACAGAGTAGCTGAATTACCTTTAAACCACCGATACATTCAATCTCTTCTAGTAGTCCCATTCACCGATAGATGGCGTAACACTGCCCCCCTCTTAAACGTGTTCGTCTCGAACATCGTTAGACCCATGCCCTTCTGGATTCGATAGGTGACGTCGTTCATCCTGGTAATTATGCGATATGGCCCGTCCCATCTGGCTTGTAACTTAGGCGATTTTCCTTTGCTTCGTACTGGGTTATGAAGCCACACCAATGATCCCTCATCGAAGCCTTTGTTGTTTGCCTTCCAGTCGTAGCGAGTCTTCATCTTCTCAGACATGTGTTGTCCAGATTCCCTAATGTGCTCGTATACGTCGTTCATCCTGTTGCGTAGCTCGGTCGCGTAATTCGTTACATTGCGTGGAGATTCTGGTGGAATACCGGTGATTAAGTCAGCTGGTAATCGTAGTTCTCTACCGAAATTGGCAAAAGCTGGTGTTACTCCTGTAGTTTCGTGGACCGCACTACGATATGACAGAAGAAATGGTTGGATGTGCTTGTCCCAATCTCTTTGTTTGCTCTCCACGACCTTCGCCAGGTACCTTTCCGGTGATTGGTTAAATCGTTCAACCATGCCATCTGATTGCGGGTGATAAGCCGTGGTCCTGGTTTTATGTGCACCCATCACGTCCGTCAGTCTCCTTGAACACCTCAGATTCGAAGTTCCGGCCTTGATCGCTGTGGATTTCCAAGGGCACCCCGAACCGACAGAAGACTTCATGCACCAGCTTATCAGCCTCTGTGGTAGCTTCTTGATTTGGGATTGCAAACACTTCAGGCCACTTCGTGATACTTCACGAAGTGGCCTGAAGTGTTTGCGTTCGTTTCCTAATCCATTTCCTATGAGCCAGGACGGAAACAAATACTTCTTGGTTGTGATGAATTACTATTCATCACAACCAAGAAGTATTTGTTTCCGTCCTGGCTCTCAGGAAACGGCCCAGCGACATCCAACGCTATGCGCTCCCATGTGGGAGCCCTCCCACATTGTACACCTTTAATGCACCTCTGCTACGAGTATGTGGCCTCTTCACAGCCGCACAACTTGTGCATTTGCGGCACCAATCCTCGACGTCATCCCGACAGTGGAGCCAATAAAACCACTCCCGGATCTTAGTAAGGGTCTTCTTAACTCCCATGTGACCTCCCGAAGCACCATTGTGATAGAGCTGCAAGACTTCCGGCACCTTAGTTTTGGACACTACCATTTGCAAATGGCACTGGTTACCACGAGCGTTTTCCCATTTGCGGCACAGAACTCCATCCTGGACAACCAAGCTTTCCCACTGTGCCCAATAACTCTTGGTGATGGGGGCTCATCACTGCGATATCACTCCATTTGGGCCTAGGAGCGTCTGATTTCTTCCATTCAAGAATCGGCTGTATATCCTTGTCGTCTTGCTGAGCACTTCGCAAAGCTTCTATCCATTCGTCGCTCAGGTCCGTCTTCAACATCCTTACTAATGCTGCCTGCTTTGCTTCCTGTCGGGTACAGTGTTTGCACTGGTCGGGACACGGCCTACGCGATAGGGCGTTCTGCGTTACCATGGGACTTGCCGCTGCGATGTTGTATTACAAAATCAAACTCCTGCAGTAGTTCAATCCATCTGGCTACTTGTCCTTCTAGGTCCTTAAATTGAAGTAGCCATTTCAGCGCAGCGTGGTCGGTTCGCAGGTGGAATTTACGCCCCAACTAATATTTATTGAAATGCTGCAATGTCTTTACTACAGCCAAAAGTTCCCGCCGGGTGACGCAGTAGTTTCTTTCGGGTTTGGATAAGGCCTTGCTGAAGTATGCTATAACAACTTCTTGATCACCCTTCCTCTGTGACAGCACGCCGCCAATTCCGGTGTTACTGGCATCTGTGTCAACTATGAATTCATGCTCATTGTCAGGGTAGCCTAGGATAGGTGCAGTGCACAGATGTTCCTTGAGCTTCTGGAATGCAACGTCACAGCTCTCATTCCAATAGAACTGTACTCTGTCTTCGGTGAGCTTATGAAGAGGTCGAGCAATGTCAGCAAAGTTCTTCACAAACCGTCGGTAGTAGGAGCATAATCCGAGGCGTTGCCGCTGCGTTTTGTTCTCTGGAACTGGCCATTCCTTCACGGCAATGATCTTATCCGGGTCAGTTTGAATACCGTTCTCCGAGACCACATGTCCTAGAAAGTTCACTTGCCGTCTGAATAACGCGCATTTCTTCGGACTCAGCTTCAAATTAGCTCCTCGTATCTTTGATAGCACTTGCTCCAAGTTTCGAAGGTGATCCTGGAAGGTGCGCCCCACGATTATGATGTCATCCAAGTAGACCAGGCAGGCGTCTCCAATCAGTCCCATAAGCACTCGCTCCATCAGTCTCTCAAAAGTAGCCGGAGCGTTGCACAATCCAAATGGCATGACGTTAAATTGCCATAATCCTTTCCCTGTGAAGAATGCCGTCTTCTCCTTGTCTCGAGGATCTATTTCCACCTGCCAGTAGCCACTTTTTAGGTCTAAGGTTGAAAACCACTTCATCCCCGTCAGCGTATCCAGTGTGTCATCGATCCTTGGCAGCGGGTAGCTGTCCTTCTTCGTGATGTCGTTTAATCGGCGGTAGTCAACACAGAAGCGCATGCTGCCATCTTTCTTCTTAACTAGCACAACCGGAGAGCACCACGGGCTGGACGAAGGCTCGATTACGTCTTTCTTCACCATACCGTCGATCATAGCTTCCACTTCACGTTCCCGTGCCACTGGCACACGTCTTGGTCGCTGGCGAATCGGTGCTTCACTTCCTGTGTTTATTTTGTGCTGGACTAGTGCTGTCTTCCCTATGTCGGCATCACTGGTCGAGAAAATATCGGCGAACCGGTTCAACATCTTCTGAGCCTCGGTCTTCTCTTCCTCCGACAGGGTACTTTGGCAGTCCTCTAAAAGTGTAGACACGTCGAATCGTGCACCTTGAACTTTGGCACTGGTAGGTTGCTCTTGACATCTACGCATCCAAGCCGCTCCTTCATAGGTGCCCAATTCCGTCCCTTTCTTGAGCGACACTTCCTTGTCACTTGCATTCAGTGCGCGTACTGATGAAACTTTGGTACCCCTTACCAAGGTTCGTGCAATCTTCCACGAGGCCTCTTTCTCTAGGCCTTCGATTAGTACGCAGCGGTTCCCTCGACCAGAATTCCCTGGTAAACAAACTGGTACAACCGTTTCTGACCGCGGGTGAAGAATGACATTCTTCAGGCAGTACACTTTTCCTGATGTTGCACCTTCCATGAAGACTTCTTCCGAGCCACACTTCAACACTCCCTAGTTAACATCGATCTCGCAGCGATACTTCCTCATGAAGTCTAGGCCCAGGATGCAGTCGTCCACTATATCGGCCACGATGACTTTGTGACGGTAAACTTTGTTGCCTAGCTTCAGATCTACTTCCATTTCACCTCGGATGGTTATGTGCTGACCGGTAGCTGTTCTCAGATTCACACATTCATTGTTCCTGAAGCAGCCCCGAAGAACCCGACTTGCCAGATGTAAACCGACGACTGTCCGAGAAGCACCCGTGTCCAATGTCAGCTTGCATGGTGTTCTGTAAATTTCGCCTTCGATCATCATGCTGTTCCCGTCACATGATTGCGAGATCGAGATACTTGGGGTTCTTCCATTACCAGCCAGCACCCGCGCCGCAGTCCTGGCTTCTACTCGTTTCCCTGCTCTCGCTGCCTGGCAGGCACATCAGGCGACCCCTTTGGTGGAGACAGGGTGTCACCAGGCTGCCTACGCTTTGGGCAGCTCAAGCGGATACAGCCTCTTTCTCCGCAGTTGTAGCACCGAGGTGACGACACAACTTCCCTGATGCGGTGACTTCGGTCGTCGCGTCACACTGCTTCCACCTCCAGAGCATGGGCTAAGGCGTCCTTGAGGTCCTTGAAGTGCCTAAGCCTCACTGCTGCTCTTACCTCCAGGTCCCGGATCCCATCCGTGAACGCCTGTACGAGGTTCCCGCCAATAAGCACAGGCGACAACTGGTATGCCTTCCTGACCAGCTTTTCCACCTCCAGAGCCCACTGCTGCAGAGTTTCTCCGGTGCGTTGTGTCCTGTCTTTCAGCTGAGCACGATACAAATGTTCAAGGTGTGCGTCACCGTATCTTGCCTCCAGCGTCTCCAGGAGCTTTTCGTAGGTGACGTCTTGCCCAAGCGCCTCCAACACCGTCAAGGCCTGATCACGAAGGCCCAAGGTTAGGGCGGTTCTTTGTTCCACCCATTCGTTCGCATAACGGCCTCAAACTGGACCTTGTATGCAGACCACGATGATGAGCCATCAAATGGTGGAACCTTAAACCAACAAGGCGAGGGCGCCACAGCTGCAGGTGTAACGTCGTAGGACCCGAGCCTACACAATTTCATCTCCACTTCGGCAATACGGGTCTCGAGGTGATCATGTACACGCTTCTCAACTTCTTCTTACGTGCTGCTGAAGTTCCTCCTTGACATCCTTCAAGTCCTTCCCCACTGCGGCGCTGAGGTCTTTCATGAGTTCCAGCTGTTCCTCCAGACGGCGGGCGTGCTCCTCCTTGTCACGCTGCAGCTGTCCCTCTAGGCGGCGCGCGTGCTCCTCTTGACGGCGAGCCTGCTCCTGTTGACGGCGGTCCTGCTCCTCTTGACGGCGAGCCTGCTCCTCCTTGTCACGCTGTAGTTGTTCCTCCAGGCAGCGCGCGTGCTCCTCTTGACGGCGAGCCTGCTCCTCCTTGTCGCGCTGTAGCTGTTCCTCCATGCGGCGCGCGTGCTCCTCTTGACGGCGGGCCTGCTCCTGCATGAACGCCATCAAAGCCGCGATGTCGGGCACCGCCACGGAGTGTGCGCTTGCAGGCTCCACTGCAGCCGCGGAGTCGCCTGGTCCACCAGACGATGGAGGAGGAACGTCTCCGAAGCGTCTCTGGTCCAGGTCTTGCTGGCGCTGGTTCCTAGTACGAACTGGCATAACCGGCATAATTAATCCCTTTCTTCTGACACCATTTTGTTACGAGCTGGGGTTCGTGATAAATTATATACACTATGCCAGAAAAACTGCACTTTATTCACTAACACAATAACACTAGATACACATACTTAATTTTCCCTCCACTAATAAAACACACTATTCACACCACTAAAACAACACTAAACACTTCCGACTTAATTCACTTCGCTTCTTGTTTATCGCTCCGATATTCAATTGTAACTGTATCCGGTCCGCTCGCTCGCGCTCTATTTATACTGGCCGGATAACATCACTAGCGCATTCTAGATGCTTCCACAAAACTGTCGAAATAATCGCGAACAGTCGATACTCGATACAGCAACGCCATCTAGTACAGAGTAGCTGAATTACCTTTAAACCACCGATACATTCAATCTCTTCTAGTACACCAATAGATGGCGTAACAATATAAATAAAATTGAAGTGTCTGTATGTGATTTTAAATAACTTGATATGATTTTTCAAGTATTGTACCTATAGTTGATTACACGAAACCAAGTCATAAATAACCTTTTTAGAAACAATCCAAAACAAGTTATAAAAATCTGTTCGTCTGTCTTTCTGTTTGTCCGAGTTAATCTTTGGAATGGCTGAACCTATTTTGACAGCATTTTGACTGGCAGGCAGCAAAATTAACATATAGGGCAAAATAATTATATAATTTAATTCAGTCTGAGACGCTATTGTTATGATACTGAAAATAACGCGACTGTGGCTGCTAGTACAAATTGAATTTATATCAAAAAAATATACCAAATGAATTATTCAACTACATTGAAACTCAAAAGTGAATGGAACAATACCACGGTAATAATATCTAACAGTATTGTAACTCCAAACAAACGCACGAAACTCGAGTTATACCTACACGCCGCGAGCAGAGTACCCATTAGACTGGGCGGACTGTACCTACAGTACCCGCAGCCGCTATCGTGTCGCAGCTCGCATGCGGCGCGTCTGGTAGGTATATAACTCACGAAGACGGCCGAGTTACAATACTGTTAGATTATATAATCTAACAGTATTGTAACTCGGCCGTCTTCGGACGGTAATATTACCGTGACAATACGTTCTTAATGCATTTTAATCTTTACAAATACGATACTATAATCGTCTCAAAGAATAGACGAGAGCTAATTCTATTTCACAAGCAAATGTAAAGAAAACTCAGACCTAAAGAGACCCTTTGAACCCAAGAATAATAAATCCGTCAAGTCCTTCAATCTCATCAAGTGGATAACAAATAACTATATATATTTTTTTTTAATAATAATATATATATATATATATTTTTTAATAATATTCTACCACATTCACACAGCACCATCTAGTCCCAAACTAAGCAGAGCTTGTACTATGAGTACGAGACAATGGATAAACATACATATATACTTTTTTTTTGTAAATACATACATATTATACATAGAAACACCCAGACTAAGACAAACATTCATGTTCATGCACACAAATGTTTGACTTGAGCTATGAGATGATCAATGTAAAGGATAGTTTGGTTATACAAATGGTATGTCTTACCTTGCTGTAACTAATTTGCTAAGTATTCAATATACTTAGTAAAATATTAATTTACTAGAGTCGTGTAAAGGTAGATACAGCTATATTGAAGAGTAATGTTGTAACATAACATAAGGCTTAAGATTATAATCAGTATAATTATCCTTCTCACTAACTTAAGTTACTCGATTTCAAAAGGAACAGGTCTATGGAGATTTCGGCAATCCGGCAAGGAAATCAATGGCTAGTGTGGGAACACTGGGATCCCTTAAAATAATACCAGCTAATAAAATTTGTATGTTAAAAGACAAACAACATAAATATGTATAAAAATGACATTTAAATTGACACAGTACGAAGGATTTCGCTATACACACAAAGATTTATCCTGCATGAGAAATAAACCTAGGTACGCCTTCAGTCCGGCTAAACAAAGAGCCAGATTTCCTTACCGGTAGCATAGAGCATATATATTTAATAATAGAGGCACATTTCTTAAGGGCGCTCTGTAGACAAACTTTCTGTGACCAGTGTGACCCATATTGCCGCTTGACGGCGTGGCAGTCGCGCTGTGACAGCTGACTCTACGAGTGCAAGAGAGACGAAAGTTTCTCCTGTGTCACTTAGTTACGAGAGCAAGAAAGACGGAGAACGACGCCAGCGCCGCCAACGGCGCCAACTACGTACTACACTGACAACCGTCAATGCGTCAACTTTAATCGGCACACGACATCCTTAAGAAATACGCTTCTATTATGTAAAATTTGTATTCATTGCCGGTAGTCTATAGGTATATTATGAGTTGACTTACACCTGTCAAAGTTAATTCATAAATTATCACAAAAAGCTGTCTACGCCTTGTTTAACCTGAAACCTAAATATCGGTTTGGCGGTAGGTACTAACATTTAATGGTCTGTATATAACAAAAGCTAATTTCTCCGGCATTTACGGAGCACGAGTGAAGCATTAATTCAACAAATTACTCTGTCTAATTAACTCACAGTCACGATTTGATTAATAATAGATAAGTAATAAAATGGCAGATGTTCAACCCTCTGACATTTAACAGAAAGCTTTAGTAGGTACTACCAGCTTATTTCAATGGGGTGTAAATAAAGGTTTATAACGGTATTTAATCCTTTAAGATTTCCATTACCATTGGTGCAGATGTAGGTACTTGAAAGAGTTTGGCCTTGCTATTTTTTTTTTCTCTTTATTGTTTAAAAGGGACTATTATACAATTGTATATGTCGGCCCCATCGGAGCTCATTACAAGTCTTAATCCATTACAAATTTACTGCATCCTTAAAACGCAATGATATGAATTTATAAATGTTAGAAGCGGCTTCTGAGTTAGGTGCTGATAGTATATGATGGAACATACCAACATTATAGTTATTTAAATGTAATTCATTTAAAAGATTTTCTCTAGCAGATCGAAACCTGGCACACTCCGTCAATAAGTGGATAATATCTTCTAACGACCCACATACCTCACAGTTTGGTGAATTAATCTTTTTCATTAAAAATCCAAATTTATTAAGCGGCATATGCCCAGATCTCAACCTGAGAGCAATCACAATAAGTTTTCTATTAAGCTCAGTGTGAGAAAACCACGGAACGTGGGGAGGCTCCGATACTATTGTCCTATACCATATCCCCTTTGTTTTTGAAGTTTCATTAAAATATTCTTTCCAATTTTGAAAACATCTATTTTTATATTTTGTTAATAGCTCCAGATAATTAATTTCAACATTTTTTTCTAAACCCCTTAGAATACCTAATTTGGCTAAACGGTCAGCCTCTTCATTACCTCTTAAGCCTATGTGTGCTGGAACCCATTGCAACTTCAGATCAACCCCACTATTAGTTAAATTATGAATTTTAGCAAGGATGTCATATGCTAGCGGTGCACCTCTGTATCCAGAGGCGCACCGAGCTATATGTTGAAGAGCGCTTTTACTATCTACGCATATTAATATTTTTCTATTCTCGATCGTTTCACTATAGGCCAGGGCTTCTGAAATTGCAAAAAGTTCCAGCGTCATAATTGATACATCAGTTATTATTTTATAACAAGAGTTAATAGAATTGTTTGGTACCAAAGGATCGTAATAAGCTGCACTTCTGCCATTAGCGTTCTTAGACCCATCAGTATAAATTGTGTGGTAATCATGGTAATTATGACGAATTTCGGATACAGTAGCATTTTTAATTGAATTCGTGTCATATATCTTTTTAGCTTTATTGATTGATTCTAATCTAGGTTTAATTACATTTTGAATATTGATATTTGATGCCCAAGTGTCTAAAGAGTAAGTTTCTAAAATAGGGGATGATTTAAAAGTTTCCTGTCTAACTTCGTCAAAAACCTCAACAAGTAGAGGAAGTCTTTTACTAGACCAGTACCTGGTGTGTCTAAGATCGCTAAGTTTAGTTAGTAAATTAACTGTAATATTGTCAGATAGTGATCGGCATTTTAAACAATATTTGTACGCTAACCATCTTCTTCTTAAATGTAGTGGTAACACACAGAGCTCGGATTCCATAACATGGATTGGAGTTGTTCTTAAGCTTGGTTTTGGGCTTTGACTAATTTGTAAGTATAAGATTTTGCACTATTATCGTATAAATAACAGCCATAGTCTAACCTACTTCTAATCAACGCAATGTACAGTCTACGTAGATGAATCTGATGGATACCCCAGGAGGAACTTGATAGAATTTTAAGTAAATTGATAAGCTTCTGTACTTTTTCCACAACCTCGTTAATGTGTTTACTCCACAGCAACTTCCTGTCCAACCAAACACCCAAGTATTTGTAAGTATCCACGAACTCAAGTTCAGTACTATTTATTAACAATTGTATTTCCTGCCGCTTAAAACCTCTACTAAAAACACAATATTTACATTTATTAATAGACAACTCTAACCCCAATTCGTCTAACAAATTAGTGAACATATTTAAAGCCCTTTGTATTTTATCTCGTCCTTCTGATATATTTTATATGTTGTATATAATACGAAATCATCTGCATACTGGCATATAAATACATCATTAATTTCATGACAAAATTTTAAAGTAGCTATGTTAAAAAGTAGCGGGGAAAGCGGGTCACCCTGGGCTAAGCCTTTACCCAAATATCTTATCATATTATCAGCCCCACTTGCAAGGTCATTAGAAACTTTTAGATGACGCTCACTGAGAAAGTTCCATAAATACTGACATATACTTTTGCCAACATGTAAGTCATCGAGAATAGCTAATAATTTTTCTATTATGACATTATTATAAGCACTTTTAATGTCCATAAAACAAGCTAGAGTGTGACAATTCATTGAAAACCCAATTTGTATTTGAGTCACCAAACGGGTAAGGCTATCAAGAGCTGATTGCCCTCTCCTGAAACCAGTGGCATACGGGGATAAGAGCTGATTGCTTTCTACATACCACTCTAGTCTTTTAGCAATCATAGCATGAAAAATTTTACAGGTACATGACATCAAGGAAATGGGTCTTGCTTTACTATTTAAATGATCACCTGACTTTGGGATTGGAATAACTTTAATATCCCGCCATTGGTGTGGGACCTCCCCTGAGTTTAATATCATATTAAAAATGTTGATTAAATATAGTTTAGCCACAGCTGGTAAATGCAATATCATGGAGTATGTTACCTTGTCATCCCCTGGAGCGGTATCCTTCTTCTTAAGACATTGATTCAGTTCTTGTAAGGTGAATTTTGATTCTAATAAAACATTTCTAGATTTAAAAAGAGGCATAGAGGGAACTACATAATCAGGCGCAAGATCACGTAGCATTTCGTTTTTTGATTCTTGAGAAAATATGTTTCTAGATCTTTTGTATCCCTTCATCCATCTTAATCGATACCACATATCAGGTGCTGATACCCTATAATTAATATTGTCACAAAATTTTTTGTAGTCATTCGATTTTGCTGTTTGAATAGCCCTTTTTGCCGTATTTGACTTTTCTTGCAGCAATAATAGATTTGATGGGGTCGGGTTTTTTCTAAAATTACGCAAAGCAAGTCTACGCTCACCTACTAATTTAGAAAGTTCTGGAGTCCAGTATCCCTTTGGTTTAAATTACTCTTGGGGTTGTTACACGTTTTTTTAAAGGGGATACTCACATCAGCCGCTTGGTTAATTTTATTGATAAAATAATCATATGTAAGTTGAACGCTATTGTATACAGTAATGTTGGAAAAACAGTCAACTAGATATTCTTTATATTTATGCCAGTTGGCTAATTTATAATTTCGCTTTACGTTAATGTCAAAGTTCTCAGTGTATTTAACTCCAAATTTAATAAATAAATGATCACTTCCTAAATTTTCGTTAAAAACGCGCCAATCAAAATTAATAGCTATATCTGCCGATGCAAAAGTAATCTCAGGTGAAGAGCTTTGTAGACTATTATTGACCAACCTAATTCTAGTTGGTTGTCCGTCATTAAGACAAGTGAATCCGTACTCTATTGTTGATTCAAATACTTGTTTACCCCTGCTATCAGTTTTGTACGACCAAGTCGTATGATGAGCATTCAGATCGCCCGCTACCAAACAATTTTTGGGAAACATAGAGAAAATGTTATCCCAATCTGACTGTGTTGTGTTAATAGAACTAGGGCAATAAATTACAATTATATAACGAACGTATCTACAATTATTTAATCTAACACACAATAACTCGATTCCTGGATTACTTACGTTGATATCTAATTTTTGAACACTTAGTGAATTGTGTGTGATTATCGCTATGCCACCATATTAATCATCCCTATCCCGCCTAAAAATATTATATTGGTAAAAATTAATACATACCCTATCATCCAGCCAAGTTTCACTGATTAACGCTATGTGTACTTTTTCTTGTAGTAACAAACATTTAACCTCCTCTAGCTTAGGTCGCAAGCTCTGTGCATTCCACTGCATTATATTTAAATTGATATTTTTATGTTGACCAGCCATCTTTAAACATAGATATAATTTTATCTAGAGCATCTATCTCCTTAATAAATTTCCAAATAAACTGAAAACATTCTTCCAAAATGAAGCTACACAACAATTTAACTTTAACATCAAAATTACTTTCCGAAAAACAAACTTCTTTTAACTTAAGTAATAATCTTTGTTTAAAATCTCTGGCACGCTTTGCGTTCTTATCTTTATTTTCAGTTACTTCCTGGTGGACTAAGATCTCTTCTGTAAGATGACATGTAACGTTAAGGTTTTGGTCACTCTCCTTCTTCTTCTTTTTGTTTTGCTTTTTCTTCGAAGTTTTGCTCACGGTGACTGACTCCAGCGACTCGTCCATACTTTGATATCTCATGTCCTCTTCACTGTCCATAGGAATCTGTTGTACACTGCAATTTGGCGCCAGATTGTCAGCTTGAGTGTTCGCCACTAATACGTCCCTATACGACGGCTTGTCACTAGTAATAATATCGGTTTTATTATAGGTGTTTTCTGTAAGCTGTTGTTGTTTACTTTTGTCCCGTTCTTGTTCTAAGTAAGTTGACAAAGCTTTTCGATACGTGTAGTTCTTGTTACACATGATTTCGCGTATACATTTTTCTTTAATGAACACGGGGCATGATTTTTCTAAGGCCATATGGGGACGTTTGCAGTTAATACATTTATAATTAGTAGTATCGCAATTACTGTGATTCTCTCCACACTTCGGGCAGCGTATTATCTTCGTAGGACATGTTTTTATCAAATGCCCAAATCGCCAACAACCAGTGCACTGTGAAACGGGGAACATGTATGGTTCCACTTTAACCTTATACCCATATATATCCATATATGGGGGTAAAGTGGCACTCTTAAAACATTAACGGACTGATTCACTATCCACCCATTCTCTAGAAGCGTTGAGTCGTTTCAGTCTGCGCAAACTTACAATTTCGAATTCACATTCTATATTCTTCTGTATATCTTCTATATCCATATCCAGTTCTACTTGTTTCACAACACCATAAGACAAACTGGTTTCTTCTGCAAATTGGCATCTGTACCCCATACTAAGAATTTTTTCACATTGTACTAGTTTTGCCGCCTGTTCTCTATCTTCAAATTCTAATACGACTTTGTATGCATTTTTATATTTAATTTTATTGATATTAATAATACCCTCTGACTTTAACAGTTTTGCCAACGCAAATTGTTTTGGTAACACTTCATCTTTACCCGTAATAATAACAACATTTGTCAACTGTGTATTTTTTTCGCGACTCATACTGCTGTCAGAGTTCTTTGAGCGTGTTCTTCTTTTCTTAGTCCCCTTTCCAACAGTAATAAATCCATCTTCCTCTTCTGTACCGGCGTCTTTTTTTCTTTTCTTCTCGATAGTATTTTGCGTATCGACTGGACTGAGACTCTTTTCCATTGCACGATGTACCATAACTTGTTGCTCACTTTAAATACATGATTGGTCCTCACTTATATCACTCCCACTTGAGTCATAAACATTCTCAAACACATCATCCATTGTCCATCAACATTTAGGTAAATGTAGGTAGCTGTGAAAAAATGCCACTAAAGAAATCGCTCGCGATGCGTGCGTACGCTTCGGCGTCTCGCGCGGCACTGGCTTTGCTATTTTGGTAACGTTACTTATATTATACATACATACATATATACATATCGTCACGCCTTTTATCCCCGAAGGGGTAGGCAGAGGTGTATTTCTACACCCACTCTTCGCCAGATATACTTTAGTCCCACGTAATAAGGGGCGAGCCTATTGCCGTACCGGGCACATTTCCAGTCTCCGTGCTGCTACTGAGAATTTTGTGACAGAAAAACCCAATAACACTGCCCGACCCAGGAATCGAACCCGGGACCTCCCGATCCCACGCGCACATTTATGCCGCGAGACCAACGAAGCAGTCGTATAGGGTTTGATGTCGAGTTTTCCGAACTCGACATCAAACCCTATACGACTTATACTACTTATATTATTTAAGTAATATAAACCATGGCTTGCGTTTAGAATGTTATAATGTTTAATCTTTCAGTTGGACTCACTAAACTAAAGATAGGCAATTAAAATCCTTGCGTTACTGACTGACTACAGACACGCTACAGCCGAAACTATTGGGCGCAGGAAGCTGAAATTTGGCATGTATGTTCCTTGGGGACCGTAGGGGTGCACTAAGAGGGGATTTCTCAAAATTCCCACGGGATCGGCCAAAACGGGTAAATTAAAAAAAATTGTTTGCCTGTAAAGTCGGTATACGGGCGAAAGTTTTACGTGACAACGACTTTGAGTGGTAAAATAATTTTAATGTGAATATTCATTCGTATAGTAGGAAGAAGGATGAAAGACGCGTGCCTTTCACTTTTTATGTCTGTCTCTCTCGCTCTTAGGCGGGACGCGTGCCTCTCACTCGCTCTCATTGTGAGCGCATAACGTGAGCGGAGCGTAACGCAGTTTCTTGAAGTGTCACCCGGCAAACCAATTTATAAGACGTTGTCACGTCAAAAGAAATGCAGGCGTAGCTGCTGGCGTCCTCTAGTTTGTTATAATAATATTCTTTTTATATATTTATACAAAAAATATATAAATTCAAAATCAAAATTTGTTATTCACTTAAACCACGAAGTGACGCTTATGAATGTCAAAGTTAATAACTTAGTGATTCCAAATTTGCTGCCACGTTCGCAATGCTTTAGGTAAAATCATTAGAAAGAACTGGCAACAAAGCACATGTTTATACATTTTCTATCGTCCGTGTGGTGACGGATTAAGAATACAGAATGTCACCACCCCATATCATCCCATGGGTGTCGTAAGAGCCGACAGAGGGAGCATATTATGCAGAGAACAGCACTGTAAGAGAAGGAAAACTTGATACAAACCCTATACCAACCCGTTTGGCCAGCGTGGTATAGTAGGCCAATTCCTCCTTTCAAAGGAGAGGCGTAGTCCAGCAGAGGACTGTTGAAGGCTGATGATTATACATTTTCTAGTATATAGGACAAGCTCTGATTAGTTTGGAACTCATAGAATAGTAGGTAAATGATTAAATTAGGTTTAAACATGTATACGTAACCTATTGGAATGTATGTACTTTGGTATATATGGACCTGTGTAACACTATTGTACTATTTATATTATGTTTAGTGTGTCATGTAGTATACGGTGTCTGTTTTTCGTCATCAATTTTGCTTCTACAAATTGTCAAGCAAAAGTTATAAACGGTGCTGTGTTTTGTAATTGACGTCGCTCACATGTATATGTGATGTATAGTGTATTTTAGTTATGATATAATGATATAAAATAAAACGGTACAGGCATAAGTAATGAATTATGAAAACAATAATCCTAATCCATGGGTTGCCAGAAAATTTGTGATTTTGAATCTTGTTTCGATAGTTTTACATTTGGTCCGCCACAAATTTTCTAACGAGGCTTTGGCACAAGTCCTTGGACATAAAGTTACACCAACAATTATTGCTTGGGTTTAAGAGTATACACTTCACTTTCCACATGGAATTAATAGTAATAACAAAGTAGAACTATTTTTATCTCCTACGATTTTTTATTTCAAGAGTCGTAAATACGCACTAGCTTCGAAGAATGACAAGAAACCTAACCCGTTGTAGCACATTTTCTTCAGTAAATAAAATTATATACTATACTTGACACACAGTACTACTGTTTAGCCGTCCGTGTGGTGACGGATTAAGAATACGAATGGTCACCACCCCATATTATCCCATGGGTGTCGTAAGAGCCGACAGAGGGAGCATATTATGCAAAGAACAGCACTGTAAGAGAAGGAAAACTTGATACAATCCCTATACCAACCCGTTTGGCCAGCGTGGTATAGTAGGCCAATTCCTCCTTTCAAAGGAGAGGCCTAGTCCAGCAGTGGACTGTTAAAGGCTGATGATGACTACTGTTTAGCAAATCAGGAACACAAGTCCAGCAGCTGTACTGGATAAAAAGGATTCACAGTTACTCGAACTATTTTACAGTATCGACTCAAAATTGAGCTCGAAGCTAGTGCGTATTTGCGACTCTTGAAATAAAACGCTGAAAACCATGTGTCTGGCATAAAATGTATACTATATGTAATTGTATAACGCTATATCTTTCAGCAAATCCTGGTTCTACTGAAACTGGTGTCTTGCTTCATGCTTTGTTAGGCATAAATCATGAATATTTTGAATAGGAATTTAATTTGTGGTTCCATAGCTAAAATGTTCCAAGATTATGAGTTGCTGTGATTTGATCCCAAATAACATATTTTTTTTAACCCATTCGCCACTTGAGGTGGCAACAATTCAATAAAAATCTTTATTTGCATATCATAACAACAAGTACAATAGTCATTTGTGCAACAAGAGAGCAAAGTTGTTTTTTGTTTCGAGTGCTGATTTTGAGTCCCGAGCAAGCGAAGGATTCTATGATTGATTCACGAGCGTAGCGAGTGAATCAAAGTTAGAATCCTGAGCGTAGTGAGAGACTCAACAGCACGAGACGCAAAAAACTTTGCTCTCGTGTAGCACACATAACTTTTCACCTCAGCAGTGAGAACACATATTACTTTGGAGACATAAAAAATAACAGGAATAAATTGAAAAAAAAAAACTGGTTTAATCACTTGTTGTTTTAACTCTTCTGGTGTTAAAGTACAGTCATCATCGCTAGTTTCACTCATCTTTTTAGATTAAGTATTTTATATTAATATAATTTAACACGTTACGCTATACGCTATCAGCATCAGCGAAATGTTTACCACAGACTATATACTCTGTGGACTATACGGATATGTTTACTTTATTCCCGCTATTTTTTTAAATCGCGTTTTGATACCGCGTCCCTGATGTTTATTTTCGAATGTATCATTGTTGAAATTCCAAATAAAAATGTATAGGTTAAATACCAATTTTATACTATTAATTAGACTTATTTTTATTAAAAGCCAATAATATATTAAACATATAAACAATAACATTTAAAAAACAACATAATTTCTTTATATATAAAGATATTTGTATATCTTTAAATTTTAGGGTTTAACGCGTTTCCGAACGTGTTTTCTTTGAGGTCGAATTCTAAAATTGAATTTCGAAGGAGTTTGTTTTTTCACTCGCTTTTTTATATGCATGTGAAAGAGACAGAGCATAGTAAAATTCGAATGTTTCAAATTGATGGCTGAACAATGTCAATTCGTGGCACTGAAGATTGAAAAAATTAAAAAGCTACTTTGCCTCACGCTCGAATCAAAATCGCGTTTTGTTCACTGTTGTCTCGCAGCAAAAGCGGCATGTTTGAGCTGCTGTGGTGAAAAATACATTATTACACACGAACAGTGTTCGTCCATATATTTTTTATTTTTATTTTATTTTATTAGGAACAACAAACAGATATACAATACAATATTATATCAGAAATTACAATAAGAAAATGACAATTGTATATCCGACCACGTTATTCACAAAAAATTTAAGAAATTTTGAAATACTAAAAACTACGACGTGCTAATAAAACTGTATATCTATCCTCACACAAGAAAGAAAAAAAAAGAGAGAAGAAAAGAAAAAAAAAAGTAGATACTTTTTTTTTCTTTTTTTTCTTCTCACATGAAATAAGAAAAGAAAAAAAAGTCCCTTCATAACATGGTGTCACTAAAAAGTCTCCAAAGAGTTAATAGTTTTGAGTACCTACATAATTTCTAAATCTACCGACAGGTTCAGCAAATAAGTCAAGGTCATTAAAGTACACATTAAAGTTATTAGTTAGACGTCGCAAAGGCGCGCGCTCTCCGGCATTCGTTCGACATTTGGTTACAGCAAACAAAGGCCGAGTACGCACACTACGCGTTATCGAACTTCTGGGCACTACATAAAATAATTTGTTACAAATATCAGTGCAGTCATACTTATTATTACATATGTCGTACAGAAACATTACTTCAAGTTGTAACCGTCTGTACTTTAAACTGGTAAGTTTATACATTTTAAGTAGGGAATTATAAGACTTAGAAGTTTTAGAACATCGATAATTCATAGCCTTCAAATATTTTCTTTGTACTGCCTCAATATCATCAGAATATTTTGTATAATGGGGATTCCACACCGCAACTGCATATTCTAGTTGAGATCGAACCAATGACTTATAGAGATACAGATACGTATTTGGACGCCTAAATTCTCTTGCAGATCTCATAATAAAACCATACATTCTATAAGCGTTGCTTATAATTTTATCAATATGAGCATCGAGATGAAGCTTCTCATCAAGTTGTATACCAAGGTCACGTACCGTATATGTCCTGCCATGTAGCAGATATATAAAAATTTAGCCCATTAGTATGAGCTGGCAATTGCGGCGATCTTCATTTATCTATTTAACCGTGACACCTGTCTCTCATTGGGGTAGACAGAGAAGAGAGAGACCTCGGAACACTAAAGCGGAGAACGCTAAATCGATGGGTCCTATGTATAAGCATAGAGCATAGATATTTATATAGAGGCGCATTTCTTATGGGCGCTCTGTAGACAAACTTTCTGTGACCCATGTGGCCCATATTGCCGCTTGGCGGCGTGGCAGTCGCGCTGTGACAGCTGTCTCTACTACCACCTTGACTACCACATTTACACATTCGTGTTCGTCATTCGCCTCGAGACTCGACGAATATCCGACGAAACATTCGTAAATGGATGTTGTCGCGAACTACTGTTCACACATTCGCGGAGTGAATCATTTTGAAATTCGCACACGAACATGGAGGACGTGAAAATAACCGCAGCGTGCGCGCTACATTTAATAAAATTATATATTATTTAGATATCTTGCGTAAAAAAGAAAAAAAAAGCCATCGTCACAGATGATTTCTTTTTTGAGCATGTAAATTATTAAATAACCTCGAGAATTACTCAGATAAATAATTCATTTTTTTTATTTATAGACTCACTCCTGTATCTCCGAAGGGTAGGCAGAGGTGTAATATTACACCCACATTTCGCCATGAATTTTTAGGTCCCACGTAACAGGGGGCGAGCCTATTGCCGTACCGGGCACATTATCAGACTCCGTGCTGCTACTGAGATTTTCCTAACGGAAAAACCCAATAACACTTTGCCCGACCCGGGAATCGAACCCGAGACCTCCCAATCCCAGGCGCACATTTATGCCGCGAGATCAACGAGGCAGTCATATCTTTTACTATGTTTGTTGATAATCAATTTTGTTTTAGCCAAAGAATGATTTTTTATATTTAATGTTCTTAATGGCAACCCCATACTAGTAGACATACGGTTCCAAGCATCGTTTATCTTTTGCCTATGTTTATAGGGTTTGGGTTAAAAATGAGCTCTTTTTCTTGAAATAGTTCAAAGAATTCTATAATTCGCGCTTTACTCCACTCCATTTTGACAACACGTCGGGTTGGGTCGGGCGCTAGCTGTCAACTGAATGCAGACGAATGTGTAAACAGTATGTTCGTGTTCGCCATTCGTGCCCTTTGATTCGCGTCCGAAAAATCGCTCTCAACGCGAACACGCGAATGCCGAAGCGAATCACGAGGGGAATAGCGAAAGAGACGAACGTTTCTCCTGTGTATCTTAACTACGAGAGCAAGACAGACGGAGAACGACGCCAGCGCCGCCAACGGCGCCAACTACGAACTACACTGACGTGACGCCAATACGCCAACTGGAATCGGCACATGAAATCCTTAAGAAATACGCTTCTACTATGTAAATCTGTATTCACTGTTTTTTTTTATAATAATATAAAAGTACTAAAATCTGTATTCATTGGTATAAGGGCCAAGGTGCAAATTGACAACTTTTCAATACAGGCTCACAAAGTTTCATCTTGATATATTTTTACATGCTTCAACTGATGTTTTTGAAACTTCGCGTGTTTACTATGACACATATTTTTGTTATTCTAGCTACATCGATTTATTTGAATATTTATTCGTTTTTTTGAATAATGTAAATAAGCCTTTATACGCGCTATTTTTTAACGAAATTACACTGAAAAAATCTGGTGAAAAGGCTAAAGTGTCACTTTGGACTATTTACACGGCATATGCTAATTGTGTAAACAACATGTATTTTAATCATTTTGACCAATCTTTAATATTCAAAAGTATTTTAAACAGATAAAAAACTTAAACAAACAATAATAATAATTATAATTATTGCATGACGTAATTCACATTGACACTTATACGCATCTCATATCTGTGCTTATACGTTATCTTACTTGGTGCCGTAATGTGCTTAACCCACAGTTTGGTCTCAAAAATAAAACCAAATAAAACAATTAGACTCTTTTCTTTTCTTTTCTTCAGAATAATTAACGTTTCTGTAATTAAAATACAATCAAATAATCAGTCTTTAATTGAGGATACTTGAACTTAAGGTAGTAATTTAACAACAATATAATACATAAGAAAAAACTGTATTAAATTAAAAACTTATTATATACTAGAGGACGCCAGCAGCTACGCCTGCATTTTTTTTAGATTTATCTGTTTTGGCCGATCCAGTGGGAATTTCGGGAAATCCCTTCTTAGTGCACTCCTACGGTCCCCAAGGCACATACATGCCAAATTTCAGCTTCCTGCGCCCAGTAGTTTCGGCTGTAGCGTGTCTGTCAGTCAGTCAGTAACGCAAGGATTTTATATATTAAGATAATCAAAGATACAAGAACATTTTTTTTTTTCTTCTTAAGTAATGTTCTAAACATAATATAAATTGTATCTTCTTGTTCTAACAAAACGATCAGTAATGTTAATTTGGTTTTCGATAGCATCTTCAGATAAATCCAATTTGTAAAACAAAATATATGGTTCATGTTTACTGACACGAACTTGTTTGATTTAAGACAATGTCACTTTTTGCCCCTCTGAATTAGTTAAAACAAGCACTAGATTGCATTTTCTTGAAGTCGAATATCATGTTTTGAGATACATCTATAACATAACTAGATGACCCGGCAAACGTTGTTTTGCAAATTTTTTTTTTCTTTTTTTTTTTTTTTTTTGAAAAATAGATGTTGGCTGATTCTCATAGATACCTCTATAAAAATTTCATCAAAATCGGTCAAGCCGTTTCGGAGGAGTATGAGAACGAAAACTGTGACACGAGAATTGTATATATTAGATAAGGATCACCTTTAACTTTAGCCCATCTAATTAATGAACTCCACTCAGATGGTGTATAAATATTCTTATGTCTAGAAGCTTTCTCAATGGTGGCAAACTCAAACTCACTCAAACTCAAATATGTTTATTTCCATAAAAATGTTTAAATTTTTTGGACACGTCAGAAGGTCATACTAATAAAAAAAAAATTGGGCACGTGCGAGTCGGAGTCGCGCACGATGGGTTCCGTACCATCATCTATAAAAGAAAATCACGTTTGTTGTATGTATACTTAAATGGGTCATACTCAGAAAAATTGTACATTTTAAATTTGTAACTAAACTGATAGGTAACGATACTGAGAATCTCCGTCACGAAACTGATGTCATAAGGTATAGTACACATGGATTGGGTGAATAAAACAAAAGGTTATATTTGCTTATCAGTCTTATTTAGACTTAAATTAAAAAAATATAATATTTAAATTCAAATTTCGTAATTTAAAACCTTCTACCCTTTTACTAATAAACACGGAATATTATACCAGGAATAACAAAAAAATAACCATACATTTTACATAGGTTTATATTTGGGATAACTTTTCTGTGTTTATTCGTAAAAGGTAGTAGCATATAATTACTGGTAATTAAACGAGCAAATGATCAATTGCGAAATATCATCATTTGATATTTCAATACTATTACTATGGGAACATAATGTTTCTTGATCGTATGAGTACTTATTAATCCGCCACAGTTCCCAAAATTGTTCCAGACAACTTTTTAAAATTACATACATACATACAATTTTTTAAAATTAATTAACAATTTTAATGAAATTGACGTAAGGAAGCTAAATAGTTACATAATAAGTATCAAACTTAGAAACAATATAAGTGCCAATAAGTGTGAAAGGGACGTCGGTATAGCAGAATGACGTCACAAACATCGTCGAGTCGTTTTGACAACATAAACCACGGCTAGAAAACGCAATCTCAATAAATTAATAAAAAATATATAATTATAGTTTAAAGAAAATTATTGATTAATTTAGGTTCTAGAAATCTTGAACTGACGTTAACAATATATTTTTCACTACAACTATCAGAATAACTCACTACAAAGTCTTTGGTCAATTTACGTGCTGGTGACCTTAGTTACATACTTTTTGTTTTTGTGTACTAAGCTTTATAATTTCTCAGTTTCGTAACGTAACACAATATAACGAGAATTTGAATAAAATCTGAGAAATTGTAAACCCTAAATATATTTTTACGTAAACCACGTGTTTACCACGCAAGCACTGAGCGTATTCCTTAAGATAATACAAAAAACAAGAAAAGAACAAAGTAAGTAAACAAAAAATATTATAAATTTACCACAATAACAGTCGTTTATCAGCTTGAGGTATTATATGTCAATATTCACTTGATACACGTCTTGACTTCACAACTATGGAGTAAACAAAATGACTACCGCGACAGTGATTTTGACGTAAGTAATAGTGATGCCAGAATATGAGAAAATATTTATACCACTTTCAATAAATGTCTTTCAAATTTTATTACGTGTTACTAACCCTGAGTAACGAAACTTCCTAATTTTGGGACAAAATCAGTTCTATTCAAATAAATTATTCTTCAAATGTTTTTGCAATGAAATTCGTCCTATTTAGGTAATTGATTCGTTTAAAAAAAGATTACAACATTTAATGTTAAGTAAAGCGATGAATATTCGTAACAATTCATCTCTCAAAACGTGTAATGGTCATTGGGACACAAAAAAAATGTATGATGATATTTATCTCAATGTCTTGACACTAAAAAAATATATTATTTTATTGAGAATTTTAGTTTAGATACCAGAAAAACGTTCTTATTAATAGACTAATATACCAATAAGAGCGGGGAAAGAAGATCTATCATATTAATTCATATTTATTTCAATATAAAATAGTGGGACAAGAAAAGATACCAAATGTACGTTTTTTCTGAGAATGACCCAAATACTTTTTAAGTTTCTACCTGTTTATTAAGATCGAGTAACAAGTTGCTTAAAAATTACGTTTGTTGTATGGGGGCCTCCTTTTATTATTAACTTTTTTTTATTTAACTATTTATTTTAAAAGGTAATATACAACTACATATTCTGTGAAAATTTAAAGCGTCTACCTTTTTCAGTTAGTCATTTTGAGCAAAAAATAGGAAAAAAACACGTTTTTTGTATGGGACCACCCCTTAATATTTTAATTTTTTTATTTTTAGTATTTGTTGTTATAGCGGTAACCGAAATACATAATTTTTCAAAATTTCAGCTTTCTAGCTATCACGGTTTATGAGATACAGCCTGGTGACAGACAGACAGATAGACGGACAGACAGCGGAGGCTTAGTAATAGGGTCCCGTTTTTTGCCTTTTAGGTACGGAACCCTAAAAAGTAACTTTAAATGCATATTAACATAATTGAGCATTGAAAAAGAAATGCCTGTTCAAAAAGTAGAGCCTCGTGAGAAGAATCAGGCAAGAAACTCCGGGCCACTCTTTTCTTCGTCTTGATTCTATACAATTAAAAAACTTAGTAACTACATTGAATTTTTCATAGGTATATGAGCTGGTATATCTATAATGTTGTTGTCAATTAATAAGGTTTTTTTAAAATAATATAAAAGTACTAAACTAGCATAATATAGACACAATAACTCACACCCACATGAAACTTAACACTAATCAAACATAAGCAGCCTGTGGGACCGAGCAAATTAATCCCAAGCATTTTTGTCTTCAATATAATCTAGCAACGAATAGTACCCTTTTTGACAAAGTTTACGTTTTATAACCTTTTTGAATTTATTAAAACCTATATTTAGAATATTGCTTGGCACTTTATTGTAAAAGCGCACACAATGGCCTTGAAAATATTTTTTTATTTTCTCTAGCCGGGTAGCTGGCACTACTAGCTTACTCTTATTTCTAGTATTCAAATTGTGGATATCACTTTTCTTTGAGTACGAGGCCTTGTTTTGGAATAAATATATTAGGTGGGAATAAATGTACTGGCTTGCAATTGTTAAAATGTTTCTTTCCTTGAATTTATTCCTTAACGAAGCCCCATAATCCAAATTATGAATTGCTCGAATAGCTCTTTTCTGCAGAATAAAGATGGTCTAAATGTCGGCAGCATTTCCCCACAAGAGAATTCTCTTATTATTCGGACGGTATTCATACCGTATGACATTATACTATGAAAATAGCTATGATATACAAGCCTGGCTGTGTCAATGTCAGTTAACTGGCGAATTTTCCTGACTGCGTATGCTGCAGAGCCGAGTCTATTCGACCATTTACTAATATGTGGTCCCCATTGCAGCTTAGAATATAGTGTAATGCCTAAAAATTTGGTGTTATCCACAAGATCCAACACATCATCCGTAACCTTTCCCGAGGTGTTCACTTGTTTGACTTTAGGCATCAAAAATTGAATACATTTAGTTTTAAGTCTTTTTAAAAGCAGGTTGTTAACCTCAAACCAGCGAACCACCTTTGAGAAAGCAATGTTTACATCGTCCATATCAATCTGTTGACGTTTTAATTTAAATAAAAGTGAGGTATCATCAGCAAACAGTACTATCCCGTGCTTGTCATTAACGAGGTGTGGTAAGTCATTAATATATACTAAAAATAAAAGAGGACCGAGGATTGAACCCTGTGGGACGCCCATTTTGACTACAGATCCATGTGAACGCGTCTCGTTGACATCAACTCTCTGAATCCTATTACTCAAATATGAAGTAAGAAGATACAGAGCAGAACTACTTAAACTATAGTGATGTAATTTCCTGATCAATGTATCATGTTCTACACAATCAAAGGCCTTGGACAAATCACAGAAGACACCTAAAGCATCATGAGAATCCTCCCAGGCACCAAAGATATGTTTTACTAGCTCAACACCAGCATCGGTCGTGGAGCGCCCCTTTGTAAAACCAAATTGTTTAGAGTGTAGAAGCTCGTTGTTATAAAAATAACTTTGCAGTTGGTCTAAAATCAATTTCTCAGAAATTGCTGAATGTGGGCAGCACAGAAATTGGCCTATAGTTGGTGGGGTCTGATGTGCTACCTGCTTTGTACAAAAGTATTACTTTGCTATCTTTTATAAGATCAGGAAATACACCACAGTCAATACACTTATTAAATATTAAAGCTAATCTGTTAGCAGCTAAAGCAATAATGGACTTAGTAAAGGTAACGGAATTTCCCCACAAGTCTGCAGTCTTCTTTATGTTTATAGTATTACTAGCCGTTTCCCGCGGTTTCACCCGCGTTCTGACTGACCCCTATTTTTTCTAAAATAAAATATAGCCTATGTTACTCGTAGCTTTCTAATGGCGAAAGAATTTTTTAAATCGGTCCAGTAGTTTTTGAGTTTATCCATTACAAACAAAAATACAAATTTTTCCTCTTTATAATATTAAATGTAGAAAAGCTTTTATAACATTATTTAAATTTATATACTGTAATGAGAAGTTACTATAAATTGTACTCATGTTTTCTTTCAAAAGAGATTCCGCTGCATTGGTTGATGAGTCCAAAGATCTAGTAGTAATAACAGGGATATCAGTAAAAAAGCTTTCAAACGCTGATGCAACTTGTGAGTCTGATGTAATGGTGGTGTTATCAATGTTCAAACTAAATTTAGAACTTTTACTTATAACTTTTCCAGTCTCGCTGTTTATAATATTCCATGTCATTTTCATTTTATCGTCACTACTCCTAATCCATGAACTCAGGTAAAGAGACTTAGCCTTCTTGCAAAGTTTTCAAAATATCCTAGCATAATTTCTAACATAATCCTGAAATTGTGCACTTAAATTAAAGTTTCGCTCGTCATATAGCTCATACAATCTCTTTCGACTTTTGTGAAGCCCAGTTGTTGCCCATTCACAGAAGGTTACATTACCTCCAACCGTAATCGTTCTAGGTGTGAAAACTGAATTAAATTCAGTACAAAACGCTTTGAAAAAACTATTATATAACAAATTAGGGTCACCTTCATCATCTAACAGTGACCAGCTAGTCATTAGTTTACTTTGAAACCTAGCAAAACGAGTTGCAGTTTTACGTATTACAACTATGTATATTTTGCCTAGAAACATTCTTACTGTTATCATTAAAGGGGCCAATTCTGCTATTTTTATATGACATTGATATTATATTTTGAATGGATTTAAAAGCGGTATTCTGATAACCTAATCTCGTTACAATTTCATTCAAATATCAGATAATTTAGAAGAATACGCTTTTTATGACGTAAGTATGACACTGACATGATATTGCGACTATATTTATGTAGCGGAATTGGGACCCTGTTGTCCGCAATGGTCTGAGTCTAACTGTCTAATAATTTGCTTGTCTCTTACTATGATATCTGTAAATATATTATCTAGGCAAGTAGCTGTAGAGGAAGTAACTCTTGTGGGCTCTAAGAATAAGTGGCATGTATGGAGTCAACCTCATTTTGTGTAGGTATGTCCTTTTTCAAGAAAGTATGTTTAATATTAATATTAAGCTCCTTAGCAGCATAAAGATACATAATTATAAAACATCATCCTATTCCTATTTCGACTAGTACAATTATCTGGCCATAGTCTAAAGTCATCACAGCCTTCTTTAGTCTTAAGTTTGATAATATCGTAAATACAACTATCTATTTCGTTTGATCACTTCATAATATATACAAACACTATAAGTACACTTTAATAGGATATTTAAAAGAAAAGTACACAAAGGAGCATATCACAGAATAATAAAACAAAAACAAGTCAAAACAAGAATAATGAAGAAACAAAAATTTAACTATATAAACTTTCACAAAAACTTAAACAAAAAATTTAACTCGTTCGGGTAGGCTTCCATGAGACTATTGAGCGTGGACATAACGCTAGGTAGGTATTGGAGGCGATGCGCGAGCCACGGTATGGCACACGGGATTGTTCTATGACCAGCGATACGTGGTAAAACTATATTTAGACAAATCCTAGAGGAGTACCTAGTAAAGCCCCGTTCTCACTAGACGGACTCTTTAGAAGTTTAGTGAAACATAGAAATCCGTCCGTCTTGGTGGGAACGGGCCTTTAGATGGACCAAGAAATGGGGTCTTAGACGGGCCAAGAAGACAGACAATGTCCATCTTGGTGGTAAAAGTGTTTAGTGGCCAAGCCTGGATTCCGAAAGACAAAAATCGTGAAGGTCCAAGAACAATTATGTCCATCCATCACCAAGCCACAATAATCAGAAATACAACATTATTTTTAATAGAGTAGGTACCCAAATAAACATATTTTCCAGGCAAACTGAACTTATAGAGCAATTCTATATAAACGCTCGATGGAGATACGACTGTTTACAATTCCTATTGTCGGTAACCACTTATGTTGATTAAATAGCCTCCACTTGTTGTACCTAAGTGTTGTCCTGAATAGATAAACAATGTTACTGGCTCAGTTATTTGAATTTGTAATTTAAATACATTGTTATTAAAGTGATTTTAGTTTATTTATTGAATGGTGTTTAAATATTTTGTCGTTTATTATTTGTACTACATACGAAGGGGTTTAGAATTTTCCTCGTATTCCTGTAGGTTAAGGCGACTCTGAACTGGTGATACCTATTATTACTGGCATATCCATAGACTTGGTTGCAAAAAGTATCAACACAATATAAAAGAGTTACTATACGACGTGTAAACAGTTCGAGAACACAAGTCAAACCTTTTCGTGACTCCTGTTACCTCGCTTGACAACTTAAAATCGTTCATTCCAATCTTCAACTGCGCTCTTTTCCTCCCCTGGGTCAACTTGAAAGCTTACCGTTCCGCTCACCTGTAAGAGGGTGGGCTAAGCCATGAATTGTGCCGTCATCGATCATTTTTTATGAGAAGAAAGTTGGAGGAATGCCGAAGTGGACAAACGCATATAAAATAGTATAGTAGATACATGAAAAGAAACTACGGAATAGAAACACCTCCTCTGGAATGGGAAAAGAAATAGGAGGTGGAGTGGGATGAGGCAAAGGAGAAGAAGAAGGTCTCCTGCACTCTCACTGACTAAACGAAACGCCACAATATAGATATTGTTACTTGACGTCGACATTCTTAAAGAGAGTGAGATAGTAGGCTTCTTCGGTTGGCCGGCCCATTCATCACATGGCTAAAATCAGAAAGACTACTACTACTACCTAAACAATTCAGAATATTCCTGTTTCACACTGAAACAGGCATTTTAGTATATTTTATAGGTTGTAGAGCGCCATTTGAAATATTGACCTGTAGTTATTACCTACAGGGCAGCGATAGCCTAGTGGATATACCAACAGACTGCCATGCAGAGGGTATCGGGTTCGAATCCACGGCGCGCACCAATGACTTTTCGGAGTTACGTGCGTATTGAATTGTAAATTATCGCTTGTCCCGTGCCTCGGAGAGCACGTTAAGCCGTCGGTCCCGGTTGTCATGAAGATCTTTGACAGTCGTTACAAGGCGTCAGTACCTTCTAAATAAACTGACACTAGTCTAAACCATGGAATATCGCTATCCCTTCGGGTTGCGGAGGGCAGACAGGCAGTCGCTCCGTGGAAAAGCTAATATTCAGCCAAATCCGGTTAGACTAGTAAGCGGACCCCAGATGGAAACTGGGATAACGCTAAGAAAATGATGATGAGTTTATTACCTACAACATAGCACTGAGGTATCCCTCTTCCAGCCCTTCGAATATCATCGCCCCACCTGGCTACAGGACTCTATGACGCAGAGGAAAGCTGAAGACCGAGCTTATTGCCTTGCCATAGGAGAGGCTTACGTCCAGCGGTGGACTAATACAGGCTGATGATGATGATAATGAGTCATCATCCTCCTAGCGTTATCCCAGTTTCAATCTGGGGTCCACCTAACCGGATTTGGCTGAATATTAGCTTTGCCACAGAGTGACTGCCTGTCTGTCCTCGGCAACCCGAAGGGATAGCGATATTCCATAATTTAGACTAGTGTCAGTTTATTTAGAAGGAACTGACGCCCTGTAACGACTGTCAAAGATCTTCATGACAACCGGGACCGACGGCTTAACGTGCTCTCCGAGACACGGGACAAGCGATAATTAACAATTCAATACGCACATAACTCCGAAAAGTCATTGGTGCGCGCCGTGGATTCAAACCCGATACTCTCTGCATGGCAGTCTGTAGGTATATCCACTCGGCTATCGCTGCTTGATGACGATAATGAGTGACGTGTCAACTTAAAGGCGCTCCTAATTAGCAGCTGACTATATATATAACACCTGCCATATCAATTTTCGAACTGAATTATTTAAGTACATCACTCGGTCTATGCAGGCCACACATGCTTAATAAAGAAAGCAACAGAATAAACAGAAACAAAACCTGTCCACTTGACCGAACTTTTAATTCGCCCACAATGCGACTGACAACTCGCACTCATCCTGAGGTCGGTTGTAACTGTTAACATTTTGTGAAGCTTTCTGTGGGTGACGTGTTTTGTTTTCCTTTAAGGGCTATATTGAATGTTGCTTTTGAAGTTGGGTGGTTAGTCGCTGTTTCGACAGAATTCGTCAATCGACGACCACCGCACACGTTCTTACGCCTCTCGTAGCGAATAGGTAGACCGTACCTTCCTATCACTGAATTATGGTCGAGGAAATACCCAAACTGCAACAACAAAATCATATTTCGGTTAAATCTCGTTTAACTAAAAAAAGAAATAGTTTAAGAAAGCGATTTTAATTTTGTAGGTATTGTAATGAACTTACAATACAAGGCTTTAGTTTTATAAATCGCCGATCGCTGACCCACCAAAAGTCGTCGCTTCTGGCGACGCGCAGTAAACTAGCATACCTACTTGTAAAAGCGAAAACACTAAGCTGCTCCCACTTTATAAATAGGAAAACTTTCGTTGAGACTTTATATTTTGTGATTCCATATTGCTTTAACATTATTTTAAGAAGGCTCATTTCAGTATCATAAGGAGCACCTAAGCCTAAGCAAGGTAGTGAAGAACTTAAACCAATTAGCAGTCCACCCCAGTACCAATTAAGAGCTTACAGGGAGTTACTACTCGAGGCAGGCATCGAGTAGTTATATACGTCGGTAAGTAAGACAGACAACTCCAGCTCTAAGAATAAATCTTATATCCTCCGCAGAAATAGCAAAAACAACTTTTAAAACATTAAAGCAACACAGGTATTACCTACTCATCTAGATTTTGAATAACGTTTGACATTTAAAGAGCATCATAAAATCCTCCTACAAAATGCGTAGGTATCTCTAACGACCCTCGGTCATAAACTCTGGCATTCGATCGTTTTGTGATTTTGACCCTCATTCTGTTCCCTATATTACCATAAAACAAATTAGATACGAATTACTTGTTCGCAAACTTGTCGAGTTTCAGTCAAGTCCTTCAATCAAATTGGTTTGACAAACTTGCATCGTTTAACTTCTATGGATTAACCACCACCTACGCTGATTCGTACATGAAATGTGTAGTCAAATACAAAAATAGCTACACAACATAGGTACATATACGTCTCACCTTTTTCCCATCGGGGTAGGCAGACACGACAGACAAAACTTTCTTCTACCCTTATAAAGCTCACGGGCTTCCTCTACTTTCGTTACTCTTTTCATTCATGCTTACCAGTTCCGAGTCCTTCGGAGCTTTTTTTTTTAGTGAATACCAAGCATTTCCGGGCTAACTCTCGTAGTGCTGAACTAGTGCCTATGTTGTTTTATATTTTTGTACATTTTAAGTTGCGTTTTGGGTGTCATCCCTTTTTTTGGATGGGTGGCACCCCAAAAAGGGTGGCACCCGGGGCGGACCGCTACCGTATTCCTACGCCACTGCTTTCCGTATTTCAAGACGTCCCCAATTTGGTCGACGAATATCCTACGAGGTCTGACAGACTAGCTCCCACACATATTTGCCTATTAAAGGACTATGGGCAAAAATGTATGGGCTTCGTCCCCATATACCAACACACATGGAACTGATGCCAATGTGTACCTTAACTATCAAAAAAAAAAAAAAAAACATCAAAATCCTTTATTCATTTGGGTCACAATGTGACGCTTATGAACGTCAAAATAATAAATTTATAAAATAATTACTTATACTCAAATTTAAAACATTATTACTGTATCCTTCTACATTTACATTTACTGCCACGTTCGCAAAGCAATAGGTAGAACCATGAGAAAGAACGGGCAATAAAACTCACGGTCACTCTTTTTCATCGCCAGGTTTTGCATAATACACAATTTACATTTTGTAAGGTGCTGCAACTGTTACACCTTCTATATCACTTGTATATATTTACTGTAGGTACATAATAATACTCAATCATAATACTTTTGGATAGCCTCTTCAGAATAGACATGGTGAAACAGGAGCATCCACTTACATTATATAATTATACCTAATAATGCAGGAAATCCGCGAAAGTGATCAGAACCATGATGGAAATGATGCAGTTAAATATTAAAATCTAATAATATCCACTAGGTACTTGATTAAAATCCTTTTTTTACTTAAATCCGTGGGATATATAAATAAAAAACAATTTATTATTATTAATTAACCTATATTTTCATTTCACACTTGTAAGTTATTTTCACATTATGGTTATATTACAGTACAAAACATGATTTAGAAACTATCCAAAATAAAAAATGATGTATTTTTAAACATTTAAATGATAATGAATGAATAATAGGAAAATAACGAATATAAATGAATCATCATCGCCCTAGTGTTATCCCGGTTGCATCCAAAACTTACACGCCTTAGAGCCCGAGGTCCGCTTACTGGTCTAACCAGATATTACAGAATATCAACTTTTCCACAGAGCGACTGCCGTCTGACCTCCGCAACCTAAAGGGTTAGCGATATTCCATGGTTAAGACCAGTATAAGTTTATTTGAGGGTACTGACTCCACGTAACGACTGTCAAACATCTGCATGACGGCCGGGACCGACGGTTTAACGTGCTCTCCAAGGCACGGGGCAAGCGATTATTAACAATTTAAGACGCTCTTGAATTCAAAAACTCATTGGTGCGCACCCGATTGGAACCCGATTCCCTCTGCATGGCAGTCCATTGGTATCTCCACTAGGCTATCGCTGCCCTTATATAATAATCACTATATAGTGTAAAACAAAGTCTGTCTTCTGTCTGTCTGTCCGTATGTATGCTTAAATCTTAAAAACTACGCAACGGATTTTAATGCGGTTTTTTTTAACAGATAGAATGATTCAAGAGGAAGGTTTAATTATAATTGACGCGAGCGAGGCCGCTGGCGCCGTCTATTATAATATAAATGAATGAATCATTTAAATTCATTTTCTTCTAATTATTCATTCTTATATTGCTCATAGTACGCAAATAACAATAGTGAGTGTTAATATTACTGGTCTATGTTCACTGTGCACTAACAAATATATAATTGAGTGGGTGTTTTACAAATAATCGTCAAAAATACTTACTTATACGAATATTGGTTTAACCGTTAATTACTATGACAACCCTAAGCTTTTGGGTAACGTCCCCTTAGTAAAAAAATATCATCTTGCCAAGATGTGTCAATTGAGCTACATTTCATTTTTGTTGATGGGTGGGGACGATTCCGCCCATCGTCCTTTGATTCATCGTTCTTTCTTCACTTGCTACACAATTCATTGCCTAGTCTACAAAGAATTAAAACTTTTCGATTTTTTATTCCTAATCAATGATATTGTTACGAGCTGGGGTTCGACGATAAATTAAAACTGACCATGCCACTAAACTGTACTTTATTTTAAAACAAACACTATTCACACTTAATTACACACCACTAATTAAAACACACTTATTTCACACTACTAGAAACACCACTAAACACTTCTGAATTACTTCCCTTCGCTTCTTGTTGTCGCTCCGATATTCAATTGTAACTAAGTCCGGTCCGTTCGCTCGCGCTCTATTTATACTGGCCGGATAACATCACTAGCGCATTCTAGATGCTTCTACAAAACTGTCGAAATAATCGCAAACAGTCGATATTCGATACAGCAACGCCATCTAGTATAGAGTAGCTGAATTACCTTCAAACCACCGATACATTCAATCTCTTCTAGTATGCTTCTTCCCCCATTCACCGATAGATGGCGTAACAATATTAGAGGATTTATTGGGTTCATTCATACATGCAGACAGGACGAAAAGAGGACCTTCATTTTATATTGTAAGTATATAAATAATTATTACTAATGTTACTTTTCTTCCCCTAAAGATCTTATAAGATATCTATCTATATCTAGGTATCTAGGTATACCTACTATAATAAAACTCAAAGAGCACTTTGTCTGTACATTGAATATTTTTGCCAAATTTCAATTGGACTGTGACATGTTATCGATATAGAACACAAAACAATGTTTTTTTGGAATTATTGTCTGTCTGTCTGTATGTTTGTTAAATCATCACGCAACCAGAGAACGGATTTTGAGGCGGTTTTCACCAATATATTGCCTGAAGACCCGATTACAATCTTGGACAACAATCATCACAATTTGGGCAAAAGTTTACTTCAACTTTATTTTTTTAGATTTTCGTTTATTTATTGAATGGTGTATAAATATTTTGTCGTTTATTATTTGTACTACATACGAAGGGGTTTAGAATTTTCCTCGTATTCCTGTAGGTTAAGGCGACTCTGAACTGGTGATACATACCTATTATTACTGGCATATCCATAGACCTGGTTGCAAAAAGTATCAACACAATTTAAAAGAGTTAGGCCCTTCTCTCACGAAGCTATTCAAATGCTACGGGACTGAGATGCAAACCATGATCGAATACTGGTATGCTACTCGTTACCGCACACGGTGCTACGCAAATGACACTATATTTTATCATTTGAAGAACAACATTCGTACGACGATGTCTAGTGACTCTAGCGATGAAGACAATTTTATTCTGTATTTATATTACAAGAATAAACGAAAATTCTGGGTGCATCCGTACATCGAAAAAAATATCAATTGTAGGGCATTTGTCGAGGAACGAGTCGTCATTTTTATAGAATGTCAATAGAGTCGTATTATTATTTGAATCTTAATCTGAGAAATTATCTTGCCAACTATCTAATAACCCCACATGCTTCGCTTCCTTGGCAATATAATTATTGTGTATAAATTTAATGTATACCTATAAATGACCTGTTATATTTTCTTTTTCTAAATTTCAATCCACGCCTTTTATGTAACATCTTTTCTTACGTACTCTGGCAACTTATAATTATACAAACAGGGATAATTTTCTACCTCCTGCACAAAAATAATATTAAAAGTTTATTCCGCCGCCATTTTGTAATGCGACGCATATACTACTCGGGTAGCTAGCGTGCGACCAGCAAGACGGTAGCGTGCGACTGACATCGAACGCGTCGTCATAGCGTCTCGTCGTGTGCGAAATTAGCTGAATATCTATGGCAGCTACTCACAAGCGACGCGTAGGATACGGGTACAAAACACAAATCGTTTGACAGTCGCTTCGTGAGAGAAGGGCCTTACTATACGTCGTGTAAACAGTTCGAGAACACAAGTTTAACCTTTTCGTGACTCCTGTAACCTCGCTTGACAACTTAAAATCGATCATTCCAATGTTCAACTGCGCTCTTTTCCTCCGCTGGGTCAACTTGCAAGCTTACCGTACCGCTCATCTGTAAGAGGGTGGACTAAGCCATGAATTGTGCCGTCATCGATAATTTTTTATGAGAAGAAAGTTGTAGGAATGCCGAAGTGGACAAACGTATATAAAATGGTATAGTAGATACATGAAGAAACAGGAATGGAAAATAAATAGGATGAGAAGTGGGATGAGGCAAAGGAGAAGGTCTCCTACACTCTCACTAAAAGAAACGCCACAATATAGATCTTGTTACTTCACGTCGAAGGGTGTCGCTAGCCGATTGTCTAGGAGGGGGAAGTACGCGAGCCGATGGTCTAGGGGGGAGGCAAGTTGATATGGAAAATGAGAAAAGTATTGCGAAAAGTAAAAATTGTAGGGTTTTTTGCATATCTAATGAGGGGGAGCTGCCTCCCCCCTGGCCTTCCTTGGCGACGACTGTGCATTCTAAAAGAGGATAGTACTTCTTCGGTCGGCCGGCCCATGCATCATATGGCAAAAACCAGAAACGCCCTACTACCTAAACAATTCAGAAAATTTCTGTTTCACACTGAAACAGGCATTTTAGTATATTATAGGTTGTAGAGCGCTATTTGAAATATTGACCTGTAGTAATTACCTACAACATAGCACTGAGGTATCCCTCTTCCAGCCCTACGAATATCATCGCCCCACCTGGCTACAGGACTCTATGACGCAGAGGAAAGCTGAAGACCGAGCTCATTGCCTTGCCATAAGAGAGGCCTACGTCCAGCGGTGGACTAATACAGGCTGATGATGATAATAATGAGTCATCATCCTCCTAGCGTTATCCCAGTTTCAATCTGGGGTCCGCCTAACCGGATTTGGCTGAATATTAGCTTTGCCACAGAGTGACTGCCTGTCTGACCTCCGCAACCCGAAGGGATAGCGATATTCCATAGTTTAGACTAGTGTCAGTTTATTTAGAAGGTACTGACGCCCTGTAACGACTGTCAAAGATCTTCATGACAACCGGGACCGACGGCTTAACGTGCTCTCTCACGGGTCAAGCTAAAATTAACAATTCAATACGAACATAACTCCGAAAAGTCATTGGTGCGCGCCGTGGATTCGAACCCGATACCCTCTGTATGGCAGTCTGTTGGTATCTCCACTAGGCTATCGCTGCCTGATGATGATAATGAGTGACGTGTCAAATTAAAGGCACTCCTAATTAGCAGCTAACCTTATACCTATATAACACCTGCCATACCAAATTTCGAACTGAATTATTTAAGTACATCACTCGGTCTATGCAGGCCACACATGCTTAATAAAGAAAGCAACAGAATAAACAGAAGCAACACCTGTCCAGTATACCGAACTTTTAATTCGCCCACAATGCGACTGCTTCATCGTATTTCGGTTTAATATTTTTACATAAAAAGGATCCATATATGCAATAAAGGGATTTTCAAATTTTACTTTATAGGTATCGCAACCGAATTCAGATATACATAAATAAGTGTAGCGACCATCTACATACCTAACACCCGCACAACGCCATCTTGCCGTGACGGAATTACTAAGAATGACGACGGAATTACTAATACTGCGTCTACTAACAAGGCGGAAAAAATTCAAACAACCCTGAACCGCGATATCAACTTTCGCGAGCATATATACAACTTCGAAAGTATGTCCGTCGGCCTGCAGGCCACCAAGCACGACCACCCAGCTTGATTAGAGGCTCCTCCCTCTAGTTGGAGGAACACCACACCTTTATCCTCCACATAAGGCTTTAGTTTTGCAAATCGCCGATTGCTAACCCACCAATAGCAGTCGCTAACACTAAGAGCGAAAGCACTAAGATACGCCCGCTTCGTAAATAGGAAAACTTACATTCAGACTTTACGATTTGCGATTCCACATCGCTTTACCACAATTTTAAGAAGGCTCATTTCAGTATCATCGAGAGTAGGTACCCAAGCATAGTCTAAGGAAGACAGTGAAGCCCTTTAATCAATTAGCAGTCCACCCCAGTACCACTTAAGAGCTTACATGCCTGCCGCGAGTACGTCAGGTAAAACACAACTCCACGTTTAAGAATAAATCTTAAATCGTGGTGAACTTGACAAATATTCTCATACAATCAACGGACACAACGTATTCCCATACTCGTAACAACAAATTGTGGAACATAAAATGTGTTGTCTCGTGTGGGCATCAAACCCACAACACTCGGACTCGGTGCTGAACGGCGAGGCGGCCGCTTAAACCACTACGCCATACGTGTAGCCTATCATCATCATCATCATCATCATCATCATCATCTAGTATTCAAATTGCCAAAATATAAAGCACGAGCTTAAAGCTTGAGGCCACTGAGAACCGTTTTATGACATTATACATTGACATTTACCTACCTACACAGGTCACAAAAATATAATATTCAGTATCGTTCTAAATCCTCCGCAGAAATTGCAAAAATAACTTTACAAAAACATTAAAGCAATACAGATATTACTCATCTAGATTTTTACTAACGTTTGACATTTAAAGAGCATCATAAAATCCTCCTACGAAATGCGTAGGTATCTCTAACGATCCTCGGACATAAACTCTGGAATTCGATCATCCCACACATTCGCCGTTTTGTGATTTTGACCCTCATTCTGTTCCCTATATTACCATAAAACAAATTAGATACGAATTACTTGTTCGCAAACTTGTCGAGTTTCAGTCAAGTCCTTCAATCAAATTGGTTTGACAAACTTGCATAGTTTAAGTTCTATGGATTAACCACCACCTACGCTGATTCGTACATGAAATGTGTAGTCAAATACAAAAATAGCTACACAACATACATACTTATACCTACTCGCCCTTTTCCCATCGGGGTAGGCAGACACGACAGAACGCCACAAAACTTTCTTATAAAGCTCACGGGCTTCCTCTACATTCGTTACTCTTTTCATTCATGCTTACCAGTTCCGAGTCCTTCGAAGCTTTCCGTATTTCAAAACGTCCCCAATTTGGTCGACGAATGTCCTACGAGGTCTGACCATGGTCTGACAGACTAGCTCCCACACATATTTGCCTTTTAAATTTGATTCGTCGTTCTTTCTTCACTTGCTACACAACTCAAAATCTTTGCCTAGTCTATAAAGAATTAAAACTTTTCGATTTATTATTCCTGATCAATGATATAAGAGGATTTATTGTGTTTATTCGTACATAGCGACAGGACGAAAAGAGGACCTTCATTTTATATTGTAAGTTGTAAGTATATAAATAATTATTATTAATGTAAGTTTTCTTCGCCTAAGGCTCAGTTCACACCGAAATGGCAGCGGCCGGAAGGGAAGCGGAGAGCAATTTCAGTGTCATATAATTTTAGTCTTTATCACTATGACTATAATGCATAGAATCACTTGAAAACTTGAAAACGTCGTGCGAATGCCCGCGGCTTCGCGAGCATTCCAGCGGCGTCCGCGCCGCGTCGGCGCACGACCGCTCTGGCGGGCGCAAGCGGCCGCGAGCATGCGCGGGAAGGCGCGGGCGGGCGCGAGCAGCCGCGAGCAAGCGCGGGAGGGCGCGGGCGGCCGCTTGGAGTATCCTATCACCCCCGCCCGCTCACGCCGCGCTATGACGATTAAACCCAAAATACTCATTTTCACAGCTAATTACACACGTGTTTCCTCGTTAGAATATAAACGGCGCATAGGAATAGCGTGAGCCTGAGCCGTGACGTGAGTTGCACGCGGCCGCGAGCAGTCGCGGGCGGGTGCGAGCAGTCGCGGGCGGGCGCGAGCAGTCGCGGGCGGGCGCGAGCAGTCGCGGGCAGCCGCAAGCCTTCTCTTCGATGCCGGCCGCTGCGCGTCGCTTCCAGCCGCTGCCATTTCGGTGTAAACTGAGCCTAAAGATCTTACAAGATATTGAGGATATTTTATTAGGTTGGGATGATATAACCATCCAAAATTAACGATAATTATGTATGGACTTAGATATTTAGCCGACTGACGTACCTAAAAATTTCATGAATTCTGAAGTGACGGCCGGCATTAGTTCAACTTTGCATTCCAATTTGTGGCGTACTACGGCACATACCTACTTGCACAGTACGCACAGCCCTACGCAGCGTAATCAACAGATAAGTGTGATAGCTGATAACTGATAAGAGCTGATAACGCTTCGTCGCGTCGCATACGCGAGCGCGAGCGCTGTCCACCTGCCTCGCCAACGCATTACATCTGACTGGCGACGAATGTCGCGGCCACCGAGTTTTGTTCGTAGGTCTTCTTCTCACAACCCCTTTCGGGGTAGTGGGGGTACCTTTGGGAGGTTTACACCTTAATAGCCTTAACACACGCTCGAACTTGGTTCGAACAGACCACGGATTTGGGTCGCCTCCGGACCAAATCTGCCTGTCTGTAGAGTAGTCCGGCGAACATAATTATTATTAATTGAGTCCGCCTCGGTCCGCTAGTTTGTAGATCAGATCGGTGGATCACGTAAGCCATATCCGATCCGACCGATCTGCAAACTAGCGGACCGGGCGGACTCAATTAATAATAATTATGTTCGCCGGACTACTCTACAGACGGGCAGATTTGGTCTGGAGGCGGAGCAAATCCGTGGTCTGTTCGGACCAAGTTCGAGCGTGTGTTACGGCCATAAGGAGGTGGTCTATGCGGCCCATTACTATGGGCCGGTCAGTGGGTTGGCCGCCCTCGAGGCTGACCAACCGGCTGAGTCTCCGTTGGGAGAGGCCCAGTTAGTCGTCTGCGAGAGGGCGGCGGCTGGTCGTCTGGCTGGTGTGGTGGTGGTGGTGTAGATGAAGCCCCGCTCGAGGGAATTGGGATCAGTTCCCGAGCGGGGCGCTTCAGTCTCCTCCGGATGAGGTTTGTTGCCTCTGGGTGGGGGAGTTTTGTTCAGTGTGCCACTTTATTATAAAGTGTGCGTGAAGGACAGAGCGCTAGTTAGAGTGAGTTGACCGATGTAAATCAAATTGTGTTTATAGCTAGTTATAATATGGCGAAAAGAGGGCGTTTAATATGCCTCTGCCTACCCCTTCGGGGAAACAGGCGTGAGTCTATGTATGTATGTATAATATGTAGTCATGTAAGAACCGTTAGTTGTAAGTCTCCTTGTATTGGTCAATATCGATATTGTGCTCATCGCCACCAGTAACCTCTCTGAATGTAAATTTTTACCTACCATACCGTCTATCCTACCATCCAGGAAAAAAAATTGATTCGGGAACATTTTGAATCTCTACAGATAGCTTCAAACTGCTACGGGCGCTTTTAAAAATGAATTGGAAATTGTTCTTATCAACGACAGACTCAAAATAAGATGCAAACTCAGAGTAGGACACTTTATTGTGATATTTTACTGTTTTCCGTCTACCGCATCTTATACTCTTCAGCCCTTTTTATAATTTGTTCCACCGCTGGACACAGGCTTCTTCTCTTTATGAGAAGGGTAAGGCCATAGTCCACGATGCTGGCCAAGTGCGGCTTGGCAGACTACACATGTGTTTTGAGAACATTTTGGAGAACGCTCAGACATGCAGAGTTAATCACGATGTTTTCCTTCATCGTTTAGCATGCATGTCATTGGTGCGAGACTGCGAGCCGCGGAATCGAACTCAAGATACCTACTCTGTGTAGGTACCGGTCCGTTAGTAGGTAGGTAACTAATTAATAGGTACTTAGAAAATACCTGCTTCTTAATTAGTTAAATTAGTTAAATACTTACATAAAGTAGGTATTTCAAAAGTTTGTTCCGGACTGGAAACAGTTTAAAATATCTAAGTAGGTAGCAATTGCCTAGCTAGATATCTTTTTACCTCCATAGTATGTAGGTAATACAAGACCTTGTACCTTGTACTTAGTTTTTGCGACAGAGGACTTCATTTTGTAGGTAGGTAACTAGGTACCTACCTACCTACAAAATGAAGTAGGTACCTAAGTAGATACTTACCTACCTATGTATCTACTAAATAAGCAAGTGAAAATCTTTGTGTAAATGAGTACCTACGTCACTCTCTCGAGTACTCAGCGTCTTTATAGTTAAATAAATGGTGTCAGCTCCTAAAATATTCATTACAAATTGCATTACCAATTACCCTGCTTACTGCTAAGTGATGAAAATGGTATGTTGCCCACCAACGCCATCTATGCTAAATTAAGTGAAACGCGCAGTGAAGTATAGAAGTTACACGTAAGCTGATTCCCCATTTCGTACAAATGGCGTCGTTACAGCACGGAAAATTAAGTATGCAATTTATCAAAACTTAGCGTAATGATGGTATTCACATATGATTGCCCTGTTATTGAACAATTACGAACCTTCAACAAAATTTGCAGCCATGACCTTGTGTTTTCATGTAAATTAAATCCCACGCTTTGCGCTAGATGGCGTTACTGATATGAAAACAACGAAATATGTCACGCCCAAATATAACTAACTGATGCATGATTGCGTGGTCTTGTGAAATAGAAACATCTTTTTACCTATTTAGTACGTCTTTTCAATTCATCACATGGAATAAATAGTTTTATTTGCGACTTTTCCTTTGCAATAATAATGCAACAAGAAAATGACGTTTGTTATATTTGAAGTCCTGTTCAAATAAGACTGTCATGTTATCTGTCTCTTTTACGCAACAGTACCAACTGTATTTGCTAGAGGGAGAAAAAGAATATACGGTTCGCACTCGAAGTAGAACAGTCTTCGGTATCAGCTGACAACCAAAGCAAAACAGTCGGTGCGCGACCATCTTGTCAAAACTCTGAGTCGGTGACAACAAATAAATATTGTAAAATGTCCTAAATCGCTCTTGCTGACATAAATAACTTATCGTATTTAATAAAGTATCGTGTATATTTCATGTTGGTGTCGTTTCCAAAGCAGTTACTACATATTTTGCTCGATTTTTCGGGTTTGTGTTGCGTCAAATGACGTCATGTATGTGATTATACACGTATCGCGGCTGACGAGTTTGTAAGTATTTTCTTTTATTTCTGTGTTAATTTTATTAATTTGATGTTGATGATGTGGCATTTTCCACTAGAGCATGTTGATTGTTTCATTCATGAATCGATGGGAAATCGTGGGCCCCTTTGGTTGTCCATACGCGTCTGACTCTTGTTGGGCACGGATGCCCTTGAAAATTATGCAGCAAAAATCGCGTCGTTGCTGGGCCGATAGTTTATGTGTTTAAGAGCAAAAGCAGTGCATAGTTCCATTCATAATGTCGAGTATTTCGTCGTCGACGAGATTGCCTTCACATTTCGCATGGCAACGGACGTCCGCGGACTTGACTAAAAATGGAACGCTCTCGACTCATAGAAAGTATTGTTCTTCAACATCGAAAGTATGTGCTTTATATCTGTTTATGTACACGGAAATTCTTATAAACACGAGCATTCTATTTGTACTTACTTTCAATTTCATATAAATGGGTTATGTAGGTAGACATAACAGGCAATAACATAAAATGACTGCATACGGATATATTTTATCTGCAGTTGAATCGCTAATATTTTACATCCCTACTCTCTATTTTTACATTATATGTTGATAGTATGTTTACGTGTGCTAATATGTGATGTATTTGTGGGCGTCACTCATACATCTATAAGTACGTAATACAGATCGAATCCACGAAGCTGTATGGGTGATTCCCCATTGCTCTAACATGATATTTTTTTTAATATGTAGGTAGGTGACGGGTTATAATATCATGTATTATGTATCGTTATGAAACATAAATTGTATGTATTTATAAATCAAGCAATACCTACTTTATAACATTACGTTCTGTATAAAGATCGGCTTTATTATTTTTAATTCCATCGACAGAAAACAAAGTTTTTTGCCGTCGAGTATGGTCACGTGCCTTAAGCGGTCGGTACACGACCTAATTTTGTTTACGCTGTTGTGAATCTCATGGAATTACACAATGGAGTTCGAATTGTTTTTGTGACAAGACATCGCTTATGATAATTTTATGATAGGGAAGTAACAAATTGTGTGGCATATTTTGCACTGAGCAAAACAATACTATTGTTCTAAATTGGCTTAGTTGTTTGTACATGTGCGTGTTTCTGTTCGATGTGTTTATAAGTATTGTGGTAGGTATTTCAAGACTGGGTTATTGCGAGTTTTCTCAGTATTTCACTTGACAGGGCGCAATGTTACATAATAATTTCTCGGGTGATGAAACTTTCTGATAACAATATTGTCACACACAAGTGGATAAACGTTATTGCTGTTTGACAGTTAATGTCACTTGATTACCTGCCATCTAAATAAATAATTTGACTGTCATTATGTACCTATATCGTTTAGTGTTATTTTACTCGGCTAAGATTTCAGACGTGTTCTTTCTCTTTCTAAAGTTGAACATAAATAAGTCCGTGTTATGTTTGTGATAGTTTCAGCGACAATAAATAACATCGATTTATTTTGCAAGCCACAAAAGTCAACCGAACGAATTATATTGTTTGAAATTCTCTGATTTTGGCAACAAAATCTAGGGCAACTTAACACAGTCGGGTACATATTTCAATTGCTACTTACTAAAAAATATCTGCGATTTAACAAGTGTTTTGTTTGTCAATGTCGCTTATTTCTCTCATTCTCACTAAATATCAATATTTTTAATTAGGTATTTTTCTAAACGTAATACCTAATTAAATTTGAATTTGAACTTGTTTATAAATTTGTAATTGGCGTGTCGTTAGGATTTTCATATTTTTTAGTCTGGTATTCATTGCGTCTATTTTAAATGCCTGTAAGGCTTTATTGGACGAACCGACAACAATGGTTGCCTTTAGAAAATCTCCGCTTCCGACTCATGCTGGTGCAAAAATTATCATTACGCCAAACTGGGTCTTTCTTTTATAATTTTAACTGGTCAATCTGACTGCTACTTTTTGGTAACTTGCCACCATTTCCAGTGTAATTTTATACGGAAGTCTGAAGGATACCATCTTAACACCGCAGATTTTCCCCATGCGCCGTATAAAGAATCTAACATTAAAAAAATATGAAAACTGACTGTCATAAAAATTAAGTGTTATTGTCTGTTTTTGTCGGCATTCTAGTCAAAACTCAACATCTCGGCAAAATATTAGCGATTCCGGAAGACATAGCTAGAACTAATAGAGCTAGCTAAAATCCAAACTTTAACTCAACATTGTGAACTTGGGTGACATGAAAAAATAAACCCAAAAGACAAATAGTAATTTTATCAGATACTAGAGGACGACAGTAGCTACGCCTGCATTTTTTTTAAATTTACCCGTTTTGGCCGATCCCGTGGGAATTTCGGGAAATCCCTTCTTAGTGCACCCCTACGGTCCCAAAGGAACATACATGCCAAATTTCAGCTTCCTGCGCCCAATACTTTGGGCTGTAGCGTGTCTGTCAGTGAGCCAGTAACGCAAGGATTGTATACATATAATATATTAAGATTTACAACCCGCTGATCTTTCAGCATTATTTCACACATTACCCATAAACAGGCGAATCTTGTGCGACACTATCAAATTCTCCATCGATAATTGTGTATGACCTTCGTGTGATTAGTGACCTTTTAAACTGTGACGACACACGTCACGCCGTATGCGCTCGTGACGCGGGGGCTTTATAATTGAGATGTTTGGTATTCCGCTGGTTCGTTTCGTTGAAAGGGAAAATATGTATTCGGATGAGGAAAGTTGTGTATTAATGGAGGTAGGTATTTGTTACTATTAGTATTTATAGCATCTCTATACGAAGACTACTGCAATTTAACTTCATTATTATTTTGCAAAAATAATTAAAGTATAGTTTGAATAAACTACGTAATAAGTACTAAGTACCTAAGCAAATTATTTAAAATAGGATATTACCTATTACTTATAACAATTTTGTTAATTGTTTTTTATTACTTTAAAGTTACGAAAATATTATTTTACGTGTCGACCTATTTTATTAAATTTATTGCATTATTGTTTAGTTACATTTTTAACTTTAAGTTTTTTATTTGAAATTAAATTTTCATTCTTTGAAATCTTCATTGAAATCATCCTGGTTAAAAAGAATAAGTATAACACCCTCTTAAACTGATGTTTTACAACTAATCGCGTATTGTTATTTTCGGCCGCCTCTTCTCTGGTATGTGGGTTCCATCTCCGCTTTGCATGACCCATAAATTGTTTATGATTGTTATTTGTTCGAAGTTTGACTATCAATCAAGCAGTGACGTAACCATGGCTCTGGAAGCCGGCACGCAGCAGGGCCCAGGCACCCTTGGCACAAAACTGGCGTAGACCCATGGCACAAAACTGACCGAATTATGGTATAAGAACTTTTTAATAGCGCAGTTATTGAAGTTCGTACCGGGCGCAGTCGCATCTACGGTACTGCAACCAAGTCTGGATGAATCTTTATAAGTAGTGAAGCAAATATCTTAAAAAAGTAAGAGGCTGAAGAGTTTTTTTTCTTTTTATAGTAATAGGCGGCATACGAGCAGACGGATCACCTGATGGTAAGCAATTACCGCCGCCCATGGACACAAACAACACCACATGAGTCACAAGTGTGTTGGCGCCCCTTGGGGTTGAGAAAAGGGATAGGGTGAGGAGTGGGATGAGGGAGAAGGAATAGGGGATAGTGCCTCCGGCACTCTCACTCAGCGAACGAAACGCAACAGTTTAGGTACTGTTACTTTACGTCGATTTTCTGTGAGAGGGTAGTACTTCCCCGGTCGAGCCGGCCCATTCATGCTGAAATCAGCAAGGCTCTTCTACCTTTCTAAATAATCTTTCTAAGATATCCTAATACATTTTCTAATGCCAGAGATATTTAATATCTTGCTTTCTTCCTCCTTTTTACAAAAGATATTTCTGAATGTCCATCAGAGTGCAACGAATAATAAGCACGAAACAATATTACTCGCTTGAAAGCTTCCGACCACAACGTAAAGCCAAGTCTATGCTTTTTAGTTTTGTTTTTAATTAAAGGGGTCCACTCGGAAGACAAGTAAAAAGAAGATATTTATAATTTAACTTGTAAGTAACTATAGACCTAGGTCTTGTATTTTTTTCTAAGTAATGTTAGTTTTTTAGTTTTGTGCGTTGCCGTTAGCTATTTCCGGGTTGTATTTTATCGTAAGTGGCTGTGTAGAAATGTAAAACACAGATACAGACTTACATCCGTAATAACATTATACATACATACATAGACTCACGCCTGTTTCCCCGAAGGGGTAGGCAGAGGCATATTAAACGCCCACTTTTCGCCAGTGTTTTGATCCCACGTAATAGGTGGCGAGCCTATTGCCGCTTATTGGGACATTTTGTTTGCCAGAGCCTCGTCCGTTGATCGGCAGGTGCACCACTTGCAGGTGAGGTTGGCTTGGGACCCTAAGTTCTTGATGGGAACCCTATGCACCCTTAACGTAATAAAAATTTGTTTAACCCATTCAGTGCCGTGCCCGCCCATCGGCGGGCGAAATGTCTTAACTGACACGCCGAGCCCGCCCATGGGCGGTTGGATTTCAACCTCCGATATCTAAGCCAATAACAATTAGAAAAAAGTAAGATTTTGTGAAATGATTCGTTTTACTAAAATTTATTCGTTACCAAAACGGCCTGCAGATATCTCAGGTTTGGAAAAAGGTCGATTCTGACCTTTCATGCCGAACCCGCCGATGGGCGGGCATAACAATTATTCAGGCTTTACGAACCTTTTGTGAAACATGATAATTTTAGTTAAAATTATAATGTTTTAATACTATTAATAATCGTCTTCAGGAAAATATTATATACTTTCTCGATTGTAGTATCTGATACTAATATATAAAGCTGAAGAGTTTGTTTGTTTGTTTGGTTGAACGCGCTAATCTCAGGAACTACCGGTCCGATTTGAAAAATTATTTCAGTGTTAGATAGCCCATTTATCGAGGAAGGCTATAGGCTATATAACATCACGCTATGAGCGACGGCAGCGGAGCAGAAGCCTTAATTAACGCGGGTGTAACCGCGGGCATCATCTATACTAATATATAAAGCTGAAGAGTTTGTATGTTTGTTTGGTTGCACGCGCTAATCTCAGGAACTACCAGTCCGATTTCAAAAATTCTTTCAGTGTTAGATAGGTTATTTATTGAGGAACGCTATAAGCTATATATAACATCACGCTATGAGCCACGGGAGCGGAGCAGTTGCCTTCAATAACGCGGGTGTAACCGCGGGCATCATCTAGTCAACCGTATGCCTCGGACATAGAGTATATTATTGCAAAAAGTATAATAATATGCAAAAGGAGCTGGCCGGCCGGTCAGTAGACAATAGGTTAACAGTGGTAAACAATTTTTTTATGCGTCCGTGTTATCCTAAGCCAAATTGAACCTTATATACAAGGACATATATGGTACTTTGTATACAGTTTTGTGGCTAGCTAAAATATAACAAAAGGATGCGCCAGCGCATTTCGTTTTTTACGGGATTTTTTGAAAACACTTCTGTTTTACTGTACTTAGTAATCAGACGTTCTACGTGTTTGCTCTTCCGACGATATTCGCTTTTGTACCTGGACTCTGATCTAATCTTATATGTATGGTGACTGTGGCCTGTATCACTGGATATCGTAATCTGTGAAGTTATTGTGTGTATCGGGACGGATTCCTGTGATCGCATTTGTGAAGACTGTCGTTTGATGTGTGATTAATGTGATTTTTGTTAATTATTCTTTAAAAAAATATGAGATAATATCTCGTAACTTATCATTTATGATAAAGCATTTAAAGATGTTTGTTGTCGTTTGATGTGTAATTATTGATAATTTACAAAAACAAGTTATTGAATTATTTAAATTGTTTTATTTTACATTAACATAGGTAATACAATAATCATATTATAGAACAGTGCACGACAGTTTTGATAAGGACTAATTTCAGTTTTCCTTAAAATTATTTACAAGGATTTCTACTTCATTTAGAAATTCTGCAAGACGATTATTTGGCACATTTTCTATTAGTTGTCTAATGGCAAAAGCTGCCACATTTTTATAATTGCATGGAGGCAACCCATTACCTTCTTTAGTCTGGGTAATTGCATCTTTTTTTCGTCCACTGGTAATCTTCTTTATCTTCGCTTTTACAAGTCGTTTGATTTCTTCCATATTGTCGTCTTTACCAAATTCAGTTTTATTGTCTGAACAAAAGAAATAAAATATTACATTGTTACCTATCGTAAAGAGGAAAGATAAAAATTAAATTGTAAGCAAATTTACATAATGTATTTTTTTAACTAACTAATTGAGTGTAGGGGTTGACGACACCTGACTTTTGAAAAAGGCACATAGATGTGGGTTTTTTAAAGACATTTTAGATTTCTTTACATATGTATTAGCTTAATTTTATCTGAAACACAGGTTTCTATGATTTTGATTCATCTTAGATTAATTAACTGAGAGTTATGCCTTACCTTCATGCTCCATTACTATTTCAGCTAATAACCAATAAAACTGTCACAATTTTACCACAAATATCGCAGGAAACTTCACATACACGCTTTAAACACGATACAGTACATGTAAACTTAACATATCAAACTGTTCATGTCGAAATCTAGAGCTTCATGCCGAAAACGCCGATGGGCGGGCAAGGATACTTAATCGAGATGCCGGGCCCGCCGATGGGCGGGCTGTATATCATACTATGGCGGCACCTGGGTAATGACGTTAATTTTCAGGTAGGCAGTGAATGGGTTAAGTACTACAAAAGTACGAATGAAATAATATATAAAATGCTGTTAAGTATTATGTATATTTCATCCTCAGCCATTATCATAGTTATATTATGAGGTTATATCAATTTAATATCCATTAATTAATAACGATTACGCTTTAACTGAAATTACACTTAAATCTGCATTTAATATTTTATGGTAATGTAGTGTTGGTCGGTGGCAACTACTTTCTATTAATGTACTGTTTGAACTATGAGTCTATGACCCTGTACTGTCAAGCCACACACTTACAAGATTCACGACAGCGTGTTAGGAGATAGGCAGAAGAGTATTGAAAAGTTAGGGTAACGTGTCTTGATGTAAAACTTTTGTTATACCGTAGGAAACTGATCTGTTCAGTAATTTTTTTTTTTCATACAGCACTCCACCTCTGTCAAAGATATTTATCTAAAACATTGTTCGTATTTAGTATTGAAAGAACATAGGTACCAAGAGAATATCTAAGATTTTCACTCGTAGTCAAAGAGCTTTCTTGGACACAATTGTTCCTAAAAGTTGAAAATTAAAAGACATATCTATCATCGTAACTATGCATGAAACAGGTCAAAACGTTTAATCATAAGCAACTAGCCAACTACTGTAGGGAATATATTAATACCTAAAGATAAATAATATGTTAGACTAGTAAGCGGATCTCAGGTTGCAACTGCACGGTTGGCGTAGTGGTTTAAGCGGCCACCTCGCCGCTTGACACAGCGCCGAGTGTCGTGGGTTCGATTCCCACACGAGACAACACTTTGTGTCCATAAATTGTTGTTTCGAGTCTGGGTGTTCATTGTGTCCGTTAGTTGTATGTTTGTAAAGTCCACCGCGACACAGGATTTATTCCTAGTGCGGGAGTTGTCTAAAAAAAAACTGGGATTACTCTAGGAGGGTAAAAACCTATGAAATAAAGTACGAGCTTAATTTTGTCGATAAACTTTAAAAGTAATTCATATGCCAAAACACATCCTCGGCCATGCTACAAGCACACTCCGCATCCAATATTTCTGTAAGTAACGTCGTTCCCAATACAAGAACTTCACCCCACCTGAAAGAAATACGCCTATAAAACTGCAGAACCCGCTCATTAATTCCAAGATAATTGACTATACATGACTGCTGGGATATCCCATCTTACAATATACAATAAATACTTCGAAGTAACGTGTTACACAGTAAAAAATAAACAAACAAGCTTTGGAAATACCCAAGGATGAATTTTACCTGTTTTGTTTTGAGATGAAGCTATGGAATAAACATATTGCAACGTCGACAGCTATGGTGCAGGGCTTCAAATGAAAATGTTACCGAGCGAATATAGTTCTTGTCAAAAGACAAAAGCCTAAATAATCGTTGCTGAAGTTTCACCTTACTAGTATCTATGACTGTTTCAGAATATCGATTCAAAATAGCATACAATTCGGAGTGCCTAGAGTTCTAGCTTCGAGTCCAAAAACAAGCAATATCATTTTTAATATGTATTTATTAGATTTCGACCGCGTTAATTAGGTATAGCCCTAAACCTTCTTTAGGAAACACGCTATCTATTTGTGAAAAGTGTACAAAAATCTGTTCGAGAGTTTTTGAGTTTTTACGTTCACACCGACAGACAGGACGGCTGGAGAACTTCATCATTACATAGTATAAAATTAAGTCTCGTAGATCTTCTGTCTGTCTGTCCTTATGTATGCTTAAATTTAAAAAATTAAGCAACGGATTTTAATGTGTTTTTTTAATAGATAGAATTATTCAAGAAGAAGGTTTATATGTATAATTGACGCGCGAGAAGCCGCTGGCGACGTCTAGTTTTATAATATGTATAACCTAGGCCTACATCACTAGATAAAGTGATAAACACACCTCATACGTATATCCAAATCTATTCAGGCCTTTAGAAGTTATAGTGGAATAAAGCAACTTACACACTGCAACTCGTCAATCTAGACACACCTTTGTACCGTACTTATGGCGTAGTAAAAATTATTAAAATCGTACATACTGCAACTGTATATGTTAACTTAAGGTCAACGCTCATTAGAGCCACCCGGCACCCACTCCGCACCGCCTCGCCTCGTGCGGTTAGTATTCTTTACATAATTATATGGATTTGTATGGGTATGCGCTCACTACATCAACTCCGTAGCGTCACCGGATCGCCTCTGTCGTAAGCCGTCCACGCGCGGGCGGCGGGTGGTCCACCCGCCGTCCGCGCGTGGACGGCTCGGTGACAACTCGCTGCTCGCATGCTTGCCGCGCGTTGACGGCTCGTCGCCAACGTACGGGTCCGAAGCGGACCGCGCGCTGCCCGCGAATGATTCTCGTCCGCGTGTTACCAGATACACGGTAAATACCGTAGATGCACGGTAATTTTGAGCAAGACACGGTCTACGGTAATAAGCTACTACCGTGTTCTTTTCTAAGGTATTTTTAATTATTAATTACCGTGTAAATGATACTCTTATTTTTACTCAAAAATATATTATGTTCTTACGAGTAATCCTTTATTGGCAACACTGGCTGTCGCAGTTGGTGATGTCGGGGAAATCATTAACGATTTCATTACTTAGCAGGTACCTAATATAAGCCGGCAGAATTAAAAATGTTTTAGGTAGTGTTTTTCATGAGCATACCTTATGTTAAAATTTGTAGTTTGTAGGTGTATTCATAGACGAAAGTTTAGTATCTAGTTGTGTGTGGTCATTGCATTACTTGAAAAAGTTAATTGATATAAAATAGAGTGCCAATTCAACGTTTGTAAAATTTGGCATTACGAAACACACGTGTAGACCTAGTGCCAATTGTTAACAGACTATTCGATAATTCGTGGACCAAGCGACGTACACTCGTTGACCGCGCGGCGTTCATTCGTTGAGGGCGCGCGGTCCACTGGTTGACCGCGCGGCGTTCACTCGTTGACGGCGCGCGGTCCGCTGGTTGACCGCGCGCCGTCCACTCGTTGACCGCGCGGCGTTCACTCGTTGACGGCGCGCGGTCCGCTGGTTGACCGCGCGGCGTTCACTCGTTGACGGCGCGCGGTCCGCTGGTTGACCGCGCGACGTCCACTCGTGGACGCCGTGCGGAGTGGGTGCCGGGTGGCTCTAATGAGCGTTGACCTTTAACTTACTCACGGCAATACGTCAATCTATACACCGACATTTGTACCTTTTTTATGGTACCTATAGGCGGCAAACGAGCAGCCGGACACAAGCAATACCACAGGAGACACAAGTGCGTTGCCGCCCTTGGGGTCGGGAAAAGGGATAGGATAAGGAGTGGGATGAGGGAGAAGGAATAGGGGATAGGGCCTCCGGAACTCTCACTCACCGAACGAAACGCAACTGTTTAGGTACTGTTACTTTACGTCGATTTTCTGTGAGAGGGTAGTACCTACTTCCCCGGTTGAGCCGGCCCATTCATGCTGAATCAGCAAGGCTCTACTACCGCCCTTATGGCGTAGTAAATAAATTTTAAAATCGTACAGCAACTTGTCGCTATGTATACATACAATATGTACCTACAGCTATGGATTCAATAGGAGGGGAAGCAATGACTACCTGATTACCGCAGTTTATTTAGTTGTGTTACCGCGAATGACAGCGTCACGTTAATAAGTGAAACATTAAGTACATGATGCAGTCACTCATCCATCATGCACGGGCGTGTGGTGCATGAGAGCATTGCTCAAGTGACGTGTACTCCTAAAATAGTATTATTAAATGCTAAGCTCAATATTTTTCTTTAGTGTAACAGCGGGAATAGCCCAGTGGTGTACGTAACGGACTGTCGAGACGATGGTCTCGGATTCGATCACAAGGTACCCCTGCCCTCGGCACACATCACTGGCTTTTCGGAGTTATGTGTACATTAAAATGTTAATTATCGCTCGCTTAATAATGTGCCTTGTAGATAGCAAAAGGCTCGCCCCTATTACATTGGGACTGAAACATAACTGGCGAAGTGTGGGTATGTAATACACCTCTGCCTATACCTACACCTCTGCCTACCCCTTCGGTGATAAAGGCGTGAAGTTATGTTATGTACAAACGCACATTCGTGTGGTGATTAAGAATACGAAGTGTTACTAGCAATACTAGACTAGCCCATTTAATTCGGTGCGTCCACGGGATTACAGGAGCTATTGACACTTCACAGGCGTCGCAAAAGGAAAATACTTTAAGCAAATAGTAATTTTGCAAAGATACGAAACACTCGACATCAAACCCTATAAGTATGTATAATAATAATAATATTCTACCACATTCACACAACACCATCTAGTCCCAAACTAAGCAGAGCTTGTACTATGGGTACTAGACAATGGATAAACATACATAATTATACTTTTTATTTTTGTAAATACATACATATTATAGAAACGCCCAGACCAAGATCCTTGTTCATGCACACAAATGTTTGACTTGACCGGGAATCCAACCCGCGACCTTTGGCCGAGTATAGTCCACATACCTTTTCCGTGTGGCCAGCGTGGTACAGTAGGATAACTTTATCTTCCCATTGGCGCGCAATGCAATTGTAACTTAAATTAGCATAGGCCTATGTCCAGTTGTGGACTGCGAAACACTCACACATTCTTATTCTATTCTATTCTTATTCTATAGCATAGAAATAACGCAGTTGGAAGGAAGTCCCCGACATGTACTTCCCTCGCTACTGTTTCCAATTTCCACTTTAAAGTTGTATGTGTCTATGGAATAAACTGTTTATTCAAAGATACCTACAATCTTTGCGTCAAAAAATACTACTAAAGGCCTTGCCACACGGCACAATTTTACGTCCAACTTGACTAAATCACTTGATGAAATCGTGACGTGTAGACGCCAGTCGTCCAACTCAAGTTCATCGGGTGGGCGGTACCACCAGATTTTAACCAATCGAGTGGACGGAATGAATAATCAGTGATTTGATTGTGTCGTGTAGACGGGCAAATCCAATTCGATTGAAAATTTGATCGGTGGTAAAATTGTGCCGTGTGCAAGGCCTTTATGTATTTCCTTGACTATACCACCTGTGTAACCATTTCTGGTAAATATTGACCATTAAAATACCAAGTTCGCTAGTCTCCAAATCCAGGAGAAATTTTATTCTGTTTTGGAACTCACAAAGACTCAGTATATTGCGGGTTTATTGAATCAAGAACTAAACTATATTTAGAATCAATCCGTGAAGAAAATCCCATTCCTGCAGCTATATCCAACTAGAAGACGTCGCCAGCGGCTTCGCCCGTGTCAATTATACATATAAACCTTTCTCTTGAATCATTCTATCTATTAAAAAAACCGCATTGAAGTCCGTTGCGTAGTTTTAAAGATTTAAGCATACATAGGGACAGACAGAAGACAGACTTGTTTTATATTTAACTAGAGAACGCCAGCAGCTACGCCTGCATTTTGTTTAAATTTACCCGTTTTGGCCGATCCCGTGGGAATTTCGGGAAATCCCTTCTTAGTGCACCCTTAGGTCCCCAAGGAACATACATGCCAAATTTCAGCTTCCTGCGCCCAATAGTTTCGGCTGTAGCGTGTCTGTCAGTCAAGTCAACTCAAGGATTTTATATATTAAGATACTGAAAATACTATGTATTGATATTTAATACTGAAAATTCCCCAGACTTGTGGTTTCTTCAAACGGGAATCCCCGTTGTCTATAGATTACAAATAGAACTCAAAAGCTTGTCCTCCATAACTTGAGCATCGCGTGTCAAACTGATGACACAAACACAAGTCTTATAACACGTGTCTACAGTAATTACCTCATCGCATTACTAATATGTGATGTCTGACCGTGACAATGTGTTGGGACTTGTTTGGCCTTAGTCAAACTGGACAAAAACACACGGCTTAGTCAAAGAGCTGTTGGTTCTTGCGTTAAAATTGATATGACTTCATTATGAGCTGTCGATCATTGCATGATTGCATTAATCGGATATGAGTTTCGAATGATCTTACATGACATGACGGACACAGAATGAAATAATAAAAAAAAAGCTCTGAGGTTGTTTCGGGCTACCTTCTCAGAAGGCAGACAGAAGGTTATGTATCTAGGAAAAGCTGGCATCATCTAGAATAGGATTTTGACTTGTATAGATGTTGCAAAAATAAGTATGTCTTTGTCTTTATGTTCTTACATGGGTTGTTATAATTTGTATTGCGTAGATTACATTATAAGGGCCAAGCGAACGTTTGCTGGGTGCGAATGTGTTTTTATTTTTTGATTTTTTTAAGACTATAATCGTAGTAGTAGGTAGGTACACATATCTAGCGCTACGAAATGAGAGTGCTAAAATGTGTGACCCAATTTCCAACTTAAACTACAAAAACTGATTAGGTTCAGCTACCTATGATTGGTCAACTCTCAATATAACGTATGTATGTCGCAGGTATTTAGTCAAAAACGTGATATTATAATTTCACTAGTGACATTATAATTACACAGATTATAGTCAATTGTTTGTATTTTACTTACAATTGAACGGACTAGTTTCAATGCCATTATAATTTTACTAGAGCGATACAGTGAAATTGTAAGACAGGGATATTTTGACAATAACACTGGTTTAAGAAAGCCGTTAGATTTATCAGAGCGATCGCTGATTGGACCGTTTTTGTTACCAGCTGTATTAAACATAGAGTTAGGAAATAAGAGACAGGTTTTTGAAAACCAACCACCATAATGGGTTACCTATGTTAGGTTTTCTTGTGACCCTGAACATAGATATAGGAGCCCTGCGTAGCTGGGCTCCGTCAACTTAGCCTCATAAACATTGCCAAAGTTCTGATTCTTTCTTTTTATCAGATTGGTCACTGTAGTACATTCCTAAGTCTGTGCGACTGATCAAGTCAATTGACCAATCAGAACACGCGGGGCTCCCACCACAAACTTAACTCATAATAAACCTAGGTGTCTTATAATATCACTATTGCGAACCTAGTTTTATTACAATATCACTTTTGCGGGTTAGTGTAATTACAATATCACTGAAAAGAGCCCGTGGAATTATACGAACTGGTCGTTATTGGCTATAAATCTGTGTAATTATAATTTCACTAGTGAAATTATAATATCACGTTTTTGACTAAATACCTGCGACATATACATACAAAATTGATATTTTAGACGATAAGAAGACTGATTACTATTAAACAGGTCCTCGTAAATACTATTGTTAATTCATTGATTAATGGATTCATTCCTCCAAGTCCTAATATGGTTTAACTTAATTACCTAGCCTTAGCTAGAGAAATACATACGTAATTTCTAATATTAATTAACTTGAAACACTGGAGTTCGCAATAATATATTATACTTATAATTAAGTATAATATATTATTGCGAACTCCAGTGTTTCAAGTTTCGAAGAATTCGGTCAAGTGTGAGTCGGCTTCGCACTCAAACATCCCGAAACCAAGGTTAAAATACGACGGTTCCTACTTTTCAATGATACGGAACCTTTCTATTCTTTTTGTTCGACTTGCACGTGATCGGTGCCTAATGTATTAGGTATATGGTTACATAATAAGTACAAAACCGCTGAAGCGAGAACCGGTTTCGCCTGTAAAATAACTGCTTTTACACCTGACAATTTACGAGGGAACCGGCTTAATATAGTGATTATGCGAGCTGTCAATGCTCGTACCATTAGTTTGTGTTTATAGATGTAATGATCGATCTTTATTGGTATATTATTAATCATGAAGCAATGGCATAGTGGTTTAAGCGGCCATCTCGGCGTTGAGTGCGGTGAACTGCTGTGGGTTAGCACTTTCAGAGGACAACACCTGTGTGATCGACAGATCGGGTCTGGCTGTTTTTTGTGTTCGTGAACTATCGTATTATTTGTAAAAACCGAATGTATACCTCATACCAAAATTGCTCTACTTTTAAAATTTTCTTGCTATTTCCCGCACTAGGCATGAATCCTGGGTCGCAAAAATAAACATTCAAGCAACGGTCTCAAGGTAAAGTCAGACTTGTTCCAAGTCTGACTTGTACAAAGTATCGTCTCATGTGAAATTCAAACCCAAAACACTCATAAGACTAAAGGGCGGTGTCTACGTAAACTTCTGATCGTGCAGAACAGTAGTTTATGTTTGTCCTTTCCAACAGCCGGTTTTAATATTATGTATATCTGGATAGATGCCGGATGCCGGTTTTAATATCTTGGATTTGGCTACAAAAGATATCTACTGTATACAGGGCGTAAAAAGACTCTTAACGAAAACTGAAATCCCATGTATCAATCACTACGAACATTTTTTACTTCGCCACCATACCTGGGAAATTACTGGTTTAGGAGATAATGAGGCTCAGAGTTAGTATGGCATTTTTCTAATTAGGTACAAAATCGATGCATTTACCCCGCCAATATGTTCTTTAGATGTTTCGGGGATTGCACGCGCGCTCTTAATTGCGGTTTAAAAAATGTGAAAACTTAAAAAATTATCGTTTCCCTGGTATTATTTTTGGTTAGTATTATTTGGCATGATGTTCACAACGAGTAGACTTCGGCTTGGTGATGGGTCATGTGACACCCTGTATGTATGACATAAGTTCCATACAATTTATATCTCAAGTAGTCAAAACCAGGCATAGATCGAATATTAAAACCAGCCGTATCAAGCCAAATGTAATTGAGACGGCTCATAACTTTCCTAACACAATTACTTACGACCAGAACAATGCGACAAAAATAACGTCCAGTTAAAAGGTGTTGAACTGAACTTGTTAGAAATTAATTAAGAAAAGTCGTTAAAATAAATTGTCGGAAGTCTGGTAACTGCCTTACGTCACAATGAATGTACGATTTGTACGCTTTCTTTGTTTTTAAAACGCCTACAGCTCGGAAATAGAATTGCGGAATGGTGGCCAAAATGGATGGCGTTTTCGCTTAGGTCTGCTAGTTTTAAATGTGGTGTATGTAGTGTTTAAGCATAAACACTTAACATTACAAAGGATTTTGATTGCACGGATCATAGAAAAGAACACGAAAACTTGTAACTTGTAACTGAAGCCTTAGGGGCGGCACATATCTGACCGAAGATGCGTCGAACGTATCTTCGGTCGCGTCTATTCCGTCAAATGAATCGGTACACATCTGACGGAAAATGCGTCGAGCGTATCTGCACACATTCGCTGAAAGCGTGGCTATTATGCACACATATAAGTTTGTTCGTGCAGGGCCGTACTCAGGGCAGCTCAATATTTTACTGTCATATTCTTTCACCTAATTATTTTTCGTGATCCCTGATGTTATGTAATCACTGAAGTCCTGTAGTTATTTATATTGCAATTCGAGTTTGACTATTAAAAATAAGATTTTTTATAGTAGCCAAAAAGCGTTATTTGAATATATATCCCATTTAGGTATGGAGGTTCAAAAATAAAAGACGATAATACGATTTGATTACGGTTTTTCACAAAACTTATACAAATTATATAGAAGGGGTTACAGACTACAGTTGCAGAGCAAGACACAAAATGTTTGCTATATAGGTATGTATGGAAATTGTTCCCGTGGACCTTTAGCACCTCATACCCAAAAATTGGCCCTCGATCCAAGCTAGCAAATATTACGCATAGCACATACTAACACTACATTATTCTACACATTTCGTTTCTGAAAAAATAAGTAAGCTCTGGCGGCCCTGGAATCTTACGATCTTAAAGTCACCGATCTGGGAATGACATGGATATGGTATGTCCAATACCTACGAATTCAGCGTGCACACCTACGAAATTAGCGTGCACACCAATTAGCGTGCACACCTACGAAACGTTGGGCAAATAAAATGGCTGCCATTTAGATTGTTCTCCAGAATGTAATCGATATCGATATGGAGCCGGTTAGAGGAGAATAATACATTTTTGTAATAAGTTACCTTTGTTAGTTTAAATCTTTTGCCAGATTAGTTTATTCCATAATGCAAATGTGGGCGAACATGGCAAAGCCAAAGACGACCCTTGTATGAAACATGTAACAAAATATTCTCTGAGAGCCAATATCGGTTTTTAGACATATTTATGCACAAAAATAAAATTATTATGTTCGAAAGACAACGATTTCACAGCAGATGTACCACAAACCTTGGCGAAAAATATGACGATAGTGGCACGAATGACATTTCTAATAAAATATCGTCATTTTTAATTTATTCAGTAAGCTATGGCTATATCTTTTTTCTGACAGAGATATTCCTAAGACAAAACGAGACAACACTATGTTTGGTGGCTTTATGTCGATTTCGTATATATGTGTATAAAAAAATCATGGCGAAATGTGAGTGTAATATTACACCTCTGCCTACCCCTCTGGGGATACAGCCGTGAGTCTATAAAAATATAAAATATATGTGAATAATGTAATTTTTCTATATGTACCTACTATTTGCCCTCTCCATTTATATTCCTTACTCAAAGGTCAAAATTCACGTGGTGCGTGGTGCGCGCGACGTCGACGGATAATCCGTTAGTACGCTCGACGAAGTAACGGATTATCGGTCAGGTGTGAATGGTTGAACGTTTTTCTATACATTTGTATGTATTGGCGTTACGCGACCGATAAAACGCGACGGATCTTCCGTCAGATATGTTCCGGCCCTAAATCTACTTATTTTTAACGTTACATGCCTTAACGCGCTAATCTCAGGAACTACCGGTGCGATTTGAAAAAATCTTTCAGTGATAGGTCGTTTATCGAAGAAGGCTATAGGCAATATAACATTACGCTATGAGCCACGGGAAAAGAGCAGTAGCCTTTAATAATTGGTGTAACCGCGGGCATCATCTAGTTATAGTAGAGGAGACGTAGAACATCGACCTTCACCGATCTGATAACCAGATGAGACGTAGTTTTTATGTAATACTAGCTGACCCAGCGAACTCCGTATCGCCTTTTTAAGAGTTTTTATTGAATTCCCTTTTTTCCAAGCCCCTTTTCCAATGTTACCATTGACTTAGCGCTTAATCTCTTATCATTTCAGAGTCTATAAATGATGAACAAACAAACATAGATTTTTATATAATATTGAATGCCCCATTCCTTAAAATATTGGAGACGATACCCTTTTCGACTTTAAAAAATAATCCCGTCCGCCATCTTTGATTTCCTATCCGCCATCTTTGATCACGAAATAGATGGTGTATTTGGATTCACCATCCCATAAATCATCAGAGACGATACCCCTATGGATGGACACAAGCCATTGGCGACCGAATACCGAAACAATTTGTTTTCGATAAGAAATACAAAATCCAACTGTACGAGGATCTACACGAGGGAGCGGTTGGCCACAACGAGCTTACGATCTTCACAGATGGGTCTAAGACGGATACAGGTACGGGTTCAGGAGTATTCTCCGAGGACCTTAACATCAACATCGCAGCACCGCTGGGAACCTACAACACGGTCTACCAGGCCGAATGTTTTGGCATAATCCTAGCTGCCACAGCAATCATGGCACGTGAGGTAAGGGAACGATCCATTAGGATCCTCTCAGATAGTAAGGCTGTCCTCTCAGCCCTCAAAAGCCATACTATCACCTCGGCACTCACGCTTGAATGCCACCAGAAACTAACAGAGGTAGGTAAACAAAACAAATTAACACTGCAATTCATCAAGGGCCACAGTGGCTCAAGAGGGAATGACGCAGCCGACGTACTTGCCAGAAGAGGGGCCACTTTAGAGGTGGTGGGACCCGAGCCCATTATTCCCCTCCCTTCTGGTTTTTATCGCAACCTGGTAAGGAATAGGACCAGGACCCAACACAACCAGTCCTGGATTGGTATTAAAACATGTAGGCAGGCCAAGGAGGCTCTTCCCGCAGTAGACGGTAAGATAGCCAAACAAATCCTCCGGCTGTCCAAACAACAACTGCGGACAGTCACGGCCGCCTACACAGGACACGGATTCTTTAATAAACACCTATTTACTATAGGTATCACCGACAGCCCGCTGTGCAGGGCCTGTATGGCAGCGGACGAGACGGCAGCCCACCTGCTCCTCGACTGCCCTGAGGTCGCACAGTACAGGCAGCAGTACCTGACGAGATACAGCACCCTGAGGGAGGCAGTGGGCCACATCAAGAGTCTGCTGGCCTTCCTCGAAGAGCTGGGGTGGCTCGAATGAAGACACCATTCCCACCTGCACGCAAAATACACGCCAAGACGTGGAGTTGCGGAAACAGCCCGTGCCATCAAGTATCAAGTATCAAGTACCCCTATGGATTTTTTAAATTTTTCCCATCAGCCATCTTTGATTTCCCATCCACCATCTTGAATCACGAAATAGATGTTGTATTTGGATTCCCCATCCACTTAAACATCGGAGACGATACATAAATTGATTTTAAAAAAAAAATCTCAACCGCCATCTTTGATCACGAAATAGATGGTGTTTTTGAATTCCCCATTCCTTAAAATATGGGAGACGATACCCATATAACGACTTTTAAAAAATTCCGTCCGCCATCTTTGATTAACTATCCGCCATCTTTGATCACGAAATAGATGTTGTATTTGGATTCTCCATCCCTTAAAACATCGGAGAGGATACCCATATTGATTTTTTTTTAATTTCCCATCCACCATCTTGAAACACGAAACAGATGTTGTATTTGGATTCTCCATCCCTTTTAACATCGCAGACGATACCAATACTGATTTTTTTTAATTTTCCCATCCGCCATCTTTGATTTCCCATCCGCCATCTTTGATCACGAAATAGATGTTGTGTTTAGATTCCCCACCCCTTAAAATATCGAAGGCGATACCCATATTGACTTTTTAAATTTTCTCATCCGCCATCTTTAATTTCCCGTCCGCCATCTTGGATCACTAAATAAATTTCATATTATTAATCAGCGTCCCGAAAATCTCGAAAAAGATACCCGTATAGATTGTATCCTATTCGTTTAGCCTTTTTTTGCCTTTGACCCAACCCTCCCCCTTCTCGTTTGACCATTTTATTATTTTTGTCTGGCCTCTAAAAGTTGTGGCGTAATTTTATATAGGAATAATTTTGCTATCATAAGCAATAACAACTTTTAAAATCCGACTGCTAGTTCCTGAGATTAGCCGACATTATCTTTTAGCCTTTTTAGCCTTTTGCCCGGCCCCAAAGGGTCGAAGCGTTATGTTATTCCGGAATAACTGGGCTATCGTATACAAAAATATTTTTTCAGATCTGACCGGTAGTTCCTGAGATTAGCGCGTTCAAACAAACAAACAAACTCTTCCGCTTTATTATATTAGTATAGATATGCGAACAATTTAATCAACGTGCACAATATGACATTAAGTAGGTATGACGTGACAGTACTGACAGATATGCGATAGCACATGCGCAGCAATCAATTATCAGCGCATGCGTTCTTACTTCCAAGAGGTAAATTTGTGCCGTACAAACTTCTACCCTCCCTACAATCCCTCCCAGTTTAATTTTTTCAACTTATGGTAGCCTATATCCGTCTCCATGGTCCAATATATGTATCTATATTAAAATTCAACAAAATTGGTTCAGCCGTTTTAGCGTGAAAACGGAACATAGATACACATACACATAACATAGATACATTACATACACAATTTCGAATTTATAATATTAAGTAGGGATTATCAATGGGTTCCTTCTGACATGAAGCCCGCTGGACGGCAGCACTGAGACTTCAGGTCCGGAAACCTGTCAAAACTGCCATCAAACAAAGAAGTATATCAACGCGCACGCGAATTATAACTTTATGCAGCGGTAATAAATTACAAATTGACTCTACGTTTTAGTTAGAAAACCTTTGTATGGGAAAAAGAAAAGGGCTGTTTTTAGGGTCTTTCCGACAATTATTCGATTTTTTCTCGCCGTAAAGACCATCTTTGAACTTCAACGAACATTTTAAAAAAAGAATTTGCCAAATTGGTCCAGGCGTTGTTGAGTTATGCGCTTACCAACACATTTTGCGATTCATTTTTATATTATAGATAATTTATAAACATGTATGCCTATAATAACTTGCCTATCAAATTTTAAGTGAATTGTAATCAACCGCAAATATAACTTTATCGTTTAAACAAACACTATGGAAAACAAAGTTATTTTTGGTAATGAAAAAGCGATCGTGATATTTGGTTAAGTGAAGATAAAGGGTATGTTATGTGGATACCTGAACTACGGGACCCTTACAGGACTCGCACTTAATCTAATTGTTTGATCTTTATTGCTATATTGCTTCCGTGTTCGTTTATTAATTACTAGCATCAGCCTTAACACTTAACATACCCTTTATCTTCACCTATCCAAATATCACTATCACTTTTTCATTTACCAAAAATAACTTTGTTTTCCATAGTGTTTGTATAAACGACAAAGTTATATTTGCGGTTGATTACAATTAACTTAAAATTTAAAATAGCTATGAGCACTATTTGATAGGCAAGTTATTATAGGCATATTTCTTTATAAATTATATTACATAAAAAATACGTTTCATCTGGTTATCAGATCGGTGAAGGTCGATGTTCCACGTCTCCTCTATTATAATAAGTATAAAGCTGAAGAGTCTGTTTGTTTGGTTGAACGCGATAATCTCAGGGACTACCGGTCCGATTTGAAAAAATCTTTCAGTATTAGATAGCCCATTTATCGAGGAAGGCTATAGGCTATATAACATCACGCTATGAGCCACAGGAGCAGCGCAGTAGCCTTAAATAACGGGTGTAACCGCGGGCATCATCTAGTCGAACTATAAAACAGTTAACCTTTGTCATTGTCGTAAACTTGTTTCTATTTTCTGTCCCATCGGGTTGCTGAAGTGGGACTGGCAGTCGCTCTGTGGTAAAACTAATGTTCAGCCAAATCCGGTTAGACTAGTAAGCGGACCCCAGGTTGAAACTAGGATAACGCTAGGAGGATGATGATGACGATGATTGTCGGTCCGTGTTGTTTGCCACATTGGTTACTTGCTTAAAAGTTCTCTACCGAAATGGCTTATGCCTTATTTACACATTTACTTAACATAGCTGCGATAATTTCGGTTACGTAATCGCTTACACATAAACAACCTTATTAGTATTTTGTTACCTCATCAACTTTATCCTGATAGACAATGTAATCTAATATTATGATAGTTGTTTATACTGTGGAAACGTTTGAGTGAAGTCTCTTAATCATATAGCCAGGCCTTTCCTAAATTGCGCACAATATCTTAATATATAAAATCCTTGCGTTACTGACTGACTGACAGACACGCTACAGCAAAAACTATTGGGCGCAGGAAGCTGAAATTTGGCACGTATGTTCCTTGGGGACCGTAGGGGTGCACTAAGAAGGGATTTCCCGAAATTCCCACGGGATCGGCCAAAACGGGTAAATTAAAAAAAAATGCAGGCGTAGCTGCTGGCGTCCTCTAGTCATTGTTAAGATGGTTTAGGCACATGGAGAGGATGGATGACGAAAGACTGACAAAGGAGATATATAAGGCAAGTGTGACAATGGGACAGGACGAAGGGGAAGACCTAGGCGGACTTTCTCTGACCAGATTGGAGACATCCTAAAAAAGGACAGGTCAGAAGTACCTTAAACAGAAGAGCATCCATGAGAAACTTGATGGAAGTGAATGAAGCAAGAGAGGTATGTCAGTATCGTTGCAAATGGCGTTCCGTAGTCTCTGCCTACCCCTCCGGGAAACAGGCGTGAGACTATGTATGTATGTATGTATGTATATCATTGTGAGTCAATAGGAGGAGTACTAAACTGGTCACACGGGTTGTTATGGGCTTTGTTGTCGAGGTTTCAGATTCTTCCCAAACATACTATTGGCTTTCTTAAATTTGCCTTTGTCACCTCATACGACCACGGAATGAAAAGTCTCTTGTCGTGTTCACAATAAGCACTACACATTGATGTGACATAATACATATTAAGTTAATGAAATTATTAAAAACATTATTGTTATCTGTTCAGTAAGAATCTATACATAGGTAGATAATTTTGATACGTGTACCTGGTTTTTCGATTCTTCAAAACCTATTGTACTGTTCTTTGAAAGGTTCTTTATATCGCAGAATACCGTATAAGGCAAACAGTGGACATTTTTGGCATTGACATGAAATTATTGGCTGTATTCGTCCTACTGGCCAATTCTTTACACGTGGCCTTTGTATCGCCTACCCATATGGTTACAAGCTTGCTTATTCTGTCAGCTTTATCAGTATTTTTTATAACTTTTTCGGTTAAATTTTCAACTCTATTTCGAAGTTTGTTCTATAAAATGATTTCCAAGCATAATAACTTTTTTCATAGCACCCTGGGTGACTTTCGATCTGTTGCCGTTGCGAAATAGAGTGCGCTGGTGAAATACGCGATGCAGAATCATAGAATAACATTTTTTTTATTTATTTATTTATAGTCTCACGCCTGTATCCCCGAAAGGGTATGCAGAGGTGTAAATATTACACCCACATTTCGACATGAATTTTTAGGTCCCACGTACTAGGGTGCGAGCCTATTGCCGTTACCATGAGAATAACATACAGGGTGTCACAAGATCTATCACCAAGCCGAAGTCTTCTCGTTGTGGACATCATGCCAAGTCATACTAACCAAAAAGAATACCTGGGAAATGTTTTTTTTTTAAGTTTTCACATTTTTTAAACCGCAATTAAAAGCGCGCGCGTGAAATGCTCGAAATACCTACTTATCAATGGGGTCATAGGGCATCTAAAGAACATATTGGCGGGGTAAATGCATCGCTTTTGTTAGTACCTAATTAAAAAATTCCATATTAACTTTGAGCCTCAATATCTCCTTAACCAGTAATGTCCCAGGTATGGTACCGAAGTAAAAAATGTTCTTAGTGATTGGTACAAAATGGGATTTCCGTTTTCGTTAAGGGTCTTTTAACATCCTGTATATTTTTTCTTTTTATAAGACAACTCCCACACTAGGCATAAATCCTGCATCGCGGGTCACTTTATTAACATACAATCTAAGGGCACAATGAACACACAGACACAGATGAGAGAACACTTCGCGTGATCCGTAAATCGTTGCTTCGAACAACAATTTACGGATCACGCTAAGTGTTGTCTCGTGTGGGGATCGAACCCACAACACTCGGTTTCATGTAGCCAACCGGCCGCTCAAACCAATACGTCAGCCGTTCAGTCTATTGTTATATTGATACACTTCTGCTTATCCCGTCAGGAATTTAAAGCCATAGTGATATGCACAAGTTTAGAATAAAAATGACACTAAAACCACTTGAAGTATTGTAAGTGGATATATTTAGAGGCTGCAAACATACGTACTAATCAATACCATTCATTAAGGCCTTGGGTGTCGATCGAACGTTCAATACATATAATGCCTTGTACACTGCCTTTGAAACTGACGGCCCAATGTGTATCGATTGATACGGCAGGTTAAACAATGTTGCTACCTGATGGATTGTAGATGGGTAACCGTTTTTGGTGATTTGTTTTCTTGTAGTTTTGATATTACTGCCTAATTCTAGTGATGCCAATAGAATGTTCAATACATAATGCCATGTACACTGCATTACTTGCCTTCGAAACTGGCGGCCCGTATATTGATTGATACGACAGGTTAAACAATGATGCTACCTGATGAATAGTGGATGGGTGACCGTTTTTGGTGGTTTATTTTCTTGTAGTTTTGATATTTCTGACTAATCCTGGATAAAAAGTCGTTGGAACATTCCTTGTACACTGCATTATTTGCCATCGAAACTGACGGCCCTCTGTGTATCGATTGATCGGTCAGGTTAAACAATGATGCTACCAAAAGGATTGTGGATGGGTGACCGTTTTTGGTGATTTGTTTTCTTGTAGTTTTGATATTTCTGACTAATCCTTGTTAAAATTTCGTTCGAACATTCAATACATAATGCCTTGTACACTGCATTACTTGCCTTCGAAACTGGCGGCCCGTATATTGATTAATGCGGCAGGTTAAAGAATGTTGCTACCTGATGGATTGGGGATAGGCGACCGTTTTTGGGGATTTGTTTTCTTGTAGTTTTGATATTTCTGCCTAATCCTACTAATGACGATCGAACGTCCAATAAATAATGCCTTGTAAACTGCATTACTTGCCTTTGAAACTGACGGCCCTCTGTGTATCGATTTATACGGCAGGTTAAACAATGTTGCTACCTGATGGATTGTGGATGGGTGACCTTTTTTGGTGATTTGTTTTCTTTTAGTTTTAATATTTCTACCCAATCCTAGTGATGTCAATAGAATGTTCAATACATAATGCCATGTACACTGCATTACTTGGCTTCGAAACTGATGGCCCGTATATCGATTGATGTGACAGGTTAAACTATGTTGCTGCCTGATAGATTGTAGATGGGTAACCGTTTTTGATGGTTTTCTTGTAGTTTTGATATTTCTGCCTAATTCTAGTGATTTCAACAGAATGTACAATACATAATGCTTTGTACACTGCATTACTTGCCTTCGGAACTGGCGGCCCTTATATCGATTGATGCGGCAGGTTAAACTATGTTGACCTTGATACCTGATGGATTGTAGATGGGTAACCGTTTTTGGTGATTTGTTTTCTTGTAGTTTTGATATTTCTGACTAATCCTTGTTAAAATTTCGTTCGAACATTCAATACATAATGCCTTGTACACTGCATTACTTGCCTTCGAAACTGGCGGCCCGTATATTGATTAATGCGGCAGGTTAAAGAATGTTGCTACCTGATGGATTGGGGATAGGCGACCGTTTTTGGGGATTTGTTTTCTTGTAGTTTTGATATTTCTGCCTAATCCTACTAATGACGATCGAACGTCCAATAAATAATGCCTTGTAAACCGCATTACTTGCCTTTGAAACTGACGGCCCTCTGTGTATCGATTTATACGGCAGGTTAAACAATGTTGCAACCTGATGGATTGTGGATGGGTGACCTTGTTTGGTGATTTGTTTTCTTTTAGTTTTAATATTTCTTCCCAATCCTAGTGATGTCAATAGAATTTTCAATACATAATGCCATGTACACTGCATTACTTGGCTTCGAAACTGATGGCCCGTATATCGATTGATGTGACAGGTTAAACTATGTTGCTGCCTGATAGATTGTAGATGGGTAACCGTTTTTGATGGTTTTCTTGTAGTTTTGATATTTCTGCGTAATTCTAGTGTTTTCAACAGAATTTTCAATACATAATGCTTTGTACACTGCATTACTTGCCTTCGAAACTGGCGGCCCGTATATCGATTGATGCGGCAGGTTAAACAATGTTGCTACCTGATGGATTGTGGATGGGTGACCGTTTTTGTAGATTTGTTTTCTTGTAGTTTCAATATTTCTGCCTAATTCTAGTGATGTCAATAGAATGTTCAATACATAATGCCTTGTACACTGCATTACTTGCCTTTGAAACTCACGGCCCAATGTGTATCGATTGATACGGCAGGTTAAACAATGTTGCTGCCTGATGGATTGTAGATGGGTAACTGTTTTTAGTGATTTGTTTTCTTGTAGTTTTAATATTTCTGCCTAATTCTATCGATGTTGATCGAACGTTCAATACATAATGCCATGTACACTGCATTACTTGCCTTTGAAACTGGCGGCCCGTATATCGATTGATGCGGCAGGTTAAACTTTGTTGCTACCTGATGGATTGTAGATGGGTTACCGTTTTTGGAAATTTGTGTCTTATACTTTTGATATTACTGACATATTAGGCCTAGGTATGTGAATGGTCAGTGTTCAGTGCCTTTTGAGGACCTTCAGAGTTTTGAACTTCTTGCGAATCATCTTTGTTTCTGCTTTTCTTCTTTGTTCTTCCATGGTCAAGGCTTATGACTTTTTGTATTAATGTTCACTTTTGTAGATTAAGGCCGCCCTCACATTGGGGGTCAGCGTTCCTCAAGCGTACCTCGGCGTCCGCTCGGCGTTCACTCGTGTACAAAGTGAACGCTGGGCGCACGCCAAACAGACGCCGAGCGTACGCTCGAGGAACGCTCATGACTCATGACCATGAGGGAGGCCTAAGTAGTCTCCTTGCCTTATGATTAAGTCGGCTACTTGTAAAGCTGTGCATCATCGCGCAAAAAAACGAATATTAAGTATATTTTTTAAGAACACTTATTAAAGTAACAAAGATTTTTCTACCAGGATCAAAGCAAGTGAAAATCCGTAATGTCTGTCATGGTAATCAGAAATCTCAAGTGAACTATTTATAACTAAGCGTAAATAAATGATTGATTGATTGATTGTAAAATGAAATTTGTCGTCCCATTAACGGGCAATTAGCTGATTGGTTTAAATAATTTGTTTATTGTGTTTTGTATTAAGGTATAATAAGGCAGTGTGAACTCATTGATAAGAGTAAGACTACAGGGCCCACAAAAGCTGACACTGCCGAATTTTGACATTAATCATCATCATATCAGCCGAAAGACGTCCACTGCTGGACATAGGCTTCCCCCAAGGCTCTCCACATAGACCGATCCTGAGCCACCCGCATCCATTTTCTGCCCGCGATCCCAACAAGATCGTCAGTCCACCTTGCAGGAGGCCTACCTCTGCTACGACGTCCGGTGCGTGGCCGCCACTCCAGAACCTTTCTGCTCCAACGGCCATCGGTTCTTCTGGCTATGTGCCCTGCGCACTGCCACTTGAGCCTGACTATTTCGACATTACCGTTCTGGAAATCGGTCGTTCTTAGTTCATAATATATTATGATCTAGTGTATTTTCAGCACATAATTTTATTTTAAAATGTAATCTGGTGCCAGTGTGGATTACTTTGTCAGTTTAAACACTCTACAAAAGTTTTATTAAATTTTTGTTAAGCGGACTCCACAAAAGTCTTATTGAATTGAATTTAATGTGTTTCTAAATATAATAGGTATATTAGAAATTATTATCGATATAAAAGTATTAGCTTTCTATTACAAACCTAAACTGCACAGTTTATCTTTATATATTTTAGAATAGAAAGCAATTATTGAAGTTTCTCTTTTCGCGTAATTTTCGTAGAAATGTGTACAAAGTTTTTGCTTTGTTTCAAGTATAAATTTAGATTATTTTTAAATATATAGTTAGTTTGTATAGATAATTATTTGTTTATTCACTTGGACATCAAACATGTCTTATCTCTTCAAGAAACACGCTCTGTGGAGACAATCTCTGTATTACAAGTACCTACTAATATTGAAACAGTACTAACAATACGCACTATATTAGTGCAAACCTGTTACCATCACTACATATTTTAAACATACATAGACTCACGCCCGCTTCCCCGAAGGGGTAGGCAGAGACATATTAAACGCCCACTTTTCGCCAGTGTTTTGATTCCACGTAATAGGTGGCGAGCCTATTGCCGCTTATCGGGATATTTTGTTTGCCAGAGCCTCGTCCGTTGATCGGCAGGTGCACCACTTGCAGGTGAGGTTGGCTTGGGACCCCAAGCTCTTGGTGGGAACCCTATGCACCCTATGCAGCCCTACTATTTTAAAACAATTTTATTCAATTTATTTTTCTTACTTTTCTGTATAAATCCAGTTTTTAAGAAAAGCCCAATTTCCTGCAACAAACTTAGATATACATATACCTACGCCATGTCTTGTATGAAGTTCTTACAAATTCATAAAGACGGCCCGACACCTGCGAATCCTGTGATATTGCAGCTAATTTTACACGAATATGCGGGATGTGACCTTCAAATGCTAAATATCCTGCAGTTTCTGCATTTTCGGGGTAAAACGGGCAGAAGGTCTATTTTCGTCCTCGATGTACTTACCTACATAACAACTTATTTTCTACTACTCTAATATTTGTTACACACCTGCCCTAGGTACTATTTTGCTCTTGTTATAAGAATTCTATTGTATTCTGTACAATTAATACGTGGTTCCTTTTTACTTATAAAATACGGAACCGATATTGACGAAACACAGTAAATATATATATATAGTATATATATACAGTAATATATATAGTATAGCTTATACTTACATCCGAAAAGCAGACTGGCTACCTTTTGTAGTGATAATGATAACTGACAACCACGCACACGGTCGGAATTGCGCATGAAGCTAAAATTGCGGTTAGAAATTAGAATCAACATAAAATAGAGTTCAAAAAATGAGTATTCTTTATGACGAGAAAGAAGGCTTCACAACCTCCCCTATATTTAGTAACGCTTGTTCATGTATACCTCCCCTTCTTTTTGGATTTGATTACTTCTGTCTGGGACTGATGGAATATAAGCAGTAACACTAAAAATCTCATACTTACATAAATATGGCCAAAGTCAAACCACTAAAAACACTTGCCTTAACAATCGAATTCCTAGATTGGTTTTCGTTTACCAATTTCACCTTATGCTAACCTAACAATAAAAATATGTTGCAATTGGTCGAAATTCGACCACTCAACGTCTATTAATAGTGTATCGGCTCAAACAAAGACATGTCGCATGTCCTAGATCCCACGGCGACTAATATCAAAAACTAAGTAATGCTCGGTTGTCTACTACAATACTTATGTAATGAGTTTATATGTATTGTGTATGTTGCTATATACATAATTCTTTTCTACGAGTATGTCACTGAACTCCTAAACTGCTGGATTGATTTTGATGTAATTGTTGACAAATTGTCTTAAAATCACAATGTCTTCATCTAACCATGTCAGAATTAGTCTGCGCTAAGACTGATCGTGTTGGCTGATTTAGGGTACGGAAGGGATAGGCATATTTCACTCGTTGGCCTTAATCGCTTGGTCAACTTTTTAAGAAGCAAGCAGTACAAATCTAGCTCGGTGAAATGTACCTTTGAAATATCTGCAAAACAATTTTGTATGACCTAAATATGTTCACCAGTTGTAGTAATCAACCTCCTCTTTTTTATTTGAATTGTTTAGTTTTACTTTTCCGTCTGTAACCACAAGATTAAACTGAATCCATTTATAATCCGATGTAGAAAATGAAAGGTTAACACTTACAATAGATCGATAATGACTTGACTGTTAGTTACGGCTCACCTAACTACATAATTGAACCTACATCCGGTTGTTAAATTGAGGTTTTTTACTCAAATAATCTCTATTATATTTGTGCTATATAACCTTTTAACTTTTAGTAAATACATACATAGACTCCGTTTGCAACGATCCTGACATAACTCTCTTGCTTCATACCAAACCGGGTCCTGCTTCGCAGTAAGCAGCCTTCAAGAAGCTAACGATTTCCACGACTATTCTAGGGAAAGTCATGGAAATTAAAATTATTATTCCTCTGAACAGGCCAGATAAATTCAAAATTGGAACGGAATGTGTACAAGTTGTCTGCAAAATTATTTTAACAAGAACTTACCAGACCGTATTGAAACTGGCCATAAGTGTTGTCTTTAAAATACAATCTCTTATTTATAAATATTCTGTTTTTAATGAATGCGGTCGTACTTACATAGGTACTTTTTTTTTGGGACTAGTCCCACCCTCATTCCCACTACTGTGTCACCTGTGTAGCCAGGTTCAGCAACAGTGACCATTGATGACAACGAGTTTTGACACTCGTGAAGTCCCGGGGAAAGTTAAACTGTCTTGGAACCCGCAACGAACTTAATCAGAAGTAGGTATTTTGGAGGAGTTTGAAAATAAACAATCCACTTCCCTCCTTAACAAAGCGGGAGACAAGCAACGAAGATATAATGAATTGATGAGAAAAGATAAGCACCACGGACATGAGCATTCTATATCTGTTTATCCCTCTTATAAAAGTGAGAGTTCATGTATCCACATACATACGAACATAACTTACAATTTAAAGTACACATGCACATTAAAAACAAATTTCTTCGTACGAGAAACCTCTTTAAATAATTTTAATCGCATCATTTGTTTACAAAAACACTTGGCAATCGTGGCCATTTTGTAACAAACTCGAAGTGAATATGTTGAGTGCAGTTCGTGAAGCAATTAAATGTATTTACAATATTATATTGATTAACGAGTTACCGAGAAACTCATTGTTATTAAACTTATTAATTTATCGGGTTTTTGTTTACGAAGAATATTAATTGTTGATTCCATGTTTTAGTTTTTTCTTTCTTGCCTTTACTTGTACCATGTAAACTTGTAGAGGATTTTCTACAAAGCTGTAGGTTCGGGATAGCATGTATGTAAACTTATATATTTCTTACTATCTGCAGATACAGGTATAAAATTCATGCGGTACTGGTTGACTGACATACAAGCTACAGCCAAAACTATTAGGCACAAGAAGCTTAAATTTGGCATGCGTGTTCCTTGGAGACCGTTGGGGTGTAGATACCTACTACGAAAATTTCCAGAAATTCCCACGGGATCGGGCAACACAATTAAATTAAAAAATGGGGCAAGTGCGAGTCGGACTCGCGCACGAAGGGTTCCGTACCATGATCTAGAAAAGAAAATCACCGTTGTATGTATACTTAAATACTTTTTAAGTTTCTACCTGTTTATTAAGATCGAGTAACAAATTGCTAAAAAATTACGTTTGTTGTATGGCAGCCTCCCGTTATTACTTACTTTTTTTTATTTCATTATTTATTTTGAAAAGTAATATAAGTAGATAAGTACAACTACATATTCTGTGAAAATTTAAAGCGTCTACCTGTTACAGTTAGTAATTTTGAGCAAAAAATACGAAAAATCAACACTTTTTTGTATGTGACCCCCCTTAATATTTACATTTTTTTATTTTTAGTATTTGTTGTTATAGCGGCAACCGAAATACATAATTTGTGAAAATTTCAGCTTTCTAGCTATCACGGTTTATGAGATACAGCCTGGTGAAAGACAGACAGACAGACAGCGGAGGCTTAGTAATAGGGTCCCGTTTTTTACCTTTTAGGTACGGAACCCTAAAAACGTGCGGGCCTAACCGTAGCTGCGGTCGTTCTCTAGTAGGTACTTGATAAAAAAGTAAAAGTTTGTGAGGTTAGATGGAAGTTTGTTGCTCTTTTACGCAAAAGCTACTAAACAGATTTTGATGAAACTATGCTAACAGATTTTAATGAAACTTGCAGTAACTTTTTTTTATTATTTTTATAGAATCACGCCTGTATCCCCGAAGTGGTAGGCAGAGGTGTAATATGACACCCACACTTCACCATGAATTATTAGGTCCTACGTAATAGAGCGAGCCTATTGCCGTTAGCGGGCACATTACCAGACTCCGTGCTGCTACTGAGAATTTGGAAAAACCCAGTAACACTTTTGTCCGACACGGGAATCGAACCCGGGACCTCCGATCAGCAGTCGCATACGCTATCCACTGGACCACGGAGGCAGTCTTGTAGTAACATAGCTTATATTATCAGAATAGCACATGGGGTTGATATTATATGACCACACTTTATCGTTACACGTTGTATCCACCCTGATCGATACACTAATCCAACATTGATATCCCGAGTGGGAGGCCCTTCCTTCCTATACCGGCACTAACCACATTCTACCACAACCGTCTAAGAACAATGCATTGGTAACCTTACAAGGTCACGATGTCTACACTACGTTTCTATATTCATAACTAGCCGATGCTACGGTTTCACTTGCTTTTAACTAGATACATGGTCTTGCCAGGGATCTGGGGAAGTGGGGACTCAAGCGCTTACCAAAAGCATAAAAAAATATTTTTCCAAATATTTTTAAATGCATAGGGTTCCCACCAAGAACTTAGGGTCCCAAGCCAACCTCACCTGCAAGTGGTGCACCTGCCGATCAACGGACGAGGCTCTGGCAAACAAAATATCCCGATAAGCGGCAATAGGCTCGCCACCTATTACGTGGGATCAAAACACTGGCGAAAAGTGGGCGTTTAATATGCTTCTGCCTACCCCTTCGGGGAAACAGGCGTGAGTCTATGTATGTATGTATGTTTTAAATGTTTTCGTAGTATTTTCTTTCACCAGATTCAACCCAAACCATAAGAATACTCTCTTCCCTTCTCCAAACATAACCCTGGACCTGCCAATAAGCCTCGCATTAATTGGTATAGCATCATGTCTGTGGGTTTAGCCCTCATGGGACAAATTTTAAAACTTACATAGCCAACGTCTTCTCCCTACAAACTGATAAGGTACCTAGTGTACCTACTAATGCTGCTCATATCTTTCGTCTTTTGGTGTTTTTTTTTAAATTATACATATAGTTATTTCTTCCTCGTGTATATGTAGTTATTTCTGTCTCATATAACACCGTACAATAAACATTTCGCTGACATTAAAGTAAAATGTTGTCTATAATAAGTTAATAACAGATATTTCGACACAGATTATTTGATTTGGGTTGGGTTTCGAAACGAGTCGCCTGAATTTGAGGGTATTGGTGGTGTAGGGGGCTTAAGGGAGTTAGTTTTAATCCCCTTAAAGTAAATTTGGCTGCCGGAGTTGCGTCTAAATATTTTTAAACAATTTCCAAAAATTCTTAAATACTTCGGCAATTATGCAAAACGGAACGTAGTTTTTATACTTTAGTACAGTTTTACAATTAATGTCATTTTTAGGTTTTATTTGAAAAACGTGAAATGAAACGCAAACCCGCCATCTTGGAATGATAATATTGACAGCTAATGTCAAATTTGTGCGTCATTGCTTTCGAGTGCCTAGGGTTAGGTGCGACTGTAATAGGTAACTAAATAGGTTATGTTAGGTTCTCTTTTGACCCTCCGAACATAGGAGCCCTGCGAAGCAGGGCTCCGTCAACCTTAGTTTATTAAACTAGTGTGAAGAATGTGGAAGTTGGCAGTGCCATACACACTGATGTTTGGAGATATTTCTTTTTCTGAGGAAACCAAGTATTTCCGGCAAGTGAAAATGATGAGGGGGGTTTTGAGACCTCCCCTCCTCCCCACCAATCACTCACAACCCCTAAAAACGGCGACGTATTTCGTTATTACCTTACCCTTGATTTTCTTTTGTGATTTTGGTAATGTCTCAGAACCAAAATTGACAAGAACCCCTAAGATTTCCCCAATACCTACTAGGTATAACTTTGTACGGCACATATGTACCTATCAAATGCACCCTAATATGCCTTATACTAACAGGCGCTGGTAGTTATAAAGTCTAATTCTTACCTAGTTCTTTCTACCAAAACGTGTTATCAGCAATGATAGTGCATTACTAACGAGCTGACATCATTACCAAGACTATCAATTGTTTTCACAGTGCCTAACTAGCGTTCTTTACGACTAAAATTATTTCTGTACTCCAGCACAAAACACGACTCGACTGTAAACCACAAAAATGCACTTAATATGTTACATGATATAGTTTGAAATCGATTAACAAGCGTACACAGTGTATTGATAAATTAAAGTGTACAGCCATTTGAAAGTGAACTTTATATCTTTTCAGTAAAGTTGAATTTCCTTTGATATGTTGTTGGACAAATTGTTAATTTAATTATTCATAGCTAGGCATCCGCTCCGACAGTTCCCGTTGTTTGCAGTACTAATATCGGTTAGAGTTGCCACGTGTGAAAATCGATAGACTAAAGCTTGTTTGTTCGTCCTTTGTGTAGATTTTATACTAAATTGGTGTGCTTTGTTTGATGGAGATTGGTATTCTCGTTGGATAGATTAGTTTTGCTATGTGCAGGTACGATCGTAAGTTACTATAGGGGACAATATATTGCCGACTTCCTCTTACAGACCATCCTGCTTGAAATTCATAGTAAGTGTACTAACCTACTTATTTATGAAAAATAAGTTATAAAAATTTAAACAAAGAAGATTACTTCATATTATTTGTAACGGCATAATTTCATCCTCGTCCATATTAGTTTACTCATAAAACTATATGAAATAATATAAACAATAGGAACGTAGATATCTTGGCTATAACTAATTAATTATTATAAGATAAAAAAAAAATTACTAATAAAATACATTTGTTCAAAGATATGAAATATAATTATTTTCAAATATGTACTTATTATATAAGATATTTTATTCAAACTATACCTACTGCTTACCTATTAAAATAATAGTAGTACGGTTTGAAAAAAAATTCTTATCACCACTCTTAGGTATTAAACTAACACGAGTATACATTATGTCATCAAAATATAAAATGTAGCAACTTTCCTTCCGCGAACCGAGTTTAGCTTTATCAACAGGAAACGGCACATAGTGAGACGATTATTGACCCCGGCACATGACAAATAATATAACAAAAATACTTAAAATAGTTCTATACAAATGTTGCCGTGTGGTTGACGGCATAGAATACAAGTGTCACCACCCCCTATCTTCTCGTGGGTGTCGTAAGAGGCGACTAAGGGATAACACGATGCAAATACCATTTTTGCGTAGAGACGGAAAACTCGACATCAAACCCTATACGACTGCCTCGTGGTCTCGCGACATAAATGTGCGCGTGGGATCGGGAGGTCCCGGGTTCGATTCCTGGGTCGGGCAGTGTTATTGGGTTTTTCTGTCACGAAATTCTCAGTAGCAGCACGGAGTGTCGGAGTCTGGAAATGTGCCCGGTTCAGCAATAGGCTCGCCCCTTATTACGTGGGACTAAAGTATATCTGGCGAAAAGTGGGTGTAGAAATACACCTCTGCCTACCCCTTCGGGGATAAAAGGCGTGACGATATGTATGTATGTATGTATGTACAAATGTATTCTATACGTTAGCTGCTTCATCATCATCATCATCATCATCATCAAATACTGTCCCACTGCTGGGCACGGGCCTCTTCTCGCTATGAGAAGGGTAAGGCCATAGTCCACCACATTAGCTGCTTATTTAAAATAAAATGGCTGTGACACATGGACAGATAGACAGACAGAAATGGCGAATCTATAAGGGTTCTGATTTTTGCGATTTTTAGCTACGGATCCCTAAAAATAGAGGTCAATTACCTTGCACATGCCACGACGTTTAGGTGTGGTAACATAGTAAGACGATTCTCTATACATTTCGCACAAGTCGATGAGTGTGCTTTTTTTTTCAACTAATGAGCGTTATTAGCAGTATTGTATGTATTTATTATCTTGGTTTTCTTTCGCCTGCCCTTCACTTGACAGAATCCTTACTATGCTCGTGATAACTGCATCGATTCATCAAAATCTCTTCAGTAACTTTGCGTGCAAGATCAACTAACATCCATCTAACATTTCGCGTTTATAATATTAGTAGGATAGGAAGCCCTATAAGCCGACATTTTGTTTGGTTATTGTTCATTTTTTGTAACCGCACCGAGTTTGTCGGTTTTTGATAACAGTCGGCTAATTGCTGATAGGTTCGTGCTCGGAAATAATGGCGGCTTGTGCTGTATTGAATTAGTTGCTAGCCGGAAATGTATAGTGAAATTATTCAATTATTGTAATGGTTTATGGTTGTAGTAAGTTTTTGTTATTTAACGCTCGGGCTACACTACCGGGATATGCCAATAATTATTGCCATAATTTCAACAACGCCTAGGTGTAACCGCGATTTATGGCCATAATTTTACTATGCCAATCAATATGGCATATGCCGGTAGGCAATAGCTCCGGCAGCGGTCTTTTTCGCACATCAAAGAAGATTACCGCGGTAATTATTGCGTTTGTGGCCACACTACCGTTTGTTCAGTGTGCAACACGAGTTCGACGACGACGCACGTATCTACACTATCAACCGATATGGAGTGGTCAAATGAAAAAGCGCTCGAATTTTTGGAGTCATTGCAATTCGAACCGTCTCTCTGGGATACCCGACAGAAAGCTAAAAATTTAAAAGATTCATGTTAAAATAATTGGCACTCATAAAATACCAAACAGCTGCAGCTTCATCCGCCATCTTGAAAAATGATATTTTTACCGCCTAGTTTATTGGCATATCTCGGTAAACTCTAGTGTAACCACACGACTTCACGCAGTAATTTATCGGTAATTTATTGCCATAATTATGGCGGTAACAGCCCGGTAGACGGTAAGGTAGTGTGGCCCGAGCATAACGGAGGCAATATAACCCACAATTTAAAGACCTTTGAAATTATTGTAACATTGAATAATGTCTTTGTAACGCAAGAATGGTAGGTTTTGCTAGAATAGTAGCAACTATTACCTACATTGGGTAAGGTTTTATATTTTAGCCTGGGCTAAGTCTGTTGTTTTGTTTAAGAAAATCTCTCAGCAGAATCTTGACCGTGCTTGGAATCCGAAAAGTAATCCAATAAAAAATCGAAGATGGCCACTACTCATGCTAATGAAAACAACTTGGTAACGCAGACGGCGTTACCAAGTTGTCTTCCATCCAAGTGCCTGATTCTGCCAGTACAAGCACATCAGGTGTTTTTAATGCCACGTACCACTTTCAGCACACTGTACCTTATGCGGACAGCATATTATTATATGCATACCTAATTAACTAATTACAAAAAAAACTGCCTCCGTGGTCCAGTGGATAGCGTATGTGACTGCTGATCGGAGGTCCCGGGTTCGATTCCCGGGTCGGGCAAAAGTGTTACTGGGTTTTTCCGAACTCTCAGTAGCAACACGGAGTTTGGTGATGTGCCCGGTAACGGCAATAGGCTCGGCCCCTTATTACGTGAGACCTAAAAATTCATGGCGAAATGTGGGTATAATATTACACCTCCGCCTACCCCTTCGGGGATACAGGCGTGAGTCTATAAATAAAATAAAAAATTACTAAAACAAAATTGATGAATCTGTGTGAATATTTTTGTAACGATAAAGACAAAAATCGTCAAGTTTGCAAGAATCACAAGGCCTCATACAATAACTACCGTAAAAACCATTCAATTTCCTATTATATTTATTTAAATTTTATGTGCGAACAACACTTACACGAATATTATTACTCGTTAGAACAATAATCTGTTGATACAGCAACACTGGTCTCGTGTTTGCATAATTTATAGATTATAATAGAGTGACCTTCTTGTTGCAAACTTTAAAGATGGCCGATGACCTTGGCCTTGGCGGGCGTTTTGACAAGCGTGACCTTGGATTATGGCAGTGTACGAGATTTGAAGGAGCGCATTACAAAATATTGCCTATGTGTGCTTATTAGCGAGTTGTATAGATGCTGTTTAATTATCTGGTCGTTTTGTAGTGTACGTTACAGTTAGATGCAGAAATCAGCAAAACTACCATGTAACTAGATTTTTTTAATTCTTGACAAGGGCCGTGTAGTTAAAATTTTTAAATGCTACTTGCTTCATTACGTTTGTCTGCAAAAACGTCATATTAAAATACTCGAACAACTTGACACCAAACCCTATACCAACCCACCCGTCTGGTCAGCCGGTCAGCGTGGTATAGCTAAAGATAGAAGCCGGAATTCGTCTATTGACTCAAAGTCTTAAAGTCTCTGTTTGTTTTTCGTTTCAAGTCGTAACGGAGCGATGTTATGGTATCATTTTGGAGATTGTAAGGAGGGTAGGGAGTGACACAGGGTACTTTTTATCACAACAAGACGTGTCGAGCTCACCGGTTTCTTCACGGGTGCAAACGAAGACTAATGATTTCGGAGATTGTAAGGAGGATAGAGAGTGACACACGGTACTTTTTATCACAATAAGACGTGTCGCGCTCACCGGTTTTTTCACAGCCGCAGACGATGTCTAGTTACTTTATAAAATACTGCATCGTATTGTAAATATTATTATAATAAAGATATTAATGTGATGTGTTGAATATCTAGTTCAGCACACGCCATCGCGTCGCGACGCCTTATTCATAATTCAGCATCCCTGTTAACTTGAAAACTGGTCATGCGATTCCAAATGACATAATATGTCAGTCGACTAGATTATATTTTATGGAAAGAAAATCTTAAGTGTTTCAAAGAAGATTAAAAAATGGTTGTAATCTTTTGGCAGTTTCAATCGCGTAATCTTAATATATAAAATCCTTGCGTTACTGACTGACTGACAGACACGCTACAGCCGAAACTATTGGGCGCAGGAAGCTGAAATTTGGCGTGTATGTTCCTTGGGGACCGTAGGGGTGCACTATGAAGGGATTTCCCGAAATTCCCACGCGATCGGCCAAAACGGGTGAATTTTAAAAAAATGCAGGCGTAGCTGCTGGTGTCCTCTAGTTATTAGTTACTAATTATAAAAAGGGATAACTACACTTTATTCGGCATTTAGGACGTGTCCTTTAAGACCTCTGAAAATCGGGACGTCCCGCCCAAATCGGGACACTTCTTGCAAAGTTATTTTGCCCGAAGATAGTGACTGCCTACAACTCCGAAGATAACCAAACATGATCATACAAACGTCATAATCTTTATTTTTATCAACCTCCTTCCAAGTGAAACCATATTTTCTGCTTGAATTACCTCACAATGCATTGCTTACCGTTCTTACGGTAACTTAGCTGTTACTGTTAAGGTTACAGAGAAGTGGGGGGCGGGAGGGGGCTAACCTTGAGTTTAGAAACAATTTGATAGCCAACCTGTTTGCTGACTAGATTTGTGTGTGTTTGCGTTTATTAGTAATTGCTGGTACGCGATTGAGCGATTTTGGTGCGAGGTTAGGCGTGTTTGTGATGAGCGAATTGTAGGGCTTTACTTGTTTCGCAATGAATGGTCGTTCTACAGCTACCATCACAAACCATTCTTCATGTCCCTACAATATAAAATTGCTAACAAAAAGGTGACAAAATCTAACTTATCTCACCCGCTGGACACGGGACTCTTCTCACTGAAGAAGGGTCAGGCCATAGTCTATCACGTGATGTAGTGTAGGTCGGTGGACCTCACATTAACATTTTGAAAAGCTCTCAGACATGCAGGTTTCCTTACAATGATTTCCTTCATTTAGCAAGCGATAATTAATTACTAAATGTATACCCACTTAACTTTTAAAAGTTAGCGTAGCCTGATTCGACGCAGTGTCAGGCGGCCAGGCAACCGCTTAAACCACTACCACGGTAAACAGTACCGTGCCACTACGCCTCTATCAATTTCTGTGACGCGAACCATGTAGTCAAGCTCGGTGTTTCGATAGTCATTTTTATTCTGGTATTGCAATAAAGCTGCTATTTCCTGCCACTTAGTTCCTAAATCGTATGCCTTAAATACTCAAATTGTATAAATTATTTTGTCTGATTTTATTAATTTGAAGAAAATGTGTTCATTTCCGTATGGTTTAAACGGTACGGCCTTGCAAGTAGCACGAAAGTGTTATTGTGAACTTTTGCAATAACTGATTTATTTCGAGCGCTATAGATTATTATTATTGTAACTTCTTAAATAAATTGTACATTTTTACACCCTCCGGCTACAGTCGCCGCGAACATAAATTAGAAAATCTTCCAGAAAATTCTTTAAATTAAAATGTTATTTAAAAGTGCCTTTTCTCATTTCAATTTGCTGGATGCCTTAATGCAAGCGTGTTAGTACTACTACTAGTACTAACAAAGCTTAAACTGCTTAAAATAACTAGAATTACTCTGCAGTAATTCTAGTTATTTTAAGCAGTTTAAGCCATCATCGCGCGTAAGTAATACTCAATTTTTCTATCTTACGTCTTATTATCGAGCAACTCGTACTATAATATTGAGAGGAAGACACAATGTTTTGGCCGGCTCTCGTTGTATGTATTAAAACAACCCCCTATTGTCTCTGAGCTTTATGGCGCTTTCAGAACATGTATGGAAAAATGATCTCCTCGACTAATGATTCGAATGCGATCCATTGGTGTTCAAACTCGAACTAGGCTTCCAGGGATACGTAGAGTAAGATAGGTATCTTAAATTAGTTATTTAACGCGATTAATATCCCTCAATTTAATAACATACTTGAATATAGTACCTATACAAATCGCGAAAGTAAAATCGATGAACAAACTCATGATACCATCCATACAGATTCAACAGTTTTCACTTATACATTTTGGGTCACATTCTCAACCCAAATGCTTGTAAATTCTTCTAAGTCGTAACTTGGAAAGCTTTGAGCGTCAGTTCTCGGTGCGCGCGAGATTTCACTTTCGTAGGCCGTTGCCCCTTTCGGCGAGCCTCGGCACACTTCGTCAATAGGTCAAGGTCGCGGGACGGGGCTTTATATCATCTGTTGACCTTCGGAGTATGCCGTACGACATTACACTGTGATTTTTGGCAATGTTTATGGTATGTGCCTTTATGTTTTTAAAGTTGGTAATGCGCGGTGATGCTTCCATGACCTCGAGCAAATATTCTTATGCTATTTATGTACTGCTTAAAAATTGCTTGTGCTATATAAAATAAATATTAAATTTATTTTATAAAACACATTTTGTTTTATGATGCAAACGATCTGGGATGTTATTGTTATCTGCTCCACGGTAATATCAATGACGTCACGATCAGTCTTAAAACACACAACCGTCTTAAAATGTAGGAATACTAAGCGTAGTTCAGCAGTGTGGTACTTTTACTAATATCTAGGCACTTGTAAATTCTAAAATAGTAGAAAAAATAAACAAATATTTACATAGAACCTAATAGAGATCTAGGGGTCTAATTGTCATATGGAATTTATTCAAATACTAGCCGTTTCCCGCGGTTTCACCCTCGCCTCAGGGAACTACTTCACGTACCCGAAAAACCCAAATATCTTACGGATCCCTATTTTTTCTAAAATAAAATATAGCCTATGTTACTCGCAGATAATGTAGCTTTCTAATGGTGAAAGATTTTTAAAAATCGGTCCAGTAGTTTTTGAGTTTATCCATTACAAACAAACAAAAATACAAAGTTTTCCTCTTTATAATATTAGTGTAGACATAATTTAACAATATTAAACATTCCTACAATTATAAATGAACATAAATAAGTATAATTCTCTCAACTATTTCGTTTCATTATTGTTTGAATGATGACGTGATCTTCCATACACAAGTTTATGGACGATTTTAATTTATTTTAGAACGATATTATGTGTATGTTATGTTCTGCACTGCGGATAGATAATATAGTGAAGGTGTAATTAACACACATGATATGTAGTTTATAGGGTTGCCACGTTAACTAAGAAATACATATTATGTATACAGAAAGTAATAGAAAACTATGCTCATAATGTAAGAGGTTAATAAACCTCTTAGGTACATTATGAGTGTAAAACCAGTGGAAAGCGTATGCGAATGCGACTGCTGATCGGAGGTCCCTCGTTCGATTCCCGGGTCGGGCAAAAGTGTTACTGGGTTTTTCCGAATTCTCAGTAGCAGCACGGAGTCTGTTGATGTGCCCGGCAATAGGCTCACCCCCTATTAAGGGGGACCTAAATATTCATGGCGAAATGTGGGTGTAATATTACGCCTCTGCCTACCCCTTCGGGGATACAGGCGTGAGTATATAAATAAATAAACATAATAAACCTCTTCGATCTCGGACTTTTACTAGAAAAGCTCTAGTCAAAGTATTCAAATTTACTTAGAAATTGCCAGCATCCCCATTCCCTCTTTCCTTCGCCCTCATCCCGCTTCTGCTCTTATTTCTTTTCCCATCCTAAAGGGCGGCTACGCACTTGTGACTGGAGCTACAGGTGTCCATAGGTGGCGGTAATCACTTCAATCAAGCGAGCCGTCTGTTCGATTGCTTCCTATCACTAGAGGATGCCCGCGGTTACACCCGCGTTATTTAAGGTTACTGCTCCGCTCCTGTCGCTTATAACGCGATGTTAAAATTATTGCCTATAGCCTTTCTCGATAAATGGGCTATCTAACACTGAAAGAATTTTCGAAATCGGTCCAGTAGTTCCTGAGATTAGCGCGTTCAACCAAACAAACAAACTCTAAACTTTATATATTAGTGTAAGATTTAAAAAAATCTCATACATTTTCACGCATTTTTATTTATTCCGCTAGTCAACAACTCTTGACAACTGAATAAAATTTCAGTCATATTTATCGTAGATGGACATTTTAAACATAACTTTTTTAGTAGTTGTTTATTGTGTAATTGTATTTAATTTCAATAATTGTTCATTTATATTTTGTTATTTAAGGCCCACTTTAGTAATGAATTTATCCTTATTAGAAAGAGAAACCATTATTCGTGCATCTGTGTAAACTAAACTCAGTTATGAAGTAATGGTCTCACCAGGTACACGTGTTCGCGTGACCATTATAATAAATTCTGATAAGTACCTTTCCAACACAATTCAATACAACTTGATAAAACGTTGTTAATATATGAACTATTTATAACTGCTGTAATATGCCTGTTTATAGTCAAAGTAAAAGTTTTGAAGGTAATTTCCTTACTTGGAAAAAAATATTAATGCACAGTAGGTACAAACAATGTGCCCGGTAGATGGCAATAAGCTCGCCCCCTATTACATTGGGACCGAAACATAACTGGTGAAAAGTGGGTGAAATACACCTCTGCCTACCCTTTCGGGGATAAAAGGCGTGAAGTTATGTTAGGTACAAACATTAAATCAGCGGACACAAATAAATCCTAGTATTGGAAAAACATTTTGTGAACGACACAAAGTATGAGAATCGAATCGAACCCATCGCACTCAATGCAGTTGTTAGACGGCGAGCCAACCGCTTGAACCATTACGCTTTAACTCAAAGTCAAAATCCTTTATTCATTTAAATCACAAAGTGACACTTATGAACGTCAAATTTAAAAAATAATTACTTAAAGCTTCTACATTTACATTTACTGCCGCGTTCGCAAACTTTTAAGTACAGTCAACATTCACGCAACTTTGTGGCGGCGCGCGGCGTCGCGCGTCGGAGGACAACCAGGATTCAGTCGCAATTTGGCTCCTCGAAAGCTCAATGTAACAACTGGAACTTGGATACAATTAAGATAAGAATATCAAGATGGTTCTTGAACGATTGGCGTTGCTATGCAGCTAGGTTTATGTCATCTATTACTTATTATAAAATTAAGGCGCTGACAACCGAGCGCTGCTGTCACTGTCGGATTGTATACATAAGAAAGAGAAGCACGACGACGACGGGACGTTCAAATCTTTTTACAAACCATAAAAAACAACCAAGTTCTGTATTTAAATATGGTACATTTTTGTTATAAATTTTACCAACGTTCGTTGAAAAGTAATACAGATATTTTTGTTGGAAGATAATTTTAAGAGGTTAGTTTACTGTTTTTTTGTATCGAGAAAACTTTTCAAAAACGTGTTTTTAATACAACAGGGTTTTCAGAAATATGTTCAAGATTAACATATATTTTTTCCGCCGTCACAAACTTTATAGATTTAGCAAAAAAATTGTTTGAGACAAGCCTTTTTTTTGCCATTGGGCTGTTGTCAGCGTCTTAAGTCCCTTTTTCGTCCAGTCTATCTCTGTGAAGACGGTAAACTGAAAAATGCTGGCGATGTCTATTGTCAAATAAAAAAGAAAATGCAAGACATGCAAATGCATAAGTTCGAACGATATCCTCGTGACGTTGGCGGACAAAATAGATGGGCCGTTTATAAAACTCTGGGCCATTAGACATGTGCACCCAGATATCAATGTGCCTAATTAGGTTAAGTGTCTGATTTTAAAACTGAACATACTAACAATAGGCTAAGGAACTACTAACATTATGGATCTTTGGTCTGAAATAAATTAATATTATTATATCATTATTATTATTATAAAGTCGCAAATAAATATGTACCGTACCTACTGTCGCTGATCGCGCAAATTAATTGGCTGTCTCAATGTCAGATTTAATCTAGATAGTTTACTTCAAAGTAAAAATAGTTGTAAAAAAATTTAAAACGTGATAACATGCAGCAAAACCAACCGGTTCCCAACGCATGTAATATGCAGTTTACCACAGAGCGTTGCATATTTCGCTAAATTGACAATTTCCCTGTATCATTCATCGTCAATTGAATTTCATTAAATCATTTGTGAGCCTTCCTTCGGTTAGTTATCGTTAAGTGCAACGCAATCACATGACAACAGAGAAGTTCAACAGCTGATATATATAATGCATAGAGTAACGGCTTTATTCGCTGAATAGTACCAATAGGCTAGTTGGCGAAAAAAAATTTATAAGTCCGTCCTTTAGATTATTCAAAAATAAGCGATACGTATTTTTTTATTTGTAAATTAAACCAAAAATTACCAAGATATAGCTCATTAAAGTTACGTATAACGTCACACCGTGCTGCATTTTTTCGCACTAGATGACGTCACACGTAACTTTAATGGGCTATATCTTTGTTATTTTTTATTTAATCGAAAAAAGAAAAAATACGTGTCCAATATTTTTTTATAATCTAAAATACGGACTAAATAAAATGTAATTATTTTGACCCTGGAAACTACCCTATTCAGTGGGGAGGATTAGATAACTCAGAGGGTGTTAAACTTCACTGAAGGTTGCTCAATGTGTAAATCTCCCTCACAGGGATTGGCCGTTTAGCAGGCTCTTTGTCGGACTGCGTGTTTCTTTTAACAATTAAGTGTTTATCTTAAGTGGCAAAACATTACTTCCTCTTGGCTTTGCCGTTGTCGGGTAAAAATGGAGAGAAGCAACCCTTTCAAGACACGATGAATGGACATAATATGTACCGAAAAAACGTAAGGAATATAAAGGGGGTATTCCTAAAAGCGCAACTATTTTCGAGCGCAACTAAATATCAAGGTGCAATAGTGCTGTTAATAACAAACGTAAAATATCGATAGTTGATAAAACAAGCCATTTTAGCATATTTTATGACATTTGATGGATATAAAAATTGCAGCGGGGAGCAGGAGTGACCACAGGGCAGAGCTGTTGCTGTGCGCCTGAGCTATTTACCTATACCATGCAGTGCCTTATTTTTTATTCATTACCCTAAAACCAGGTTGTTTATTAGGCTACTAACTTCTTTTCAATAAAGCTGTAACTTTAAACTGCTTGAAATGAGATTACTTTTACAAACGTCCACGCTTTTGGAGTTTTACAGTAAAACCTTTAAAATTATGCAAAGTTTAATTCACGCACCTAAGGGTAAGCTAGGAAGGTAAAGCCACTTCCAAAACGGTATAATTTTAATACATATTTAATAAATTTAATAAACCCATTTTAAGATGAGAGCCTCCTTCCAAAAATCAAAAGTCAGTTCAGTGGGGCGCCTCTCAGGTAATTATCAAGCCCAGTAGCGGCTTTAGGGGGGGGGCGAACTGGGGCGGTCGCCCGGGGCGCCAGGATCCAGGGGCGCCGCAGGCGTCCGGGCCTAATCAAGTGCGGGGTTAAAGGGTACACTAAATGTTTCCGTTTATAAGATTTTTAAAGATGCCTAAAGGGTTGTAGTAAAATGCTATGAAATCGTAGACATACTCTGAATTGCGGGGTATGGTAAAGTGAGTGAAAAGATCGCAATGCGCGCTAGGTTGATCATCGGAAATAAAAGAATTAAGTAAAGAATTTATCTCCCTGACAAACAGGTATCTTTTTAATTAAATCTAAAGTTATAGACGTTTTTTTATGTAGATAAAATGTTTTAACTGATTATGTTATACTATTGGTCGGAAAGGCATAGAATAACAACACCATATTCCCTTCCGTTGGAGAATGTATGAGACGACTAACGAATTATCAGCGGAAAAGGTGCAGCAGCGTTCCTTTGTGCAGGTAACGATTTTACTGTGGTTGCCAACCTGCATAATATCCAAAGTGGTGATTATGGACAAAGCCTACCATGCCTAGTCCAAAGCCATATTATGCCTGCTCACTTGGTTCTGCTCACTTGGCTCGCTTGGTCATGGTAGAGTAAGGGATGCTAAGAATACCCGGGTTATAGATAGCTGCCAACATCGATTGAACCTAGGTACAGACAAGGAACTCAGTTGACGGCTGGAAAAGAGTGGAAAGTCACGATAACCCTTGTATCGGGCGGGCTTCCTATTTTACTTCAGGCATGTAACCTAACGACCCTATGGTGACTGGTGACGTGGTTATCTCGACGAAAATCAAATGTCTGTGACAACGGGACTGAGATCTGCAACGTCCGGACCCAGGTAGAGTACCTTGCACTGAATTAGGGTTATCGCACTTATCGCGTGGAGAATCATGTTTGTGACCGCATAAAGCGCATAATTATGGGAACATAAGAAACAATAGGAGGCAAATGAGTTCAAGCAGGAGACGATCTGCATGAACATGAGCTTGGACGATGGATGTAGATCTGAAAGCGCCCCGACAGTGACACAAATAAGGAGATTTATGTACGAAAGTAACACCCTTCAGTAACACTAGATGAAATAACGCGGGTGTAACCGCGTTATTTAGGGCTATGAGTAGCATCACGCGGATGTTATATAGCCGTATAACGTGATGATATACACAAAAGTAATTATTCCATTCACACCATTGCAGTTACTCCTGAGATTAGCACGTTCAACCATGTGACGGATAGATACCTAGATGAGGACTTAAGCGCATAGTCGGTACTGTACATCAACTAAGAATAAGGCACATTAGGAAAATAGGATTAGTTGGGAAATCTAAACTTTCAAATTATCTTCTGGAACTAATGCGACAGGAAACACCAGAGGCAGCCTTGTTAAACCCTTATTCATCGTGTAGAGATCTGGAGCTCGGCGAAACTGAGAAAAAGAACTCATAGGAGGCGATTGTGCGAAATCCGTGGTCAAAAGTCTTCGCGAAAGTACTGGGAAAGACTCATCTGATAAAGGCGACTACCTCTAGTAGTGATACCTTAGATGCTGGCTGTTTAATACTTCTGCGAATATCTGTATGCTGCGCATGCACCGACGCCTTCACCACTAGCCAACCGGAGCCCTACTTACTAGCTATTTAATAGTTGAAAATTTCCCAGACGTAGATGTCGAATAAATCAGTTGGAGCCGCTTGGCTCTTGTGGACTACGAGAAGCCTTTGTTTCCATCAAAACTTTATTTTTATATAGCCTCACGCCTGTATCCCGGAGGGGTTAGGCAGATGTGTAGTATTGAACCCCCATTTCGCCAGGTATGTATTTTAGGTCCCACGTAAGAAGGGGCGAGCCTATTGCCGTTACGCTGGATCATGAAGCGTTTCACAGAATACATCTACCTACTAATTTTCAAGTTTCAATAAAGTGGTTGAGACATATGGACGGACAGACAGACATGGCGAATTCATAAGGGTTCCGTTTTTTGCCATTTTGGCCACGGAACCCTAAATAGGGGGGCGCCAAATGAATGACTCGCCCGGGGCGCCTGGATGGCTAAGGCCGGCCCTGATCATGCCACCAGTACAGAGTGATTTGCTTTTAAAAGAAATTCTTGAATTTTACTTTTACTCTTTGTTCGCTCCGAAACGCGAAAGGCTCATATATGCCTGTGCTTGACGTCAAGCAAGGCTAAAATGGTGAGTCTTATTATTCAAATATCATAAAAGAAACTCGCAATAAATAACTTTTTTTTTTTTTCAATTTTTTTTATAGTAATAGGCGGCAAACGAGCAGACGGATCGCCTGATGGTAAGCAATTACCGCCGCCCATGGACACAAGCAACACCATAGGAGTCACAAGTGCGTTGGCGCCCCTTGGGGTTGGGAGTAGGGAGATGAGGAGTGGGATGAGGGAGAAGGAAAGGGGATAGGGCCTCCGGCGCTCTCACTTACCGAACGAAACGCAACAGTTTAGGTACTGTTACTTTACGTCGATTTTCTGTGAATCCAATCGTTGATACTACGAAATCCTCATGGTAATTCAAAGTTGTTTTTCTATTTTAGTCGTAGAGTAATACTTATGAACATCAGAACGAATTAGCATTCAGATTTGGATAGATAGAAGGACTATGAGGAGAAGTTCGTGCCACTTTTTAAATTACGCCCTCTATTACGTGGGACCTAAGAATTCATGGCGAAGTTTGGGTGTAACATTACACCTCTGCCTACCCCTTCGTGGATAAAGGCGTGAGTCTATAAAAATAAAAATACTTTTTTAAATCCGCAAATTGTTACACACCTAACCAAAATATACCTTTATTTATTTACCTTCACAATAACGTATAAAACTTGAGGCAGCCCTACTGCTGGTTATCGTTTTCAACTCTCATTGAATCATTAATGTATTAACCTACTTCTGGTACCTCCAATACTGCTGTAGTACCTACATCTGTCAATTAAACGGCTTAGCAATGAAATTTTGACGGCAACTGGCCACGAATATGCATAACAGTCATTTATTCGATTGGTACCGCATCGAGTTTTTATGTTGATAGTTGGATTTGACGACTGCAGTGATGCACTGACTTTGTTTACTTCTCTTTTTTTTCATTAATCGAGATACGGTCTGGCCGTATCGCGACTTAAAATCAAATATGGATAGTACGAGAGACAAGAAAATAGACAAAGATGTAAAGATAATTATTACGGTTGGAGACTCGACTAGAGCTTTAAAAGTTTCTTTTTAGTTTTTTTTTCTAACAGTTTTAAGCTTTACCCATGTTAACCAATAGTCTACTAACTCACTCTTACAGCGATTATCGGCCATTTTCAATATTCGAACTATAGATAGATCTGTAGATTTTAGATACGTGTTTGACATATTTTGTATGGAGCTTATGTCAAAAACTGTCAAAAACGAATATAAATCTACAGATCTATTTATATTTCGAATATTGAATTCCGTAGTATGTGAGTAATGTTTTATAGCAATAAGGTTCTATGCAAGCACAGGCCCGACCACAGTATACACGGATCCGGACAGTATGCTTTTTATTGGTATACTAGAGGACGCCAGCAGCTACGCCTGCATTTTTTTAATTTACCCTTTTGTGCGATCCCGTGGGAATTTCGGGAAATCCCTTCTTAGTGCACCCCTACGGCCCCCAAGGAACATACATGCCAAATTTCAGCTTCCTGCGCCTTATAGTTTTGGCTATAGCTTGTCTGTCAGTCAGTCAGTAACGCAAGGATTTTATATATTAAGATTAGCAGGGGATATGAAAGATAGCATAAGCCAATTTTGTATTTGTGCAGCAAGCTAGTACCTACAATGATTGACCAGCTTACATTGTCTACATGGGAACGACATGTCCTTAGAATCATAGCTCAGCATACGCTGGTTTATTTGGTCGTATGTGTACTACATAAATCAATAGATCACCGGACCAGTGGACGAGTGTGTCGAGCAATATATTTACGAGTGAAATTAATACACTTGTCCGCGGTTTTGTGCCGTATCGGACGTACTGATATGTGTAATGGTGACAGGGCTTTGGTTTAACATTTTGTATTTAAATCGTTTTAAATTATTTAGATATTAAGTTGATATCTGTAATATATCAAAAGAGGTGGATGCTTTTTACGACTGATTGGGCTGCTGGTCCAGTGGTTTATGATCCGAATAAAAAAAAAACTTTTTGAAACTGGAATATATTTTTGTTTTATTTTTCGTACGATTGCATGATTGTGGCGTACTCTTAGGGTTGCCAGTTCTCCGGGATTTCCGGGATTGTCCCGGAATTAGGCGTGTTGTCCCGTGTCCAGTAATTTTACGTTGCCGTCCCGGAATTCGAAAATATTAGTTTTTTCACAAAGTTACGATACTCCGGTTGCAAAAGTCAAACCAATCATTTCCTAGTATTAAAAAAATCCCGAAAGTCCCGACCCGCATTTTTATCTATGTATGTATAAAAGATCTATTTCTAAGTTACTTCTTAAAACACTAGCCAATGCAGGGGGGGGGTGTAATTGTCCCGGAAATGATACGGCCGTATCTGGCAACCCTACGTACTCTAGAAGGCCGCTGTGAAGGCGTTACAAATTATTATCCAAAGACAAGAAGCCCAGATAACTTTACGTCCTCTCCAAAGTACGGACACCCATCTAAGTGGTGACTCCCGTGAGCGTTGCTTAAGTTCGTCAATGTTTTACGCACGGAAAGTCCAGCTATGGGCGCTAACTATTTTTCACTATTTACATATTATATTGCTTTGGGTCGTGCCAACCACAATGCGCAATGTATTATGGTTGGCCCATTTTGCTCTTTACTTTTTATATTAGACTAGAGGACGCCAGCAGCTACGCCTGCATTTTTTTTTAATGTAGGTACCCGTTTTGGCCGATCCCGTGGGAATTTCGGAAATCCCTTCTTAGTACACCCCTACGGTCCCCAAGGAACATACATGCCAAATTTCAGCTTCCTGCGCCCAATAGTTTCGGCTGTAGCGTGTCTGTCAGTCAGTCAGTAACGCAAGGGTTTTATATATTAAGATATCTTGTTACAGAGTAATATAAACAAAAATAATATTGCGCAGCGGTCGCAGCGTAAAATCCTTTTCATCCAAGACACCGGTTGACCCTTTCAGCACAAAAAGAAATTGATTATGATAAGCCCATTTTCCCTTGCCCTTCTGTCTCCTTGCAAAGGTGAAAACTAAACATATTACAAAGACTGCGTTTATCTACCTGTTCCTCTGCCAAGTGCAATATGTCCTCGCGCGATAACGACTGATAAGAGGTCGATGCTCGCTATATGTATAAACATTATAGTGTTTTTGTTAAGATTTAGGCGTGTCTACTGATATTGCTGTGTGAAGCACAATGCAAATATCTTAATATATAAAATCCGTGCGTTACTTACTGACTGACAGACACGCTACAGCCGAAACTTTTGGGCGCAGGAAGCTGAAATTTGGCATGTAAGTTCCTTGGGGACCGTAGAGGTGCACTAAGAAGGGATTTCCCGAAATGCCCACGGGATCGGCCAAAACGGGTATATTAAAAAAATTGCAGGCGTAGCTGCTGGCGTCCTCTAGTTATGTATAAACGGCAGTGGCACCTAGAGACTTTCGATCGAAGGCCCTTGGTTGCGAACCTTACGTTTCGAATTAGCGAAATGAATATAGGTGTACGATGTACATATTTTGTTTTCTTTTTACACAAACTTTTTACGATTTGCTGACTTTTCAGTACCTAGCGAAGTATAATCACTGGGAGACTCGTGAAAACAAGTTAACAATGTCCAAATCGTTTACTTACTGACTGAATGACGCAAACTATTTGGCACAGGAAGATGAACTTTAGCATGTGTGTTCCTTGGGGACCGTAGGGGTGCACTAAGAAGGGATTTCCCGAAATTTCCACGGGATCGGGAAGACACGGTAAATTAAAAAAAAAAACACGCTTAGCTGTGGGCATCCTCTATTAGTTTATAATATTTTTACTCTGTGATATTGTTTTCTTTTGATCACAAGCCATTATGTTGAATTTCCAAGTAGACTTTATCTAGTGTTTTGAAGGACAGCCTCTCGGTCACAATAGGGCGCTACAAGACGCCTCTTGTGTCACTCGCCCACAGTCGTAAGCACTATACATTTTATCATATTTTTCTTCAGTTTTCTTAAACAAGGGTAATTTAAGACGGTTGGCTTAGAAGTAATGACGCAATGTTATTATTCCAACGGTTTTCGTTTAAAATAATGGGCGGAAGATTTAAAATTTGAATGTTTTGACAGATTGGGTGACTGATTTTAAGGAAGTTGTATAACGTTGTATATCTTTGGTTTTTCTATTTATCTTAATGATGATACATATGCGAAGATGATAAAATTGGCCAAAAACAAAGGTGGTAATCCTGTAAAAGTGACAGTCCGTGTGGTGACGGATTAAGAATACGGAATGTCACCACCCCATATTATCCCATGGGTGTCGTAAGAGCCGACAGAGGGAGCATATTATGCAGAGAACAGCACTGTAAGAGAAGGAAAACTTGATACAAACCCTATACCAACCCGTTTGGCCAGCGTGGTATAGTAGGCCAATTCCTCCTTTCAAAGGAGAGGCCTAGTCCACCAGTGGACTGGTAAAGGCTGAAGATGATGAATCCTGTAAAATATATAAAATAAAAGCAACAGTTTTAATATTGTAAACACTAAAAATATACAAAAAGGAACTTGAAATTTCTGTATATCTACAAGCCTTTCTCTGCATCCCAAAAACAGGTGTGAAGATCGAATCTACGATTTACGACCGCGAATCCAGTACCTATAACTATAAGGTCCGTAATTAACCAACTTATAGTTATTCGACCATTACCACCAAATCGGTCATCACTAGCTTTCCTTCCATTAGATTGCTTGTCATAAAAAATCTCAAGTCATTGTCTTACCGCAAAAAAGCGAGATAAATCGCTATCGAGACCGCTGAACTGAAATAAACAAATAAAATACTCTTTATCGAAAACACTAAACTATAGATATGTATGTATACAGAGTTTATCTATTTTGAGATAAACAAAGCCGGGAATTGAATCAACATATGGTTCAGTGCACGTGTGATAAAGCTTGTGCTACGTAACTACTTACACAGAATGTTAAATAAATTTTTATACTCGCTAGCATATAGTAATAGGCGGCAAACGAGCAGACGGATTGCCTGATGGTAAGCAATTGCCGCCGCCTATGGACACAAACAACACCACAGGAGTCACAAGTGCGTTGCCGCCCCTTGGGGTTGGGAAAAAGGATAGGATAAGGAGTGGGATGAGGGAGAAGGAATAGGGGATAGGGCCTCCGGCACTCTCAGTCACCGAAGGAAACGAAACAGTTTAGGTACTGTTACTTAACGTCGATTTTCTGTGAGAGGGTAGTACTTCCCCGGTCAAGCCGGCCCATTCATGCTCAAATCAGTAAGGCTCTACTATCGTACACAGATAATGCTAGATTGAGCTTCTTTTTCGATTTTTCGTGTGAGTGCGTGGCCAAATCTGGTGTCGGAGTTTTCAAACTGTCCGAACGCCTCCGACATGGCCTAAAGATGCTTGTCCTGAGACACGAACCGAGACCGACAGCTTTACGTGCCCTCCGAAGCACGGTAACGCTTTGATTTAAATCCCAGACCACACGTCTTCAGCCATCCAAGTGGTGAGGTGGTGACCTGTGCAAGCGTTGCTTAATAATAATAATAATTTTACCACATTCACACAACACCATCTAGTCCCAAACTCAGCAGAAGCTTGTACTATGGGTACTAGACAATGCATAAACATACATAGGTAATATAATATATATTTTTTTGTAAATATACCTATACATATTATAAGCATAGAAACACCCAGACCAAGACAAACATCCATGTTCATGCGACCTTCGGTATAGCAGTCGCTTACACTCCCGCGGCGCCAACCGGTCGTCAACCGCTTAACTTTGCCGCTCACGCTATGATCGCTACCTAGGTTGCTAGATGGATGAAGATGCAAGCTTGTTAATAATACGTTAATGACACTAGCAAATGCGCGAAGCCTAGTCACTGGGGATGTAGAGAACACCGTGGAGGTTTTCACTGCGCTAAGTCCTTTCATATGATACCTCACTTCAATGATGTGACAAAAGTAAAAAAGAAGTAGATATGTTATAGGCGTACCAAATCAGGACGTAAACATAAGCCAGTTGGCAAGTCTGACATATTATGTGTGTGTGAAGTCGCGAGCCGGCGGCGTCAAAGTGAAACTGACATATCTTGTCAACCGAAAATGCAATAAATATGGAGTTATCGATGTGTGCGTTAGTGTACCGTTTCTACGTATTGATTACTAAGAAGTAAGAAAGAGGTAGATACGTTATCTACCTCTTTCTTGTAATATCATTGCCTCACTTGAACTATTAGCTTCAATTCAAGTAAATGTAGAAGTTTTATTTTTTCATAGTTTCAAGTGACTTTAGACAGTAAATTTCAACTCGATATCTACACGCTTTCCTGAAATAAAGGGTCTTGACAGACAGACCGCCAGACAAAGAACTAAGGGATTCTTAAAGCGTTCCGTTTCCTTCCTTTCTGGTAACGGAATCCTAAAAATACCTTTAATAGATTGTTTGCAAATAAATATTATCATACACATTTCCTACCGCTCTAGGGGTTCTAGAGCCTGTGTCCGAATCAATGGTGCCTATTCGGACTGGTTTGACATCTCCCAAGGTGTCAGACAAGGGTGTGCAGCCTCGCCCTGGTTGTTCAACGTATTCATGGATAGCTGCATGAATGATATGAGAGAAACTGAATGCGGGATCGATATGGTAGGAGTGCGTGTTAAGTGCCTCTTATATGCCGATGATCAAGTCATTCTTGCATCATCGGCGAATGAGTTGCAAGACATGATGGACTGCATGAACAAGAGTTTTAAAGCGAAAGGTATGAAAGTTAATGCACGAAAGACGAAAGTGATGGTGTTTGAAAAAGATGAAAGTGTGACTGAGTGTAATATTACGATTGGAGGTGAAATTGTAGAGCAAGTAAAGGAATTTGTATATTTGGGTAGCGTATTTACAAGGGACGGAAGATGTGAGGGAGACATTGAAAGGAGAGTGACTGCGGGAAATCGTGTAAATGGAGCACTGTGGGCGTTTATGAACGGTCAGACGGTGCCAAAAGAGGCACGATTGGCGGTTCACAATGGAGTGCTTGTCCCCACGTTGATGTATGGAAGTGAGAGCTGGGTTTGGCAGAAAAAGCATGAAAGTAGAATTAACGCAGTTGAGATGCGATCACTGCGTAGTATGTGTGGGGTAAGACTGATTGATAGAATTCCGAATGCAACTATACGAAAGAGCAGTGGACTGAAAGAAGATGTGGTGACAAGGATTGAGAAAGGAATGCTTAGGTGGTTTGGACACGTAGAGCGAATGAGTGAAGAAAGAATGACGAATCAGATTTATAAGGCAAATGTGTGTGGGCAAGTCGGTCGCGGCAGACCTCGGCGGACATTCTTCGACCAAATTGGAGACATCCTAAGAAACGGAAAGGTCCGAAGTACCCGCAACCGGCGAGCATGTATGAAAAGAGTAATGAGTGTAGAGGAAGCGCGTGAGGTTTGTAAGGATAGGAGCAAGTGGCGTTCTGTTGTCTCTGCCTACCCCGACGGGAAAAAGGCGTGAGTATATGTATGTATGTACATTTCCTACCGGGTCGTAGACTAAAAATAGATCTTGTATTGTGACCTAGATAAAGGTCCCTGTGCTTCCTGCAGGTTGATAATTAAATTCGTAACATCTATCTCGCTTGCGATTCTGTGGGAACAAGGGTTTTCCATTAGTTATCGATTTTTCATCCTGCACTTTTTTCCTTTACACATATCTATGTGTAAAGGAAAATCTATTTTGAAGCATTTTCTGTCATCAAATATGTAGGTACTATTTTTAAAGTGCTGGTTTCCTTTGCTGATGGCTGCTTATATCCGTTTTTTTTTTGGTCAATATACCCAGCCTTATATTATATATTATATTACATATATACAGCCTATTTTCAATATGAGATGGACAAAGCCATTAGTCGAGCCTTAGCCAGCTTATACGATAGCCCAGTGCGCGGCCAAAACTCTGAGACATGCAGGTTTCCTCACGATGTTTTCTTTCACCGTTTCTTAGTACGGTATAATCTTGGCCTATTACTTTTAGACGGTCTAATTCTTTTCGGAAACCAAGACCGTCAACGTTTGTAGTCGACTAATAACTCCACAAATTAGCAGTAAACTACTCTATTGTTAATAGTTAACACATTCAAACCTAACCAATTACCTAATGTGCCAATAACAGGCATCTCATTAAGCTACCCTTAACTATCCTATTAATACGTTATTAACCAGATACTAGTTTGTAAATTACTCATACTTGCATTAATTTGAAACTATTTATATTGTCTTATTTTTTTTGTCTACCTCTTAGTCGCAGTGATTACTCAATCACTCTGATTAATAAAGATAGTAAATTGACGTACCTACTATCGACCAAAATGATGTTAGTTTCCTCGTCAAGAACTTTCCAACAGCACTGTTCTAGTGTGTGTGTACAAATGCAAGTGTATTCAATAAGAAATATAACAAATAAAACAATATTTGTAGTGTTTTCAATGTGAATCGAGTTCGCGTAAAATGTGTGATGATGCTTTATCAAATGGATGGTTTCAGTTTGACGAAGTGTAAGTTTCTGACCTCTAAATCAGAATACGAAAGTCAACAAGGTAAAAATATTATGAAAAGACTGATATTGTAAAAATATATAAAAGCTATAGGTATGTGATTAATGGTCTCGACACCCTTTGTCCTGCCAGAACGCTGAAACTGTCTCCTAGCACAATTTACCTATTAAGTCTGCTACCTACCCAGCAATCCTCAAGCAAGCCAAAAGTTACTATAAAAGTTAGATGCCTATTTTGCTCACATAATAAAATAAAATCAATAAGAAGCAATCAGATAATACACTGTAAAAAAAATAAACATTGTCCTATTTCCACCATCAAAGGTCATTGCGACGACGCACAATAATTCCATCCCTGTCCATTTCGAAATTACATTTTCAGCCCTCTGATTTATAGAAATGGCTATTTTAACATCGCATGCGTGTGCACGATCTAAAAATAGAATTAAATAACCTTAAAATCTGTCGGAAATAGTTCAAGCCCGTATCCTAGGGCACGCCTAGGGTAACCTAGCGTTCGGTGCGTTTCAGGACAGTCCGGTCCGCGTCTGCGCCGTTCGCAGTATATCGACCCTTTGCACCTAGATTCTCCCCGTTTGAAAATCAACCAGGAGGCTGCCAGCTTTCCTGGAATCCGCACGCTAGCGGTGCTCACGAATATTATTTAAACAGTGTTTCCCATCAATATCATCGGTGACGTTATTTACTGCAGTCTATATTACAACCAGGTCAGTGAATCAAGGACTCCTATGAAATAGTAGCATTTAATAGCGATCTTATTTAAGGATAATGGAAATTGCAGTTTGATAGGTCATTAGTGTTTATTATTAATAAGAATAATAAGTATAAAGTCGTTGCAACGAATTATTTCAACTTCCCCCAATCAGATGATGAAAATGTGACATAATATTAGCTTTAAAATATATCTCATCTCATAGACTCACGGCTGTTTCACCGATGGGGTAGGCAGAGGCGAGTATATATAGGGTGCATAGGGTTCCCACCAAGAACTTAGGGTCCCAAGCCAACCTCACCTGCAAGTGGTGCACCTGCCGATCAACGGACGAGTCTCTGGCAAACAAAATATCCCGATAAGCGGCAATAGGCTCGCCACCTATTACGTGCGATCAAAACACTGGCGAAAAGTGGGCGTTTAATATGCCTCTACCTACCCTTTCGGGGAAGCGGGCGTGAGTCTATGTATGTATGTTAAAATATATGTTTAGTAACTTTTGTAAAGCTAATGTTTGCATGTTTTACACAATATAACGTAACGAATTGCGCTGATTACAGTTACTTAGAAAGCAAACAAAATATTTTGTCATGTTTTTCTCTCTTAGTAATAATTTTTCCATTCGGACATAAAGCCTTTGTTTAATAAAGTACCTACCTTCTGCATTTAATAACCAAAGGTCTTTCAAAGACTTTATTCTATGTCTAAGTCAATGTAATGCCTTCGAAATTCCTTTGCTATTATATTCTCTCTGTTGTCTAGATGTGATGATAGTTGTTCGTTTAATAAGCTTAACGTATGTCAAAGCGTGGAATGAAACGCGTTTGACGTCATGGCTGTTGTGAGCCTTGCATCGCATTATTCAATTTTTTTTACGTCTCGTTACATTAACGGTTGTGACAACCTTTTATTACGCGCGTTTAGGTTGTTGCGTAAGCATTCTCGTGCGTAATATTACCTAATAGTATGCAATAAATGAGCTAAATTTAGTTTTCATATAATAATATAATACAATATCAACGATCTCACTCTGAGCAGGATTCGGTGACGTAGGTGACATCGCTGGCCAAGTGCGGGTTGGCAAACTTCACATCTCTCTCGACAAAATGTTTTCAGCATAGATGTTGGTTTGCTAATCCCATGCACATAGGAACCCTCAGACATGCAGGTTACCCCACGATGTTTTCCTTTACCGTCTAGCAAGCGTTAACAACTAATCAATAATTTAACACGCACATAACTTCGAAACCGTGGCCGTGTGGTTGACGGCATAGAATACAAGTGTCACCACCCCCTATCTTCCCGTGGGTGTCGTAAGAGGCGACTGAGGGATAACACGATGCAAATACCATCTTTGCGTAGAGACGGAAAACTCGACATCAAACCCTATACGACTGCCTCGTTGTTCTCGCGGCATAAATGTGCGCGTGGGATCGGGAGGTCCCGGGTTCGATTCCTGGGTCGGGCAGTGTTATTGGGTTTTTCTGTCACGAAATTCTCAGTAGCAGCACGGAGTCTGGAAATGTACCCGGTACGGCAATAGGCTCGCCGCTTATTACGTGGGACCAAAGTATATCTGGCGAAAAGTGGGTGTAGAAATACACCTCTGCCGGTAGGCAGAGGTGTATTTATTTTGAGGTAAGGGGTACCTTCGGGGATAAAAAGCGTGACGTTGTGTGTGTGTGTATAACTTCGAAACGTCAGAAATGCGCGTCGTGGGTTTTGAATCCAAGACTTGCTGCATAGCAGTCCGTTAGTCTACTAGGCTATCACTGCCATATATGCCTATATTATTATGTAGTTTCCATATGGAGCGATAATGGTCTCCAAATTAAGAACAGCTGCTTCTTTTGTCAGCATTACTCTGAAGCCAGGTTTTTTTATCTGTAGCTGTGTCACCATGTTTAGGAAATGACAAAATAGGTCGTCAAACCATTTGTTTTGAGCCAATTTAAGATCTAACCGCAGTTAAGACTACTGGCTAAAATACAATATTATCTTTACTTTAGCATACCTAGAACGGCCCAATTTTTTGTAGAGGTCTAATGACGTAAATTTTCCATTTCACTTTTAGCATAGGTACCCTAAACTCTATGGATGTCGATGGGTTATTTAAAACAGATTAGAATACAAACATAAATGTTTGCATTGAAAATATGATGTCTTATTATTTTATAAGCAGATTATTTCCTTTATATCACAGAGCCATATGAAACCTTTCAACGACATATTTGTCACTTTTGGCTTCTAGTTGTGCAAAGGTTAAGCCACAGACGTGACAAATCACTTGAACTTTAATTTATAGGCAGGTTCGTAGCATTGCGGTGTCTTCATAAATTGGTGCTTATATTTATTCGAATCGAATGACAGCCAGATACGTTGAGCTCTCACTTCTAGAGATTCCCAGATCACTGTGGATCTGTCTAAAGTGGTGTGTTTAAATTTATTCTACTTGACTGATTACCAGATGGGCTGAACTTCCGTTTGTAAGCATGTCTTTAGGAGACATAGGTCTTTGTTTATTGGTTTTTATACATACATCCGTGTGCTGGTGTCCACGCTATGCTGACCTTTGATTATTATGTAAGCATGTAGCAAATCGAGAAGTGCATATGAACACCAATAAAAGTCGTTCTCCATTTTTCTTGGCATGGCTATGCTATGGCAGGTCATCTTATATTGGTACCTATAGAAATATTAGGTATAGACACTCGTTTTCTAAATATACATATTGTCCAAATTTTATTTTATTTCGCACGTCTGTAAACCGAGACGAGTACCTAAATAACTCATAACCGAGCTGAAATTAATTCTCATCATCATCATTATCATTATTTTTCTAGCGTTATTCCGATCGCATTCAAGACTTACTTGCGCCTTGGAGCCCGTGGTCCGTTTACTAGTCTAACCAGATATGACAGAATATCAGCTATTCCAAAGAGCGACTGCCGTCTGACCTCCACAACCTAACGGAATAGCGATATTCCATGGTTAAGATTAGACTAATCAAATTGAAATTAATCGGAGTTGTATTAAATCAACAATGCTTTAGACTAAAACGCTCCTTGTTAGCACATGAATTAATTCACTCGCCTTGTGACAACATAATCACGTCTTTCGTTTAACTCGCTCGGTGCTTTGTCACTCTGGTGACACACGAGTCCGCGTACTACTTCTAACAACAGTTTATTTGCTCGAATCAAGACAAACAGTTAACCTGCTGGCCTTAAAGCACAAATCTCGTAATAGGTATCCATGACCAGAAGTCTTCATGACTTACTTCGATTCAATCAGAGTTGAAGGCATTGATTGGCTTGCTTCGACTACTAAGATCTACTCTTGAAATGTATTGACGCCTAGTTTATTCAGGTAGTAGAGCCTTGCTGATTTCAGCATGAATGGGCCGGCTTGACCGGGGAAGTACTACTCTTTCAAAGAAAATCGACGTAAAGTAACAGTACCTAAACTGTTGCGTTTCGTTCGGTGAGTGAGAGTGCCGGAGGCCCTAGCCCCTATTCCTTCTCCCCCATCCCACTCCTTATCCTATCCCTTTTCCCAATCCCAAGGGGCGGCAACACACTTGGACTCCTGTGGTGTTGCTTGTGTCCATGGGCGGCGGTAATTGCTTACCATCAGGCAATCCGTGTGCTCGTTTGCCGCCTGTTACAAAAAAAAAAGTTGGACGCGTATACAGCAGGAGAGCCGGCTGGGCCCTGCCCAGCCCAGTATGGTGCAGTGTCTGCCACAGAATTTGTTTACTTTTTCGCAATCATAGGCTGGTCACGATAGAAATTTCACATCTTTGTTTTATGACGCCATGCCCAAAACCATAGATACGCCAATGGTCGTAGATACATCCTTTGCTAAGATTTAAGAACATCCACTTTCTTACTAGCCAAATTGTCTTCTCTTCCAAATTATTTCTAGATCGGCTTTGCTGAATATTTTGACACCGAGAGGTCCCCTACTCTCAGAAACGAGAGACTTCCAGATTTTCCTGCATACACGGTATAAAGAGCCTTAACGAAAACTGAAATCCCATGTTGTACCAATCACTACGACCATTTTTTACTGTGGTACCATATTATCTGGGAAATTACTGGTTCAGAAGATATTGAGGCTCAAAGTTAGTATGGAATTTTTCTAATTAGGTACAAAATCGATGCATTTACCCCGCCAATATGTTATTTAGATGCCCTATAACCCCATGGATAAGTAAGTATTTCGAGTATTGCACGCGCGCGCTTTTGATTGCGGTTTAAAAAATGTGAAAATTAAAAAAAAAACGATTCCCAGGTATTATTTTTGGTTAGTTTGACGTGGCATGATGTCCACAACGAGTAGACTTCGGCTTGGTGATGGTTCTTGTGACACCCTGTATTTCGGCACTGACACTCAGTTAGACGTAATCTAAATCCTTTAAAGCTCTTGAACTTGTAAATTAATGTTACAATTGGCATTGTTTCAGATAGTGTAGTGCAATGCACGATCAGGAGTGTGAGGGCGAGCCCGCGCATCACGCGCGGCGCCCCATGAACGCGTTCCTCATCTTCTGCAAGCGACACCGCAGCGTCGTGCGGGACAAGTATCCCAACCTAGAGAACAGGTGCGTATTGGACACAGTACAATACATTCTAACGGCCCGTTCACGACCAACAGTGGCGTGCGGCAGCGGCAGCGAGTTCGATGTACATGTCTCGCTCCACTCCGCGCCGGGGCCGATCGATGTCGCGTCAGAGTAGAACGCGCCATGGACATCGAAATCCCTGCCGCTGCCGTCCGCCGCTGCTGGTTGTAAACGGGCCGTTAAAGACAGGGCAGTCTCAATACCCACAGGCCTGGTAGTCTAGTAGCTGACTGCTGGAAAACATACGGAGCAAATGGAACCTTTGGGAAGACATAGAAAACTCATAACTAAACCTCTAACACAATATCAACCTGTTTGATCAATAAATTGGCCAAATCATCTTATTGGTTCACAAAGTTTGTGACGCAAATTTGGAGCAACTTCAGCTGAAGTTTGAACTGGGTGTGTAATTGGGAATCGACTGTATAACGAATCCAGTAATTGCCTATTACGACAGCCACGGAATGAAATGGCATTGTCTCACTTTGTATTCTTACTCCCTCATCACACGGAGAACTTAGCTTCATAAGTCAGGACTGAAGCACTCCAACTATTAGGCCATTGACTCGTCTTGCAGAACAATAAAAAATCTCTTCAAAGAAGATATACGGGCGTTAGCACAGATTACTCAATAATGAATGGAATGGTTCAGATAAAAGTGATTTTACGACTTTGTCGAAGATAAGACGACTGATAAGACAAACATTAGCGACAATACCATTGATAATTGTCTTTTTAAATGGTTGATCTTTGTTGACAAGATTAATATATGGGAATTCAAATAGTTATTTTACTTTTTTTATACATATGTCGTAGGGGACTTCAAGCATTTAATCAATTGTCACAAACTCGAAACATCAATGGATCAAACAAAGTATTGTCCTGTGTGGTACAATATTTTACCGTATATATCAAATCCAAATAACCCGCGATGCACTAGCAGTGACAAGATGACAACTTAGGAACACCATAGGTGTTCTCCATTTACCAGTAGGAGTCATTCATTCATTCTCTATTCATATCTTATTCAACTTTCAAAACTAAGTCCTAATCTGATTATTAATATGGTTCATTATTATAATTACAGATCAATTACCAAAATCCTCGGCGAGTGGTGGGCCAACTTGGACAAGGAAGAGAAAGCCTGCTACACAGGTCTTGCTAAACAGGTACAGTCACTCACAATAATCAAGCAGCATTCATTACTAGCATTAAAAAGCGCTCTCAAACACCAACTGATTTATTTCTCTCTTCTTCTCCAGTACAAAGACGCTTTCTTCAGCGCTAACCCCGACTTCAAGTGGTACAAGCTACCAGCGCCCCCGCTTCGCACTCTCTCGTCCCGGCCCAGAGAAATAATCGACAAGCAAGCCGAGTCCCCAACTAACGAACATCACGACCATGAACTAGAGAAAACCAACAACAACTCTACCAAAGTGGACTTCAACAAAAAACCTCGCGATGACATGTTCGAAGACCCCAAACCGCTCTCAATGTTTAACCTAGGCAAACTGGCCGACGAAGCCCAAATGGGAGGACTCAGCAGCCTCCTCGCCACTAAGACTGAAACGCAAACTACAAACCCTTACTACTCACCCCCTTGCTTTAAGCTTAACGCGATCTCAACCCCAAACGAATACAGATCTCATAACTTAATAGAAAGGGCCAAAGCGAAAGCACAGAACAAAGATACACCGGAGAGCATACGCGAGCTGCAAAATGCTCTCACTGAAACTTCAAAGGTGTTCGAAGAAGAATTCGATGACGAGAAACAGAGGATATACTACGGTTTACCTAACGATATGTATACCAACCAGGATGTGATAGACCAAATAGTAGATAAGAGATATTCCAAAGATGACGAATACAGTTATCAACGGAACTGGTCCGATGATGAGAAGAATATGAGATCTGGGAGGTCGTGCAAGGGTAAAAGGTACCAAGAGTTCATGGCCGTTGGGGGACTCATTGTGAACAAGAGGCAGAAGCGGGACTCGGACAAGCCAGACGAGAACTACAGCGCCGCCTGTAGCTGGGACCCTGGCAGCGCGCGCAGCGACGAGTCCTACAACTCAGTTACCGACGAACCGAAACAGAGCTGCTCCTTACTCGAGAAGTCAGCCGACAGCGATGACAAAACCGACACCATCGACGCACCCGATCCAGACAATAACTCTAACAAAACATTCAAGGCTGCAGACTTCGACTTGGACGCTAAAATACGAGCTCTGCCCTCGCTCAGCCTCGAGAAGTTCCAGCAGAAGAAACGCGAGAACAAACGCAAGAAGAAGACCATCAATCTGAAGCCGAAGGTGCTGGAGCCCTCGCACATAGTCAATTCTGTTCCTCGGTCGATGCTGGACGATCGACGGGAAATGGTCGAGAATTGGCGAGACACGGTGATCGGCAGTCAAAAGAGGAAACCGCGGAAGATCAGCATCACTCGTCTTGAGATCAACAGTATGGTTTCGAGTGTGGATCTGAGCGAGGCGCATAAAATAAGTCCGGAGATCAAGATTGCCACGGAAGCGCCGTGCACAGTGGTCCAGAACATGGAGATCTGTAAGCAGTCGCAGCACAGCGTGGACCTCCTTGCGCTGGCCACGCTCGCCGAAGTCGCGTCCAACACCTCCAAACTTGACGACACTTCTGTCATCGACAACCTCAACGTGAAGGCGAGCGACCACGCTTCCATGGTATGAGATACCAACTAGCCTTAAAACAAATTCCAAAAATTATTTACTTTGTAATCAGATAATATTTATACATAGATCTAATTTTACATTGTACGCATAAAGAATAATATTATTGTACACTTTTAACTGTAGTTTTTATAACGTAGCCTATAGTAACTATTTATAATGAAAATAGTAAAAAAAAACTATATGTATACCTATTTTTAGTTACGTCGTTTAGGCTGCTACATACTGCTTTGTTAGGACTAGAAAGATTAAGAGTGAATGATAGATTAATGTCCACAGAATAACTACAAAGCATAATGTATTTTAATTATAGTAAGAAGAGATACAAATAAATTACAATTATGTTATCGTTGTCGGAAGGAGCAGTATAGTTCGACTGACCTAAAATGACTTTTCACCATTATATATATCGAGTGTCAGCGTGCCTTGTTTTTCGAAGTATTACCTGGACGGGCATTTTTTTTAGCTTAGTTGATCTATACTGAGCGAGGCCCGGCCCACAGCCGAGTCCCGCTGAAACGCCAAACAAAGAGTCATTTTAGGTAATTTTTTAAAACCTCATTATGTATAAAGTTAGGTTATTTAAATCGCCTTAATAACTTAGAGATATAACAAAAAAATTACTGAAACACCATGCATAGACTGCATTGCATTTTTAAGGTGATTTATTTTTTTGTTGGTAACATTGCATGTGTGCAATTATCATTTATATATATTATATTTATAATATTATTATATACTAGTGGCGGGAGTCACATGTTTTGTATAAAAGCGAATTTATCACAATTAACATAATGGCAACTGGAAGGGGCAAAAATGTGTTGGTATATTATTAAGCTGGCAATAGTGATGTACTAAACAACTTAAATTTAAAATATCGATAATGATCTGATTCTTTGCATCACAAATATGATAATGCATATCTGTCAGACACATGTAAAGACTTACGAAACTGTCAATTCAAATCATTATTTTACTGCTTTTGCGCAGATCGTTTGATCTACGTTACTAAGCATCTAAACAGTCTTGGGAAAATTCTAAAGGACATATCATGTATAAAGTATTTAAAAGTAGCATGTCTGTTTCCTAAGCACTATCTGAAATTGCAATATTGACTGTTTCGCTAAGCAAAACGATACATGAACCGAATGGAAGTTAACTCTACAAACATGACTTTCTTGCATACATTTCATAACAGGAGGCTTAGTATAAGTTTAACCTCATATCGACGCACTTTGATTCACTCAGTATTCTGCGCGCTGATTGGCTCGATTCGAGTTCTGACACGATCTGACTTCGAAAAGGCCCATTCAGTCCGCCGGACGCCCATCGAATAGAGATGAATCGTAAACTGACTAAAGTTGTACTAAGCCTTCAGAACACTTCACGGCATGAATAAGTTTTCATTTCTAAGAATAAATATTACTATCAGTCTTTTAAAAGTGTTAAGGTTTTAGAGGTAATTGGATATTCGATTCCTGTATCGAATTATATGTGTCGACATTTGATGCATACGATGACTCGGGTACATCACTATTTCCAGTTCGAGATTGGAATTCCTGTATAAGCTGCTTTATAAGAATGAAGTATGAAGTTTTGAGAGTACACTATAGCTTTAAAGAAGTGCTAAAAAGATAGCTTACCATCAATTCCAATCGGAAAATATAAAAAAAAAGATTTGTAAAAGATAAATCTATTTATCTTTTTTATAAGAATTTTTACTTAAGGTTTAAAAATTGCAACAACTACTGTCTAAACGGGAAAATCTTTTGTGGTAAGGAATGTGATGTAATTTTAGAAACGAAAGATGTAAAAGTAAGTTTGTTGCCACTAAGGGCCTCAGAATACCGGCCGAACGTCATTATTCGAGTCAAACTCGATGTTTTTCTTTGTGATAAAAAACCTTATTAGTGTTGTTAGCTTATAACTAAAATATCTTTTTCACAATTATTATTTATAGAATTCATTAAAAAAACGTTTTACTCATCGTAAATGGCGAAAAATCATTTCGAATGATTAGATTAATCTTGTCCCTATTAGGTACCTGATGTTTATCGAGAACTCATGAATTTCACGTGAAAAAGTAAAAAAAAATGTCATCCCATTATTAGAGATATTTTGAAACCATTTTTTAAGTTAAAACATAATTATTAATGTCAATATAGTAGTTACGTGTTTTAAAGTGAAGAACAGTGTTTCTCAAATATTCGGTCATGTTTATTTTTTAAATGGATTTATAAGGGGTTTCTGTGATTTTTATCTATCCTATGTTAAGGTCGCCGTTGAAAAATGTTTGCTTTGCAGATCTAGTCTAGATTAGGGTTTATAAAGAAAAAAGATCAAGTACGAAATTCAAAAAGTGCACTTATATTTTTTAAAGTTACAAACGATGACACAAGCCATAATGTGACATGCTCATCCAAAGACCAAATGTATTTAGAATAGAGAAGCTAGGCTGTAGATATTGTATATGTAACATATAGGTGATATATAAAATAATATATATTATAAAATATATCTTAACGACACTTCAATATGTGGCATTCCAATATGTCCAAATTATTGTGTTACTTTAGTATTTCATTTGTAAATTTTGTTGCATTTTATTTTTGTTTTCTTTTTCCGTAAACATTATTCTAATATTCACATAGCTTTTAAAACTAATTGTTGATTTTTATGTAAAGTTTAATTGATTGTTATGTTTTATTAGACGGTTCCTAAATGGTATATAAATGATGAGCTTTATGGGGCTTTACAATATCATCATATTATTATATTACAACTTATGAAGAAAATATATATATTGCCTTGGCAAGATAGAGCCTTATTTTATTAAAAAAATAAACCTAGTATTAAGGCTAATGGAGAAGGGGCCAGTACACGGACAGGGGGATTTAGGTATAAAAATAATCACACAATTTTTAAATTATTCTCTTATTGAACCTTCAGACATATAATATTTATGGCATCGTTGAGATTAAAATGCAATCTCTAAATTGTAACCTGTAGGATCCGTTTCAAATAAATGGTGCTGGAAGATCTGTAAATTTATTTTAAGAGTGTGCACCATTGCTCATTCTCTATGGCAATGGACGGTTAGTCAAACGTAAGTATGTTAATGGATTATTATTGTTTTAATTTATTCGCGATCATTTTGTGCTGTATTTATACTAATTATTCTGAACAAACAGTACATTGTTGGGCGCAAAAGGATTGTTGACAGTTTTTAGGTCGGTATTGGATTAATTTTTATTAGTGGTTTGAGAAACACTGGTCTAGTATATGTTATATAAGTTAGGGCATAATATGTCGGCACCCAAAGTGTTTACCTGTTTGGTTCCAAAGTATATTGTTGAAAGTTTTGTTACAGAAGTCGGTTCAATCTATATCCTTTTATTGTAGTAATAAAGTTTATTCATATTAACGAATCTATTGTTTTATTTGTTTGACTCACTTTAATTTATCATTCAAGCGTAAGTATGCAACTACGTAGGTACCAAAAAAATTGGATATGCTTTAGTTATTCTTCTGTGGTAGGTACTAATAATAAGTAGCAAAAAATCGCATAGATAATAAATTTCAAATATTCCCCACACAGTAGGTACCTACCTAAAAGAAATCCATCGAACTTACGCAATGACTTTGTCATCGGTCGTTGCCATGCCCGTTTTCAAAAACTTGGCTATGTGGCGACATGCTTATAATAAACAAAGAGTATACAAATACATAATAAATACAACAAACATATACCCGAGCGTATGCGTCTGCTGATCCCAGGTTCGTTTCCTGGTCGGGCAAGAGTGTTACTGAGTTTATCAATAGCAGTACGGAGTCTAGCAATGTGTCCGGTAACGGCAATTACCTCGTGGCATCATTATTATCGTCCTAGTATTATCCCGGTTGCATCCAAGACTAGGAGCCCGAGGTCCGCTTACTGTCCTCTAACCAAGCAATAGGCTCAGGGCATAACATGACGAAATGTGGATTAAAGCTGCGCGTCCACCGGATCGAAATCGGAGCGGAAGGATTTGTTGCTTTGTATTAATTTCTATGAAACTGCGTGCACTAGATCGGCATTTCTGCGCCTGAGACCGGTATTTGTGCTGATGACGTCATCCGCAGTGAACGCATCATACGGATTCCGAGCCATTCAAGTTCTGACGTGTTTGCGACGTTAAACTGTAGGCAAAAATACTTATTCACGATGAACGACGATGTTTTAACTATGTTAGTGGAAAGGTATGAAGAACTTTATATAATTTAAAACATGAACATTAACTTAATCAACTTAGGAGAGACAATATTTGGGACGAAATTGGGCAAACAAAATCTATTTTCATCTTCTAATAAATCAGAATATAATGTATGATATTCTCCGAAAATTAATCTAATTACAACAATATCCTCGTCACTATCCTCCTGCTTTAAAAATACCGAAATTGCCGATGCTGAATCCGAATGCAGTAGACGCACCCCATCGGCATTTTGTAAATGACGACACTCCATCCGCTCTGTACGCTCCGATTCCGATCCAGTGGACGCGCAGCTTTAATATTACAGAGGTGTACCTCTGCTTACCTCTTCGGACTGTGAATATTAGGCGGAAGTAGGTAGGTATAAAAAAATCAATATCAGTTCTAGCCTGAAAGAGAAAGGTCCGGCGAAGAAAGAAATCCTGGCTCCGCAACATCAGGCAGTGGACGGGAATCGCGAGCGCTGCCGAGCTGTTTCGCCTCACTATAGACAAAGAGAAGTACTCGGAGCTAACGGTCAACCTCCACTAGTTGGAGAGGCACTTAAAGAAGAAGACGAAGAAAGTTCCCAATAATTTTGATGTTGATGAGTGCCACATTGGGAAGATAATACTTTTTATGTTTAACACTGTTGGCTCAGGAAAATTTATAAAAGAATGACGCGTTTAGACTTATTTCATTTATATCCGCATAAAATGAAACGTAATAGCATTACCGGCTGTCAAAAATGTCACTGTCATACAACTGTCACTGTTTGTAACGAACCGCAAATTCGTTACAAATTCTCCAAAATATAGAGATAAATCGGTGTGCATTGTGGTAAAAACATAAAAGTACACAATTTTATGCTTACGCGCGTGTGCTGTTACAAATATTGTTTCAAATCTGGATGAAGATACTATGATTGCCGCGTCCGAGCCTTTGGTATGTTATTGTTATTGTTCGTTCAGACACAAGTTTGAGACATGTTATGCCTATGTTCCTTAGGAAAACCTTATTTTGATGATTTAATAAATTAGCTAGGATTTACTGTATGTGTAATCTTCTTCTTTCTCTTAGCGTTATCCCAGTTTCAATCTGGGGTCCGCTTTCTAGTCTAACCGGATTTGACTGAATATTAGCTTTTCCACTGAGCGACTGCCTGTCTGACCTCCGCAACCCGAAGGGATAGCGATATTCCATTTACTGTATATGTAATAAAGTTTGATAAATATACCGCATTATATACATTTTGCTGTCTTTGAATGCTGTGTGTGCTCATCAAGCAAAGTTATTCAACTATTCTGCTTGTTGTCAAATGCTGGACTAAGGCTACTTCAAATTTGCTTCATACGGTTCTCAAATTGGTAACTATTTAATGATTAGCTTGCATAGTTTAATTAAATATAGAAATTGTAGAAATCTTTCCTCTTTTCTGTGTGAATCTGTGGCCAATTCTGATATATTACAGTTTTTAAGTAGTCTTTGACATGGCCTATTGGCCTGAGACAAGAACCCAAACTGACATCTTTATAGGCAATTACATAAATGCATGGGAATGCAACAATATACAAAGGGAGACCTCTTGAAAAGCAGTTAAAGTTGCAGATCACTCTATGATGGTTAAGTATTATCTATAATAATAATAATAATATTCTACCACATTCACACAACACCATCTAGTCCCAAACTAAGCAGAAGCTTGTACTATGGGTACTAGATAATGGATAAATATACATATCGCACCTCCGCTCAAATAACGTCATAACTCGATAAAATGTTAAATGACTTTAATTGTACCATTCTTATCAGAATATCACATACTTTATGCTCACAAAACGTCATAGACGTCGTTCTATTATTTGTCCCTAGATGACCCTAGTGACGTTCTAATGTTTACCGAAAGTTGTGACGCGGCGAACATAAACAGTGTCATGTTACGACTTGCGCGAGGTGGTCATACGTACGTTATTCGGTAAAAGTGAACTGTGTCGACTCAAGACAGTTTTTGTTAGCGAGGTAAGTAAAATTTATTTTCTTTTTCTGCAACTAAACTGATGCTTGTCGAGTAATGCCAGTATATTTGATTGAAACAACGGAATGAAATTATTTGTTACGCCCTAATACTGACCTATACAGAGTTATGACAGTATATGTGATTGAAATAATACAATTAACATATTTGTTGATCACTAATACTGACCTATACTGAGTTACAACAGTATATATGATTGAAGTTATACAATAAACATATTTGTTGCGCCCTAATACTGGCCTATGCAGAGTTATGACAGTATACGTGATTGAAACACTACAATAAACATATTTGTTGCGCCCTAATACTGGCCTATGCAGAGTTATGACAGTATACGTGATTGAAACACTACAATAAACATATTTGTTGATCACTAATACTGACCTATACTGAGTTACAACAGTATAAGTGATTGCAAATTATAGTATAAACATTTTTGTTTATCACCAATACTGACCTACACTAATGTATGGCAGTATATGTGAACGGGATGATGTGACAATACGTTTTATTAGATACTAAGACTGACTTATGTAGGATGACTTATTATGATGACTGACTTATGTCAGTGGCGGACTAAGCCTGTCGGAGGCCCGGGGCGGAAAAAGGTTAATGAGGCCCCCCGTATTGATGAATGTGCGTGCTTCGATCGAGATGAGGCCCCCCGTCTCAGGTGTTGATGAATGCTGACGAGCGGGGGCCGCATGTTGATCGAAGAGCGAACATACGGCTTCTCTGGTGATTTGGAGGCCCCCTAGAGTCGGAGGCCCGGGGCGGACCGACCCCTCCCCCCGCCCCCACCTTAGTCCGCCACTGACTTATGTTGTCTTTATTCATAAATGAGTTGACTCAAAATACAACAATGTGTCAGCAAGAAAACTGATTCGTATTCAGTTGTGCTAGTATTTTTGACTATGACTGTTATTAAAATGATCGATTTATTAGTTAAAAATTATCGTATAGTAATAGTAGGAACTTATTTCAGGTACTGTTTATGCATCATGATTTTTATTGAATTCCCTGAGGCCATATTATTGTTTTCTTTTGGTTTAAGACTTAGAGATACCTAATTCTTTTTAACTAATTGTCATTTTTGTCTTGTTCGTAGGTGGTATTCGGTTTGGCGGTTTATAATTCACTTATAACTATGTCGAGATCCAAAAAAATATTATCTTTATGTCTGGAACCCAATGATCAACATAACACAGTAACTGATGACTTGTCTATTGTGGCAGAAGATACACAACCAAAAAATGTAGAACACGATTGTGACACCTCAAATAAAGAGAATGAAAATTATTATATAATTGAACCTACCACTAACATGCCCAGACTTACAGGCAAAATGTAGTAGAAGTGAGAATAAAGACTGTCATTTGGAAGAACTCGAGTCTGGGGGAGAAGAAATAGACGATTATGTTAAAGATCATGATTATAAATTAACTTCTAAAAAGCGTAGCAAGTCGTTCCTCGTCAGCGATCATCTAGTACTTCATCCTCAAGTTCCTCCTCGTCAGGTTCATCCTCGTCAGGTTCATCCTCGTCTAGTTCATCCTCATCTAGTTCAGCCTCTTCTAGGGCTCCTTCTACTAATACAAATTCGCCAACATCTCCCTCTGTACTATTGTCACTTAATGAACAAAGAAATCAAGACAACAATGAATGCTTGCCTTCAACTGCCCAAGAAATTAATTTAAATAGTATCCTCTCTCCCATACCAAACGAGACCATAATACAGGAAAATTTCAATACACGTAAGAGACGCCGTGTAGAGGTACAATGGAAGCAGAATGTTACAAAAATTTTACGAAACTCTGGATTACCTTATCAAACTAAGTCTGGACGAAATATTTCTAAGAAACAAATCAAAGCAGGTTGTGGAGAAGGTTGTAGACTTAAATGCAGCTCTTTTCTTAGCGATGAAATAAGAATTCAAATCTTTGATTCTTACTGGGCTTTGAAAGATTTAGAGAAACAGAGACAATTCATTCACAAACACATACAAGAGATAGAGATAAAGTTTCGGTCCACCAAAGCACAGAAATATCGAAAAACCAACTATGCGTTTTACTTTGAAGTTGAAAGTTCATTAAAGAGGGTCTGCATAACAATGTTTAAAAATACATTGGATATTAATGATAGAACAATTAGAACCGTAACAGAGAAATCTACTGGAGGATTTTTGAAAGAAGATCAAAGAGGAAAACACAGTAAACATTATACTGTAGGTGACACTATAAAAAATGATATAAGAGATCATATAAAAGGTATACCGTAGATTGAAAGCCATTATTTGAGAGCACAAACAACACGGGAATTCATTGATGGAGGAAAGACTATATCTGACTTACATAGGAATTATGTGAATAAGTGTAAACAAGATGGGCGCAACTTTGGAAACTATGTGATGTACAGTCGCATTTTTAGAGGTGTTTTACTCTCGTGTTATTATACAGTTGAATGTTTTAAGTGCTTACTTAAATTATTTTATTTTGATAGAAGTTCCGTTTCAAATTATTAATTAAAATTGTGGTTTAAAATGAGTATTGAAGTACCTAGATTATTTAATTTAAATAGAGAATTGTTTATTTTTCAGTTAAACGCTTGAAAATTATAAGTTCCTTAATTTGTTTTATTTTTTAAATATTTTAGAGGTGTTCTGCTCTCGTTTTATAAAAACTGTTGATTGTTTTGAAGTACATAAATTATTTAATTTTGATAGAATTTTGTCTATTTTTCAGTTACACGTTTGTAAATTTTATTATCCTTTTAAATAAGACATTTCTAAGTGTGATACGTGTAGTACATTTAAGAATTTATTGTATTCCGTAAGAAGTAAAATATAGTTGTTTCATTATAATAAACAAATTATAGTAAAACTTTGTTTTTTTTGTACATATAGTGTCACAACCCGGCATTTTTTCGCATTTTTTTCAAGATTTTCAGGTTAGTAAATATATGAATTTCTAGAGCTTAAAAAATCAATCTAACTCGCTGAAGAACGTTTTCTTCTAAAATGGTTACTTTTTTGATTATGATCCAAAAAGTGAAAAATTTAAGCAAGGTAAACTTTAAACGTGTCTCCTGAAAAAAATGGTTTTTGGAGATGTGACGTTATTTGAGCGGAGGTGCGATATATACTTTTTTTTTGTAAATACATACATATTATACATAGAAACACCCAGACCAAGACAAACACCCATGTTCATGCACACAAATGTTTGACTTGAGCGGGAATCGAACCCGCGACCTTCGGCGTAGCAGTCGCTTACACTCCCGCTGCGCCAACCGGTCGTCGTATAGAAAATGGATAATACCTACCTAGCAATAAAATTAACTCATTGCAGTATAAAGTAATACCAATAATAATAGCTAATTATTTTCTAACTATCCAATGATTATAAAACATACTTGAGATTTAAGATTTGACAAATAAAACATGACAATTAATATGCCCATTTATTTTATAGGAGTTTGTACCCCATGGGAGAACAGTGTTAGCGAGGCATCCGGGCCAGATCTACAGTAAGCACAACACATCTGCATCGGAGAACTGTTTGCTGTACAAGCTAACTAACTTTGCCATCAAAGATGAGAGTCTTCTGGAGAATAAGGAGGAAGAGCAGGAGTGGTGGTGCATCAGGGAGGTGTATTATAGAAGTGGGGATGGTGAGTCTACTGGCAAATTTTTTTTTTTGTATTCATCATCATCATCAGCCCTGTTAGTATTGATAGCAGGGATTGTTTCCACAACTCCATATTCTGGCATGTTCGCAATTAGAACTGTGTAGCTCGGTGTAGGTTTAATATGTGTAATTTTTACCTCTAAAGCTGTAACACATGCATTATTGCCAGTCTCACTGCTGGATATAGTCTCCCTGATAGGTGCTTTGGCAAACATAGCATAAGATGCTTTCTAGCTAGGTGGAGTAGTAGTATACGCAATTTGGCTAACAGCTACAGAACACAAAGCGCCAAAAATCAAGCTCAGAGGCATGGCAACTATTGACTTCAACTAGTATATACTAGTAACCAGCCAGTAAATTTTATTGTGTGCGTCGGCTGATTCGATTTCCGGGTCAGGCAAATGTGTTACTAGGTTCTTACGAATTTATTTATTTATTCATAAGGCACAACTACAGACAACAAATTATAATATTCAATGACATAATAGATGTTAATAGAAAGTATGAATTTGCAGTCCGATAATGGCTGCGCACAGCATTGAAAGAAAAGATACTGTTTGTAAAGAGAGGCTAGGATAATTATTACATTACAGAAAATTATACAAATGAAATGTCAAAATAAGATATGATAATAAGAATAATAATTAAGTTAATGTCATTTCATAAAAATTAAAATAAAAATAATAAAGGATAAAATATTCAAAGTCAAACAAACGTAAATTTGTTAACTTAAAAACAACATAAAAACAAAACTCAAAGTCTGGCAAAGTGCCCGGTAACAGCAATAGGCTTTCGTCCTATTTCATGGTAGAATTTATAACACGGCAAAATGTGGGCGTGATATTATACCTTTCCCTAACGCAAAGGTTTAATTTTGCGATACAGGCGTCATTCAGTATTTTTTTAAATACATTATGATATTATTGGCTTTTTATTGTCTTCCAGAGTTTGAAGAAGAACCACAAACCAAAGAACCAAAATATGAATACAATTCAGAATCATTCCGAGCCCCAAGCCGGCTCAAGAACGAATTCAACATATTAATCAAATCAGAACTGCTCAACAGTATGAAGAAAATGGATACCGAAGGAATAACCTCTGCAGACCCTTCAAGAGGTGGCTCGGCGAATAGTTCTAGTAATATGTCCAAGAAGTTTAACTTGAATACTGGGAGTGGACAAGCTTCAACGAAAAAACCGCTGAACCCGAAGACTGATAGCTCATATGAAGAAGAGTTGTATGTTAAGGGGTGCACTGCTGTGTGGTCAAAAGGTAACTATTGCATCTGTTTCTATATCCCCATAGTTACAAGCAAGCAGTGATACCTCAAGGTAAAATACTGATATATTACCTACTATATTTATATTATCGACCATATTATTTACTATTAAAAAATTATCATATTTATCTATCAGTCTGATATCATGAAGTCTTTCATAGGTTAGAAACCTGTTCTCTTCTGTTTCTTTATTGTTTTTTATTTATTACCCTTAAAAATCAGTAAGATCAGTTTAGATATTTTAGAGTTTTTTAAAGATGACTGAAATATGTCCACTAGCTGAATACTCTTATTTCATTTATTAAAGATCCTGTAATCTATCTTCCAGGTCTCATCTCAACACCAGCTACAAAATTATCAGATCCAGAACAAAGAGAAACCATTGCATGCTACACCATAGACAATCCTATCAAACACGCCGCCTTCTGTAACTTCCACGTTGATATTAAAAACACTATGCTCATAGACGCATTAAACTCTCAAATAGGCGACGTGAAAAAGAACATCAAAATAGAAGACACCACAGAGCATATACAGACAAAAAAAGTTCCATCAATTCTACTCATAGACAGCAAATGCATGAAAGTCTATGCTACTGATGGAAGAGAGTATATTACAAGTATACCTTTCCAAGTAAAAAAAGTCTGGCCGATGAAATATGGAGTTTTGTTAGAGAAAGAAGCTGCGGCTGTTTCGCAGAATTCAATTTTACCAAATTCGTTTCTGAGGCTGAATGACTCTCAAAACAGCACATTTTCAAAGTCAAAAACCACTTTTCCTTTCAATATGAGTAGTAAGTTACGTGCAGAGTCAGTATCAGGCTTTGATCAGGATATATCATTGCCTACTTGTTTTTCTGTCACACATCCTTTGGATGAAGTAACACCAATACTAATGAAGTCACCATCTCAAGGGCTCATTTACTACAATGATGGAGATCTTCAAATAATATTCGTGAGCTCAACTCCAAGTATTATTTTATTATACGATTGGAAATTAGCCACGCATTCGCTCTGGCGAATAAGGAAAACAGTCAGAGAGGAATGTCTTGCAATGTGTCCAAATATGAACTCAACGACCACAGTTTTTAGCCAATCTTGCGATTACATTGGTAGTCCAATGCAAAGCCAGAGGAATCTAACAAGTTGGGCAACCGGTATAGGCAGCCCGTACCAATCTAAGAAATTGCCTAATACTCCTACAATGTCTAGATCAAGAATCAACAGTCCAATGGCTAATATTTTTCACCAGCAAGGATTATCGCCGCACGGATCTATTGGACAAGCATCTTATACCTCAATGATGGCGAACACAGCCTCGCAGAATCCACCGTCTTTGCCGCTATACCCTGATATATGTTTGGACCACATTTGGACGGACAGTCAAACAATAAGACGGGATTCTATTGAGTCTCCGAGTGATATGAAGGCGTTCTTGCATACAGATTTGGTTGGGCATGACTATTTGTGTTTTATAGTGAAAGTGAGTGGTGTTTCGAGGTTGCAAATTGTGAGGTTGCAGCGGTCTCACTCTCACGGTCAGACGTCTAAGACTAATCTGATGGTTGGAGCTGTGTCGACGGTTCTGGCTAAGGATGCTGTTGTGTTGGAGCATCTGAATATGATAGCGCTTATTGATGAAGCAGGGAATATTATTTTGCAGTCTGGGAATAATGTTGTTGGCAAGGTTAGTATTTGCTTTTAGTTAATTTTAACTGCATGGTAATATTTCCATTGCACATTTGGAGTAGTGGTTTAAGCGGCCGTTACGCTGCTTGACACTGCCTCGAGTGTTGACAGTTCTATTCCCACACGAGACAACACTTTGTGTGATCCATAAATTGCTGTTTCGAGTCTGGGTGTTCATTGTGTCCGTGAAACTATTAAGTAAGTATGTAAAGTACTTGTATTAGTAATTCCTGTGTAGCAGGGCACACAAGAATTACTAGTACGAGAGATTAAAGAAAATTGTAGTAAAAAAAGAAGTTGAAATGGTTGTAAGTATTATTTAGAAATATATTTGTATATTAGAGTAAGCAACACTAGCTCACATGGAAGCTCACCAATAAATTGACCTGGATATCGTAAAGATCTAATGAAATATCTCTTTGTGGGAAAATCATTTATAGTTAATGGTTAGACAAAAAAGAGGATCCTGAGCATCATATCAATCATATCATCATATCAAGCCGATTATCGTGGTGCCTATGCAAAAGGAATTACGATAATAATATTAGTAGATTTCAGAGTATACATATAGCGTTAGGTCCTGGAATAATTATTTTTGCATACATCTTTAAAATACCTACTATCGATTGAACCCAATTTAGACGTTATTCATAAATTGTTTCAATTTGTTTTACTTATATTTTGTTCTTTAATATAATATTTATAGTTTTATTTATTATGTTCTTATCATAGGTGCACGTTGGCGGTGTCCTAGCCCGCCTCATAGACTCCCCGTACACGAAGCGCGCCACGTTCCAGTCCCCGTTCCCGCGCCGCAGCAGCCTGCTGCCCAGCCGAGTCAACGACGCCACGTTCGACGACTCGGCGCTACACCTGCTGTCGCCTGTACCGCACTCCTCTGTGTCCAGACTGGAGCAGAAAGAGACCTTGGGTATGTAATATACATCATCATCATCATACAGTATTACATAGAAAGACAAACGAACAAACAGGTCACCTCATGGTAAGTGAACCGCTGCCAATAGACACCCACAATGCCCGAAGGAGCACAAGTGCTGATTTCTGCGTGAGTGGGCCATCTCGACCGAGGAAGTATTTGAATTTGAATTTGAATTGATTTATTTTGCTAAAACATGGTAATACAATCAGTTGTTACAATAGCATATTAGATCCACATGTTTTGCTGTTGAGGCAGCATGCAAAATTAACAAAAATATTTGATATAATATACAAAACAATAACAAAACCATTTTTTATATGAAATGTCAAATACAAAATGTCACCATAATAATTTATCATTATCACACAAATTCATAGAAATACAAAAACAACAAATATAAATTAAAGTACACCAATGAAATCAAGAACAAATCGGACACACAATATATTATTAAAGTTAGAAACTTAAAAATGCTTTTCATCTAAATACTCGCTGATAGAATAATATGCTTTTTGGATCAAGTGCTGTTTAAGAGCAGCTTTAAATTTCTCAAACAAAGCAATTTCGAGTATATGTTTCGGCAGCCTATTATACACCTTTGGTGCCATTGTCAATACGTTCTTACTAAACAAAACCGTTCTTGATATTGGTACACGCAATCTATGAGGATAACGCCCGTTATTGCAGTTCTCATATAAGTGCAGGTGATCTCTTACAAATACAGCACATTCATATACATATAAACTCGGTACTGTGAGAATGTTCAAAGTTACAAAGTATGGCTTACAGCTATCGGTCTGTTGTAGATTACATATGGCGCGTATGCATTTTTTCTGAGCTTTAAGAACATCCTCCATCCCACTGGAATTGCCCCAGAATATTAAGCCGTATCTAAGCGCAGACTCGACAAATCCATGATATGCTGTTAATACGACACTTCTGTTGACTACTTTACGTAACATGCATAATGTATATGAATATTGATTTAGTTTTTTACACACTTTTTCAATTTGATTCCACCATGTTATGTTCCTATCTAAATGTATACCTAAAAATGTTGTATGGTCAACTGGCCTAATTAATTTGCCATTATAATGTATACTAAAGTCAGTGATGTTTTTATTCTGTCTAGTAGTAAATGTCATAATGTTAGTTTTATCAAAATTCGCAATTAAATTATTAGAATCAAACCACTCAATGATATTATATAAGGAATTATTGATTTCATTTTCAAAAGATTGAATGTCCGTATTTTTATAAATTATTGTGCTGTCATCCGCGAACAAAATCATAGGATGATTTGTTGATTCTGGAAGGTCATTTATATATATAAGAAACAGTAGTGGTCCCAGCACGCTACCTTGCGGTACCCCAAAATGTGTTTCTCTTAACATGAGTATGTATTTTCGATTTTGGTTGCAGTACATATTCGCTTTATTTAAGTGAATTGCTGTCTCTTTGTTAGGTATGATTTCAAAAGATTTAAAGAGTTACCTCGGATCCCGTATTGCTCTAATTTGTGTAACATTATCTTATGATCTACATAATCAAAAGCCTTTGTCATATCCATGTATAGAGCTTTTACTTGTATCTTCCTGTCAACGTTAGTCATTATATGTTCAAGAAATTCATATATTGCCAAATTTATTGATTTCTTCCTGCGAAACCCTTTTTGCGCGTTAGTAAAAATATTATTATTTTCAAAATATGAACGTAGATTACTATAGATAACCTTCTCAAAAATTTTTGAGAATATTGGTAATAAAGCCACTGGTCTATAGAAATTAAGATCTTCTTTATCCTTTTTTTTAAATAAAGGCTTGATAATAGAGATTTAGTACTAGTGTCATAGGCCCCATCCCGCTCCTCTTCCTATACTTTTTCCTATCTCAAAGGGTGGCGACGCACTTGTGACTCCTCTGGTCCATGAGCATTGGTAGTAATAGGATGCCATCAAAAAAAATTGATGGCATCTGGGTAACCTTACAGGGCTGGCGTAGTGTTTTAAGCGATGGCCTCGTCGACTGACACTTCGCCGAGTGTTGTGGGTTCATCATACGAGACAACGCTTTGTGTGATATATAAGCTCGGCGCCCACTATCGATGAGCATCGGTGCGGCGAGGTACAGCTCGGGCGCCTGAGAGCTGCGTCGGGCGACTTCGGGCTACCTCGGCAGCCGTCAGCATAACTAAGGACGCCGATTTTATTTAAACGGGTCTTATTCGCGATATTTAATTAATTTAAGGTATAAATACCTATGTTTTACCGACGTTTCGGCCGTCTTACAACAGCCTTGCTCGCGGCAGGACTGATGTCATCTCAGCGTTGTCCTTGTGAAGCGCGGGTTTCGGCAGCTACCCTCACTTGTTTTTTATTTTTATTTTTATCCGAACTGTCGGTACGTCGACCTAAGACCCGTTTAAATAAAATTGTATGATGTATACAAACCGCGAAAGTTTAAAATCGATTAAGGACGCCGAGGCTGAACATGTACAATGAGAACTAAGTCCCAGTCCACCATTATAAATACACACGCACAACTGTTTTCACGTAACTTTACGAGTGCTCTGCGATGTTTCTGCCGCCCGAACTATTCTGAGGCTACCCAAAATCAGCGACGGCGTCCTTAGGTGTACTTACGACTGCCGAGGCAGGTCTCAGGCGCCCGAGCTGTACCTCGCCGCACCGATGGGGTGTTCCTAATGCCTTTTGTATGTATGTTTGTAAAGCCCCATCGACCCCTGCGAGAGTAGTATTTAATAAAAAAAAATACATTAATTGTTTGTATTAGAGCTTCAAAATTGGTCAATAACAAATATATCTAGCCTGCAATACCCATGTTGCCTGTGTTTAACCTGTTTAACTGCCTATTACCTGTGTCTAACCTGTGTACACTTGTACCCAGGTCTGTGCGGTCTATGCGACGCGTCCGGCAACCGTCTGACGCTGCAGTTCGAGGCGGGCTCCATGTACAGGATATCTCTGCCGCCCCTCACGTGTTCTACGTTAGTGACGCGATGTTACACCGCGCTCAGGGCTATACTGCCTAAGGATGTTACTATGCAGGTGAGAGGAAATTAATTATAAGGGGCCATCCATTACTTACGTCACACGATTTTCTTGGTTTTCTCCCCCCTCCTTGTTACAGCTGGTGTCATACATTCTCATCTCATTCTTCATACAGTGTCACACTTCATAGACCTTCTATAATATCATCATCATCCTCTTAGCGTTATCCCAGTTTTTCAATCTGAGGTCCGTTTACTAGTCTAACCGGATTTGGCTGAATATTAGCTTTTCCATGGAGCGACTGCCTGTCTGACCTCCTCAACCCGAAGGGATAGCGATATTCCATGGTTTAGACTAATGTCAGTTTATTTTAGAAGGTTTTGACGCCCTGTGACGATTGTCAAAGATCTTCATGACAACCGGGACCGACGGCTTAACGTGCTCTCCGAGGCACGGGACAAGCGATAATTAACAATTCAATACGCACATAACGCCGAAAAGTCGAACCCGATACCCTCTGCATGGCAGTCTGTTGGTATCTCCACTCGACTATCGCTGCCTATAGTCACACATATAGACCTTCGATATGTTTGACGTAATTTGTGAATGATCCCTTATAGTATTTTGGTCGCGTGATCTATCTATATTAGCTTAGCCAGTACTCTCGTTCACTCCAAATTCATATATTTACGTTTTAATTCTCATCTGACTTTGAAGTCAGATTAGAGCTAAAAATAAAAAAAAACTTACCACCGTAGACAATGGACCATTTAGTAGAATATTTTTAGTGTAAGAGATCCCACAACTTCAATAATCTTAATCTATTGATATTTTGAATGCATTCTTCAGGGCTCATTAATAATGAAAGAAGTATCATTTTTCACATTAGAAAATTGCGTTTATGTGAGAAGAGTCCGACTGAACCAGTAGTCTGATTAAGCCGGCCAATGTTGCCATATTATACACCTCTGCCTACCTCTTCGGGGTTATAGGCGTGAGACTATGTATGTATGTATAATATTTTCTCCACAGGTCATAATAAAATGGTACGGCGTCCGCAACGCTCCAGGTACTCAAGACCTGACGCCCGAACAAGAATGGTCCATGTTCTCGAACCTTCTACTCTCTCTGATCGGCTACGACGTCGAACGACTCAACAAGCAAAATGACGACTCGGATCATCCCGAAGTCGCCACAAAAAAACAAAGGACCTCCAGCGATGGGACACAAGACGATTGGGAATACCTACTAAACTCAAAAATGCATAAAGCCATAGGACATTCGCTTACCATGCTCAAATTGCCGGTACCCAATGCAGATTTACATAAAAAGAGGCGAGGTTCCATAGACGTAGAAAAAGTCAGTCAATTCAATACAAACAGCTTATTATTCCCTTACGTTCTACAAGTATTATATTCTCTACATTTAGTTTATGAAGAAATAAAATTAAATACTTTGCTTTGTAACAACTTAAAGGCATTGTCAAGCTTTTTATATCAAGTCTCAAAAGACTTGAAGCTGGATGCGTATGTCAATCATTACTGGCTGGATTTCCCTACGGAGTTGATATTGGAATATGAAGAAGAATCACAGATAACTGAGGTAAACTTGAAGAAGGTCAATGAACCCGCTTACTTTACTAAGGACCCGCCGAATGTGTATTCGTATTTGAATAGTATGCTGAAAGATGTGGATGTTGGGTATTATCCGTATTTGGCTGATGTTAATAATATGTCGAGGGATCTTATAGAGGTGAGTTGTTGAGAATTTTATTGTTTCTTAATTTGAAAACTTTTGTAGGATCGCTAATGTATTTGACAAAAAAAAGTAAGAGGAACGGCTATCGACAGATTTGCCTTATTTTTTTTTTAATAATTTAATTATTTCACTTTTTAGTTTACAATTTTACCACACACAGATATGAACAATAGCAGCGTAAAACGTATTTTTATATGAGTCTTTTGGTCGAGAGATTGTTAGAAGAAAATTGAACCTACGGCGTTCTTTGCGACCACTAAACTTATTCTATAAACAATTAATTGTCTCTTTCAGATCCTAACTATAGTGGGTTGCGGTGGCTCAGCCGGGGTACAAACTATATCACACCGGGACACAATGACCGCTAGCAGTACCCCTCGGGCGAGGAGGGATCCACAGAACTACTCCTCGCCGTACTGCCAGGCTGTTATCACTGCCGTTGATAAAGGTATTACTACCCCTGTGTATTAATAAACGAATTATCACTCTCTTTAAAAAATATATAAGCGGAGATTTTTACTGTAAAGTATAACAAGATATAACCAGTGATCGGAGTAGGTAGATTGATTTTTGGTACTTGTATCATAAATACACACTGAAAGAATAACATGGATAAGCCATTTTTCCGGAAAGTAATTCCGGAATTGCCGGATTACATTAAATATTGTTAATGTTGGTAGTGATATTATTACTACTCAATTCAAAATTTAAAGGAAGGTATCAAAAAATAATAATTCATTATTTACTTATCTGTTGAATAATAAAAAAAAACCAATCGAATTACGATCGAAGCTTTAATATGTTTTATTTTTAGCCTTTATACGGCCACAACTTTTTATAAATTGTTGCACTTTTACAAATTTCAATATTTTCTTAGTGGTCATGGTAATTTACAGGGGTAGAATAAATAAAAAGAGTAAAAATCAACATTGTTTATTGTTAAATATTTACATATTACCAGAGACGAGTTAGAATATAGACTGACAAAGTCGAACAAAAAAATGTGCCTCGGAAAAAGCTCAAATCGCGAGCTATATCCAGAGGGCGCTGATCAAATAGCACGCGACGTTAATTACAGCCAGACAAGTCATAAAAATATCATTATTTTTTCATTAACAGCGATTAAAATCGTTTAAGTATTTTTTAGAATTGGTAATATTGCTCATAATAAGCTAATTTATCTATTTCATTTTACGTGCATATTTTATCACTTTTGAATGTGTACTAATAGATGGCGTAGTAAAAACACGAAAGGTAATGTACAACGGTTTACATTGAATTTTCACTAGATGACGCTTAAACCAAAATAAAATTACCTATTTAGATGGGATGGGTACGTTACGGGTTTTATAGGTAGATACACATAATTAGTAACAATTCGTAAACAACCATCTACGAACTAGTTCTATGTACGCCTCAAGGTCGCACGTACGAACTCATACCATGAGTGAAACCATATTATTTATTAACTACTTTGTATGAGAAAATGCAAAAAGCAATTAAACCTAGAATCGAACCCGGTACCACTATAGGTAGTATCGTAGTATCATAATTATTATCACCTAGGTGTAAAATGTTCCTCAAGAAAAATCAATCGAGCCCAAACTATAATTATATAATATAATATTCTACCACATTCACACAACACCATCTAGTCCCAAATTAATTAATTTATTTATTAGCACAACCACAGCATATATATATTTATACAGTTAAGGTAAACACTTAAAAGGCATTGTATCTGATATAATATGTCAATTACGGTATGCAAAGCACTGACAATAATAATGTAGGTATGTAGTAAAAGGTAAAACTATTCTAAATGTACCTAGTTATTTTACAGTTAACAAAATAGCAGAAAACAAAAAAAAATAACAATTGAATAAAAGTATGCTTAATAGTCTTTGAGTAACTAAGCAGAGCTTTGAGCTTGTAGGGTCATTTCGCCTGTTCGCGTCCATCGCCCAATTCGCGTCCATTAAGGGACCTCCCTTTAAAAATGCTCGAAAATAAGTATACTAACACACTAATAAAATGAAAAGTCAGTACCGCCAATACCTCAACGTATAACAGACACGCACAAATAGACAAAAATTCCGTGCGCCCAACTAATCCTGTTTAAAAAAAATAGTTAATCTCGGTTGAACAAACAAAAGAGTGCAGATGCGCGGGATATAAATAAAAAAAACCGGCTAAGTGCGTGTAGGGCCACGCGCAATGTAGGGTTCCGTAGTTGCCCATAATGGCCATTATTGATGATAACTAAGGTAAACGTACGTAATTCCGGCAGTGTCCCGGTACCCGGTAACCAGTCGGTTTTTATATTTTTTTAGGTTTCTACCAAAAATTAATTAAAGTTTGCGAATTGCAATACATTTTTGATAATATTTCGTATAATTATAATATTAACGCTGGTCAATAATTATAATGGTGGCAAAACTATACTACTATGAAAGTGTGGTGTGCGAAATTTTTGTGGAATTTCGAGGTTCTGTCGCTAAACTACGAAGCTACCACTTTGTATTGGTTTGCTTATCATATTGCTGCGGATAGCAGCACAGTGGGAGTGTTTATTTGCTTAAATATTTGAGTTAATTATCTAGCGATATAGTCCATAAGCTGCGATGAATTTAATGAAATAGTAAGTATTTTGGCATACGAGGGTCAAACTGAAAGTTCTTAGAACTGGCCACTTATAAACAATATAATAAAAAAAATATTCTAAAATTTGAAAATAGAACTCTTTGCCAATATTACTGAGTATATATTTCATTCATTTGTCATTTGTTTTACGATTTGGCGGCAAATTGAAAATTGTCTGTGTCACGTCAACATGAATTTAACACGAGAAAATTTTCGTGCAATGATTTTTTATGACTTTCGATGTCATTTAAGTCAACAAGAAAGTTATGATAGACTACGATTGGCCTTTCACGATGAAGCCCCATCTCGTGCGACTGTTTACAACTGGTTTAATGAGTTTAAACGTGGTCGCACTAATCTCACTGATGATGTACGTGAGGGACGGCCTTCTACGGCGACGACTGAAAATAACATCTGTGTTGTGCGGCGTATGATAGAGACTGACAAAAGAGTGACCTATCAGCAGATTCGGACAAGCTTAGGCATCGGTATGAGTCAAGTGCACAAAATCCTCCACGAACATTTAGCGGTCAGGAAGCTTTGCGCCCGGTGGATACCTCATAATTTGACTAAGGCTCAAAAACTCCATCGTGTGGATTGGTGCCGTAAAATGATTGAAAGATTTAACGGAGGTGACTCAAATGCTGTGTTCGACATACTAACAGGTTACGAAAGCTGGATTTACTTTTATGATCCTGAAACCAAAAGACAATCTGCTCAGTGGGTGTTTCCTTTTGAGGAGTTGCCAACTAAAGTGAAGAGAGATCGAAGTGCGGGAAAAAAAATGGTGGCCTCGTTCTTTGGAAGGATAGGTCATTTCGCAACAATTGTGTTAGAGGATCAAAAAACAGTTTCTGCAGAATGGTACACTACCAATTGTTTGCCACTTGTCTTGGAAAAAGTTCGAGAGAAACGACCTCGCAGTAGGATCCTCCTTCACCACGACAACGCCTCGTCGCACACCGCCAAGCGAACGATCGACTATTTGGCGACATCAAACGTTGAATTACTGGGTCACCCGCCGTATAGCCCCGACCTCGCGCCTTGTGATTTTTATTTATTTCCAAAAATTAAAGAAAAACTTAAAGGCAAGCGGTTTATGAATGCTGAAGAAGCGGTGGCTGCGAATCGCGATGCCATTGAAGAGACCCCTAAGGACGAGTGGGCAAAGTGCTTTTCCCAGTGGTTCCATCGCATGCAGCGGTGTATTGACGTCAATGGACAATATTTTGAAAAGATATAATAAAACTAATAACTGGCTAATGTAATCAGTTTTTGATTTTCTAAGAACTTTCAGTTTGACCCTCGTATTACATTTACTGGGACTCAGAAACTCCTACATGACCCAGTACCCGGCAATATTATACCCTTTTTTACCGGATACTGGTACAAAAGTTAACTTCGTACTACCCGTTGCACCGGAGCTCGTTACTGCACCTTAATGCCTTGCAATAAGTCTCATTATCCTTTGAAACTGTAGTAGTTGAGTATTATAACATAATATATTCTGCCTGATGCTGGGACGTACACCACACTACTTGATTCTAAACCCTATCATATGAAACGGCTTGATGTATATATTTCAAAACGTATTTTATTACGAGGCATAAATACTTAGTTATAAAGAAAAATAAAAAAAACTACGGTTCCCTGCTCCCATTTCTTAATTTGTATAGAGCTAATCGCGTGATGGAGCTGGAAATTGGCCACAGGAACTCCGCAATAAAACGACACAAGCCCATCGAGTTTGGGCTCGTTTCAATCGTATTGATGAGTACTCTGATCCTATATGGCAACCAGATTTTGATAAAGCGTTGTCAAAGGTGACTTCAACTCAAAGTTGATTTCAAATCATAGTTGAGTTCAACTGAAAGATGAGGTCCACTGAAACATGAGGTCAACGTGACAGACCAACTGGGCGACCACAGAGCCCTCAACTACGAGCCACTTTACCGAAGTTACCTATACCGGATGCCGAACAGAGCGAGGCCATTTTGCAACTTAGGAAAAACAAACCACCTGGTAATGACGGCATCACTGCAGGACTCCTCAGAGCAGCTGGAGACACAACCTTGAGAGAGCTAGCAAGTCTTTTCAATACCGTCATCCACGAAGTTTCAAAACTACGGGCATGGAGAGGGAATGTGCTGGATCTTTTCTTCAAAAAAGGCGACAAAACTTTATTGAAGAATTACAGACCCATTTCACTACTGAGCCTTATCTACAGGTAGTTCTTGAGGGTTGTTACAAACGACTCGACGACTGCCAGCCATCAGTACAAGCCGGATTTCGAAAAGGCTTCATTACCGTGGACCACATCCATACTAAAGACCCATGATTACAACCAGCCGCTGTGTATGGCATTCATGGACCACGAGAAAGCCTTCGGCTATATCGAAACCTGGGCAGTTCTTGACAGACTGCAACGATGAAGCATTAGCTGGCGATGTATCAAGGTGTTAAGATATTTGCAGGAAACCGACTGGCGACCATGACCGTTCAGATCTAAGACAGAACTCAGAATAAGGACATACACCATAGAGTTGCGTAGGGGAGTCCGGCAAGGGGATGTAATATCTTCCAAGCTGTTCACCAACGCACTTGAGGATGTCTTTAAGATACTGTAGTGGGTACAACGAATATCAACGGCGAGTACATCTCACACCGTCAATTTGCTGGCGACATCGTCCTAATAGCAGAGACGTTGGAAGAGCTAAGCGGAATGCTGTACGACCTTAATGAAGCCTTCCCGGTGGATTGGTCTTGGCATGAACCTGGCTAAAATGAAGGTAATGTTCAATGAACACATCGTATTGAGACAAAGTTGTGCAACAGTATGTCTACATGGGGCAAATAATAGAGTTGGGTAGACACAGCTTCTAGAAGGAAATCGATAAGTGGATTCAGTTTGTATCGGCAGCATTCGGTAAGATACGTCGGATCTTCTCGTCATCTATCCCAAAGCCTCAAGACAAAAGTCTTGGATCAATGCGTCCTATCGATAATGATATACGGTGCCGAAATCTGGACACTCACGGTAGTGCTGGTCCATAGATTTAAAATAACTCAGCGTGCTATGGATTGAGGCATGCTCGGAGTCTCTCTAAAGGATAGAATTCGCAACGAGGTCATCAGGTAGAGAACTGGAGTCACCGACATAGCTAGCCGTAAAAGCAGTCTGAAGTGGCAATGAGTTGGCCACGTCTGCCGAAGAACCGACGACCAATGTAGCAGACAAGTCTTAGAGACGAGACCTGTTGTTAATTGGATTGGATTTGTTCTGTTTTTTAGAAAAGTACAAAATATTTTTGTTGTTTGAGCGGTTTCAGATTAGCGTTTTATACGCGCGTATAAGCTCGTTTTTGGAAGTGCATATAGGCGCGTATAGGCGCGCCTTTTGGCACACGCGCAACTCGTACGAGCATTGACGCGCTTCTAAGCTCGTATAACCACGAGCCGTCAGAATCCATGTTGACACTGACAAGACGTCACTAACATTTCGAGCGAACACGCCCGTTTACGTGAGTCTGGTTTTTTGAAGCGCGTAATGTAGCGCGCGTGTAAGCGCGTATGCTGAAACGACCGTATACGCGCAGAAAAATACGCTAATCTGAAACCGCCCTTTAACTTTAATCCAATGAAAATTACTGTAGGAATTCATTTCTTACAGTAATTTTAAAAGTTCAGAAATAATGTGATGTAGGTATACTTTTGTTTGTTTTAGTTGATTTTGGAAAGAAGTTGAAAAGATATAAATTTAGTATTACGACAATTTTAATTCTTGTTTGTGATTTCCTTTGAAATACATTTCAATAAAAATAAATATGTTTTCTTTGACTCCTTCAAATACATACCAATTCATTACACAATATTCATAAATAAAGAGTTCGAATATTATAAACTTTATACATTAAGCAAATAGGGTTCAAATTCGCGATTAAAATTTGCCTGTATCTGGGACAATCTATCGTTTACTAGGACAAATCTACCGGATACTGGTACAAATGGGTCTTTTCAAACTTTATTGCAATTAAAGTATTCTTACAGTCATATATATCAAAAACTATAAAATTGCACGAAAGCAAGAATAAATTGTCTATAAACTTCCGTAAATTTCATTTTTGTTAGTCTTTTAACCTTAATATAGCAGACCTGCAAAGTCAGCGAAGTTCAGAATTTCACGGCTATTGGGCCGTTTACCTTAACTACTGTTTCACATGGGGCTAAAAATGGGTATCTTTAAGATTAAGCCAGCGCTCCCAATGTAAACTCACAGAAATTGGTATTTATAAGTTAACCGACAATTACTCATAAACTAGTGATGTCTACTTAGCCGTAAGTTTTCCTTTTAAATTCGTTATATGTACTACATTTGTGATTTTTTTCACCTCTTCCAAATTAATAGTTTAGCCGGCAGAGGGGGAGGGGGACACTTGAGTCTAACAATTATTTTCTACAACATTTTTTTCTACAGTTTTGTTGCAATATCTTATGTCTATATTCATGTCAAATATCAGCTTTCTAGCACCAGGCGTCTTGAGCTAGGCTGCGGACGGACAGACGGACGGACATGACGAAACTATAATGCTAAGCGTCGACTGATCGGCATCGTACGCATCGGACGCATCGCATTTTCTTTCATACTGCGTCCACTGTGTCGGCAGCGATCGGATTGCCGACGCAAGTACCAGTGATCGAACATGTATTTGTGAGAATGGAAGAAAGCGAAGAAGAACAATTTGTCGCTATTGCTTGTTTGTTAGTAGAAGAGGAATAAAATGCAAACACATCTAAAAAAGCAAACGAAATGTCTAGATACACGACATTCAGTATGACGTCATCGGCACGCATCGCAAAAGTTGCCTCTCGGAGCATCCGAGTCGGCATTGCCGATGTGCGATCCGTACGATGCGGATCAGTGGACGCACTTGTATGACTTTCTATACAAAGAATACTACGATCCGTAAAATGCGATGCGTCCAAGGCGTACGATGCCGATCAGTGGACGCTTAGCTTTAGGGTTCCTTGTAGACTACGGAACCCTAAAAATAGTGTGCAGCGGCGTGTTTGACGGTAAGTACATACATACATACATACATAGACTCACGCCTGTTTCCCTGAAGGGGTAGGCACTAGGCAGAGGTATATTAAACGCCCACTTTTTGCCAGTGTTTTGATCCCACGTAATAGGTGGCGAGCCTATTGCCGCTTATCGGGATATTTTGTTTGCCAGAGCCTCGTCCGTTGATCGGCAGGTGCACCACTTGCAGGTGAGGTTGGCATGGGACCCTAAGTTCTTGGTGGGCACCACACATTTTTGTTTAAGACTGATTTTAAAATCTGTTTTTTACGAATTTAGTGCAATGAAATGCGTAATTTCTTTTTTTCTATTTTTTTTCTATTCAAAATGAGTTCTTAGGAGACAAGAAAGAAGAAGGATAAGAAAAAAAATCAGAAGATTGATTAAATAAAGCAAGCGTTTAGTGATATTCGTGAAAAGAAAAGAAATCGATAAGACAAATACATAATTATGTAAAAATTATGCTATTCCGAAGACCACAATAAATAAAACCACAAAAAATAAACTGATACTGGTCTAAGCTATGGAAATATCGCTATACCTTTGGGTTACGGAGGTCAGACGGCAGTGATCGCTCTATGGAAAAGCCGATATTCTGTCATGTCTGTTTGGACTAGTAAGCGGGCGTCGAGCTTCAAGGCGTAAGTCTCGGATGCAACCGGGATAACGCTAGGACGATGATAAATAAGTCCTAGGTCTTACGTGCCTTGACTGTATTCGAACGGGTAACAACCAAACTTCTTCCTCTTCAATATATTCGCAAAGACGTCTTATTTGTTGCTCTCGGTACACTTCAATATTTTACACGCCCTGTACTAGGTGCTCAGCCTTATAACTCCGAGCTATCTTCACACGAAAGATCACGTGCGATACTTTATTATATAATTAGGTATATTGATGATGTGTTACCGTGTCACAAAACTTTTATCTATACAATTAGGTTATATTGACATTCAAATATTTCTTTTCCTAAATGGAATACAGCGTAACGCCCATAGTAAAAGATGTTCCTAATTATTAGTACTTTCATTTGATATTAAATTCATTGATGGCCGCCGACCGCCCAAAACCGCCCATTGTCCTTTGCCAACTGCACTAAATGGATGCGAACAGGCGAAATGACCCTACTATGAGTACTAGATAATGGATAAACATATACCCATACCTATAGTTATACTTTTTTTTGTAAATACATATATGTTATACATAGAAACACCCAGATCAAGACAAATATCCATATTCAAGCACACAAATGTTTGACTTGAGCGGGAATCGAACTCGCGACCTTTGACGTAGCAGTCGCTTACACTCCCGCTACGCCAACCGGCCGTCTAGGGTAAACTCGGTAGGGTTACATCGTTTTATTACAAAGATGCCGTAGCCACCTCCAGCTTCATCATCAGACCCCGAATATCATCTAGGTGTACCTAAAGAGCTCCCCAAGACAAATTAATCCACCCCAAACTTGGTGGGGTTAAGTATGTTGTTTTATAACAGAGATGCTGTGGCCACCTTCCAGCTTCATTGTCAGACCCTGGATATCATCTAGGTGTAAAGTGCTCCTCAAGACAAATCAATCAAGCCCAAACTCGGTCGGGTTATGTCGTTTTATTAAAGAGATGCCGTGGCCACCTCCCAGCTTCATCATCAGACCCTGGATATCATCTAGGTGAAAAGTGCTCCTCAAGACAAATCAATCAAGCCCAAACTCGGTCGGGTTATGTCGTTTTATTACAGAGATGCCGTGGCCACCTCCCAGCTTCATCATCAGACCCTGGATATCATCTAGGTGAAAAGTGCTCCTCAAGACAAATCAATCAAGCCCAAACTCGGTCGGGTTATGTCGTTTTATTACAGAGATGCCGTGGCCACCTCCCAGCTTCATCATCAGACCCTGGATATCATCTAGGTGTAAAGTGCTCCTCAAGACAAATCAATCAAGACCAAACTCGGTCGGGTTATGTCGTTTTATTACAGCGATGCCGTGGCCACCTCCCAGCTTCATCATCAGACCCTGGATATCATCTAGGTGTAAAGTGCTCCTCAAGACAAATCAATCAAGCCCAAACTCGGTGAGCTTACGAGGCCATCTGCCAGCTTTGTTATCAGACCAGCAAACACAGATAAGAGAAGCAAAATATAGTGCAACATTTCATTGCAAATTTAGACCTTAAAGTACTTAAAATTAAAATTAATTAAAGAGTTGAACGGTAGCATTATTGATAGTACCGTATATACCGTAGGTAGGTTGAGCACTCTTGAGGGCCTCAACTCTCGAATGACCTTGCACAAGGGCTACCTACTACGTTGTCGTTTTTCGTCCACGTTAATAAAGGACAATGGCAGATCTCAATACATCGAAATGTCTGAAATTAAATTGAAGCGCACAGTAATAAAAAATATTTCAAAAAATTCGGCGTAAGTAACAGAGTCTATAAATGATTCTATTTTCACTCGGGAAACCCGGAAAAACAAGATATCGGTGTTGTAGTTTTTAGTTAAGAATGAACAATGTAGGTACGTTTGAATTATCCTGGAATTATCAAATGAAATTATGTCAGATTGACATCAAAACGCAGAAATATTCTGTAGCATCTGTCACAGCCAAAGACAAAAGCAGAGCTGCACATTTTAAATCGATTTTATGTGAAATCGATACAACATTAAAACGATGCTGTGACGTTTTTATTTGATTTAAAAGTTGTTTTGCTTCAAAAATTATTAGCTTATTGACATAATTTTAATTAAAGATTAAATAACTGCATATTAATAATTATATTTTAATAATCGATGCGGATCAATAGCACTCACGTCTATTCCAGTCACACTATTGTCTATGGCAACAATCAAATAATAAAGTAGGTACCTAGTTCGTAATCAATTGGAACGCTTTTTATCATCATAAAATACTCCATCTTTAACGAGACAAAGTGAAAATATTAAAAATCGTAGAAAAAAAAAAACAATTTGTTTTGTTCATATGAAGTTTAAGGTCGCCACAACAAACCCAGACCGAATTCTGCCATTGTCCTTTAAGACAAGTAAATTGAATATAACGCCATCTAGTGATGTTATGTACCATTAAGCGGGGTACAAGTGACGTCACGCGTCATCTGGCCCTAATTATTTTTCGATTCGATACGCGTAGCGACATCTTTCGTCATTTATGTTAACGAATTATCGAGTCACATTTTTTTGTTCGACTTTGTTAGTCTATATTCTTACTCGTCTCTGATATTACATATTTTTTTCCCGAGTGTCAGACTCTTACTGACTAAAACCCACCCGTGTTCCATCAAGTACCTTTGCGTTCCAGGGCCTCGGTAACTCCTCGTAAATTCCGCAACCCTGGCAGAATACAATTCCTACCTAAGTTCCGATTTTTTTAAATAATCAACCATTTCCGGAGGAATGTTCATATTAATATATACGTTTCGGACCAATGACGTCATTTCAATCTACCTACTCCGATCACTGGATATAACCCATCACCAAGCTGAAGTCTACTCGTATTGGACATCATGCCGTCATACTAAACAAAAATAATAAAAAGGCTTTTTTTTTAAGTAGACACATTTTTAAAAGCGCAGTTAAAGCGCACGTGTTTTGCTCGAAATACCTACTTATCCATGGGATCATAGGACATCTATAGAACATATTGGTGGGGTTATCGATCGCATCGATTTTGTACCTAATTAGAAAAATCGTATGATGAGTTTGAGCCTCAATATCTCCTGAACCAGTAATTTCCCAGGTATAGTGCCGAAGTAAAAAATGTTCATATTGCCGGTATTGCTTAGTACAATATGGGATTTCGGTTTTCGTTAAGGGTATTTTTACATCCAGTATGAAGTATTATTGTTTTAATCTCTGGTTTTCTTTTGCTGACAGTACATATTTGAGACTTATCGCATGAAGTTTGTAGTAAATCCTTACTAAGTTTTGAATACCCACTTCTTTTTTCAGGTATAACCCTCCGTGACGTAGAAAACCTCCCCCCAGCGCTAGGCCTCCTGCTATTGACCATACTGTCCCGCTGCAAGAGCTCTCCGCCCGCGGACTGGCCTCCCGAGGCCTACAACTTGGTCATGAGGGAGGACCTGGCACACCAGGCCAGCGTGGCACAGACTATGAGCACCGCCAATGATTATATGGAATGTGAGTATTAGATTATTGAATTTAACTCGTAGTCATAAAATTCTACAACTATTTAATTATGAATGAAATTCAAATGACAATCCTAAACATAAAAATAACTTTGAAATTAAACTAAAAAATGTGTAACATTCGCGTAAACCCAAGAAAATATTATAAAAATAACTGTTCTCTTAATTAACTGTGTAATCCTGTAAAAAGTATTTTCTATATTTGTATCTGTTTTTCACCTTGCTAAAATGATTTTGAACACTTGGTTGCGGCTAGCTTATTTTTAGATGCCACGTCCATTTTCAATCACCAGTAAACAATAGGAAAAAACCTTAATTGAAATCCCAAAATACTCCAAACAGCAAGGCAGTATGAAGCATATATGAAATATTTGATCGTACAATTAAAAGGGTCAAAACATTCGGTATTACTATCCAGCATATCTTTGAATGAAGTTGTACAAATATTTTCCTTTTTTCTTGCAGTTATAGCTCTAGAAGTGCTAGAGAAAGACACAGTGTACACGATGGCCAAGCGCGTAGTAGACCCTCCTCGCAGTAACGCAGAGGACGCTGACGTCATCACCGGCTGCGAACACCTCAACACGCAGCTGCTTAGCTTGTTGTATCCTAGAGATCACAGGTAAGTTATAAGTAACTAGCTTTTGCCCGCGGCTTCGCGCGCGTTATATTCGGGGTTACACCAATCTCTTTTATTTTACGAATACTTCAATGAAATGTAAAAAAAAACCGGTCAAGTGCGAGTCGGACTCGCGCACCGAGGGTTCCGTACAAACCTGTAGGTATATAAGTAAAAGTTCACCAGTCATAGTTATGGTATTTTTATTGCCAAATGAAATCCATAACATTACAGTTAGCAAGCTGGAGGAGCATAACTGAAATAAAAAGAGGTCTTTGTAATCAGTCATCCTTTATTTTATATTAACATTATATCGCTTATTTTATAATATAACTTAAATACCTATACCAGCCTTCCAGCAGCCTTGCAAAAGTCTGCTGATGAATGATGGTAAGATTTTTTTATCAAAGTTATTGATTTACAAAGTTTTTAGTGACTATTAGAAATACATACATATCGTCACGCCTTTTATCCCCGAAGGGGTAGGCAGAGGTGTATTTCTACACCCACTTTTCGCCAGATATACTTTAGTCCCACGTAATAAGGGGCGAGCCTATTGCCGTACCGGGCACATTTCCAGACTCCGTGCTGCTACTGAGAATTTCATGACAGAAAAACCCAATAACACTGCCCAAAATCGAACCCGGGATCTCCCGATCCCACGCGCACATTTATGCCGCGAGACCAACGAGGCAGTCGCATAGGGTTTGATGTCGAGTTTTCCGTCTCTACGCAAAGATGGTATTTGCATCGTGTTATCCCTTAGTCGCCTCTTACGACACCCACGGGAAGATAGGGGGTGGTGACACTTGTATTCTATGCCGTCAACCACAAGGCCAGAAATCTGTTATAAAAATACTTATAAAGTACAGAATAATTAGCAAAAAGGTTTGAAGACTATGTGATTATTTGAAATCTCAATCTTAATCAGCCTATCGCAGTCCACTGCTGGACATAGGCCTCTCCCAACGCGCACCACAGCACACGGTCCTCAGCCTTCCGCATCCTTTATCTGGGCTATAAGACGTTGCTTGGTACCAAATTTCAACATTTTGAGTTCACAGGAAGTACTCTGTAGGTTTTGATTCCCTTGCGAGTAGTTGCGAGTTTAAAAATATGATTATATTGCTCTTTCTTTTGATTGCGTAGACGTAGAAGTTTGATTTTGTTGCAGCCTAACGGTATTATATACCTGAGTATTTGATATGAATTTCAATTACATACCTCTACGCGTTCAAGAGAAACGGGTAGTAACTTTAAATTTATTAAAAATATTTTTTTATATGCTGTAATTAAAAAATTACGGTATTCGCAATTTTTCCTTTATAAGTGATATAAGACGTTGCTTCGTACCAAATTTAAAGATTTTGAGTTCACGGAAAGAACCCTGTAGGTTTTGATTCCCTTGCGAGTAGTCACGAGTTCGAAAATATGATGATATTGCTCTTTCTTTTGACTGCGTAGACATAGAAGTTTGATTTTGTTACAGCCTAACGGTGTTATATACCTGAGTATTTGATATGAATTTCAATTTAATACCTCTACGCGTTCAAGAGAAAGGGGTAGTAACTATAAATTTATTAAAAATATTTTTTGATATGCTGTAACTAAAAAATTACGGTTTTCGCAATTTTTCCTTTATAAGTGATATAAGGCGTTGCTTTGTACCAAATTTCAAGATTTTGAGTTCACGGAAAGAACCCTATAGGTTTTGATTCCCTTGCGAGTAGTCGCGAGTTTGAAAATATGCTTATATTGCTCTTTCTTTTGATTGCGTTGACATAGAAGTTTAATTTTGCTGCAGTCTAACGGTGTTATATACTTGAGTATTTGATATGAATTTCAATTTGATACCTCCACGCGTTCAAGAGAAAGGGGTAGTAACTTTAAATTTATTAAAAATATTTTTCTTATATGATGTTACTAAAAATTTATGGTTTTCGCAATTTTTCCTTTATATGTGCTATAAGATGTTGCTTCGTAACAAATTTCAAGATTCTGAGCTCACGGAAAGTACCCTGTAGGTTTTGATTCACTTGCGAGTAGGCGCGAGTTTAAAAATATGCTTATATTGCTCTTTCTTTTGATTGCGTTGACATAAAAGCTTGATTTTGTTCCAGCTTAACGGTGTTATATACCTAAGTATTTGATATGAATTTCAATTTAATACCTCCACGTGTTCAAGAGAAATAGGTAGTAACTTTAAATTTATTTAAAATATTTTTTTATATTCTGTAACTAAAAATTTACGGTTTTCGCAATTTTCCCTTCATATGTGATATAAGACGTAACTTCGTACCAAATTTCAAGATTCTGAGTTTACGGGAAGTACCCTGTAGGTTTTGATTCACTTGCGAGTAGGCGCGAGTTTGAAAATATGCTTATATTGCTCTTACTTTTGATTGCATTGACATAGACGCTTGATTTTGTTGCAGCCTTACGGTGTTATATACCTGAGTATTTGATATGAATTTCAATTCAATACCTCCACGCGTTCAAGAGAAAGGGGTAGTAACTTTAAATTTATTAAAAATATTTTTTTATATGCTGTAACAAAAAAATTACGGTTTTCACAATTTTTCCTTTATAAGTGATATGAGACGTTGCTTTGTACCAAATTTCAAGACTCTAAATTCACGGGAAGTACCCTGTAGGTTTTGATTCCAATGCGAGTTTGAAAATATGCTGCAATTTGCAGCATATACAGCTGTATCTTTTGATTGCGTTGGATTAGAAGTTTGATTTTTTCACAGCTCTATGGAACCGTAGATTCGAGTATCTAGTATAAATTTCATGGTTTGATACCTCTACGCATTCCTGAGAAAAAGGGTCTTGACAGACGGACGGACAACAAAGTGATCCTATAAGGGTTCCGTTTTTTCCTTTCGAGCTACGGAACCCTAAAAACGACCGATATTTATTTACTTTATTTTGACAATATTTATGACGTGACAGTACTGACAGATAGCACATGCGCAGCACTCAATTATTACAGCGCATGCGTTCTTACTTCCAAGAGGCAAGTTTGTGCCGTGCAAACTTCTACCCTCCCTACAATCCCTCCCAGTTTAATTTTTGCAGTTTATGGTAGCCTATGTCCGTCTCCATGGTCCAATATCTAATATATATAAAATTCTCGTGTCACAGTTTTCGTTCCCATACTCCTCCGAAACGGCTTGACCGATTTTGATGAAATTTTTTGTGCTTATCCGGTATCAGAGACGAGTAAGAATATAGACTTACAAAGTCGAACAAAAAAATGTGACTCGATAATTCGTTAACATAAATGACGAAAGATGTCGCTACGCGTATCGAATCGAAAAATAATTAGGGTCAGATGACGCGTGACGTCACTTGTACCCCCGCTTAATGGTACATAACATCACTAGATGGCGTTATATTCAATTTACTTGTCTTAAATTTATTAACGTGGACGAAAAACGACAACGTAGGTAGCCCTTGTGCAATGTGCAAGGTCATTCGAGAGTTGAGGCCCTCAAGGGTGCTCAACCTACCTACTACGGTACTATCAATAATGCTACCGTTCAACTCTTTAATCAATTTTAATTTTCGAATTATGTGCGTGGTTTAAGTACTTTAAGGTCTAAATTTGCAATGAAATGTTGCACTATATTTTGCTGGTCTGATAACAAAGCTGGCAGATGGCCTCGTAAGCCCACCGAGCTTGGGGTCGATTGATTTGTTTTGAGGAGCACTTCACACATAGATGATATCCAGGGTCTGATGATGAAGCTGGGAGGTGGCCACGGCATCTCTATAATAAAACGACATAACCCGACCGAGTTTGGGCTTGATTGATTTGTCTTGAGGAGCACTTTACACGTAGATGATATCCAGGGTCTGATGATGAAGCTGGGAGGTGGCCACGGCATCTCTGTAATAAAGCGACATAACCCGACCGAGTTTGGGCTTGATTGATTTGTCTTGAGGAGCACTTTACACCTAGATGATATCCAGGGTCTGATGATGAAGCTGGGAGGTGGCCACGGCATCTCTGTAATAAAACGACATAACCCGACCGAGTTTGGGCTTGATTGATTTGTCTTGAGGAGCACTTTACACCTAGATGATATCCAAGGTCTGATGATGAAGCTGGGAGGTGGCCACGGCATCTCTGTAATAAAGCGACATAACCCGACCGAGTTTGGGCTTGATTGATTTGTCTTGAGGAGCACTTTACACCTAGATGATATCCAAGGTCTGATGATGAAGCTGGGAGGTGGCCACGGCATCTCTGTAATAAAGCGACATAACCCGACCGAGTTTGGGCTTGATTGATTTGTCTTGAGGAGCACTTTACACCTAGATGATATCCAGGGTCTGATGATGAAGCTGGAGGTGGCCACAGCATCTCTGTTATAAAACGACATACTTAAGCCCACCAAGTTTGGGGTGGATTAATTTGTCTTGGGGAGCTCTTTAGGTACACCTAGATGATATTCGGGGTCTGATGATGAAGCTGGAGGTGTCTACGGCATCTTTGTAATAAAACGATGTAACGAGTAAACGAGTTTACCCTAGACGGCCGGTTGGCGTAGCGGGAGTGTAAGCGACGGCTACGTCAAAGGTCGCGGGTTCGATTCCCGCTCAAGTCAAACATTTGTGTGCATAAATATGGATATTTGTCTTGATCTGGGTGTTTCTATGTATAACATATAAGTATGTATTTACAAAAAAAAGTATAACTATAGGTATGTATGTTTATCCATTATCTAGTACCCAAAGTAGGGTCATTTCGCCTGTTCGCATCCATTTAGTGCAGTTGACAAAGGACTACAGGCGGTTTTGGGCGGTCGGCGGCCATCAATGAATTTAATATCAAATGAAAGTACTAATAATTAGGATCATCTTTTACTATGGGCGTTACGCTGTAGTCCATTTAGTAAAGAAATATTTGAATGTCAATATAACCTAATTGTATAGATAAAAGTTTTGTGACACGGTAACACATCATCAATATACCTAATTATATAATAAAGTATCGCACGCGATCTTTCGTGTGAAGATAGCTCGGCGTTATAAGGCTGAGCACCTAGTACAGGGCGTGTAAAATATTGAAGTGTACCGAGAGCAACAAATAAGACGTCTTAGCGAATATATTGAAGAGGAAGAAGTGTGGTTGTTACCCGTTCGAATACAGTCAAGGCACGTTAGACCTAGGACTTATTTATCATCGTCCTAGCGTTACCCCGGTTTCATCCGAGACTTACGCCTTGAAGCTCGACGTCCGCTTACTAGTCCAAACAGACATGACAGAATATCGGCTTTTCCACAGAAGGATCACTGCCGTCTGACCTCCGTAACCCAAAGGTATAGCGATATTTTCATAGCTTAGACCAGTATCAGTTTATTTGAGGCAACCGTATTGACTTTCAAAGATCTTCATTAAAGCCAAGACCGACGGTATATTCTGCTCTCCGAGGCATAGGGCAAGCGATAATTAACTATTTAATACGTAAGTAAGATCTGGGACTTATTATTCATGGATTATTCCGAGTTATAGGCGCACGGTCAAATGCTGCGCACATAATTATTATGTGCGTAGTATGGTATATTATATACTTATATGGCTGGGTAAGAAATCAACCCGAAGAGTTGCGATTAGCAGCAGCAGAATTAACTGGGATTATAGAGGATGAATGAGAGGAACTAGGCTACACAAGGCTTAAAATCATACTTAATTCTTTTTTTAAACCATTATGTTCTTTCATAACTTTATCTACATACAATAATTAATTATGTATTATAATAGCTTATTATTTATTGATGATATTATGTTAGTTATATACAGGGTGTAACAAGACCCTTAACGAAAACTGAAATCCTATGTTGTACCAATCAGTACGAACATTTTTTACTTGGGCACTATACCTGGGAAATTACTGGTTCAGGAGATATTGAGGCTCAAAATTAGTATGGAATTTTTCTAATTAGGTACAAAATCGATGCATTTACCCCCTCATATTTTCTTTAGATGCCTTATAACCCCATGAATATGTAGGTATTTCGAGAATTGCACGCGCGCGCTTTTAATTGCAGTTAAAAAAATGTGAAAACTCAAAAAAAAAAAATCGTTTCCCAGCTATTATTTTTGGTTAGTATCACTTGGCATGATGTCCACAACGAGTAGACTTCGGCTTGGTGATGGGTCTTGTGACACTCCGTACCCTTATAACCAAATAAAGATTTTATGTTTATAACAAATTGTATGGTAACTGTATTATATATGTAGGTATATTATTTAACATTAGTTACATCTAAATAGTAAAATGCACCTACCACTTTCATCTCTGCACCACCTTAAGGTTGACACGTAGAGAATGCCATATGACATTATGTCCACCTATGTACACTATGTTTGTGCATAAATGATTAAATAAAATAAATAAATAAACTGTGCTTACATTAGTAAGCACAGTTACCATACAATTTGATACAATAATATGTGATATATTATAAAATGACAATCTAAATAAGTTGTTTCACTTTCTTTAACACTTTCGTTAGCCAGAGTAGTAAGTAAAACGATTAAAGTTTCAAAAATAAAAACGTCTTTTATCTGTTTTAGAAGTACACCACAGTGATAACACTTGTCCACAGTAATCGTAGGACTAAAACACACTAATTAATAACAAAATCATTCGTGGCCGCGGACCGCCTAGGCTCCATACAAAAATGCCCATTGTCCTTTGAAGGAGAAAATAAAAATGTAAAAAATTTGTTCCAGCAAATTGATTCAAAGAAAAATTTATGTAATGCGTTCATTATATAGTCTATTTTAATATTAGCTTTCACTTTTCTTCGAAACTTGTTGTGTTTTTTTTAAATAAACAAGCTTCAAAATTTGGCATTTTGCCCAGTTTACGTCCAAAAAATCCTAATTGCGTCCACCTGTGGACCATTTCGCGTCCACCAGCTTAGAGAAGGAATATAAGGGTGATATTGTTAAGCCAATCTAAAGAAAGATTGGCTTTTTACAATTTCTACATTTAGATTAAAGTTATAAAAAAGTCAACATTATTATCATTATTAAATCACTCTAAAGAAACTATAAACTATTTATTGTTTTCAACATCGATGGAACTTAAAATCAAAGACAAAAAAACATGACGATAGGTACATGTTGTCCAATATTGTGGTCTTCGGAATAGCATAATTTTTACATAATTATGTATTTGTCTTATCGATTTCTTTTCTTTTCACGAATATCACTAAACGCTTGCTTTATTTAATCAATCTTCTGATTTATTTTCTTATCCTTCTTCTTTCTTGTCTCCTAAGAACTCATTTTGAATAGAAAAAATATGGAATAAAATAAATTACGCATTTCATTGCACTAAATTCGTAAAAATCAGATTTTAAACTCAGTCTTAATCAAAAATGCATTTTAAATTATTAAAAAAAAATATATATATATATATATATATATATATATATATATATATATATATATATATATATATTATAGATAAATATATATATATATATATAGTTACAGGTAGCACGCCACTGCGTAATGTTGATGTTGTGCATGTATTGTTAGAGAGAGATGCAGGGGGCCTTTAATGTTGCGTTCTCTCTCCCACCGGCGGACACGAATAGGCCCCACTCTGCCACTCTATTCTTAATATCTCTATGCTCTTATACGTTGAGGTATTGGCGGTACTGACTTTTCATTTTATTAGTGTGTTAGTATACTTATTTTCGAGCATTTTTAAAGGGAGGTCCGTAAATGGACGCGAATTGGGCGATGGACGCGAACAGGCGAAATGACCCTACAAGCTCAAAGCTCTGCTTTGTTACTCAAAGACTATTAAGCATACTTTTATTGAATTGTTTTATTTTTTTGTTTTCTGCTATTTTAACTGTAAAATAACTAGGTACATTTAAAATAGTTTTACTACATACATTATTATAGTCAGTGCTATGCATACCGTAATTGTCATATTATATCAGATACAATGCCTTTTAAGTGTTTACCTTAACTGTATAAATATATATGATGTGGTTGTGCTAATAAATAAATTAATTAATTTGGGACTAGATGGTGTTGTGTGAATGTGGTAGAATATTATATTATACTAGAGGACGCCAGCAGCTACGCCTGCATTTTTTTTTAATTTACCCGTTTTGGCCGATCCCGTGGGAATTTCGGGAAATCCCTTCTTAGTGCACCCCTACGGTCCCCAAGGAACATACATGCCAAATTTCAGCTTCCTGCGCCCAATAGTTTCGGCTGTAGCATGTCTGTCAGTCAGTCAGTAACGCAAGGATTTTATATATTAAGATAATTATAGTTTGGGCTCGATTGAATTTTCTTGAGGAACACTTTACACCTAGGTGATAATAATTATGATACTACGATACTACCTATAGCGGTACCGGGTTCGATTCTAGGTATAGTTGCTTTTTGCATTTTCTCATACAAAGTACCTAGTTAATAAATAATATGGTCTCACTCATGGTATGAGTTCGTGCGTGCGTCCTTGAGGCATACATAGAACTAATTCGTAGATGGTTGTTTACGAATTGTTACTAAATAAGTGTATCTACCTATAAAACCCGTAACGTACCCATCCCATCTAAATAGGTAATTTTATTTTGGTTTAAGCGTCATCTAGTGAAAATTCAATGTAAACCGTTGTACATTACCTTTCGTGTTTTTACTACGCCATCTATTAGTACACGTTCAAAAGTGATAAAATATGCACGTAAAATGAAATAGATAAATTAGCTTATTATGAGCAATATTACCAATTCTAAAAAATACTTAAACAATTTCAATGGCCGTTAATGAAAAAATAATGATATTTTTATGACTTGTCTGGCTGTAATTAACGTCGCGTGCTATTTGATCAGCGCCCTCTGGATATAGCTCGCGATTTGAGCTTTTTCCGAGGCACATTTTTTTGTTCGACTTTGGCAGTCTATATTCTTACTCGTCTCTGCCGGTATCTATGAGAATAGGCCAACATCTAATTTTCAAAAAAAAAAAAAAAGTTTTGCAAAACAACGTTTGCCGGATCAGCTATATCTATATATAAAATTTCAACAAAATCGGTTCGACCGTTACAGCGTGAAAACGGAACATACATTCATACATACACACTTTCGAATTTATAATATTAGTACGGATACTATAAGTAATACTATTGTCAAGTATGTTGGTGTAGTGTTTAGTAGCCCTGATGCTAAGCGGTAGGTCGTGGTTTCAATTTCCACCCAATCGTTTTAACAAATCTTTGTGTGTGAAGACCGATGATTTTTTATGGAAGAGGAAGGATTTCTTCTTTGTTTGGGTATAATTTATCTGTAACTGTTATGTATTTGGAACTCTGTTTAGTCTGGGTTAAGATTACCGTGTGAGTTGTCCTAGGATATTATTGGTTATTCGTTTATAAACTAGAGGTGGCCAGCAGCTACGCCCGCAATTTAAAAAAAATATTATTTCTACCTGTTCCCGCAGGAATTTCGGAAAATCCCTTTTTATATATCTCTACGATCCCCAAGAAACGTATGTGCCAAATTTCAGCTTCCTGTGTCCAGTAGTTTCGTTAGATTCTTCCGTTACTGACTAACAGACAACGCACAGCCAAAATGATTGGGTGCAAGAAGCTGAAATTTGGCATGTATGATCCTGCCTCTAGTGATAAACTAAAATCCGTCATTTATTTCAGAATGACAGAAGTAATAAACCTCCTACAGTCGTCGATACCAGTGACTATAAACTTGACGCAACGGCCCGAAGTATCTGACCATGACTTTATAGAAGAACAGGACAAGTACTTGTATGCTATTAGCACGAGAACTATGGCGCTGCCTATAGCAAGGTGAGTAATAGCTCAAAATAAAAAAAATATAATACTAGACTTCGATCGCGGCTCCGCCCGCATGGATTATACACCTAAGCCTTCCAGAATCACATTATCTATAGGTGAAAACCGTAGGAAAATCCGTTCAGTGGTTTTTGAGTTTATCACGTTTATAATTATAGACACTAGCTGACCCAGCGAACTCCGTATCGCCTTTTTAAGAGTTTTTATTTAATTCCCTTTTTTCCAAGCCCCTTTTCCAAAGTTACCATTGACTTAGCGCTTAATCTCTTATCATTTCAGAGTCTATAAATGATGAACAAACAAACATAGATTTTTATATAACATCGAATTCCCCATTCCTTAAAATATCGGAGACGATACCCATAGCGACTTTAAAAAAAAAACCCGTCCGCCATCTTTGATTTCCTATCCGCCATCTTTGATCACGCAATAGATGTTGTATTTGGATTCCTCATCCCTTTTAACATCGCAGACGATACCAATATTGATTTTTTAAATTTTCCCATCCGCCATCTTTGATTTCCCATCCGCCATCTTTGATCACGAAATAGATGTTGTATTTCGATTCCCCACCCCTTAAAATATCAAAGGTGATACCCATATTGATTTTTTAAATTGTCTCATCCGCCATCTTTGATTTCCCGTCCGCCATCTTGGATCACTAAATAAATTTCATATTATTAATCAGCGTCCCGAAAATCTCGAAAACGATACCCATATAGATTGTATCCTATTCGTTTAGCCTTTTTTTGCCTTTGACCCAACCCTCCCCCTTCTCGTTTGACCATTTTATTATTTTTTCTGGCCCCTAAAAGTTGTGGCGTAATTTTATATAGCCTTTCGAATAATTGGGCTATCATAGGCAATAACAATTTCTAAAATCCGACTGCTAGTTCCTGAGATTAGCCGACATTATCTTTTAGCCTTTTTAGCCTTTTGCCCGGCCCCAAAGGGTCGAAGCGTTATGTTATATGGCCTATAGCCTTCCGGAATAACTGGGCTATCGTATACAAAAAGAATTTTTCAGATCCGACCGGTAGTTCCTGAGATTAGCGCCTTCAAACAAGCAAACAAACTCTTCCGCTTTATTATATTAGTATAGATACAGGAAGAAAGGGGACTTCATTTTGTAATAATTTGTATTTTTGCTATAAAAGCATATTAATAATTTGTTTGTCATATTAAATCTAAGCGTGTATTAAAATTTTAGAACTCATTTTAGCAAAAAGACAGGTTGGGATCTAATATGTCTCCTTGTGGTGCGCCATAAAAAACTAATTTTGTTAGTACTATAACTATACGAGTTTTCACCTCACGTTTTGTGCCTTCAGGTATATCGAAATGAACTTTGTTGACTAATTCATTAGTTTTTTCAATGTTGAGATATAAACCTCACCATTTATTACAATATTATGTGGTTGGCATATTCAATAGTCTTAGAGATTTCTTTCATAATCGCCTCAGATTGTATGCGGCGTTTTGAGGTGCTTTTATAGCTCTTGTTAGTTAGTACTGCTAACTGAGCAGTACTTTATAAGAAATGAATAATGCTCTTGCTAAAATTGTGTAAATATGAGCCTAAGCATAGTTATACTTATAGCATATATGACTTTCGATAACCAATTTTATTCATAGATGTAACGCTCGCAAAGCTTTTGTTACGGGCGGGGTAACGGGATTGGAAAGAAACGCCGACTAGCGCAGATGACTCTTTATTGACCGGAAAATTGTGCAAATTCTCTCCTCACGATAGCGTAGTCTTCTTACGACGCATCCGTCGATCGACGAGTATAGCACCAACAACGTACCCGCATTAGACTTTGCTATTTCGCTTCACTACCAACTTCTTCACATCTTCCTTCTTCTTCTACTTCTTAACTGTTTCGCTTCTCAACTTAGACTGGCGCGGCTACTTTGGATTTATACGCGTCTACTTTGATTTTTATACTTCCTAGGGTCGTTCTGGATGTACACATTTCGTTATTCTTTTCGTTCGTCTTTTATTTACATGTCCTATTTCTTTCTGACCCTCCTCATTCGTTCCTGAAGTTATCTACTAGAATATGCAAATATTTTATTGAAAATTCTTTTACGAAATTTTTATTTACATTTAAATATTTGCCAAGAATCCAATAATGTCTAACTACTAAACTATCACCTTGTTATTAGTTACTTACTACCGAATTAGCCGAATACTTGACAGCTAGTTGACTTGAAAAACTTGAGCTTCTCCAAAACTTTTGTATTAGATATATATATGGTTTTCGCAAATATGATCATGTATCTGAATTTCGTAGCAGGCTCAAGTGGCTCCCAATTCGCCTTCGCAGGAATACTCATATCTTAATATTACTATATAATGTATTGTTCAATCCCAACACTCCCCTGTATCTCAAAGAACGGTTCAAGTTCCTTCATGACACACATACAAAGTGCCTGAGGTCGTCAGAGGATCTGCGATTGCAGATGCCAACGCATTCAATGCAATGAAAATGAATTGAACCTGAGGCTTACGTGGTGGCTGCGCAGGCGACTGCTATCGGTGGGAAAATGAATTGTACTTGAGCCTTACGTGGTGGCTACGCAGGCGACTGTTATCGGTGGGAAAATGAATTGAATTTGAGCCTTACGTGGTGGCTGCGCAGTTGACTATTTTCGGTAGGCATATGAATTGTACTTGAGCCTTACGTGGTGGCTACGCAGGCGACTGCTATCGGTGGGAAAATGAATTGAACCTGAGGCTTACGTGGTGGCTACGCAGTCGAGTGGAGGAAGAAAAGAGGAACCCATCGCGCACCCTCGGATTGACAATCCTAACTGTCGACAATACTGATTTAGGGGTACTCGATAGTGTCAACCTTTTCCTGTTGCAATAGTTGGGGTGGTCAATCCGAGGGTGCGTGGTGGGTTCCTCTTTTCTTCTATTAGTACATATATAAATTGAACCTAAGGGTAATGTGGTGATTGTACAGAGGCATGGCGACCCTGCGCACGGTGCCGTGCGGCGCCACCGAGAGTGCGGAGGTGCCGCGCGTGTGCGTGTGGGGGCGCTGGCGCGGGCGCGGCGCCGGCGACGCGGGCCCGCCGCCCGGCGCCTGGCCCGCCTTCCACAACGGCGCCGCCGCCGGCCTGGCGCTCGTGCCACTCTCCGGCCTCACCATACACTCCGAGTGGGTCATCTACAACAAGCCTAGGGTGAGTGTGTGTGTGTACGTACGTCACGTAGCTGGCCCGCCTTCCACAACGGCGCCGCCGCCGGCCTGGCGCTCGTGCCACTCTCCGGCCTCACCATACACTCCGAGTGGGTCATCTACAACAAGCCTAGGGTGAGTGTGTGTGTGTACGTACGTCACGTAGCTGGCCCGCCTTCCACAACGGCGCCGCCGCCGGCCTGGCGCTCGTGCCACTCTCCGGCCTCACCATACACTCCGAGTGGGTCATCTACAACAAGCCTAGGGTGAGTGTGTGTGTGTACGTACGTCACGTAGCTGGCCCGCCTTCCACAACGGCGCCGCCGCCGGCCTGGCGCTCGTGCCACTCTCCGGCCTCACCATACACTCCGAGTGGGTCATCTACAACAAGCCTAGGGTGAGTGTGTGTGTGTACGTACGTCACGTAGCTGGCCCGCCTTCCACAACGGCGCCGCCGCCGGCCTGGCGCTCGTGCCACTCTCCGGCCTCACCATACACTCCGAGTGGGTCATCTACAACAAGCCTAGGGTGAGTGTGTGTGTGTACGTACGTCACGTAGCTGGCCCGCCTTCCACAACGGCGCCGCCGCCGGCCTGGCGCTCGTGCCACTCTCCGGCCTCACCATACACTCCGAGTGGGTCATCTACAACAAGCCTAGGGTGAGTGTGTGTGTGTACGTACGTCACGTAGCTGGCCCGCCTTCCACAACGGCGCCGCCGCCGGCCTGGCGCTCGTGCCACTCTCCGGCCTCACCATACACTCCGAGTGGGTCATCTACAACAAGCCTAGGGTGAGTGTGTGTGTGTACGTACGTCACGTAGCTGGCCCGCCTTCCACAACGGCGCCGCCGCCGGCCTGGCGCTCGTGCCACTCTCCGGCCTCACCATACACTCCGAGTGGGTCATCTACAACAAGCCTAGGGTGAGTGTGTGTGTGTACGTACGTCACGTAGCTGGCCCGCCTTCCACAACGGCGCCGCCGCCGGCCTGGCGCTCGTGCCACTCTCCGGCCTCACCATACACTCCGAGTGGGTCATCTACAACAAGCCTAGGGTGAGTGTGTGTGTGTACGTACGTCACGTAGCTGGCCCGCCTTCCACAACGGCGCCGCCGCCGGCCTGGCGCTCGTGCCACTCTCCGGCCTCACCATACACTCCGAGTGGGTCATCTACAACAAGCCTAGGGTGAGTGTGTGTGTGTACGTACGTCACGTAGCTGGCCCGCCTTCCACAACGGCGCCGCCGCCGGCCTGGCGCTCGTGCCACTCTCCGGCCTCACCATACACTCCGAGTGGGTCATCTACAACAAGCCTAGGGTGAGTGTGTGTGTGTACGTACGTCACGTAGCTGGCCCGCCTTCCACAACGGCGCCGCCGCCGGCCTGGCGCTCGTGCCACTCTCCGGCCTCACCATACACTCCGAGTGGGTCATCTACAACAAGCCTAGGGTGAGTGTGTGTGTGTACGTACGTCACGTAGCTGGCCCGCCTTCCACAACGGCGCCGCCGCCGGCCTGGCGCTCGTGCCACTCTCCGGCCTCACCATACACTCCGAGTGGGTCATCTACAACAAGCCTAGGGTGAGTGTGTGTGTGTACGTACGTCACGTAGCTGGCCCGCCTTCCACAACGGCGCCGCCGCCGGCCTGGCGCTCGTGCCACTCTCCGGCCTCACCATACACTCCGAGTGGGTCATCTACAACAAGCCTAGGGTGAGTGTGTGTGTGTACGTACGTCACGTAGCTGGCCCGCCTTCCACAACGGCGCCGCCGCCGGCCTGGCGCTCGTGCCACTCTCCGGCCTCACCATACACTCCGAGTGGGTCATCTACAACAAGCCTAGGGTGAGTGTGTGTGTGTACGTACGTCACGTAGCTGGCCCGCCTTCCACAACGGCGCCGCCGCCGGCCTGGCGCTCGTGCCACTCTCCGGCCTCACCATACACTCCGAGTGGGTCATCTACAACAAGCCTAGGGTGAGTGTGTGTGTGTACGTACGTCACGTAGCTGGCCCGCCTTCCACAACGGCGCCGCCGCCGGCCTGGCGCTCGTGCCACTCTCCGGCCTCACCATACACTCCGAGTGGGTCATCTACAACAAGCCTAGGGTGAGTGTGTGTGTGTACGTACGTCACGTAGCTGGCCCGCCTTCCACAACGGCGCCGCCGCCGGCCTGGCGCTCGTGCCACTCTCCGGCCTCACCATACACTCCGAGTGGGTCATCTACAACAAGCCTAGGGTGAGTGTGTGTGTGTACGTACGTCACGTAGCTGGCCCGCCTTCCACAACGGCGCCGCCGCCGGCCTGGCGCTCGTGCCACTCTCCGGCCTCACCATACACTCCGAGTGGGTCATCTACAACAAGCCTAGGGTGAGTGTGTGTGTGTACGTACGTCACGTAGCTGGCCCGCCTTCCACAACGGCGCCGCCGCCGGCCTGGCGCTCGTGCCACTCTCCGGCCTCACCATACACTCCGAGTGGGTCATCTACAACAAGCCTAGGGTGAGTGTGTGTGTGTACGTACGTCACGTAGCTGGCCCGCCTTCCACAACGGCGCCGCCGCCGGCCTGGCGCTCGTGCCACTCTCCGGCCTCACCATACACTCCGAGTGGGTCATCTACAACAAGCCTAGGGTGAGTGTGTGTGTGTACGTACGTCACGTAGCTGGCCCGCCTTCCACAACGGCGCCGCCGCCGGCCTGGCGCTCGTGCCACTCTCCGGCCTCACCATACACTCCGAGTGGGTCATCTACAACAAGCCTAGGGTGAGTGTGTGTGTGTACGTACGTCACGTAGCTGGCCCGCCTTCCACAACGGCGCCGCCGCCGGCCTGGCGCTCGTGCCACTCTCCGGCCTCACCATACACTCCGAGTGGGTCATCTACAACAAGCCTAGGGTGAGTGTGTGTGTGTACGTACGTCACGTAGCTGGCCCGCCTTCCACAACGGCGCCGCCGCCGGCCTGGCGCTCGTGCCACTCTCCGGCCTCACCATACACTCCGAGTGGGTCATCTACAACAAGCCTAGGGTGAGTGTGTGTGTGTACGTACGTCACGTAGCTGGCCCGCCTTCCACAACGGCGCCGCCGCCGGCCTGGCGCTCGTGCCACTCTCCGGCCTCACCATACACTCCGAGTGGGTCATCTACAACAAGCCTAGGGTGAGTGTGTGTGTGTACGTACGTCACGTAGCTGGCCCGCCTTCCACAACGGCGCCGCCGCCGGCCTGGCGCTCGTGCCACTCTCCGGCCTCACCATACACTCCGAGTGGGTCATCTACAACAAGCCTAGGGTGAGTGTGTGTGTGTACGTACGTCACGTAGCTGGCCCGCCTTCCACAACGTACACCCAATGAGCAGATAGAATTGCTGCCTATTTTGAATGTAGCTATGCCATTATGCCCCTGAGGCCATCTAGCGAACGATAGTGAAGACATCAATACCACGACATCTAACGGACACGACGGAACTGAAGTCCAAATTGCACTACCAGAATTCGCGCACATGATCACACCACACATTATCCCTCCAAATATAGTTTTGTAAAATGATGAAAATGTGGTGCAGATATTTGAGTCAAACATCAAAGAACAATGGCCTCTTCTCATACATTGAATGACCTGATAATGAATTATTGCGTATATAGATAAAATGTACGAAAACAAGTAGCTCTATGATCACGAAATTATACTGTAAAGACAGTTTTTCTTATAAAGGTCTAGGAATTATATAATACACCGAAATTAGTTCGTATTAATTTGACAGATTCTCCCATGTCTAATGTCACCGGCGGCGTCTTTACGTCAAAAACGTTCCGTTACATCCTTATCCAATGTTTTCAACGGCAGAAATACATTTATATTTATCTTTTTATATCTTTTATCATAAAAAAATACATTCATTTATGATCAGCTTTTAACAACTTGATTCAATGTATATATAAAATTAAGTTTTCTCGAGGTTTTGACAAAACCAGTTGCTAAAGATGTGGTATAAGTGAAATGGAACGTAGCTAAACAAGGAAGTATTATCGCGCACAGATAATATAACAATGCAGCGAATAAAAAATATTATGATAAGGATACGTTCACGAGTTCCAGAACATCTTTACAACCCAAAACTTTTCTTTTTACCTAGACTTCTATAAAATATAATTGTTAGTGAAATCATTACACTAAAAAATAACCTTAATTTTAAAATAAGTTTTATCTCTATACATGTTTAGGTCAAAAATGGCCATTCTTCTTTGATACTAGCACTGACTAGACATCTTCTGCATATTCTTAAAGCCAATAAGCTTCACAAATAATCTTCAATCCTTTTCTCTCCAGGGTACAGCAGAAATGTCAACAGAGCACGCAGGTTTCTTAATGGCGTTGGGACTCAACGGTCACCTTAGAGACATGCCATTCATGAACATATACGAGTATCTAGTCAAGTGCAATGAAATGATCAGCGTTGGGTTGCTGTTGGGACTCGCTGCTACTTATAGAGGTTTGTGTTATTTTTTGCAATGGAGTCTTCTAGGGATACTTAACAGCCTTTTCTGACATTTCTTGTGTGTGGCCAAGTCTGGAGTATTAACCCTTGAGGTGCGATCAAACTAAAGGCAAAGTGCCACAAGTGCGAAAGGTCACGTTGCTGCAAATTTTCATTGGCATAGGTTACCGGAAAAAAAATCATGACACCTTAATATAATTATATCACATAAATTGCATATCATTGTGTTGGTTATAAAATCAGCTATCATAATAATAACATAAATTACTACTAAATACTCACCTTTCCGGCAAAACAAGCTTACAAACTTAGAAGTTTGTTTTTTTCACTCGTTCACACAAACATTTCATCACATATTAATGAATTTCATTACTTGTTTGGTTCATAAACACAAAAACATTATCACATATACCTTTAGGTTTTCACACAATACATTATTTATTTGTAACAAACGAATCTAACGCCACTAAAAAAATTATAATCCGAACGCGTAACAAAAAGTTCGCCGTGCCAGGCCGCCATGTTACTGTAACGAACACTGTGGCTGTGAATTATTTACCATTTGAAACACGATAACAGTGAAAATGTACAACAATGCTAGTATTTAGTTGCTAAAATATGTTTTCAGATAAATAATCTGGGTACGTTTATGTCTTTCATAACTATTAAAAGAATATTTATCATAAAACACTTACGAAAATAGCGAGTTTCAAGAGTAGAAATAGCACTTCTAAAAAGTTTTTGCCTTTTATCACTGTATCTCTTGTCTTTGTCACGAATAATGTCACTTCACAATTAATATTTATTTATTTCTGAGTAAATCTATATAAGTATCTTTATAAAATATTCACCGGTTTCTTCCACAAGACAACTTTTATTATAAAGATCGCGGAACAAAACACAACAATGGCGGACGCTTTCGCAACTGAGACACAGATAATTATATTTCTATATTTTTTGGCGCGTTTCGTTTCCCTCACCCTTCTGGAACGATTTAGTTGCATAGAATATGAACTATTCTAATAGTTACTACTTTCGTTTCTTGGTTTAAGTAAAACAAAACGTGAAAAAACCGCGATCAATAGAACGATTTTTAATTGAGCACGACCGTGCGTGCCTCAAACACTTCGGACCTCCAAAATTAGAGCACGACCGTGCGTGCTGTAATCACGTGGGGGGTGACCGCCCGAAGGCCTCCGACATGGCCTAACGATTCTCGTCCTGAGACAAGAACCTGGACCGACAGCTTTACGTGCCCTCCGAAGCCATAAAAATGCCATACAGGGTCACCCATGCGAGTGGTCACCAGTGTGTTTGCTTTGCTATGTTCTACGCATCACAAAGTCTAGTTTATTTTATGAATATTTTTATTAGAAATGCCCAAAAAATATTATGTATATTTTATGGACGTGATTTTTTTCTTCGAAGTACGGGCTTATTTTCTCGCGTCCAAATCCTGAGACCTTAATCATTAATCAATCTCAGATTCTGGCATACTATTAATATCTTGTATTCCTAAAAATGTTTTTAATTGCCTACAAAATATTATGTTTATTTCCCCAGGCACTATGGACGTTCAAGCCACGAAGATGATGAGTATCCACTTAGAACCGTTGCTCCCACCCACTTCGATAGAACTGGACATACAACAGAACATTCTAGTGGCCGCGTTGTTAGGCGTAGGACTGATATACCAAGGGACCGCACATTCACATTACGCGCAAGTACTGCTGTTGGAAATAGGTTGGTACTTGCTATTATTGCTCATTATTTTTTATTTTGGTTTAACTGATGGTATAGTGGCAGCCTTTCCTTTTTGCACAGCGCCGTGATACCTCCACGGAACGACACAACGTGAGACCTACAGATTGTTGTTTTGAATATGGAAGTTTATTTTATTTTAAAAAATGGTATAAGGAGGCATAGAAGTAGACGGATCGCCTGATGGTAAGCAATCATCGCTACCCGTGGGTACACAGCAACACCAGAAGAGCTACAGGTGCGTTGCCGACCTAGATGGGAAAATGAATAGGTGGTGGAGCGGGATGAGAGAGAAAGAAAAGAGAATGGGCCTCCGTTACTCTCACTTACTGAACGAAACGCAAAAGTATAGATACTATTGAGTTAATATTATCTACGCTCTCACAGAATATCCACCTGGAGTTGCTTGGATATTCTATGAGAGGGTAGTACTTCCCCGCTCGAGCCGACCCATTCATGATGAAATCAGCAAACAGCAGTGTGCCTATTTTCAGTCCCATAGAAATGTTTAAGGTTTAGCTCGACACTCGAGGGTTCTGACTTTCCTGTGGGTTTTAACTTCGATAAATTATTGATTTCATCCACAAAAAAATTCTTTCGCTGGCGATTTTCTGCGACCGTGTAGGAGGAAACTAATAAATCACTTAAAGCCTAACACTCGCACGCCCTCCGATTTCTTAGAGACCAATGTTTCATGTGATCCGCTTCACCGCCTACTGCAGTGGTTCCGTATGTTATTCTCTAACCAAACTATCACCCCCCAGGTAAACCCCCAGGCCCAGAGATGGAGAACTGCGTAGAGCGAGAAGGCTACGCGCTAGCCGCGGGGCTGGCGCTCGGGCTCGTGATGGCGGGCGCCGCCGCCGCCGGACACCACACGCATCACCTCGCGCACAAGCTCAGGACCTACATGCTGGGAGGCGACAAGCATCCGCTCACTGGTATGTAACTATCTACCATACCATCCTCTACAAATTTTCTCGCCCTAGGCAAGCACCCTTTCTCCCTCAAGGCAAGCCCGCAGGCCCCTATGTGGAGAACTGAAAACACACGCATCACCGCGCGCACAAGCTTCGCACTAACATGTTGGGAGGGGACAAGTATCCACTCACTGGTAAGTGAACAGCTACCGTATCATCTGCTACAGCGTTTCGTAGAGTTCAGTCTTTCTGATTTGCTACGCAGTTCACACTGAATAACGTGATAAGGTACGGACTTATATGATAGGCGGAGATAAACATCCCCTTACTGGTAAGTGCACAGCTATCGTATCATCTGCTACAGCGTTTTGTAGACGGCCAGTATTTCATTCTTTCCGATTTGCTACGCGTAACACTGTGAATCACTTCATAAGCTATGGACTAACATGCTAGGAGGGGATAAACATCCCCTTACTGGTATGTGAACAACTGCCATGTCGTCTGCTACAGCGTTTCATATACTTAGCCACTCCAAATTTTCTACGACCAGGAGGCGATTAGCATCCATTCATTGCTAAGTGAACATACTTACCTGAAGACGGTAGACTCGTTGAATTCAGCCTCTCCTAATTTGCTAAGCGTAGCACTGTGAATCAATTAAGATTTGGCCTGCATAGGCTACGGACTTACATGTTAAGAGGAGATAAACATCTGCTCACTGGTATGTGAGCAACTACCATACCCTTTTGCTACAGCCTTTCGTAGAGTTCCGTATTTCCTGATTTGCTACGCATGGCACTGAATCACTTCCTAAGCTACGAACTTACATTATAGGAGGCGATAAACTGCCATTCCGTCTGCTACAGCGTTTCGTAGACTTAAATCTTTCCGAATTTGCTATGATCTGATGTGAATCAATAAAGATTTAGCTTTCATAAGCTACGGACATACATGCTAGGTGTTGCATTGTAAAAAAAACAGTTCCGTATAATAAAACAATAATATTTATAAAAAGTGTAAAAGTGTTAAATATTTTATCGTTATTCCAAAGTGCGGTCATTCCTACCTATACTCAAGTGTTATCCAAAAATTTCATCGACAAACAGTGCTATAATAACTAAATTAAAACCAAAACTAAAGACAGTATAATAATTCAAATTCTAAGTGAGAAAAAAGTAATAATCACTCATTTTTGCCAAAGAAAAGTGTAGTGCATAAACAATAACACCATATAGTGTAAAATAAACACAAGAAAACTGTTAATTATGTGATTATAAACTATGAAAAATCTATCACGAGTGCTCAAAGTAAACAATCAACAGATGATTTAAACATGCTTTTGACGCAGTAAAACGGCAAACAGTAAGTGGCATGAACATAAATAAGTGATAAAAGTATCAAATACACACAAATAACATAATAATCAACCCAATGTGTAATTAACTTATAAATCAAATTCTGCAAATTCATTGTCAACAAGAAATATATTGATCACAGCGACATCTATTGAAGCAATTTAATAACAAAACACTGGTGACATCTAACGCCAATTGGCCGAATTACGCACTATCTATCATTAACATAGATCTCAACGATCTAAGCGAGTGAGGTCGCATCGTAATTAAAGCCTGAATCACCCACTAGAGGGAGTAACGTACATACGATAAGATAACGTAATCATGGACTTTAGTAATATTACTCTTAGACGACATCAAATTACAAAAAGTCTATCATATGAAAGTTTGAGTAAAAATACCTCACCGAACTCCACTGTATCTGATGATGTACTAGGGAGGAGTCTCGAGTTATCGTCACATAAACACTGTGATTTAGTAATAGATTTGAAAAATGAAATTGGGATCTTGAAAAGCAATCTAGAGATCACACAAAATGAGCTAGACAATACCATACTAGAAAATGGAGAACTAAAGAAACAAATTGGCAAACTAGCTCAGGAGATAGATATTTTGAAACAGATATGTAAAAGCCCTCTCTCATCACAAACAAATACCTTAACCAAACTCCGGGACAGGAGACGTCGTCTAACAGATACTTTTAACAACAATCAAATTAGGATATCAAGTAATACCCCATTAAATACAGAAAAAACTGACTCAGAAAAGAAAATACCATCCGCAACTTACAAACAAATAATGGTACAGGACACTAACAATATAACACTTCAAGATACCACCAAGAACTCAAAGAGTACTAATGATGAACTGAAAGCGGACCATCGAATGCTACATCAGGCCAGAAGTCATGAGATAAATCACTCCATGAATAAAATATGTATCTTAAGTGCCAACAAAAACAATAAGATTCTATCAATAGCGCGTGAGACGTTTAAAAAAAGCCAAATATGCCATTACTTGCTTCCTAACTGTGGAATACGAAACATGATTAAAAATCTCCACCAAAAAATTAACGATTTCACAAACTCTGATTACTGTATAATTATGATTGGAGAAGAAGATTTTAAAAAGACTCTTAATTATTATGAACTGATACTGGAATTGAGAGATGCGCTACAGAACATATGTCACACAAACATTATACTATGTCTTCCCACCTATAAACATAGTAACTACGCAACAGTATTTAACTGGCGAGTAGAGACGTTTGCAAATCTACTTTATCTGGAGCTTGAAACCTACCAATACGCTATGCTAGTTGACAGCAATTTAAATCTTGCATATGACTACACTATGTTTTCAAAGAAAAATGCTTCAGTAAATGACAGGGGTATGACAACTATTTTCACCGACATAATGTGGACCATAGAACATATCACTAATGACAATACCCAAACAAATCAGGCACAATGCACTGATGGCGAAATAAAAAGTACATTTTTTCAGTAACCAGCATATCCACATAATGCATCAAAATATTGCGGGCCTATTAAATAAATGCGATAGCCTTGCAGTTTGCTTAGAGGAACTAAACGAAAACCAAGTCAACATAGACGCGATATGTATTTCAGAACACTTTATTATGTCTGGTCTTGAGAACAACTTAATGCTGCCAAATTACCATCTAGCCGCAATATATAGCAGAAAAGAAATCAAGAGAGGAGGAACATGCATACTTATTAAAAAGGGACATCAATGGCAAGAAATAAAGGAAATTCTAAAATTATCTGTAGCTGGTGTGTTTGAGGCCTGTGCTGTTGAACTAATTGACTGTAAAACTATTATTGTCTGCATATATAGAGTGCCTAAAATTAGTAACATTAATTTGTTCTTTGACAAGTTGGAAAAGCTATTACAAATGACATGTGGCAAGCGTAATAAACGTGTACTCTTGGCGGGAGATTATAATATTGATCTAAGGAAAAATAGTAAGATAAAAATGGAATTTGAGTGTCTTCTGTCACGATACGGCTTAAAACCTGAGATCAAAAATCCTACTCGTGTAATGAGTGGCACTTGTATAGACAATTTCATACACAACTTTCAAAAGAAATGTAAGTCTCAAATTATAGAGTTCTCATTATCCGACCATACGGCACAAATAATAGAATGTCCAGTTAAAATAAAAGCGGAAATAAAATTTTGGCGTAAAATACAGCGTAGCTATAGTACAGACCACTTAAACAAATTTAAATCGTGCCTGAAAAACCTATCGTTTACAGACGTTTACTCTACAGATAATCCAAATATAGCTTATAATAGATTTATGGACACTTTTAAATTGTTTTATGATTTATGCTTCCCCTACAAAACCAAAACAATTAAATCAACAAAAAAATGTAACTGGATATCGAGGGGTATAAAGCAGTGCAGCAAAAATAAACGAAAGCTTCTATGGAAATCTCGATTACAACCGAATAAAACAAACAAAAATAATTATAAAATATACGCGCGAAAATACAAAAATATAATAAGTCTAACACAACGCTCACAAAACATACATAAAATAAAAATGACAAAAAATGTTTCAAAAACCACCTGGCAAATAATAAATAACTCCAAATTAAACATGCCTCCTGATAATATTAATAAGATAAGAATAGTAAATAATATCGTTTCAAACCCCCAAACAATAGCTAATGCTTTTTGTAACTATTTTGTTGATAAAGTAATACCACTACCTAATCATGGCAATATTAATGTTACAAAACACATAGAAAAAATAAGAATTCCATATTCCTATCGCCTACGATTCCAGGAGACATTGAAGAAATTATATCAGCATTAAAAAATACGAATAGTATGGGGTATGATGATATATCAACCAGAGTAATTAAATACATAAGCTCGTTTATATCAAGACACCTAAGTCACATAATAAATTTAAGTATATGTACAGGTATTTACCCTGATGCATTGAAAATATATCTGGTTAAGCCGCTTTTTAAAAAAGAAAATAGGGAAAATATGGAGTGCTATCGACCCATCACGCTCTTACCGATTTTCTCAAAAATATTTGAGAAGTATATTCACAAGCAACTCTATAATTATTTTGAAAAAAATAACCTATTAACAGTTCAGCAAAAAGGCTTCAGACCAAATCATAGCATAAACAGAGCAATTTATGATTTCTTAAAAGTTATTATGACAAACGTAGATAAAAAGGTTCCTATCTGCGCTGTCATGTGTGACTCAAGCCTTTGATTATGTCGAACATCAGACGCTACTAGCAAAGCTCGAAAACTATGGAATTCGAGGAAATGCCCTCCAGCTCATAGAGTCATATTTAACCGACAGGAAACAGTACGTTGAAATAAAAAGAATAAACCAAGGGAACAATAGAGAGGAAACATTCTTATCACATATGAGAACTATTAAATACGGTGTCGGACAGGGCAGTGTGTTAGCACCTTTACTGTTTATAATATACATAAACGATTTACCTAAAGTTACTAGTCACCCCATTACATTATTTGCGGATGACAGTACAGTCGCTATTGAGTGTACGAATAAACATAATTATGAGAATGACATTAATACTACATTGTTGAATATCATAGACTGGTTAGGCAATAATAATCTCAAAATAAATTTAACTAAAACCAATCTAATTCAATTCTCGCAACGAGTTCCTATTTATAAAAACCTAGACATTAATTACAATGACATAAAAATAAATGAAGTTGACTCCACAAAATTCTTGGGTCTTATTATTGATGGCAAACTTAATTGGAAAACTCACACAGAAGCACTGTGTAAAAAACTTAGCAGTTCAGCATATGCTCTTTTTAAGCTTGCACCAGTCTTAAATCACGACGCGCTACTTACAGCCTACCATGGAACAGCGATGTCTTATCTCAGGTATGGTATTCTATTCTGGGGCAACTCAACTAACACAGACATGGTGTTTAAGGCACAAAAAAGCTGTATAAGAGCGATATTTAAAATAAAAAGCTGGGAGAGTTGTGAACCATATTTTAAAAAACATAATTTATTGACGTTACCTTCCCTATACATATTTGAAGCAGCAATTTTTGTTAAGTCAAACCCTAATTTATTTGAAACCTTAGCGGATACAATAAAACGTAACAGGAGACCCATCACACAGAACATGCTTCGTATACATAAGGCTAATACGCCACTATTACACAAGAGTATATACTGCATGGCACCTGTCATTTATAATAGAGTACCTAATGAATTTAAAAAATTGAATACTAATATGTTTAAGAAGCGTTTGTACAAATTTCTAGTAAATAAGTGTTATTATAAAATTAATGATTTCATTGATGGCAAATAAATAAATTATTGTTATACATGACATAAATATAATCATTATTACTATTGACATTCACTTATATTTTAACGTATTGATTATCATTATTTAATTGTTTAATAGCTTCATTGACTGTACATGTTTTTATATTGTTTAATTTAATTATTTTATTTGTCTAATGAGTATCGAATTTAGTACCTATGTTTATATTATGTTAATGAATTATTTTAAAACTATAATTTGGTATTATATTCAGACAGTATTATGAAATTAAATTTTGCATGCCGATTAGGTAGAATGAAGAGGACAATATGTAACTTATATCGAAGATCTCTGTATACCTTTATTCAGCAAATAAAATGATTGATTGATTGATTGATTGTGGCGATAAATATGCGCCCCCTGGTATGTGAACCTCAGCCGCCCATCAGTGTCACTGAAAGTGTCATGCGGCTGGCTGTCATCAGAACTTAGAAGAATAAAAACGCCACTATAACGTTTCTATTGGTTGTATTAGCCGGCTCTTCTCTGTGCCAGTTGACAGCCAGCCTTAGGTGTGGGTATTCCTATCCCGGTATTGATCGTGTGTGGTGAACTGTCCGACGGAAAGAGTATAGGTATATAGTACACGAGAACTTTAATAGCGTCATTCGGGATAGTGGCGTCGATGTCCGTTAGATGTTGTCAGTGTTGGTTGCCTTCGCCATTACAAAATAGTTACTTAGATAGCCTCAGTTGAAATCATATTATCATCATATTACAATTCATAAAATTAGTTTTTCTGACTGACATATCATGAACAGAGTCTTAATTGCTAAAGCTATAAACACAATATTTATGCTATGGTTTCATTTTATAACGAAGAATTTTTTAAAAATATTTTTAGCATAAGGGGCTAAATTAGGAGTCGAAAGTTTGTTAGAAAAGCTGCTAATTTTCAAACAATTACTTCTATCAAAAGGCAGCTGATCGCTAGCCAGATCCCCTCGGAATTCCGGGAAATCCCTTCTTAGTGCAACCGTTCGCTCTCCAAAGAACATACATGTCAAATTTCAGCTTCGTACACCCAGTAGTTTCGGCTGTGCGTTGTCTGTCAGTCACTCAGTGTAACGGAAGAATTTTATATATTAAACAGATAAAACTTGCATTTCACAGGGTTTTGGTACAAAATCTAATAAAATATTCTTGTCCACAGGCTCCCAAAAAGAAAAATACAAGCAAGGATCCTTCGCGATCCGGGAAGGAGCCACGGTGAACTTAGACGTGACGTCCCCAGGAGCCACACTGGCCCTCGGGCTCATATACCTGCGCAGCAACAGCGCGGCGCTCGCCACGTGGCTGGAACCGCCCCGCACTGCCTACCAGCTCGACTTTGTGCGACCTGATCTGTTGATGCTCAGGATCATTGCTAGAGGTAGGTAGAGGTAGCTAGCTGACGTCACCAGGAGCCACACTGGCCTTCGGGCTCATATACCTGCGCAGCAACAGCGCGGCGCTCGCCACGTGGCTGGAACCGCCCCGCACTGCCTACCAGCTCGACTTTGTGCGACCTGATCTGTTGATGCTCAGGATCATTGCTAGAGGTAGGTAGAGGTAGCTAGCTGACGTCACCAGGAGCCACACTGGCCTTCGGGCTCATATACCTGCGCAGCAACAGCGCGGCGCTCGCCACGTGGCTGGAACCGCCCCGCACTGCCTACCAGCTCGACTTTGTGCGACCTGATCTGTTGATGCTCAGGATCATTGCTAGAGGTAGGTAGAGGTAGCTAGGTGACGTCACCAGGAGCCACACTGGCCCTCGGGCTCATATACCTGCGCAGCAACAGCGCGGCGCTCGCCACGTGGCTGGAACCGCCCCGCACTGCCTACCAGCTCGACTTTGTGCGACCTGATCTGTTGATGCTCAGGATCATTGCTAGAGGTAGGTAGAGGTAGCTAGCTGACGTCACCAGGAGCCACACTGGCCTTCGGGCTCATATACCTGCGCAGCAACAGCGCGGCGCTCGCCACGTGGCTGGAACCGCCCCGCACTGCCTACCAGCTCGACTTTGTGCGACCTGATCTGTTGATGCTCAGGATCATTGCTAGAGGTAGGTAGAGGTAGCTAGCTGACGTCACCAGGAGCCACACTGGCCTTCGGGCTCATATACCTGCGCAGCAACAGCGCGGCGCTCGCCACGTGGCTGGAACCGCCCCGCACTGCCTACCAGCTCGACTTTGTGCGACCTGATCTGTTGATGCTCAGGATCATTGCTAGAGGTAGGTAGAGGTAGCTAGGTGACGTCACCAGGAGCCACACTGGCCCTCGGGCTCATATACCTGCGCAGCAACAGCGCGGCGCTCGCCACGTGGCTGGAACCGCCCCGCACTGCCTACCAGCTCGACTTTGTGCGACCTGATCTGTTGATGCTCAGGATCATTGCTAGAGGTAGGTAGAGGTAGCTAGGTGACGTCACCAGGAGCCACACTGGCCCTCGGGCTCATATACCTGCGCAGCAACAGCGCGGCGCTCGCCACGTGGCTGGAACCGCCCCGCACTGCCTACCAGCTCGACTTTGTGCGACCTGATCTGTTGATGCTCAGGATCATTGCTAGAGGTACTTACTTTACCATCTAAAGGTCCCAAAAATAATGTGGGTTTTCTGAAATGATGCTCACGCTCAACAGGCGGCAGCACTGAGACGTCAGGTCCAAAAACCTGTTACTTCTTTGGCTATCAAACTATTTACTTTAAGAAACAAAATGTTTTACAAAGCTTAACGTGATTATGTATTTAAAGACAGGCTATGATTGAAATTAAACTACAGTTTACGGATTTTATCGCGATGTATTGGTTTCACTAAGTTATTACATTTGAAACTAATGATCTAGAAACTATATTTTTAATTTATTAGTGGCCGACGTAAATTAAAAAACACCCTAATTTCAATTGGGAAGATGGTTGGAATGTTTCTCCAGCTTGGGACCCTGTCATAAGGCTAATGAAACCCAAGAAGGACAAAGTCACCAGAAGACCTAAGGACACTGTGAGCTCATTCTGCGTAAATAGTAACACCAGTAGTTGAAAAATGTTCGGGTACTTTGAGATAACTTATACATTCACGAAAAAGACAAATATCGCCTCAGTCTGCCGTGAACATGAATTCTGTAAAGAATTCGAAACGTCGGCTAGTAATAAATTAAAAATATAGTTTCTAGATCATTACTTTCAAATGTAATAACTTAGTAAAACCAATACATCGCGATAAAATCCGTAAACTGTAGTTTAATTTCAATGTGTAACATTCGCGTAAACCCAAGAAGATACAGGCTATGATATAACATTTTTTTCATCATGCATGTACGAGAGATATTCAATTCAGGTCCATGTTTGTATAGTTCCCTCTTAATGTTCAATATTTTTAAATTTTATATAAATATCGTGAAACGTGACAAATTGTTGGTTTGAGTCTGGGTGCGCTTTGTGTCGTTAACTGAATGTTTGTAAAGTTTTAAAGATTCATCCATAGTGCAGGCGTTGCCGTTAAAAATAAATAAGTAGCTTCGGTTTCTTACCTCCTTGCCGCAATTACAATTTTTTTTTACAGGACTGGTTCTCTGGGACAGCATTGAACCTACAGAAGAGTGGGTAGAGAACCAAGTGCCTGACACGATCAAACCGTACTGTTTCGTCAAACCTACCGAAGACAATATTGACTATGAGGCTATGAAGTAAGTTTAGTATTTCATTATTCAAGTTCTTACCGTTTGTATAAAATAAATATATTAATCAATTATCTGTTTACAAACTTGTTTATTTTATGATCAGATGTCTGAGCGTGTTCTTCTAAGATATTATATAAACTTTAGGGTCATTATCCTCCTAGCGTTACCGCAGTTGCAGTTCTGGGTTCGCGTAATAGTCTGAACCGGCTTTCACTGACTATTAGCTTTTCCATAGAGCGACTGCCTGTCTGACCTCCGCAACCCAAAGCAACACATTTTCATCTAATAATATTGTGTTTTCTTTCTAGCCAAGCGTACTGCAACATAATAGCAGGCGCTTGCTTCGCGATGGGGCTCCGTTTCGCAGGCTCGGGTGACGAGGAAGCCCGGGACACCGCGCTGCATTACGCTAGACTCTTCATCGCGGTAGGAGGGAAGAGTGTGGCCGAGTTGGCAGGCAGGTCCACGTTGGAAGCTTGTATGTGCGTGTGCTTGTTGGCGGCGGGTATGGTGAGTATATTAAACATAATTGTCAGATCTTTATTTGTGTTTTAATGGCCTAATGCAAGTATTCGATAATACCATCTTGTAAAACCAAATCGGCAATCGGTTTACCAATACATAACATTCTTGCTCAGATTAAGATCAGTTTGGTCAACGGCCGGTCCGAACATATGATCTATCCATGGACTTGAGATTAGAGATACGTATGACACGTTTTGTATGGAGCTTATGCGTCTCCAATCTTCAAATCTGGGGATATATCGGATATTGAATCCGGCGCTAGACGCATCGCTCACACGAGCTGGAGACAAGGCAGCGTCGATGCGGGGACGTGCAAGCAACGTTTTTACATTTGCTTCATGAATAAACGGCAGTGCGCTCCTACACTAGAGCCGCTACACTGGCGAGCTGGAGCGAAGGCGGTGGGGCTGCTGTTGCCGCCTGCGCTTCGAGTTCTCTCTTAACAGAATAAAATATTAAACCAAAGTACACGCAAAGTCGAAACAACAATTTGTAGATCGTACAAAGTGTTTTCTCGTATTAGGATCGAATTCACGACTCTCAGGGAAGGCTCAAGCGGCGAGGTGACAGTTTAAACCACTGCGCCAAACTTGCACTATGTTTCGGCAATTGTTTTCAGAATATGTGTAAGAAACATAGACGCATGTGCCTTGACCCCACATAAACACCCCGCCTCGACCTACCAGGCGACGCGTCTCTAAATCTATGTATGTTTTACAAATACATATGTTCGTATTGTTTGTATGTTAAGATCTGAGTGCGATGGTGTTACAGACGCATGGTTGTATATAGAAATTGTTTCGTTTTTTGTCGTGTGAGTGTGTGGCCAACTCTGGTGTCGGCGTTTTTAGACCGCTCGAAGGGCTCCGACATGACCTTACGAATCTTGTCATGAAACAGGAACCGAGACCGACAGCTTAACGTGCCCTCTGAAGCACGGTAGCGCTCCGATGTAATTATGCCACACGCGGTCACCCATCCAAGTGGTATCCTGTGCTAGCGTTGTTTAACCTTACCGACCTGTACGATCGCTAAACCAAGTCTCGTTGTGATCGCTACTGTAGAATTTGATTTGTTTATGTGTTGTGGTATAGGTGATGTGTGGTCGCGGCGACATCTCAGTGCTGCGCGAGTGTCGGCGTCTGAGGGCCCGCACTCCCGCGCTCGCGCCGCCGGCTAACGCGCCACCACTCACGCTCGGAGGACAGGTATGTACATCGCCTTTACAACCGTGATCAGCTTTGGCCACTGCTGGACATAGGCCTCCCCCAAAGTTCTCCGACTCTCCGACAGAAACCGACTTTTGAGCCGTCCGCAAAGCTCACAATATTTTTACCGCCAAGGATCAAAATTTGGTTTTGCTCAAACAATCTATGAAACCATTTCATTCGAAAATGACGCATATTTTACCCCTATGTAAAAATACTGCATTTTAGTCCCTAGATTTTACTCCCGAACGAAATACGAGCAATTTAAAATCACCCTGTATTATGTAAGTATACAGCAATGTGAAATAAACGGATTACAACGCAACGAATCGGTGAACAGATCATCACCAACCATTTTCAGTACCTTAGACACAGGCCTCTTCCAATCTGCGACATAATGGCATTGTGATTCAATAGGAAGATTTGGCCTTCTATACCAGGTCAGACAGTGTTATAGGGTTTGATTCGCTGCGTATATCTTCGGAGACCTAGGCGGACGTTCTCTGACCAGATTGGAGACATCCTAAAAACAGGACAGGTGAGAAGTACCCTGAACAGAAGAGCATGCATGAGGAATCTGATGGGAGCTCAGAACTGAAAAAACATTAGAAATGGTATGCACCCAAATTACTATAGGAACAGCTGTCGCCAAACTCACACAAGTAAACCGATAATCGTTTAATGCACTACAAAGAAACAATTCGTTTGATTCGTAGTTTAAGTTTATTCAAAACTAGCCTACTTCACAGATTTGGAAATAAACCCTGCTAACCTACAAATAAGATTTATTTTGCTTTAGCGGTAGAACGTATTTACGATCTATAGTCATACTAGATTCGATTTACGAGTCAATTCCGCTACTCAACCATAGATGGCGGTATTCTCAGTTGTAGCAATTATAATCTTAATTGCATGAGGCATATGGTTGACATTTGCGTGATCGGTCGGTTTCTGCTTCTACTCGGTTAGGTTCTATCACGTAGCACATTGGATTACTTTATCGTTATCGATAGATGATGCGATATTTTGTTTTAATATAATATGCAAAAAATAAGACTTGTAGGGAGTATATTTTTTATTTGGCACACAAACAGTTGTACATTTTAAACAATCAGAAAGACACAAAGACCGACAGACAAGTAGTTATAAAATTAAATAAAAGTGCAATAAATATTAAAAAATATATTTGGTTAGGAATTGGCGTCTGGAAAGTCTTATTTTTAATTTTAATAAATGGTTTTTTTTTAATTAAAAAAACCTGTCAAATTGACTTCACGCTGCCTGATGGTAAGCAGAGTGAAGTCCTATTGGGAAGGCCACCATCCCCAATTGCTGGTTAAGCAATGTGACATGACGGCCATCACTTTGACGGCCTTGAGAGATGCTTTTTCACGACCCGCTTAAAGGACCCAGGATCAAGGGAGGAAGGAAACACGTGAGCTGGCAGTGAGTTCCACATCTTTATGGTACGGCAAAGATAAGACGTACCGAACCTTTTCGTACGTGACGGTATCTGATCTACCGTATAAGGGTGGCACCTTAACCCGGCACGTATTGTTCGGGATAGGAAAGGACAGGGTGGAATGAGTTGAAAGAGTTCTTCTGAACACTCACCGTGATACAATCGGTAAAAGACAGCCATTGAGGCTACGTCCCTGCGTAATTGCAGAGAACAAGGGTCTTTGTAGCCTCAAGGTCACCTATGATACGGACAGCACGCCGCTGCAACCTATCAAGGGCATCTAGCAGGTACTAAGCGGAGCCGTTCCAGAGATGAGAGCAGTATTCCACGCAGGGGCGAACCTGAGTCTTGTATAATAGACACAGCTGCTCCGGCGTGAAAAACCTCCTCACTCTGTTCAGGACTCCGAGTTTTCGAGATGCCGATTTAATGGCACCCTCAATGTAGTTTCTCTGGTTGAGATTGCGGCGTATGTCCATACCAAGTATATTTAGACTGTCCTGTATCGGTAGTGGAGTGTCCAGAAGAGAAGGTTGGGGAAGGAATGGAGATAACTTTGCTGAAAATGCGCACACCTGTGTCTTCTTGGCGTTGAACTTGACCATGTTTTCAGCACCCCAATTCGAGATGCTGTTCAAAACCTGGTCAAGCTCAGCGACAAGTTTTTGCCTATTTTCCTCAATGTCGGCCTGCTTAGCCGCAGGATGGCCGAGATACCGCCCATGCACAGTACTGTCATCTGCATAGCAATGTATGCTCCCAAAAGTGAGCATATCATTGATATGCAGAAGAAAAAGTGTGGGCGATAAGACGGATCCCTGGGGCACACCAGCATTTACCTGCATAAACTTTGAATTTAGACCTTCGCAAATAACTCGAACACGTCGCGTCGTTCATGCAGGAAGCTAGCAACCCAGTTGCACAATCGAGGTGGCAAGCCGTAAGCCGGAAGGTTGGAAAGAAGCGCACAATGGCAGACTCTATCGAAGGCTTTAAAGATGTCGAGGCTGATAGCCAACGACTCCCCGTGCCTACGACTCCCGGTGTATGTGAACAGTTACAACTTTGCAACTATTGCCTTCATCAAATCGGTAACGTGATTGGCCGCAGGAAATTCGCCAATTTGATGGGAGGCAACATCGTTAAATAAAAGAGTTTGTCTAGAATTACCGTAGCCAGGCAGGAAGGTGTATCAGAAGTGCGCAGTGGAAGGTGTAATACATCTACCTGACCACGATAGACAATATATCCAGACACAATGCACTGCGTTACACAGTGAGTAAAGTATTGAGTAGGTACATGAAAATTTTACCTTATATATCCTGGTGATGTTCTTGAAGTGGACCTATAGGATTAACTCATAATTTTGGCCAAAATAACAAGAGAATCAATAGATACCAGTGTACAATTCGGCGAAGTCCTTCTCCAGACCACGATGCACGTTTGCGGTTCACAAAACTTTTCACAAATGTTCAATATGTCATAAATTTACAACAAACTTTGCCGGAAGTCAAAAGCGGCAATTACGTATTTGCAAGTTAATTCAATTCGCGTTAATTCAAAGGGCGATCAATTTATTAATTAGGTACAAGGCACGCGAGAGTCCAAACGGCGTGTTAATTTTCAAGGCGCCAACGGAAGTGACAGTTCAGTGTGACCATTGTCAGAAATTTTCAATAGACTAAACAAAATGTTACTCAATCGATCTAATCGATTTGACTTATAATAAAAACTAATTCTATTTCAAACATCCACCCGCCCCGGACCGGCCTACCGGTCCGCTAATCGGTTGGTAGACGTGACAATGTTGCAACCGCTCTCCTCAGAATCGAACCGTCCACCAAGACCTCAGCAAATCGGGGAACTCCATCAGCCCCAGTTACCAAACGAAGGATGCGCCCCCTGCGCCATCTGAGTGGCGGAAGGTTAGCCTCCTTTATCAAAACGAGGTCACCAATCTTGGGTGGATCGGTCTTGTCGGTCCACTTAACGCGTTACTGGAGTATGTGCAAATATTCCAAGTTCCAGCGTTTCCAAAAGCTCTGAGTAATCTGGCGTACCAATTCAAAACGCGAGAGACGACCAGGTCTCGTATCAATATACTCAGGCAAGGCGACAAGTGGGCGACCAATCAAAAAATGGCCCGGCGTAAGGGCCTCCAAATCATTCGGATCTGAGGAGATCGGGCACAATGGCCGAGAGTTCAAAACGGCCTCAATCTTGATACTTGATACTTGATGGCACGGGCTGTCTCCGCAACTCCACGTCTTGGCGTGTATTTTGCGTGCAGGTGGGAATGGTGTCTTCATTCTAGCCACCCCAGCTCTTCGAGGAAGGCCAGCAGACTCTTGATGTGGCCCACTGCCTCCCTCAGGGTGCTGTATCTCGTCAGGTACTGCTGCCTGTACTGTGCGACCTCAGGGCAGTCGAGGAGCAGGTGGGCTGCCGTCTCGTCTGCTGCCATACAGGCCCTGCACAGCGGGCTGTCGGTGATACCTATAGTAAATAGGTGTTTATTAAAGAATCCGTGTCCTGTGTAGGCGGCCGTGACTGTCCGCAGTTGTTGTTTGGACAGCCGGAGGATTTGTTTGGCTATCTTACCGTCTACTGCGGGAAGAGCCTCCTTGGCCTGCCTACATGTTTCAATACCAATCCAGGACTGGTTGTGTTGGGTCCTGGTCCTATTCCTTACCAGGTTGCGATAAAAACCAGAAGGGAGGGGAATAATGGGCTCGGGTCCCACCACCTCTAAAGTGGCCCCTCTTCTGGCAAGTACGTCGGCTGCGTCATTCCCTCTTGAGCCACTGTGGCCCTTGATCCATTGCAGTGTTAATTTGTTTTGTTTACCTACCTCTGTTAGTTTCTGGTGGCATTCAAGCGTGAGTGCCGAGGTGATAGTATGGCTTTTGAGGGCTGAGAGGACAGCCTTACTATCTGAGAGGATCCTAATGGATCGTTCCCTTACCTCACGTGCCATGATTGCTGTGGCAGCTAGGATTATGCCAAAACATTCGGCCTGGTAGACCGTGTTGTAGGCTCCCAGCGGTGCTGCGATGTTGATGTTAAGGTCCGCGGAGAATACTCCTGAACCCGTACCTGTATCCGTCTTAGACCCATCTGTGAAGATCGTGAGCTCGTTGTGGCCAACCGCTCCCTCGTGTAGATCCTCGTACAGTTGGATTTTGTATTTCTTATCGAAAACAAATTGTTTCGGTATTCGGTCGCCAATGGCTTGTGTGAGAGGAACTTCTTTAAAGAGTGTGTTTAAGTTGCTAGTGTGCGGTGTGTTAGTGTCTTTCCAGAGCTTCAGAGCTCTTAGCCGGATCGCCGACATCGTTGCTTCCTGTTGTATGAACAGGTGCAATGGAGGCAAGTCCAGCAACACTTCGAGTGCCGCTGTAGGTGTAGTTTTCATACAGCCCGTGGCCGCTAGGCATGCAAGTCTTTGAAGCTTTTGAAGCTTGTTGGCGGCCGTTGTTAGGTTGGTCCGAGGCCACCACACTACTGCGCCGTAGCTTATCATCGGACGTATTATTGTCTTATAGAGCCATAAGACAATTTTGGGGGATAGGCCCCATCGTTTACCTATCATCTTCTTGCACTGCCAGAAGACGATGCTGGCTTTATTGAGCTTATTTTCCATGTGGCTGTTCCATGTCAATCTGCTGTCAAGAGTGACTCCCAGGTACTTTACCTCGGTGGACAGCTTGAGCTCTGTGTTGAATAGCCTGGGCAGTCGGTAAGTACCCAGCGCGCGTTTGTGTGTGAACATTACTAGTTCGGTCTTGTACGGGTTTACTGATAATTCGTACTCATTACACCACCACTCTACTATGCGTAGAGCCTGTTGAGTAAGGTCGTACACTGTACTAGTTACCTTACCTGAGGTGAGAATGGTCAGATCATCTGCATATCCTATTGTGTAAAAATATCTCGCGTTGAGTTTGTCTATGAGTTCATTGATGACTAAGTTCCACAATAGCGGGGAGAGTACACCGCCCTGCGGGCAACCTTTAGTTATCAAGGCTGTCTGGGAGTCGCCGTGCAGGCGCACTACTCTTTTGCTGAGCATGTTTTGGATCCACTGTATGAGCATCTGATCCACACCATGTCTGGCTAGGGCGTTGCTTATACTGGAGAAGTTTGTCTTGTCAAAGGCTCCTTCTATGTCAATGAAGGTGCCCAGACAGATGCTTTTTTGTTGTATAGCAGCTTCTATCTGGTTCACGACCTGATGTAAGGCCGATTCCGTCGATTTCCCTGAGCTGTATGCATGTTGATTGGCATGTAGGGGTAGGTGTTTAAGTGCCCCACTTCTTAATTCCCTCTCGCATAGCCTTTCCAAGGCTTTAAGCATGAAGGAGGTCAGGCTTATTGGTCTGAAGGACTTTGCATTTGTGTAGTCTGTTTTGCCTGGTTTTGGTATGAAAATTAGTTTGACTTCCCTCCAATTCTTCGGTACATATCTAAGGGCCAGGCTAGCCCTCATGATTGCCAGAAGTCTTTTGCGGACCGGTTCACCCCCCCATTGTAATAACCCAGGGAAGATGCCGTCCAGTCCGGCTGCTTTGAAGGGATGGAAGCTATCGATGGCCCATCGGAGTTTTTCTTCTGTGACCACGGTGTTTGCGTGTCTCCACTCGTGTTCGGTCGCCACTGTTGGTGTATCGTGCCACGTTATTACCGGGGTGAGGACGCAGCCTGGGAAGTGTGTTTCTAGTAGGACGCGTCTTGTCTCCTCCTCCGATGTGGTGTATGTGTTATCCGGTTTACGGAGAGTACCTGGTGCAACCATCGGTTGCTGAGCCAGTAGTTTCTTTACCCGGTTTGCTTGTTGGCAAGATTCAATGCTCCCACAGAATTTTCGCCATCCCATGGTGCGTCTGAATCTGAGGCATTTCTTGTAGCTTGATTTGGCCGCTTTATAAGGGTCCCAATCTGCGTCCGCGCTTGTGTTCATTGCCCTGTTAAGGGCCCTTCTTACCTTCTTGCGCTTGCGTTCAAGCTCAGCGCCCCACCAGGGTTGTTTACCTGGGGTTGAGGGTAGAGTGGTTTCTGGGCATGCTGCGTGGTAGCTGTCTAGCATCGACTGCGTCAGTGTACATACCTGCTCGTCGATCTGTTCATTGTCACCCAGTACCGTCGGCGTAGCAGTAAGGGTAAGTTTCTCTTTAAGTAATTGGACATACTTTGCTTTGTCAGTGTTGTGTGGTTTCCTGCGTGGCTGTGTAGGTTGTATAACGACTTCCATAGAGAAGCTGATCCATCTGTGGTCTGAGCACGATGCCTCTTTCGAGACGTGCCATCCCTTGATGCGTTCAGCCGCTCCTTCTGTTGCGAGAGTTAAGTCGATAATTGTCTGACTACGTCTTGTGACGAAGGTGGGCTCCGTACCTGTGTTTAATAGGGTAAGATTAGTGGTGAATAGGTATTCAACCAGTGATTTACCTCTGTTGTTATTGCAGTTCATGCCCCACATTTGGTGGTGGGCATTGGAGTCCGTTCCTATTACGACCTCCGTATTGGTTCTCTCGCACTGGTTAACCAGACGCGTGAGGTCGAACGGTGGCGGGTCTTCGGCCTCGGGCATGTAGACCGATGCGAAAACAACCGCTATACTCCTTGGCTGCTGTGTTATTTCAATTTGTATCGCTGTGATGTCTCTGGAACAGAACTCCGTTAGAACTTGGGCTCTGATGTTTTTAGTTGTCAGTATGCAGGTTCTTGGATGTGTGTGGTCAGTTGAAGAATAAATCTTACCTCCCAGGCTGGAGAGGCCTCTGATGAGGGCACCCCTTATCCAAGGTTCCTGGATGAGCACGATGGCTGATTGTTGGACCTCCATCCATTTGCGCAGTTGCGCAGTGGCCGTTTGGCTGTGATGGAGGTTGATTTGGAGGCAACTGACGTCACTAGGCAGAGGGTTCATCTTTGGATGATGTCCCCACCTCCCCGACCGTCAGCTGCGTTAGGCCGGCCAGGATGTCGCCAGCCTCCACCCCGTCGTCCCGCCTCACCGGGCTCAGGAGCAAGCTCTCATCTTCCGAGTTACCCTCGGCTGACGGGCCAGCCCCCGAGCCAGACGCGGCCGGCTCTGACGGGCCGGGTTCTGCGTCGCACCCTGGCTTGGTGTTTGAGTCCTGCTTGACTCGTGTGGAGTTGTCGTCCGGCGGATGGTCGACAAACTTACCTGAGGGGTCCCGGAACCTGACGTAGACGGCACCTACCCCCAACGCGAGGCGGCGCTCGTTCTTCATCAGGATCGGGAACCTGTTCTACTGGGACGCCCACTACTAGGAACCACCCACCTGACTGCCTTTCAGAGTGCAGCATCGACCATTTGTCAACCTCCAACCAGGGGTTCTGAAACTCCAGAGCGCGACCCACGTCGCGCACGTCGTCCAAGACCCCCTCAATCTTACAAAACACAGTTGCGAGTTCCTCAAATGTAAGGACAGACTCACCGATTGTCCTGCGCAAGTGTGTTTTGGCCGATTTTACGGCGGCCTCAAATATACCACCCCAGTGTGGACAATTTTGGTGGGGAAAACGACCAATTTATCCCACGTAGGGCTAGCCTATCACCTATATCAGCCTTGTTGGTTTCAAGGAAATTAACAACGTCATTCAAATAATTATAAGTTCCCTTGAAGTTAGTGCCGCAATCAGAACGGATCAAGGAAGGCAGCCCTCTGCGGGATACAAATCTGTCAAATGTGGCTACAAACACCTCGGTCGTAAGCGAGGAGACCAGTTCCAAATGTACGGCCTTTGTGGAAAGACAAACAAAAACACACAAGTAGGCCTTGACAGTCTTGCTGTTTCGAAGTGTCGACGTTTTTACCAAAAAGGGACCAGCGAAGTCCGTGCCAACACCGTCAAATGTCCTGCTCTCAGTTACGCGATCTGCCGGTAAGTCCCCCATCAACGGTTGCATGGTAGAAGCCTTGAGCTTATAGCAAGGGATGCAGCGAAAGACTACACTCCGAATAATTCTTCGGGCAGACAAGATCCAAAATTCGCGTTGCAAAATGGCCAACAAAGCATTACAACCAGCACACTATGGTTCGTCTAGAACAAGCTAGCTAGACAAAATTATTTTATTTGATTTTTATGTCTAGATGCGGTTAATAAGCAAAGATATAAGGTTTTTGGTACTTTTTTCAAGGCAGTTTGTCATTTGAGCTGGTATCATGAAAAAAAAAACATTTATCGGGCATATGTGTATAATATATTTTTTGAACATTTTATAAAGTGATTTATCCCTCGACGTCGCTATAAAATCTAATAACAGATGCATAAAATATCTAAGAACTAAATCTATTACTCATTATCATCACTATCATCAGATGAATCATCCATTGAATAGTCATGATCGTGAGGGGCAGAACTATGAAAAGTAGAAATCATATTAACATTTTGTTCCTTACAGCTAGGTGGGACAATTAAATCTAATACTTCAGTTGGAAGCGTACCTATTTTCTTCCGAAGAACTTCTCGTAAACCATTTATTACAGGGTCAGATGTTATCAATAACATATTAAGTAAATCTCTATTCGTAGCCTCCCGTGATCGCTTTCGTGTGTTGTGCTCACGAAACCTTCTGCAGTCCTTATTCCGAGCTTCCTGTGCTTCCTCGGAAAGCTGGCCTATAGGTAGAAGGGACGATCTAATTACTTCGCCACTGTGCAAAAGTATTTTGTGGACAGTAGCGGGCATGTAATACCATGAATAGAGATTTACATAAAGTTGTCTAGTTTCTTGAGCTAAGTTAACGAATTTTTCAATATTTATATCATATCCCGATGATAAAGTGCGAAGTAGTATGCCAAATTTTTGTATTAGTGAAACATCTAACCCTGTAATATCGGCACTAGCCTCGGGATTTCCAAAAAATCTTCGCGCGGTGTTCCCGTCATTAGTGTTACCGAACCCTGGTTTTGGTTTGTCTACAATCAAGCCCATTTCGCTTTTAAATCGTTTTTTAATGTCATCTGAACGTTGTTTCACACTAGCTTTGTCTTCGGCTGTTCTTAACTGCCATTTTTTTATATTTAGTCGATAGCTAATGTGAAGCAAGCATTCAAAGCACCTTATCCAAGCGTGCAACGTAGACAAACCAAAACCAAGATTATCTTTGTCCGCAGCAAACTCTTTTGACAGATCATTCATCATTGTTGGAGTTGCCCCACAAATAAAACATTTTTGTGAGGAAGAAGTTTCGGTCAGAGCATTGCAAACTTTTCCGTCAATCATTGTTAAAAGCATAACATGTGTGACAGATACTTCGGTCTCCATCACCTTGCAGGTTGTCGGCAATAAAGCGTTTATCTCTTCTAAAACCTTATTGGTTTCCGAAATCGTAAAATCTTTCGTTTCCTTAGAAAAGATAAACTTTATTGGCCGACAATACATTGTAGAACAGGGCCGAGGATTCTGCCACACAATGTTACCACTTTCATCTTTCAATTGAAGAGGAACGAAAGAAAATACAAATAAAAACTCGTCACTATCGTCACAATTAGTGAATTTTTGTTTGTACATACTATGACCGGAACTTCCATCACAACCCCATTTACTGATTAATGTGAATGACGTGCAAGGTAACAGACTATGAACAACTTCTTGTTGTGCTGAAACTAAACGTTCGGCAGTCTTATCAAGAATTGCCTGAACTTTGATTTCAGCATGCGTTTCATTGACTGTAATTTGTTCACCTGACGGGTAGCAGGCTATTTTAGCCTTTCTAACACTGTACATTGACGGAAACACCTTATGTCCAGCTTTAATACTCATCTTCCGAGTCTGCTTATAGCTATGGCTACTTGATTTACTATCAACGTAGTACGCTAAAGCTTCCTCACTTGTTAAACTCCTGGGGGCACTTTCTTCACTCGTGGTCTTGGTTATTGAAGGATCACTAGTCACATCTTTAATTTGACGTGCTACACTTCTCTGACCCGAGATTCGAGCTGACACTTCAGCGGCGTAAATTAATTCACTAGCACTTCTGGACTGTAATAGATCGTCTACACGTCGTCTCTTCGTTTTGAGACTAGAATGTTCAAAATCTTTAGTAGGTCTTCCGGGTCCCGGTTCTCCAGATGTAGTTGGCAGAGATAAATAAACGGACACATCGAAAGATATGTCAAGACCCTCCAGCCACGTCGAATACTTTTGTAGGAATCGCTCTCGATTTCTTCCACAGCTGCTCCACTTTTCAGCAAATTTCGTTGAATATCTTGAGATTAGTACTTTAATATCTCGCAGAGACTGCTCCGTAACACCATCAAAATTATATCTCAAAGATATAAACCGAAAGAGCTCCTCATTCCGCGTTTCCTTCGGGTGTTTCAGCCATTCTTCGAAAAAATCCATTCTTGAGACGGTAAAAACTGTTGAAAGAAAAAAATAAATAAAAATTAGTTGTGCAAATATATCGCAATGAATTTTTTTACGTATAACTACTAGACACTTATGAGAATCGTATATGATAGGTTCTACGGTGGGGACAAGTGGGGACATGTTATTATTTGACCGATGAATTTGAAAAAATGAGTAAAAAAGTGGGTGAAAATTCAAACATTTCATTTTATAAGACTAAAGAATGAAGTTCCCATGTTGAAAATGAAATAAAATATAACTACTTACCCTTACGTATACAATCCATCACAAAAACACTTTCACAAATTTCTTTTAGTGACATAAACAATGCTATCAAATATGATGTAAAAATGCAAATGAATGCCCTTTAAATAGTCAACATCTTATAAACATACCTTAATGACGCTCTTAATGAGGGTAGTATTGATAATTAATAGGTGTAATCCTCAATGTATAGGGGTAATGAGTTCGTAATAGTAATTAACTTCCAGGAATTTAAGAGTTGTTTTTGTCTAGCTAGCTTGTTCTAGACGAACCATAGTGCAGCATGCGAATTTTTGAGGTGACGGTCAGTTACCAACAAGCGTACCAAATGACCGTCCTTAGGTAACAAAAGGGGGTGACGTGCTCCGTAAGGGAGGTTGGCGTTCTTGAGACGCCCTCCAACGCGCAAGAGACCCGTATCGTCCAAAAAGGGGTTCAATTTAGATATTGCTCCCGACAATTTCGATCTCCCTGATTTAAGGATAGCAATCTCCTTTTCAAAATGCGCCAATTGCACAGAACGAACCCAAAAGGTGAGGGACTCCTGTCGTTCCTGTGGTGAGAGAAACGGTGTCAGTCGTTTCTGTTGTGGGTGCCTAAAATTAAAAACAAAACGCTTTATCCAAGCAGTGACACCTAACAACTTGTCGAGGGAGCTGTAACGATTCAACAAAAAATCGGGGTCGAAGGCGCATTCTACCTTCTCAAGAGCGAGTGTTCGTAAACCCGGCAAATTAGAAGTATTCAAAACTGGCGTTCGAGGCCAATCATTCCGGACCCCACCACAGCGAATGACCTATCAAACTAGGCGTCAAGCATCCGCGCGAGGCACAATCAGCGGGGTTGAGCTCACCTGGCACGTGTCTCCAAACCAGCGTGACTTCGGATTTTTGGATTTGGGAAACGCGATTAGCGACAAATACCTCCAAGGTGTGGACAGAAGCCTTCAACCAACAAAGAACAATTTGGCTGTCTGTCCAGGCGTAGGTCCCATTAATACAAACGTTAGACACGTGGTTCAATAAGCGTACAAGTAGAGCTGCTCCCGAGAGCTCCAATTTTGGAATGGTCAGAGATGTCCGAAGGGGTGCCACCTTGCTCTTTGCCATGATCAGGGAAACTCTCACCTGACCTGAGGCACTGACTGTGCGCAAGTACACCACAGCCGCGTGACCACGTTCCGAGGCATCACAAAACCCGTGAAGGGTGGCCTTGTACTTCCCGGGAGGAAGGATGGGACGAGGCAAGGAGATCTCGTTGACGGCAGGAAGTGAGGATACAAAAGAGGTCCATTCCTCAACAAGAGTGCCGTGCAGAGGTTCGTCCCAGGTCAATCCTGCTGTCCAAAGCTTCTGCAAGAAGCATTTTGCCCAAAATATAATTGGACAGATCCAACCGTTCGGATCAAAGGTTCTGGCGACAGTAGACAATACGAGACGTTTAGTCCAAGAACACGGCAATTTCAAGTCTACGTTATATGTAAAGATGTCTTGGACTGGTCTGTACTGAACGCCGAGAACAGCCATCATGGCGGGGTTGTCAACAATCTCAAACAAATGTGGATCTTGCTGATGATCCTCTGGCAAGCCTTCCAAAAGCGCTGGTGAGTTGGAAATCCATTTGCGCAACTCATAACCAGCGGAGGCCAAAATACCTATCAATTCGTCCCGCAGGAGGATCGCCTCGTCCGCTGTGGAGGCGCCTGAACAAATGTCATCGACGTAAATATCGTCCTTCAAGATGGCGGAGGCTCTTGGGAAACGTAAGCCTTCTCGGTCTGCGAGCTCCCAAAGAGAACGTATTGCCAAATAGGGGCTCGACCTTAACTCGTACGTATTGGTATTGAGCTCGTAGATGACCATGGGATCACGAGGAGACTCTCTCCAAAGGATCAGCTGGAAGCGACGGTCATCAGGGTGAATAATCGTCTGCCTAAACATCATTTTTATATCGGCCACAAAGACAACCTGATGTCGTCGGAAGCTGGTGATGACGTCACAAAGGTCCTTGACCAACTTGGGACCAGAATGCAAGCACTGGTTCAAAGATACGCCTGTTGAAGTCTGCGCAGAACCATCAAACACTGTGCGCAGCTTGCCAGTTGATGGCTTCAATACCGCATGATGCGGGAGAAAGTAATGCTCCACCGAACGCCAATCCAAATTTGACACAGACATGTGTCCCAATTGTTCATATTCCCTCATGAACTCAATGTACTTCTGTCTGAGCTCCGGATCACGACCCATGCGGCGCTCCATCGCTAACAATCTCTTTTCGGCTAAAGGTCGTGACTCACCAAGCGGAGGCCAAACAGACAGAAAGGGTAGCCTCGTAATAATCCGACCAGAACGGAGTCGACCCGTGTTGTTCTGGAAGAACAGCTCGCACTCCTCATGTTCTGGATTCAAACGGGCAGCTTGAGGGGGCTCCTCTACCTCCCAAAACCTCTGAACTGCATCAGAGAGAGCAGAGCCTACAGCCAACAAATTATCAAGTTCGGGTGGAGGGGGGTCCCTAGGTACAGGGTCCATCAAAGTAAATCCAAATATGGTCGGGATGGCAGTCAAACCATTTGGCACCAAGAACCGTTTCCCACCAATCAAAATTCCACCGAGGACATCAGAGCCAATCAACAAGTCGATTTGTCCCGGTGTGTCAAATTTGGGGTCTGCCAGTTCCAATCCCGATGTCAAATTCACCACAGCAGCAGGTAGCTGCTTCTGTGGGTGCATACCCAAAATATTCTTCAGCACAATAGCCGAGGTTTTAATCCTCGGATGTGAAGATTCAACAGGGCCAAACAAAACCTTAACTTGCCCTTCAACATTAGAGGCTACGTCACCTATGCCCCGTATACAATTCGGAAAAGAGCCCATATTTAATTTGACCTGCCCTACCAAATAAGTGGAAACAATGCAACCTTGTGAACCTGTGTCCAATATAGCACGGACAACAACAGAGGTCCCCGTGGGTCCCCAGACCCTAACAGCAACCGTTGGTAGGATAACGGTCTCAATGGGGGAGTTTGGAGTTATATGGCAGGGGTCAATGACCTATTGTTGCCTGGGCGGCGACCGTTGGCCAGGACCAGGCAAGTCAAAACGAGGGTGCGGCTTGAAGTCCTCAAAGGCGCGATGACTCGATCCGCGCGCCATCTGTGGGGGATCATAATGACGCACCCGCCCAAAACGAGGTGGGCGCGAGTCAAGGCGGGGACGCTCCGCCAAAGGAGGGGAATACCTGGGGCAGCAGTCATGGTGCTGGTGACGCTGAACAGCACATTCAGGTGCGCGAGAGAGAGGAGGCGTGCGCACGCTACGGTTCTCCAAGCGGGGCAAGTGGCGATCAATTGAGCGAGGCGACTCTCGGCTACGCGCCTGTGAGCCTCGGCTGCCACCTTCAAAACACCCGCCCGCGCGCGGCGTCGGCTGGTTGGACAAGCGGCCAACCTCTCTGGCATTCATACAGAGAATGTCCAAATGCTGTCCTCCACAGTGAGGACAGGGGCGAGAGTTTGGGCAGTCTCGCTGGTAGTGGGACCCCAAACAAGAGAAGCAAAGGCGGCGGGCATTCGCGATGCGCCTACGAGAGGCGACATGTAGGTCCAAGAATGCTCTACAACTGGCCATTCTGTGCCCCGTGACCTTGCAGTAGGAGCACTCCGCTGGGCTCTGCGTGACCGCAAAGCGCGGAGGGCGCCGGTCAACATTGGCTCGGGTGTGACCGCGAGCCTGCTCCTTGACCTTGGGCGGCTGCGTCTTAGCCGGCGTGTCACCACCGGAGTTGTCCAAGACCCGGCACTCATCCTCCAGGAACCTCTCCAGGTCAGCAAAGGGGGGCAGATGGGTCGCGCTATCCCCACCAAAGCGCTGTTCAAAACGCGACCTCAGGTCGGCAGGCAGCTTCTTCAGCACAATGTGCACCAATAGATAGGACCATTGGTCCACGGGCAGGTCAAGGCACTTAAGTGCGTTGATGGCCACCAAAAGCGGGTTCAACAGTTGGGTGCGCAACCCAGAGACCCGGGTGAGCGTCGGCAAACCCAAAATCTGCTCGATGTGCGTGTCGGCGAGGCCACGCTTATTATGGTACAGTCAGCATCAAAAGTTGATGACCACATTTAGATTTTCAATATCGCTGTACACCATAATATACCTAAATTGCTCAACATGACAAGCGCCAGAAATGAATGATTATCATAAAAGGGCATAAGTAGGTGACCATGACTTTTCAAAAGTCGCTAAACAAAGTTATGGTAAAAAAATTGGGCAAGTGCGAGTCGGACTCGCGCACGAAGGGTTCCGTACCATCATCTATAAAAGAAAATCACGTTTTGTTGTATATATACTTAAATATTTTTTAAATTTCTACTTGTTTATTAAGATCGAGTAACAAATTGCTTAAAAATTACGTTTGTTGTATGGGAGCCCCCCTTTATTATTTACTTTTTTTAATTTAATAATTTATTTATTAAAGGTAATATACAACTACATATTCCGTGAAAATTTTAAGCGTCTACCTGTTACCGTTAGTAATTTTGAGCAAAAATACGAAAAAAAACACGTTTATTGTATGGGACCCCCCCTTAATATTTTCATTTTTTTTATTTTTAGTATTTGTTGTTATAGCGGCAACCGAAATACATAATTTGTGAAAATTTCAGCTTTCTAGCTATCACGGTTTATGAGATACAGCCTGGTGACAGACAGACAGACAGACAGCGGAGGCTTAGTAATAGGGTTCCGATTTTTACCTTTTAGGTACGGAACCCTAAAAAGCATAACACCACGTCACCAGTTATTCGGCCAGTACGGCCAGTGACGTCCGAGAACAAAATAAAAGAGGTCGTTACATTTGATAAACTAATGTGATAAATTATATTATTATTAAAGTATTATGAAGTAAATAATTTTATATAATACTCTCACGGCCGGTTGCAGAAACGATATTTAAAATTTTAAAACGAGATTAAACCCTAATCTATTATTAAGTCGTTGCACAAAGCCAAATTCTTGTAAAATTTAATCCTTTATTAAATTTAATTTAAGAAGAGTCAAAGCCATTACTACTACTACATTAAAGCGCGTTTTACGTTGCACAAACGGCCATTAACGTGAATTGACACGTGAGAATTTTAAATATGACAGTTGTGAATTTTAAAATTTAATTTGAGCTCAGTGAGGTATTAAAGCTCTATTGTTGTTGAATTTATCTCTGTTCCATGATATATATATTTTTTTAGGTCCCACGTCATAGGGGGCGAGCCTATTGCCGTTACCGGGCACATTGCCAGACTCCGTGCTGCTATTGAGAATTTCCTAATGGAAAAACCCAATAACACTTTGCCCGACCCGGGAATCGAACCCGAGACCGAAATCGAATCCCACGCGCATTCTTTATGCCGCGAGATCAACGAGGCAGATTCATGGCGAAATGTGGGTGTAATATAACACCTCTGCCTACCCCTTAGCAGATACAGGCGTGAGTCCATAATATCTTATTGTACATTGAAGTGTTTTTTGCCAAATATAGCTCTATTAAATAATATATTTCAATGCATTGTAGTGTTTTACGGAATTGAAGTGGTTTACAATGAATACCTAAGTTATGTCTTAACTAGTCTTTCATCTTTGTCTGATCCCAAAGAAGATTTTTCTCGCGGTCGAATTCCGGCAAGGCGAATTTATTTTCACGGCACGACGGCGGAGAATTACGTATTACATACAGAGTATCCATAGAAGCAGTTGAACAAATACGAAACCTTGTAGATAAGGAATCCATGTCTCAAAGAAATAAATAATTATGTTGATGGTCTGACACAGTTTTTAATTTGTTTGAGGATTTTTGCCACAGGAGCTTATCAACTGAACAGGTCTTGGGTGATTATCAAATAAACACAATTCCGGTGTGTAGATTAGTGCAGAGTTCTCAAGCTCTTGCAAAATTAAGCTCAAAATGTATTAAATTGCCAAACAGGAAAGTTCTACGTCTGCATTTAAGGCGCTGTTATACCTCAGAAGCCGTGAAACACCTAATTTTTCGTCGCGCATATAGCCATAACGGTACATATTACAACCTAGCAAAAAATAGAGCTTAAAGTCAAAAGTCTGAACAAAAGACTTTTGAAAGAATTTTTCATGTATGTAAAATAGAATCACGGTAAAAAAATCACAAAATCGAGGCAGAAAATAATCTTTCGTCTCACTGTTTGCAATATTTTGATCGTAAGCTGTCATATGTTTTTTAATAATATTGTAGGAAACCTAATGAACTAAAGAATTACCTAATTTATTTTCATATTATACGGGTATATTTTGTAAAATTAAATAAAATCTGCCAAACGTCTATAATTTTGACGCTCGGTAGATCCCATCAATATCAAACGCTTCAGCAATTTAAACCTTAATAGCATAAGCCGTGTACTGAGTGTCGGTTGCTAGTTTACGCCCCACCCAGACCTCATCATTCAGCTATGAGCCCTGTGAGAGATAGGTTATGTCGCTTGCGTCTCCGCTGCACGAAATTTTACGTAAACCTGTTTGTTATTGTAATACGCCGATTTGAGTTCGTAATTTCATGTTTTATGTTATTGACTGAATACTTTGAATCAAATAGGCTTTTCATATAACTATGGGCACATATAATTAGGACCTAAGTTTATACTCTTGTTGCGTTTAATGTGTTATTGTTTCTATGCTTATGAATATATAATTAGAAGAATAAAATATGGACAATTAGAGAAATAAATTTCTACGAAGGATTTGTACAAGAAAGCGTCGTAATAAAATAGAAATTCATCCATGGCCAAGTGATTATGAAATATGTAACATTTTTACACAAATTATTTTCATGAGTCTTATATGACTGACTATGTTATAGATTATCGATAATTATATAAATTATATAATCTAATATATAAAATTCTCGTGTCACAGTTTTCGTTCCCATACTCCTCCGAAACGGCTTGACCGATTTTGATGAAATTTTTTGTGCTTATCCGGTATCTATGAGAATCGACCAACATCTATTTTTCAAAAAAAAAAAAAAATTTTGCAAAACAACGTTTGCCGGGTCAGCTAGTTGTAATATAATTATTTAAATTATTCTCACAATACATAGCTGCCACAGTTTTCATTTTTTGAAAGAGTACTTATATTTCAAATTCATTAGCTTGTCAGAGCGCCTGGAGCGCTAAGATGCTGCCACGTCGAACAATAAACAGCGCTAATATGGCGCTCCGCAATCCGCACACAAGCGGTAACGAATGTTGTATTATTGTGTTGTGAACATAAACCTATTTAGGTACATCGGGTAAAACTTTGATTATTCATAAACTATTAGGTATGTATCAGTACATCTAATATATTTTAATTTTTAAAATCAATCATTTATAAGTAAGAAAGTGACTTCTCTGTTTGCTATAACACAAGATATAGTAATTTTTTTAATAATAAAGTACCTAACTAATTATCTTTATTGTAATTACAGTGAGGTTAAAGATAACAGTTCTGCAACGTCTTACACACATTTGACTGCAGTTATTCCTAACACGATTTGTTCAAGAGCTAGCCAAGAAATGCTAAACAATTTTTTAACAAATTTGACTCAAATTCTACGGAATTTGAGTAAAATTTGTTAAAAAATTGTGATAAGCAAAAATTACAAGAGTGATAACAGTGACTGGTTCGAATTGCGTAAGAATATGTTGACAGATTGAAATTTTGGTATAGTGGTAAAAAGAAGAGATAACAGCAATAAAGCCAACTTAGTAAAAATTATTTTGTACAAATAAAATATTTGCAATGTAAAAGCAGTTGCGCATGGAGTCTAAAATGAACAACTGGCTTTGCAACAACTGGCGAAGCAAGAAAATGTAACAATCGAGCCTTGTGGATTATCCGTTTATTGGTGTCACGCCAGATGGATTAATAGGTCTAAACACGATTGTGGAAATGTAATGTTGTATAATTGCCTATAAGAATGGCCTGGAGAATAATATAAGAGCAAATAAAAGACAAATATGGAAAAATGATAAAAAAGTGAACTGACTAGTCTAAACAAATATTGTAATTGTTATTACCAAATTCAGGGGCAACGCCACCTTACACGCAAACGAAAGTGTTTATTTGCTGTGTGGAGTGGCGAAAGTATACCACTAAAAATAGAAATTATAGAAAGAGATGATGTTTTCAGGGAGAAGAAAATGAAAGAAAAACTTGTGGCGTTTTATATGAATTGGCAGTTGCATGAAATTGTTGATTCTTCAAGCTCAAGGGATGACATTGCGAGATCACGGAGAGGAAAATGTTTCATAAGTGCTTGAAATTTCTACAATACCAAGCCGTAAAAGGAAAGTAAATGAAACTGTGCCTCGTGAACAACAACAAATAATAAGTATTGAAGCCTTATCACCTCACCTACGCCTTTAACTTTCGATGAGAATAAAGAAAACCTGCCGGGTTGTAGCAGACAGCTAACTTTTGATGAGCTGTAAACTCTGTATTTCGTTCATAAATGATAAATGAATATAAATAAATATCTTTTAATATTTATTTTCTTTGAAACAACACATATTTGATGCGAAAGAAATTTTTTATATTTTTCCACAAAAACATGTATGAGGAGAGCTAACAAAAGGCAGTAACTCAAATTCTAATTCTATAATTTTCTAAGCGATATAGCAGTATCTCATGAATAAGGTATATCCACATATATTTTTGATATTTCATCTATTTTGAAAAATAATAATGGGTTGGGTTTTGAAACGAGTCGCCTGAATTTGAGGGTATTGGTAGTGTAGGGGGCTTAAGGGAGTTCGTTTTAAGCCCCTAAAAGTAATTTTGGCTGCCGGAGTTGCGTCTAAATATTTTTAAATAATTTCCAAAGTTTCATAAATACTTCGGCAATAATGTAAGATGGAACGTAATTTTTATACTTTAGTACAGTTTTACAAATGTAATTTTTAGGTTTTATGTGAAAAACGTGAAACGAAACGCAAAACCGCCATCTTGGACTGATCATATTGACAGCTAATGTCAAATTTATGCGTCATTGCTTTCGAGTGCCTAGGGTTAGGTGCGACTGTAATAAGTAACTAAATAGGTTATGTTAGGTTTTCTTTTGACCCTTAATCCGAAAATAGGAGCCCTTCGCAGGGCTCCGTCAACTTTAGTTTATTAAACTAGTGTGATGAATGTGGAAGTTGGCAGTGCCATACACACCGATGTTTGGAGATATTCTTTTTTCAGAGGAAACCAAGTATTTCCGGCAAGTGAAAATGGTGAGGGAGGGTTTCGAGACCTCCCCTCCTCCCCCAATCACTCACAACCCCTCAAAACGGCGACGTATTTCGAAACTTTTACCATAATAATTATACCTATAATAACAATAAACATCCATAAGTTAATAAAATAAAAACAACTTTTACTAAACTTCAATTATCTCGTAACTCGCTTTAGTTGAGATACGGCTTTTGCGCTTAGTAGGGCAGTATTGTGGTTTTTAGGGTACCGTAGCCAAAAATTTTAAAAACGGAAACCTTATAGATTCGCCTGTATTTATATGATTTGTCTGTCTGTCTGTCCGCCCGTATGTCACAGCCAATTTATTGCAAAACAGATTTGAAAACTGGCAGGAATGGAATTAGATGTAGGTATTCTATGAACTGCTTCACTATTTTTATTAAAAAACAAAAATAATAATGGCCTCTCCATACATGGAACTGACTAAATTATTTTTATCATCTTACGGCACGTACGTATTTACCTACTTTCGTCAACTATTAATACCTATAACGTCTGATGTAAACCAGTTTTGCTCATGGCTGCACTGAGAACAAATATTGCGCTATGCCTATATTGTACAAACAGATTGATGTATGTAATATAAATTTTAATATCAGTATCTCAATTCAATATGCTAAAACGTTTTGCTTGCGATTTTGAAATATTGGAATACGGATCGCCAGAATACGGCCGCACGCGACGAGAATAAAGGGGGGCGCCCCGCAGTAGACGGAGCTAAGCTCCCTTCACCTCCCCTGCTTCACCCCCTCATTTACCAAAACAGTCGCTTAGAACAGCGCCTTAAGATCTACGTCGAGTTGCAGCTAGCTTCTATGAAATTGATGGATTTCCACGTGTCGTAGGCGCTTTGGATTGTACTCATGTTAACATTATTATTAGCAGAGGAGGTCATCATCCAATCTATAACAGTGCAAGAAGAGATACTTCTCCATAAGTGTAAAAATAATTGTCTTTATTGTATCTAATTGAATTACGACAATAAAACACACAACAAACAAAAGATATAAAAACATTTCTTTATCGTATGCAATTTAACCAATATGTCTTGAATAGTGTAACAGCTTATTTCCTTCTCTCTTCTCTCATTTGTGACTTCCACATAAATAAAATAACTGGGCATTTTCATACATATTTCATTTTATATTAATACAAATACAATAGTAGCGATGGCGTATATACTCAAGTTATAGAAAATCATCTTTCATTAATGGTATTAACTGCATTATATGGTCAATCATTATAATTAGCGTCAGGGTCCTTCTTTGTAAGAATTGTCTCGACTTTTCAGCTCAAAACGTAACAATTTTATGTAAAATCGTAATAATGATTCAATACAACAAAAACATAAATATGTCAATTTTTGACAAAAGTTTTGATAGTCTTGACCACAGATTTACTAAATATGTATATTTAGAATTATACCTCTTTGATATATGTGATCATTACGTTTTGTTTATTGAAATTTTTACTCATAGTACATTTCATAGATTATTTTGCATATAACTAAACGGAAATGTTCACTCTTTTCGTTCACTTGTAGGCATTGTTCTTCATTAGTTAAATGATGTTTAACCAAGCGTAAAATGTGTTTGTGCAACGCCATTAAATTATGACACACATTAGCGATAATCTCCCTTTAAGTAATAAAGAGTTAATTTGAAGCTTTCTGCAAACGGCTGTATGACTATAGAATTCTTCTTTAATCTGAGATTAATACTATAGTCTTTTAAGCTAATACAATATTTTATAGATGATAAATAATTGCAACCGCAATGGTCTACATTCGATACAAAGTGATAATTAAGTAGAAATATTATTTTACATTCAAGGGTATACAGTTTTACAAAGAATTGAATTAAAATAGAATTTGTGAGAATTTTGAAAATGAGTCTTATATGTATATAGGGGTCTACCAAAAGTTTGTTTTTCAAACAAACCACGAGTTGTGCACGCGATCGTCACGGAAGTTGCCTGTATGTGAAATAAATTATACAAGTATTTTTATCTAATGAAACATGTCAAAATAATAGTAGTTTCATTCATCAATTAATGTTAAAACTTTATTTAACATTTTTTTATCGTCAATTTATTGATAATAAGTATTCTACTTGACAGCAAAACACTATGTCGTCACTATATCATATTTCATACAAAACCCTTGACAAAGGTGGTTTTTGACATTTAATTAAAAGTGCTTGATTTGACTAGTTGGAAACAACCCTATTTCCATAGATTTTCTAAAAGCGCCCTTATCGGATAGTAGCGATCGATAGAGGGCGCATTAAGGAAATGTATGAAAATTGTTCTCGTCGACTAGCCTATCATCACCGTGTAAAGTTCGTACTAGACCCTCGGATTGGGTTCTAATTCAATCGTAACTATAAAAATCATAAACTAAGTCGACGGTATGAATTTGAACGGAATCTGCGTGATTTTTGAAAATAAGTCTTATTACTTTACGAATAAGGTTACAATTCAATCGAACTAAAAAATCTATAAGAACGTCGATGGTATAAATTCAAACTGATGATTCTAAATGTTTTCGGATATTATAACGATCAGCAATTTTTGACAAAATGGTGTTCAGTGACCTTTGACAAGTAGTGTTCAGTTAGTTTTGAACTTTAATGATGTTCATTCAATACTGGCGCCCTTCTTTTTGAGCGATTCATGGGTGATATAATGTTCATTGATTTTGAAAATCTGAATGTGGTCATCGACTTTTGATGCTGACTGTACCTACGGGTAATTAGGTCCCGAGCCGTCTGGTACGCCTCGTCAGACACGGGCAGATGCTGGATGAGGCCCTTAGCCTCCCCATCCAGAACCGACATTAGATAGGCCAACTTTTGTGCCGGCCGAAGGTCAGCCCTATCATTGACTAGGCTGTCAAACAAATTAACGAAGCCCAGGTAGCTTCCTAGGCAGCCATCAAAATGGGGGAGGTCCAAAGTAGGGAGCCTACTCACCAGCCCCGGTGCTGACCTAGGAAGCTCCTGCTTCAGGCCGGGTTGCCCTTCCCTATCGGCAACTAGTTGTCTCGCAGTATTGGAGACAGCATCATACAGGTCTAAGACCTGGGCATAGTCTTCGCTGACCTTATTTCGCTGGTCAGCAGTGAAATCAGTGACTGACACTTCGAGACAGCAAGCGCTGAAAGTGCGGAACTGCTGTTCCACACTTGCCAGGCGATCATCGATCCGCTCGTACCTTTGAAGTAAGGCCTGCTGGCGATCAGGCCGGTTCACTAAAGCACTGGCTGAGGCAAACCAGCGCAAATCTGATGCAATAGCACCAGCAGCCGCACGCAAGTCCTTGATAGCTGACATAATCAAAATTCAAAAGAGCCCGGACAAGCGTTAAATAATATTAACAATCAAAACTTAATTTTTCTTAATTCTTTGAAACCAACAAAGTATTAGCCTGTTTACTGCAAGTGCAGGCAAGTGACAGGTATCTACTGTCCAACAAAATTAATAGTTTCAATATATATTGACACAAAACAAAGTCAAAGTTATCAAAAGTTGAACGAATAAGTTAATTAAAGTTAAATATTCAAATAAATTAACTAATTACTTGCAACAGACAGACTGGCTGTATTATTTGAGATATACAATAGTAAGTAAGCACAGAATATGTGTTACCTAACAATATTATCTATATTATAACAAAACAAAGTTTATTAATGTGACCCGCCCAAGTGGCAAGGTCAAGTTGGTTGTTATAATGTTTATGAATATATGCAATAAACTAAATTTACTAAATTTATTGATACATACAGCTGTTATATATCCAAACAAACTGACTTATTAATGCAACAACAAATTGAAGCTAGATTTTTCAACAATACAAATCAACAATTACTGTTTGAGGTTATGTGTGACAATGTGTTTCAAATTATCTAGGTCAACTTATACAATTAAATATTATGTATTTTAGACAATAACTGACCTGACAAACACTACAATACTGTCTACAAGGTGAGATATATAGCTCATACAACACCAATCTGAGTTCAGATACAATCAACGGCTAAGATACAAGTTTACAATATAGGCATAGTTAACCACGCTCTTGCTATCAAAAATATGTCTAGAATTACCGTAGCCAGGCAGGAAGGTGTATCAGAAGTGCGCAGTGGAAGGTGTAATACATCTACCTGACCACGAAAGACAATATATCCAGACACAATGCACTGCGTTGCACAGTGAGTAAAGTATTTAGTAGGTACATGAAAATTTTACCTTATATATCCTGGTGATGTTCTTGAAGTGGACCTATAGGATTAACTCATAATTTTGGCCAAAATAACAAGAGAATCAATAGATACCAGTGTACAATTCGGCGAAGTCCTTCTCCAGACTACGATGCACGTTTGCGGTTCACAAAACTTTTCACAAATGTTCAATATGTCATAAATTTACAACAAACTTTGCCGGAAGTCAAAAGCGGCAATTACGTATTTGCAAGTTAATTCAATTCGCGTTAATTCAAAGGGCGATCAATTTATTAATTAGGTACAAGGCACGCGAGAGTCCAAACGGCGTGTTAATTTTCAAGGCGCCAACGGAAGTGACAGTTCAGTGTGACCATTGTCAGAAATTTTCAATAGACTAAACAAAATGTTACTCAATCCATCTAATCGATTTGACTTATAATAAAAACTAATTCTATTTCAAACAGAGTTCCTATGAACTTTCGCATTATTTGTGTTATCGCCACTTCTTTACGAAAAACTATTATGTCAACGTTTTTTTTAAATGTTGCCGCTGTTTGGCATATTTTTACGACATCTGGCGAAGGATACAACAAACCACCTTGATCTTTTGCAATAATGAATTTGGAAAACGGTTGAAAATGATGTGTCACTAATGCATCAGCACAGACATCACAGTTATTTTTTTTATCCGGGCAATGTAACCAGCAATATGGCCTATTGCTTGATTACTAAAATAAAAAAAGTGCCCTCCTAGTTCTTCAATTTCTGAATCGCCCTCAATTACTTCGTATTGTGAGAAATTTTGAACTATACTACTTCTATTTATTTTATCCTTTCAACAGCTGACGAACAGTTTAATATTGATATTTCTTCTAACGCAATACAGTTGCCTCTGTTAGTATATTTTAATTGTACATGGATTAATATTTTTTATAGGCAGATGTAAATTGTCTGGCAGTTGGGTTATTGTTAGCTAAGTGATCCTGAGTAAATTGATAAATTATAATAATTACGTTACTATTCGAAACATTGATTATATTTTTGCAACAAAGTATCTATTAGATTCAATCTTATACACCTCTTAAAATAAATTACGTGAATGAATAAAGCCGACCTTATACCTAGATTGTAATGTAATACTAAATAATAATATATAATAATAACATATGCTACTACATACCCACAACACCATCTAAGCATAGCTTGTACTATGGGTACTAGACAATGGATAAACATACATATATACTTTTTTTATACGTACCTACATATTATATTATACATAGAAACACCCACCCAAGTAAACAATTAATTAAAATAAACATTTCGTAAATTATTTATTTCCGTGTTTCGATATCAATCGATAAATTTAATATTCGACTTAACCACATCACAATGAGTAGCGCGGAATTTTCGAGAATGTTCTATTGAATAGAATCAATCCAAAATAAACTTTATCTTCGTTGTATAAGGTTCATTTTTACAAACCGTTCTATTAAATATTAGTTAATTGAAACAAATTAAGACTTTTATTGAAAACAATGAAAATTGTACTCACCGATGGTACGAAACACCTCCATTTTTAAGGTTTTTTCTCCTACTATCATTTTTGCACTCCAAAACGGGACAAAACGGCATAGCTAGAGAAATGTGAATGTGTTACGAAACGAGCAACTCGACGCTATGTAAGAACGTGACTGGGGCCAGTTAAGCGTTACAACGCTTAATTGTGACACGCGTGCCACGCCTACTTACCATTTCCAGTGTATTTTCTCTTTCGTGGATGGGAGTGAATGAAGCAATAGAGATATGTCAGGATCATTGCAAATGGCGTTCCGTAGTCTCTGCCTACCCCTCCGGGAAACAGGCGTAAGTCTATGTATGTATGTATGTATATTTTCGTAGTCGCGTCTTACGACACTGGAACACCATGGAATAGCGACAGTTTATGCTCTTAATTTTTCATCAAGTAAATCAAATCATCATCATCAGCCCTATATACTGTCCCACTGTTGGGCACGGGCCTCTTCTCATTATGAGAAGGGTAAGACCATAGTCCACCACGCCGGCCAAGTGCAGGTTGGTAGACTGCACATATCTTTCGAGAACATTATGGAGAAATTTCAGACATGTAGGTTTCCTGACGATGTTTTCCTTCACCGATGATAAACAGGCTATAATTAACAATTTAATACGCATTTAACTTCGAAAATTCATTGGTGCGTGCATAAATCAAATACTACCACATAAATTTGATTTGTACCTCCGTGCAGGCACAATATGATGTCCTTCAAAATACTATGATGATACATACATAGACTCACACCTGTTTCCCTGAGAGGTAGGCAGAGGCTACAGAACGCCATTTGCAACGATCCTGACATATCTCTCTTGCTACATTCACTCCCTTGAAATTTCTCATGCATGCTCTTCGGTTAAGGGTACTTCTAACCTGTCCTTTTTTTTAGGATGTCTCCAATCTGGTCAGAGAACGAAATATTCTAACAAATAAAGACAATTATTAATGTCTCTCCCTGCACCATTGTCTAGATGGCAGTACACTGTACCATAGGCCTGTTGTTCCTGGGAGGAGGTCGCGCTACACTAAGTACTACGCCAACTGCGGTGGCCGCGTTGCTAGCCGCCTTCTTCCCCAAGTTTCCTACGCACAGTGAAGATAACAGGTATGTACGCGTAATTTCATCCATCGTCCTAGCGTTATCCCGGTTGCATCCAAGACTTACGATACGAGACGATGAAAAGACTCAATTTTCATCAGTACTTTTGCCTCTAAATTAAAAACTATTTTTAGAAATCGCCCTGTCGACTATAAATTTCATAGGCTCCAACCCCTGTACGTCTACCCACTGCCTACCCATTCAGGGAGAAGGGGTAGGCAGAGGTGTAATTATTACACCGCCATTTGCTTTGTTATGAGTTTTGGTCCGTGTGGTTTCTTGACTCCGTGCTGTTACTGAGAATTCGGAAAACTCAAGAAGACTTTTGACCGGTGGACCCACTAGAAAACATAACCATTATTTGTTCTGTAAAATAATATTTGTATGATTTTGCAGATATCACTTACAAGCGTTCAGACATCTGTACGTGTTGGCTGTAGAGGCGCGGTTGATACTGCCACGAGATCTTAACACCGAGAAACTTTGTTACGCGCACATACAAGTAAGTTATCCATTTATAGAAACAGACTTTAAAACAATCACTCTTAGAATACTTTAACATTAAGGGGGTTAGTTCAGCCTAGACGTCGACTTCTAAAGGTCCATATTTACTTACTACTTACGAGGGTCAAACTGAAAGTTCTTAGAACTGGCCACTTATAAACAATATAATAAAAAAAATATTCTAAAATTTGAAAATAGAACTCTTTGCCAATATTACTGAGTATATATTTCATTCATTTGTCATTTGTTTTACGATTTGGCGGCAAATTGAAAATTGTCTGTGTCACGTCAACATGAATTTAACACGAGAAAATTTTCGTGCAATGATTTTTTATGACTTTCGATGTCATTTAAGTCAACAAGAAAGTTATGATAGACTACGATTGGCCTTTCACGATGAAGCCCCATCTCGTGCGACTGTTTACAACTGGTTTAATGAGTTTAAACGTGGTCGCACTAATCTCACTGATGATGTACGTGAGGGACGGCCTTCTACGGCGACGACTGAAAATAACATCTGTGTTGTGCGGCGTATGATAGAGACTGACAAAAGAGTGACCTATCAGCAGATTCGGACAAGCTTAGGCATCGGTATGAGTCAAGTGCACAAAATCCTCCACGAACATTTAGCGGTCAGGAAGCTTTGCGCCCGGTGGATACCTCATAATTTGACTAAGGCTCAAAAACTCCATCGTGTGGATTGGTGCCGTAAAATGATTGAAAGATTTAACGGAGGTGACTCAAATGCTGTGTTCGACATACTAACAGGTGACGAAAGCTGGATTTACTGTTATGATCCTGAAACCAAAAGACAATCTGCTCAGTGGGTGTTTCCTTTCGAGGAGTTGCCAACTAAAGTGAAGAGAGATCGAAGTGCGGGAAAAAAAATGGTGGCCTCGTTCTTTGGAAGGATAGGTCATTTCGCAACAATTGTGTTAGAGGATCAAAAAACAGTTTCTGCAGAATGGTACACTACCAATTGTTTGCCACTTGTCTTGGAAAAAGTTCGAGAGAAACGACCTCGCAGTAGGATCCTCCTTCACCACGACAACGCCTCGTCGCACACCGCCAAGCGAACGATCGACTATTTGGCGACATCAAACGTTGAATTACTGGGTCACCCGCCGTATAGCCCCGACCTCGCGCCTTGTGATTTTTATTTATTTCCAAAAATTAAAGAAAAACTTAAAGGAAAGCGGTTTATGAATGCTGAAGAAGCGGTGGCTGCGTATCGCGATGCCATTGAAGAGACCCCTAAGGACGAGTGGGCAAAGTGCTTTTCCCAGTGGTTCCATCGCATGCAGCGGTGTATTGACGTCAATGGACAATATTTTGAAAAGATATAATAAAACTAATAACTGGCTAATGTAATCAGTTTTTGATTTTCTAAGAACTTTCAGTTTGACCCTCGTATTTACACATTTAACTAAATAAATTACACATATTACTATCTTCGGCCAGTGCTTCCTCGCATAAGCTTGATATAATTTTGCCGCCGAAATAGACAAAATTATAATAGATATTATGCTATGTATATAAACTGCTGAGGACAGGCCAGTTCTTTATATAAGAAGAGCTAGGCCATAGTCCACATCACCGCTGATCAACTGCGAGTTGGCAGTTGATCGGCTTTACATGTCTATGAGTACATTATAGACAACCCAAAGACGATTAACAAGCGTTTTCCTTTACGATTAACAATCATAATTATTTATTTATCAACTGTAAGACAACTCCCGCATTAGGACCAAATCCTGTGTCGCGGAGGACTTCACAAACATACAACTAACAGACACAATGAACACCCAGACTCGAAACAACAATTTATGAATCACTCAAAGTGTTGTCTCGTGTGGGGATCGAACCCGCAACCCTCGCGCAGTGTCGATTTTTGACAGCTCGATTCGAACTTAACTTTAAAAAAATCAGCAGTTGATCCTATGGCCTAAACCTAAATCTTCTACGTAGCAGGCCGTTAGTCTCCCCAGTAGGCTTTCGCTGTTCCTGGGTCAACTCAGGGAGGCCACGGCAGTTATGTTAACAAACCCGTGGCTCCGCCATTCAGAAGTATGTTTAAAGTAACACCGTAGGTTTAATGAATAGGGCTGAACGCTTATTCCTAAAGAGTCTTAAAGTCCTGTTATAGCGAGTCCTGAATTCTGGTGAAAGGGCCCCGAAAACAGGTTTTCCACCAAGTTCAATGAAAGAATCGCTGTCCTAGCATAAATTATTTATTTCTTCACCAGGTGATAGATCTGAACGGCGCGGTGAAAGAGATGAAGGCGCCCTGCATCATCCCGGAGCTGAGCACGCTGAAGGAGGTGAAGATTAACGATCCTCGCTACTGGCCCATCACCTTCCAGAGGGATAGGAACTGGGACCAGCTTAAGTAAGATTATATGAATAGTAGGGCTTTCGCAAGCAGTGTTGTTGAGCAGCCATGTCATGAAGAAATAAAACCACAACTTGTCACTTGTACTAGTATAATTGCAGTTCTTCACAAAATCAAACTTCGCCGGAGCCTATAATCTACCGTCGTCGAGAGATCTTCGATAGTATGATTCAGGACTATATAGCGCCATCTACCGTTGTTTGGAGTAATAAACTCACATGTTAAATTGTAAACCTTAGCGGTGTTTGGTTTAACGTTTAACAAGTACCTGGTATATGTTACTCACTTGATTATAAAACGACCAATTTTTTTTTCAGACTGTTCTTAGAATACTCCTGGTGCATAGACATAAAGCAACGGGCCGGCTGTCTCTCCTACATCGACGACCCGCAAGGCTTCCTCACAATCTTGGCGCAAGCCCTCACCCTCGACAAGGCCAACATTTGGTCCACGAACACCGACAACATAGAACTATTCACCAACGACGACAAAATACGAAACTTCGTCAAACAATACTTGGTCAAAGACGTTACTACAAACGTTTGTGCTGATTGCTTGGTGGAGTCCAGGAAGAAGAAAGGGTTGAAAGATGTAGTTTTGAATAGACAGTGTATGTGTAGGAAGTATACGAAAGAGGAGAGGGAGCATTTGCAAACGTTGGCCATGGTGACGTATGAGTGTGTGGTCAAAGATATATTGTGCGCGCTGCCGATTTGGACCACGTTTTTGAAGGTGAGTTCATGTTATAAAGGTATGTTTTTTTGCGATTAGGTGAGATTATATTGATAACTATACCGGGTGTAAGGGACGGTGTCCGAAAACTGATACCAGTGATTCAGTATATTATATTGAGACCCTTGGCGGTCGAATTTTTCGGGAAAAATCTAAGAACTCGACAAATTTCAATTTTAGGAACACGCAAACTCGCATTATCAGCTATTACGGCCCTACAGCGGTGGGTGGTAGCGGCAGTGATTACGATGTACTGGTGCGCTTACTGGGCTGCGATATCACGTCAGAGTAAACGCGCCATGTACATGTTTAATTTTTAGATTTTCACAAAAATATTAATGCGGGTCGACGATAGTTACTATTTCATTACATTATAATGGCAAAAATGCAAAAGAAAACTCGGAAAATTCATGAAAATTTTCCGGAAAATTCGACAGCCAATGACCTCAGTATCATGTACTGAATCACTGGTATCGGTTTTCGGTACACCGCCCCTTACACCCAGTATAGGTGACAAATAGGCGTGATAGTAAGCAATTACATCCATAACATATTCTTTATGGCTACATATGCTACTGCTACACCTGCGTTAGCGTTAACGTTGACGGCAATGGCCAATAACGCGTTAGTTAACGCGCTAAAAAATTCGCATTGGAAATTAGTATTTTAATGCGTTAAAACGTTGGCCACATCTACGTAGCGCCTACATTAACGCGTTAAGACGCAGGTGTAGCAGGAGCATAAGGATTATTTGTTATTGAAAGCTATTATCGATACACGATTCGAGATTCAAACTCACTATTTTTCGTCGCAAGTAATTTTAAATAAGATGGATCATTTGGCGGCTTCGCTCGTCGATGGAAGCTGATCTGTTCTATTTAGCTTTACCATAAAATGCATATAATATTATTAAGGTTAGTAATTATTATATGAATTTAACGGATAATAAATATAAATGTTGTTAAAACTAACTATAACTAAGTGGCTATTTACACATAAATTAAAACAATAATTTCTATACTTAAATAACTAACAAATAAAAGGAAATACATAAAAAAAAAGTAAAAGCAGAATTTAAAGGGCGTCATGGAAATCCTCCACATCGCCATCAATTGGAAGCGTGCCCAGAATGCTGGCAGCATTGCCACCCCAAGTAGCACAGAAGTGCTGAATAGTAGCTGAATCACTGTTCACAATGAAATCTTCAGCTGAATAAACCTGCTGAATAAGAGAGTTAGAGGCGCCTACTCAGCTGATATAACTCTGATTTGGGCACAAATTAATCAGCTGTTAGCTGAATAATGTAGATGGTTGCACTATATCAGCGTTATTTAAGCATTATTAAAGGTAACAGTCGCCCCAAGAGCTGAATAATGACTGATTATCAGGGTATGTGTTACCTTTTATACACCACAAGGGCTGAATAATAGAGTGCTTGTTACCTATTTTTCAGCACAAAATATATTCCAGGATGTTAGTAACTCTTTTATGGAGGTGACAATTCACAACTGGCAAAATTGTGAATAAGTTTTATCCTACTACTTAATAAAATTTTGATATGTTTTGTGCGAACCATTTTGTAAAGTGTTTGTGGGAAATAGGCAAATGTTTATCGCTAAATAAAACTTTGTTTTTCCTCCATGTGCATAAAATTCGAATGGGAAAGAGAGTTTATTGTCAAATACTATATAATTATAGACGAATATTTTCACGCGCTCCCAAAATATCACTGTTTACTTGAAAATTATAGTATTAAATACGTTGATGATACTATTATAAAAAAATAATTATTTTTATTTTTCCTTTGTAATTTGACAATAAGCTCTTTACTTATAAAATCATTACATTTTCTATTAAAATTCTGCTGTTATTTTCGTTGAATAAACAAAAACACACATTGTTATTATATTGTATACTAGGTTAGAATCTAAAAAAATGGCAGACAAGCAGTGTGTACCGTATTAACCGCAATTAAACGGCATGAGCTGCTTAAGTATCCACTCGTGGTACATGAATCAGTAACGAGCTGTTACGAGTGGTTCTTGTGCTACACAAGTCAGCTATTGATTCATGTAAAGCTTGATAGTGGGTAACATGTACGCAAATAACTGTAAGTAATCATCAGTGAACCGATAAACTCTGCAGGAATTTTAGGGATCCGCGATTTAAGCTTCATCATCATCACATTATCCTATATTTTTTAGATTAGCGTATGTTAATCATGTACCTAGTAAGTATCAAAGTTTTCTCGACCAAAGTAGACATAATTAAGTAAAAAAATTTAAAGCTCAGGCTTTTAAACAGTGTGGTCATTGTGAAATTAAAATCTTAGGGAAGGTTATTAAGGTACCTTACCTAAGTTTTTCATTTCACAATGATCACAAATAAATTAGACCACATACATAATATTTATAAACGTACCTACTAAATAAATAAATAGCTGCGGTAGCTCTGTCTCAACTCAACATCCATTTTTCTCTGTACTTACTTACTTAGACGTGTCTGTAGATGAGGCTTAACGGGTATCTCCAACCAACTACCGTATTTCACAATATTTTTTAACATAAGAAAATGTTACCGTGTATGCTACCTCCTAGTTAGATAAAAATAGTAGTCCACTGATTAGCTTTAATTTGCCCTTTGAACATTAATAAACGTCAGGAACAACTAGGTTCCTAAAATTGTTATTTTTGTGATTTTATTGGGATGTGATATTTTCTTAAATGAAAAGGATGTACTTAAATAATAAATAAAAGTACAAAATAATCAGTACCTCAAGTTTTTTATTTTTTACATTGTATGTTTTAATGGAATATATTTCTTACATTGTATGTATTACTATATTATTGTATGTATTACTGTCGTACTGTATGGATCTGAGTGTTGGGCTACAAAGAAGATGGATGAGAAACGATTGCATGTGGCAGAGATGAGAATGTTACGATGGATGTGTGGAGTGACAAGAATGGACAGAATTAGAAATGATTACATTAGAGGTAGTATGAAAGTGGCGCCCATTGATGAAAAGATAAAGGGGAGTCGATTGGCCTGGTATGGACATGTTATGCGGAGAGATGAGATGTATGTAGGTAAAAAAGTGATGAATATGCATGTAGCAGGACGAAAAGGGAGAGGACGGCCAAGGAAAAGATGGATGGACTGTGTGAGGATAGATATGAAAGAGAAAAGGGTAAATGATCGGATGACTGGTGACAGAGAAGTATGGAAGAGAAGGACATACTGCGCCGACCCCAAATAATTTGGGACCAGGACAAGACAATGATGACGTTACCTACCACTATCTTATAACATTCGATGTATACTTGAAGAGTTTTGTCCATCTAAATCTGCACATGCTTTTACACCAACATTTTCGAATACGGAACCCGCCCATTCTAAAATTTCATTCACACTTGGATCATTATTCACAAAACGTGTAGCCTATTCAACGTTCACTGTATCATCTGTATTTCTGTTCAGAATCCTCACATATTCTGCATTAATTTTTCGGCGTATTCCACCAGTATTTTTTTTATATTTCCACATATCACAATATCTTAAATGACGCGATTAGCTACTTGCCTACGAAGCGCTGAATAAAGAAGTCTTCAAGGTCTTATTTAACGGCACTAGTCGATTAATTGTCAACGAAAGTACAAGTATTCAGCTCTCACTGAGATTATGGGTAAGATCATGTTCATGTGAGCTAAAATAGAGCAGTTTGCTTTAACTTAGCATCTTATAATGTTCACTCATAGTGATCATGTAGGCTTTATAAGAGCTATTATACGATTGCGTGTAACAAGCTGATTAACATTACACAAGTTCCACTGTGTGCAGCAAAGGCATTATATCTTTGTTATTTGGAGCCACAGAATAACTGATTACATTATAGTAGCTCACGTGATCTTTCTTAAAATGCAAGTGGTCTAAAGGTACAGATGTGGTCTTCAATTCAGAATATAGCTTAGTTAAAGTCCACAAAAATCCTTTAAATTGCTTAAAGACGTATAATACTGAACTGTTACCTAAATTAACGCTGCAAGCGTTACAGCGTGGTCTCCGTGATGCATAATAACGTTCTTATTCAGGTGAAAGCTCACTTTTCACCTATTGCAGGTCGAGTGTACTGTAATAACTCTTCATAAGTGCTAAAGTTACCGATGTTACCTCTTGTGACATCTTATAATGCAGTTTTGTGCTACTTGGGACGTTGTATGGCAATGCTGATCTTTTGTGCCAAATACAGGCCAGCCTTCTGGTCACGCGAGGTGTCAACAAGTCTCTTTGAAAGATCTCTAAAAAGAGATCTCGCACTTGGACCCCATGGTCCCAACGTTTCAACTCCAAACGGCTCAAATACATAATCCCCTACTAGATTTATGTATTTGCGCCTTTTGAGAGTCTCCGCTGAAGCAGCAGCAGCGCCCGCACAACCCGCTGTGCTAGGAAGATGAGATGGCGCAAGGGTGTCGACACATGTTGCGTCCCACACCAAAGGCCTACCCAGCTTCCATGGGAGTAACGACATACCGTCTGGTCTCTTACCATCGTCGCGTGCCAAGCCCTGAGGTTCAAGTTGGGCTGGAACGCCAGCGGTGACAAGATATGTGACAAGTATGTCATTGAGGTTGGCGTGTCGTGAAATACGACCTGCGCACCTGCTACATGACAGACCATGGTGACCAAGGCTGTCAACAGCCTCTCCACAGTGACAGCGATGTGGAGAAACACATGGCGCACCTAAACGAAGGCAAGAAGCAATGCGGAAGGTCGTATCGTCCAAGATGGTACCTATGTTGGACGATGGCAGTGCCTGAAGCCAAAGCCCTGACTCCCACTCTCCCACAGCCAGCAAACGAGCACGCTCTGCAGCATTGGACGACGTACTTAAGAGATTTTCTCGTACCAGGCTGCAAAGCGGCCCGTCCCACTGCCTCTGAGAAGATGGGAATCGGGGTAACTCGGTGCTTGGACAAGCCATTCTCCAAGCATTCATGGCATCGGTCTTACACGGCACCTCAGAATTGACCAGTGTGGATGCTAAAATTTTCCTGGTCAATTCTTCAGTGCTGTGGACCGAGGACAGGAATACTGGTAAGCTTACGTCAGTAATTTTGCGAACGCCAAGGCCGCCCAGGCGTACAGGCAATGACGCCTGTAGCCACACTCGGTCGTTCAGGGCCAGATTTAGAATTTTGCTTAAAGTAATTTGTATAAGTTTGTCAATTTGGGCGAGTGCAGATGGGTTTTTCCAAAAAGGGGAAGATCGAAGAGCGTGTGTAAATTTAGGGACAAAAAGACAATACTTGATAATAGTAAAAGCCGAATGCATATTAATTTTGAGTAACCTGTCTGAAATATCACTAAAATTTTGAAATTTGGTTAGTAATTACATAATTGATTAGTTAAATATATATAGTCAACAAAAATCTTATTTTATCCATTTCTTTATCTGCTTACTGCTTTGAAATAAATATTCTATTCTCATTTTTTCTTCCAGATAATAAAATCAATGAAAACCGAGCCTTCTTCATACAACATATGGCAGATAAAACTACTTCTCTCTCATATAGAAAACCATAATAGAAGAATAATGAACGAAATGAAAGTAGATGGACAAGACACACAGAACGAACCTTTAATATCAAGTGAATTTACTTTAGCTATCAAACAGAAGGTATCAAGTATCTTTGATTCCTGGGAAGAACGGCTTGTTCCGTATCTCAGGAAGTATCTAGGATTGCCTAGCAGCAGGAAGATAGGCATGTGCGATGATGATATAAAGAAGATCCTGGCTGGTTTTCTGGTGTATCATGATCTGTCTAGAGGTGGACTGAAGGAAGTTATTGGTGAGTTCATTTTGATGTTTCAAACTTTCGATTTATGTATTGTTGTTTGGTTAGATTTTAGCGGGATTTAATATACAGAGTGTGACTTGTAATTGCTTATATTCCGTTTGTTTGTATGGGGTAAAAATACTTTACTTTAGTCACTATACTATTTTTCTAAACGGAATACGAGTCAACCTGTAGATTGTGTGGAACCGGGTCATGCGATATTAGTTCCGATAAGGTTTTGAGATTTGGAGAGCTTTTTTGTTCTCATCAGTAATAGATATGAGGACGGGCATGCCTGAAAAGGAATATTATGCGCGAGCTTCGTTTATGTGATTATGTGGACCGGATCTTAGCGGGGTTGCGCATGCATGTCATCTTTTCATATTGAGGTAGATTAGGCTTGCTCACTATTATCGCTCATAGAGCGAATTAATCTTTTAGAATTACTCTCAGACGGCTAAGTACCCAGATAAGAATGTAAACTTGCCAAACTTGCAGCAAGTTTAAATCAAACTTGCTACTTTCACTGTGCCAAACTTGCTAGTTTCACTGTGCCAAACTTGCATGAAGTTGGTTTGTGGTCGGTCGATCTCCTAGATTCAGCAGGAGGTGGTCAACGACCAGCTGTGGTCGGGCAACCAACCTGTGCTCGTCGTCATCCAAATAATCCTTTGGAAAACAAACTTCATGCAAGTTTAATGCAAGTTTGTCACAGTGAAACTAGCAAGTTTGATTTAAACTTGCTGCAAGTTTGTTGTTATCTGGGAGACGTCTCCGTGTTTCTTCCTTATACAGCAATAATTTCTGGTTTGGAGTTTGAGATCAGAGTATGCCGGTTGTTAGTCGCTTTACTCTGCTTAATGTTAACGCCTTTAACGCCCTGGTTTCTATATTTGGTATATCCGTGGAATTGGTTACTAGAGATACGTATTTGACATATTTGGTATGGAGCTTATGTCAAAATATGTGTTCTCTAGTAGCAAAAAATCTTGAAATCTATCCCTAAGAAGACATAGTTACTAGCTTCTTCAGAAATTATAATTTATTTGATATATTGTTTGCAGGCGAGGACGAGCTATCAGTGCTGCTGAACGTAGAATCTCTGTCAGTGTCAGGCGTGTGCGCGGCGCTGAGCGCGCGCCGGTGAGGCCGCTCCATACGCGCGACACTGACCGCAGCCCCTACGTATACACACGCACATGTTTATGGCCTCGGGTTCTATACACCGGTCAGCGTTCACTGATCATCTTTCATCATACATTATAGGGCAGTGGTCTCAAACTTTTTTAGGGACGGAACCCTTTTGCCGGAGCTCTAAAATGAAATAAAGCCGAGTCCTACGTGCACTTTAAAACCATTTATTTTACTGACATGCATCTTCGTGGAGCCCCTAGAGATGCTTCGTGGAGCCCTGGGGCTCCGCGGAGCACACTTTGAGAATAGCTGTTGTAGGGTAGTCGACTACTATTAAAGTAATCAATGTTATTTATTTATTTAATAAATAAAATACTGTAAGCCTGAATGGTAGCTTGTGTTGTGAATATCATCAAATGTACTGCTAGTATTAAAATTTGTGAATACTTATATTATTTGTACACATTATTATAATATGTATGTTTGTTATAATAGGTAAAATATTTGGCTATGAGATGTACAGTGATGCAAGAAAACTGCTCGTAAGTCAGCTTATAAAATAAAGTTTTTTATAAAACTACTGATTGATTTTTATTGATATTCTTAATAATATTTTTTATGATATACCTACCTACTGTGTAATATATGACACTTATTTTTAATATCGTTTTACTCATTACTATGTTTGTGACTGCATATGTGTCCAATTGCCAAATAAGTAGATACTTTTCCTATAAAAAAACTGCTATATTGGTCACTTAACCCATTTTCAAATGGATACACTTCTGAGATATCACCAAAAATAATGATTCTTCTTTCGATTCTTATACTGACAAAATTTGTATAATATCATTAAGTATAATAAATTTCTATGAGTGAATATTTTCAGTCTTACTGAAATCATCTACTTGTTTTTGTTGGTAAATAGTAATATATATTAATGAACGTTATCTATAATTACAGTATTGGATTAAAAGATACGATATCAGCCACGTGTTTCCCAATTTATTAATTATACGTACAAGCTCACGATTTGCTTCGTAAATAGTTTAACTATAGATTATATTATCAGAGAAATACGTAGTAGATCGTCTGTCTGAGTAATAAAATTATATACACATGTTTTTTTAGCACAGTCGTGTAAGCATTAATAGTATTGTCTAGTACCCATAGTACAAGCTCTGCTTAGTTTGGGACTAGATGGTGTTGTGTGTATGTGCTAGAATGAGCTGAAAACATAACAACTCTATGCCTTTATCCCCGAATGGGTAGACAGAGGTGTATTAAACACCTACACTTCGCCAGTTATAATGCGATCCCAATTGGGCACATTATTAAGCGAGTGATAATTAACATTTTTAATTTAATACACACATAGCTTCGTTCAACAGTCAGAGGTGTGTGCCCGGGGTACCTGGGGATCGAACCCGAGACCATCACCTTGGCAGTCTGTTACGTACATCACTGAACTGAAAATTTAATAATATTCATAAGTAGTATCCCTCTTCTGGGAGAATTCATACCATTGCATATGATAACAAAATATCAGGTGTCTGAACTAAATTGTCAATGTTTATTGTCAAGTCAATAACTATCAGATGTAAATTCCACCCAGACACAGTAAATCATCGTGATCGTCACCCTTAGACTATATATTATTCCTTACTTTATGTCGTCCCCCAAAATAAGGGTCACAGATGAGAAACGAAACCACAACCTCTAGTTGAGCAGTTAGGGTCTAACCATTAGACCAGCAATGCTGTCAATAGTTATTAAGTTATTATAATGTGGATCATGGATCGTTCACGGCAATCCCTATTTCATTTGCATTACCTACTTATCACTCATCCCAAACAAAGAGCCGAACTAAGATTGATAGACTTCTTATAAAACGAGTGACATAAGTTCCATAAACTTTTTTGTGCCAAATAATACTCAGATAATAACTGCACAATAGATAATTATTACGGATGTATTTAATGTGATAATTCACGTTCACTGATTACCTTGTTTGCCACACACTATTCATAAGGAACAACACCTACCCAAAAAAAAATAGGTTGTACGCTGCAACCCACATCCACGCCAGACAATAGCTTTTAAACTGTTTGGTATTCAGGCATATGAAAGGTGTATAAACGGCCTATAAAACAAACAGACAAACTTAGCAAGACCAGAGCTACCAGCGGTTCCTGGAATCCAAGTCTTGGATCTGAAAGGAGAAAACGCTAAGATAAAGATGATGCTGATTAGGCATGAGACCGATATATCAAAACGAAACTGAAATCCGATTGCAGTCAGAAATCGTATCGTATCGATATTCCAATATGAGAAAACCGATTTTAGAAAACGTTAAACAATACCACGATAACGCAAACAATCTAATCCAAACCAAACGGAAACTGTGCAAGCGCAACCAAACTACAAAGTAAATCTAAAGCTTACGTTTTCGATAGTTTTCATATTCATTCGTTCTCTTTCACTCTACCCAACGACTACTTAGTTAGAATGAGAGAGAGCGAATTTCATATCCTTTTCTTTCTTACTTAGTGATCCGTTTAAAGAGCAAAAGAGATGAAGCGAATATCGATCGTTGCCAAGCAAGCCAGTCGTAGTACCTACCTAGTGCGTTATGGATTTTGGCGGTTTTATGAATTGCAAATTGAATAGAAAAAATAAAACTAAACATCGAGGCGATAAGATCTAATTCAGATTGCAACTATTTAATGTTTGTTTTGAAAATTGCAAATAGTTTTAATAGTTATTAGGGATTTATGTTTGGAGAGTTTTGACTTGATCAATGTTTATTTGTTCACTTGACCTAGGTGACACGTGCAGTGCGGTGCGCGCGTAATAATAATAAAATTAAGTACCTACATTTGGTTTTCGTGAAAGTTATACTATTAGGATTTAAAAAGTTTTATTGTTACGTTGTTAGGATTGTAAAGTGTAAATAAATAGAAACAATTGGTGTTGCGTAATTTTAGTTTGTTTGGCGACTGAGTTTTTTAACAATTAGTTTTAGGTAGTTAGTAGGTTAGGATTGTAAAGTGTAAATAAATAGAAACAATTTGTGTTGTGTAATTTTAGTTTGTTTGGCGACTGAGTTTTTTAACAATTAGTTTTAGGTAGTTAGTAGGTTAGGATTGTAAAGTGTAAATAAATAGAAACAATTCGTGTTGTGTAATTTTAGTTTGTTTGGCGACTGAGTTTTTTAACAATTAGTTTTAGGTAGTTAGTAGGTTTTCTTTTTCAATATGTCACGCAAACCAAGCGAAATATGGACGCATGACATGACAATACAATAAGAATTCGATTGTCTACGCAACTAGTAACTACGCTCGTCGCTCCGACATCCGCTACAGAAATCGATTTCTAAAATCGGTTTTTGAAATCGATTTCAGTATCTGAAATCGAATTTGTATCGGTTTGCGGAAAAATCCGAAAACGCCCATGCCTAATGCTGATTATGACACAAAACGGGAACTGCTACTTTTTTCATTTGAATGATACTAAATAAGTATGCTCTGTACCAACGATACGGACCTAAGACGGAACCCTGTCAAAGCCTTTTGATGTTACGCCGAGTGTTACCATTTAAATTTCAAAGTCGCATCACTTTTACGTATGTCAATATCTCAAGCCTTTTACATTATGTTGTATTCTATAAAGTAGGTATATCGTGAAGTATTTGCATTTCCGCAACAAACCATTTTTTTACTATACAAGCAATCAAAAGCTTTAGACAAATTACGCGTCACTCGTGTTTCCTAGATAAGATCTAACTACATATTTTCTAATCTGGACATTCACTTTGTAGTAATTATAAATAAAAATCACTGTCATATATTAACTATATATTAGATATTAATAATATTATTGATTGACTTATGAACGATATGGAATAAAATAATAATCCTAGGCTTTTAGCTAGTGAAGTTAGTTTATCCCTTGATAATAAATATTTAAGGTGATACTAGTCATCATCCTCTTAGCGTTATCCTAGTTTCAATCTGGGGTCCGCTTTCTAGTCTAACCGGATTTGGCTGAATATTAGCTTTTCCACGGATCGACTGCCCGTCTGACCTCCGCAACCCGAAGGTATAGCGACATTCCATGGTTTAGACTAGTGTCAGTTTATTAGACGGTACTGACGCCCTGTAACGACTGTCAAAGATCTTCATGACAACCGGGACCGACGCACGGGACAAGTGATAACTAACAATTCAATACGCACATAACTCCGAAAAGTCATTGATGCGCGCCGTGTATTCGAACCCGATACACTCTGCATGGCAGTCTGTTGGTATATACACTAGGTACTATATACTTTCCAGTTGTATAAAAAGTACTCTGTGCTGTATGATAAGATTGATAAGGCAGCTATACTAGTGTTACCAATTAAGTATTAAAATATTTTTGTACATACAAGGGTACCTACATATTTGAATGATCTTAAATTATGCTTTTTAAATACTAGATTTACATCGCTTGTATTCTGAACAAAATTAAATACTTCATTCAACTTCATGGAAGTCGCACAAGGTACAAAATTTTTGTGCTCCACAAATTGTTGTTATGAGTTTGTTTATTATTTGTGTCTTGTTGCCTGAATGTTCATTGTCCCGCGAGATACAGGTTTTTTTTTCTAGTGCAAATGTCGTCTTTATTTTCAAACAAACAAAAGAGGAAAAACCAAAACATTAATCGCTTAGATAAGTCGGGTAAGTAGTATAGATAGTTAAAATTATACGTGCTCATCATTTTCTGTATATAAAATAATATAGGCTTGTCTGTGTATTTGTGTGTGTATATATCTACTTTTTTACTTATCAAATAGCCTAATACTAATTATTTAAAGATTTCCTTACTTGGTTTTCCTTAAGGTTCTACGCACTTGCATTGCGAACCCAGCATAAAATATAAAAATATGTACCCATTATAAATGACCGGCACTTATGGAAGAAGAGTGGGGAGGCCTTTGTCCTGCAGTGGGACGAAAAAATTTACCCATTAGAATCTAACTACGGTTTACGGATACAATATTTATTACTAGCCGACGTTTCGATTTCTTCAGGAATCATGGTCACGGAAGACTATACCTATGTATCCACTGTAAATTTGAAGTCCATAAATATAACATTATGATCAAATGATTTTAAATATTTTATCTAACGGGATTGTTTCCAAAATGTAGCTAACATTATCTGGCTATTATTGTGAGCATCACTGGTATTCCACACAACATTGCGTAGCTGATTAACTCCTATCGTTATCTATCGATCGGTTTTGGCGACAATCAGCAGCTAATATATAAGGGGCTACGTGCGATGTCATCACAAGTCTTCGGGCGTTATTCAATATGGGCTACAAGACCGGATTATTGGTGTTTACTCTCCTGGTTGGGTGTTTTGGTAAGTATTTTTAAACAATAATAATATGGCAACCGTGTTTATAAGCTATTCCCATGCTTTACATAAACCTCTTAAAAGGAAATAGGCAATAGTACTCTACGCTGGCCAAGTTAGCTGACTTTAGGTACATGGACAAGAGTTTCGTGGAAATTATGGAAATTTTGTAGATATGCAGGTTTTGCCACGATGTTCCCGTTATCCCAAAAATAAAGTATCTGTCCTTTATTTTTTTCTTTTCAATCCCGATAATTTTATTAATGTAGTATGTATTAATTCATTTAGGTACTTTCATTTTATTCAATAAGGGCTCAGGGAAAGGGTTTCAGATTAGCGTATTTTTCTGCGCGTATATGGTCTTTTCAGCGTATGTGCTTACACGCGCGCTACAGTACGCGCTTCAAAAAACCGGAATCGCGTACACGGCCATATTTCGGCGTGTTCGCTCGAAACAGTAGTGACATCTTGTCAGTGTCAACATGGATTCCGACGACTCCTCGCGTCAACGCTCGAACGAGTTGCGCGGGTGCAAAACGGCACGCCTGTACGCGCCTACATGCGCTCCCAAAACGAGCTTATACGCGCGTATAAAACGCTAATCTGAAATCGCTCTAAATTGTATGACGCTTTGCTGATCTGATAGAATACGATGTGTACCACCACACTAACAAGCCACCAAGTTTTCTATTTTATGTATATTCTCTCCACAACATTATGCGCCATTATAACTAAAGTCCTCATAGTCGAGGTTTGTCCAGATATAATATATCGACATATTGAACTAGGACAAGCCTTATATTTACAACTAGCTGTGTCCGCGGTTTCACCCGCGTCCTGAGGGAACTACTTCGCGTACCCGGTTAATTCATAGCCTAAGTTACTCCTTGGTACCTACATCAGCTATCCGCCAGTGAACGTCCCGTCAAAATCGGTCCAGCCGTTCCAGAGATTAGCGAGAACAAACAGACAGACAAAAATTGTAAAACATGTCATTTCGGTATATGTACCGTGTATACCTACATCCATATGCATTTATTAAAAAGCGTTTATTTTAATATTACAAACAGACACTCCAATTTTATTTATATGTGTAAAGATGAATGAATCTCCTTCTATCAGAGTTCTTTTAGCCATGATATAGACTTCATCCGATTCGGCAGCAAACGCAGTATTGTCCAAAACATCATATTTTGACCTTAAACCCCTTGACTAGTATATGCCTAGGGGCGCCGTATGAAAAAGGGGTGCAAGAGGGACACGATAAAAATTTGACCAAGAACTTTAGAGTCAATGAATTTCGCCTAGGGCACCGTCGACCCATCTCAAAGGTCCTTTGTCCTTCGACTTAAAACTCAGGTGTCAATGCTATTCCGAAAAATATAAGCGCGAATTAAAACAATAAATAAATTTACCCAACCTCAATTTCTAATTGCCTACTTCTAAATACGAGTATTGGTTTAGTTTATCTACGTTTCACAACTTATTTAATTAAGGATAATGCAATGATTGATCAGATTGTATAAGTAAATAAATGTTATCTTAATACATGTAAAGTTTATTAATCCTATAGATTAAAAAGGTTTGTAAAGACTGCTCGCATTACTCAGTGATATGCCGTATCAGTACCTAATTATGGTAAAAACCAGAGATTTTTAATTATCTATCAGGATTGCAATCATTTTTTTTAGCGATATCTTTGTCTTCTTTTTGATAAGAAGCTAAAAGACGTATGTCCTTAAGACTATGTATTATGTCGGCAGTAAATAATAATAACGAGAAGCAGCTTAGCGATAGCTGAGTAGAGCGACCTACAGACTGCTACGCAGAGGGTCTCGGGTTCGAATCCACGGCACGCACCAATGACTTTTCGGAGTTATTGTTAATTATCGCTTGCTAATCAGTGAAGGAAAACATCGTGAGGAAACCTGCACGTCTGAGAGTTCTCCATAATGTTCTCGAAAGACATGTGAAGTCTGCTAACCCGCTCTTGGCCGGCGTGGTGGACTATGACCCTTCTCATAGTGAGAAGAGACCCGTGCCCAGCAGTGGGACAGTATAAAAGGCTGATGGTGATGAAATAATGATAACAATAAATCTCTACTTACATCGAAAGAGATAGCTACGCTTATTAAAATGCACGTATGATGCATTAGTTTAAATGATCGCCTCGTTGTTTAACTAAACCGGAACCCCGTCAAGGTGGATCCGATATGTGGTCCCGATATTGGATACAAAAACTTAAATTCCCCAGATTTATTCTCAGAACTGGTGTTTGTTTAAAAACAGATTACAGGCAGTCTAGTCAAAATAATAAATTGGAGCATTGCATAATCTCACCATAAGCTACGTAACGACAGGAGCTAAAGTACTAAAATAGTTTTTTTGGTTTTCCAGCCAACCCAACGCCCGAAGATGACATGTCCTTCTTCTTCGATCAGGTGGACCCGACCGCTCGCATCGTGGGTGGAACCCAGGCACCAGTAGGTAGCCATCCTCATATGGTAGCCTTGTCTACTGGAGTAATGGTCAGAAGCTTCCTGTGCGGAGGATCCCTCATCACTCAGAGGACCATCGTGACTGCTGCTCACTGCATTGACCACGTATTCAGTTTCGGATCTCTATCTAGGTAAGATTAGGCAATATTTGTATTAGAAAACCCGTAATACCTCTTTAAATTTTATTGCATTGCTTCCAAGGTTGACTTGAAGCCCGGGGTTTGCTTAATGCACCATTAATGTCGTAATTTCTGAAAGAATTTTAACTTTTCCACAGAGCGACTGCCGTCTGACCTCTGCAACCCATAAAGATCGTGATATTTAATGGCTCAAAACAGACCTGATGTCAAAACAGATTTGATCAGTCGTAGGATCTTTCGGGCAGACTCTACTCGTGATATCATTGGGGCATTGCTTTCGGGTTATTTTTGCAAAAATGTTGACACGGGGTTTTTGAGCAAAATTTGGGTATTCAAGTGCCCTATGCCCTTTGCTAGATTGGCTCAAGTTCAGGTAAAGTAGCAATTTGGCATAATCATCATCATCAGCCTTTAACAGTCCACTGCTGGACTAGGCCTCTCCTTTGAAAGGAGGAATTGGCCTACTATACCACGCTAGCCAAACGGGTTGGTATAGGGTTTGTACCAATTTTTCCTTCTCTTACAGTGCTGTTCTCTGCATAATATGCTCCCTCTGTCCATGAGATGATATGGGGTGGTGACATTCCGTATTCTTAATCCGTCACCACACAGACATAATACATACTGATAATTAAATATTGCTTTATTTTTACAGCTCCCTCCGCGCCACCGTTGGTACCAACCGCTGGAACACCGGCGGAGTCCAGTACACCATATCCCGCAACCGGACCCACCCTAACTACGTCTCCAGCACCATCAAGAACGACATCGGTCTGCTCATCACCTCGTCCAATGTAGCTCTGACGCAGCTCGTCCGGACTGTGGCTCTGTCTTACAACAATGTGAACGCTGGTGTACAAGCCAGAGTTGCTGGATGGGGCAGGATTAGGGTAAGCTTTCAGAAGATTTCACTCTTTCATTTATTCCTTACCACTCACCTTCTCAGTGGGCAGGGCACATAGCTCGAAGAACCGATGGCCGTTGGGGCAGGCGGGTCCTAGAGTGGCGGCCACGTACCGGACGACGCAGGAGGGGTAGGCCTCCCGCAAGGTGGACCGACGATCTGGTTAAGACCGCGCGAAGCGGTGGGATGCGAGCGGCTCAAAATCGGTCTGTGTGGACAACCTTGGGGGAGGCCTATGTCCAGCATTGGACGACTCTAGGCCGACATGATGATGATGATGATGATGACATATAAACCCATTGAATAAATATGAGTATATGTACCTACACTGTACAATACTAGTAACGTTTAAAAGTATTTGATAAACAACGGTGAATAGATGTGAACAGAAAAATGGGCGTTACGGGTTTGAACCCTACACGAGCTAACACTTTGTGTATTCCACAATTCTTGTAATATTTATGTACCTAACGTGTCTATATCGCGTAATTATTCGAAAATTTAGGTAAAGTATCTCATATTTCCCTCCACGTTTTACCAACATTTTCAAATAATTACCTACCTATGTGTTATATAAAGATTACTGTGTACAAGTCGCGAAAGTTTAAAAGTCATCATCATCATCAGCCTTTAACAGTCCACTGCTGGACTAGGCCTCTCCTTTGAAAGGAGGAATTGGCCTACTATACCACGCTGGCCAAACGGGTTGGTATAGGGTTTGAATCAAGTTTAAAAGTATTCACCACAAAATATTATTTCGTGTCTGGGTGTATTTCGCTCCCGTAGATAGCTGATTGGTTGTGAAGTCCGCTGTACACATGATTTATGTATACCTACCTAGTGCAACTCTTTTATTTCAACGTGCTACATATCCCTCAAGTAATTTGCTTTTTAATTTATGACTTGCTGAATCACAGCCAAATAACGTTGATTGGATTGTAAGAAGTCGTTTTTTAAATGGAAATATACCTGCGAAATTATTGCATCCAATTTGGCGTGGTACTTTCCAAATATAACCTGGTACTTTCCGCATCGCAGGCCGGCGGCGCCCTGTCAGCAACTCTCCTGCAGTTGGACGTGGCCACCATCGGCGGTCAAGCGTGCGTGGACCTCGTCAGGCGCGCGTCCGCCGAGTTCAACGTGCGCGCGCCTCCAGTGGAGCCACACATCGAGCTCTGCACCTACCACTCTCCTGGACACGGCACTTGCAATGTAAGTAATATTATTATTATTTTTATAGACTCACGCCTGTATCCCCGATGGGGTAGGCAGAGGTGTAATATTAAACCCATATTTCGCCATGAATTTTTAGGTCCCACGTAATAGGGGGCGAGCCTATTGCCGTATCGGGCACGTTACTAGACTCCGTGCTGCTACTGAGAATTTCCTAACGGAAAAACCCAATAACACTTTGCCCGACCGGGGAATCGAACCCGAGACCTCCCAATCCCACGCGCACATTTATGCCGTGAGACCAACGAGGCAGTCATTATTATTTTCTTGCACGTGTGGCCTATACTGATGTTCGAGTGTTAAGGCCAGAAAAAGAACGAAGGCCTCTGACATGGCCCAACGATTTGTGCCCTATGATGAACTTTGCGTGCGTGCACGGTAGGGCTCTGATGGCCAATTGGGAGCAGCCATCCAAGTGGTGACCTGTGCAAGCGTTGCTAAACTTTGGTGACCTATCACGAACTAAAAGCCATGTTAAACTATGAACGCTACAGTTTAAGTAATGTCAACTGCCTACTAGTGACAATTTCTTTAAAATATTGGCTGGTTGTTGACAATGGCGGTTTCAGGCATTTCGTTTAGTGGGCTCCTAGGATTCTTTGAGGTACTAGAGTAGTTAAGACTGGGTTTTATCAAAGGAAATAAATAAAAGTAATTTGTGATGGGAGGACTCAGATGCATTTGGAGTGAGAGGTTGAGTTCCTTAGCACCCTCCCAGCAGGGTCTCATGAGACAATACTAACGAAGAAACTTAGTTAAACAAGAGCTTAGCGGTGTGGTTTCACTGGTTTCTTCATAATCGATTAGTTCGTTTAGAAGTTACGGTGCCACAAACGGTCACCAAGACACGCCAAACTTATAACACTCTTTTTCCGTCGGGGCTTAAAACAGCTACTTGTGATTGCCTATATTTTATAAACTCACGGCTGTATCCCCGAAGGGGTAGGCAGAGGTGTAATACTACACCAGACTCCATGCTTCTACTGAGTATTTGGAAAAACCCAGTAACAATTTTGCCCGACCCAGGAATCGAACCCAGGACCTCAGATCAGCAGCCGCATACGCTTTCTACTGAACCACGGAGGCAGATAGTATTTTTTTATAGACTTACGCCTCTATCCCCGAAGGGGTAGGTAGAGGTGTACACCCACATTTCGCCATGAATTTTTAGGTCCCACGTAATAGGGGGCGAGTCTATTGCCGTTACCGGTCACATCACCAGACTCCGTGCTGCTACTGAGAATTCGGAAAAACGCAGTAACAATTTAGCCCGACCCAGGAATCGAACCCGGGACCTCCGATCAGCAGCCACATACGCTTTCTACTGGACCACGGAGGCAGATAGTATTTGCATTCAATTAATCTAAATGATGTTCCAGGGTGACTCCGGCAGTGCCCTGGTCCGCCGTGACAATGGCCAGCAGATCGGTGTGGTGTCCTGGGGCTTCCCTTGCGCCCGCGGCGCCCCTGATATGTTCGTACGAGTGAGCGCCTTCCGGTCCTTCATCACTTCTAACACTGTTTGAGAATGGCAGTTGAAGATCATGAAGAAGAGAGAAGAAATGAAATGCATGGATTGGTCAAAGGATTTGATGAGCAATGTGAATGGGATTAAAATTAAATTGGCTTTTTAAGTAATTTTGTTTGTTTATTATTTTATGTTGACGTCAGATTGATGGATGGGCAGCTGGTAAGTGATGTTATAAAGCGAAGGTTATAAGCCCAGTATGTGGTAGGTATTGCGAATATGGTAAAAGGTACGGACAGCATTCCATTGCAATCTATCAAGAGCAGCCAATACGCAAAGCCACTACGTCCGGTACGAGCATCAATAACTGTTTTCTTAAAGACAAATCCTCAAAATTGAATAAATCCTATGTCGCGGGGGAATTTACAAACATAGGGGCACAAAGAACCCAATAACTGGACGCCCGAAAAAATGTATAGAAGATGGTTACGACACTTTTGCGCCCTTTTAGATTTTTTGTGCCCGGTGTCCGATTTTTTTTATTTATTTATAGACTCACGCCTGTAATCCCCGACGGGGTAGGCAGAGGTGTAATATTACACCCACATATCGCCATGAATTTTTAGGTCCCACGTAACAGGGGGCGACTCTATTGCCGTTACCGGACACATCACCAGACTCCGTGCTGCTACTGAGAATTCGGAAAACCCCAGTACCTAACATTTTTATCCGACACGGGAATCGAACCCGGGACCTACATCACGGGTACGGGATCAGCAGTCGCATAGTTACGCTATCCACAGGACCATGGAGGCACGGAGGTGTCCGAATACCGCTGGTAAAGCCTATAAATACGGCACTTCCACTAAGGTACTGTTCGGAGCCGTAACAGAAAAAGAAGAGAGACTTCACGTCTCTGCTATAACTAGGCATGGTAGGTACTGATTCTTCGTAGGAGTGTACCTACCTAAATTTTGAATATAAAACGGAATAGTCGACCAATGTAGATTGGCTTAGACCGGGATTCTGAGTATTAGTAATTTTTAATGCCTTTTTTTTCACGAGGTGGAAAATCCCTTCGGATCTCCGACTCTTGGGGGAAATGAGAGCCGGAGTACCTATGTGGTGTTTCCACTAAAAACCACCTCGACTTTCTCATGTACCCGTGTGTCGGCGGGTAGGGCATCGCCGAAGCATTCGTCGCCACCCTCCGACAGGCATTGGCCCACCAGATGGTTAGGCGGGCCCCGAACAAAACCCCCTTGGCGGCGGATTAAGGTGTTGGGCTCCGCCGCCAAAACACCCAGCGGCCGCAGAGGACAGGGAGGATGGCAACGCAACACCGCATCTCCTCTTCCTCTGCGGCCCCACCGCGACGCATCAAATGGTGCGCCCCCATTTGGTCGCGGGAGATAGGGCGCGCGGCAACGCAACACCGACACGCCTCTCCTTCCGCGATCGCACCTGACTGCGAGGGACAGACAGAACTGTCCCCCGCACCCGCACCGTTGGACGCATCCTGCGCAGGCCCCTCCAAGCCTACGCGGAGCGTCCTCTCTTGGATCCCTCTTAGCTTCACCGCGGGTGACCAATCCACGGTTACTGACACCACCCACCACGACAAGGTGGAGATCCCACGGGGGCGGATTTTTAATGCCTGGCTTGTCAACGTATATGCAATATGCATTATCTACATTTGTAATTATTTTATTTACATTTGTATTATGTTTTTTTGACATTTTCAAATTGACATTCAATTATTATTATTTATTTTTATAGATGACATTTAATTGTATAATTTTTAATATTATTGTTTACAACATGTGTAACGTATGTCCGGTACTTACCGCGTTGCGTCACAGTACCGCCCATACGCTCGGCCAATCAGAGAAAGCCATCGTCCGCACTCGCAAAGCCTGACCAAATATGGTCATAAACGGACTCTCAGCCTGATGGAGGGCCCGGTATATAAAGGGGCCGACAGAGAGGCCGGCACCGCTACTCTAACGTCGCTTCTACTATAACTAAGCGTACCTACTGACCCTACGTCGTATTTAAGTGTATCCTGGTCCCAGCTACGGGTAAGCACTACATTTACTGCGTTAGCGTACTGCCCATCTCTCTATCTGCTAGCTGAGGCCGGCTGACGCCGCCTGCCTGACTCTATTGGTTGTGGCTCTCCTAATGCTGCTTTCCTTCAGGTTCCAGGTTCACCTTAAGACTTCGGCTACGCTCCTAGACCGCTACACTTCCTGCATCGCCTTCGGCGTCACTTCTGCCGAAGAGTCTGGCCTGCCCTGCTCATCGTACACACACCGCCGGCGTCTGCCAGCTGAGCCAACGTCAGCGAGGGCCTGTACCTGCCTGTACGCGCAGCCTTCGAGCAGCCTGCCTACACACTACCGGAGGGAACAGCGTGGGAGACTGCAGCCCTTAGTGTTCAGGCCAGTGTCGTGTTGTTGGTCGGTCATACTCGTGGCAAGGGAAGTGAGACAATACTCGGCAAATAAACGCATCTAGATCCTCTACTGCGGTTTACTACCAGAACCCGTTACACATGTTTATGATAAAATGTAAGGAACAAGTACAATGTGGGAATTAGTAAACTTTTCAACTAATAGTAGTGGCGACCTGTCTGGTGGCTTAGGCTGACAACTTGCTTACATACACCTACTGATGGCGTGGAGGCATAATGATTCAGGTCGTGCTGGCTCCCTCAATCAAGGTTGAGCCATACGATGGCTGTTGAATGCGGGCCATCAGCGGGCTGAGTCAGTTATAAGTCAGTTGTAAGCATAAGATGATATCCAGCATTGTACTCGCATCTAAACCTATTATGTCTGGACTTCAAAAGAATATAAACGAAATGATGAAATAATATAATGAAATGACAAAAAAGGTATGACTCTGAGTTTGTTTCGGCCTTTCTTCTCATGAAGTCATTTAGCTAGGGAAAGCCGGCATCATCTAGAATAGCGTTTTGACTTGTAGGTATAGATAAGTGTTGTAAACAACGGAACAACCAAAATGCAGAAATAAACTATGTCTTTATGTCTACCATTACATAATATCTACCTTTGATAGATAAATATGTCTTCGTTCAGCTACTGAGAGTTATTATACCTACTTATCACAGTTCACACGTAGACAAAGAAACACGTTTTACAACATTTCAAATCAAAATTTATGTTCAGTCTTTATAAATACTCAACATTTTAACCAAGAACGGCCAAATGCCGGACACCCGAACGTAAACGTCAGGCGCTCCTTCAGCGCAGCCGTAACCCCACGACACGACGCCGATCTGCTTACCACTGCTCTCTTCTATCAGGGCACTGCCGGAATCTCCCTGCAAAGATGACAATATATACAGGGTGTCACAAGACCCATCAGCAAGCCGAAGTCTACCCGTTTTGGACATGATGCCAAGTCATACTAAGCAAAAATATAACTTGGGAAATGATTCTTTTTTTCAAATAGACACATATTTTAAACCACAATTAAAAGTGTGCGCGTGCAATATTCGAAATACCAGCTTATCCATGGGTGCATAGGCCATCCATAGAACAGGTTGGCGTGGTATAGACGCCGGCAAACTTCTTGAACACTACCATAGACCAAAAGAGCTGCGCAGTAGCAATTTTACGTACAAAAATGTCTCCTGCGCATGCATATTGGTCTATGGTTGTGTTCAAGAAGTTTGCCGGCATTTGTAATTGCATCGATTTTGTACCTAATTACAAAAATTGTATAATAACTTTGAGCCTCAATATCTCCTGAATCAGTGATTTTCCAGGTATGGTGCCGAAGTAAAAAATCTTCGTAATGATTGCTACAATATGGGGTTTTAGATTTCGTTAAGGGTCTTTTTACACCCTGTATATCATAAAATGAATTTCATTCTTGCCTGTCTGTATGATCTTGATAAACTTGGAAACTACCGAGCGGCTTTTTGTACGGTTTTCACTAATAGATTGACCAGGTAAATTGTAGCTCACACGAACAAATTAAACGAAGATGACATCGATATAATTACATATAATACTACCAGATATCGTGTCCGCGCCAAAAAACCGTCTCGACAAATAACGCCTCGCTTGACAGCGCGATCGTATATTGTGTTTAGTTGGTTTGAAGCACAGCCAACAGCCAACAAATCAGAACAGTAGATGCATGGAGTCGATTTTTTTTTAATATTTTTAAATAATTTGTTATTATATAAATAACCAGAACATCGAAATTGGTTGTTTAAAATTGGTTAAGGCTATTTGAATTGTTTTTTTTTACCGCTTACGACACCATCTACTCCCAAGCTAAGCATAAGCTGGTACTGTGAATACTAAACATTGGATAGACATAATATATAGCTACTTCTTTTTCTAAATACCTACATATTATGCATAGAGACACCCAAACCAAGACAAACATTCATGTTCAAGCACACAAATTGACTTGAGCGAGAATCGAACCCGCGACCTGCGGTGTAGCAGTGGCTGTTTACCTATTAAGGCGAGGTTGCAGTACTTTTTAAGATTTTTGAACGTCTGAAAGTCCCATGAACTATGATATTTTTAATGAATAAAAATTAAAGTATAAAAGTTGAACATATCTTCTAGTAAATCGTAAAGATAGAAACACGATTTGGAATGATTGGTTCGATAAAAAAAAATGTCAAACATGGCACTAAATCACAATTTTAAACGTGTACTGCTTAGAGATTTCACAATGAATTTATATGAAAGTATTATCAATAGAAACAGCTCTTTATTTTAAAATAAATGGTAAAAACAGATTTCCTAATTTCGTTATCATTTTTCTCCAAGAAAAAAAATAGTCAAAATGTTGGCATTATATCGCTCGCCGGCCGTTCATCAGTGCCTGTCTAGGCGTGATTGAGGGCGGACGTACGTCGTTGCTCCGCAAAATCCCCCTCCACCCCCGTATGTACGTTTTCGCAAAAGTACATAGTAATTCGTATTCCAAACTCAATCGTTCAAACCATAGACATACTAGTAAGAAACCGTAGACAGGTTACTGACAAGGTAACGTGACGGAGCTTACGAGTGGCACGCATCGCGAAAAGCGTACGCACACTAATATAAATATGTCAAAACGACACACTAAGAATTAGATAAGAAGTGTGAGTGAGATAGCACATCTAATCGCTAGCGCGAAATAGAGATAAACATACACTCTCTGGACCGAAGCGCATTGTGACATCATGCTGACCGTTTCACAAACAATAATTTGACTCAGATGCGACATGATCACTTTGTCTGTCTTGAGTAAATTCAATTCGCCTCAAAGTAAATTTGATTAATTCATTTAAAGTAGGGAAATAAAAAGTCGATGTGATTTATTTATAACATTTATTAAAAAAGTACATTTCATTCAATGGAAACCTAAAACAGTACGTTAATATAAAAACTGTGCGCTGCGGACCCACCGTAGCCCTGGCAATACCCCTGGGGGTATGGTGGGTCTTTTAAAGCTTAACCGTACTCCTGGCAGAAATGCTCGTAGTGTTATAGGTACCAACGTGCTACGTGGACATTAAACTTAACAGTGTTATCTCTCGTATGATAATGACTTACTACTTACGTTTTTGTATTTTTAGACAAGCGAAGACAAGCGCTAGTACGATGATATAGTGCAACAAGGAGATAAATTAGAGAATAAAACGTTTAGGTATTACTGCTAATGGTTATAATGCTTTGTATATTATAGGTATAATCTGTGGTACTGTTGAAGACCCGTCATCATCATCATCCTTGCGCTGTCGAATCATTCCCACTAGTTCTATTGAACAGTTCTATGATAGAACTAGTGATACTTTTTTTCCCACTAGTTCTATTAACACAACTTGATGAGAAGAATAGAACTAATGGGAAACAGTTATAGGAAATTTACCACTAGTTCTATGTATGTTTTACAAGGGTAGTGTCACAACATCGCGCTCACAAATCCGAATAAATATGTATTTATAAAAATGTGTTAAACGAATGAACGTCTACAAAACAATTGAACGTCTACAAAACAAATGAACGTCTACAAAACAAATTAACGTCTACAAAACAAATGACTACCAGAAAGTGATCAGCTATCGATAGTGATTGCAAAATACAGGTGCATGCGATTTTCGACCTTATTGACAATTCATGACAAACTTTTTTTTGTTTTTTCTCGCTTTCTGGCAATATTAGGGTAATAAAATTATAAATTCTGACTAATGTCAATTAGGTTGAAAATCGCATGCACCTGTTTTCTGCAATCACTATCGATAGCTGATCACTTTCTGTAAGTCATTTGTTTTGTAGGCGTTCATTTGTTTTGTAGACGTTCATTTGTTTTACACATTAAACAAATGAACGTCTACAAAACATATTTATTCGGATATATGAGCGCGATGTCGTGACACTACGGATCATTCTCAGTAGTTCTATTGAATACCCTTGTAAAAACATACATAGAACTAGACTGGGACATTTCCTATTACTTATCCCATTAGTTCTGTTCTCCTCATCAAGTTGTGCTAATAGAATTAGGACAGTTCTATCATAGAATTGTTCAATACTACTACTATACTGGGAATGATTCCACAAAATAGTAGAACTTGAAATTAACGAACTGAAATTAATAAACTAATTACACAACAATATTATCTGGGAGTACGGTTAAGCTTTGAAAGACCCACCATACCCCCAGGGGTACTGCCAGGAGTACGGTGGGTCGGCAGCGAAAACTGTGCAGTACAATCTACTTAGTTGTTTAATACTAAAAGGAGAAAAACAAGAACAAGTGTATGGACTTTGATCATCCGTCAATGTTTGTAACTTACGTATGATTTTGTATTTCTATAATAATAATATATTGTGTTGATTCAGCCTCAAATCACTTTTATTACTTGACAAAAACACACATCAGTATTTTATTATGACGAATGTCCCATCTGGATACTTTGTTTTTTAGTCTTTGAACACGCACAATACTGCTTCTCTTTTACACTCGCTAAATGCCAATTTTTTATTTACTCTATTATTTGTGATACTGAATTTATTATAAATTGAAAATAAAGCGTAATATTGTAATACTCATGAATGAGAAGTGATTCCATAACTTTTAGTCATTTTCCTATTATAGTTTAACTACTTTAGCAAAATCTCATTACACACGACGGCATTTTCAAATGTAACGTACACACACGCGAGTAAAAGAGCGAGCGCTTCCGACCGCAGCGCGTGAGCGACTAAAGCCAAATGAGACATTTAGAAAAAAAAAGTTTGTCATGAATTTTTCAGTTTTTAATGTGCCACTTTTGAAGTTCGCATAACTCATCTACGGTTTTTTTACGCTGCGCTGTGGCACACGCACACACGAAACCCCCCCTCCCCTCCCCCCGCTCACTCGCTGACGCCACCGCCGTGTTTTTGTTTTTGCGGGGGGTGAGGTCGAGCTACGCACTGTACTGCAACCTCGCCTTAAAGGTGTGCATTCAGAACCTATGTAAAAGGCTTAATGTGCTTATTAAATGTTAAATGTCTGTTGGTGAACCTAAATAAATAAATATAACTGTCCTTGTACCATGAAGATTGAAGATGATTATAAAGGTACCTATGGAATTAAGGTGTATTTTTATTTGTCACATCCTGCGATATCTACCTTGGTGAGCCGTCGACAATTAATACATTTGATAACAGGCGTACTTACATTTTTGTGTACTGTGCAAAAAAAGTAAAAAAACATTATTCACAAAAAAGTAAGGCTAATCTATAACTGCTATTATATAACATAAGATGACAAAACATTGATGGCCGAAACTTAAATGTAAAGACGTAGTGAACTTTTACGTTCATTCATATTATAAATTATTTTAGTGTTCTGCGCGAGTCCATATATGTCATAGTCCATACCGTGTAGTAAAATTCGAATTCGAAATTCGAAAAAATAAGAAAATAAACGAAAATGACGTTTATTGTCACGACTGGTCGTAATATATGTATAACATTTTTATGATTTGTGACTTTATTAATCGGTGTCATCCGTCATCTTGTCCTATAGTATTTTCGCTGTATGATGAAATGCATGACAGTTCTCATTTTACATATTACGCATACTACTTTCAACTTATGAAAATAAATTGGCAAAAAAAACAAATATTTAAAATAATATCTATTAAAAATTACAAAGTAAATTGATACTAGTATGTCTCTCTCTATTTTTATAATAATTATTAACGGTAAATACATAATTTCTCACAGATGAGAGAATTAGTCTCAGATAGAGCGCATTCGTCCAACTAAGTGTGGCACGTTGACAGCTATGTGTGCGTGACCTTTGGCGACTGGCACTGTACGGACACGCGCGTCTATGTGTGTGTAAAGTTGCCAGATTATGAATAATCTCCCAGTATTTTGCATATAGTTATGTAATATTCTTATATTCATTTGCGGTTTTGAAGAATTTACCATGGATTTAATTAATGCTTTTATAAATACATTTCTTAAATGTAGGTACCGAGTTAAGTTTTAACTACTTCGTAAATCTTAAATCTGTATATATGTATAAAATCCTTGCGTTACTGACTGACTGACAGATAAGCTACAGCCGAAACTACTCGGCGCATGAAGCTGAAATTTAGCATGTATGTTTCTTGGGAACCGTAGGGGTGCACTAAGACGGGATTTCTCGAAATTCCCACGGGATCGGGCAAAACGAGAAATACGAAAATATGTGCGTGCAAAGCCGCTGGCGTCGATTAGTTGAGAAATAAATAGTATGTATGTACACACGGCACCAAGTCAAGCTAAACAGTTGTTGTACGATTTTGATACTTATTCCCTACGCCATAAGTATGTATGTACACACGGCGCCAAGTCAAGCTAAACAGTTGCTGTACGATTTTGATACTTATTCCCTACGCCATAAGTATGTATGTACACACGGCGCCAAGTCAAGCTAAACAGTTGCTGTACGATTTTGATACTTATTCCCTACGCCATAAGTATGTATGTACACACGGCGCCAAGTCAAGCTACACAGTTGCTGTACGATTTTGATACTTATTCCCTAAGCCATAAGTATGTATGTACACACGGCACCAAGTCAAGCTAAACAGTTGCTGTACGATTTTGATACTTATTCCCTACACCATTAGTATGTATGTATACAGGGCGCCAAGTCAAGCTAAACAGTTGCTGTACGATTTTGATACTTATTCCCTACGCCATAAGTATGTATGTACACACGGCGCCAAGTCAAGCTAAACATTTGCTGTACGATTTTGATACTTATTCTTTACGCCATAAGAACGGTGCAAAGGTCAAAGTGTATAAGCTTGACGAGTAGCAGGGTGTACACGAATATTTGGATCGTTTGGGGATCGAACTCAAAACAATATTATGTAAGGTATATACTAATGGAAATTGAAATTCTATTACTATATTTATGAGAAAGAAGATATATCTACAATATACTTTTATAATACGGTAATGTATTTTTCATTAACATGACAATCATTATCACATAATCAATTGACAAGTGCATTTTCCCTAATTCAGGCAGAACGGCGTCGACAAAAACTGGCAACATTTACATATTTCTTGCACAAATACGAATTTTATCGAAATTAAATTAGGAAACAGTCAAATTATCAATAGTTACCTGTGAAAAGATATTCCATTTTCCTGTTTTTGTTTTTAGGAACAACTTTTACAGTGTTTAAGAACGCAAGACGGCATTTTGAGAATTTAAAAGTTGAAGTGATCGTGACGCGTGAACTGTACGATGCGTCGTAGCGCACTGAGACGAGTTTGTATTCGCTTTTCAATTTTGTATTTGCTTTAGTGGCCGCACGCAACTGTGCCGTGCGTTCCATCTGATACTAATTCTCTCATCTATGATTTAAATATAATAAAATATAATCCTCAAAATGTCAGATGCATGAAACGAACCCTCTGTCAATAGAGATTGACACCATTGAATCGACATGAAATCGATTAATAGGAGCGCCCATCTTGTTTTGTTTGTTTTTCGTGTGAGTGTGTAGCCAACTCTGGTGTCGGAGTTTTCAGACCGCCCAAAGGCCTCCAACATGGCCTAACGACCCTTATCTTTAGACAAGAGCCGGGACCGACAGCTTTACGTGCCCTCCGAAGCACGGTAACGCTCAGATGAAAATGCCACACACGGTCACCCATCCAAGTGGCAACCTGTGCAGGCGTTGCTTAACTTTGCCGATCTGTTACGAACGGCAAGCCAAGTCTCGCTATGATCTTGTAATCGAATACGTCAGTACGAGCGCCTTGTATGCGGTTTGTGATTCTGCCTGTTTGGCGTGTTATTTTTTATTTTTTTGTTTTGCCAAAAACAACAAAAAAGATAGTTTTAAACTCTCAAAGCCGTGAGTTAGTGCTTCGTTTGAGGACCTTCTTTGAACGAGAGCGTGTAAACGGGGGCCCGGTAATACCGATCGACACTGTTGTATATAGAGTTGCGGCAGCTCTGGACATCGGCAAGCAAGGCTTCAGTTACTCGAATAACCAAAGAAAATTTTTAAGAAACTAGTTTTGAAGACAAGAAGCTGTCCACTCCGAAGAAACGTGAGCGTAAAGCTTCAATAACTGACGTAGATAGTTCCGATGTGTTGGCAATACGAAATCCATACATTGATAAAATTAATCAGTCGTAGAAATAACATGATCGACAATATTTACAGACTTGGGATAAGTATGTCGACCTCGACCGAATTTGAGATCAGCAATTAACTATCTCAGTCGGAGAAGATTCCGATTCAGATATGAGGTTTTATTTCGAGTGACAGTGACGAATAATAAAAAAATAAATGTTATAATTGATGCGTTTTATTTGTGAATGTATTTGCCGAAACACTTTTAATATGAATTTATTTCGAAGATGTAAAGTCGGTAACTACGTACGATAGCATGTCGTTTGCCAATTAATTCGATATTTATAAATAATCGCTTAAATTTCCTTAGGTTACATCACTATAATTGTCAGTCATGAACTGTCATGCATATCATTACACAGCGAAAATACTATAGTAGTATTGTATATCGATGGAAGATGAACAAAAAAATAAAAATAAGTTTGACGTTTGAGTCTAAGATGCAGATGTTTTGTTGGAGTACTGCCGTGATCAAGACGCTTCTTACCTTCAATTACCTACTTAATAAAGATATGAGTCGGGAACTACTTAATTTTTCTAAAATTTATATATAAAATTAGTAAGGTAAACGTACGTAATTCCGGCAGTGTTCCGATACCCGGTAACTAGCCGGTTTTTATATTTTTTTAGGTTTCTACCAAAAAATAATTCGAGTTTGAGAATTGCAATAGATACTTGATATTATTTCGTATAATTATAATATTAACGCAATAATTGTAATGGTGGCAAAACTATACTACTATGAAAGTGTGGTGTGCGAACATTTTGTGGAATTTCGAGGTTCTGTCACTAAACTACGAAGCTACCACATTGTATTGGTTTGCTTAAAATATTGCTGCGGATAGCGGCACAGTGAGAGTGTTCATTTGCTTAAATATTTCAATTAATTATCTAGCGATATAGTCCGTAAGCTGCGATGAATTTTATGAAATAGTAAGTATTTTGGCATATTACATTTACTGGGACTCAGAAACCCCTACATGACCCAGTACCCAGAAATATTATACCCTTTTTTACCGGATACTGGTACACAAGTTAACTTCGGACTACCCGTTGCACCGGAGCCCGTTACTGCACCTTAATACCTTGCAATAAGTATCATTATCCTTTGAAACTGTAGTAGTGTAGTAGTAGAGTATTATAACAATATATTCTGCCTGATGCTGGTACGTACTCTACCACTTTTCATGATTCTAAACCCTATCATATGAAAGGGCTTGATGTGTATATTTCAAAACGTATTTTATTACGAGGCATAAATACTTATTTATAATGAAAAATAAGAGAACGGTATCCTTCTCCCATTTCTTAACACATTGACTGCTGGAAACGTATATGGTGTGTCCCAAGTGTCGGATCCTGCGATGCGGCTAGCCCACAATAGTCGTGTTTAGGGAAAAAATATACAAGCGTGCTGCCGAAACACGCGACGCGTGAATCATACCCATACCACACATGTGCTGACGACCACTCATGTGTGTTTTTTTGTATAGCAACTCGCACGTCGCGTGTCGCGTCAGCACAGACACACGCTCGACCTGCACGCGCGTTGCGTGTCGTTAAGCACGAGAGGCTGGGCACGCTCTGCGGGTGCGGATACACGCAGGATATGCGTACTGGCCGCATAGCAAAAGGCCGTCTACGAATCTTAGGCCAGCAGTCAATGTGTTAATTTGTATAGAGCTAATCGCATGATGGAGCTGGAAAGTGGCCATAGGAAGTCCGCAATAAAACGACACAAGCACATCGAGTTTGGGCTCGTTTCAATCGTATTGAGGAGTACTCTGATCCTATATGGCAACCAGATTTTGTTGATGCGTGGTCAAAGTTAACATCAACTCAAAGTTGATTTCAAATCATACTTGAGTTCACCTGACAGATGAGTTCCACTGAAACATGAATTCAACGTGACAGACCAACTGGGCGACCACAGAGCCCTTGACCACGAGCCACTTCACCGAAATTATCCCGGATGCCGAACAGAGCGAGGTACGGATGGCCGTTGAGCAACTTGGCAAAAACAAAGCACGTGGTATAATAGAGGTCAGTGACGTGGTGTTTTTTTTTATGGTAATAGGCGGCAAACGAGCAGACGGATTGCCTGATGGTAAGCAATTACCGCCGCCCATGGACACAAGCAACACCACAGGAGTCACAAGTGCGTTGCCGCCCCTTGGGGTTGGGAAAAGGGATAGGATGAGGAGTGGAATCAGGGAGAAGGGATAGGGGATAGGGCCTCCGGCACTCTCACTCACCGAACGAAACGCAACAGTTTAGGTACTGTTACTTTACGTCGATTTTCTGTGAGAGGGTAGTACTTCCCCGTTCGAGCCGGCCCATTCATGCTGAAATCAGCAAGGCTCTACTACCTTGATGATGGCATCTCTGCAGAACTCCTCAGAGCACAACCTTGAGAGAGCTAGCAAGTCTTTTCAATACCGTCATCCACGAAGGTTCAAAACTACGGGCATGGAGCGGGAGTGTGGTGGCTCTTTTCTTCAAAAAAGGCAACAAAACTTTATTGAAGAATTGCACTTTCACTCCTCAGCCATCTACAAGTTGTTCTCGAGGGTTGTAACAAACAACTCGACGACTTCCAGCCATCAGTGCAAAGGTTCGAAAACTCTTCATCACCGTGGAGTACATCCATACTGAAGACCCATGAGTACAGCCAGCCGCTGTGTATGGCATTCGTGGACCACGAGAAAGCCTTCGACTCTATCGAAACCTGGGCAGTTCTCGGCAGCCTGCAATGATAACGCATTAGCTAGCGATATATCAAGGTGTTAAGATATTTGTATGAAACCGACTGGCGACCATGACCGTTCAGATCCAAGACAGAAGGGCATACACCATTTGCGTATGGGAGTCCGGCAAGGGGATGTAATATCTTCCGAGCTGTTCACCAACGCACTTGAGGATGTCTTCAAGACATTGTAGTGGGCTCAACGAATATAAACGGCGATTACATCTCACACCTTCAATTTGCTGACGACATCGTCCTAATAGCAGAGACGTTGGAAGAGCTTAGCGGAATGCTGTACGACCTTAATGAAGCTTCCCCGGTGGATTGGTCTTGGCATGAGCCTGGCTAACACGAAGGTGTGTGATCAATGAACACGTCGTGTTGAGACCGATCTGCATTGACGGTTCCTTGCTCGAAGTTGTGCAATAGAATGTTTACCTGGGGAAAATAATACAGTTGGGTGGACACAGCTTCGAGAAGGAAATCGATAAATGGATTCAGTTGGTATGGCCAGCATTCGGTAAGCTACGTCGGATCTTCTCGTCGCCTATCCCGCAAAGCCTCAAGACAAAAGTCTTGGACCACCAGTCCTACCAGTAAAGATATACGGTGCCGAAATATGGACACTTACGGTAGTGCTGGTCATAACTCAGCGTGCTATGGATCGAGCTATACTCGGAGTCTCTCTAAAGGATAGAATTCGCAACGAGGTCATCAGGAAGAGAACTGGAGTCACCGACATAGCTCGACGTATAAGCAGTCTGAAGTGGCAATGAGCTGGCCACGTCTGCCGAAGGACCGACGATCGATGGAGCAGACAAGTCTTAGAGAGGAGACCACGTTTCGGCAAACAAAGAGTGGTTGTTGGGCTGACTGCACGGTTGGCGTCGTGGTTTAAGAGGCCACCTCGCCGCTTTGCACTTGCCTAGTGTTGTGGATATTCACTCAAAAAGAACTCCTATCTCTTATGTATGTATATTATCTCTATTTCATAATACCAAATACGTAAATTTTGTAATAAATATAATCCCACAACGTTTTTACCTTGTGAAGGGCAAACTAGAGTCAAAGAGGAATTGGCTTGGCTTCTTCGCTAAGAACCCGCACAAAGGCAGCTTTAAATGTAAGTATAATATAATCAATACAAGATCTACGATCACACAATACGGCTCGTTGTATGGTTTCCTAAATAAATGGTCTCAGTTGTTGCTTGTGTACAAGTTAGGGCCTAACCTTCGATAGCTCTTAAGTATAGCCCTAAGCTTGCACGTACCTAAACCTAGACTTATCCTAATTTAAGCCTACTGGTTCCTATATCTAGCCTAACCTATCTTATGATATACCTATCCCTATTTTAGATCTAACTCTAACCTAACTCCCTAGTCTACCCTAGCCCTGTTAGGTATAGTGTATAGCGAGGCCGTGTACACTGTGGTCACACAGACTGTCGCGTATACAACCCTAATCCCTAGTTTCCTAGCAGTCCCTGGGATCCCTAGGCCGGGATATCTGTCGCCGGGAGACCTAAGGCGACAGACGGAAAGTGGGTAGGATTAGGGTGTAGTGAAGTGGGTTTTCTCACTGCCGGTCGAGCAGACTCACAAGACCGATCATGGTGACGGCTAAGGGTGTCTTGGCCGCAGTGAGAGGTGAGGGGTAGGGTATGAGTCATAGCCGGGAGTGAGCTAATGACTGGTTTATTTCTTAAAACTATAATCTTATATACTAAACTTATTCTATGTACACATATACACGTATTTAGTTGTGTGCCGTCGGTGTATTGTGCCGATGCAGCATGTCTGAGCCGACCGCCGTACGTGATAAATTACATGATCTTAAAATATCACGCATCTTCCTCGGTGATAAGTTGGATGTGTGTTGGAATGCCAAGAATGTCATGTTCATGTTTGAACAGCTTGTAATTTTTTATATATAAATTTGTATAGATAAACAATTTACTACTCATGTAAAGGAAACTGGGATAGCCTAGTAGAGATACCAACAGACTGCCATGGAGAGGGTATCGGGTTCGAATCCACGCACACCACTGACTTTATAGAAGTTATGTACAATCAAACAAGTCGGCGCTGGACCAATGTAAAAAAAAATCCTTTGGCTCGCTCATGGAGTCGAGGCGCACTAGAAACTGGATTTGTATACGAGTGTCAATGTGCGTATAAAGTAGCACTCAAAGCGACGATATCTTGCTGAGCGATTTTCGCCCTTATGATGGTCGAGCGGGAAGTTGTTCGACTGTACGTATAGTAATTTTTATGTAACGGTTCCATGTCGCGTAATTATTTGAAAATATAATACCTTATTGTATATCTATATAATTCGTGACGACGGCTGGTATAACCCATGCCAGAAATGTCGAGGGAAATATAAGGTATTTTGCCTATATGTTCCTCGTTGGTCTCGCGGCATAAATGTGCGCGTGCGATCGTGTGGGTCCTGGGTTCGATTCCTGGGTCGGGCAGTGTTATTGGGTTTTTCTGTCACGAAATTCTCAGTAGCAGCACGGAGTCTGGAAATGTGCCCGGTACGGCAATAGGCTCGCACCTTATTACGTGGGACTAAAGTATTTCTGGCGAAAAGTGGGTGTAGAAATACACCTCTGCCTACCTCTTCCGGGTTATAGGCGTGAGACTATGAATGTATGTATGAATGTGCCAATAATTACGCGACATAGACCCGTTGTATTACTATGTGTACAAGTTGCGAAAATTAAAAATATTTGTTATGTGCGTATTAATGACTCACTACACACATTCCATGTCCTCTTGAATGGAAGGTGCATCTTTCCACGTCGTCTTGTATGTGAGGCGTCCAGCTGGTGGCGACGTCCCTCATCTGTCGCTGACATTGTTCGTGAGAAATTGTACTCATGCGGAGCAGTTGCAGGTAATACGGGGTCGGCTGTAAGTTCTGCAATACAAACATGAGAATCACGAGAGGATTCAGGTAGAAGGGGAGTGGGGGGTCTATTTCGTTTCCAATCTCACAATATTACTAGTCGCCTAGAGTTAACATCTTGGATTTTAGACTCAGGTCTTCTCTTTTATCTTATGTCGGGTGTCGGGTACCTATAATGTGAGACCTCAGAACAGTCGTGGAGCAGGTGAGCTTATATCTCGTAACGACTGTCAAAGATCTGACGTGGTGTGCGCCGTAGATTCGAACCCGTTACCCTCTACGTGACAGTCTCTTGGTAGCTATATCCAATAGGCTATCGCCACCTAATTGTTCAATTTGATAATCATAATAAGATTAGTTATTATACTATATTACACAATATTACAATAAGTACTTCCGAATTCTCAGTAGGAGCACGGAGTCTGGTGATGTGCACGATAACGGCAATAGGCTCGCCCCCTATTACGTGGGACCTAAAAATTCATGGCAAAATGTGGGTGTAATATTACACCTCTGCCTACCCCTTCGGGGATACAGGCGTGAGTCTATACTTACGACTATATTTCCGTTAGTCCTTGACCCAGTCCGTCCCCACCCCGTGACCAGAGTTCTCTCATTGCCCCCCACGTAGTGATATCCCAGCTGCACCACCGCCACGGTATCACTGAGCACCAGTCGCTCCCGCAGTACCAGCACACCGGCGTCGTACTTGATGAAGTCGGGGTCCTACTTGGGATGGTTGTGGTAATCTTTCACGTACACTACCGTGCCACCAGAGTCCCAGCGGTTGGAGCCCAATCTGATGTGTAAGAATCTGGAAACATGTCATCATAATATAGGTATAGAAAATTGGAAAGAAAGAACTAATTTATTATATTTATGTAGGTACAAGCATGAAACAAGTGCAAAATATATAATTTTAGGGTTAACCTAACATAAACAGAATCGGCTCCCTACTCAGCACAATGCCATCTTGTGACAAAAGATGGCGAAATTACTTGTTCCTGTCAACATATCGCAGAACTTACTTTAGAAGTTAGAAGCATGCTTGGATAGTAGGTTGCAAATCGTAGGTGGTAAAATAAGGGTTGGGTTTGCCTCAAGCAGGTAGCAAGTAAGGAGGGCAACAGCTAGTCATGACATTATTGCCTGGCCAGCTAGACTAGCTGATGGTAGTAGACTACCTTTCGAGAAGTTAGTTACTTAGCTGTGTTCTTAAAAGCATCGCCAACACAAGCTACAACGGTGTGTAAAGAAGTTTTATAAAGGAGGGTATCGGACCATATTTATTGTAGTGGCCCAAGTTTACAGTCTTAGACCTTCAGAAGTCAGGGAAAGCACTGATTGCAAGTGGCTACGACATTCAGTGGCAGACTCGAGATTTTAGCCTGAGGAGGGAGAGGGGTTGATTCTGGTGATGGTAGGTACTAGGTTATATCAAAGACTATGAAAAGTCATTTGATATGGAAGGACACTGAATGAGATTCAGTGTCCTTCCATTATCATTAACTTTTCAACAAAACATGTTGAAAAGTTAATATTCTTTCGGATCTGATTCGACTAGAAAATGTACCCTGGGCTGGGACGTGACTGTTGCTTTGGAAGGCGATAGTCATGGATGCAAAACAGGCATCATCCTAGGATGTTTTATTTTTATTTATTTAATTTAAAAACTTTTTGCACATACAAACATTGATGATGATTAAGATGTTCTATAACATATTAAGGAAAAAACAGGTCGAAATCGCTTGTGAATTCGCTGCTGCAACCTATGGTAGTCCCCATACTCCTATTCTCTAAGCAGAACTAATTTGAAAATCATCTTACGGTGACAGATTGTCCATCAGGCATCAGCACAGCATCGGCACAGTGCGCGCCGATGAGCACCAGGCTCGCGGAGATGAGTGACGCGCCACACAGCGGCACCCGGCGTCGCTCGCCCGTCACCAGTACTTACGGTGACAGTTGTCCATCAGGCATCAGCACAGCATCGACACAGTGCGCGGCGGTGAGCGCCAGGCTCGCGGAGATGAGTGACGCGCCACACAGCGGCACCCGGCGTCGCTCGCCCGTCACCAGTACTTACGGTGACAGTTGTCCATCAGGCATCAGCACAGCATCGACACAGTGCGCGGCGGTGAGCGCCAGGCTCGCGGAGATGAGTGACGCGCCACACAGCGGCACCCGGCGTCGCTCGCCCGTCACCAGTACTTACGGTGACAGTTGTCCATCAGGCATCAGCACAGCATCGACACAGTGCGCGGCGGTGAGCGCCAGGCTCGCGGAGATGAGTGACGCGCCACACAGCGGCACCCGGCGTCGCTCGCCCGTCACCAGTACTTACGGTGACAGTTGTCCATCAGGCATCAGCACAGCATCGACACAGTGCGCGGCGGTGAGCGCCAGGCTCGCGGAGATGAGTGACGCGCCACACAGCGGCACCCGGCGTCGCTCGCCCGTCACCAGTACTTACGGTGACAGTTGTCCATCAGGCATCAGCACAGCATCGACACAGTGCGCGGCGGTGAGCGCCAGGCTCGCGGAGATGAGTGACGCGCCACACAGCGGCACCCGGCGTCGCTCGCCCGTCACCAGTACTTACGGTGACAGTTGTCCATCAGGCATCAGCACAGCATCGACACAGTGCGCGGCGGTGAACGCCAGGCTCGCGGAGATGAGTGACGCGCCACACAGCGGCACCCGGCGTCGCTCGCCCGTCACCAGTACTTACGGTGACAGTTGTCCATCAGGCATCAGCACAGCATCGACACAGTGCGCGGCGGTGAGCGCCAGGCTCGCGGAGATGAGTGACGCGCCACACAGCGGCACCCGGCGTCGCTCGCCCGTCACCAGTACTTACGGTGACAGTTGTCCATCAGGCATCAGCACAGCATCGACACAGTGCGCGCCGGTGAGCGCCAGGCTCGCGGAGATGAGTGACGCGCCACACAGCGGCACCCGGCGTCGCTCGCCCGTCACCAGTACTTACGGTGACAGTTGTCCATCAGGCATCAGCACAGCATCGACACAGTGCGCGGCGGTGAGCGCCAGGCTCGCGGAGATGAGTGACGCGCCACACAGCGGCACCCGGCGTCGCTCGCCCGTCACCAGTACTTACGGTGACAGTTGTCCATCAGGCATCAGCACAGCATCGACACAGTGCGCGGCGGTGAGCGCCAGGCTCGCGGAGATGAGTGACGCGCCACACAGCGGCACCCGGCGTCGCTCGCCCGTCACCAGTACTTACGGTGACAGTTGTCCATCAGGCATCAGCACAGCATCGACACAGTGCGCGGCGGTGAGCGCCAGGCTCGCGGAGATGAGTGACGCGCCACACAGCGGCACCCGGCGTCGCTCGCCCGTCACCAGTACTTACGGTGACAGTTGTCCATCAGGCATCAGCACAGCATCGACACAGTGCGCGGCGGTGAGCGCCAGGCTCGCGGAGATGAGTGACGCGCCACACAGCGGCACCCGGCGTCGCTCGCCCGTCACCAGTACTTACGGTGACAGTTGTCCATCAGGCATCAGCACAGCATCGACACAGTGCGCGGCGGTGAGCGCCAGGCTCGCGGAGATGAGTGACGCGCCACACAGCGGCACCCGGCGTCGCTCGCCCGTCACCAGTACTTACGGTGACAGTTGTCCATCAGGCATCAGCACAGCATCGACACAGTGCGCGGCGGTGAGCGCCAGGCTCGCGGAGATGAGTGACGCGCCACACAGCGGCACCCGGCGTCGCTCGCCCGTCACCAGTACTTACGGTGACAGTTGTCCATCAGGCATCAGCACAGCATCGACACAGTGCGCGCCGGTGAGCGCCAGGCTCGCGGAGATGAGTGACGCGCCACACAGCGGCACCCGGCGTCGCTCGCCCGTCACCAACACGGCCATGTGAGGCGCGTACGACTCCGCCGCGTACTCCCCGCCTATGATGTGTTGTTCCACGGAGGATGGCAAGGCTGTAAAAATAATAAATGCGTTTCTTAAATTTCAAGCAATAGCTTGAATAGCTTGGCACGTTGTGTTAAGAAATAAAAATCTTTTTTTTTTAAAGATCACTTTCAGGTGATCCATTCTCTTTTAATGTAAACTGTAGAATCATTCACGCAACGACCACTAAGAACATTGAGTCTTGAAACAACAAATTTTGGATCACACAAACTTAGTTTCACTGGAGCAGAACCAGTGAAATTCGGCGCTGTGCTAAAAGGTGTGACAATAGCGATAATAGCTTAGTAGTCCGGTCAAATTAGACTAAAAAATAGGGGTGAGGTTACAAAAATTCCCACTTGGCTGAATATTGGTAGGATTGTTCAATACACTATTATAAAGGAAATGTGAAAAGTCCTCATCGATCCGGCACGTGCAAAGAAATTTACTCGGGGTCAAAGATCACAAAAACGGATTTTTCGCGATTTTCAGCAAAATGGTAAGTTTTATCATAAAATTAGCTCAGAAAAAATTTGTAGATCAGATAATTATCTATAAAAAATGTCTAAATACTTTTTTCCCTAAGAGCCACCGTTTTTGAGATATAACGATTCAAAAAGTTGAAAGAGTTGTAATGGTCATAATATGTATAAGTACACCACATGGAGGATATTTATTACACCGCGTTGTGTGGGATAGCGAAGAAACATTCAGCGTTATCTTGGATAAATACGTTCAGTATGTACGTCGACATTTTGGTCCAAAAGTTACTGTATTTGATGGCTACAATGACTTTACGAGAAATATTAAAGCCGCAGAACAACGTCGTAGAATTTCAGCAACATCTTCATCTTCTGATATATTATTTGATCAATCTATGACAATTTCTACCAGTCAACAAAAATTTCTTGCGAATAGTCACAATAAACCTCGATTCATTTCAATGTTGAAAGAAAAGTTTACATACATACATATCGTCACGCCTTTTATCCCCGAAGGGGCAGGCAGAGGTGTATTTCTACACCCACTTTTCGCCAGATATACTTTAGTCCCACGTAATAAGGGGCGAGCCTATTGCCGTACCGGGCACATTTCCAGACTCCGTGCTGCTACTGTGCTACTGAGAATTTCGTGACAGAAAATCCCAATAACACTGCCCGACCCAGGAATCGAACCCGGGACCTCCCAATCCCACGTGCACATTTATGCCGCGAGACCAACGAGGCAGTCGTATAGGGTTTGATGTCGAGTTTTCCGTCTCTACGCAAAGATGGTATTTGCATCGTGTTATCCCTTAGTCGCCTCTTACGACATCCACGGGAAGATAGGGGGTGGTGACACTTGTATTCTATGCCGTCAACCACACGGCCTAAAAGAAAAGTTTACTGCTGAAAATATATTGGTAAAACAAGCCAATAATGATGCTGATGTGATGATAATTGAAACAGCAATAGAGCAATTCAATTCAACAGATACAACTATTGTTGTAGGTGAAGATGTGGACTTACTCGTGTTACTCACTGCTCGAACTCCAGTCGAAAAAACTATTTATTTTTAAAACCTGGAAAAGCTCAACTCTGTAATATATTCATCAAACAGTTTATCGACTTTTGCAAAGTGCCAAAATCATGCACTATTGTTACATGCAATAACTGGTGTGATTTAACATCTGCATTTTTCAGGAGAGGTAAAACAACTGTTTTTTAAATGTTTGAAAAACAAAATTTAGTTCAGTGTGCTGAAGTTTTTAAAAAGAGTAATATTCAACTCCACAAGAAGTTATCACCAACGGAATTCGCTTTCTTCTCGATATGTATGGAGCTCCTAAAAAAATTACGTGCTTAGATAAGTTCAGATATTATGCATGTTTCGTTAAAAATACTCGAAATAAAAAACAACTGCAGTTAGCATGTCTTCCTCCAACCTCAGCGGCTGCTCATCAACATCTTTTTCGGGTATATTACCAAGTTCAAGTGTGGCTTGGTAATCAGTTAGACCCAAAAGACTGGGGTTGGAAGTTGGTCGACAATTCATTAGAGCCAGTTCAAACTTTACTTCCACCTGCACCAGAAAAACTACTAAACACCATTTTTTACAACTGTAAAAAGGGTTGTAAGGGTAATCTAAATGTGGTTGAAAAAAAGTTGGACTGCTTTGTTCTGTAGCATGTACAAACTGTCAAGGCCGGTCATGCTCCAATGTTGAATTGCCAACAATAATTGAAGATTCATTTGATGTTGACGAAGAGACATGCGATGTGTCATTATTGCGACAATTTACTAACACCTTGAATGAAGAAGATAAACAAGAAGAAGAAGAAGCAAGTGAAGAAGAAGAACAAGAACAAGAGAAAGCAGAAGTTAATGATAATTTAGATTAAGATGGATACATTTTCTTATTTTTTTTAATTTACACCCCTTTCATCATTTTCAACCCTTGTCAGTATCTACAGTTATTCAATAGTTTCAAATTAAACAGAATCATAAAAGATCAGTGGAATAGGCCTACCGGGGAAACCACATTAAAAAAAACGCGCTAAGTACACTACCTCAAAGGTGGCGTAGAAACGTGTGCATATATTATGACGATTACAACTCTTTCAACGTTTTGAATCGTTATATCTCAAAAACGGTGGCTCTTAGGAAAAAAGTATGTAGACATTTTGTATAGATAATTATCTGATCTACAATTTTTGTCTGAGCTAATTTTATGATAAAACTTACCATTTTGCTGAAAATCGCGAAAAACCCGTTTTTTGCGCGTGACGGATCGATGAGGACTTTTCACATTTCCTTTATAATAGTGTATTGAACAATCCTACCAATATTCAGCCAAGTGGGAATTTTTTTAACCTTGGATGTCTAAATTGACCGGACTATAGCTTAGACACAGAATATATACAAGTACTAAAGTAGCTTAGAGCATAGACTACTATATTTCATAATCATAATCAGACGCTGGTTAAACAATAAAAGAATTCGGCCCACACGACCTGATCATCGAGAAGTTAGCACGCACCATGTTGGCTGTTGCAGTGTTTTTTATGTTCAAGTCTAGCAAAATTAACAAACAGGAAGGTACTAGCCATAGCCACATTAAAATAATATTACCACTTTACCAATTCCAACGCCGAACCCCAAAACACCGACAATCACATAAGTTAGTAAAAACATTGTTCAATAAGTAACAAAACTTATTTTACAAACAATAGGTATCGAACGAATGATGTTCCCGAAATAATTATCTTTATTTATATAAAGTTTGTTATTAGTCTGCTAGCTACCGAATTTAAAGATAACGGTTGTAATCGTTCGATCCCATTAGTACCAGACTGATAATAAACATAAACATTGTTAAAATTGGTCAGGTTGTTGCACTTGTTGTTGATAATAGAACAACCAAAAATAAAAATTAGTTCAGCGTTCATAATGTTATCTGTAAATCAAAATGTGATATCGGAAGACACGTGAGTTGGTTTCGGATCTGAACTAAACTGATACTGAGTCCAACAAAGCGTTTAATTTGTTGGACTCAGTACCAACGGTCAGCTTAAAAGGGACAAATCGTAAGTACAGTATCGTAGAACCCTTTATTAAATACAAGATAATGGACAAATATCGATGAAACGATAGAAGTGAGTAATTATTCTTAAAGCTCACCATGGTGGTGGACCGGTTGTATGCTGTGAAGTATAATGTAATTACTAGAGCTGCACATCCTAGCTAGAGCATGTGCACCCAGCTAAAGATTGCTTTCGGTGATAAACGACTGTCACAACAGAAATCATGCTATGAACTTTCTATTGACATAGACTGCAAGAATTAAACGAAAAACAAGGTCATACAGTAGGATAATAATTAAAGTAAAAGCCGAAAATCATCTTAATTGTAGATATGTCTATCTCCTTATAATGTACCTATTACATAACGTATCAAAACTACAATGCAAAGGTCATACAATTTCACTTATCTTTCCGTAAGTTCCATATGGTTAATAATTAAAAGGCTTGGTTATGAACGAAATATCTACTCTAGGTTTATAAATTGGTGGACACGGTGTACCGTTATTGTTTAGGTAGGCCACTGTCTACCTGAACATTAAATAATAACGAGAGAATTTTGACTTGAGGCCCGATATGACGAAACCCAAGAGTAGACACATAATCAAAAACGTAACATAGCTAAAGACCGATAAAGTATCTATAATATATCTCAATTGACATACATACTTTGGGACAAAGGCTCCTCATGAAACGCACCCTTTATTGAACAGAAGTCAGCAGGTCAGACGTGAGTTCAATAACCAACCGTTCGGTAAACGATGACCAGCGTCAGATTACACCCAATCACAGTTTATTACTCTCTTACACATTCACTACGACGACGCCCTTGAACGTGATTATGAGATACTGCGATTGTTTCATTATAAACAAGTAATCGAACAATTTTACAATAATGATTATGCATTTATATGGGCAATACTACTTTGATTCGTAACTTATTTTGATTTGTTTTGATTGCTTTTTCTTTATACAGCTGATAGTAGCAACTCTACTACTCAACCTCTTCTCTTAAACCTCATTCCCTTTTATGATCATCGCTTCTTCCTCTTCCAAGTGAATGGTGGCAATCCACCCTATGGGACTGGTGCTTTCATATACCGAAAGTATTGTAAGAACCAAGATTGTGGAGTTTGGATGTTCAAGTTGCTCCTCTTCTCTAACCCTAGAAGCCTCATTTTTTTTTATTCAACCACTCTTTATTTCTGCACTTGAAATTTTGGATTGTTAAGTCCAGGAGACCATGCAGAAATGATTTCTTGGCCGTGGCCTTGCTCACACACAGTGAAGACTGACTGATTTGTTTTGTTTTGTTTTTCGTGTGAGTGTGTGGCCAACTCTAGTGTCGGAGTTTTCAGACCGCACGGAGGCCTCCAACATGTCCTAACGATTCTTATCATGAGACATGAACCGGGACCGACAGCTTTACGTGCTCTCCGAAGCACGGTAGCGCTCAAATGTAAATAATGCCACACACGGTCACCCATCCAAGTGGTGGCCTGTCCAAGCGTTGCTTAACGTTGGCGATCTGTTACGAATGGCAAGCCACGTCTCGCTATGAGCGCTACACTGACTGATTAGACTAGGTTTTAAATGTGATGGGAACAACTATTATATTGCTATGTCGTTAACACGAGTCTTATCGTCGTATTTATTCAAAATAACTTGCCTTGAGTGAAAAATCATCGCAGATCTTTTACTATTGAAGCTTGGAGCATGACATGTACCTAGATAATGCTTTCCTTGCACTCACTAATGGCTTCTACAGAACAGTGAAAACAAAAAAAAACGTATAGTTTTTCTCATCAAGAGTAGAGATTTATCGTTGCATTTTGAACTATACAGGCCAATCGTAACGCTTTATCGTAACGTGTGTAGCAGCCATATTGATATAATTTCAACTTGATATCTTTATGATTCTTAAGAGTAATATTAAAAAATCCTACGTTATGGCCCATAACGTAGGATTTTTTAATATTACTCTTAAGAATCATAAAGATATCAAGTTGAAATTATATTTTGATATCTGTATGTATGAAGCGTCTTTGTAATACAAATAAATAATAAATCGGACAATTTTAAGGAAGGGAGAACTTGCACCCTGTAGTCGCTAGACTCTCACATCCCTAATATGAAACTCGCATGTTTGAAGTTGTTTGCCAAAATTAAATGTGCATAAGTATTTTAACGACTGATGACTTGGGGCTGGCGCAGAATGTCTTTCTCTCTCTCCTGTCTGTCCTGTCTTCTTCTCGTGATCATGGGCTGTACACTAACATCTTTGTAAATTTTGTGTATTCATACACCGTCACTTTCTGTAACATACATTTCCATCATAGTTCTGAACATGATCGCAAATTGCCTACATTATAAGACGTAAGTGGATGCTCCTGTTACACAAGATTCACACTGGAATTCACACGTAATTATTTAAGTATTATGTATGTTCCTAATTACTATTTACAAGTAATTAATTACAATGTGAAACAGTTGCAGCTCCTTACAAAAACAAAATATGTACCATAACACTGGCGATTAAAAAGAGTGGCCACGAGTTTTATTGCCCGTTCTTTCTCGTGGTTCTACCTATTGCTTTGCGAACGAGGCAGTAAATGTAATTGTAGCATTAAGTAATTTACTTTAAAATTTGACGTTCATAAGCGTCACCTTCTAGGCAGCGATAGCCTAGTGGAGATAACAACAGACTGCCATGCAGAGGTATCGGGTTCGAATCCACGGCGCGCACCAATGACTTTCCGGAGTTATGTGCGTATTAAATTGTTAATTATCGCTTGTCCCGTGCCTCGGAGAGCACGTTAAGCCGTCGGTCCCGGTTGTCATGAAAATCTTTGACAGTCGTTAGAGTTCGTCAGTACCCCTAAATAAAACTGACACTAGTCTAAACCATGGAATATCGCTATCCCTTCGGGTTGCGGAGGTCAGACAGGCAGTCGATCTGCGCAAAAGCTAATATTCAGCCAAATCCGGTAGGCTAGTAAACGGACCCCAAATTGAAAAGTGGGATAACGCTAGGAGGATGATAAGCGTCACCTTGTGACCTAGATGAATAAATGATTTTGACTTTGACTTTGACTTCTCCTATCAGCTTCCATCTAATTATTCACTCCTTTTCATTCATGCCATCCTTCATACAATCCATCCATCTTTTCTTCGGTCTTCCTCTTACCTAATATCTCTCAACTCTCATATTCATCACTTTTCTAGGCACATGACTTTTATCCATCCTCATCACATGTCCATACCACGATAGGCGATTACCTTTAAGCTTTTCTTGCATCGGTGCAACTTTCAAACTTCCCCTCATATACTCTTTTGTAATTTTATCCGTCCTTGTCACTCCACACATCCATCTCAACATCTCATCTCTGCTTCATGCAATTTTCTTTCATCCGTTTTCTTCACGGCCCAGGATCCATACAGTGCGACAGATCTCATAACGGACTAGAGGACGCCAGCAGCTACGCCTGCAATTTTTAATGTACCCGTTTTGGCCGATCCCGTGGGAATTTCGGGAAACCCTTCTTAGTGCACTCCTACGGTCCCCAAGTAACATACATGCCAAATTTCAGCTTCCTGCGCCCAATAGTTTCAGCTGTAGCGTGTCTGTCAGTCAGTCAGTAACGCAAGGATTTTATATATTAAGATTTGTAAATTTTCCCCTTTAACTTAAGGGGTATAAGTGGGTCACAAGTTGTTCCTGTGACCTGTCGCCATTTCATACAACCTGAGTTGATCCAGTGCGTGACATCGCGGTCTATTTCCCCGTCCCCTTGAATAAGTGACCCGAGGTACAGGAAGTCGGAGCAGACCAATATTGGTTCTCCAGCAAGGGAGGCTGGAGGACCGCCAAAGTCAATTTTTTTTTTTTAGTTTTGCCTTTGCTGACTTTCAGGCCTACTTCTTTCTTTGCCTGTCTTTGCCTTCATTAATTAGTCTGCTCTGGACCTCAAGGCCACTCTCGGCAATCGACACAATGTCGGAGGCGAACAGCATACACCAGGGAGTCTTTTCATGAGAGATGAAATAAAAGTATAAAAATAAGCAAACAATTAAAATCGACAAAATAACAGGTACCTATCGTACCTAATTATTGTTATCATTTTGTCAATAACCTCCTCCAAATATTATATTGTCATAAGAAACAAAATTGATTTCAAAGTCAAAAGAAAGTTCTCTAAAGATATAAGTTTTTATCAGTCATACATACAAAATGAATCACATTTTTTTTGTATAAATAGTCAATCGTTTTGGTAATTAAGTATCAGTTTCTACTGAAACTAAATACAATCAACACATCTGTGTTTTAATTTAAACACTACAAAATGTTTTTCAAATTACTTTTGACTATTCTGGCTTTGGGCGCTCTAGGAAACGGTAAGTTTGAATGTAATTAACATAAATCGTGGGTGTAACTTAATCCCTACAAAAAATAGGAAGAAGCAAAAACGCGCTATATTACTCAAGATCATTTTCATTAAATTATCGGAGTCCTTCAGCCACCCTTCAGCCGTATTGTTATTGATTAATATGATAATAATATTCTACCACATTCACATAACACCATCTAGTCCCAAACTAAGCAGAAGCTTGTACTATGGGTACTAGACAATGGATAAACATACTTATATACTTTTTTTGTAAATACATACGTATTATACATAGAAACACCCAGACCAAGACAAACTGCCATGTTCAAGCACACAAATGTTTGACTTGAGCGGGAATCGAACCCGCCTTCGATTCGCTGCTTTTTCTTCCTCTCATGTCGAAGGGAACACTTGTCCCACGGTTAATGCCCAGTACCAGACAACGCAGATCACATTAGGCATTGCTTGGCACACGTTGTCAAGAGTGCACGATTCTGAGCTCGTAGGGGTATTAATTCACTTATGAGTTACTTGATATAGCAACTTTCTCACCAACTTATTATGTTTTCAAAAATGAGTTTGTGTAGTTAATAATATATATATATATATATCAGTAGAGTTCACACTTCACACATTGTCATAAAGCGTATTCAAAAGCTCTCCGTTTCCCTCCAAGATTTCCTAGAACTAAACTTTAAATTACAGGTATCCCTTTGGAGAATCCAAGCGAGAACATGTCTAAATTCTTCTCCCATAGAATAGTGGGAGGGCATGAGGCACCAGAAGGTTACGCCCCTCATATGGCAGCACTAGTAGTGGGGCATGAGTACCCCAGTCTCGTCTGTGGCGGCTCCATCGTGGCTACGGACAAGATCTTGACTGCTGCTCATTGCATCGATGCCCTGGTGGTCTGGGGGGAACTGGTACCGTAAGTTGATTTGTTAACATTGTGAATATATGTATGCTCAATGGGGTGTGAGGAAAACTGTACTCATACATATAAGGGTAGAACTTAAAAATCCAGACCTGTCGCTTTTATGCGATGGATTTTCATATATAATCTTTATTTTCCCAGATCTTTCCACGCAATTGTCGGTACCAACCGCTGGAACAAAGGCATTCACGTCCAGTTCAAAAGCTTCCACACGCACGAGCTGTGGAACTGGGACACCTTCAAGTACGACATCGGTTTCCTCAGTCTGGACCAGCACTTGACCCTGAGCAGATCCGTAGGAGTCATGGCTCTGAACTTCGACAGAACGGAACATGAAGAACCGAGTTATGTCACTGGATATGGTACACTTGAGGTAAGACACGATAATTATAGAATCTATTTATTTCGTGCGACTCTAACTTTGATATTTATCTACACAATCTTTCTGTCGTTTTCGTGTAAGTGCGTGGCCATCTCTGGTGTCTGAGTTTTCAGACCGTCTGGAGGCCTTTCCCATGGTGTAATGATTCCTGTCTTGAAACAGGAATTAGGACCGCCAGCTTCCCGTGCCCGCCGAAGCACTCTGATACAAATGCCACATGCCACCCATCTAAATGGCGACCTTTCCAAGCGTTGCTTAACTTCGCCGACGGAAACGTAATCAAGTCGCGCTATGAGCGCGACGGGAGAGTTGTAAACATGGTGTCCACAGTCCACTGCGTACCACAGCGGTTTAATAAGACAATTACATATGTGTGTTGATCGTTCCAGGCTTGGGGCGATATACCGTACCAGCTACAAATGCTGGATGTTCAAACCATTAGGCACGAGGACTGCGTCAAGAGAGTGGAAGCCGCCGCAGCTGATCTCGGTCCAGCGCCTCACATCGACCCTGAGATAGAAATCTGTACCTTCCACTCCTACGGACATGGCGTCTGCAGTGTGAGTACCACTCCGCATATCCTAAATCGAACAAAAATAGATGAAAGTAATTTTAACCTGGTTTCGCGAGCCCGAGGTCCGAAGAGCCAGGATACTCGTACTATAGTTTAAAAAAGGCTCAGTCTTTTTTAATTGCATGAATTTGACCCACATGGGCCAACACTTTGTGTGGTCCAGATATTGTTGTGCCGAGTCTGGGTGTTTATTGTATCTGTTGATTTAATAATTGGAAACTCGGAAACGGAATTAATTCCTAGGACGAGAGTATTTACCTCTTTAAGAAGCAAAAATTCTTTATAATGATATGTCGGTAACATTTCCAGGGAGATTCCGGCAGTGCCCTGGTGTCAAGGAAGAGCAACTCTCAGATCGGTATCGTGTCCTGGGGCTTCCCTTGCGCAGTGGGAGCTCCTGATATGTTCGTCAGGATCAGTGGCTTCAGGACATACATCGAACACAATATGAGCACATAAGTTTATATGTACAGCTTGTTCGAATAGTGCAGTGGACAATAATTGTCATTTCATTGAATGTGTCTTTGATGCCGTATTTGATGCTTGTTATATAATTATTAATACTGTTATTTTTTGTGTTTCATATTAATATTTAAGCTACTAACATTGCTGTTGTCTTGTTAATTGTTCTTTTGTTTATATAATAAACATTTGTTAGCTAAGTTATTTGCTTGTCATTTGCCTGGATTAAAAAGTCAAACTACCCTCTGCAGATTATTGAAATATAGATTGAAAGTGACAATTTAAACAAGACAAAAAAATCTACGTAATTTGTTACCTAATTTAAAACGATGATTTCTTAGGAATATGACGATCACAGGATGACTGATTAGTTGATTTCCAGTGACTATGGCTGTTTGGCGACGGATTCTTAATCCGTTGCCAAACAGCCGTAGTCATTTGTTATTATTTATTACAGTCATTTGTTATTATGATCAATTAGCGGCGATAGCCCAGTGGTGTACGTAATGGTCCGTGTGGTGACGGATTAAGAATACGGAATGTCACCACCCCATATCATCCCATGGGTGTCGTAAGAGCCGACAGAGGAAGCATATTATGCAGAGAACAGTACCTACTGTCAGGTAAGGAAAACTTGATATTTAAACCCTATACCAACCCGTTTCGCGTTTGGCCATTGTGGTATAGTAAGCCAATTCCTCTTTTCAAAGGAGAGGCCTAGTCCAGCAGTGGACTGTAAAAGGCTGATGATGATGATGATGATGACTACGGCTGATCAAATATTTTAATTTATTGGTTTTGATTGACTGATTAAATTTATTACCAATTGAATTAAAACGGCCACAAGCCACTAATTAAGGATTCACTTTTCTTGTTAAAATATCGCAATAATTGAGACCGAATATCAGTCATCATCACCAGCATAGCGTACTTAATTCCGGTTGAATCCAATACTTTTTTGTTGTAGCCCGAGGTGCAGTTACTGGTACCAGATTTGATAAAATCTGATCTTTTATATATAATACAATATATTATACTACTATATTTACCTATGTAGGTATATTATAAGTCGCGTATCAAACTTTGTAAGTATAAATGTTACCAGTTACAGGTACGTCGACTCTGCTCCCATCCAACAAAAAGAATATCATCCATAAATTAGCAGACAGCTCGCTGTAAAGAATATCTAAAGAGCAATACTTAATGCTCATATTTGAATGATATTCTTTTGGTTGGGTGGGAGCAGAGTCGACGTACCTATAACCACTTACACGACTCTGCTTACACCCAAAGAACTCTCACCACAAGATGGCTGTGATCTGCAACATAAATGTTGAAAGTACCTACTTTTCCATCTCGGAATTCCAACAGAGACACGCTTTAGGTACTTAATAGTAATAGAAAACAAAAGTCACTGATAGGCAATGGATATTAAATGCATTAATCAAGGGCGTCGCCAGCCGTTTGTCTAGTGGGGGGGCAAGTTGATATGGGAAATGATAAAAGTGTTGAGAAAAATACAAATTGTACGGCTTTTTGCATCTCTAGAGGGGGGATGAGGGCAGCTGATCCCCTCTGTCATTAATATACAAGCCTACTTATCTATATATTTCGTATATATAGCGGAAGGTTGCTATGAATGGACCACCTAACTTTACGACGTCATAAAAATATTGTGACAAAATGAAAGCAGTTTATTATTTTTATTCCTTAGGACATTTATGTATAACTAGAGGACGCCAGCAGCTACGCCTGCATTTTTTTTAAATTTACCCGTTTTGGCCGATCCCGTGGGAATTTCGGGAAATCCCTTCTTAGTGCACCCCTTCGGTCCCCAAGGAACATACATGCCAAATTTCAGCTCCCTGCGCCCAATAGTTTCGGCTGTAGCGTGTCTGTCAGTCAGTCAGTAACGCAAGGATTTTATATATTAAGATAATCAAACGCACATACTACTAGGGCTTATATTTTTTGGTATAAACGAAGAAAAATAAATCTTTGGCTGTTACCTCCTTTGGACCATGGGCACCTTCATTGAACCACCAGGTTGCCGTCAATGGATTTGACAGAATATTAGCTTTTACACAGAGCAACTGTCATCTATACTGACCAGGGCCATAGAACATAGATATTTAAATAGAGGCACATTTCTTATGGGCGCTCTGTAGACAAACTTTCTGTGAACAGTGTGACCCATATTGCCGCTTGGCGGCGTGGCAGTCGCGCTGTGACAGCTGACTCTACGAGTGCAATAGAGACAAAAGTTTCTCCTGTGTATCTTAACTACGAGGGCAAGAGAGACGGAGAACGACGCCAGCGCCGCCAACGGAGTCAACTACGTACTACACTGACAACCGTCAATACGCCAGTTGAAATCGGCACACGAAATCCTTAAGAAATGCGCTTCTATTATGTAAATCTGTATTCATTGCCAGGGCCGAGCCGCCCCTGTGTGCGATGTGTGCGGCGCACACAGGCGCCAGGGTAGTAGGGGCGCTGCGTGCCATATAATCTAATTATTGAAATATATTTTGTTATGCTACAAACTTCATCATCATCAACCTTGTTAAAAATCTGTCCCACTGCGCGACAAAGCCACAGGAGTGACTATTGTTTTGGGCGATCCTACCCATATCGATTTACTTATCAAAAATAAAAATTATGCTGTAGTTTGTAGCAGCGATATCCTAGTGGAGAGTCCAATGCATTGCTACGCAGACGGTATTGGGTTTAAATTCACGGTTCGCACCAATAACTTTTCGAAGTTATGTGCGAAGTAAATTGGTAATTATCGCTTGCTAAACGGTGATGGAATACATCGTGAGGAAACCTGCATGTCTGAATGTTCAACAAAATGTCCGCGAAAGACGTGTTAAGTGCCAACTTGGTTAGGTATGTATGTAGGTGGTTATGTAGTGTGCACTTGGACAGCGTGGTTATTACGGGTAAAACCTCCGTGGCGCATACGCACACGCAACGGCCCACGATTCTCGGTCTCCTCTCTGTTCCTAGCCAAGGCTCGGACATGGTTAATGGGCCATTAGTAGCAAAGAACCTTCGAGCTACGGAAAAACGCCAACACCAACTGACTTCAAAAAACGGACGCGCACTACGGCTCGATGAAATTCTGGCACAGCTAAAGGAGAAACCGAAGTGCATAAGTTGACGTGTTTTGGGATTATGTGGCGAGAGGATGCATCCTAGGTTCAGGTCATCTCATATATATTTAGAGGAAGAGACCGGCGAAGAGAATGGTGGGCAAATGCTCGTTAACTTTTTAAGGAAGCAGCCTCAACGGAAGTGGACGTAGCCACTATGAATAAAAAATCGATAGATTTCATTATGGCAGACAAGCATTATTTAGCGATGTCTCCGTGATTAGCAGATTCAACACAGGAATTAATCAATGTTTTGTACGAGGCCACAAAAGAGTCAATATTTCTAAATATGAATTACTAGAGGGTGCTAGTAGCTGCGCCTACACATTCTTGCCCGATCTCGTGTCAGTTTTGGGAAATCCTTTGTTAGTACACCCCTACCGTCCCTAACTAAATACATGCCAAATTTCAGCTTCTTGGGCTAAATAGTTATGGCCGTAGCTAATCTGTCAGTCTGTCAGTATGTAACGTAAGAATATTATAGATACGGTTAAGCTCAGGCTCGTCGGACATAAGAAGTCTACTACACCTCGGCGAAATCTCTTCCAGTCCGTGGTCAAAACTGACAATTTGGTAAAACCATAATCAACTTTCATATGGACCAAGAACTCGAATAAGTGGTGGAAACTCTACAGAATGAGTGTACCTGTAGAATGAGTGTAAATTCTGTCAGGCGCATCACACCAGCAAGAGGCTTAAACTATCGCTAGAATCTCTGCAGCGGATTCAGAAGCGACGTGGAAATCCAACAGTCACTCCGCATACTAACTACCAAAGTAAACAAAAATATATTTTAGCTGGTAACATACGACCTCCGAAGCTCCAATACAAGCTACATTTAAAAAGTAATTGAGAAAAAATAGGTTTAAAAGTCCAGCAATTAGGGCGAAACCATCTGACGAAGTTGATCAAATTTGATGACATCGTCACTTCCAGGTCGAAGATGCTTACGGAAGTTAAGATCTTTAACAGTAATCTCTACACGTCAGTAGCGTCCTGTCTTGAACTCGACTCCAAGGGTCCCAGAGTCACCTTTACAGAACTTTACACAAGAGTTGCGAGTAGTCAGCAAAGACTAAATCGTGATAGCCCTGAAGCAGCTTAAAGATGGTAAAGCCGCGGGAATGTCGGAACAGCGTGCAACTCCAATGTACATTTCATTTAAGTAGTTAACATCTCCCATTTGTTTAGATTGAAGGCTAATCGAAGATATTATATAAAGTGTTCCGATAGTATGTGTACGGAACCAAAGTACAGGAAGAGCAGTAGTAGGGTCGGGAAAATTTAATACATCGGTGTATGTAACAGCATGTTATTTTAGTGCTGAGACATAAATGTGATTTTCTGACTGGGTGACGTTATCGCTAAGCGATAAACCCATATGTATAGTTATAGATTGGAAAAAGAAAATCTGTCCTCTTCTCGTAAAGACCGCCTAAGAAGATTGTAGTTTTGTTCTTCAAAAGGGGTACGAAACCATTTTGAAAAACTATCGACTCATCTCTCTTGAACCATGTGTAGGTACAAGTTGTTTGTGAAGATCATCACGAACCGACCGACGCAAATCAGCCCCTATGCTAAAGAAGCGTTTGTGGACTATAAAATGGTTTTTGATTCCATTGATATGAAAGATAGTTTGTTTTTGAGTCCTTGCAACGGTACCAAGCAGATTGGTCATACGTACAAGGGCTGAGAGATCTATATGATGCCCCGAGTATGACCATCAAAGTACATAACCAGCAGTCTAAACCTGTATTGAGAAGAGTTTGACTTCCGTATTGTGAAAATTTTAATTCCTTAAAAAAGTCAATACAACATCACCAAAAAGGCGCCTCATAGGCCCTTCTCTCATGAAGCTATTCAAATGCTACGGGACTGAGATGCAAACCATGATCGAATACTGGTATGCTACTCTTTACCGCACACGGTGCTACGCTAATGAGACTATATTTTATCATTTGAAGAACAACATTCGTACGACGATGTCTAGTGACTCTAGCGATGAAGACAATTTACTTCTGTATTTATATTACAAGAATAAACGAAAATATAAAAGAAGATTCTGGGTGCACCCGTATACCGAGAAAAATATCAATTGTAGGGCATTTGTCGAGGGACGAGTCGTCATTTTTATAGAATGACAATAGAATTATATTATTATTTGAATCTTTATCTGAGAAATTATCTTGCCAACTATCTAAATAATAATCCCACTGCTTCGCTTCCTTGGCAATAAAATTATTGTGTATAAATTTAATGTATACCTATAAATGACCTATTATATTGTTTTTTTATTAATTTCAATCCTTTTATGTAACATCTTTTCTTACGTACTCTGGCAGCTTATAATTATACAAACATGGAAAATTTTCTACCACCTGCACAAAAATAATATTAAAAGTTTGTTCCGCCGCCATTTTGTAATGCGACGCATATACTACTCGGGTAGCGTGCGACCAGCAAGACGGTAGCGTGCGACTGACATCAAACGCGTCGTCATAGCGTCTCGTCGTGTGCAAATTTGCTGAATATGTATGGCGGCTACTCACAAGCGACGCGTAGGATACGGGTACAAAACACAAATCGTTTGAGAGTCGCTTCGTGAGAGAAGGGCCATAGATTTCTTACACAGGTGCTGCCTAGGCTAGGCTCGGCCCTGATACTGACTACCTATAACCACTGCCAATATCTAAAACAAAGCAGGTCCTGACTCTAAGGTGAAAATCAAGGATGTAGCCTAGATAGTGCAAGAAGCATGAATGTTAGTGTCCTTTTCAATTAATGAAAAAACAACAAGCACACTTTCAATATGCACCTTATATATTCGGTGAATGATATGGTAATCAGTATCAATAGCATTTTTAAACAGAAATGTAGGTACTTCCCAGATGGTCCTACATGACACCATGGGTTACACCAAACGTGGTCATGAAACAACCACAACTATTGATTAGGTAACAAAGTAGGTTTTATTTTAGAGATTGTCTCATTATGAGTTCTCAATAATGTTTTCGTGAGACACGTGAAGTGTACCAACTCGCACTTGGCCAGTTTAGAGGACAAAAGCCCAAACCTTCTTACAGTGTGACGTGGCCTGTGTCCAGCAGTGGGCCAGATGTAAACAAGCCTGATAATTTTATTAATGTCGGAGCAAGCAGTGATTGCCAACTATAATTACTTTCAAATGGATATTTCAATAATCTGCAGAAGGTTTTGACTTCGTAGTGTGAGCAAATGAGAAGCAAATAGTTATTTAAGTATTTTCAATTTTTTATTGTATTACCAGAAGAATATTCAACAAGAAAAAGCAATATTGAGGTACTGACGTACAGTGCATATATTATGTACATAACATTACATCATTACATTATTATTATTTTATACGTAACTAAGTCTTAAAATACTATACAAAGAAATATATACAGAACACACAAAAAAAATATATACAGAAAAAGAAAAATAAAAAATTTTAGAGCGCGTCATGAAATTCATCCACATCGCCGTCAACTGGCAGCGTGCCCAGAACGCTGGCAGCATTGCCACGTTGTATGGCGATACTTACCTTCTGGGCCAAATACAACCCAGCCTTCTGGTCACGCGAGGCGTCGACAAGTCTCTTTGCGATGTCTCTAAAAAGAGATCTCGCACTTGGACCCCATGGCCCCAACGTTTCGACCCCAAACAGCTCAAATACGTAATCCCCTACTAGGTTTACGTATTTGCGCCGTTTGAGGGTCTCCGCTGTAGCAGCAGCAGCGCCCGCACAACCGGCTGTGCTAGGAAGATGTGATGGCGCGAGGGTATCGACACACGTTGCGTCCCATACCAAAGGCCTACCCAACTTCCATGGCAGTAAAGACATACCGTCTGGTCTTTTGCCGTCGTTGCGTACCAGGCCCTGAGGTTCAAGGTGGGCTGGAACGCCAGCGGAGACAAGAGCCCGACGGAGAATGTCATTAATGTTGCCGTGTCGTGAAATACGACCTGCGCTCCTGCTGCATCATAGGCCATGGTGACCAAGGCTGTCGACAGCCTCTCCACAGTGACAGCGATGTGGAGTAACACATGGCGCGCCTAAACGGAGGCAAGACGCGATGCGGAAGGTCGTATCGTCCAGCATGGTACCGATGTTGGACGATGGCAGTGCTTGAAGCCAGAGGCCCGACTCCCACTCTCCCACAGCCAGTAGGCGAGCACGCTCTGCAGCATTAGACGATGTGCTAAGAAGGTTTTCTCGTATTCTGCTGCAAAGCGGCCCATCCCACTGCCTCTGAGAGGATAGGTTTCGGGGTAACTCAGTGCTTGGACAAGCTCTTCTCCAAGCATTCGTGGCATCGGTCTTACACGGCACCTCAGAATCGACCAGTGTTGGTGCTAAGATTTTCCTGGTCAATTCTGCAGTGCTGTGGACCGAGGACAGGAATGCTGGTAGGCTAACATCAGAAAGTTTTCGAATACCGAGGCCGCCAAAACGTACAGGTAAGGACGCCTGTAGCCACAATCGGTCATTCAGTGCTATATTCAAAATTTTACTAAGAGTAGTTTGTATAATTTTGTCCATTTCAATGAGTAGGCTCGAATTGTATATTGTTTGTATATTGAGGTACTTAAATAATATGTAACAATGAAAATATAACACGTAGAGTAGTATTAATAATACCTACCTATAACACGCCTACAACACGATGTTTAAGCATTAATACTTCAACATACCGTACTAATAGAAAATAACAATCACATCACGAAATGCCTTTATAGACGAAACAACAAACAAGTAAATCAATAGTGAAAATCATCAACCTGCTTCAAATACATATCTTAGACACAAGATTATTTAAATTAACTTACTAAAGCTGAAGCAACAAAAAACTTCGAACAACAATTATCATTGTCATATTATTAAATGGGTACCAAACCAAGATCTCATGGTCTTGCATCTCCACTGCACTATTCGAACACGCTCTTCATATAAACTTATGTGCTCATATTGTCTTCGATGTATGTCCTGAAGCCACTGATCCTGACGAACATATCGGGAGCTCCCACTGCGCAAGGGAAGCCCCAGGAAACGATACCGATCTGAGAGTTGCTCTTCCTTGACACCAGGGCACTGCCGGAGTCTCCCTGGAAATGTTACCAACATATCATTAGGAAGAATGTTTGCGTCTTAAAGAGGTAAATACTCTCGTCCTAGGTATTCATTCAGATTCGGACTTTACAATTACTAAATTAACAGACACAATAAGCACCTAGACTCGGCACAACAATATCTGGACCAAAGGAAGTGTTGCCCCGTGTGGGGATCAAATTCCTGAAATTAACTTATTAATCCGAGGTCCGAAGAGCTGGGGTTTTCACCCCAAGCCAATTAAAACCGTATATTTTCTTTGATCTATTTTCCTTGGATTTAAGGCTAGGTGGAGCGATACTCACACTGCAGACACCATGTCCGTGCGAGTGGAAGGTACAGATCTCTATCTCAGGGTCGATGTGAGGCGCTGCACCGAGAACAGCTGCGGCGGCTTCCACTCCCTTGACGCAGTCCTCGTGTCTAATGGTGTGAACATCCAGCATTTGTAGCTGGTACGGTATATCGCCCCAAGCCTGGAACGATCAACACACATGTGTAATTGTCTTATTAAACCGCTGTGGTACGCAGTGGACTGTGGACACCATGTTTAAGACTCTCGCGTCGCGCTCATAGCGCGACTTTGTTTACGTTTCCGTCGGCGAAGTTAAGCAACGCTTGTTCAGGTCGCTATTTAGATTGGTGGCATGTGTCATTTGTATCAGAGTGCTACCGTGCTTCGGCGGGCACGGAAAGCTGGCGGTCCCAATTCCTGTTTCAGGACAAGTATCATTACACCATGGGAAAGGCCTCCAGACGGTCTGAAAACTCGGACACCAGAGTTGGCCACGCATTTACACGAAAACGAAAGAAATATTGTGTAGACTGATAAATATCAAAGTTAGAGTCGCACGAAATAAATAGATTTATTTATTTATTATGATGTCTTACCTGAAGCATACCATACCCAGTGACATAACTCGGTTCTTCATGATCCATTCTGTCGAAGTTCAGAGGCATGACTCCTACGGATCTGCTCAGGGTCAAGTGCTGGTCCAGACTGAGGAAACCGATGTCGTACTTGATGGTGTCCCAGTCCCACAGCTCGTGCATGTGGAAGCTTTTGAACTGGACGTGAATGCCTTTGTTCCAGCGGTTGGTACCGACGATTGCGTGGAAAGATCTGGAAAATGAAGATTATATAAGAAAATCCTTTAATTTCTTTCATCTTACTACAGTCATATGAGAACACTTTTGGTCACACCCCATTGAGCATACATATAGTCACGATCTTAACAAATCAACTTACGGTACCAGTTCCCCCCAGACCACCAGGGCATCGATGCAATGAGCAGCAGTCAAGATCTTGTTCGTAGCCACGATGGAGCCGCCACAGACGAGACTGGGGAACTCATGCCCACCACTAGAGCTGCCATATGGGGGGCGTACCCTTCTGGTGCCTCTTGTCCTCCCACTATTCTATGAGAGAAGAATTTGGACATGTTCTCGCTTGGATTCTCCAAAGGGATACCTGCAATTTAAAGTTTAGTTAGAGGGGAGAAATTCTAGAGGCATACTGTGAACTTCTGAATATGCTTCACGGACTATATGAACGTTATTGATATATGTAATTATGTATACTGCTAACTGTTCAACTCATTTTTGAAAACATAATAAGCTACTGAGAAAGTTGCTACTCTTAAGCGAATTAATGCCTCCACAAGCCCAGAATCCAATCAAGGCCTAATGCAATCCGCGTTGCCGAGTACCTACTAGGCAAAAACCAAGTGAAAAGTGTTGCCATCGACAAGAGAAGAAGAAAAAGAAGCGAATCAATAAATATACAGCTGAAGGATGGCTGAAGGACTGTAATAAGTAATTTAGTGAAGATGATCTTGCTTCGTTTTTGCTTCTGAGAATTTATTTTGTTGCAAACTTACCGTCTAGGGTGCCCAAAGCCAGAACGGTGAAAAGTAGTTTCAAAAACATTTTGTAGTATGTAAGTAGAAAACAGATGTGTTAATTGTATTTAGTTTCAACAGAAACTGATACTTAATTACCAAAACGGTGGACTATTTATACAAAAATATGTGATTCATTTTTATGTATGACTGATAAAAATCAATTACTTTGGAAGAATATTTTTTGACTTTGAAATCAATTTTGCTTCCGATCAAAATATAATATTTTGGAGGCGTTTATTGACATAATGATAATGATTATACGGTAGCTACGTATTTGTATATTACGATCTTACGCGGGATAAGGTTACAAAACGTCATTTATTTGTTTTCTTGGTTGTACTATTACTACAACATTATATTTAATGTTGGCTATCATGAACATCTTTGAAAGTCGTGATGAGGAGTAGTGCCTTTGGATTCGCCAACACTAACTGAAGGCATAAAATACCGTTATCCATTTGGGATGTGACGGCAGTCTTGGAAAAGCAAATATTCTCTCAAGTCTGGCGAAGCGGATCCCGATTCGAAGGCGGAAAGTGTTGGATGCAACCGATATACCCATAAGACGATAATGAGTAATGACCATTTTCCATATAGGTATATCTAATTATTCAGAGTTTAACATGCCCATTTTTAACACCGCATGATTTTTGTTCGAAAAATTGACTAGGGCTTAAGTCCCTAGACTGGACAGCTTCTGTACCCAGTCTTCCTCCCGCAGGGTGTCTTTGGTCGGCAGTCGAGATGGCTTTTAGTGGTAACACCACATACTCCAGCTCTCAATTCTCCAAGAACCGGAGATTCGAAGGGACTTTCCACCTCGTAAAAAAGGGCTTAAGTCCCTTCGAAACCGACTTTGACTGGCCTATTGACTAATGCCTGCTAAGCAAGAGATATTATTTGTGTAATGAACACAAATATTAAAATGTGTTCTTGCTTGGGTGTAATTTATTTAAACTAGGTAATTTTGAATTTATAAATATATATGTGTGGTTCTAAGTTGTCTGCTGAAGTAGTGCAGGTTCTGTCTTATTTGTTACCAGATAGCTTAGTGTGAATTGTCCCAGTGTGTTTCATCAATTTCCGTCAGAAATTCTACCTTCTATACTCCATCCCAGCCGTCAAACCCTGGCCAAATTATAATTTTGTATTGGTGCTACTGAGAAACAACGTTACAGACAGAAAAGGACCACACACCGAACTATTCAACTACATACACACACATAGACTCACGCCTGTTTCCCCGAAGGGGTAGGCAGAGGCACATTAAACGCCCACTTTTCGCCAGTGTTTTGATCTCACGTAATAGGTGGCGAGCCTATTGCCGCCTATCGGGATATTTTGTTTTCCAGAGCCTCGTCCGTTGATCGGCAGGTGCACCACACCACTTGCAGGTGAGGTTGGCTTGGGACCCTAAGTTCTTGGTGCCCCTAACTATTCAACTACTGACTAATTATTTGTCCTAACTTCCTGAGTCTGGTTGCCATTTATGTCCTATGTCTGGCATAGGAAGTACCGACATGAGTAGAAACTTGCCTAAAAAGGTAGAGTTGTAGGCCCAAAATCCGTGTGGGTTTACATCATCCTCTCTGAAGGGAACGACATGGAGAAGAAAAAGGCGAAGGAGTTTTGGAGAAGAGGTCAAGGACTACATTGATAATCCTGGATAAGGTATAAGTTAGTATAAAAGACAATAAAAAAAAATCAGTTAAAAATCAAAGTAGTATTACGCGTATCAAATGAATAATCATTATTGTAAATTGTCCGATTACTTGTTTATTGTAAATTGTCCGATTACTTGTTTATTGAAACAATCGCAGTATCTCATAATCACGTTCAAGGGCGTCGTCGTAGTGAATGTGTAAGAGAGTAATAAACTGTGATTGAGTGTAATTTGACGCTGGTCATCGTTTACCGAACGGTTGGGTATTGACCTCACGTTTGACCTGCTCACCTCTGTTCAATACAGTGTCCGTTTTATGAGGAACCTTTGTCTCAAAGTACGTATACCAATTATGTGATACATACTTGGCAAAATGATGTTTATACCTACCAAAAAAGTCAATGTGCTTGCTGTGTTAGGGTCGTTCGTTGTGAATAGTCACATTGCTTTCAGAATATCAGACAATCCAGAGATATTGCACTTTAACAAAAAATCTTACTCCGAACGTCCATACTCCGAAGACGTGTAAACCTTCGGAATATGGACACGCGGGTATTGTCAGTGGTCGTAAACGGTGCGCAAGCAGTGCATTCGTCAGATCCGAACACACCTTATCACAAAACCGTAGACTGTAGAAGGATCATTTCCCTTGTAAAAGCTATCCATCACTCGAGAGTCCAAAGTCCTAACTGACGCCCAGCCAACAAAACCATGAATGAATCTTCGGCATGTTCAGGTAGCCATATCAGCGGCTAGTATATCCGGAGAAGTCGGTGCTTCGAATACTCATCGAGAATGCCACCATACCACATACGACCTGGCAAAGGTTTTAAGAGGCATAAGTCACGTCAATCTTCATCATCAGCCCTGTATAAATACTGTCGTACTGCTAGGCACTTCTCACTATGACAAGAGTAAGGCCACAGGCCACCAAGCTGGCCAAGTGCGCGTTGGCAGCCTTCACATGTCTTACGAGAATCAAATGGAGACCTTGCAGGCATGCAAGATCTCCATCTGGTTCTCCTCTCCAACCTCTCGGTGTTTTTCTTTAAGCCATCACATCAATAATTGTTCTTTATCCTAAGAAAGACCTCCCCGATTGAGCCAATTAGCTCAGATACCAAGCCAAGTCACGTTTCTTCCGCTATCACATTTTAATTTAAAGATAAACTTGATAAATATTGAACTGATTTTTATTTTTGGTTGTTTTATCACCAATGTCAAGTACAACAACCTGACCGATTTAAACAATGTTTTTGTTTATTATCAGTCTGGTACTACAGACGAAATATGAAAAATATGGTCAAGGACGAGAAAACTTAATTTCACAAATGGGATCGAACGATTAGAACCTTTATCATTAAATTCGGTAGCTAGCAGAATAAAAACAAACTTTATATAAATAGGGGTACTTTAGTTTGGGAGTATCATTCATTCAATATTGTTTGAAAAAGAAGTTTTGCATTTTATTGAATAATGTTTTTACAAGCTTATTTGATTGTCTGTGTTTTGGGGTTTGGCGTTGCAAATGGTAAAAGTGGTTTCACTATTTTAAAATAAGTAACTCAAATTCATGCAATGTAACGATGGGCGACGGGAGTGTAAGGGAAACAACTGTCTCGTTTGAATGTTGTATATTGAGTGAATCCTCGCAATATAATGAATTATAACTATATACTACTGATGGGGTAGAGGTGCACTACACTACATTCAAATTCAAACTTATAATTTATTCATATAGGATACAAAAGCAACACTTAACGGTTTTAGTTTGCTAGACCTGGAAATATAAAAAAGCTAAGATAGTGCGCGCCAACTTGTTGACCAGGTCGTGTGAGCCGAATCCTTTTATTACACGGAAACAAAATATATGTGTGATCTAAATACAATCTGTTATTTCTAGCCTGTTCGTTCTTTCAACCGTTGTTAGAACGATTGTAAAGCTCTCCGCTAATTAGTATTTATTACATAAGCGAGAGTGGTCTTGTTAAAAAAAATAATAATAATTCATCATCATCATCTTTACACAAAGTGCTTGAAATTGAAGAAATGTATTTATTATTTTTCCAGTCATGCCACCATCCGTCCAACACCGCATCATAGGCGGAGAGTACGCGGGCGAGTCGTACGCGCCTCACATGGCCGTGCTGGTGACGGGCGAGCGACGCCGGGTGCCGCTGTGTGGCGCGTCACTCATCTCCGCGAGCCTGGCGCTCACCGCCGCGCACTGTGTCGATGCTGTGCTGATGCCTGATGGACAACTGTCACCGTAAGTACTGGTGACGGGCGAGCGACGCCGGGTGCCGCTGTGTGGCGCGTCACTCATCTCCGCGAGCCTGGCGCTCACCGCCGCGCACTGCGTCGATGCTGTGCGAATGCCTGATGGACGACTGTCACCGTAAGTACTGGTGACGGGCGAGCGACGCCGGGTGCCGCTGTGTGGCGCGTCACTCATCTCCGCGAGCCTGGCGCTCACCGCCGCGCACTGTGTCGATGCTGTGCTGATGCCTGATGGACAACTGTCACCGTAAGTACTGGTGACGGGCGAGCGACGCCGGGTGCCGCTGTGTGGCGCGTCACTCATCTCCGCGAGCCTGGCGCTCACCGCCGCGCACTGCGTCGATGCTGTGCGAATGCCTGATGGACGACTGTCACCGTAAGTACTGGTGACGGGCGAGCGACGCCGGGTGCCGCTGTGTGGCGCGTCACTCATCTCCGCGAGCCTGGCGCTCACCGCCGCGCACTGTGTCGATGCTGTGCTGATGCCTGATGGACAACTGTCACCGTAAGTACTGGTGACGGGCGAGCGACGCCGGGTGCCGCTGTGTGGCGCGTCACTCATCTCCGCGAGCCTGGCGCTCACCGCCGCGCACTGTGTCGATGCTGTGCTGATGCGTGATGGACAACTGTCACCGTAAGTACTGGTGACGGGCGAGCGACGCCGGGTGCCGCTGTGTGGCGCGTCACTCATCTCCGCGAGCCTGGCGCTCACCGCCGCGCACTGTGTCGATGCTGTGCTGATGCCTGATGGACAACTGTCACCGTAAGTACTGGTGACGGGCGAGCGACGCCGGGTGCCGCTGTGTGGCGCGTCACTCATCTCCGCGAGCCTGGCGCTCACCGCCGCGCACTGTGTCGATGCTGTGCTGATGCCTGATGGACAACTGTCACCGTAAGTACTGGTGACGGGCGAGCGACGCCGGGTGCCGCTGTGTGGCGCGTCACTCATCTCCGCGAGCCTGGCGCTCACCGCCGCGCACTGTGTCGATGCTGTGCTGATGCCTGATGGACAACTGTCACCGTAAGTACTGGTGACGGGCGAGCGACGCCGGGTGCCGCTGTGTGGCGCGTCACTCATCTCCGCGAGCCTGGCGCTCACCGCCGCGCACTGTGTCGATGCTGTGCTGATGCCTGATGGACAACTGTCACCGTAAGTACTGGTGACGGGCGAGCGACGCCGGGTGCCGCTGTGTGGCGCGTCACTCATCTCCGCGAGCCTGGCGCTCACCGCCGCGCACTGTGTCGATGCTGTGCTGATGCCTGATGGACAACTGTCACCGTAAGTACTGGTGACGGGCGAGCGACGCCGGGTGCCGCTGTGTGGCGCGTCACTCATCTCCGCGAGCCTGGCGCTCACCGCCGCGCACTGTGTCGATGCTGTGCTGATGCCTGATGGACAACTGTCACCGTAAGTACTGGTGACGGGCGAGCGACGCCGGGTGCCGCTGTGTGGCGCGTCACTCATCTCCGCGAGCCTGGCGCTCACCGCCGCGCACTGTGTCGATGCTGTGCTGATGCCTGATGGACAACTGTCACCGTAAGTGGATTTTTATACTACAAGAACTTGGATAACTTCAGCACTTCCATAGGGAACAGGGGCGGCTCCAAGAGGAAGCAAACAGGTTGGCGCCTATCTTCACCAAGAGCATCTGAGCCCTCCAATGATAAATGGTGTTTCTCCCAATAATGACCTTCAACAGGGTCATGGCCCACATATCCTCACTCCAAAAAAAAAAACCCCTTCCCAGCTAAAATCTTGAATCCGCCAAGTTTATATTCACTTTGTAACTAGTGCTTTTCAAACTCCTGCATATAAAAGACTGTCAAAATTATTGACTATCTTGACCACAATATGCTCCGGTTTTCTTCCTTACCATATAAAACTAAGAAATTACCATATCTGTACACAACATTGTAGCTTAATTTATTTCGGCGTTACTTTTAAGGCAGCTAATCTTGAAATGCGGCTTTACTGTAATTAAACTCTCCTGCTGGATAGGGTTTAAAATATAATGACTTGTCGTTACCCATTTCCAAATCGGCTGATTTTGAAGCAAGTTGTATCCATTTTTTGCATTCATTTTGCTCCTAGCTTCGATAGTTGGGTAACTAACTCTACGATATGTCAGGAAATAAGTACAAGTATTTTTTTATATGTTTGTATAATAACATGTTTCCAGATTCTTACACATCAGAGTGGGCTCCAACCGCTGGGACTCTGGTGGCACGGTAGTGTACGTGAAAGATTACCACAATCATCCCAAGTGGGACCCCGACTACATCAAGTACGACGCCGGTGTGCTGGTACTGCGGGAGCGACTGGTGCTCAGTGGCACCGTGGCGGTGGTGCAGCTGGGATATCACTACGTGGGGGGCAATGAGAGAACTCTGGTCACGGGGTGGGGACGGACTGGGCCCAGGGTTGACGGGAATATAGTTGTAAGTATTGATGAGTGATTAATATCTCTAGACTTTCATCATCAACAGCCTTTAACAGTCCACTGCTGGACTAGGCCTCTCCTTTGACAGGAGGAATTGGCCTACTATACCACGCTGGCCAAACGGGTTGGTTTAGGGTTTGTATCAAGTTTTCCCTCTCTTACAGTGGTGTTCTCTGCATAATATGCTCCCTATGTCAGCTCTTACGACACCCATGAGATGATATGGGGTGGTGACATTCCGTATTCTTAATCCGTCACCACACGGATAACTCCACTCTAAACTTTAGTAACTCAAAAAATATTATCTCATAGAACTGAAGTCGTATGATCTGAATATTGCTTTGCCCCGCATTTATCTTTTTTGTTTGTTTCATGAGAGCGTGTGGCCAACTCTTTTGTTGGTACTTTCAGACCGCCCGAAGGTCTGCAAGCACCGACATTTCATGCCTCCAACATGGCCTAACGATTCTTGCCCTGATGAGACTCATTTTTACGTGCCCTATACGTAGCACGGTTACGGGCTCTCGGGCCCAATTCTGCTAAATAAATATAGTTTCAATATCATGTCAGTGTCATACTTACGTCACAAAAAGCGTATTCTTCTAAATTGTCTGATACTCGTAATTGAACGAAGTTGTAACGAGATCGTAAAATGAAACAAGTGTCAAAATATGTGTCAACGACGAATTGTTTATTTCAAATTATACAATAATGTCATTAGGTTATCAGAAAACCGCTTCTGATTCCATTCAAAATATACTTAATATCAATGTCATATAAAAATAGGAGGATTGGCCCCCAGATGCCACACGCACTCGCTCAATCCAAGTGGAGACCTGTACAAGCGTTATCTAACTTAACTGACCTATTACAAAGACCAAAGCTGGTCACGCTTAGCTTATGAGTGTATTTGTGTCTACCATTGCCTACCGCATGTAAAACATTATGCCCCTACCGGTCTGGACAGAACAGGAAGAGGCAAGTCTAGTAGTCCAAACCACAAAACTAAAAAAAAATCACCTTATTTTGTGCGTCATCTACGTCACTGTACTACGGGAGCTAGGAAGAACAAACAGTCATGCAGACTAGGAACTCAGACAGTGTCTCTTTTTTCTCTTAGGTCTATCATGACAGACAAGCTGAGGGCCCAACTGAAAGCGAGCGGTATCCGTTCTTGGGCTTGAGCCTCTTAGCTCTTGCTCTTCCGTTCACTGTACTCACTCGCTCCTCATTCTCATAACGTTTGTATTGCAGAACTTACAACCGACCCCGTATTACCTGCAACTGCTCCGCATGAGTACGATCTCTCACGAACAATGTCAGCGACAGATGAGGGACGTCGCCACCAGCTGGACGCCTCACATACAAGACGAGGTAGAAATATGCACCTTCCATTCAAGAGGACATGGGATGTGTGTGGTGAGTCATTAACCTATTGAATAATATAGACTTTATTACATGGGAGGAAGACTGGACGGCGTCTTCTCCCCGTAGGTTGTCTTTGGTCAGTAGTCGGGGTGGTTTTAGTGGTAACACCACATACTCCGGCTCTCATTACCCCAAGAGCCGAAGCTCCGAAGATCCGAAAGGATTTTCCACCTCGTAACAAAAAAAAGGTGAAAGAGACTTTCTGACGTGGTTACTGTGTCTAAAAGATATCATAAATTAGGACCAGGTTTAATGTATGTATGAAAGTTTCTCACTCCATCGGCCTTCTTACAAATACTCCAAAAGCAAATTAGCTCTGTATATATTTTTCTGAATCTGATAGCTTTATATGAGATTAGATACCTGATACCTGATTAGATGCATTAGCGACTTGTGTTTATAAATTGTTATATACGGTAAAACATTATTTACATTTAATTACGCGATTGACTCCTGGTAAGTACATAAATATCCAATTTAGGTACTATCTTAAAAAAATACAATATCGCCATATCTCTAAGTACTTATATTTTATGTGGCAAATTGTTTCCCTTTCTTTAAAAGTACCTTAAGTACCTTTTTATTTCATAACAATGAGAAAATACAACCAACAACTGAGACCATTTGTTTAGGAAACCATACAACGAGCCGTATTGTGTGAGCGTAGATCTTGTATTGATTATATTATACTTACTTTTAAAGCTGCTTTTATACGGGTTCTTAGCGAAGAAGCCAAGGAAATTCCTCTTTGACTCTAGTTTGCCCTTCGCAAGGTAAAAACGTTGTGGTATTATTTATAACGAAATTGACGTACAATTTAATAAAGGTATTTAAAATATCGGTTACCTACTCGAAACAAAGGCAATTGACGTAAGCAGGTACTATATTGTAATACAACAACATTATAAAAGTTGTAGATGGATAGGTGGAAATACTTTTTTTAATGATGTCATCATCATCATCAGCCTATATCAGTCCACTGCTGGACGTAGGCCTCTCCTATGGCGCGCCAATGAGCTCGGTCTTCAGCTTTCCTCATCCAATCCCTGCCCGCTGCCTTTCGAATATCATCGCCCCACCTAGCTACAGGACGCCCTACACTACGTTTGCCGAGACGCGGTCGCCACTCAAGAACCTGACCGCTCCAGCGATCAGGTTCTTGAGTTTAATGATGTGCACCGGGTTAATACTATCGTATCGGTCCCGGCTGTCATGAACATCTTTGACAGTCGTTACGGGGAGTCAGTACCCTCAAATAAACTAATACTGGTCTAAACCATGGAATATCGCTATCCCTTTGGGTTGCGGAGGTCAGATGACAGTCGCTCTGTGGAAAAGTTGATATTCTGTCATATCTGGTTAGACCAGTAAGCGGACCTCGGGCTCCAAGGCGTGCAAGTCTTGGTTGCAACCGGGATAACGCTAGGACGCTGATGACCGGGTTAACACTTTCACGGACAGTAAACGCCTATAGGCGTGATAACAATAAAACTTCAATTGGGTCTCGTTTACTGTCCGTGAAAGTGTTAATACTATCTCTCCTCCTAATGCTAGTATATAAACGCAATAGTTTGTGAGGATGGAAGTATAACTTGGCGGATATATTTTACTCTTTCTCTCAAAAATCAAATCATCATTGAGGAACTCAAGAAAAGTATTTTGATAAAACTTTGCTCAATTATCCAATAGTACTTGGAACCTATAGCATAAGCACAGGGCCGAACCTTCCCTATGTGCAATGTGTGCGGCGCACACAGGCGCCAGGGTGACAGGGGCGCCGCGCGCCGAGATATGCGTTAATTATAACACTTATTTTCGAAAAAGGATGCCAAAAAAGGCGCTTCACAGATTTCGCACACAGGTGCGCCTGTGAGCGAAATCTGTGAAGCGCCTTTTTGGTAGTGTGTAGTAGTTGTAGTGGTAGTGGCGTAGGAAGGGCAAATAATTTAGCCCGCAATTGTTAGGTAACGACTAAAAAAAAAAAAAGGTCATCCGCCCTACGCCACTGCACAGGCGCTTCATAGATTTCGCACACAGGCGCTGCATTGGGTCGGAACGGCCCTGCATAAGCATTAGAATATCATAGGTAATGAACGTAAGTTATTGTTCCGACCGGCCCGACCCGGTGGCGTAGCGGGAATGTAGCTGACTGCAACGCCGAAGGTCGCAGGTTCGATTCCCGCTTAAGTCAAACATTTGTATATCTGTACGTTTTTGTTGTACAAAAAGGCTAAGGGCTTATATTTGCTCCGTTGTCTACTCCCATAGTAGGTACAAGCTATGCTTAGTTCGCGACTAGATGGTGATGTGTGTATGTGGTAGAATATTATTATTACTTGTATGATTATTACTGCCTCGTTGGTCTCGCGGCTTAAATGTGCGCGTGGGATTGGGCGGTCTCGGGTTCGATTCCAGGGTCGGGCAAAGTGTTACTGGGTTTTGCCGTTAGGAAATTCTCAGTAGCAGCACGGAGTCTGGTAATGTGCCCGGTACGGCAATAGGCTCGCCCCCTATTACGTGGGACCTAAAAATTAATGGCAAAATGTGGGTGTAATATTACACCTCTGCCTACCCCTTCGGGGATACAGGCGTGAGTCTATAAAAAAATATGATTATTATTGTCTTGTCTGCAGGGAGATTCCGGCAGTGCCCTGATAGAAGAGAGTAGTGGTAAGCAGATCGGCGTCGTGTCGTGGGGCTTCGGCTGCGCTGAAGGAGCGCCTGACGTTTACGTGCGTGTCTCCGGCATCTGGCCGTTTCTAGAGAAATATTTGCATATTTATAAAGATTGATAATAAAGTTTTATAATTTGTGAAAAACTTGTTTCACTGTCTGCGTATGTCGGATTAATTTTCTTTAGACCGGAGCAAAGTCTTATTTGATATAGGTACCTATCGACTAGCGGCCATTTTCAATATTCGAACTACAGATAGATCTGTAGATTTTAGATTCGTGTTTGACAAATTTGGTATGGAGCTTATGTCAAAAACTGTCAAAAACAAATCTTAAATCTACAGATCTATCTATAATTCGAATATTGAATTCCGCAGTTAGTCTGAGGTCTAACGGCCATTTTCAATATTCGAACTATAGATAGATCTGTAGATTTTAGATACGTGTTTGACATATTTTGTATGGAGCTTATATGAAAAAGAATCTAAAATCTACAGATCTATCTATACTTAGTTCGAATATTGAATTTCGTAGTTTAGCCTATCGATGACTAGCTCAGTTGACACCCGCTTAACTTTTTAACCCTTAGGTACCTACACTCGCTATTTCAGGCCACACACTCGTGGGGAGCTAGGTCCCCAATAACGTTGTTATTTATTTAATATCTAGAGAATTAATAATTTTTATTAGGATTAATTTTTAGCATAGGTAGGTATAAACGATATGAAAGCGTGTCTTTTTTTATTTAATGCAAAAATGTCATTTTGCTGACGTTGTAAATAAGTAACTTCTGGTCAAAAATTTTTAAAGTTCGGTTTACAGGTAAAAATAAAAGTTAAAATAAATATAAAAATCAAACGAGTTCTTTTCCTTCCAGACATATAACCAACACTACGAAACAAGAATAATAATTTAAATAACATGCAAAATCACAATAGCTTTATTTATTGATCAATTCCATACATACATATAGTAGGCATATGCACTATTTTTGTATCAAAATATCTCCTTATTGCCACCTTAATCGATCTCTGTTTCATAAAAAAGACTTTAAATCTTTGAAGACATTTTTCAAACAAAATTTGGCTCAGAAAAAAAGATATAAAAACAATACGTAAAAATAATCGGTGAATTTTGCTTACTTAGCTACACTCGTGGGGTCTAGGTCCCGGAATAACACCATAGAGCATAGCACCAACTGCTGGACAACGGCCACCTCTCACTGTGAGAAGGTTTGGGCTATAGTCCTCTAAGTTGGCCAAGTGCGAGTTGGTACACTTCACGTGTCTGTCGAGAACATTATCATAGAGCATAGATATTTACATAGAGGCGCATTTCATAAGGGCGCTCTGTAGACAAACTTTCTGTGACCCAAATTGCCGCTTGGCGGCGCGCGGCGTGGCAGTCGCGCTGTGCGTCTGTGACAGCTGTCTCTATGAGTGCAAGAGAGACGAATGTTCCTTCTGTGTATCTTAACTACGAGAGCAAGAGAGACGGAGAACGACGCCAGAGCCGCCAACGGCGCCAACTACGTACTACACTGAGAACCCCCAACACGCCACTTGGAATCGGCACACGAAATCCTTAAGAAATGCGCTTCTATTATGTAAATCTGTATTCATTGATAACACGAAAGTATCTCGGGAACCACAAATGCCAGTTCGACCATTTTCCGCACTCTGTAACTTTCCGATCGATGATGAGAATACCCTGGGCCACAGGCTTTTTTTTATTGTTGGTAATAGGCGGCAAACGAGCAGACGGATCGCCTGATGGTAAGCAATTACCGCCGCCCATGGACACAAGCAACACCACAGGAGTCACAAGTGCGTTGCCGCCCCTTGGGATTGGGAAAAGGGATAGGATAAGGAGTGGTATGAGGGAGAAGGAATAGGGGATAGGGTCGCCTGCACCCTCACTCACCGAACGAAACGCAACAGTTTAAGTACTGTTACTTTACGTCGATTTTCTGTGAGAGGGTAGTAAGTAGATACTTTCCAGGTCGAGCCGGCCCATTCATGCTGAAATCAGCAAGGCTCTACTACCTGTACTTTGTAAGTACTGTACAGGCTACCTGATACAAAAACAATAAATGCTCAAGTAAGAGCCGTAGTCGCACCTATTGCATATTGCATAGGTACTTAATGTGGATGCCAGGAATACTTACCTGCATTAAACAAACGCTGCATTAAATAAGTAGGTGCAACCACGGCTCTAGCTTTAGCATTTATGTACTTATACTTTTCTGGATTTATATCTGAATGAACTATTTCTTGTTTCGTCCTTTTTAGACCCCCTTTTTACGTAGTCGAGCTATAGTTTTTAAACTTATATTTTAGGAAAGCTTTTGGGCAGCTGAGGAACTACTGTTTCCTTTTTTATTGCATAGGCAGACAAATGAGCAAGCGGATGATGATACATATTTATGTGATCACCGCCGCCCATGGACAGCTATAAGCCCGTGGACCATGGACCATGAGCCTGATGGACCATGAGCTATTTCTTGTTTCGTCCTTTTTAGACACCTGTAGTCGGGTTATAGTTTTTAAACTTATTTTCGTTATTTAAGTAATCCCTTTCCGTATCCCGAAGGGGTATGTCAACTAATCGTCCAATGTTTACATTGTCACATTTTAAGAAAGAAAGAAAAATAGGTAGGTACCTACCTACCTAACTCAAAGCGTCTGAATTGTAAGTAGGTACCTACAACCGCGTTTTAAATTTATATTTTGACTCAAGCAGTATAAAATATGTACCTACATATTTGGAATGTGCTCACCAATACCTACCTTTCCTTTGATATAGGTAAATTCACGAAAGTTGACCACAAATGGCGGCCGTCGCGCATATGTACATTCGTGCACCAATGGCGTTGCTCCATTCTTGATGCATTTAGGGAATGCGTCAAGAACGGAGCCACGCCATTGGCACTCCACCCGCGCCTCCACGGGGATCTAAAAAATGATTTCTGCGCAGTGGTCATCTTTCGTGAATTTACCTACACCAAACACGTAATGATTATCTCAGTTTAATTTTTTTTGAGCTTGGCATCTGGGGTAGGTAAGTAGGTAGGTACTAATTCCGTAATAGAAAATTTAGATAAAATTTACATAGGTAGCCTATGTCACCCGCGCTATTATTACTAATCTTTTGACACCCCACTCATTAAAATCGTTTCATTAGTTTAGGCGCTACGGTGGAACATACAAACATACATAGGTACATAGACTGCCAAAAACATTACCCTTCCAGCTTCCTTTTGGCTTCGCCGTGGTCCGTAGTCGGGTAAAATTTGAGGAACAACATGTTAATGTTTATGGGTTTAGCAATAACTAAAATGTATGTAAGTACCCCTTGTAGGTATGTACCGGGGGGTCAATATTATTGACTTAATCCGGTAATCTTCAGGTAAAAACGTTTTAACCCCAACTTTATAAACAACAGTAGATATTCGAAAAGCCACACTCAATACTCTCTTCATACACAACATTCAGCAATATATTAGGTACTTACCTACTTTAATTTAAAATAATTAGATATAATTTCTTTATATTGTGTTAGCAATCTATCTTTTGTGAAAAATAACAAGTATTATAAATTCTTGTTAAACTACGTGATTCCGAACGTAACGATGGATGACAGTTGCCAGTATTTAGTGTGAAATGATTATCGACTCAATGACATGAAAATAAAGTTGCATTTCGCTTACACTAGCTCAGTCAGCTGTGTAAGAAAATAAAAACAAAACGCGCAAAACATACTTTTCTTTAGTTACGAGGAATTCTAAATTTAAATAAATTAATGATAGGCAATTGAAATAAACTTAATAAACTACTTTATTCTATTATTTTATTAAACCGCGTTCTCAATATGCGTTTTATGTCATACCTACAAAAGTATAAAGAAACAGAAAAATATCAAAATATGGAAGGTATTTGTGGATTTTTTCAAACTAATGTTCAGTTAATTCTACCTTCGGTAATCCTTTTTCGTAGCAGACATCATAGCCGCACGAGGTAAGACGCCTTCATTTATAAAATTTAATTATTTATCATTTATCTTTTCTAAGTTTACCTACATTTACTCATAATAAGTATTTAACTACAGACAGAATGTATTCTTTGTGTTGTTTAAGGTTTAAATTAACAAAATGGAAGGCGGGAGCAGTAACTTAAATGCAGAGGGGCCGTATCCCCTTATATTCATCCCAAAAGTATGCACCCCTTTGGAGACAAACTGTGAAGTATCAGAAAATGTGTTCATACACTTGAACATATCGTCCCCAGACACTGAAGGGAACGAAACAGTCATATACAATGGTTTGTGTAATGTTAAAGTCCTTGCTGATAATGATATTAACATCAGGTATGATACACCTAAAAATATGTCAAGCAATGAACAAATTCCTGTTATATTGGCAGAGGCGAATCAAATTATGTTTCCTGCATACAACGATTCTCAAGTGTGGATTGATCCAACGAGGAGCCCATTTGTATACAACCGTTGTGAGACTCCACCGCTGGAATATACAATTACTGAGGGTCCAGACAACCACATCACCATAGAACAGCACAATACATACATTACTCAAAATGTATACAATTATAATGAGGCTGTGAGTTATTCTCCAGTGAGTGATGAACAAAAAGTGGTGAAGAAGGTCAATGAACCGGTACAAAATTCAGATAACTATAATATGTATGAAGAAGATGAGTTTGAGTGCGGAGTGTTTCTGTCTCAGCTGTCGGAAGAGATTATAAACGAGAAAGAGACAAGAGCCAGAGATGAGAGAAAGTTTGTTGGGTTGCAGACAGATAATGAAGCGCTAAAACAGCTCATGTCAACTGATATACAGTCTGTATCAAGACAGCAGAAGACTATATTATTCTTGGGCCATAATTCTGAGTCGGGGCAGACTATACAGAATATTTCTATCAATGATCCCATGATGGAGTGTGCCGGGACTGGTGAAGTGGAGAATGAAATAGTTGTTGGTAAGTTTCAGATATTTATTTAGACCATTCTTTTGTTTTAAAAAAGTTAATCAATGGTAATACAGGTGTTGCCATTAAAATTTTTGAAATATATATTTTAGTCCTATAGTCTCATGTTCTGAATTCTTTAAATGTTCACAATACCATTGCTGATGTGTCATAATTTGAAAATAGTTTCTGGAGTTGATTAAACCCATGAATCTTTCACCATTTGGTACTTATTATAATTTGTAAATAATTATATTGCATTACAATTTTGCATGAAGCTATATTTTTATCAATATTTTATTAATAACTTAATTATACAAACTAATCAATGGTCTGTATTAGGTACCTACTACCTATTAAAAATATGAAAAATAAATTACGAAAAATATTAAAATAAAATTACTTAAGCTTTCGTAACAGCGATTTATGTAGACAGTTAGATACATAGGTAGTAGTAGTTTTAGGAAACAAAAAAATAATAAAAAAATCTTATTTGAATGTTAAGTTGCATTTTGTGTTGAAAACAAATGCAACTTAGAAACCGAATTTAACAATATTAATAAAGTCTATTTGATATTAATATTTTAAAATAAAATTCAGCAATATAATTGATTTAAGTAAAGTACCTAATCAATATGAGATCTAAAATAATGAGCCTATCCAGTTTTCAAATTTTAATTATTAATTAAAATGTATATCTATTTTTTAACTATATAGGGAATAAACATATTTTTTTAGCATTAACCACGTATTGCAGTAGTTGATTAGCGTTATGGATAGCTACGTATTTCAAACAAAATATTCTATAGCCTTATCTATAATTTAGAACACACATGTAGCAATACCTATCTGCAGCGGTTGGTCCAGGTTTCGGGAAGGATTATTTTGGTTTAAGTTGCAAGCTAGCCGACTGCAGACCGCAACTGCTCGCGACGTGTCGTAGCGATTGTACTGGTTTCTATGCATTTCTATGACATACCTGCCGTAGCGAGCGACACATTGTCTACGACGCGCCGTAGCCATTGCTCGACCGCTCAACATTATTACACAACTGCACTTAGGCATTGCCAATGACGTCCATAAAACGTCTGCGTCTGTTAAAACATATCTGTATCTTGTCTCATAGAACATTCAGAACCAATAGGAATACGGGGCTGCCGTGTGTTACTGCCGTCTACCGGTAGGTTCGAAATCATGACTACAGTGACACGTTGCGACGATGTCCCGCTGCTGCATAAGGCGGTGACACGATGCGTGAAGTTGTGGTCTGCGGGTTTGAACTCGTACCTCAAAGGTCATATATTGGCTTTGCAAGAAAACAGGCTCCTTTGGGGCTTGAGCCCTTAGTCTCTCCACGCTGGATCCGCTCATTAAAAGCTGATTAGCCTAGTTAGTTTAACCGTTAAAAGCTTATACATCTATGCTGGTTTATGGGTTATATGAATATCAGTTAGTAGGTAACACCATACTGACCATGCTGACCACTCTCAAACAGCCAGCGACACCTACGGCTAGGGTTTAGTGTGTGAATGGACTTAGTATCGCCTACGATGCTAAGTCCATGGATTAATAAAATTATCGATAAATAAAGCAACATGTGACCTATCACATGTGGCAGGTCACATGTCGGTTAGTCCATCGATAATCGTAAAGCCGTAACATCGAGCTAATGAGAAAGGTAATCGGCTCTATAATAATTTCAGATGACGTCGACGCCCCAGGCCCAAACCCGCGCCCAAAGAAATATCAGTGCAACAAATGCAAACAGATCTTCGACCAGCTTTCCGCTTTCAAGCAGCATATGGTTGGCAATCACCGGTTTTATAACCCATACGATATTTCTGGCAACGTTCGCTACATATGCGCCGAATGTGGCAAGAATTTGAAGAACCAAGAAAAGTTTGAGCAGCACTGTCTCGGACATGGCGACCCAGATCTAGAATGTAATAAGTGCCATAAGGTCTTCGCATCGAAATTTACCTTACGCAATCATCGCAAGATCCATTTCAGGATGTTTCCTTGCAGTTATTGCGTGAAGTCTTACGCTACTGCTCCTGAATTGAATTCTCATACTGCGAAAGCTCATGGCATTCATTCCTGTGAGTCTTGTTCCTTCTCTTGTGACAATCAATCAGATCTCACTTCACATCAAGAGGTGCATAAGAATGAGAATACGAATTCGTCCAAGAATTCGAGTGAGTCGGATTTCGCTGATGGCCTTTTCAGTGAGATGATGAGCGATATATCGGTTTCCGAAGAAGCGGTGAAGACTGAAGAAAATCAAGTAGAGCAGGCTGATTCGGTGATAGCTAAAATCATGTCCAATAAGCTGTTTCGGTCTCGTGGCAAGAAGGATAGGAAGCAAAGGAGATATGATAAGGTATATGTTTACATCACTTTCCTATAAGTACCGCTTTTGAAAAAAGTACACAAGTAACGTTCCATTAAAAATTTTCTGCCTAAGTGTACTGGCGCTCAAGCCAATAATTATTTTATTTTCACTTTTTTATGAAATTATTCCATGTGGTAAGTAACCGTCGTCCTTGAAATTTTGGAATAGGATTAGAAGGAAAACGTCTCCATGTATGTAGGTGTAGGTTGTTGTTAATCGCAATTTACTGCGCTGTTTTAAAGCGGCCTTAGTAAATAAGTATGCCAGTATCCTTAAACATCTGAAACAAAATATACCTATTGATGATCTTCAGTAGGTATATCTTGAGAAAATGAACACAAGAATTGCGCTGCGCATGCATTTACCTTCATAGGATAAGATGGACGAACATACCAGTGTTTTGTGGTTTATGCGGTTGAACCTGCCCTGCCCTGTTCAGTGCTTACCATGAAACCAGCCTTACTCTTTTTAATTGCCTGTCACAGTATATTTTGGGCATTTTGTCTGGAGGTTAGATAATTGAGTTAAATGGAAACATTTGTTGGTTGGGTTGCATTGGTAAGGCCTCTGGCGTAGGTATATCGACTTACGACCTTGTCCCAATTTAATGGAGAGAAAAGGTTTAAGTGTTTTGTTTGTTTTATAGCATACGTTTCCTTATGTATCCGGTTCCGGGTTCGTATCTCGAGTTAGGTAGGTATTATGTTATTAAGCTTTTTCTTAATATATTAACTATATTAAGCTAGAGAGTGACATACGCTACTTTTTACAGCATCTTTGCATCGACTCTTGAGTGTTTTTGTGTACGTTTCTTGAATGCTTGTGAAGTTGCTCCACGATACATGATTAAATTGCTAGTGAAGGTTTTTTAAAAATCATCATCCTCCTAGCGTTATCCCAGTTTCAATCTGGGGTCCGCTTGCTAGTCTAACCGGATTTGGCTGAATATTAGCTTTTCCATGGAGCGACTGCCTGTCTGACCTCCGCAACCCGAAGGTAAAGCGATATTCCATGGTTTAGACTAGTGTCAGGATTTTAAAAAATGCTGTATAATAATATATTTTAATTTTATAATGTGGTAGTCGATGAAATACGTACGCTGTTACTGCAGACTTTTGAAATTATTGTGTTTCATTATGCGTACTCAATAATAGTTGTCTTAAAATTTACTATGACCTGCTTCTGTAGACAAGCATCAACTAGGTATTTACGAATCAACATACGGCTTATGTTCAAAATCTGAAGTGCAATAGGTACGGAATTGTGACTGTGTTTATAAGTGGAAGACAAATTAGGTACATGAGATTAAGATATAGCGAATTATGTCTATGATGTCACATCTTGACGTCTTAATACTGTTTACGGGCATTTAGAGACGCCTTTTAACATGAACGTGCAAATGTTGGAGGTATGGCCTTGCTAAGAACAATGTACCCAAGCAACCTCATTTGCGAATCCTTAAGTAAATTTTATACAAAACAAGACTTCGCCCTTGGCTACGGCTGCGTGAGATTGGCCACTTTTTGCCTTAGGGGAAGATTTACAATCACAAAAGTAAAATCACGGCAAAATTTAGCTCCTTGAGTCCAGTAGGTAGTTTCGACCGGTTTCTATATCTGTCCATGGATTTGCCTACTAGGGATACATATTTAACATAAGTAGTACGAAACTAATAGAATAATTAATGTAGAGGAAGCGCGTGAGGTTTGTAAGGATAGAAGCAAGTGGCGTTGTGTTGTCTCTGCCTACCCCGACGTGAAAAAGGCATGAGGATATTATTATGTATGTAGTATGAAACTTATGTCAGATAAGTGCGTAGCCCTAAAGCCTTAGCAAAATCCATGGATAAATCGAATATTGAAACTGTCCGTTAGTAGATTGTCAGAATTTTCTGGTATCGTCCGGAGTCATTAACCAACCAAATTCAATCCACAGACTTGCGACGTATGCCTCAAGAGATTCGACCGGATCGGCGACTTGAAGCGTCATCTCATCGAACACGTCATCAGAAGCACACTTGCCAAGAACCCGGTCAACAAATTCGGTGTTCTAAACATACGGTGCGAAATCTGCCAAGAGAAAGTCTTCACGAAGATCGACAGGTACAAAGCCCATCTTAGAGAACATGCTAAATTGACTCTTTACAAGTGTACCTTCTGTGATAAGTCCTTTAGCGATTCCAGCAACTTCTCGAAACACAAAAAGATCCATGGCACCACATTTTTCCAGTGCGATATTTGCCAGAGGAAGTTCAATTCGAAGAAGATGATTATTCAGCATATGGAGTACCATAATAAGCATCGTCCATTGCAGTGTCAGTATTGCGATAAAGTGTTCCACTTTGAGTCAATGCTGAACAAGCATATTAAGTGTTCCCACGTTAAAGAGTCTAGCTGTAAGTTTAGGTGTAGGTTTTGCAGGGATTACTTCAAGAGTTTGAAGGAGAAGTGGGATCACGAATGGGCCGTCCATAACGTTAGGAAAGTGATTGTGGATTGCTTGGTATGTGGGTCCCGATTTAGGAAGTATGCTGAGTTGAAAAGGCATTGTACTGATGAACACGATACAGTCATTCCACCAGCTAAACGGCTGCTGAATTGGAGGTTGAAAAAAGAGTTAAGAGCGAGCGAAAATGACAAGTAAGGCTGGCCCTTTTTTGAATATATTTATTCGTATTAAGTTATTTATTTTGTTGTTGTAAAATGTTATACTGAGATCAGATGATCATATTGATCGTAACCGTTTCTTTTTGAGAGTTCATTTTTTGTATCTCAAAATACTATTAATAAAAGTTGAGTACTATTTCTATTATTACCTACACAGATCTCAAATTAGAATATATTTAGATATGTAAAAAAAATTGTTTGCTAAGATTATTTCTATAAATATAGTTAGGTACCTACTAGGTAGGTACTTTAGGTGAAATGCATCAATAAATACGGTATCCAAGCTTCTACGAACTAATAGGGTACAGTTTAGTAGTGTGTAGTAGAACAGTACCTAACTCAATACTGTGTCGTGTCCGTCGGTGCGAGAGAGAACGCAACATTAAATAAAGGCCCCCTGCATCTCTCTCTAACAATACATGCACAACATCAACATTACGCAGTGGCGTGCTACCTGTAACTATTATTTATATCAGTTTATCAGTAATCAATAGTTTAAAAATATATAAACTTTTTTGTCACTTCAAACTATCTTCGTGTATCAATAAAAACAACTTTTAAACTATTGATTACTAATAAACTGATTTAAATAATGGTTACAGGTAGCACGCCACTGGGTAATAATGATGTTGTGCATGTATTGTAAGAGAGAGATGCAGGGGGCCTTTAATGTTGCATTCTCTCTCCCACCGGCGGACACGAATAGGCCCCACTCTGCCACTCTATTCTTAATATCTCTATGGTGGTAGTAGTACATTAGATCACAGATAATATAATACTATACTATTAACTAGATGTAGTTGAATAAACAAAGACTGATTTACATAAAATGGATCAGCCATGAATCCATTATTAACTACCTCATGTAATGAGATTGTACTTCGTTTTTTTGTATTGTTAAGTAAAAGTCAAATTGTTTGTTATACCTTCCTATTATTTTAAGTACTTACATAAGTTGAATATGAATTAAGGAAAAACTGTGTTATATATTTCCTTTTGTTGTAGAAAAGATAGATGATTATTCTTTGTAAACATACTGAGTGAGAATCAGGTTTACCAAATTTGGAATATATATTTTTTTTTGTTTTAAGTGCTTATTTATTAGCAGGTTTATTAATTTGCAAAATTTTGGTGGATATTATTTATTAGAAACAAGGGAGCAATCGATATATTTTTGGATTTTTATGAAATGGTTTTACAAAGATCTTCTTTAGTAGGTTTGTAGCATATAATATTCTACCTTTCTTATTATACATATTGTATCCATCCACCCCTTAAAATTAAAAATAAGTAAGTATTAAGAATTGAATTCTGCCTACCCTTCCGGGAAGCAGGTTCTATGTATGTATATGTAAGAATTGACGTAATCTCGTGTAGGTAGGTAGGCCACAATTTATAGAGCTCTCTGTAAACTGTTCTTTTACACTAAGATCAACTGCGGCTATTTCATTTTTGTTTTGTTATAAATATGGTTCATTCAGTTTAGTTATAAATTATAAATTGTAAAAATAACGCCAAATACACGCAGTAGTAATGGCGTTTATAGAGGTTTTACAAAAACATTTAGGTACATGTTCAGTTTTTAATTAGGTAGGTAGGTATGTATGTCTACATACCTACCTACTTACATACCAACATATCTATTTATAAACGTATAATATAACCCCAGTTGACCTTACGATACAGGAATAAATTATATAATTATTTATTGATCAAAACAAAAACTTAGCAACATTATTGATAAAAACATTTTTTTTTCTGAGCTCAAAGTTCATAGTAATTGTTATTTCTGGTTTGGTGGCGGTGGAAAACTAACTTTAATAATTTATAACTTTATTTATTTATAAATCATGAGATGATAAAAATCAAGATATCGTAAGCAGTACCACAATTAGGTGTTTATATTTTAAGTTTTGTGAAAATCACATTGTTATGTAATTTAAGTAAATGAAAAAGGTATTTATGTAGTTGAGTTTTTAATTAAACGTTTTGTTATTTCCAATTGCGTGTTTTATTTTCTAAATTAATGCCTTGCACTCATGTAGGTAAGTAAAATTTTATTAATTTTATTACGCGTTAGGTAACTAACTGTCAAGGTAAATTTGTGAACGGTCAAACATTTTGCAAACAAATCTGGACTTTTTCAAAATTTTCTAGTGTCTTGTTTTATCAATATCTCTCGAAAATCTATTAGCTGCCAACTCTAGAGATGTTACTTCTCTAATAAGTACTTACATAATAGGAAATATTGCAGTATGAGTAATGCAATATTACCTATTACCTATGACGATGTGAGCAACGGCGTATAACTTATAGAGTCCCTTAGTCCATTCATGTAGCTACTAGCACCATTTTGGTACCTAATAATAATTAGAAGTTTCTTCATTAGAAAGCTGGAAATGACAGCTTGACTCTTGCTTTCCCGCCAAACTGCAAGTTTAGTTAATATTCCCGCGTCCTGAAGGAACTACGTACTTCGCGTTCTCGGTTAATTTATAGCCTAAGTTACTCCTAAGTACATCAGCTATCCGCCAGTGAAAGTCCCGTCAGAATCAGTCCAGCCGTTCCAGGGATTAGCGAGAACAAACAGACAGACAAACATTGTAAAAAGTGTCATTTCGGTATATGTACCGTGAATACATATCCATATGCATTTAGTAAAAAGCGGTTATTTTAATATCACAAACAGGCACTCCTATTTTATTTATGTGTTTATGTGACCGTGCAATATGAGTATGTTTTCTATGTTCTTCATATCATGTTTTCTTTTAGTTAATACTTTTACTTGCTATAAGTATGTACCTAATAACCTTGCTAATAACTACCTAGGAACATCGAACTCACACTTTGACTTTTGACACAATTTGACAGTTATTTATACTGTCAAACTTATGATAATAACTGTCAAAGTGATATTATAACTATGTACAAGTATAAAAAGTTTGAGAGCCTTTTTACATGTCTTGTCGTGTTTGGTGCCGTCATGCCGTGGTTAGTAGTTAGGTATACCTTTATCACTATTTTCTGCGAAATACAGAGTTGACTAATCTAGTAAGTAGGTACCTATGTATGTACTTGGGTTATAAACTGAAATTGAACGAGAAAACCACTAAACGTAAATATTTGAAAACAAGTTTACCTACTAATTACGTCATGTTGTATTTATGAACCTTTTACGATTACCTGAGCTACGTAAGTATGTTTATTTATAAAATAAACGTGCTCGTATAAATTGAACAGTTTAATACTTTGTTATCAACCTCGGAGTCGCGCGGTCTATTCTGTAATCACTGGTCTCATACCAGTGGGCGTGGTGATTACGACTGTCGACTCCCAGCGTCGCTGATAACTTGCAGCGTGGGAGAATTCCTCACATATGATGCAAATCATCCATCGCCATACACTGCGCACCATAAATCTGGCAGTTAAAACATCGCGGGAACTTTATGCGCAATGGTGGCGGCGTTATTTGCTGTGGTCATGGTTGGTGTGTAAACACGGCGCCTATACACAAGCGGCGAGCGGTATTCTCGCGCATGACCTTGGTGTGTGCGCATGCGCGCGCGGGCCGGCGGCCGGCCACACGTCGCGTCGTTGCCACAGTCCGCGACAGCTCTCCGCGGCGGTAGCGTCTCAACCGCCTCGCGCGTAAAAACGCGGCCGCGTGATAACACAAAAAACCTCATCTCAACCAAATAACCTATTCCTCTTATAATACTAGTACAGACACTTGTTACTGTGAGTGCCCACGCCCCGACACCACAGGATTAACACATCAATAAGGTTAGTATGGCGATTATCTTTTAAGCTGTCACGTTTCGACAATTCAATGCGCTGCTAATAGTTTCAATCCATACAGGGTCTGTTTGTCTGTATGTTTGTTGATGGATAGTCTCAATCGGACCGTGGATCGTTAGTTTTTATTGCACTTTTGTAATGGTGTCTTTTTACGAGTGCCTCTCTGTCTGAATTACACATTAAATTCCATTGAAACTGAAGGATTTCTTTGTCTAAACAGTTCTCTATTTAGTCTGCTATGTATTTAGGTGAGGCACGGGCTTGGAAGTAAACACAAACGGTATTAGTTTCACGGAAACTAAACTGTTGCTAGTTGACTTATCGGAAAGGTTGAGGAACAGTGGTTACAGTTGTCAAAATTTTGTCATTTCGAATCGATTTCGAGTTTACATCTATAAAAAAAATAAAATGGGATACCATAAATAGGTACTACAGACCGCAAAGTATCTACTACTAGCATTTACGAAGAAATAAGCATCTAATTATAGAAGTGATTGTTATGAATTGTTACATTTGTGCACAAGATATTGTGATGGTCGTCAACAAATTATTTTCACGTAACTACACAATTATAAGCCGGCATTTGCATAGGTATATCTATGTAGTACACTCAATTTTTACGACAAATAATCGATGCTAAGAACCTACCAGTAATATTACACACATACGTATCATACTTACCTATAGATACGTATGTATGTTACGTATAGGTATTTAGAACACATATTAAACTTATAATTATCCTTTAGTGTTGCTATCAACATAAAATCGACATTTATATTTATATCGTGGCATTTTTAATATGCACTTTTAACAGACTTTGGCTAGGTAAATCAAGGCTGTTTTTATTTAGCATCAAAATCTACATTCCTATCGGAATATTTTCGCACAGATTATACAAAATTATGAATGATTTATGTCTGTCGAAATGGACAATTATTTATAAACCAGATACATTTATTATGTGAATGTAAAGCATTGGCAGTGTTATTGCGGTCACTTCTTACTGCCTTTCTGAAGTAAGTACAGGGTTTGATGTCCGGATAGTGCGATTGCCAACGAGTTTGAAACCTACACTCTTGTTTATAATACCTAGCTTTATTACTTACATACTGAAATTAAAATCCTTTTGACTGCCTCCGTGGTCCAGCTTCGATTCCTGGGTCGGGCAAAAGTGTTACAGGGTTTTTCCGAATTCTCAGTAGCAGCACGGAGTCTGGTGATGTGCCCGGTAACGGCCATAGGCTCGCCCAAATTACGTGGAACCTAAAAATGGCGAAATGTGGGTGTAATATTACGCCTCAGCCTACCCTTTCGGGGATACAGGCGTGAATCTATACAATACAAAATCCTTTTTATAGTACCTACTAGACTTTGCCTGCGGCTCCGCCCCCGTGAATCACACACGTAGATCTTCCTCAGGAAACACACTATTAATTGGTGATAATTGTACAAAAATCCGCTAGATAGTTTTGAATCGCGCGTTCATACATACAGCAGAAAAGACGGTCTGAGGACTTCATTTTATACCTAGTACTCCTAGTAGGTATATTAGGTATTATATACCTAGATATTATAGTCACTAAAGAAAGGAACACAATGAACACCCAGACTCGAAACAACAATTTATGGATCACTCAAAGTGTTGTCTCGTGTGGGAATCGAACCCACAACACTCGGCGCAGTGTCAAGCAGCGAGGCGACCGCTTAAACCACTACGCCAACCGTGCAGTCAAAACACTTACACGAAAAGGATTCACTTGCAATGACATAACACAACATAACTTCACGCCTTTTATCTCCGAAGGGGTAGGCAGGGGTGTATTACACACCTACACTGACATTAATCTCCTTATCAGACATTTACTAGTAGTCACACGGGACGCACCATTCCATCCAACTGAAGGAATCTCATAAACTCTATACGAACGATGCAGCGCCTCAGTTTATTGGCTCTGCGATTCCCGGGTCGAGCAAAGTGCTGTTGTGTTTTTCCGTTAGGAAATTCTCAGTAGCAGCTCGCAGTCTGGTAATGTGCCCGGTACGGCAATAGGCTCGCCCCCTATTACGTGGGACTAAAATAAATCTGGCGAAACGTGGGTGTAGCAATATACCTCTGCCTACCTCTTCGGGGATATAGGCGTAAGACTATGTAGATATGTATATAGCCTTCTTTGAGCCGCCGTGATTCTAGCGGTCACATATTTAAACCCTGAAGCCACATATTCTGGCAAATAGGTACACTTGTATCCACAAGAAGAATACATCATCATCAGCCTCTGCTGGACTAGGCTTCTCCTTTGAAAGGAGGAATTGGCCTACTGTACCACGCTGGCCAAACGGGTTGGTATAGGGTTTGTATTAAGTTATCCTTCTCTTACAGTGCTGTGCTCTGTATAATATGCTCCCTCTGTCGGCTCTTACGACACCCATGGGATGATACGGGGTGGTGACATTCCGTATTCTTAATCCGTCACCACACGGACAAGAATACATCTACAAACAAATAGGTACATATTATTACGATGTTGATTGTTTACATGCACGTCTTAATGAGCTAAAGATAGTGCAGACTATTCATTATACACACAAACATAGCTACGTGGCACACACATGAGTGTAATTATATGTCTATGTGTGTAGGTGTTTGACAGACAATTACACAACGGTCATCGCGTTGACGTGATTGGATAATATATATCAGCATAGAGCATAGATATTTACATAGAGGCGCATTTCTTATGGGCACTCTGTAGACAAACTTTGTGTGACGCAAATTGCCGCTTGGCGGCGTGGCAGTCGCGCTGTGACAGCTGTCTCTATGAGTGCAAGAGAGACGAACGTTCCTCCTATGTATTTTAACTACGAGCACAGAATATATAATTAGTACCTTATGCTACGAGAGCAAGTGAGACGGAGAACGACGCCAGCGCCGCCAAAGGCGCCAACTATGTACTACACTGACGACAGTCGCCAACTCGCCACTTGGAATCGGCACACGAAATCCTTAAGCCATACGCTTCTATTGTAAATCTGTATTCATTTATATCAGTGCCATGATTTTTTAAAGAACTCCTAAATTAGCAATAAATCCTATATCCCGAGAGCTTTACAAACATACGGTTTTGGCTTAAAACGTCCCATTCGCAAAAAGTCCGACGATCAAAAACAATCCATTCGCAAATTATCCAGCAGACCAGCTGATGGAAAGCAACATAATCTAATGAACATGATATTAACAAGATTCTTATTAGTTAATTTCCACTACTTTAAAGTGAGACATGGCAGCGATAGCCTAGTGCAGAGACCGACAGACTGCTACGCAGAGGGTCCGAGTTCGAATCCACGGCGCGCACCAATGTCTTTTCGGAGTTATGTGCGAATTAAATTGTTAATTATCGCTTGCTAAACGGTGAAGGAAAACATCGTGAGGAAACCTGCATGTCTGAGAGCTCTCCATAATGTTCTCAAAGACATGTGAAGTCTGCCAACCCGCACTAGGCCAGCGTGGTGGACTATGGCCTTACCCTTCTCATAGTGAGAAGAGGCCCGTGCCCAGCAGTGGGACAGTTTATATATAGGGTTGATGATGAAAGCGAGACATTATATCGAGTAAAAAAATGCCTAACAAAATCTGCGCCTTTTTGACGTTTTGCGCCTAAATCCAACATTCAAACAATGTTTGGATCATACAGTATTGTCTGATAAGGAGATCGAATCCACATCACGGCAGCCTGCACAGCGCTGAACAGCGATCCGTTTATTATTACGGCATTCTGTTTTTTGCCGCTTTTTATAAAGCAAGCAAAAAGTATTTAGTTCAATCAAATTGTGCCTCTATGTCACGACAGCAAAAAACAAATGACTGGCCAGTTCGTCTTGTGAATAGTGATACCGAGTGCAAGGCCGAAGATTGGTGTCGCATCCCGTTCAGGACAAATGCTTCCGTGATGAGCAAGATTAGGTATTTTGTCTATAATGGCGCTGATACACTTGAGGATTCACCTGTAATGAGCATCCTCGCGAATGTTACAAAACAAATGAGTGTGTTTTAGCGAGCATTCTCACGAACATTCGGGCTAGCCTTAGAATATAGATAATACATAGGATTCGCGCTACAATGGCGGCTAAACCCAATATATTTACTTCACTTTGACTTATGTTTTTAATCTAGGGAAGGTGACTAGCTTACTCAGAATAAATATCGATAAAATATCGATAATGTTTACAATATATCCCGACAAAACATAAACGAATGCTCGCTGTTCTGTTACTAGTCAATGCTCAGGTGTATCAGCGCCATAATATGTAACCATTATCGCCCTAGCGTTATCCCGCTTGCATCCAAGACTTTACCCAGGGGTCCGCTTATGTAAGCTTTAAGAGCAACTGTCGTCTTACCTCCGCGACACAAAGGCATAGCAATTTCCATGAGAGCCTTAGAGCATTCCTTAGACCAGTGTCGTTATTTAATGACAGCCGGGACCGACGGCTCAACGTACTCTGCGAGGTACAAGCGATAAGTACCTAGCAATTTAATAAGAAAAGACAAAAAAGTAAGCGGAACAAAAAGTGGAAGAAGCAACAGCTGTAGTCTTGTAAGGCACATTTTTTTTATTACCGTAAAAAAAACCTGACACAAATTACGTAAAGACAAAAAGTTGTAAACAAAACATTAACTGTGATAACTTTGATAAGCGTCGTAATAGCAGATTAATATAAAAAAATAAAACCTGATATCAGAACCGTTATTTTTAGGACAAAGTCGTCAAATAACCAAACAAAAATATCAGTTGTTAATTTCCTGGCCAAATGTCCAGTGTAGCGTTTTATTTCCGGTTGAACGAAATATAATGTTTAATTACTTTTTATTCCTCAGTTAGCATGTTAAAATTTTTGGAACCCGAGCATTAAAGGTTCGGTCTTAACGGCAATTGCATTAAAATGTAAATAACAAGCCATTTACTAACAAAAATAAAATGGCTATTTAGAATCTAAACCGAAACCATTAATTTAAAGAAATGGATTAAGTTTATTTTAGTAAAATACTTTTCTTAATTATTATACTATACATGCCTATTAGGTAGGTACTATGTTAATTGTTCCTAGGCACAGGACGTGTTCCTAGCAGTCAGGGTGTCTAAGCACTGATGGAACAGACAGCTGCCCCCTCAAGAGACTCAAAAACGCCTACAATTCATACTTTTCTCAGTACTTTTCTTATTTTCCATATCAACTTGCCCCTTCCTAGGCCATCGGCTGGCGACTTGGCCCCCCCCCCCTCCTAACCGATTGGCTGGCGACGCCCTTGATGGTAGATACCAATACTATTGGCATTTCATGTACGCGATTGCATCAACTAAAATACTTAGATTGTAAATAAATATGACAAGCTGGTAAATATACTAAAAGTATAAAGTATGTGAAATTCCTGCTGAACCCTCGACTGTTCATAATGATTGTTTTCGGTACTGGTAGTGGTACTAAATTTATATCCTCGACAAGTCTAAACAATGGTGGTTTCCATCAATTTCACAGTACCTTAAATACCAAATCTTGAAAACGAATGAATGGCTAAGAAACGGAAATATTAATCTTGCCCTTGTCGTTTTCGAATTCTAGACAGCCGAACCAGCTTCTCGGTAAACATTGCTAGCAATCATATCAATCGAGTTGGCAAGTCTATATAGGCCGCGATTGCGGTGTTTATCGAAGCGCACTCAGAAATGCAATAAAAGATTGACGAGACGTTCTATAGGCTTGGAAATTCCACAGGCATACTCACAAAATTCAGAGGAAAGGCTGAGTTTTGATTTATAGATTGGTTGTTCCCCAGGTGTTCCAAGGAGAGAGAATGAGGCTCGAAGGGACTGAGGAAATTCTTGGATCTCTTAAGAGCTCCGTATGTGATGGACCATGTCATTGTGTGTCTGTTGGAGCGTTGGCTGAATGAATGTGAAGTTCCCTGCGATTTAAGTTTTTAAAGCAACATCGGCTTATTTATGCGACCTTCTTTAAAAGAACATATTAAAAGATAGAAAGTATAAAATTTGCCTTGGAGTTATATTTAGGTCCTTGTTTTGGAACGCATTGGGAATAAATTGTTCATTTATTCCTTGTGCCTTAGATTTTCAAGGCCTCCTGGCTTCACGGACTTGCACATATACAACCGATTGACACACAGTAGGTACCCACATCCAGACTCGAAACACCAATTTGTGGATAACACAAGGTGTTATCTGGTGGGCAGATTCATCCCACATCATCACCATCATGCTTTTACTTACTCCAACCCAATTTCTGCAGTCAATTTTAATTAAAAGTACCAAAACAAATAATGGTTTTCTTCCAAAGAATCCTTTTAGATAGCTCAAATTACTTACTAGCAATCTTTGAGGTAGAAAATGGAGGGAAAGAAGTATAGGAAAGTTTCTAAGTGCAATGAAAGATTTCCAATCAATCATAAGTTTTAATTATCTGAGGCACTTTCAATGAAGTTGCAGTAAAGTGTCGAATGATAGTGTTTGTTTGCTACTCCCTTTTTTATATAATGTAGAAGGTATGTTTATTTATGCCCAGTAGTATACAGGATAGTGATAGTATCATCGTCATTATCATCAGCCTTTAACAGTCCACTGCTGGACTAGGCCTCTCCTTTGAAAGGAGGAATTGGCTTACTATACCACGCTGGCAAATTGGGTTGGTATAGGGTTTGTATCAAGTTTTCCTTCTCTTACAGTGCTGTTCTCTGCATAATATGCTCCCTCTGTCGGCTCTTACGACACCCATGGGATGATATGGGGTGGTGACATTCCGTATTCTTAATCCGTCACCACACGGCCTGAGTGATAGTATGTTGTGTCTAAAATTATTTTAATCGTTGTAATATGGTATGATTACGTTTTTATAATTTACTTATGCATCTGAAAGAAAGATGATACGAGATGAATCACATAAAACACTACTTCTGCCTTTCGCGATATCGGTTTGTTTCGGTCACAGAAATTAATTTATGTGGTTTCGGTTCATTGTCATTATGGCTACTTCTGACGGGACTCTAACTGGTTTGTAGCTGATGTTATACCTACGGAATAGGGCAGTTACGAGACTCAGAAAACATTTGCTTTAAAAAGATACATACATACATAGACTCACGCCTGTTTCCCCGAAGGGGTAGGCAGAGGCATATTAAACGCCCACTTTTCGCCAGTGTTTTGATCCCACGTAATAGGTGGCGAGCCTATTGCCGCTTATCGGGATATTTTGTTTGCCAGAGCCTCGTCCGTTGATCGGCAGGTGCACCACTTGCAGGTGAGGTTGGCTTGGGACCCTAAGTTCTTGGTGGGAACCCTATGCACCATCAATTATCATTTAAAAAGATATTAAGTTAAAATCTAGTACCTTTGAGTCTGAGTGCGTTTGAGCTTAAAGAATCAATTGAAATTAAACTACAGTTTAATTATTTTAATTTCAATGTGTAACATTTGCGTAAAGTTGAAGAATCCGTTTTTACTCGAAACAACAAATTATGGATCACAAAAAGTGTTGTGTTGGAATCGAATCCACGACCCTTGGCACAGTTGTACAGCGAGGTAACAGCTTCAACTACTACGCTATCCGTGCAGTCACTATACAGGGTGTAAAAAGACCCTTAACGAAAACTGAAACCCCATTACTGTACCGATCATTACGAACATTTTTTACTTCCGTACCATACCTGGGAAATTACTGGTTCAGGAGATATTGAGGCTCAAAGTTACTATGAATTTTTTGCAAATAGGTACAATATCGATGTATTTACCCCGGCACCTTGTTCTATAGATGTCCTATGCACCCATGGATAGGTAAGGATTTCGAAAATTTCACGAGCGTACTTTTAATTGCGGATTAAAATTTGTTTCTCCTTAAAAAAAATATCGTCTCCCAGGTTTTATTTTATTTTTATCCACAAACTAAAAGTCACGCAGCGAGCTATGGAACGGGCTATACTTGGCGTCTCTTTGAAGGATAAAATCCGAAACGAAGTTATCCGACAAAGAACCAAAGTTACCGACATAGCTCACAGAATCAGTAGGCTCAAGTGGCAGTGGGCTGGCCATATCTGTAGAAGGACTGATGGCCGATGGAGCAGGCGTATCCTGGAGTGGAGACCACGTCTCGGCAAGCGTAAGGTAGGGCGGCCCCCGGCTAGGTGGACCGACGACCTGAAAAAGGTGGCTGGGACAGACTGGATGCGGAAGGCTGAGGACCGTGTACCGTAGCGCGTGTTGGGAGAGGCCTATGTCCAGCAGTGGACTGCGATAGGCTGATTGATTGATTGATTGAGGTTTTATTTTTGCTTAGTATGACTTGGCATGATGTCCAAAACGAGTAGACGTCGGCTTGGTGATGGGTCTTGTGACATCCTGTATTTATTTAATCTAAATATACGGATAGAGTCGAGGGCACAGCTAGTATATAATAAATCGAGCAGCGACAATCAAAGAGAAGCAGCCCGATATTCTTAGCGCACAGAACGGAAGTGAAACACATAAATCCTTTACAGTCGTTGCTCAATTCTGAGCGCATTCCGTCTTTGATTACTCTGTATGTCACAAGAAGGTGTGGTCATGTGAGAATACTATATTCTGCCCGCGGCTTCGCGTGTGGTTGGATGATTTACTTTACCTTTTAGCGAGGGATAATAAATAAATAAATTGATATGTACAGCTACGTTCGTAACTCCAAAAAGTGCAGTGTGGTCTTATACCTTGAACCTTCTGCGTGGCCATCTGTTGATCGTTTTTTTTTAACTAAAGACAAACAGAAGGCTGCCTCGTTGGTCTCGCGGCATAAATGTGCGCGTGGGATTGGGAGGTCTCGGGTTCGATTCCCAGGTCGGGCAAAGTGTTATTGGGTTTTTCCATTAGGAAATTCTCAGTAGCAGCACGGAGTCTGGTAATGTGCCCGGTACGGCAATAGGTTCGCCCCCTATTAAGTGGGACCTAAAAATTCATGGCGAAATGTGGGTGTAATATTACACCTCTGCCTACCCCTTCGGGGATACAGGTTACAACTGTTACAAATGTTTTTGAGGATGGATGAATGGATGACATTGGATGATTGTTACTCTTTCATGAAAATTTTACTACACGGCATGGATTTTGACAAAACTTTGCGATATATACAGCCTCTTGACCTAATTACTGTCCCCGACAAAATGTAGCGTTCTATATTTGTTTTGGTAAGTGATGAACGTTATAACAATTTAGATCCTTATTTTAAACACCAAGCCACCATATCTAAATCCACCATCATCAACAGCCCTATGTACTGTCCCACTGCTGGCCACGGGCCCCTTCTCACAATGATAAGGATAAGGCCATAGTCCACCATGCTGGCCAAGTGCGGGTTGGCAAACTTCACAAGTCTTTCGAGAACATTATGGAGAACTCTTAGACACGCAGGTTTCCTCACGATGTTTTCCTTCACCGATAAGCAAGCGATAACTCCGAAAAGTTATTGGTGCGTGCTGTGGATTCGAACCCGAGACCCGCTGCGTAACAGTCTGTCGGTCTCTCCACTCGACTATCGCTACTTTTTTAAACCTAAACCCACGCCTCAAGGATAATCACAATAATACTAAAAATTCGACAATTTAATACGATATCGCCGCAGTTTCCTGATTAGCCAGAAATAAAATATCAGTTGTTTATGATATCTGGCGAGTTTAAAAATATATGCAGGCAAGATTGCGTTTTACGTGTTCGTTAGAAAACTAACAGATCATAATAAATTACGTGAGATATATACATTTTTTTATTTAATATGGCTGTTTTGCGTTCTAATTCTTAGAGCACAGCAAAAAAAAATGCATTAAAATTCAGTTTTGCCAGAGACTATTTTCTCTACTCCCATAGAGCACCAGAGGCAAACCGTGGATTATGATTAGGTATTTATGATTTGTAAAGCCAAGGAGCGGGAGATTTTTTTAAGTATCGGGCGTGACGGGCTAGACTGAATCTATGGTTTATCCATTCGAGAAAAAAATAAAATTTCACAATATTTTTGGGAAGAGATCCCAACCTGGGCTAAGGCAGTCAATATGTCAATATGTATACAGGGTGTCACAAGACCCATCACCAAGCCGAAGTCTACTCGTTTTGGACATCATACCAAGTCATACTAACCAAAAATAAAACTTGGAAAATGAAATTTTTTTTTCAAATAGCGAGTCAGCGATAATCAAAGAGAAGCAGCCCGATATTCTTAGCGCACAGAACGGAAGTGAAGCACATAAATCCTTTACAGTCGTTGCTCAATTCTGAGCGCATTCCGTCTTTGATTACTCTGTATGTCACAAGAAGGTGTGGTCATGTGAGAATACTATATTCTGCCCGCGGCTTCGCGTGTGGTTTGATGATTTAGTTTACCTTTTAGCGAGGTATAATAAATAAATAAAATTATACGTACAGCTACGTTCGTAACTCCAAAAAGTGCAGTGTGGTCTTATACCTTGAACCTTCTGCGTGGCCATCTGTTGATCGTTTTTTTTTAACTAAAGACAAACAGAAGGCTGCCTCGTTGGTCTCGCGGCATAAATGTGCGCGTGGGATTGGGAGGTCTCGGGTTCGATTCCCAGGTCGGGCAAAGTGTTATTGGGTTTTTCCATTAGGAAATTCTCAGTAGCAGCACGGAGTCTGGTAATGTGCCCGGTACGGCAATAGGTTCGCCCCCTATTAAGTGGGACCTAAAATTCATGGCGAAATGTGGGTGTAATATTACACCTCTGCCTACCCCTTCGGGGATACAGGTTACAACTGTTACAAATGTTTTTGAGGATGGATGAATGGATGACATTGGATGATTGTTACTCTTTCATGAAAATTTTACTACACGGCATGGATTTTGACAAAATTTTGCGATATATACCGCCTCTTGACCTAATTACTGGCCCCGACAAAATGTAGCGTTCTATATTTGTTTTGGTAAGTGATGAACGTTATAACAATTTAGATCCTTATTTTAAACACCAAGCCACCATATCTAACCACTAAATCCACCATCATCAACAGCCCTATGTACTGTCCCACTGCTGGGCACGGGCCTCTTCTCACAATGAGTGAGAAGGGTAAAGCTATAGTCCACCACGCTGCACTGGCCAAGTGCGGGTTGGCAAACTTCACATGTCTTTCGAGAACATTATGGAGAACTCTCAGATATGCAGGTTTCCTCACGATGTTTTCCTTCACCGATAAGCAAGCGATAATTATCAATTTAATACGCACTTAACTCCGAAAAGTCATTGGTGCGTGCCGTGGATTCGAACCCGAGACCCGCTGCGTAGCAGTCTGTCGGTCTCTCCACTCGGCTATCGCTACTTTTTAAACCTAAACCCACGCCTCAATGATAATTACAATAATACTAAAAACTCAACAATTTAATACGATATCGCCTCAGTTTCCTGATTAGCCAGAAATAAAATATCAGTTGTTTATGATATCTGGCGAGTTTAAAAATATATGAAGGCAAGCTTGCGTTTTACGTGTTCGTTAGAAAACTAACAGATCATAATAAATTACCTGAGATATATACATTTTTTTATGTAATATGGCTGTTTTGCGTTCTAATTTTTCGAGCACAACAAAAAAAAATGCATTAAAATTCAGTTTTGCCAGAGACTATTTTCTCTACTTCCATAGAGCACCAGAGGCAAACCATGGATTATGATTAGGTATTTATGATTTGTAAAGCCAAGGAGCGGGAGATTTTTTTAAGTATCGGGCGTGACGGGCTAGACTGAATCTATGGTTTATCCATTCGAGAAAAAAATAAAATTTCACAATATTTTTGGGAAGAGATCCCTACCTGGGCTAAGGCAGTCAATATGTATACAGGGTGTCACAAGACCCATCACCAAGCCGAAGTCTACTCGTTTTGGACATCTTACCAAGTCATACTAAGCTAAAATAAAACTTGGAAAATTACATTTTTTTTTCAAATAGACACATTTTTAAACCGCAATCAAAAGTGCGCGCGTGCAATCTTCGAAATACCTACTTATCCATGGGTGCATAGGACATCCTTAGAACAGATTGGAGCGGTAAATGCATCGATTTTGTACCTTATGAAGTTATTACAAAAGTTATATAGTAACTTTGAATCTCAATATCTCCTGAACTAGTAATTTCCCAGGTACGGTGCCGAAGTAAAAAATGTTCGTAATGATTTGTACAATATGGGGTTTCAGTTTTCGTTAAGGGTCTTTTTACACCCTGTATTATATAATAATGCAGTAATCAAACCTTAATGTCATATTAATTACCTACTTATTTACTACTGTCTTCTTTTAAAAAAGACACGTCCTACGAATTACTTAACACTCAGGGAAACCCTCTATCTATAGACACGTAGGTAATTCATAATATCGGCAATGTGCCGATTCAGGGATTGAATATTGATCTTGGCAGTAAGACAGTCGTCTTTGATCACGATTAATTATTTATACAGTAAAACGTTTATTAGCTTAACCGAATTTCATGAGATCTTGCTCCAGTTATCCCAATTGATTTCTATTCATAGTTTGTTATGGAAACTAAATATAAATTTAACAATTACCTTAGGACGCACATAGCCACAGAGGTATAGTACATACCTATACTTTTTCCTATGGGACGTGAAATACCTACTATAGTTTTTTGTTTGGGCTATTAGTGTAAACTTTATTAAGGGCTGTCTCTTCCCGTTCGACCTATAAATTAGTACTAGACGTTAAAATATGTCGAACTCCTGCGAACTTGTAATAATCAATCTACTTGTCCTTCATGCAGTGCAAGATCGATGTGAAGGACGAAATAAGCTTAGTTCAAATCTGTGAAACAAGATTTATGTCATTTTAAAGAAAGTGAACCAACTATATTGCCTACATTTGTGGCAAAAGACCTGCATAGTCTTCCACCCGTTATCTTTTCCGTCCTTGGTCGGAATTGCTCGGAAGGTTCTTGGTGGTCCGAAACTTCAGGCCAAGATCGCACGAGCCTGGATTTCGGCACTATTGCAAGAGATTTTTAATATTTCCGAGTTGATCACATAAGTAGATAATGATACAAAATAGTAATAACTCAACAGTACGTTAACATGATTTTTATCTGCGTGTCCGCCTAATCTTAGGTCATGGTTGCTACAAAGGCACTTAAACTTCAGAATAAGGATTATGAGGTAGGATAATTGTTTATAAAATCCGTTTGCAGGCTGTAATCAAAAAGGTCTAATGACTGGGGCTCAAAACGCTTAAAAATGGCGTTTATCACTTGCATAAATGGTATACAGTGAAGGGAAACATCGTGAGGAAACCTGTATGTGAAGCCTGCCAACCCGCGCTTCATCATTTTCTCGAAAGACATAAAGTCTGCCAAACCGCACTTGGCCAGCGTGATGAACTATGGTGTGGGTGCATAACGCTTCTCAAAGTGAGAAGAAGCTCAGCAATGAGACAGTTACAAGGCAAATACAAGGCTGAAATTATTATATAGATCCTCTTATACTAGAGTTTACTGGAAGTTGTCATCAGCAACGCCCACACCTCATTTTCCTGATCCTGTCGGAATTTTGGCAAATCCTTTCTTAATGCACCTCTACGATTCTCAAAGAACATACATGCCAACTTTCAGCTTCTTGTGTCCTGTAATTTTGGCAGTGCGTTATCTACCGGTCAGTCAGTTACCTATTGAATTCAACCAAATAGTCTTACGCGATCAACACGTAAAACAATACTATAAAATATATACTTATCGACTGACTTATCTACATACATACATACATATACTCACGCCTTTTTCCCGTCGGGGTAGGCAGAGACAACGGAATGCCACTTGCTTCTATCCTTACAAACCTCACGCGCTTCCTCTATATAAATTACTCTTTTCATACATGCAGTGGCGGCGCTAGGCGTCGGCGACGTCGGCGACCGCCGACGGCCTCGCGCCAGAGGGGGCCTCGCAAAAAGTTTTACAAGTTACATACTTAATTTCGTTTCGCCAATCAACCTGGCTTAGGTAGCCGACACTGAACAATTCCGGAAAAAGCTAAGCAGGTGATAATGACTTTAATTATTTTCGAACACGTGCGTGACAAGATCTATGTTGGGTGAAAATTTTTGAATTGTCATTTATTTATTCATACATTATTTTATAATTTGGCTCACTTAATTTTAACAGTTTTTTGACTACGAAGTAAACGGGGCCTCGCCATCGATTTAAAGGGTCTCGCGAACTTGATGTCGCCGAAGTCCACATGTAGTCTAGCGCCGCCACTACATACATATGCTCGCCGGTTCCGGGTGCTTCGGGCCTTTCCTTTCTTATCTAAATACTACATAATATAATCATCGTCACCAAACACAGGTGACAAGGAAATACAATGTACAGAACAACACAGGACGGCTAAATGAATCAAATACCTACACAAACATTGCGAAGATAAACGTATGATAAGCTGTTGATAATTTATTACTCATATTGCGAGAGTGTTGCGACCAAATAATGCGATTATCGGAGATTTTCTTTCGCTTTAGAGACCGGGGTAATCGCACTAGTCTTATCTTTGCTCTGCGAACGGAGCACTAAATGTAAACGTAGAATTTTTAAGCAATCTAAATATATATAAAACTCAAAGGTGACTGACTGATTGACATAGTGATCTATCAACGCACAGCCCAAACCACTGGGGGGATCGGGCTGAAATTTGGCATGCACGTAGATGTTATGACGTAGGCATCCGCTAAGAAAGGATTTTGATAAATTCTACCCCCAAGGGGATAAAATAGGGAATGAAAGTTTGTATGAAACTTTGTCAATTTTAAACCGATCGGGCTGAGACTTTGCATGCATATAGCTACTATAACGTAGGCATTCCTTAAGAAAGGATTTTGATAAATTCTTCCCCCAAGGGGATAAAATAGAGGATGAAAGTTTGTATAAATCTTCTTAGATTTTCGACTGATTGAACTGAAATTAAAGATTGGAGCTACTATGATGAAGACGTACGCTTAAATAGGATTTTGATTTTGATTTTTATAAAACTTTGCAGTAACAGTAGATACTTATAGGTAAAATATATTTTCGGACTCCGTGCTCCGAGGCGAGGGTCTTGGCTCGCAACCCTGATCACAGTAAGATGATTATAATGATCAGGGGTTTATTTAGTGAGAGTTTTGATCGGGTTGCGAGTCTTTTTTCGATGGAAACTATTTACTTACATACATACATAATATATCGTCACGCCTTTTATCCCCGAAGGGGTAGGCAGAGGTGTATTTCTACACCCACTTTTCGCCAGATATACTTTAGTCCCACGTAATAAGGGGCGAGCCTATTGCCGTACCGGGCACATTTCCAGACTCCGTGCTGCTACTGAGAATTTCGTGACAGAAAAACCCAATAACACTGCCCGACCCAGGAATCGAACCCGGGGCCTCCCGATCCCACGCGCACATTTATGCCGCGAGACCAACGAGGCAGTCGTATAGGGTTTGATGTCGAGTTTTCCGTCTCTACGCAAAGATGGTATTTGCATCGTGTTATCCCTTAGTCGCCTCTTACGACACCCACGGGAAGATAGGGGGTGGTGACACTTGTATTCTATGCCGTCAACCACACGGTCCAATTTCTATAAGTACATTTTCTATGCGCCCCCTAGTCAGTAGATACCTCTTATGAGCGTTAGCATACGCTAGGAGCGCTTTAAAAAAATAGAAGTCCCCAATGACAAACTATGAGAAAGACGCGGGCGGAGCCGCGGACGTAATGTACAAAGACTATAAAAGCATTTCTAAAATTAATACGGACGTAAATCGCTTTTCTTTGATAAATCTAGATGTCAAGGAGCCGGCAATATTAGAATCTGAATATTTATACTGCGCTTGCCAGAGTGAATAAAAAGTTTAATCGAACTTGAAACTTTACGGCGCGCGATGAGTTTAATATAATTTTAACGGTAGAAAATTATTTATGGTTCTGCATAGGTAAGAATGAACCTTGGAATCGAGTTGTTTTCTTGTCAGCTTTACAGCGAGGCACTATAACGGCCCAGTCACGACCTTGCCGCTCTGAGCGGCGGCTTAGCGCGGGGCGGCTAGCGGCACGATCAAATGTATGAAAACGTTCGAAGCACGCCACGGCCTGTCGGCCCTGTCACGACCTTGCCGCTCTGAGCGGCGGCAAGGTCGTGACAGGGCCGTAAGACGTGGTCGAACTTATGGGTCGTAATCGTAACGCGTGTGAGTAATTTTTACTGAGAAAGTGCATTGTGACATCTTACCGAAGACTGCAGCCTTAGTGGTGTATACCTTTTAATACGAGGGTCAAACTGAAAGTTCTTAGAACTGGCCACTTATAAACAATATAATAAAAAAAATATTCTAAAATTTGAAAATAGAACTCTTTGCCAATATTACTGAGTATATATTTCATTCATTTGTCATTTGTTTTACGATTTGGCGGCAAATTGAAAATTGTCTGTGTCACGTCAACATGAATTTAACACGAGAAAATTTTCGTGCAATGATTTTTTATGAATTTCGATGTCATTTAAGTCAACAAGAAAGTTATGATAGACTACGATTGGCCTTTCACGATGAAGCCCCATCTCGTGCGACTGTTTACAACTGGTTTAATGAGTTTAAACGTGGTCGCACTAATCTCACTGATGATGTACGTGAGGGACGGCCTTCTACGGCGACGACTGAAAATAACATCTGTGTTGTGCGGCGTATGATAGAGACTGACAAAAGAGTGACCTATCAGCAGATTCGGACAAGCTTAGGCATCGGTATGAGTCAAGTGCACAAAATCCTCCACGAACATTTAGCGGTCAGGAAGCTTTGCGCCCGGTGGATACCTCATAATTTGACTAAGGCTCAAAAACTCCATCGTGTGGATTGGTGCCGTAAAATGATTGAAAGATTTAACGGAGGTGACTCAAATGCTGTGTTCGACATACTAACAGGTGACGAAAGCTGGATTTACTGTTATGATCCTGAAACCAAAAGACAATCTGCTCAGTGGGTGTTTCCTTTCGAGGAGTTGCCAACTAAAGTGAAGAGAGATCGAAGTGCGGGAAAAAAAATGGTGGCCTCGTTCTTTGGAAGGATAGGTCATTTCGCAACAATTGTGTTAGAGGATCAAAAAACAGTTTCTGCAGAATGGTACACTACCAATTGTTTGCCACTTGTCTTGGAAAAAGTTCGAGAGAAACGACCTCGCAGTAGGATCCTCCTTCACCACGACAACGCCTCGTCGCACACCGCCAAGCGAACGATCGACTATTTGGCGACATCAAACGTTGAATTACTGGGTCACCCGCCGTATAGCCCCGACCTCGCGCCTTGTGATTTTTATTTATTTCCAAAAATTAAAGAAAAACTTAAAGGAAAGCGGTTTATGAATGCTGAAGAAGCGGTGGCTGCGTATCGCGATGCCATTGAAGAGACCCCTAAGGACGAGTGGGCAAAGTGCTTTTCCCAGTGGTTCCATCGCATGCAGCGGTGTATTGACGTCAATGGACAATATTTTGAAAAGATATAATAAAACTAATAACTGGCTAATGTAATCAGTTTTTGATTTTCTAAGAACTTTCAGTTTGACCCTCGTATGAGTAGTGTCATGTTGGTACGTCTATACCTTTGACATATCTTATATCTTATACTAATATATAAAGCTGAAGAGTTTGTTTGTTTGTTTGGTTGAACGCGCTAATCTCAAGAACTATCGGTCCGATTTGAAAAATTCTTTCAGTGTTAGATAGCCCATTTATCGAGGAAGGCTATAGGCTATATAACATCATGCTATGAGTGACGGGAGCGGAGCGGTAGCCTTAAATAACGCGGGTGTAACCGCGGGCATAGTCTAGTTACATATATATCGATGGTCTATACATATTATAAAATTAAGTCCCCTATTCCTCCTGTCAATTTGTATGAACGCGATATACTCAAAAAGTACCAAACTAATTTTTGTACGGTTTTCACCAATCTGCACTAATATTATAAAGTAAGCAAAATTTGTATTTTTGTTTGTAATGGATAAACTCAAAAACTACTAGACCGATTTTAAAAATTCTTTCACTTTTAGAAAGCTACATTATCTGCGAGTAACATAGGCTATATTTTATTTTAGAAAAAATAGGGGTCCGTAAGATATTTGGGTTTTTCGGGTACTCGAAGTAGTTCCCTCGGACGCGGTTGAAACCGCGGGAAACGGCTAGTAATAGTATATAAGTGATCGCTTTGTCGTGCAACTCGTGCACCTCCTTAAAAAAAATCGCGAAAGTTTGTGATATTGCGTGTTCCGTGTGATGATGCGTCTACGTAGTAGGTACCTAGCTACAAAATTTGTGCTTGATGTGAAACCAGAGATGACCACACGCTCACACGAAAATAAGTAATATGGCTATCTATTTAGATTGCGGAGAGCAGACGGTAGGCAATCTTTGGAAGGGCTAATATTCTATTATACATACATACATAGACTCACGCCTATTTCCCGGAGGGGAAGGCAGAGACTACGGAACGCCATTTGCACATCCCGACATACCTCTCTTGCTTCATTCACTCCCATCAAGTTTCTCATGCATGTTCCTCTGCTAAGGGTACTTCTGACCTGTCCTTTTTTTAGGATGTTTTCAATCTGGTCAGAGAACGTATTCTATTATATCTGGTAATAACAAAACAGACCACGAACACCACGATATATAAGTCGAAATTCCTAGACTCAATCGGGATAACGCTAGGGCGACGAAGATTCACAGTATCATCAAAGCCTATTCAACCAAATTAAACGTAACTTCCCTTTCAACGTTAATGGTTTCCTGTAGTCATCCGCCTAAGTTCTTCATGCGTTCACTGATTCGCAAATCGCGTACATCAAATGTCCCGATTTAATCGCAAGGTTACATGGCTCACTTAGTGTCGATTCATACCTGTTTAGTCAGCCGATAATACATTTACCGATAATAGGTACTAAATATAATTATCTAGGTTTTTGTATTAAATGTGTTAGTAAATATATTTTGGCGATTTTTAAGTTCTTCGCAGCGACGATTGCAATCTTTGGGCGGTATTCGGTTTTGGTTTTGTTGATTAGCTACGTTTGCTGACTTCATAATTATGGTGTCTATTTCTTAGAGGAATAGATGAGAAGGAGTGGTTTTCGCTTTAGGAACGCGTGTCTGATTGGACAAGATGTACCTAATTAAGGGGCGGAACATATCTGACGGAAGATCCGTCGAACGTATCTTCGGTCGCGTATATTCCGTCAAATGAGCCGGTACACACCTGACGGAAAATGCGTCGAGCGTATCTGCACACATTTGCTAAAAGCGTGGCTATTATGCACACATACAAGTTTGTTCGTGCAGGGCCGTACTCAGGGCAGCTCAATATTTTACTGTCATATTCTTTTACCTAATCATTTTTCGTGTTCCCTGATGTTATGTAGTCACTGAAGACCGGTAGTTATTTATATTGTAATTCGAGTTTGACTATTAAAAATATGTCGGACTTAAGAGATTTTTATAGTAGCCAACATGCGTTATTTGAATATATTTCCTATATAGGTATGAAGGTTCAAAATTAAAAGACGATGATACGGTTTGGTTACGGTTTTTAAGAAAATTTATACAAATGATATAGAAGGGGTTACAGTTGCAGCGCATGACACAAAATGTTTTCCATGTAGGTATTTTAATATATAAAGTTTGGAAATTAAAAGGCGTAGCCGTGAGATTTATTGCTTGTTCTTTCTCATGGTTCTAACTTCTACGCCTCTACGTCGCATTAACTGTAAATGTAGAATCTTTGGTAAAAGAGGATTTTGGGTACAAATCGTGTTCTTCATGTTTTATATTCTATATTTTTTTTGTTTAATAAGACAACTCCCGCACTAGGAATAAATCCTGTGTCGCGGGGGACTTTACAAACATACAACTAACGGACAATGAACACTCAGACTCAGACAAATTCTCAGTGCTGGTTTTTAGGTATTTTTTAGAAAATGTTATTAAAATCATAAATAATTCTACCAGACTCATTACGACGGCAGTAATTCCCGTAGACCTTTAGAACCTCATACCTAAAAATTGGCTCACGATCCAGGCTAGCAAGTATGCGTACACTCATAGCACATACTAACACTATATTATTCTACACATTTCGTTTCTAAAAAAATAAGTATGGTCTGGCGGCCCTGGAATCTTACTCTACTACGCGTCACTCAAAATCACCGATCTGGGAATGACATGGATATGGCATGTTCAATATCTACGAATTTAGCGTGCCTACCTACGAAATTAGCGTGCATACCTACGAAATGTTGGGCAATTTAAAATGGCTGCGATTTAGGTTGTACTCCAGAATATAATCGATATCGATATGGAACCGGTCAGAGGAAACCTAGACATTTTTGTAGTAAGTTACTTTAGTTAGTTTAAATCTTTTGCCAGATTAGTTTATTTCATAATGCAAATGTGGGCGAACATGGCAAAGTGAAGAACGATCCTTGTATCAAACATGTAACAAAATATTCTATGAGAGCCAATATCAATACTGTGTCGCTGAGAAAGTACCGGACATGAATGGCACCATACATACGGTAATGAAACACACAGCCTGAAGCACTGATTTATCTGGTTTTTAGACATATTTATGCACAAAAACAAAATTATTATTAGATTTCACAGCAGACGTACCACAAACCTTGGCAAAAAATATGGCGACAGTGGCACGAATGACATTTCTAATAAAATCAGTAAACTAGGGCTATCTCCTTTTTTCTGACAGAGATATCCCTAAGACAAAACGAGACAACACTATGTTTGGTGGCTTTATGTCGATTTCGTATATATGTGTATAAAAAAAATCATGGTGAAATGTGGGTGTAATATTACACCTCTGCCTACCCTTCCGGGGATACAGGCGTGAGTCTATAAAAAAAAAAAATGATTATATGTGTATAATGTAATTTTTCTATATGTACCTACTATTTGCCCTCTCCATGTATATTCCTTACTCAATGGTCAAAATTCACGTGGTGCGTGGTGCGCGCGAAGTCGACGGATAATCCGTCAGTACGCTCGACGTACTAACGGATCTTCGGTCAGGTGTGAATGGTTGAACGTTTTTCTATACATTTGTATGTATTGGCGTTACGCGACCGATAAAACGCGACGGATCTTCCGTCAGGTATGTGCCGGCCCTAAAAAATGACAGATTTTATTAATCACTAAATGTTAGCATAGGGATTTCTATTACGTCAATATTTGCTTTATTGGGTACCTACAACCTCATTCAAAGTTTTGATACCTTAATTAAAAATTGTAATTCTTTTATTACACCACTTTAAAACTTCCGCCATCTGCGAACTTTTTATGAACTAACAAATCTAAACTGAATTTGCGCTTCGGAACGAATAAACATGTCATTATCTTTCCGAAGCGCAACTCTATTACTATAAGATACTTGGAATAATATTGACCGTAGGACCGTTATTTCATGAAATAATAATATACTGTTATTTTTACGAAAATGTGGCATATTACTAGTAGTTATACATGACGTGTTTTAGCGTTTAAATGTTACCTAAATGGGTTATGTAGACACCTACAAAAAGCCTAATGTAACTTATACCACAGAATAAACAGTACTTACGTACTTATACAGATAACTTATAATAGGTACATTAGGTTTATAAATATTTTTCAATATGATTACCTATGACGTGACGTCATAACGATAGTATTATTAGACTAGTATCCCTAGAATTATACCTACATGAGTGTCCCCTTGTGGGAGTTATTTGAATGTCATCAACGGAATACGTTACTAATCTACGTCAGAAGGTTTTGGTCCTGTCAATCATCCAATTAGGCTGCTTATTTATCCATCAGGTAGTGGGGAGAGTAAAGTGCTGCTCGATAACCACGATTATGAATATAAATAAACTATCAATAATTAATATAATTAATTACGTCGTTAGATACGTATGTCTCAAATTTTTTAACCCTACTACTACCTACTGTAAAAAAATGTGACAAGTTTATGGATAGTTGGATGTTTCCTGTCACATAAAAAGTACTGAACAGATGTTATGCAACTAGTAAAATAGCTTTTATTCTTCAGAATAACAAAGTCTTAAGCTACCTTTTGCCGCGATATCGACACTGACGCGGCCGGAGCCGCTGATAGAAGGGAGGTTTTCGCTGAAAAATAAAAGATTTTATAAAAGTAAATTTTAATGCTAAATGTTTTTTTAAATGCAAGGACATATCAGTTTTCGACTTTACAGAAGATTGTTTGTATAAAAAATCGCAATGACTGATATATATATTTTCCGTCTATTCGGTACGTTGATGTACATTTGTACATCAATGATTCGGTAACCTAAAACAGGACAAAGTAGAATTTGCAATAGTAATTCAATTTAAATTATTTAGGTAACAAGGTAATAAATAAACCGTCCATATCACCGTAGGTAGGAACTCAGAACTAGCACTCATAGCGATACTTAGCTTGCCGTTCGTAATAGGTCCCTCTCCTTTCCTATCCCGAACGCCACGTGCTGGGTTGAGGTGCCACTCTTACACGGTAGAACAGATACCGTCAAGCACCAAACGGTTCGGCGCCTCTTATCTCTGCCGTACCATTAAGATGTGGAACGCATTACCAGCCCACGTGTTTGCCTCCACTTATGATCCTGGGTCCTTTAAGCGGGGCGTGAAAAAGCTGTTCTCAAAGCCGTCAAGGTGAGGGCCATCATGCCATAATGCCATGCTGGCTGCTGGGATGATGGCCAGGGTATGGGACTTCACTGACTGCTTAACATCAGGCAGCATGGAGTCAATTTGTTCGGCAGAAATAAAAAATAAAAATAAAATAGTTCGGCAAAGTTAAGCATCGATTGCACAGGCCGCCATTTGGATTTGTGAGCGTGAGTGGCATTTACATCAGAACGCTACCGTGCTTCGGGCAGGGCACGTTAAGCTGTGGGTGCCGGTTCTTGTCTCAGGAAAAGAATGCTGGGCCATGACGTAGCCCTTCGGGTCTAAACACTCCGATACCAGAGTTGGCCACGCTCTCACATGAGAAAGAATGAAAAAAGCTCAGATTATAGAACAACATTTCTAATAATCTGAAGAAAGACGAAACTGATCTTAGAACAGACATAGATTCATGGTCAAAAATTACCATTTTGTAGAAAGAGATCATCATCATCAGCCTTTAACAGTCCACTGCTGGACTAGGCCTCTCCTTTGAAAAGAGGAATTGGCCTACTATACCTCGCTGGCCAAACGGGTTGGTATAGGGTTTGTATCAAGTTTTCCTTCTCTTACAGTGCTGTTCTCTGCATAATATGCTCCCTCTGTCGGCTCTTACGACACCCATGGGATCAACTTACGAGGTGAGGTGCCTTCTCAAAATAGGTATTTCAATCCTTTTAATAGTATGCTCTGCCCACAGAGGCTCTGCCCATGAGCATAGAGATAAATCCATAGACAGACACTGTCTGCGGATTCACGGCGATGTTAGTTTACATCGAAAATTCAAAATTATTCGACATGTGTTAATTATTATTCAAATAACAATCGGATATTCGAATCACGATGAGTTCACATTGGATTTACTAATGATAAATAATTATTGATCACGATTTGCACAAGCTCTCGTTAAGAACTATTTCACGTACAGGTGTCAATTAAGTTGTTATTTTGGTATGTAATTGAGAAATACACGCTTCAACGATTAATTTGTCGTTAACACTTTTACGCCATCGAAATATACGAATGATGACATTATAATACAAAATCTTTCTCGGCATAGTGCCTATAAGTGAGAAAATTTGGGAACTTATTTTAAATTGTCTTTCGGGATATACAGGGTGTCACAAGACCCATCACCAAGCCGAAATCTACTCGTTTTGGACATCATGCTAAGCAAAAATAAAACCTGGGTAACGCCTTTTTCTTTAAGTATTAACTTTTTTCAAGCCGCTATAAAAAATGCGCGCGTGCAATTTTCGAAATACCTACTAATCCATGGGTGCATAGGACATCTATAGAACAGGTTGCCGGGGTAAATGCATCGATTTTGTACCTAATTAAGTACAAAAAATCCATAGTAACTTTGAGCCTCAATATCTCCTGAACCAATAATTTCCCAGGTATGATGCCGAAGCAAAAAATGTTCTGCATAAAAAATGTAATGGATGATAGTGATGATACAATATGGGGTTTCAGTTTTCGTTAAGGGTATTTTTACACCCTGTATACCACGTACCTTTGTTTGAAGTAACCGATATTTCGGCACTGTTGCAAGCGCCATGTTCACAGATGTTTTTTTTTATAGTCTCACGCCGGTACACCCGAAGGGGTAGGCAGAGGTGTAATATTACACCCACATTTGGACATGAATTTTTAGGTCCCACCTAGGTAATAGGGGGCGAGCCTATTGCCGTTACCGGGCACATCACCAGACTCCGTGCTACTGAGAGTTCGGAAAAACCCAGTAACACTTTTGCCCGACCCGGGAATTGAACTCGGGACCTCCGATCAGCAGTCACATTAAGTCACATACGCTATCCACTGGACCGCGGAGGTAGTCTATCCACTGGACCACGGTGACAGTCACTGGACCACGGAGGCAGTCAAATCGAAAGTTCAAATTCTTATAAAATTTGTGAAGTAAGGCCACAGACGAGGTCGTCGGTCCACCTTGTCAAGATCGCGGGAGGCGGTTGGATGCGGGCGGCTCAAGACCGGTCTGTGTGGAGAACCTTGGGGGAGGCCTATGTCCAGCAGTGGACGTCGTTTGGCTGATATGATGATGAAGGCCACAGACCACAGTCCACCATATTGACCAAGTACGCGTTGACAAACTCAAAATGTCTTTCAAGATCATTATAACGATCTCTCAGTCATACAGGTTTCCTCACGATGTTTTACTTCATCGTTTAGCAAGCGATAATTTACGGTTTAATACGCACTAAACTTCGAAGGTGTTTGCTGTGGGTTTAACCCGAGACACTATGCGGAGGAGTTAGGTAGTCTATTAGCATAGTAAAAAAAGAATAGTAGGTTAGCTAAGGCCGATCGGTGAGTTAATTGCCTACTCTTGCGTCCTACCTACGCGCGGCGTATCCCGTACTGAGGCCGCGGCGGGCCGCGCCGGGCCGCGCTCGTCTATGAGATTGTGTGCGTGAAAAGTCCGTGCGTAACGGCGCCGGCGACTCACGCGTACATAAAATCGGCGGCGGCCGATTTTTATGAGCTATCCTACTATTCTTTTTGTACTATGCTATTAGGCTTCCCTCTAGACTTTCGCTGCCTCTACATCAATATAATATTTTATTATTTATGCAGCCGGGATAACGCTAATAATATGGGTAAATAAATGGGGAAACCGCTTTTTTCATCATCGGCATCAAAATAGATTATATTTTAGTGAGAACTGCCTAGCTCATGTCCAATAAATCTCTCACTCTTTCCTCCCATCTTTTGCATAAACATGAAATAAAGGACACAGCTTGTCGCTTCGGTGAATAAACAAAACATTAACATCAATGGCAGTCGATTCGAGAAGCAAATCAGTAAACTATGAGTACCTATAATAAACCTCATTTAAGAGGACATTTGAACAAGGAAAACCGTAAATAAAACTAGACCATCTTTTATTTTCGTCTAAATACCGATAGTAAGTAGGTATATTGAAATGCGCTCGTATACAAATATAGAACTATTTGCTAAATATAGAACTTATGCTACTGCTACACCTGCGTCTTAACGCGTCAATTAGTGCGGTAATTTAGGCGCTACGGGCGCTACGTAGATGTGGCCAACCATTGAATTATTACCTACAGAAAGTCAGTATTCAAACAACGCGCAACGCGAGCTCAGAAGTTAAGCCGAAAATTCGCTATGTGTGCGGAACTGTGCTGTGTTTACTTGCTGCATCACGCACACAGACGCAATTATAGAGTTGCCAGTTACAACGTCTTTCCCCTACAAATAGGGTAAATTCATAATTTTTGCATGAAATAAGTAATTGTATATTATAAATTCTAAAGTCACACTGTCTGCTTTTTAGGTTTTTACAACTGACTAACGATGGCTAAATCAATCTTGACGAAACTTACTCAAACGTGAGCACTAACAAGTGCCGTGTGATTTCCTAGTTAAATGCTCTTTATAGTACATAAAAAAGTATTTATGTATATTTGTGAGAAAAAAATATCAAAAATCAACAGCGAGTACTACGAGTATGTGTGCGCCGTTGCGCTATGGTGACCAAAAAAAGGCGAAAAGTTTAAAAATTCTAATATAATTAGTTCGGTAACGTCATTCGTTCAATAACGAAGTTAGTTACGCGTACCTACATTAAGTACAAGACAATACTAGATTTTAGATACTAGCCTTTCAATACAAAAACGGAAAAGTCGAGTGCTTTGAGACAATGTCGTCTTAGCCGAGCTCGGCTAGAGCTTGACGTGACAAATTTGTCGTAACCGATTGGTATGTACCAGCCAGCAGTGTTTGAAAGGTTAAGTTTATATATGTAACTACCTAATTCCTATTTTTATTATTACTGTCAATAGAATAAATTTTGGTGAGGAATGTGTAAATTAAACTGGGACATTTTCACACCCAACTGGCAACACTCCGCTCGTACTTATTATGATTCACTGTATTTGTATTATTAGACAATCTACGTAATAAAACTAATGTCTGACCGGTGGAATGATACTCCAGCAACCTTATAATCTTTTTCTGAAGCATTGTGGCACAAAACACTGTACAGTATGTCATAATTTTGATTATTTTGCGGGAGATGCTTACGCTACCGTGCGACTCGGACTACAGACAACGCGGCCGCCGATTGGGTCAGATCCTGACCCAACCCAAATGAACGGCGCGTATTGCGTGCGCGTACTTGGTTTCTGTAGGTAATAATTCAATGTGGCCAACGTTTTAACGCGTTAAAATACTAATTTCCAATGCGATTTTTTTAACGTTTTAATTTTTTATCATTTGTCGCGTAATTTCTATTAATATAAATAATGGGACTTTCATTTTATTAGAAGTTTTGAATTAATGGTTAATGTTGGATCGCGTATTCGCAATTTTGCAATAAACGTATTATACATAGATCAATGTATATTGATCTGTGTATTATACGTTTATTGCAAAATTGCTACTGAAAAAAGCTCAGTAATTATTCTCTGGGAGTGATATAAGCTGCCTCGGTAAACGCGCTTAAACTGTGCAAGCAACCAAACAGTATTAATAGATTTTGAGAAAAATTGCTTATAGCATAGGGTTCCCCCCAAGAACTTAGGGTCCCAAGCCAACCTCACCTGCAAGTGGTGCACCTGCCGATCAACGGACGAGGCTCTGGCAAACAAAATATTCTGATAAGCGGCAATAGGCTCGCCACCTATTACGCGGGATCAAAACACTGGCGAAAAGTGGGCGTTTAATATGCCTCTGCTTACCCCTTCGGGGAAACAGGCGTGAGTCTATGTATGTATGTAACATTGAATTTGTCCCCGATTATGCAAAATCATTAATGAATTCTTCTCAATCTCATGAAGGGATTGGATTCACTGAAGCGTAAACTTTAGCCGACTTTGTCAAGTCTACCGTCTCTTCTAAGAAGACTCCTTTAGTTTAAGTAACTAGGTATTTGATTTGATGCCATAGCCTTTTCTGACGTCGAATAATTCAATGACAGAGCAGAGTTTTACCTTTATTTTATTTTAACGTTTCCGGAAAACTAACAGCTGTGTTAAAAATTACTTATAAAATAAAATATCTAAAGCCCAAATAAAAGATCTCACGTCCTAGATATAAAATGAAAATTAAGAACACGAAAATGCACACACTTTTGCTTGGAAAAGCCTTGAACGGTCATTTTTGCTTTTTGCAGAGGCATATTAGACGCACACCTTTCGCCAGTGTTTTGACTCACGTAATAGGTGGAGAGCCTATTGCTGCTTATCGGGATATTTTGTTTGCCAGAGCCTCGTCCGTTGATCGGCAGGTGCACCACTTGCAGGTGAGGTTGACTTGGGACCCTAAGTTCTTGGTGGGAACCCTATGCACCCTAAGACCTACCCATGTGCTAGTTATCTTAATTCTTGACTACAATAACTAGTCGTTAATTTAAGAAGAGAGTACAGATTGACTATTTTATTTCGATAATCATAACTCCATGTTTGTATGTTTGTTACTCAAGAAAGCGATACTTAACGGTTGAAATTGAATTGAAATTCGGCGCACACACCTATTACCTAAATTAACACACATATCCTACGCTTTTTATTGCAGCTCAGGTGGAAGCTTGTCGTATAATAGTAATCTACACATACTCTAAAAGGTTTTTACCAGGGTTCGAAAATATCCGATATTTATTATAAATATCAAAATATCGGATATTTACGATATATATCGGATATATATCAAGTTTGATATATATCAATTTTGTATGAAAGTCATATTATTATTTCATTGTATTATTTATAAATAATATTGAATTATTTATGAATACTACTATATAAATTATAAAATAATCAATAAACACAATTTTTTTTTTACTTTTTCGTAACGAATTTTTTCTGACACCACTGACGGACTGACACCATTAATACCGACAGAAGTGTTGCCATTTTTAGATTAGAACTTACCATTAGGGAGTATGTTTTAACTCTACTCCCTCGCCATCTACATTTAGGAAGTAGAAATACAGTAACAAACGCAAAAATAATATTCTTTTTAAATCATTTTTGTATTGCAATATATCACAAAAACCATTTTATATATATATCGTCGAATCGAGGTTGATATAATTATATCGGCAAAATATCTTGATATATATCCATTTATATATATCCTCGAACCCTGGTTTTCACCAAATAAGTCGTGGCCTATTTGCTTTACCTAAAGTGCTGTTTTTGTCGAATTTAATTAATTTATTGCATGTTTCCTTTACAGGTAATGTCAACTCACTGAAACGATATTGCCGAGGGAGTTGTTAGCTAAACAACAATAAAACAATTAGGAGGTAAATCCATGAAGTTTGGCTATTTTTCTTTTAAGCGTGTGTATATAATACCACAAATTTTATAAATATAATGTATTTATTTTGTGATAATACCATTATATTTTGTTAATAGTAATAGATAATAACTATTATTTTTTTAACTACTGCATATGTGGGACGACACTTTCTATACTAATACTAGAGGACGCCAGCAGCTACACCTGCATTTTTTTAAATTTACCCGTTTTGGCCGAGCCCGTGTGAATTTCGGGAAATCCCTTCTTAGTGCACCCCTACGGTCCCCAAGGAACATACATGCCAAATTTCAGCTTCCTGCGCTCAATAGTTTAGGCTGTAGCGTGTCTGTCAGTCAGTCAGTAACGCAAGGATTTTATATATTAAGATTATAAAGCTGAAGAGTTTGTTTCTTTGTTTGAACGTACTAATCTCAGGAACTACTGGTCACATTTGAAAAAATATTTCAGTGTTAGATAGCCCATTTATCGAGAAAAGCTATAAGCTATATAACATCACACTATGAGCCGCGGGAGCGGAGCAGTAGCCATAAATAACGGAGGTGTAACCGCGGGCTCATCTTGTAACTAAATATAATACTAAAGCTAGTCCTGGATTTACATTATCTTAACGCAATGTCAAACCAGATACGTACGATAACATTTTTGCTCTGTCTTAGACTAGCTAGTGATAGTACATTTAAAGGTACTAACGCCCTATAGCGACTGTCAAAGATCTCGATCTCGGGTCACGTGCTCTCAGAAGCACGTAACACGCGATTGTCCAGAATTCAGTAAAAAAATCTGTCATAAGCGTATATAAGGCTGTTTGCCACCGGGTTATCGCAGCCCCACTGCTTTTGTAAAACACATATCACAACAAGCCCTTTGACATAAAACAAATATCTCGAACTGACATTTAAACACACTTAGCTTACGCCACGCCACGTAACGACTTCACAACTCGACGCATGACTTAACACAAGTGCTTTGGCCCGTACACGCTCTGCTATCGTAAATAAATAAACTAAATGTGTAGTGACCCAAGAAATCGCATTAACACCGCAGGGAAAGACATTATTTATAGACTAGTGTCAGGTGGACGGCAAGCATTACACGCGAAGCGAAGCCTGTGATGGTGTAAGGGTGATCTTTTTGTTCTTGCAAACTCATTAAGGCATGAATTTTATAATATCAGTGAGCTTTAGATTGATATTACGTTGGTATATTACAGTACGTCTTTGTGTGTGTTGTTCTTTTAATTGTGAGTTTTGTGTTGAAGGGATTTCGGCAAAACACTGTTATGGTGCTGAAGATTTGACTTCACGGATGAAATAGTGTGAAATAGTTGAGATGAAGGTTTAAGTTTATATCAATAAAACGCAGGATTACAATCATACAAAATAATTAAGCGGTTCTTAATCGCATAAAATTAACTTATTTAAGATATAAATACTTATTTGTTACCGACGTTTCGATCGTTAATTGGAACGATCCTGACGTATCTCTCTTGCTTCATTCACTCCCATCAGATTCCTCATGCATGCTCTTCTGTTCAGGGTACTTCTAACCTTTCCTGTTTTTAGGATGTCTCCAATCTGGTCAGAGAACGTCCGCCTAGGTCTTCTCCTTCGTTTTGTCCCATTCACACTTGCCTTGTGTATCTGCTTGGTCAGTCTTTTGTCATCCATCCTCTCCACGTGCCCAAACCATCTTAGCATACCTTTCTCGATGCTTGTCACTACATCTTTTTTTACCCTATAACACTTTCTTATCACACAATTCTTTATTCTGTCAATCAAAGAAACACCACACATACTTCTCAGTGCTCTCATTTCTACAACATTTATTCTACTTTCATGATCATGACTCTTCTGCCATACCCAACTATCACTACCATACATAAGAGTAGGTACTAACACCGTGTACAACAGACGTGACTTTTTGGATATCTATGAAGACAACATATCATTATTTTGATGTTCGCCGGGTCGATCGTTCTACGCATTTCTACCTACGTTATACTCCCTTGCTTAAACTATAAACTACATATAAGAGCCGTAAAATAACACGAGTACAAATTATTATAGTTCTGATAAAATTACTGATATGAGAATATGAATACATAATGTCCTAAGCAAATAACTGAAAACTAAAAGGTTATACGGAGGCGTATTATACTCATAATAAGTTAGATTTGAAAGACTTGGGTCTACGTTGAATCAATCTCATTATAATAAATATTATTTTAAGTTAAAGGCAATCTTCGGCATTATTCTTAGTCCTTTATAAAATATTGTTCAAAACTGCTGCGGCTTCTATCTTACAAGAAATCTCTCAACCTATCATCAACCAAACATCAAAATAAAAAGCATCAGAACTTAGCTACTTATCTTAGAGCTCTGCTATCTGTTTACATATTTTGATGTAAATTTGCGTAAAAAGAAACAACATTCAATGTGTAGGGTTTCAATCCTTGGCATGTCCTCGAGAAACATTTTTCACGCTTCGGATGCCTATGACCTCCAAGGACAAAATGTTTCGTTTGCACAAATCCTAATATAACAAAACGAGTTTGCAAGGTTTTCATCATCACCAACTTCAGATGAAGACGATCTATGGATACTGCTCCTATGTTATAATTACAATTGATATTACCCAACAGATTAATTATAAGATTATAACCCTTAATACTCCTTCAGACATAAATGCAAAGCTTCAATATTTATATTATGAATACTTTTCAGAACAAATCCAGTGTGTGCAACTACGAAGCGATAAAATATATAATACCCTTTCGCAACAAAAAATCTAGAAAAAGAGCAACAGCGAAGCGATAACCTAAAATTTAAACACTAAAGTGGGCCATAAACGTGTTATATCAAATAAAGAGTGATTTCATTTTCAGGGAAAAGGTTACATTCACTTACTGCTTATCATGTCAGACAAGTCGTAAAGAGAAGGAAAGGGTCACTTAAGATAAGTATAGATCGGCAATTTGTCAACGTACTTGTGTATTGTATGTGTGACCCACTATTCTTGGGAAATAGGCCGATTTCACGTTCGTGTATTGAAAAGAAGGTGATTCCGTCTCAAGTGTGTGGTGGATATCCAGATCGAGTTTAGTGCGGTGTTATAGTACGTTTGTGAAATAGGTCGTGACGAGTTGATATTTAGAAGTATTTGTGTTTCATGATATTGTGAAGTAAATAATATAATAATATTCTACCACATTCACACAACACCATTTAGTCCCAAACTAAGCAGAAGCTTTTACTATGGGTACTAGATAATGGATAAACAAACATATATACTTCTTTTTGTAAATACATACATATTATACATAGAAACACCAAGACCATGCACACAAATGTTTGACTTGAGCGGGAATCGAACCCGTGACCTTCGGCGTAGCAGTCGCTTACACTCCCGCTGCAAATATTGGATATTGTTCGCATATGAAAATCAATGGCAAGTCTATGAATGCGTTGATATGAGATGTGGTGTTCCTCCAACTAGTGTAGTATTCTCAGACCAGGCTACGTCATCGATACCTGATGGACCACCGACCACAAATATTGTCAGGAACTTGGAACTTGTATAGTAATTGTATGTGAAACTTTTATTAGCGCGATTTAGGACCGTCAATTTGGTCTTGGTAGTACATTGCTCAGTGTTCGTGTCTTCGCCATTGTTCAATAGATAACAAAGTACCTGTAACTATATTGTTCATGTTCAAAATGACGTCACTGTGCTCATCTTTTGGTGGTGAATATCACTCTTCTTCATAGCCCTAAATTGGACTATGAATCCCCATACAAGTGCTAAGATTTTTGGACACGTAAACAAAAATATCAAATTATTCGTAGTGAAAATTGCTTCAAAGAGAATTTAAGCAGTTCATATTTCGGGAAGTATGTGCATTAATGCATACTAATGTTATATCTACACATGATTGGTTACTCTCGGGACGTGTTTCATCAGGGGTACAAAATATCACTGCGTATATTCATATGAACTCATTCACACATGACCGTGTGTGTCAAGGATGAGACAAGGGTAAAATATGGGAAAACGCACGGAACATCTTCATACGAATTGCGACCTGGTTATGTGAGGACTGATCTGCTTGGTTCTACTTATATGAATACATGGCATATAGGTCCTGATTCGGACGTAATAATAGCTCGGTTTATTAGCTGCCTGACTGCTGGATACACGTCTCTTCCTACAATGAGAAGACTTAAGCCATAGTCCACCACGCTGGCCAATTGCGGCTAGATAGAGTTCTCATCTCTTTCGTCAACATTATGCATAAGTCTTGACATGCAAGTTTTCTCATGGTCTTGTTTTCCTTTTACTAACTCACTTCTTCTCTTCTTCTTCTCCGGCAACTATCTAAAACGCACTTAACTTCTAAAAGTTAGTGATGGCTGTTTAGCAGATTTGGTTTTCTTTGTTTTTCGCTACAATTTATTTGTATTTTATTATCATATTTTCAAATAGATGATGGTGAACCTAACAGTTTAAAGATTACTCAAATTACAATACAATCTCATACGACATATACAATTTCCATTAGTAAACACCAGGCAAATATATTAAACATTTACTGGGAGAAATATATTTTCCAATTATACGAATGTTATTTTGTATGTACCTATAGGGAAAGACGAGTTAACATTATATGTGTTTTAAGAAGTGATTTTCTTTTCATGAGCCATTTTGCATTCGAAGTATATTGGTATGAAGTTGTGCCCAATTTGAATGATTATTTATCGTAGTAACGAAGGGTAGATGAAAAGATAAGTTAAATATCAGTTTTCCGATATTTTTCGTTACTATTTCGAGTTCAAATTCAAATTGAATCGGTTCCCAAATAAACAGGGCCGAACCTTCCCTATGTGCAATGTGTGCGGCGCACACAGGCGCCAGGGTGACAGGGGCGCCGCGCGCCGAGATATGCGTTAATTATAACACTTATTTTCAAAAAAGGATGCCAAAAAAGGCGCTTTACAGATTTCGCACACAGGCGCAGTGGCGTAGGAGGGGCAAATAATTTAGGCCGGAATTGTTAGGTAACGACTAAAAAAAAAAAAAAGGTCATCCGGCCTACGCCACTGCACAGGCGCTTCATAGATTTCGCACACAGGCGCTGCATTGGCTGAACGGCCCTGCAAATAAAGAAAAAGAGAGTTTTTGCCGTCAGCTTAGTCCCAAATTACTTATAATGGAATCCAAATCCAGGAATTTTGTTTGGTGGAATTTGACAAACATGAATATTTTTTCATTAGACTTATTTAGGAAACAATAATTTAGAGCCGAGTATCGTATGTAGCCCACGATCCTGAAAGCCCTCCTCATCCCTCGCCGATAAATAAAACTAACCTTAAAATAGCATTTTCAATCAACACAATAGCAGTTAGGCTAAATAATGAATGGGTATGTGTTACAAAAGTCTTCTCTATGAAAATCATACTTTTAGCTTTAGTAACTAAAATATGATTAGTACACCACATAATTCATATGAGGTGTATTTTAGTTACTTACGATAAAAATATACTCCCTATAAAATATGCCTTCTAATACTTATAATTAAATCACTTCCAACATCTTTTCCCCGCACACTACCATAAATCATAAACATTATACAAAAATAATACACCCACACGTTTATAGAATATATTATACTGAGCACACGTTATGCCATGACGTCAGAGGATCATTAGTAAATTGATTTCTATGACGCCAGTGGCTGAGCCCTTATTATAAAGGTACGATCCGCTCGTAAAATCGGGATAGTTTCTATTGAGATGTGCAATCAATATTTTATGATTGAACATATTTTTAGATTTGATTAGTTGTTGCAGCGATTTTATATGGCAGCGATTCTAGAATTTACAGTTTATTTGTTGGTCGTAAACTGAAATTATTGAGAATATCTGAAAACAAAACATATTTAAGTAATGTATCTAATAAAATAGAGATTTATGACATGGCATTTATTATCCTCTAAGACATGTAGATACAAAATAGAAAGAGATCATGCAAAGCCACAAACTGTGTGCATATGTATGTGTCACAAGTATTTCTTCTTCGTCTTTGACATCTACCTAGGCTTGGTATTTCACCTTAGAAAGCTTGATTCAGTTACAGGTATTTAAGATTAACAGTTACCCAGATATATTTGAAAAGATCACACAAATACGACCACCTAGATGTCACATCACTTCGCCTAAAAAAAAATGTTTTGAGATTGTTAATACGGTAGTGCAACCTAGTTAAACCTTCAAGTCTTCTTCTTGAATGTTTTATACCAGAACTCCGTCAGTTAAAAACAATTTTGAAAAAAAATATTTTTGTGTTAAAATTTAAATGATTATAAATTATTATTAATCAAAACACATTCAGTCACGCAAAAACACAAATAAAATCTACAACGCGAAAGTATTACCTACAGTTACAAAATCAATGTGCAAGTAGGTACTTAAAAAGGAAAATGCTGTGTTTTGTCAAGAATAATGTGTGTGTATAACTAAGGAAAAGATCAACCAAGTGGATGTCATGATTAATTTCCTTATTTATAATTTAAATTATTGCAAGCATACACTGGCGGTTAACATGTGAAATTTTAAGAGTAGTCATTTTCTGAACTAGAGAGTGCCCGCGATTACCCCGCACATTTTATTTTAATTAATCCATTTCTGACCGATCCCGTGGGAATTTCCAGTGTTCCCTTATTAGTGTGCTCCCCAAGGAACGTACAAGCTAAATTTCAGCTTGTTGCGCCCTATAATTTTGGCTGTGCGTTGTCTGTCAATCAATCAGTAACGCTAGGAGTTTTTGATACAGAATATGTATGCTACACATATTTGTTGAAACCATAACTTATATGGTGCAGACATGTATTCTTCGAGAATTAGTTAATACTTACCAATAATTCTTGTTAATAACGAGAAAAAGAAATTAAAGCGGTCTTTTTATTGGTATTTTCATACCGTCACGGCCTGCACGTTCTCTTCAAAGAGAAAACAACAAAACGGGAAAAAGCCTTGAAATTATCAGGAACGTGGCATCCAGTGATAACAATAACACAACCTCGCTACAACTACTTAAGGAATATAATAAAATTGTAAAATACTTTTGAACTTTCACAGTTTTTAGAGACTTATTTTTTTAGAATCCAGTAATTATTCAAAAATAAAATTAAAGTGAATTCAGCGTGGCAAATAGAAGGTATTTTTTATATCTTTACTTTTAAATTATTGCACGATTTCAATCAGATGGTAGGTTTGGTTAAAGTTGTAATGTTTAATTGACGTGCCTCAACTGGATCCCCTAGGCGGCCTCTACTTATTTCTGATTTGTTTTTCAATATACAAGGGTGAATAAGGTTTCCACCCTTGTATATTTAAAAAAACAAGCCCTTAATTAGGTACATAATTATGAATTTTGTTGTTTATAATCTCTGAATCTCATGTTTCGCTACATGTTGAGTCTTTTTTGCTCACATGACATTGTCAGAAGATTGACTATATTTAAGTCACATAAACCAAAGACAAAAAAAATCTCCTGTGAAATCAGAAGACAAATATAAGGTATATCAAACCTAATACAATAATCCCAAACTGCTTAACGCGAAACCAATACCGCACAAAACGGAAAACAATGCCCAATTAATTATTAAACAACGTTAATTCGGTCTGACGTCATGACCGAGCGTATGCTAACAATGTTCCGAGCGAGAGAAGTACTTAGACTATACAAATACAATATAAGTTAGAACATAAATACAGAACGGTTGTGGCAAGTCAAACAGTGACCCTCGTGTTCTTGTGGACTTTTGGCTCACAGGTAACACGAGGCAAACTCCGTACTTCATGTGTTTGCTGAGGCATGCGCGTATTTGCTGTTACAACGTGTGACCACATGTATGCAATCAGAATATGAAAGAGGCAAAATGTTTTAGGTGTAACTTTGACAGCAAGGAAATGAATTTATAATACGATTTACGGATCTCTCCGTTTAGTGACAGATTAAGAAAAAAAATGTCTCTATCCCATTCTATTCCATGGATGTCGTAAGAGACATATAGAGAAAATACATGAAGCAAGTAGTCTCTTTGAGAAGAGACGACAAACTCAACATCGAACCATAGAGCATAGATAATTACATAGAGGCGCATTTCTTATGGACGCTCTGTAGACAAACTTTCTGTGACCCATATTGCCGCTTGGCGGCGTGACAGTCGCGCTGTGACAGCTGTCTCTACGAGTGCAAGAGAGACGAACGTTCATCCTGTGTATCTTAACTACGAGAGCAAGAGAGATGGAGAACGACGCCAGCGCCGCCAACGGCGCCAACTACGAACTACACTGACGACAGTCGCCAACTCGCCACTTGGAATCGGCACATGAAATCCTTAAGAAATGCGCTTCTATAAGTAAATCTGTATTCATTGACGAACCTTATACCTGCATGATGATCACAAGTAGATGCGAAACTCTTCTTGATGATGCCTTTTTAAAAATAACCAGAATAATTTTGCCGGTCCATTTTTTTCCGACTGAATCTTTTATAATTCTATAAAGGAGGAGATTTTCATGCTGTCTTTATAGTCATAGGCACATATAAAAGGCAACCTGAACTATTATTTTCGCAAACTAAGTGATACACAAACTTATCTCTAAATATTAGATTCTAGTTATTCGTAAGAAAGTTGAATATTTAGAGATTAAATTAATGAAATGTTTTAATTACTTGTTTATCTGGGTCACCGAATGTTTAGAAAGGTCAATGCTACATTAATTGAGTCATTCACAAAGTAATTAGTCTAAAAGGATATCTTTTATGATTTTAATTTAGTCAATTAGATTTGGTAGACGCCGACAAATATATAAAATGGCTTGACGACACTCTACCAAACTTATAAATCTTACAATAGCATGCGGCCTTACGCAGGTTTCATTTCATTTTGTCTTGGTTGGCTTGACGATTGATTTCTGCGTCTGCCATTTCGGCTTCTCTAAGGCGTAGTAGATTTTTATCTTCTTTAGGTCAGCTTGTAGGTCTAGTATTTGTAGTTAGTGACCCTAACTGCTAATTCGGCGGTCGCGTGTTCTTTTCCCATCCAGCTCAACGTATGCTGAGCAAAAAGAATTCATCGTCTGGGTGTAATTTATCTATTAAGTGTTTAAAAATGTATAAGTAAGTATGTTTATCAATTATCTAGTAACAAAGACTCTCCTTGTCCAGTTTAGGATCACTTGACCGATAGAAGAAGGTACCTAGCGCGTTATTAGGATTTAAAATCATCTATTAGAAAAAGGTCTTTTGAAATGTACTCTTAAAAGTACCTGGGGACTTTATTACCTACATTTTAACACGGCAATTGTTCTGAAATTATTTTCAATTTAAAACGCTCTTGCTAGAATGTTCTTATCGTGCTCCATTGAAATAGGTCTATAGGTTTTCAAAATAGAAGGCTAAATAGTTTTTGTAAATGTATACATAATGCGTATTAAAACTATTAAAAGACCCTAAACGAAAATTCCCATTTGTACCAATCATTACGATATTTTTTTACTTCAGCACCATACCTGGGAAATTACGGCTTCAGGAGATATGGAGGCTCAAAATAACCATATTTTTTTCTAACTATCACAAAATCGATGCATTTCTCGTGCCAATTCGTCTTATTATAAGTCCATTTCCTATGCACCCTTGTGTGTGAGATTGTAAGGCTCTTAAGTCCACTTCTAAACTTACAACATGTAAAGCTACTTAAGTCCCATTATTTTAGTTGGTAAGATCGGTATGTAATTTCCGTACCTCGTAAAAGACAATAACGCAATTTGGAAGCTCTTTTCCTTCACAGACGAGACTAATAACCCATTTCCTTATGTTGCCTCTTACTTTGGAGTGTGAGAGCAGCTTTTATATTGCGTTTCTTTTCCACTTTGAGGGTAGAAAGAGAATAAATACAATTCATTTCGAATTTAAAACTTGTTATTTAGTTTTTTTTTTTGGAAGAGGAGAGTTATAACAACTTCGGCTTTGTGAAGTGTATTGGGGTTAGCTTCTAATCTAATTGGTTTGGTTGTACGTGTTTTCGGATGCGATGTAAATATTTGGTAATGGGTCTAAATGTAAATTTCGTCCCTTTTATGTTAGTTACAAAAAATAATTAAAGAAACTAGCGAGAACAAATGTAATAAAAAAATGAAGACAACCAGCCTTAAAAATGTTCTTTATAAAATATCAGTATGGTACATCGATGATCGCTGTATCGAAAACGTTCCATCGACGGGCTAATGTATCGACAGTACCCCAAATCGATGGTACGCTTCATAGTTAGTGTAGGTCGGTTCACGAAAGATGACCACTGCGCAGAAATCATTTTTTAGGTCCCCGTGGAGGTGCGGGGTGAGGCGCGGGTGGAATGCCAATGGTGTGGCTCCGTTCTTGACGCATTCCCTAAATGCGTCAAGAATGGAGCCACGCCATTGTTGCACGAATGTACATATGCGTGACGGCCGCCATTTGTGGTCAACTTTCGTGAACCGACCTATACACTAAAACGACGGTATGCTACATCGACAGTAAACCAAATCGATAGTACGCTGCATCGACTACCCGAACCAGTAACTCCTAAGATTTACCAGCATGAGTTGGTAAATGTCCGGATTTTTAAATAAAAAAAAACTAAGTTGACGGAGCCCTGCTTCGCAGGGCTACTGTTTTTGGATTAAGGGTCACAAGAGAACCTAACATAACCTACTTACTTGACTTACAGTCTCACCTAACCTTCATTTATTTTTGTCTTGGCAAATTATGATTAAAAACTTTAAAAAATCCTGTATTTTTTATTTAAATCTGGCTCGGGTCGGGTAGTCGATACAGCGTACTATAGATTTGGTTTACTGTCGAGTGTCGATACATTAGCCCGTTGATGGAACGTTTTCGATACAGCGACCCTCGATGTAGTGACTGACGATATTATGAACGGCTACCGGTACAACAAGGACTAATTTTAATAGAATTTTGTATCTTGTTTTAGCTTATATCTTGGCATTTTGTGTTAGTGTACTAACGATGAAGCGTACCAACGATTTGGGGTACTGTCGATGTAGCGTACCATCGATTTGGGGTACTGCCGATATAGCGTACCATCGATTTGGGGTACTGTCGAAACATTAGGCCACTGATGGAACTTTTTTGATACAGCGACCATCGATGTAGTGACTGACGATATTATGAACAGCTACCGGTACAACAAGGGCTAATTTTAATAGAATTTTGTATCTTTTTTTAGCTAATATCTCGGCATGTTGTTTTTCAGATTAGTTAAAGATTTCTAGAGTTAATAATAACACTAGTTTTCCTATCTTTATCTTTAAAATAATTCCTGTAGATTTTACACTAAGAAGTATTCTTGAAACGAAGCTATGTTTACGGTGACAGGACAATCTTGAAAATCAAACGTCTTTAAACATTTGATTTTAAAGATCTCAAACGTTACATGCTTCCCAACTTACGCAGGTAAAAAGCGTTCCATTTATCTCAAAGATCTACAAATAGCATTGTCAGAAGCTACTTATTATTCAGACATCACTTTCGTGTCACCGAAAATGTAATATTCAACGACGTTTTCAGCGCGTAACAATACAAGATGGCGGCGGGACACATTCCCGCCAACGCGCCCGCCATGACACTTCCCTTAAAACAACTGTCAGTCCGCATTGTCCTTTCGTCGCTCATTTAAAAGGAAACTCCACAAGTGGGTAGATAATACTAGATGTATATAACACTTTTGCCGACTTGAATGGACTTGCTTGAACATTTCTTTTTGAATGTTGACGTATATGAATATTTTATGCTCGCCTTTGATACAACTTTGTGGAGCAACGGGCGTCAGTTTAACATGTGCTTTGTGAATGTACTCTGTACTTTTCTAGGACGAAGTGGATATGAAAGAAAATATTTTTATCTGACTTTATTTATGTCACAGATCTACGTGACGTAACTACGAATTAGGAGCAAAACATTATGGACAAAATGTGTTTTGTGTTGACCGATTAACAATGAAAATTCTTTGGAATATAGATGTGTTTCAAATTGAATTATGTTTTATCCGTGAATTTAAGTTTAAAAGATACCCAGGCAATACCTATGCGATGTCGTGTCATACCATATCGATACATACATACATACATAGACTCACGCCTGTTTCCCCGAAGGGGTAGGCAGAGGCATATCGATACTATGAAAATAATATACTCTTTCGGTAGCAATCGATAAACTGGTCATCATCATCATCCTCGTCCTAGCGTTTTCTCGGTGGCATCCAAGTAAGACGCTTTGGAGTTCGTGGTCCGCTTACTAGATTAACAGAATATCAACTTTTGCACAGAGCGACTACCGTCTGGCCGCGTAAAGAAGAAGTAGCAAAAATGCCCCACTTCCGACTGCAACGATAAGTATCTCAAAAAATCGTATAAAATCAGTATAAAAAAATTATATACTTCCGGTAATCATCTGTACTGGCTAACATATAAAAAAATTGCTCTAAATATTAATTCAGGAGTAGAAAACCTGTAATATACTAATTTCTGATTTTAGTTTTAGAATAGGATTAAAAAGCAATTAAACACTGTAATAACTCACGTTTAATAATATTTATTATACTACGTTAGTAATAAAGCACACATACTGAAGAGTTTTGTCAAACAATAGGACTAAATATGCTTAAACCAAACTTGTTAGCAGATTATGTCGAAGAACATAATCTAAACCAGCAGAGTTCCCTTTGCGAGGTTGGAAGCAACTAGCGAAGAAGTTAATATGATTTTCCGAGACATATGAGGAATTAATTATGATATCAGAGGGTCTAGTACCAGTTTGCACTCGATCGTCACGGTGGACGATAGCCTAGTCGTCAGGAACAATTTCCATACATTTTCTAAATGCGCCCCCTAGCGGACTCTATCGATCGCTACTCTCCGTTAGGGGCGCTTTTAGAAAATGTATTCGGGGATACAGGCTAGAGTCTATAAAAAAATGTTCATTTGTTTAATCTTTATTCCACTTTTTTATGGTCGTTAGAGTAGTAGGTATTGCATGATTGAAAGTAAAATATTTTTAAGATAAGTACTTAATACTGCGCCTGAAACAATATTTGGAGCAATTTCTAAGTATGATAGCCAGTAAGGATGTCAATCAGAGGTATGCAACTTATTAATACTCAATTTTATCTATTATTTGAGATATTTTTCTCAGCTGTCGGACGTGGGGTAATTTTATATGGAAGTTGCAACTTCCCCTTTCTTTTTCTGAAAGCACTGCACAGATCGGCCTCTATGCTATTGTACCTATAATATATATATTTAAAAGCTTTAAAGGCGACAACCGATATTGAGTTGAGCTGCTGCTGTCACTGTCGGATTGTATTTGTATACATAAGAAAGAGAAGCGCGACGACGACGGGACGTTCAGAACTTTTTACAAACCATAAAATAAATTAATTAGGTACTTAAAAATAAGTTGAGTGGTGAAACCAATGACGTATGAATATGATGATGATGATGATATGAAGGGTGAAACATAAAAAACAACCAAGTTCTGTATTTAAATATGATACGAGTACGTTATTGTTATAAATTTTACCAACGTACGTTGATAAGTTATAGGTACAGATATTTTTGTTGGAAGATCATTTTAAGAGGTTAGTTTACTATTTTTTGTATCAAGATAACTTTTCAAAAACGTGTTTTGATTTTGAATACAACAGGGTTCTCAGAAATATGTTCAATATTAACATATATTTTTTCCGCCGTCACAAACTCTATAGATTTAGCAAAAAAATTGTTTGAGACAAGCCTACTTGGCTGTTGACAGCGTCTTAAAAACACAAAATATCTACATAGTATTTATGTTTATACATACACGTTCCCTCGAATATTAATAAAATACTCTTTGTAAACTATTGATAACAAAAATGGCGTAGACAAGGTGGGTAGGTAAGAAAGGTCAGCAATATAAAAAGATCACAGGCCACGCTTCAGCGAGCAAAGGATCTAACGATAAGAATATACATATACAAGCTTATACCCTAGTGGATATTACAATATTATGAATAATAATAATAACATTCTTTATTGACACAAATCAATGTACATAATCAGTGAATTCTCTGGCCCCAAACTAGTGAGTACTGTATTTCAGGGACCAGTGTCTTCGCTACATTTATAAACAGGTATTTATGTCGTAAAATGAACAAAATATTAGCCCTATGTATAAAATGTTCTACCACTGGGCACGGGCCTTTCTAATTCTTCTAAATAACGGCCATTTTCAATATTCGAACTATAGGTAGATAGATCTGTAGATTTTAGATTCGTGTTTGACATATTTTGTATGGAGCTTATGTCAAAAACGAATCTAAAATCTATAGATCTATCTTTAGTTCGAATATTGAATTCCGTTGTAAGAGAAGGGTTGGGCCATAGTTTGCACAATGATCAAGTACAGGTTAGCTGATTTCATAATTGTCTTTTGAAACATTTCGGAGAACTAATCGATTTTAAACTATGGCGATTTGTATACATCATACCAGGTTTCCCCACGAAACCCACGATGTTTTCTTTCACCATAAGCACGGGATTACAAAATGTTTTCAGTTAAATGTTTGAAATATGCCTATTAGGACTTTACAGACAATAAATCAGTTTTTTTATAAACGATGCGACCGCTTTAACCGCGCAATAATTAAATACGTAAAAGTATACAATCAACTGCACCAAAATTAATTGCACATTGGTTGCCATTTAAGCATAACATGTTTATTGAACATATTTTTCGAATTTTCTCGTCGGGCCAAATAAAACGAATTCCATTTTTTGTCTTATTACTGATTAATAGAGACTCGCGATATTAGTAGATACCTAATTATAAATATGATCATAACCATGACTAGGCAAAAACTGTATCTATGCTTTAAAGTGAAATCTAACGTGTCTAATTCGAGTGTCATTCTGCATAACAACGACTGAAGTACCTACCTAGACGTAGCTTTTATGAGAACTAGGTCACAAAGGAATTCTTGCTCAAATTCAGCGCACTTTGCCTGGCAAAGCATCTCTATTCCACATAAGATCACACAACAGTATATCTGTCTCGTTCCCTCGCGCAAGAAACTTGTATATTTGTTGCTCTCCCCTTTATAATTCGTAAATATTAGTAATGTCTTCAAAAAGTGCAGAAATTACGATCCAGGAGCTAAACAAGTCAGTCATCTTGCTCCAAACCAAAGTTGTTGGCGGTACAGGCGCAGATCCCCGTTGAACGAATACAGAACATTAACGATTACGCTACCGATACAGAAACTGTCGTAGCTATTGTTACCTTGAAGCACAAACGTATTCTGTTCTGTGTCGTATACATTCCTCCTAACTCTAAGGATGAGAAGTATCTAAACACTTTCGCTCTATTGGAAACCGCCATTGAACGATAGTCAAAATTACTATACTAAACTCGTGCAGTCAGAGTGTAAATTTACACTATGCCTATTTTTTAACCTTTTGTAAGCTGAGACAACAGAATAACATTATAAATACTTATGGTAATATGTTACACTTAGTATTAAGCAACTTGAGCGATGAGTGTGTGTGTGTTGTTGGAGATGTGGAGCCATTAGTGCCGCCGGACGCGCATCACCCGCCGCTTGGGGTCCGCCTGAGCGTGCCGCACCCGGCGGCTGAGCGGGCTCAGCTCCCGCCACCGCCGTCCCACACAGATCCACAACAACATGACTCACCTCAATACAATTTTTCTTGTGCAAACTTTCATGCCTTGTACGACTGCTTGACAACGTTATCATGGTCCGAGATATTAATGTGCAACAATGTTGACGACGCATTAGGTATTTTCTATGCTCATCTTTTATCATGTATTAATGCTCATGTCCCAATCAAAAGGCAGCCTGAATATTACAATAAGTATACGTATCCAACGTGGTATACATCGGATATTATACGAAATATTAAAAGTAAATATTTTCACCTGAAGAAATACAAGCAACTTCGCTTAGAATTTAATAAGGAAATGTTTCGATACTATAGGCAACACACAAAAGAACTCATAAAACAAGCCTGTGCTAACTTTATTGAGCGCGCGGAGACGGATATAAAAAGGACCCGAAGACTTTTTGGACGTTTGTTAGGGCCCAGCGTTCGTCCCGAAGCGCTTGTTCCGAATTTGAGTATGATGGCAAAGTAGTGACCCAAATAGATGCAGCAAACGCTTTTGCAAGTCACTTCAAATCTGTTTTTTTAACTGATATTATATCTTTGCCGACGATAGCGGCAAATGTGACCAACAGTCATTTTTGTTCCTCGCAAGTCAGTCTTGATCACATCAATGAATCTGACATATTACATGCGGTGAAACGGTTGAAGGCTCGTTCATCCATTGGTCCCGATGGTTTACCGGCCTACATTATTAAGGCGCTGTGTACAGTACACTGAGTTCAGCTGTTGCTGTCACTGTCGGATTGTATACATAAGAAGGAGAAGCGCGATGACGACGGGACGTTCAGAACGAGTTATTTATCATTAAATACATTAATCCTTACAAATATCTTATTCCAATCGAGAAATAAAAACAACAGTTCCCTTTATTATTATATATTACATCACTGTTATTAATATTATCAAGATTTGTTTATAAATAATACAGTTACAATTACTACAATTTCAATTTTAATGGTTATTTTATGTTTTTTTTTTATCGAGAAAATTTAAAATATGATAAAGATTAACATATATTTTTTTACCTGCTCTAAAATGTATACATTTGGCTAAAAAACTGTTTTGTGAAGCCTATTTTGACTAGGTACAGCGCCTTAAAGACTGCATCGGCGTTTTTAAGGAACCATTGTTACATATTTTAAACTTAGCCATAAGAAATGGTACATATCCAAGTTTGTGGAAGGTATCTCGCGTTACACCGATATCCAAGGATGGCTCCAGGACTCAAGTAGTTAATTACAGACCTATAGCCGTGCTTTCAGCGCTCGGCAAGGTATTTGAGTACATCTTAAATAGTCATATCACCAGACAGGTCAAACAACAACTGAGCGAGTGCCAGCACGGGTTTAGAGTGGGCAAATCGACTGCTACTAATTTGATCAACTTTGTTGATTATTGTGTTGCAGAAATGGATCATAAAAGGCAAATTGACGCAACATATTTTGATTTTAAAAAAGCTTTTGATCGGGTCCAGAATGATATTTTGTTGCAGAAGTTATCCGCTTTTGGTTTCGCTCCTTAGCTTCTCGACTTATTCGCTTGCTATTTTTCAAATCGTACTCAATATGTGCAACTAGGTAAGTACCGCTCTGACTCGTATGACACTCGCTCTGGTGTCAGTCAGGGTAGCGTCTTGGGCCCTACTTTGTTCCTGATCATCGTGAATGACTTGCCGAGCGTTGTCAGAACTGCTCAGTGTTTAATGTTTGCTGACGACCTGAAGTTATTCTTGGGTATCGGTAGCACGGCAGACTGTGACGCGCTCCAGCGCGATATCGATAGGGTAGTGGCTTGGGCTGAACAAAACCGCTTAGAGTTTAATGTTAGTAAGTGCAAGACAGTAACATTTACTCGTTCTCGCTCGCCACTCACATATGATTATAATATTTCTGGTGACCGTTTGGAGCGAGTCAGCCAAATACGAGATTTAGGTGTAACTCTGGATATATGTTTGACATTTAATGCACACATCTCTATAATTTGTAAGCAAGGTTTAAAAGCATTATGATTTGTGATGAGGCAGTCTATTCCTTTTCGGCGCAGGCGTGCCATCGTTTTGCTGTACTTTTCCTTTGTTCGCAGTATTCTGGAGTATAATTCCATAATCTGGGATCCACATGATGAGAAGTACATCACAATGGTTGAACGGGTACAACGCAAATTTGCTCGGTTTTTATACAAAAAGTTATATGGCTTCTACCCTTATTTATATCCGTCCGTTCGTGTCTGGCATGGTAGGCCTCGACACATTATTACTACGTCGTAAATGTAAATTAGTTCTACATTATTTTTTATTGTTACATAACCAAATTGACGACTCTAATACGTTGTCACGCTGTTTGATCTCAGCACCGAACCAATATACGCGAGTGCGCTCGCGGCGCTTACTCGCCGCGCCGCAGGTACGAACCTGCACCGCGCAGTACGCGCCTACTACTTAGGCACTCACACTGCTCAATAATATTATTGGAAAATATCCTGATGTTGACATATTTGTCACCAAATTGTATATCTTTTTAATTATATGTAAAATGTTTTTTGAAAATTACTAATGAATATTACAAAATAAGTTAATGTTATGTACCTACCTAAATGTAATGGCTCACTACACGTTTTGGGCAACTGCAAGTGTAGTGAGCAGTTGTATATTAAATAAATAAATAAACAGTAACAAAGCATATTTTTTTTAAAACGTTGCGACGTTTTAGAAGACCTTTCTTGTAATCAATTTTGTACCAGGAAATTTATCTTTTGTCTCTTTCTTTTACAGGTAACATCAACCATCAAAGTTTAGTTTTTAAGGCAAGTATAAGAGAAGGTTTGAAGCCGAAGGCGTCTGTAAATATCTTCTAACATAATAAGACGTTTTCTCTGAACGACTTGCTTCTATAAATATATAGGTACCTACATATATAAATAAAATCAAATAGTTTCGTAACAGATTGCCTTGTATTTCATGGTAGGTTCTTCGCTTGACTTTAGGGTAGAAGAAGAATACCTAAATGGTATACAAGACTGAAAGACTTATAGATTGAAAAATTATGGCTCATAATTACTATAATTTACAATAATTGTCAGATATGAAGCTACTACCTGCACGTGAGTTTCGCTGGTTTTGATAATAAAAAGTCCTTCTTCCTACAGAATAATGCTTTGTGACATCTAAGGGTGAGTCCATATCTCTGTCCAGTGCCGCGAAAGAGCTACCTATTTACGAAAGACTCGCGTACCGCACGCTAGCATGTAATACAATCTGATATCACGCTATTGCCTACGGTCACTCAATTTCTAGAACGCGCAAAAAAACAAGTCGCGCTCTAGAAGTGCACCACAAAGTTTCAAAGCCCTCTGCTAGTTTTCTACGTCCGTAACGTACAAGCACACTTTCACAGGCAATATTGCAGAGTAGATATTAGTTTCCTTATTGAAAAAAAAACCGGTGAAGTGCGAGTCGGACTCGCGCACCGAGGGTTCCGTACAAACCTGTAGGTATATAAGTAAAAGTTCACCAGTCAAAGGTATGGTAGGTATTTTTATTGCCAAATGAAATCCATAACATTACAGTATGGAAAGCTGGAGGAGCATAAATGAAAGAAAAAGGGGTCTTTGTCGTTTGTAATCAGTCATCCTTTATTTTATATTGACATAATATATTATCGCTTATTTTATAATGTAACTTAAATACCTATACCAGCCTTGCAGCAGCCTTGCAAAAGTCTGCTGATGAATGATGGTAAGATTTTTTATCAATGATATTGATTTACAAAGTTTTTAGTGACTATTAGAAATCTGTTACAAAAATAGTTATAAAGTACAGAATAATTAGCAAAAAGGTTTGAAGACTATGTAATTATTTGAAATCTCAATCTCAATCAGCCTATCGCAGTCCACTGCTGGACATAGGGCTCTCCCAACACGCACCACAGTACACGGTCCTCAGCCTTCCGCATCCTTTATCTGGGCTATAAGACCAAACGTTGCTGACGTTGAAACAGACGTTGCTTCGTACCAAATTTCAAGATTTTGAGTTCACGGGAAGTGCCCTGTAGGTTTTGATTCCCTTGCGAGTAGTCACGAGTTTGAAAATATGATTATATTGCTCTTTCTTTTGATTGCGTAGACATAGAAGTTTGATTTTGTTACAGCCTAACGGTGTTATATACCTGAGTATTTGATATGAATTTCAATTTCATACCTCTAAGCATTCAAGAGAAAGGGGTAGTAACTTTAAATTTATTAAAAATATTTTTTTATATGCTGTAACTAAAAAAATCCGGTTTTCGCAATTTTTCCTTCATATGTGATATAAGACGTTACTTCGAACCAAATTTCAAGATTCTGAGTTCACGGGAAGTACCTTGTAGGTTTTGATTTCCTTGCGAGTAGTCGCGAGTTTGAAAATATGATTATATTGCTCTTTTGATTGCGTACACGTAGAAGTTTGATTTTGTTACAGCCGTTAGTGTTATATACCTGAGTATTTGATATGAATTTCAATTTCATACCTCTAAGCATTCAAGAGAAAGGGGTAGTAACTTTAAATTTATTAAAAATATTTTTTTATATGCTGTAACAAAATATTTGCGGTTTTCGCAATTTTTCCTTTATGAGTGATAATAAGACGTTGCTTCGTACCAAATTTCAAGATTCTGAGTTCACGGAATGTACCCTGTAGGTTTTGATTCCAAAGCGAGTTTGAAAATATGCTGCAATTTGCAGCATATACGGCTGTATCTTTTGATTGCGTTGGATTAGAAGTTTGATTTTTTTTACAGCTCCATGGAACCGTAGATTCGAGTATTTAGTATAAATTTCAGTTTGATACCTCCACGCATTCCTGAGAAAAAGGGTCTTGACAGACGGACGGACAACAAAGTGATCCTATAAGGGTTCCGTTTTTCCCTTTCGAGGTACGGAACCCTAAAAATAATTTTAATTAAATAGGCATCATATGAATCCTGCGGTGCGATCACGTACTAACAATTGTTAATGCACGCACGCGGCACGCCAACGACGCGCGTTCGTCGCATTCGCAGTATTTTGTCAGATGTGGACGCACCCTAAGTCTAAGAATAAAGTAACTTGCAGGATTTATATCAGCGGGTACAATTTTTTGCCATTTAATAAGAAACGTTGAGCCCTACGCTCCGTATTATATAAGGCTTTCATCGGGAGCTGCTGAAGCGATCACATATTGGTTTTCTGAGATTGATGGCCTACTAACAAATTGAAAAGTGAACAGCCTTAATCATAACGCATTACTTTTCGATTAGAGAAATTCTGTCGACAATTTTACAATGATTTTTTGATGGAGACGTTGGCACTGCAAATCAAAGGATGATTGGATGATTGCGTACTTTAAAAATCTTTGGTAGTGGTAGTAAAAATGAGTAACGTTCAAAAAGTCTATATATTATGTACCTATTAGTGTTTGGTCGCGAAGTTTTGGTTGACTAAATGAGAATCATTGCAAAATAAAGACTATAATAACATAATACTTACTTAGTTTTATATCATCTAGCAAAGAAGGATCTATAATATACTCAAAGTGCACTTCGGCATACTACCTACTACCATAATAAAAATACATCTATGTAAAAATATTAAGAAAATCTGATTACATATTCTGTTCATACATACACACATAGACTCACGCCTGTTTCCCGGAGGGGTAGGTATATTCTGTTCACCTGTATATATAAAATTCTTGCGTTACTGACTGACTGACAGACAACGCAAAGCCGACAATACTGAGCGCAAGAAGCTGAAATTTGGCATTTAAATCCCTTGGGGAGCACTGGAGGTGCACTATATTCCATTTGGTTTGGTACTTATCTAAAGGTAAACAATCTTGATGAATGTGTCTTTTTTATCTAAAATGTGTTTCAAATCACAATGCTGCTTAAGATCAAGGTAAATACAACAATAACGATTACTAAATCAATTGAACCATTATTTTAAGCAGTAGTTTATTTGTTTAACATGTGATAATATAAAAAGTCACATCAAGATTGTTTACCTTTAGTTAAGTACCTAACCAAATGGAGTATAAGAAGGTCCTTCTCGAAGTGCCCACGGGATCGGGAAGATGCGATGAAATTTAATATAGTCATATATTGGACCATGGAGACGGACATAGGGTACCATTAGTTGCAAAAATTAACCTGGGAGGGATTGTAGGGAGGGTCAAAGTTTGTAGGGCATAAATCTAACTGTCGGAAGGAAGAACGCTTACTCCGCATGTCCTATCTGTCAGAACTGTCGCGTCATACATAATGTCATATTAAAGTATCCGTACAATAAAAGAGATTAGTGTAACCCCAAATATAACGCGCGCGAAGCCGCGGGTAAAAGCTAGTGCTTAATAAATTTCCTTCCTAGTACAGGTGTCTTCTTAAAAAAGATAACTAAAATAGAAAGAATCATTATCATTTTGTTCTTCAACAATTCACACATGTTCATCTGATTCCCAAACCATGACCAACCAAGAGCTGGCCTCTTGGTTTTCAGTGTAGTCGAAGCTTTACTTTTGCCATTAGATCGACCCATTGCGACTATATTAGACTATTGTAGTAGAAGGGGTAGGTCATGTAATTTATTGTATTACCCCATTCGAGCCTAATATAGTTGTTTAGGTAAACAGCACAAGGCGTGGTTTATGATAACTTCAATTACATAGCATTAGGCCTTATTACAATGAGAATATCATGGCCAATAATATTATTACGGATGTCGCAGTTATAGTTCCAATTCAGTTGGAATGAAAACCGACTAGCGTTATTCCAAATAGAGATAAATTCGCATAAACGCTAGTCGGTGATTATTATATAATCAACTCGCTTTTACTTAGCAAGCTATTTGTTTTTATTTTTATGTATTGATCATTATAAATAGAGATGAGACGTATTATCTTGGGTGAGTTTGTTAGGTACCTCATGACTGACAGAAACCTAATTTATGTACCTGGTAATAAATAATATTTTTTTATTATTCAATTACGTACACATGATAACCTTATTACCTCTATTATCTTAATACATAAAATCATTGCGTTACTTACTGACTGACAGACACGCTACAGCCGAAACTATTGGGCGCAGGAAGCTGAAATTTGGCATGTATGTTTCTTGGGGGCCGTAGGGGTGCACTAAGAAGGGATTTCCCGATATTCCCACGGGTGGGCCCAAAACGGGTAAATTTAAAAAAATTGCAGGCGTAGCTGCTGGCGTCCTCTAGTAACAATATAAAATGTAATTTAGTTATCTTCAGATAATGTGACATTCTGATTATTTCAGTGTAGTTAAAGTTCCAAGATGTTAATAATAACATAAACATTTATATGTTTATTACATTAACCGGACATCATAAACAATGCCATTATTTACCATTTCAGCCATTAATAATTATAATAAGTAAACACTGAATTATCGTTTATCTGAATACCTACGCGTCAGATTTTCTTACTACCCAAAAGATCTTAGCTTGTTACGTTTGTTTTATTAGTATCTAACGTTAAAATTTTACAGACCTCGAATTTAGGGTTGCCAACTATACTGTTAAAACAGTATTATACTGTTTTACACTACATTAAAATACTTTTTACTGTTGAACAAAAATAAAGTATACAAAATACTGAATACTATAAATGTTAGACTTAAAGACACACAAATTGAGTCCGCTCAGTGCAGCGCAGCCACATAAATAAAATACAGTTCATTATTTTTAAATATTGTTTTATATTCTTCTATGACCTAAATATACTTTAATTTTTGTAAAAAAAAGTTGACAACCCTACTCGAATTGCCCAAATAAGTATTTATATTAATGATGTGTAAAGCTTCATATACTAGAATTAATACCTTCTAGTTATTTGGCGTTTTTACGAATTTCAACATTCGTCTGCAGCATATTATTCAATTTGTCTACATGTTACTACTATACAGAAATTATCGCTGTTATTACTTATTGTTTCGTGTTTATTTCGTTGCCAAAATAGGAGCGGTGTTCAATAGCCTAGTTCTAGTGCAAACAATGTATAAGCGAACAAAGCAAGTACCTACATACATACATATACCTATATTGTGTAGGCACAGGAAAACCCGCCTCACGGTTACAGATTAGCGTATTTTTCTGCGCGTATACGATCGTTTCAGCATACGCGCTACATTACGCGTTCCAAAAAAACCAGACTCGTGTAAACGGGCATAATATTTCGGCGTGATCACTCAAAACGGTAGTGACATCTTGTCAGTGTCGACATGGATTCTGACGGCTAGCGCTTATACGAGCTTAGAAGCGCGTCAACGGTCGTACGAGTTGCGCGTGTGCCAAAAGGTGCGCCTATACGCGTCTACGTGCGCTTCCAAAAACGAGCTTATATGTGCGTTTATAACGCTAATCTGCAACCGTTCTCAGTAACCGCGCCATGTACATCGAAATACGCTCGCCGCCGCCGTAGGCTGTGGCCGGGTCAAACGTCGGTCACTCCATCATGTACTCCGATACTGGGAAAATTGCATCTAAAGGAGCTTGTTTGTTGTGAGTAGATGCTATATAACGCCAGTTGATGGTAAAATGGGATTTTTAAAGCGCTAGTAAATTAACTTTGGTGCCGTTTTGTTGCTTTTCACTTAATACTCGTGGAATAATGAGATTTAATGGTGTTATATGTCTAACGCAGTGCAGCGTCCGGAAGGGATTTGTAATGCCATTTCAGCGACAAACGCTGCTTTGAAATTTTTTCTGGCAATTATGTTGTCTCGCATTTCGGCTCTTCATATTCAGCCTCGGCCATGAACTTTAGGTATATCGTCAATCCACCCAGCAGGAGGGCGTCTTACACTACGTTTGCCAAGGCCTCCACTAGAGAGGCCCTTATGGCAACCTCAGCAGCCTGATTATGATGATGACAATGTGTGAGAATGTTGAGACCCAGCCATCTAACCCTTCTCAAAATCTCTCCCCTTTCCGTATAAGTAATAAGATAACACTGGGGCCGCCGGTGCTCTCACTCACCGAATCAAACGCAACAGCAGATGTACTGCCACTTTCCGTCTGTTTTATGTGTGGACACTGGTGTCGACTATGGTCCATACGGTTACATCTTGCATCGATATGCAACCGTGGCTCTATCATACAGCCCCAGGGGGGCTCTGTCATGTATCCTTTCGCAGTTCACTGCTGAACTGTTTCCATACATATTATCGGAAACAGGTATAGTTCACAATTTAGGCCCCCTTAATGCTCATGTCCGTGGTGCTTATCTTTTCTCATCATTATATCTCTTCGTTGCTATAACCTTGGGTATAACCTTCATGGGTATAACCTTGTACGATTATTCATGCATCACGAAGCATGCCAATAACACAATGACATGTCAATCTGAGCCTTCAATAGGTAGGTGTACCTATGTATAAGCAATCGTTACTTACACACGGAAATATGTAGTAGATACATGTTATGTGGAGTAAATAATTGGATACAACTGTGCCGAGTGATGTAGGTTCGATTCCCAAACGCCAGATAACTGAATTTGATAACCATATCAGTCCATACGGGATAATCAAATTACATTCCTCTTTTAAAGAATATTGTACGTACAATCAAACAAGTCGGCGGTGGACCAGTTTGAAAAAAATCCCTTGGCTCGGTCATAGAGTCGAGGCACTCTAGAAACTGGTTTTGTATACGAGTGTCAATGTGAGTGTAAAGTAGCACTGGAAGCGACGACGTCTTGCTGAGCGATTCTCGCCCTTATTGTGGTCTAGCGGGGAGTTGTTCGACTTTACAAGTCGCGAAAGTTTAAAAGTATTTAATATTGACTTAAAATTATTATTTTTAGTATCAGTTTCGCTGTCCGATACGATCCGGTTAAGATAATTGGGTATCATACAATGTTCTTCCTTATTAGAAATTGCGATTGCAGCATTGTCCTGATTCTGATCTTCGCTCTTCTTCTTATCTTGAGATCTTCGATGGTTTTTTCAGCAGATGCCATATCTCGACCTAGCGAAGAGGTCACAAACTCACGTTTTACAAGCACTTGAAAAATCATTATTTTTTTTAATTTATTTATAGACTCACGCCTGTATCCCCGAAGGGGTAGGCAGAGGCGTAATATTACACCCACATTTCGCCATGAATATTTAGGTCCCACGCAATAGGGGGCGAGCCTATTGCCGTACCGGGCACATTACCAGACTCCGTGCTGCTACTGAGAATTCGGAAAAAACCCAGTAACACTTGCCCGACCCGGGAATCGAAACCGGGGCCTCCGATCAGCAGTCGCATACGCTATCCACTGGACCATGGAGGCAGCAGAGCAGGAGACAGAGTTGAAAATCTTTGTACGAAATAAAGCGACATTTTATTGTATGTAAACAAAAGATTAGTTCTTTTCTAAGTACCAGCACATAGAGACTGCCTTTCACAATACTGTAGTACTTATTCACCTTTGGAAATTTCCGGAGTGTCCTCCGTACTCAGGCCAAGAGGAAAAAGCCCTTATCGTTAAGTGTTTCCGGGGTCATAAGATTTAGTATTCACTAAGGCTCAGACCTTCAGACGAGGTGTACATCCTAATGCATCTAAATGTTCGAGTGATGCACTGAATTGGTTTATGGCTATTATGTTGATATGCGCCATTTGTATTTATTTATTATACTTAATATTATTCTAAATGTGAAGGTGTTATGTTTGTGTATCGGTTAGGCGATTATGCTCGAATGGCAGATTGCTTTGGAATATAAAAGGAATGTGTTGCTGGCTTTTCGACTCCTTGTTTCATCCTTCATTATTTTTTCAATTCAAGTCTGCTTAACGTTGGTTACTTAGTTTTACATATTAAAAAGAAACGGTGTCTAATCAAGTAATCAAGAAATATAAGTACAGGATGTAGATTTCAATTTTCAAAAATATTTTAATAACACAATATAGAGAGTATACTTATTCACCTAAAATTATTTTTAACATGCACTGAATGATATTATAAGACCCTATTTTTATTAAATGTTACTTAGAGAGCAGTCACTGTAGGTACGGGTGCTTGTCTATGTTAGGCACCTGCAATGGCGATCAGCTGAGCAGCGGCGGCCGTCAATACTTATAGTGACAAATTTTCAGCTATTTGTATTCAATTATTGTAGTATATTCACCCATTGAAATATTTTGTAAATGCAAATCAACACCCTGTTGGGGTCGAAACGCTGGGGCCATGGGGCCCGAGTGCTCGTGCTCTATACAGAGAAATAGCAAAAAGGCTGATCGATGCTTCCCATGACCAGAAGGCTGGCCTATTTTTCGCAGAGAGAATAAGCATTGCCATCCAGCGTGGCAATGCTGCCAGTCTTCTGGGCACGCTACCAGTAGACAGCGTTGCGGAAGAATTCTTGGACGCAGTATAGCATATAATTATATTACTATATACGTTATATTATTATATTCGTTTTCGTTCTTTTTCTTTTGTTCTTTTTTTCTTAATTATAGATTAGTTTTAGGTTTAGCCTTTATCTTTAATATTTTATTTTAATTTTATTTTGTTATATATAATGAATAAGTATACTAAAATAATAAAAAATAGTCATAATATGAATCACACCCTCTGTATTGGTATTTTATTTGTCGGACGTTTCGGCATGAGTTTTAGGTACATGGTCACCTTATTTCATAAAAAATATATATCGCACAATTTCTAACCCGTATGAAAATCAAAACTAATCAAGCATCGTATTGGTCGTCAATTACCCGAAATTGGTTCACAAAGCCACATTACCTACCCACAATAACCAATATGTTCTAAAACACTTAGCAATGCCTCATAAACTAGTTACAGTGACTGCACAAGTTAGTTCAGAACAGTAACGGAACTATTATAGTTGAGTATGTGCCTTACAAATTAACGTAGTTATACCTCTCGTATCGAAATTCGATAGTGGCCATCTTCGTGAGAACATTTGGTGCTGACCTTTTTAAACTGATGCAAATTTGCAGCCAATTGCTACATATCAGCTACTGGTTTTTGATGAGGTTTTGCTGGCGTATTGTATAGATGTAAACAATGATGTTACAAAAGTAAAAAGAAGTGGATATGTTATAGGCGTACCAAAAGCAGCACGCTAAACATAAGCCAATTGGCAAGTCTGACATATGTGTGTGTGACGTCGCAAGCCGGTGTCAAAGTGAAACTGACAAATCTTGCCAACCGAAAATAAAATAAAATATGGAGTTGTCGATGTGTGCGTTAGTGTACCGTGTATTGTATATAATAATATATATATTATAAAACTTATTAATAATATGTACACTATATACGTATATATTTGTATATAATTTTGTGTATATATATATATATTAATTTGTCGTTATTATATTTTATTTATTTATAGGTAAATTAATCTTATATAATTATAATTGCATATAGGCCTGCGAGAATACCAGCGTTGTAGTTTTATAACTGCAACAATAGCTGACGCAGTTGCCTAATTTGTTCTCCACATACCGCCTTCTGTAAATTTAAGTAAGAAAATGTATTTTAAGTTTTGGAGAAGCAAATAAAATATTTTTTGTTTTGTTTGTTTGTTTTTGTTTCTACGGATTGATTACTACGTTGGTTACGTATCGTATCTACCTTTTTGACGTGACAACGTCTTATAAATTGGTTTGCCGGGTGACACTTCAAGAAACTGCGTTACGCTCCGCTCACGTTATGCGCTCACAATGAGAGCGAGTGAGAGGCACGCGTCCCGCCTAAGAGCGAGAGAAACAGATATAAAAAGTGAAAGGCACGCGTCTTTCATCCTTCTTCCTACTATACGAATGAATATTCACATTAAAATTATTTTACCACTCAAAGTCGTTGTCACGTAAAACTTTCGCCCGTATACCGACTTTACAGGCAACCAATTTTTCTTGTGATATCATTGGATGTAAAGCAATTTATAAAGCTAAATCATAGAATAGATGTGTAATTTTCATGCTAACTTATCCTTATATATTTGAGGTAAGGGCCTCAAATAAGGGGTTGGCGTTTTGAAACAGGGTAACCTATATGTGACTTGCGGTTTTCAACAATCTACATGGTAAATTTTCAAATCAGATTTACGGACTGAAATTAGAATGAATCCAATGCTGTCTTGATGATATTTCAAGACACGGAGACAATTAGACCCTAGATGCGCCTATTGCCATTACGTACGTACTCTTTGACGACCGGTTGGCGCAGTGGGAGTGTAAGCTACTGCTACGCCGAAGGTCGCGGGATCGATTCCCGCTCAAGTCAAATATTTGTGTGCATGAACATGGATGTTTGTCTTGGTCTGGGTGTTTCTATGTATAATGTATGTATTTACAAAAAAATAGTACATATGTATGTTTATCCATTATCTAGTAGGTACCCATAGTACAAGCTCTGCTTAGTTTGGGACTAGATGGTGATGTGTGTATGTGGTAGAATATATTATTATTATAAACGCGTTAAATTACCTACTCAAACGGGATTTTTATTCTGACTTCCGTACGTCAAAAATGGTACTGCAATATTAGGTACCGACTGTCGATTTGATTAGTTACAGGCGTAAGACGTCTTACTCATGGATGCTTTAATAAAATCAATCTCAGCTTTCAACACCTCCCTATTAGATGATGTTTTCCGCCAGCGAAAATAAAACATCTGTAACGATATTTTAAATAATAAATGGAGTTTTATTTATAAATGACTTATGTTTGGTTGAGTTTGTGAACTTTCTGATTTGATTATCAACTTATAGAAAGGTGGTCTTCTGGCAGAAATAAAAGGAATGTGTAGAAATCACTACATAGCATAAAACAAAGTCTGTCTTCTGTCTGTCTGTCCCTATGTATGCTCAAATCTTAAAAACTACGCAACAGATTTTAATGCGGTTTTTTTAATAGATAGAATGATTCAAGAGGAAGGCTTATATATATAATACATACCTATGTATATGGCGGTACGAAGTTCGCCAGGTCAGTTAGTATAATAAAATTATAAGATAGATAAAAGTGTTCTTGTTTATTTTACAAATAATATTACCTTTCTTTTTTAAGGGAAGAGCTCTATAGCCAGGCTTTGAGGATAGGATACGTGGAGAGATTTGCAGCTAGTCCCGAAAAACTAACTAAAACCACCGTTAGAACTTTACATACACAACTTTTTTACACTTCGATAAAAAATAGAAGATGAAAGAATACTATGAAGGCAACATCGTAGAATTTATAAATTACTTGCACGAAGCATATTATAGAGCCTAATATATGTTGACAAATCCGCAGTGGCGTAGCTAGCTTGGGTGTGTTTTTTTTTTAGTCGATTTCTAGCAATTCCGGTCCGCTAGCTCTCGTAGTGCTGAGCTAGTGCCTAGGTATGTTGTTTTATATTTTTGTTTGGGTGTCACCCCTTTTTTTGGAGGGGTGGCACCCCAAAAAGGGTGGCACCCGGGGCGGACCGCCCCCGGAGCCCCCACCTTCCTAGTTCCATAGATGTAGATTTGCTTGCAGACTAATCGCTATAAACAAAGCCGGCGGATTAGTACACGTGCGAATATTCTATCTAAGCAAAATATATATACATATATGTATCTCTATGGGTACATATAAATAATTATTGATGTGCCTGTCTGTGATTTCTAAATAAGAATGTTTTTCTCAAGTGCATATACTTAGTTACACGATACCAACATACAGTAAACATTTTGTCTTTCTGATTGTGTAGGGCAATCTCTGAAATGGGTGGACTGAATTTAATGGAAACTTCACTGGAAGACAAAGACTTTGTAGGGCTACATATGTATGTGCTGTAATTTGGCCCGACAGCGAGCAGCGAATACCTAAAATATCGCGGGTGAAACTACGAGCAATAGCTAGTAACCTAAAACAGTGGGAACATCACCTTTATCATAGGATTGAATCTCGCCGTTCGTGTCAAAATATTCAATATTATTGAAATATTGAGCACAGCCTTCGCGATATTGTAATCTTGTCACCGATCTGACGCCGTTGTTCATAAATATTCGTGCGTTGCTCAGGTTATACACTAGTTATATTCAGATAAGGCTATATTATAATAACTAAGTCTACTGATTTCAAAAGTCATTCCAGTGAAGATCATTTCAGTTTTCATTTTATTTAAAAAAGACACGCCCTAGGTGTTGATTTTGTGTCGAGGAGGACTTCGCAAACGTACAACCAACGGACAATATGAACACCCTGTCTGGAAACAATTTATGGATCACAGAGTGTTGTTTTGTGTTGCCATCGAACCCATTACACTCGGTCAAGTTTATTATTATACTTAAAGATATTTGTGATATCTTACGTACAAATATTAATATAATACGGACTACTAAGTATTAATACGGTACTAATATTAATACGGACTGTCTCCGTGGTCCAGTGGATAGCGTATGCGACTGCTGATCGGAGGTCTCGGGTTCGATTCCCGGGTCGGGCAAAAGTGTTACTGGGTTTATCCGAATTCTCAGTAGCAGCACGGAGTCCTGTGATGTGCCCGGTAACGCCAACAGGCTCGCCCCCTATTACGTGGGACATATAAATTCTGGGCGAAATTTGGGTGTAATGTAATATTACACCTCTGCTTACCCCTTCGAGGATACAGGCGTGAGTCTATAAATAAAAAAAAAATTAATAGAATACCTTGGTTGAGACTAGACGTCCACATGGTGTACATATTAACTAATGTAACGAGCCTCAATGGCCAAATTATTCTATAATTAATATAAAATACCTATTATTTGTCCGTAGCCTGTGTCTATGGTCTAGTGCCATTTTAGCGGGTATTAAAGCAGTCATGGTTATGCCATGACAAACTGTAACTAATATGATATTTCCAATGAAATTACAAGAAAGAGGTAGATACGTTACCTACGTAGTAATCAATCCGTAGAAACGGTACACTAACACACACATCGATAACTCCATATTTTATTTTATTTTCGGTTGACAAGATGTGTCAGTTTCACACTGACACCAGCTCGCGACTTCACTCACACATAATATGTCAGACTTGCCAACTGGCTTATGTTTAGCGTCCTGCTTTTGGTACGCCTATAACATATCTACTTCTTTTTACTTTGTAACATTTCGATTAATTATTTTCTTACACAATGGAGACCAAAGACAAAAATAAATAGGTAGCAGGGAATCTAGGTATGTGTACGTGCGAAAGTTTGAATGCATAATAAAACAAACAGCCTCTTTTTGTTGTTCGTATCATTTTCTCTGGCCAGGGGAAGCAACAGGACGTACGACGAACAATGCAGATGAATTAATCGTATTTATTAACTAAAAGATACGGCAATAGGCTCAACACACAAAGTGTTGTCTCGTGTGGGAATCGAACCCACGACACTCGACGCAGTGTCAAGCGGCGAGGTGGCCGCTTAAACCACTACGCCAACCGTGCAGTCAACTATTACTAGGCTCGCATTGTTTCACCACAAACTTTATTGTGAGCAAAATTCGACACAACTCTTTAGATTACTTCTATTTACTTATCTACCTCCTTATTAATTATTAGGTATATATTCTCTTCCATGAATAAACTGTCAGAATAGAATTGACATACCCACCTGAGCGATGATTATACCCATGCTGATACGGCATGAAATACGTTTCGTCACAGATATCACCTGTGACTGAATCCGACGTGACAACAAAAGGCGTGACGGGAGTGATAGCTCCTGAATAGCGGCGCGGCTTCAATAGCGGCACGGCTTGAATGGCGGCGCGCCGTGAATAGCGCGCTGAATGAGTTGTAATCGACACAGTCACGTTTTCGCTTAGGAGATCGGAGATAGGCCATGTTGGTATAACATTATTTATGTAGGTACCTAATAGATGTTTTTATATATTTATTTTTGCTCGGGAAATTTAGATATATTGGTTTACTTGTTACAGTATGATATAATTTTATTAATCCTGGTAGGTACTCGATATAGACGCTAGTCTAAAGGTGCGCTTATCACTGTGCGTTCAAGTTATATCGCGAGTGGAGTATATATTCAAGTTGCTGCGCGTATCCGTCCCCAAAACCATGCACCGTGGGCAGCCGGCTTAAGACATGTAAGGTGAATGTGGCAGCTGATCTTAGACTTCACATGCCTTTCGAGTATCATACGAGGACTATCAGGCATGCAGATTTTCGCAAGATATTTTTTCTTCAGCGTTTGACAAGTAACAATTTAAAACGAACATACACACATCTCACGCCTGTTTACCGGGAGGGGTAGGCAGAGACTACGGAACGCCAGATGCAACGATCCTGACATACCTCTCTTGCTTCATTCACTCCCATCAAGTTGCATGCTCTTATGTTTAGGGTACTTCTGACCTGTCCTTTTTTCCAATCTGGTCAGAGAACGTCCGTCTAGGTCTTACACTTCATCCTGTCCCATTCACACTTGTATCTTCTTTGTCAGTGTATCATCATCCATCCTATCCATGTGCCGAAACGCCCCAAACCATCTTAACATGCCTTTCTCGATGCTTGTCACTACATCTTCTTTTACCCCACACCACTCTTTTATCACACAATTCTTTACTCTGTCTGTCAAAGATACACCACACATACTTCTCAGTGCTCTAATTTCTAAAGCATTAATTCTACTTTCAAGTCTCTTCCGCCATTAAAAATGTCAGTGGTGCACTGCACACCGTTGCCGCGTTGGTCCGAACCTGAGGCCCTGCGTAGCAGTCCTATGACTCTTCACTTGGCTGTGGCTGCCGACTTTGTTTAATCCATCAAATGATGTTTAGAGTCTACGTGTCCATGAAATCATGTTTTATGCCAAAAAAATGTATTGGACTCCTTAAATACACTTGTACTACACCTCAGCCCACTCCTTCCCAGAAATGCAAGCGTGATAATATAATCTATAGTGTTATCGATATTGAACGACCTATTATTAGCCGCCGCGATATTTCGGTAACACTATGTTTACATCTTCGCGTTGTAGCCGCGCTTTCAATAACATTGCGTCATCTAGAAAATGTTGGTTTATAATTTTTGTAACATATTTATTAGTTATATGTACGTCATTAAACATAACTATACATTTTCCGTCATGAGCCGCGGCGTGGTACATAGTTTTTTATTACGTCAACATCAACTAGGTATACCTAACATAGTGCAAAAATAATAACCGCAATGCGAAAACAACACGGTAATTAGATATTTACATATTGATACGGTTCTTATTGAAATTGACGTAAGCTGATCAACAAAATTACATTTAATACTTGAAACAAAAAGAAAGGCAGAGGTGTAAATATTACACTCACATTTCGCCATGAATTTTTAAGTCCCACGTAATAGGGGGCGAGCCTATTGCCGTACCGAGCACATTACTAGACTCCGTGCTGCTACTGAGAATTCGGCGAAAACACTTTTGCCCGACCGGAATCGAACCCGGGACCTCCGATCAGCAGGCGCATACGCTATCCACTGGACCACGGAGGCAGTATACTATATTTCTTATTATTATGTATATATTGTGGTGAGCTGCGAGACACTGAAACTCCTATTATCGCATTCCCAAATTGAAAATTGTAAAGCTGAAACAACCTAAAATTGTACAGACTGTTCATACCGACTATTCATAAATATTTTCTTTAAAAACCAAATTTTCCCAACATTAACATGATTTACACCCGTTACACAAACTGATACAAACCACATTGAAACAAGGAAAACTATTACATATTATAAAGTATTTGGGAGGCGATGTGGCAGATTACACATACTATGTCATTATTATTGCGAATGCCAGCATTCTTCATAAATAAAATGTTAGTTCGTGTGTCCTATTTTCATACCAAAAAACTGCGAAGTAATATTTTATAAGTAAGGCAGCGATAGCCTAGTGGAGATACCAACGGACTGACATGCAGAGGGTATCAGGTTCGAATCCACGGCGCGCACTAATGACTTTTCGGAGTTATGTGCGTATTAAATTGTTAATTATCGCTTGTCCCGTGCCTCGGAGAGCACGTTAAGCCGTCGGTCCCGGTTGTCATGAAAATCTTTGACAGTCGTTAGAGTTCGTCAGTACCTCTAAATAAACTGACACTAGTCTAAACCATGGAATATCGCTATCCCTTGGGATTGCGGCGGTCGGTCGCTCCGTAGAAAAGCTAATATTCAGCCAAATCCGGTTAGACTAGAAAGCAGACCCCAGGTTGAGACTGGGCTAACGCTAGGAGGATGAAGATGAGGTACATTAGCAAATTCTTTAGGCTATTTAAAAGTAGGATTACACTTAAAAGACTAGGAATATATCCTGTATCCTGGCGAACTTCGCAAACATGTACTACAAACAGTTATTTGTGGTTCACAAAAATAAAGTATTGTCACATGAGCAGCATCCGATACCTCATAAATTCACTACACACCATCTGTGTAGAATCTAACATGGGTAATAACAATAAGCACAGTTAAAAAAATATTATTTAAGTGAAAGCTAGTAATAAGATAGGTAGTATAACCTATTTTAGATCACCCAGAGAATTAGCACGTTGAAGTGGCAGTGGGCTGGTGACAGTCGCAGAACCGATAACCGATGGAGTAGTCGTGTTCTAGAGTGGAGACCGCGCCTTTGCCAAGGCGTAGTGTATTTTTTTTTATGGTAATAGGCGGCAAACGAGCAGACGGATTGCCTGATGGTAAGCAATTACCGCCGCCCATGGACACAAGCAACACCACAGGAGTCACAAGGGGTTGGGAAAAGGGGTAGGATGAGGAGTGGGATCAGGAAGCAGGGATAGGGGATAGGGCCTCCGGCACTCTTACTCACTGAACGAAACGCAACAGTTTAGGTACTGTTACTTTACGTCGATTTTCTGTGAGAGGGTAGTACTTCCCCGGTCGAGCCGGACCATTCATGCTGAAATCAGCAAGGCTCTACTACCTAGAGAATTGTAGGACGCCCTCCGGCTAGGTGGAGTGACGATATACGGAAAGTGGCTGGCAGCGGCTGGACTCGATGAGCCGAAAATCGGGCTCAGTGGCGTGCCATTGGAGAGGCTTATATTCAGCAGTGGAGTACGGCAGGCTGATGATGATATAACCTATTTTATTTTACATGAAATTAGAAGCTTGCGCACGAATAAGACATGGTACTTCCTATTATAATATGTTCTATACTACGCTGCCTTGCTAGTTTGATATTAAACCTACTGCTTACTTTGTGCCTCGTCACGGTTACGAGATCCATTTACGTATAAACAGTCGTGATTTACGCCATCAATGAAATGTTCACTTATCGCCTCTTTGCTTATCACACACGTATAGTAACATGACCTTCTTAATGGCTACTTTATATAGACTTACTATTATATTCTCTAATATATGAGCCCCCGGTTACAACTGCGTTATTTAGGCCTACTGCGCCGCTCCCGTTGCTCATAGCGTGATGTTATATAGCCTTCTTCGATAAATGGCAAATCAAGAGCAATATCTTGAAATATATCTATCGTGATCAATGTCTCCAATATATATTATCAAATAGCCGTCCGTGTGGTGACGGATTAAGAATACAGAATGTCACCACCCCATATCATCCCATGGGTGTCGTAAAAGTCGACAGATGGAGCATATTATGCAGAGAACAGCACTGTAAGAGAAGGAAAACTTGATACAAACCCTATACCAACCCGTTTGGCCAGCGTGGTATAGTAGGCCAATTCCTCCTTTCAAAGGAGAGGCCTAGTCCAGCAGTGGACTGGCAAGCTGATGATGTATCAAATAGCCTTGTAAATAGATCACAGTGAGGTTAATAATTTGTAGAATAGTCGGCAATATCTTGTGCTACAATACAACATTGTGTGAGTGACCTTGGCTCGTTATCGGTTATTCACCTTTCTACGTACGTGTGTGTGCGTTTGTGTACGTGTTTGGTTGAGATGTTGAACCACCAGTACGGTTTATAGAATTTATGTTCCAATTTCTCACCGGTAATTATTTATTTATAGACTTACGCCTGTAATCCCCGAAGGGGTGGGCAGAGGTGTAATGTTACACCCACATTTCGCCATGAATTTTTAGGTCCCACGTAATAGGGGGCGAGCCTATTGTCCTTACCGGGCACATCACCAGACTCCAGGCTGCTACTGAGTATTCGAAAAAACCCAGTAACACTTAGCCCGACCCGGGAATCGAACCCGAGACCTTCGATCAGCAGTCGCATACGCTATCCACTGGACCACGGAGGCAGTCAGTGGATAGCGTATGCGACTGCTAGCAGTAATTACTTATGTATTTTAAATAGCGATGGCCTAGTGGAGAGACCGACAGACTGCTACGCAGAGGGTCCGGGTTCGAATCCACGGCGCGCACCGATGACTTTGCGGAGTTATGTGCGTATTAAATTATTAATTATCGCTTGCTAATCGGTGAAGGAAAACATCGTGAGGAAACCCGTATGTCTGAGAGTTCTCCATAATGTTCTCGAAAGACATGTGAAGTCTGCCAACCCGCACTTGGCCAGCGTGGTGGACTATGGCCTTACCCTTCTCATAATGGGAAGAGGCCCGTGCCCAGCAGTGGGACAGTATAAAGGACTAATGATGATTTTAAATAGTGGTATATAAATAGGATCCCACTTACTACTATACTGAACGCAAAAGATTGTGGGAATGCATGCATGGGAAAATGATTGCCTCTCTTTCCCTCCAAACATACTGAACTCCTAGTAACCAAAGAATTTGTTTGTTTGTTTGTATGTTTGTTTGGTTGGTTGAACGCGCTAATCAAAGTCAAAATCCTTTATTCATTGGGTCACAATGTGACGCTTACGAACATCAAAATAATAAATTTACAAAATAATTACTTAAAGATTACATTTACTACATTTACGTTCGCAAAGCAATAGGTAGAACCATGAGAAAGAACGGGCAATAAAACTCACGGTCACTCTTTTTCATCAGCAGGTTTTGCATAATACACATAATTTACATTTTGTAAGGTGCTGCAACTGATCAGATCATGACAAATCTCGTGTCCGTTTCGATGGCGCGGCCATGACGTAATTTTTTTTTAAAATGATAAAAAGATTTTGTAAAAATTTGTAAAAGTAGACTCCTAAAACCATAAATTTGTCAAAGCTATGGTTAAAAAGTTATAAGGGTTTGAACGTGGCCGCGCCATTGAAACGCTCCGAATCGCGCGGCCACGGAGATCTTTAAAATTAAGCATTGCAGAGACCTGAAATTTTGGTAAGTAACAGATTGAATTTGTAAAAAAATTGTAAAAATATAGACAAAAATCCTGAGCTTATATTTTAGGAGCTGTGAGACTAATACGCCATGGCCGCGCCAATGAAACGGTGAAAAACACATTTTCGCCGATATCTCGTTGAAAAAGCAACGCAGACGTCTGAAGTTTTTTGTAAAACCCTGATTTGAATTTGTCAAAACCAGTAAAAATAAAACAAAATATCCTAGGTTTATATTTCTGGAGTTATAAGACTAATACGCCATGGCCGCGCCATTGAAATGGTGAAAAACACATTTTCGCCGATATCTCGCTGAAAAAGCAACTCGGACGTTTGAACTTTTTTGTAAAACCTGGAATTGAATTTGTCAAAACTAGTAAAAATAAAACAAAATATCCTAGGTTTATATTTCTGGAGATATAAGACTAATACGCCATGGCCGCGCCATTGAAACGGTGAAAAAATACGTAATCGCCGATATCTCGCTGAAAAAGCAACGCAGACGTCTGAAGTTTTTTGTAAAACTCGATTTGAATTTGTCAAAACTAGTAAAAATAAAACAAAAAATCCTAGGTTCATATTTCAGGAGCTGTAAGACTAAAAAATACGTAATCTACAGCTCCTGAAATGTAAACCTAGGGTTTTTATGCGCATTTACACCAGTTTTGACAAATTCAGATTTAGGTTTTCAAAAAACTTCAGACCTCTGCGATGCTTTTTCAGCGAGATATAGGCCATTACATATTGTTTTACCGTTTCAATGGCGCGGCCATGGCGTATTAGTCTTATATCTCCAGAAATATAAACCTAGGATTTTTGTTTTATTTTTACTAGTTTCGACAAATTCTAATCCAGGTTTTACAAAAAACTTCAGACGTCTACGTTACTTTTTCAGCGCGATATAGGTGAAAATGTGTTTTTCACCGTTTCAATGGCGCGGCCATGGCGTATTAGTCTTATAACTCCAGAAATATAAACCTACGATATTTTGTTTTATTTTTACTGGTTTTGACAAATTCAAATCAGCGTTTTACAAAAAACTTCAGACGTCTGCGTTGCTTTTTCAGTGAGATATTGGTGAAAATGTGTTTTTCACTGTTTCAATGGCGCGGCCATGGCGAATTAGTCTTATAGCTTCAGAAATATAAACCTAGGATTTTTTGTTGTATTTACACTAGTTTTGACAAATTCATATCTGGGTTTTACAAAAATTCAGACGTCTGCGTTGCTTTTTCAACGAGATATCGGTGAAAATGTGTTTTTCACCGTTTCAATGGCGCGGCCATGGCGTATTAATCTCACAGCTCCTAAAATATAAGCTCAGGATTTTTTTCTATATTTTTACAAATTTTTTACAAATTCAATCTGTTACTTACCAAAATTTCAGGTCTCTGCAATGCTTAGTTTTAAAGATCTCCGTGGCCGCGCGGTTCGGAGCGTTTCAATGGCGCGGCCACGTTCAAACCCTTATAATTTTTTAACCACAGCTTTGACAAATTTATGGTTTTGGGAGTCTACTTTTACAAATTTTCACAAAATCTTGTTATCATTTTTTTTTTTAAATGGTCATGGCCGCGCCATCGAAACGGACACCAAATCTCAGTAACGATTAGGTCAATTCGATTTGAATGTCTTTATTTTTGGGTTGAACATAAGTAGTTACCGCTAAAGCTCATAAAGTTGTATAATTTTTAAGTTTATTTTACGCTTTTACATGCAAGTGCTTTTGTTTCGTTTTGAAGTCAATTCGATTACATCGTTTATTTTTTTTAGTTTTTGCGTTAGTCGACTCCTACGCGCGCATTTTAGTAGATTCATGAGTTTAAGAGCGTTTACGCCGTACGTCTTTTCATACAAACTTTCAAGTCCTTATTTTTGGAAATGAATGAACCAATTTTAATGAAACTTCATACACATAAGCAGGATACATAGGTCTAAAAAGTTAATTGTTGTGCAAACTTGTCATAAAAACTTCAAAACCGATCGACTCTCGATCGCGAAGAAAACTCAACAGCGATAATATGTGCGGTTTATTCCACTTCAATTGGGTGATATCACCTGGGTGAACAACGTAGATTTCTTGATTTCCTTATTACACCTAAGTGCTAGCCAAGTCAAATAATTCGACATGAAACGAGTAAGTACTTTCTTCACCTCAGAATTGATTAACCCAGGCGAATAAACGCGACATTTTTATTCATCTTATGGACTTTTATAACCCGCACGAAGCATATTAAAATGCTTTGAAATTAATAGACAACTTTACGTGGTATCAACAAAGTCGAATAAATCATATTTGCACGTACGCCTTTCTTCGAAGAAGATCGATAAATTGGATGTTTTGTTGCTAACCACCTCTCATCACTGTGAAGCATTAAGAACGTAATTAATGGGCATTTTAATGTTTTATGGTTTCTTTTCTAAGCATCGACCGCGGCCTTCTGAACGCAAACAAACTGGTGTTAAGAGAAGCATATGTGTATGATGTAAATATTTATTTTGTGTCTTACACGTAGGGTTGTCAGTCTTAGTAGAAATTATATAAGTATTTTACTAGCCTTCGCCGGCGACTTAGTCCATTTGCAATGTCTGGTCGCCGTAAATGATGTACCAAAATCTTCTTCATAAATCACTTTGTGTGTTGGTTAAAATTACATGAAAATCCGTTTAGTAGTTAATGAGTTAATTACGAACAGACTGAAAGAGGAAAATGGATCTTCCGCACTAAGAATAAATCCATACCCAACCAATTAAATAAGGAATACTCAGACTCCAAACTGCTCTAATAAATATAATAAAAAGTGTCGAGTGAAAATTAAAAATAAACCTACCTACCCCAATCTACCATATTCATAATTTTCAGTAAGTTAAATTTTATTCTATTGTACATTCCGTCCGCGGCTTCGCCAGCATAAATTATGATAGATGTCAGTTATCGCCACACAATTTGTTGGTGTCACCTCTTAAGTGGTGCTAATAAAGATGTAAAGTTGTATCACTATCCGTCCAGCTTGAAATACATATATGTATGCAATGATATTAGAAAAGTCGTAGATACGTTACCTACGTAGTAATCAACCCATAGAAACGGTACACTAACGCACACATCGATAAATCCATATTTTATTTTATTTTCGGTTGACAAGATGTGTCAGTTTCACTTTGACGCCGGCTCGCGATCGGCGACGTCACACACACATTATTATGTCACACTTGCCATGGCTTATGTTTACCGTCCTGCTTTTGGTACGCCTATAACGTATCTACTTCTTTTTACTTGTAACATCATTGTATGTATGCATGGATTCAAAAGAAGTTGGCATCCCTATACGCGCGGATGTTGGAAACCATTAGTGCGTCATTTAGGTCGGATTACTTGCAAGATAATTTGATAACGCTATCCTTTGTGAAACTACATTCCTTAACGTACAAACTGATACGAATATGGATCAAAATGGTCAAACAAAAGTTACACTTATTGGTAATCCAAAATCAGGTGCAAGTACTTCATGAGGCACAATAAAGAAAATAATTAATTAGATACATACATACATACATACACTGTTTCCCCGAAGGGGTAGGCAGAGGCATATTAAACGCCCACTTTTCGCCAGTGTTTTGAATGTTTTGATCCCACGTAATAAGTGGCGAGCCTTTTGCCGCTTATCGGGATATTTTGTTTGCCAGAGCCTCGTCCGTTGATTTGGTTGGTTGGCTTGGGACCCTAAGTTCTTGTTGGGAACCCTATACACCCTAATAATAATAAAATAAAATAATTAATTAGATAAATCGTTTAATATCGCTTGCCCCGTATCTCGGAGAGCACATTAAGCTATCGGTCCCAGCTGGCATAAATATCTTTGACAATCGTAATGGATCGTTAGTAGGGACCCTTGAATTGACTGATATTGTACTAAAACATGAAATATAGCTATTCCTATGGGTAGCGAAGATTAGAGTGTTAGACGGTAGTCGCTCTCTGAAAAAGCTAATATTCTTCAAATCAGATTATTTAGTACTTACTAGGCAGAAGACTGCCTCCGTGGTCCAGTGGATAGCGTATGCGACTGCTGATCGGAGGTCCCGGGTTCGATTCCCGGGTCGGGCAAAAGTGTTACTGGGTTTTTCCGAATTCTCAGTAGCAGCACGGAGTCTGGTGATGTGCCCGGTAACGGCAATAGGCTCGCCCCCTATTACGTGGGACCTAAAAATTCATTGCGAAATGTGGGTGTAATACTTATTACGCCTCTGCCTACCCCTTCGGGGATACAGGCGTGACTCTATAAAAAAAACAGATTAGTAACGATTTTTTTTATTATTGTGCTCTTAGTCCTACTCTTCGATGAATAAAAAAGCTCTTACTTTGATCATTGTTTTAATCTGTTCCGTTTTTGTTGTTTCTTCGACATTGCTATAAGGACATATGGAGCACGAGCCCAGAAATACCTCAGTTACTGTACTGGATCCATTAAGTCACATAATAATATGACAATAATTGGTTTTTTGATTTTTTTCTTCAATTAGATACACAATAATAAAACCTGTTTGTATGGATACCAACAGACTGTCATGCAGAGGGTAAAGGGAAAGGTAATATTCAGTTAAATCCGGTTAGACTAGTAAGCGAACCCCGGGTTGAAACTGGGATAACGCTAGGAGAAAGAAAGAATAAAACTGTTTGTATCACTTCACTATCACTCAATTTATCTATGTACTTTTAGGATGGCCCACTCTCGCGCTAAATGGCTCCCAATTTTTCTGTGCCAAATCGCCGATAGGGCTCAAAACAGTCCTGTTTCTATAATAGATTGGCCATAAATTAAACACATTACAATTTTGAGCATTATAGCTTGCCTGCCTCCGTGGTCCAGTGGATAGCGTATGGGACTGCTGATCCCAGGGTTCGATTCCCGGCTCGGGCAATAGTGTTACTTGGTTTTTCGAATTCTCAGTAGCAGCACGGAGTCTGGTGATATGCCCGGGCGGTAACGGCAATAGGCTCGCCCCCTATTACGTGGGACCTAAAAAATCATGGCGAAATGTGGGTGTAATACTATACCTCTGCCTACCCCTTCGGGAATACAGGCGTGAGTCTATAAAAAAAAATGTATTAAAAACATTTTGAGCTACATTTTACGCTAATTTCGTATTCAAAAGCCTGGTCGCTACACTCATAGTTTGCACAATGTGTCCTCGCCTACTCGTGCTAATAAATAAATCCAATTAGCTCGCTCGCACACGTGGTTAGGGCCGCGCCACGGCTGCCTGAACGTAATCGCGTTACGTCGGCTCCGCTAATGCTATTGGGCAAATGAGATTTTAAGGCTTTTTCGTACTTGACAAACTCTTAGCGAGTGACGTTTATGAAGTAAAATAAGTGGTTTTAGAATGTGTTGTGGTTTTTAGGTTATACTTTTTTGGGGTATTTTGTAGTTGCCATATTAAATTAATATGGATGGGTTTTTTCTAGTGCGAGTATGTGGCCAGCTCTGGTGTTAGAGTTCTTAGATCGCTTTAAGGCCTCCGGCATGACGATTTTATTATATACCTACTAGCTTTTGCCCGCCGCTTCGCGTGCGTTAAATTCGGGGTAACACAAATCTACTTTCAGTCTCAAGTTGTGTGAAGACACGCCTGATTATTTTAAAGACTTCAGACACTCTATAGGGTAGGGTACAAAGTAACTCGGTCAGTATCCATGTCATTATCTAGCGTTATCTACCGAAAGCACTCGAAAGGTAATATAGTAGGAATAACATAACCTTGCATACAGTCAAATGTCAAAGCCATGTTCTAATACATGTTCAATATATATCTATAAACATTTTCGCATTTTAATATTAGTAGGGAAAATCGTTTCATAATTATTAGTTTACATGCGAACAATTTAATCAACGTGCACAATATGTCATTATGTATGACGTGACAGTACTGACAGATATGTGTTAGCACATGCGCAGCACTCAATTATTAGCGCATGCGTTCTTACTTCCAAGAGGTAAATTTGTGCCGTACAAACTTCTACCCTCCCTACAATCCCTCCCAGTTTAAATTTTGCAACTTATGGTAGCCTATGTCCGTCTCCATGGTCCAATATATCTCTATATTAAATTTCAACAAAATCGGTTCAGCCGTTTTAGCGTGAAAACGGAACATACATACACCCTTTCAAATTTATAATATTAGTAGGGACTATATGTAAGAGGTGGGGAGGGTGCATAGGGTTTCCACCAAGAACTTAGGGTCCCAAGCCTACCTCACCTGCAAGTGGTGCACATGCCGATCAACGGACGAGGCTCTGACAAATAAAATATCCCGATAAGCGGCAATAGGCTCGCCACCACGTGGGATCAAAACACTGGCGAAAAGTGGGCATTTAATATGCCCTTTTTACTAAATGCGTATACACGGTACATAAACCCAAATTATTTGTCTGTCTGTCTGTTTGTTCTCGCTAATCTCTGGAACGGCTGGACCGATTTTGACGGGACTTAGACCGGCGGATAGCTGATGTACCAAGGTGTACCTTAGGCTAAATTAACCGGGTACGCGAAGTAGTTCCCTCAGGACGCGGGTGAAACCGCGGGAAACAGCTAGTAAGCTATACAATATTCTAGGACGATTCATACAAAACCATATGATGTTATATTTAGTTACTTACTAGGCAGAACCTGTAAATACAGGTTCGCACAACTGATAGAATAACTTTTAGTGTCGCGGGGATGTTACAAAACACACAAAGAATACTAAGACTCGAAACAACTTGTAGCGCTCATAGCAAGATTTGACTTGCCGTTCGTAACAGATCGGCAAAGTTAAGCAACGCTTGATCAGGTCACCACTTGGATGGGTGACCGTGTGTGGCATTTACATCTGAGCGCTACCGTGCTTCGGAGGGCACGTAGAGCTGTCGGTCCCGGTTCTTGTCTAAGGATAAGGAACGTTAGGCCATGTCGGAGGCCTTGGGGCGGTCTGAAAACTCCGACACCAGAGTTGGCCACACACTCACACGAAAAAAAAAAACAAACAACAAACTCGAAACAACAATTGTTTGTTCACACAGAGACTTGTCCGATTGAAAATCAAATCTACAGGCACTTGTATCACTAGTTCAATACGTCATATGTGCAGACTCGAGATTAGTAGCCAAAAAAAAAATCTAATTTTCCGACTTATCTGTTCGTTTTATATATTGACTGCCTTCGTGGTCCAGTGGATAGCGTATGCGACTGCTGATCGGAGGTCCCGGGTTCGATTCCCGGGTCGGGCAAAAGTGTTACTGGGTTTTTCCGAATTCTCAGTAGCAGCACGGAGTCTGGTGATGTCCCCGGTAACGGCAATAGGCTCGCCTCCTATTACGTGGAACCTGAAAATTCATAACGAAATGTGGGTGTAATATTACACCTCTGTCTATACAGGCGTGAGTCTATAAAAAAATATATATATTGCTACTAATTTCCGAAACCAGAGGAATCTCCAAAATCTGTGCAGGCACAGATTCTGGCAGGATTTAGGCACATTAGCAATATTGGCAATAAAAATATGTTTGGATGGACTTAACGTGATAATTTTCCAATTTTTGGCAAACGCTTTGTAACAATCGTTGTCTTCTTTTTAAATTACACACGAACCAAGTCGCGGGTGATGGGTAGTTGTAAATGAAAACCACATTAGCTCTCTAGTCGGTTATCACAATTACTGAGCGCGTAACCTTTGAAATAAAATATTTTAATTAAACGGTACCGAAGCCTTATTAGCCTTTGTACTGGACACCCTCTGTCTTGTATTTAGTTACCAATGATTAAAGAACTGCAGACTGATTTACTGCTTGTTTTTGCCCATTATAGGTACTGTTATACTTAAAATAATAATATTCTACCACATTCACACAACACCATCTAGTCCTAAACTAAGCAGAGCTTGTACTATGGGTACTAGACAATGGATAAACATATATACATTTTTATTGTAAATACATACATATTATACATAGAAATACCCAGACCAAAATGCTTGATGAGAATTTAGCAAGACAAGGGACCACCCCTGTAAAAAGACCTCTTCTAGATAAATTTGAAATTGGAACGAAACTTATGTTATCTGACAAAAAATTTTAACAGAAACTTATCAGGCAGTGGTAGAACTAGCCAATGTACTTGTATTTGGTTCAGCTATCACTTTGCCCTTGGGCACACTGAATGATATTTTGTTCAGACAGGCAGTCTAATTAAGCTAATATTCAGTAAAATCTGGTGAGACTAGTAAGCGGACCCCTTGTAACGGAGATAACGCTAATTGGATGATTACATAAACATAACAAACCAGCAATTTGCCGAATATAAAGTATAAGAAACTCGTTTAACAAGGCTTCATAGAGGCCCTTACATAAATACAAAGGTCGAACACGTGGGCTACGCATACATTGCCACGTGTCCTCACCGAGGCTTCAGCCGTGTAGGTATTAAACTTGTGTAACAATAACAACCTATTGTACGCTCAAAGAGTAGGTGCTGTAATTGGTCACGTGGGATTGTAAGGGAGTGTTTATACAGTACTAGCTTGTGCCCGCGGCTTCGCCTGGTTTTTTGGGACAATCGGTAGCCCATGTGCGATTTAGATCATCACCATTTGCGCTGCTCCTTAATATCTAGCGGAAGAGACGGCAAACTCTACATTTTGATATTACTAGTCAGGCTGTTCAGAAGGGTTAGCCGCCATAAAAAATAGTTGCTGCCATATCCTTCTATTTCCACACAACAACATGCTGCCGTGACGCAAATTATGAGAGGCCGATGTCCAGCAGTGAACACAAATTAAAAGGCTGATGATAAATGGAAATAACTATTCATAACACATAACTTCACGCTTTTTATCCCCGAAGGGGTAGGCAGAGGTGTATTACACACCCACTTTTCGCTAGTTATGTTTCGGTCCCAATGTAGTAAGGGGCGAGTGATAATTAACATACTTAATACACACATAACTTCGAAAAGTCAGAGGTGTGTGCCCGGGGTACCTGGGGATCGAACCCGAGATCATCGTCTCGACAGTCCGTTACATACACCACTGGGCTATCGCCGCTATCCGTCAGCCGTTAATCCTGAAGATACACACAAACCTACTTATAGCCACGCTCCTGGAAGCTAACACTGAAAAAGTGAGCTAAGCAAGTTAGAATTTAAGACTGACCATTACGAGAAAGTTAGGCGTCCTAGGTTTCGATAAAGACCATTACTCTCGTTCGAATTCGCAGTGTGAGAACAGTTCCTTAGGGTCGTAGCACACACTACTTATCTCAAAAATTTGCATGCTGGTTGTAATGCTTTGTTGGCCATTCTGCAACGCGAGTTTTGGATTATGTCTGCCCGAAGAATTATTCGGAGTGTAGTCTTTCGCTGCATTAAAATCCATGCTTTCCTAAGCCGTTTCTTTAGTCGTATGTCGTTTTCTAGAAATACTATCAACACATAATCGAGTCATGCTCGGTACTACGTGGACGGTGGACGACGTTTACTTAATTGGATGTGAACGAGTTAATATGAAATGTACGCAGTTATATTTTTTGAGTTACCCTTCCGGTGCAGGTCATGCAGTGTGCATGGTCCGTGCAGGGCCCGTCTAAGGTCAACAATTCCTATAATATATTCAGTATTAGAATCAACATTGCCTCCATAAACCATGGCACTAAAATTAATCATCCTCCTTGCGTTATCCCATTTCAACCCGGGCTCCATTTTCTAGTCTAACCGCATTTGACTGAATGGTAGTTTTTCCACAGATCGTCATTCTGACCCCCGCAACCCCAAAGGGATAGCGATATTCCATGGTTTAGAGTAGTGTTAGTTTATTCAGAGGCACTAGCAAAGAGCTCAGATATTTACATAGAGGCGCATTTCTTATGGGCGCTCTGTAGACAAACTTTCTGTGACCCAAATTGCCGCTTGGCGGCGGCGTGGCAGTCGCGCTGTGACAGCTGTCTCTACGAGTGCAAGAAAGACGAACGTTACTCCTGTGTATCTTAACTAAGAGAGCAAGAGAGACCGAGAACGAGGCCAGCGCCGCCAACGGCGCCAACTACGAACTACACTAACGACAGTCGCCACTTGGAATCGGCACACGAAATCCTTAAGAAATGCGCTTCTATGTAAATCTGTATTCAGTGGTAGTTCACTAGGTACAACAAATGTCAAAGATCTTTATGACAGTCGACACCGACGGCTTAACGTGCTCCACTCTTAAACCGCCGCACTAAAAGTAGCGCATGTATATGAGCCTTTAGCGGACTTTAGTTTCACAGTGTTACATCAGAGAGCAAAACTTGTGCATTAGCGGACAGCGCGGACACAATACATTAGTGTCTGCGGTCTACGAGTGTCGGACACTAGACAAGTTGACACTCGAGAAACTCTTGACGTCGTAAGTTAGCAGTTCTGTGGCTTTATTTAGTTTGCGACGGTTTTTGTAGTTTGGTGATAACTTTTCTTTTTCTGTCCGTGTGGTGACGGATTAAGAATACGTAATGTCACCACCCCATATCATCCCATGGGTGTCGTAAGAGCCGACAGAGGGAGTTTATTATGCAGAGAACAGCACTGTAAGAGAAGGAAAACTTGATACAAACCCTATACCAACCCGTTTGGCCAGCGTGGTATAGTAGGCCAATTCCTCCTTTCAAAGGAGAGGCCTAGTCCAGCAATGGACTGTTAAAGGCTGATGATGGTGATGATAACTTTTCTAGCTAGTTAGTTTTCTGGTCGTTGATGGCGACTGTTGATTTAATGGGGACAAGAAGGGTAAGTTTCAGGCCTAGTGATTGCTTAATAGTCAGAGTATTCTATTGGATTCAATTTTTTAGACTCACGCCTGTATCCCCGAGGGGGTAGGCAGAGGTGTAATATTACACCCACATTTCGCCATGAATTTGTAGGTCCCACGTAATAGGGGCCAGCCTATTGCCGTACCGGGCCTAGTGATTGCTTAATAGTCAGAGTATTCTATTAGATTCAAGTTATAATATTTTAATTTCTAATTAGAGGATGCCCGCAGCTATGGCTGCACATTTGTTTTTATTTAACCGTTTGTGCCCAATCTCGTGGGAATTTCTGGCAATCCTTTCTTAGTGCACCTTTAGGGACCCTGAGGAACGTACAATCAAACAAGTCTGCGGTGGACCAGTTTGAAAAAAAATCCCTTGCCGCGCTCAGACCTAGAGTCGAGGCCGAGGCACATTGGAAACTGGTTTTGTACACGAGTGTCAATGTGCGTGTAAGCTAGTACTGGAAGCGACGATGTCTTGCTGAGCGATTCTCACCCTTATGGTGGTTTAGCGGGAAGTTGTTCGACTGTACATGCCAAACTTAAGCTTCTAGCGCTCAGTAGTTTTATCTGGGCGATGAAGGTCAGTTAGTCAGTAACGCAAGAATATTAAACGTAGTGTAAAAAGACCCTTAACGAAAACTGCAACCCCATATTGTGCCAATCATTACGAACATTTTTTACTTCGATGCCATTCCTGGAAAATTACTGGTTCGGGAGTTATTGAGCCTCAAAGTTACTTTACAACTTTTGTAATTAGGTACAAAATCGATGCATTTACTCCACCAACCTGTTCTATGGATGTCCTATGCACCGATGGATAAGTAGGTAATTCGAAAATTGCACACGCGCACTTTTTATTGCGGTTTAAAAAATGTGAGGTGCATAGGGTTCCCACCAAGAACTTAGGGTCCCAAGCCAACCTCACTTGCAAGTAGTGCACCTGCCGATCAACGGACGAGGCTCTGGCAAACAAAATATCCCGATAAGCGGCAATAGGCTCGCCACCTATTACGTGGGATCAAAACACTGGCGAAAAGTGGGCGTTTAATATGCCTCTGCCTACCCCTTCGGGGAAACAGGCGTGAGTCTATGTATGTATGTATGTATGTATGTATAAATTGTTGTTTCGAGTCTGGGTGTTCATTGTGTCCGTTAGTTGTATGTTTGTAAAGTCTCACGCGACACAGGATTTGGTCCTAATGCGGGAGTTGTCTTTAAAAAAAATCTCTTATGGAAATCAAACCCTGATCAACACTTAACGAAATGTAGGTATCTATGCAGTCAAAGAGCACGCAACTTCGCAGAAACGTCACAAGTATTCTGCCTACAGGTATCTATAACAACAAAGCTATCACGAAGGTTATCTACGCGAGGCCAGCAGAGATCAAAGCGATGCGCACATGTTAAACTTATTACGCACTCACTCTTATCGGGCAAAGTCCGTGAATATACAAATTATTAATTTTAATAGTAATTTGTAATGATATTGACATCAATATAAAGTATCATAATATTTATGTAAAGTAGCCCGTGTGGTGGCGGATTAAGAATAAGGAATGTCACCACCCCATATCATCCCATGGGTGTCGTAAGAAACGACAGAGAGACCATACTAAGCAGAGAACGGCACTGTAAGGGAAGGAAAACTTGATACAAACCCTATACCAACCCGTTTGGCCAGCGTGGTATAGTAGGCCAATTCCTCCTTACAAAGGAGAGGCCTAGTCCAGCAGTGGACTGTTAAAGGCTGATGATGAGAATATTTATGAAAAGTATATCTTTCAGATACCCAAATGGGACACGGACATACTTAATCTATGTTTACTAATATTGTAGAGCTGAAGGATCTGTTTGTTTGGTTGAACGCTCTAATATCAGGAAGTACTGGTTCGAATCGAAAAAACATGTTTGTGCAAGATAGACTATTTATCTTGGAAGGCTATAATTATGTACAGTATTTCTAACATCACGCCTGATCGATTGACTTGAAAAGCAGTAGCGGTAAATAAATCAATTTGAACGCGAGAGTAACCGCGAGAACAGCTAGTATGTGTAATTCTTGCGTTACCGACTGACTAACTTGTCTTTAAGCAATACTTACAGCATAATATTCATAGAACAGTGCTCAAATCACTCATATTGAAAAAATTTCTTTGTAAAAAGTATAAAATCATTTTTTAACATTGGAGCTTTCATTTTAGGTTTAATTTGTCATCGCTGTTAGTAATTTGGGCACGTATTTCAACGATTTTTAACGAAAACGTACCAAGAATTGTGAGTCGTAGCAAATGTATCTGAAATTCCTTACGGTGTCATGAAAAGAGCGATCTAAAGTCATAAAAGACATTTAAAAATATCAGAGGCCTAAAAATTTACTCTTTATTTTGAAACCTTGGTACTTATGTATTGCACTGATTGCGTAATGGTTATTATAATTCTTATTTCAATATCAATCTCTGTCTTTATAATTGGTTTTTGATAAATATCAAAACGCCAGAAAAGAGCTTTATCCAAATTGAAATGCAAAAAATTGCCCAGTGGAGGTCGGAATTAACAAGCTGTTTTCCCACTCAGCTCCCACATCTCTCGTCGATACACAAGCTTACAACCTGACGCTCTGAGGTCACCACGGGTCAGGGCCCCTAGATATCATCTAACGACGTCAGATGACTCAATCTTACTAATTGGGCGCCGTGGAAAAAAGCGAGCTCCTTTTGATTTACTTGAGATTGTCATGCGAGGGACTAACGCCTAGCTAAGATCTCTTGCTTAAGTTTGGGCTGCAAGTATAATGTTCAACTCCAGACGGGTATTTTGATAGTAGGTTCATAGTAGGCACTTATGACAAGATGTGGATGTTCAAATGTAAGACGCCCGGCGCCCGTAGCAAAGTGCAAGCGAGGGTATAAACACTGTCTGATTTGTAGGTGGGTGACCCGTCACAAGTGTTCCCTTACGTGGCTCATATGCTCGCAGAACCGAGCAGACGATAGTCGTTACAGCCAAATACCCTGAAGGTTAATGTACCTAATCTCAAGAGTATCTTTCAATCGGATACCAAAAAGACATTACGGCGTTAACAGCATTATTGCAAAGGAACCTATATGCTACGTAATATCTTGCTATGACCCTTATGACCCGAGAATAAAGAAATAGAGCGCTAAGCAATAAGGACAAAGACAGCAAAAATACTTATAAATTGTTTTAAAATAATAACAAAAATTACAATAAGGGGTGTATAGGGTTCCCACCAAGAACAATAGGATCCCAAGCCAACCTCACCTGCAAGTGGTGCACCTGCCGATCAACGGATGAGGCTCTGGCAAACAAAATATCCCGATAAGCGGCAATAGGCTCGCCACCTATTACGTGGGATCAAAACACTGGCGAAAAGTGGGCGTTTAATATGCCTCTGCCTACCCCTTCGGGGAAACAGGCGTGAGTCTATATATGTATGTATGTGTTTTACAATAATTGTTTGTAACTGTTTTTGATAACGCCTCGACTAGGGTTAATTTACGATCGCATAATGCTACGCCTAAACCGTTACACCACCCCTTCCTCGTCACAGAAATAATTTTCCACAATCGAAACAGTATATCATCAACTTATTTGAGGTCAACAACCCTTGGATAAAACCCCCGAACAATATCTGTCTGCACGGCTTAACCTCATCCTAACTTACGACTACGGCACTCGGCTGAATAGGTTCGTTGCCCTGGTCCCTTGTTATAAATACCGGTAAAAAACCTTTAAGATACTCCCAACCCTTAGCCCTAAATAGCTCGGAGATAATTTATCAAACGACAAACCCAAAATGGACAGCCGAGTAAAAAGGGCTAAGGGAGAAATATCGTGGTTGGCCTTTTGTAAGGCGAGTTGAGTAGTTGAGATGCTTATAGTGTTCTGGTATTGTCATTTGTGCCTACGGAATGCCAATGGTAGTGGCATCTGCTTTTAGAATAGAAATAATTAAGCAGTACTTACGGGCGGAAAATGCTCTGCCTCGTTGGTCTCGCGGCATAGATGTGCGCGTGGGATTGGGAGGTCTCGGGTTCGATACCCGGGTCGGGCAGTGTTATTGAGAGCACGGAGTCTGTTAATGTGCCCGGTACGGCAATAGGCTCGCCCCCTATTACGTGGGATCTTAAAATAAATGGCAAAATGTGGGCGTAATATTACACCTCTGCCTACCCCTTCGGGGATACAGGCGTGAGTCGATTAAAAATAAACTAGTAAATGGTCCTTTTTGGTTAGGACTCTTCTTCAACCAGCTTATTTTTATACTACTTTCCCCTTCGGGGATACAGGCGTGTATCGGTCTATAAAAAAAATATATAATAATATATATTATATTCATTAGCGATAAAACCGTTTTTCCTTAGACAAATGATTGGTATCGCTTCGCTATACTAGACACCGCGCTGCCTAAGAAAAATAGGTCCATAAATGAGGCAACTCATTTTGACAGTGTGTGTCAAACAAAAGCAACAAGACGCATGCGTGAAGAACTCTGTTGTCAGCTTCTCAACAGTTACCCGAGTAAATGGGAAAATATTTTATCCTGTGGTCTAGTGGATAAGTTATTGGTCTCTAAAAAAGTTTAGCAAATTCTTAAAAAAATACAATTCATTAAAAGCATCAATATATTTGTGTATAGGTTACCGTACCGTACAATTATACAATCAATATGTATCTATCTATTATTTCCTTCATCATCAGCCTGCCATACTTACTCCACTACTGGATATAGGCCAGTCCAATGACACTACACTGAGCCCGATTTTAGGTTTTTCGTATCTAGCCGCTGACATCCACTTTGCGGATATTTTTTTTTTGTCCGTGTGGTGACGGATTAAGAATACGGATTGTCACCACCCCATAACATCCCATGGGTGTCGTAAGGCGCATATTATGAAGAGAACAACACTGTAAGAGAAAGAAATCTTGAAACAAACCCTTTATCAACCCGATGGCCAGCGTGGTATAGTAGGCCAATTCCTCCTTTCAAAGGAGAGGCCTAGTCCAGCAGTGGACTGTTAAAGGCTGATGATGATGATTATTGTTTTACCATTGTATTAATTGTTTCTATTTCGCTTGTCTACAGGGTGCTGCGCAGAATGTCCAAGTGCTGAAAGTGTCGTGAGGAGTTCGGAGTCATAAGCCGCTCACCATGACGAAGAAGTTTGAGTTCTTCTGGCAGATCCCTGTCCCGGAGCCACTGCTGCAGGTAAAAAATCCCTTCACTTCACTTCTTCACTTCGGTAGTGGGTAGTGGTTTAAGCGGCCGCCTCGCCGCTTGACGCTACGCCGAGTGTTGTGGGTTCGATCCCCACACGAGACAACACTTTGTGTGATCCATAAACTTTTGTTTCAAGTCTCGGTGTATTTTGTGTACGTTGGTTTGTATGTTTGTAAAGCTCCCGTGATACAGGAGTCCTTCCTACCACACGGCAGTTGTCTTTGAAAATTTATAAAAATAGACTTAACTAAATATCTTCTGTTATTAAATCAACATGGTAAAAACGAGCATAACCTATCACTGGTTACCAATATGCATAACACACGTCTGATGACCGCAGGTAAATTTAATGTTACCAGAGTAACAAATTACTACGGCGACAGAACATTGAAAAAACGTGTACCATATCTGTTGAACAGATTGCCCGCGGACATCAGACATTAAAACGATAAAATTAAATTTAAGCAAAAACTAAAAAAAAATGTTAAATAATATTTGTTAAAATATGTATGTAAAATAGCTGATGTACCCATACCTATTATAGTATTATATGCGACTCTTCCACAGTCAAAACCGCTAAACCGGTTTTGTGGAGCACTACTTTATTAATATATTGTAAAACTGTAATAAATAAAATAAATAAATAAATAAATAACATAAGAAGGTGTTAGCCTGAGTATGATGATCAGATAAATACCGTTACTTCTTTATATGATAGGATTCAAAAGGCAGCGATAGCCTAGTGTATATACCAACGGACTGCCATGCAGAGGGTATCGGGTTCGAATCCACGGCGCGCACCAATGACTTTTCGAAGTTAAGTGCGTATTAAATTGTTAATTATCGCTTGCCCCGTGCTTCGGAGAGCACGTTAAACCATCGGTCCTGGCTGTCATAAAGATCTTTGACAGTCGTTACGGGGAGTCAGTACCCCAAATAAACTGATACTGGTCTAAACCATGGAATATCGCTATCCCTTTGGGCTGCGGAGGTCAGACGACAGTCGCTCTGTAGAAAAGTTGATATTCTGTCATATCTTGTCAGACCAGTAAGCGGACCTCGGGCTCCAAGGCGTGTAAGTCGGGACAGCGCTATGGCGATGATGATGATGATGACTTCTTTATAGGATGCCTTATATATGTTGCAGTCATAACTCTTAACCAGTCAAAAGTACTATTGACTAGCATGATCAGGTTGGTCAAAAGTGGTTTTGACTGAAAATTATTGGTTATTAGTACTTTTGACTGCAAATTTCCGGTTAAAAGTACTTTTGACTGACGCTTTTCGTCAAAAGTAGTTTTAACTGCTTATTGCAGCATCCGTCAAAACGAACAAATAATAACAATCACTACGAACATTTTTTGCTTCGGCACCATACCTGGAAAAATACTGGTTCAGGAGATATTGAGGGTCAAAGTTAGTATGGAATTTTTCTAATTAGGTACAAAATCGATGCATTTACCCCGCCAATATGTTCTTTAGATGCCCTATAACCCCACGCATAAGTAGGTATATCGAGCATTTCATGCGCGCGCTTTTAATTGCGAATTAAAAATGTGAAAACTTATCGTTTCCCAGGTATTATTTTTGCTTAGTATGACTTGGCATGATGTCCACAACGAGTAGACTTCGGCTTGGTGATGGGTCTTGTGACACCCTGTATAATCTCCATATTTGTAACTACTCAAAATAAAACTAATAATACGAGTATGAACGCCATTTGCACTTTGACTTTTACACAAAAACAACTCAACGGATTTTTTATGTCTATATCATTTCTTATAAGGAAAATATAATAAAATACATGACATGACAACACATTACATAGAGAAACAACTATTTGTATTTTATGCAGATTTATGTATTCTGGAAATGGTATTCGTGAGCGAAATCTACATAGCATTCATTAGATTTATGGGGTGCGTCTGTTAAGCTTATCCGACCCATATACCCCTCCTTTCTAGGCCTACGTCCTGTTGATGAATCTAGAAACATCAGTATTAAACAAGTCTAGGAGATATACAAGGATAATTTGTGTGTACCGATAGTCATTTTATTTGAGAAACTCAAACGCCTGCCTCGTTGGTCTCGCGGCATAAATGTGCGCGTGGGCTTGGGAGGTCTCGGGTTCGATTCCCGGGGCGGGCATAGTGTTATTGGGTTTTTCCGTTAAGAAATTCTCAGTAGCAGCCCGGAGTCTGGTAATGTGCTCGGTACGGCAATAGGCTCGCCCCCTATTACGTGGGACCTAAAAACTCATGGCGAAATTTGGGTGTAATATTACGAGGTGAGCCTATAAATAATAAATAAATAAACTCAAACGCCTACCTACTGAGTATCTTTAGTTACTGAAACAGGCACCATAGCTTATCAAAGTAATAAGTACTTACGAACTTTCGTGACGTGTACACTGTGCTTATATTTTTGTCACAGCTCTCAATAGAATAATTAAACAAGAACTTTCAGTTTGTGCCTATGCGTATGATATAGTTTAACTTGATACTCCGACGTACAGAACTTAGCACATAGGTACTTATGCCGGGATACTTTATCACGGTGAATGTAGAGAAGCGATACCTATTCTCCCGGCCGGCCGTCTGCTATACTGTAGTAATAGTGACAGAGGATTTTATAAGGAAGTAGACCCTTGCTGATTTCAGCATGAATGGGCCGTCTCGACCGGGGAAGTACTACCCTCTCACAGAAAATCGACGTAAAGTAACAGTACCTAAACTGTTGCGTTTCGTTCGGTGAGTGAGAGTGCCGGAGGCCCTACCCTGTTCCTTCTCCCTCAACCCACTCCTCATCCTATCCCTTTTCCCATCCCCATGGGGCGGCAACGCACTTGTGACTCCTGTGGTGTTGCTTGTGTCCATGGTCGGCGGTAATTGCTTACCATCTGGTGATCCGTCTGCTCGTATACCGCCTATTACTATAAAAAAGTGGACCTTGGGCTGATTCGATTCAACCATGTGCTTGGAACCTGAGCCTTAGCTTCAAAGCATTGTCTTGTGGAACTTCTGAGTTACCTCGCAGTAAAAACAAAGTGATAAATGTTCGTATTTCATCTGAGTAGAAACAAATCGAGATATCTGTGTTGTGATGGATTAAGAATACGGATTACGGAATGTTACCACCCCATATCATCCCATGGGTGTCGCAAGAGCCGACAGAGGAAGCATATTATGCAGAGAACACCACTGTAAGAGAAGGAAAACTTGATACAAACCCTATACCAACCCATTTTGCCAGCGTGGTATAGTAGGCCATTTCCTCCTTTCAAAGGAGAGGCCCAGTCCAGCAGAGGACTGTTGAAGGCCGATGATGACATGAGAAACAAATCGTCATTCAGGTCACACGTGAAGACGGCGCGTGAAACGTTCGTGTCGTAAATCAAACAGATTGTGTGTGCGTTGGAGAACAACGTTTCGTGCCACTAAGAGCCCTTTTCCTGTTATGCGTATTTTCGTCTGCGTGCGGATCTGGTCCGCATGAAAGAAAGAAAGAAAGAAAGAAAGAAAGAAAGAAAGCATGCGGGTAATAACACGCACCAGAGGGTCTAGTACGCGTTTTACATACGATTGCGACGGTGACGATAGAGTAGTCGACGGGTACAATTTCCATACATTTTCTTAAAGCGCCCCTAACGGACAGTAGCGATGGATAGAGACGCTAGGGGGCGCATTTAGAAAATGTATGAAAATTGTTCCAGTCGAGTAGGCTATCGTCACCGTGTAAAACTCATACTAGACCCGCTGGACACATGCAGGACAAATATTTTGTTTGCCGCTGCAGTTTCGTGCGTGTCGCCAGTCACTCTCTCTGTATCAGTTTTCATTTGTTAATATGACGATGCGTGCGACTTGCGTCACATTAAAAACAAAACTAAAGGCAGAAGAACGCGCCGCCGCATACGGATAGCACGCATGCAGGCTGCGCGTCTGCAACCAATCCGCGTTCCGCGCGCGTCATGCCCGCATGATAGGAAAACCACCCAAGTAACAAAATGTAGTCTTGTAGTGGTTCCGGGGCCAGGACTATAACAGGCTAGTAGAAGTTTACAACCACGGAAAAGGGCCCATTTTATAAGCGTACTTTTGCTAATAAAACACTCATCGTTCACTTCTCGAGCACCACTTAGACCAATAATACACTTATGGTTGGACTACGCAGAACCATTTGCTCCTGCGACGCTCACTATGAGCATTTAATAGAACCAGGCAGGCGTGTAACGTACTCCGCGCTTCTATTACTAGCTACTTCAAACATTTGTGAATTTCTGTTGTATTGTGTTCTACGGTTGGATAAAAAAAATTATAAATGTAGAAGGTAAGTTCATCTATTATAAATAAAATGTATTAACAAGTATTTCGCACGTAATACTATACGTGTATAAATGTTTGCACGGCAAACGCGTAAGTATTTTCGGTGAAGTATATTGTGTTTTACATCTCAATTTTTGTTCGCCTTTTGAACAGGGCGTATTTACTAAGTTGTGTTTAAAAATAATATTGGTCCTAACAGAATTGTCGCGCCATATTGTGACGCCATATTGTGTGTCAATAGACACCAAAATGGCCGTGAAGATGCGATAAATATTATAAGCAATTGTCTTCCTATATGGACTTCACGAATACATCTTTGGACTCTAATGGTTTTACAAGAAACTTTTATACAGAAATTAAGACTATAACAGCTTTCGAGAGTCCACAATATTACCAAGTACACTTAATCTTAGAAGATACCACTGTAGAACTAATTCACTCATAATTGGCACATAAAATTGACTTATACACCCCTATAAGGTCAAGTAACAAATGCAAATGGTTCCAAGTGCATTTAGTTCTACAAATTACTATTACTGGCGTATGACACTCATAGCGGATTTATAATTACTTCTTGTAGGTGATTATAAGTGTAACTTACTAGAACAAGTTTTCTCAAGTGTAATTGCACCTATGCAACACTTTTATAGGCCATCTTAGCCTTTACTGCGCCTATAATTTTGTTCTATACACGACTATAAGTCAACTTATAAGAACAGGTATACTACAAACCCAAACGAACTTCGTGTAACCAGTTATAAGCTTGATAGTAAAACCTGGAACCACTAAGAGAGAGTTACTAGTGCTGTGAGCCTGTAAACTGTGCACTACAGGAGAACTTTGTTACTTGGGCATGTATGAATGATAGGATGCGGGCAGCCTGCATGCGGACGAGATCCGCGCGTGGACGATAATACGCAAGACAGGAAAAGGGCCCTGACAGCGATTTGCACATAAAACTTTATAATATTTAATTTTAAGCCCATATTGTCCCACCATAGGGCAAAGCCCTTTCCAATCCCAGGGGCGTGGCAAAGGGGATTCTAAAATAGTTGGTAAATGTAAAGCAACCAAAGTCCCGTGAATATTTACACGTTGGACTCTGTACCGTTGTTTATTTTTGCTTTTGATAGGCTAACGTTTGACCGCGATCTCGCCTGATGTTAAGCGATGATACGGTCGAAGATGAAGCACGCTTGCCTAGAAGTACCTATTCACCTGCGACTTGAAAACACTCAGATTGTACTCATCAGGATCACAGACTCAGGCAAGGAGTTCCATACCTTTGCAGTACGCATAATAAATGAGGAAGCAAAGCGTTTCGTGCGTATGGATGGAATGTCAACCATATATATTATTATATACGAGTACATACGAGTAGATACATAGACTCACGCCTGTTTCCCGGAGGGGTAGGTAATTAGTACAAATTGCTGTAAATGTAAGGCTCCTACTACGAGTGAACAGCTTGTGCCAAAATGCTGCTCTCTACTTTACCTTCAATTCATACTTTGCCTATTATCCATATCAACTTGTCCTCCCTTAACTGCCTCCGTGGTCCAGTGGATAGCGTATGCGATTGCTGTTCGGAGGTCCCGAGTTCGATTCCCGGGTCGGGCAAAAGTGTTACTGGGTTTTTTCGAATACTCAGTAGCAGACTGGAGTCTGGTCATGTGCCCGGTAACGGCAATAGGCTCGCCCCCTATTACGTGGGACCTAAAATTCATGGCGAAATGTGGGTGTAATATTTACACCTCTGCCTAACCCTTCGGGGATACAGACGTGAGACTATAAGTAAAAAATAAAAAAAACTTGTCCTCCTTTGAGCCATCGGATAGTGTCGTCCTTGTCCACTCTCTTACCTCTTATTTCTGTCAGCCTTTAAGGACCAGTCCTTATCAAAGGAGTCAAGCTCATGTCGCCATCTACGCCTAGACCAGACGCAATGTCATTTGCCATTTACAGGTGCACTTAGTGATTTTTTGACGACAAAAAAAAACTCAGTTCTCAAAAAAAAATCTTTGGTCCAGGGTCTGAAGCTTCCAGATACTTTGCCTTGTTTTGATTTTGGTCGAAAACGATTTTGATGTCCCTTTTCAACCCTTATCTAATACTAATATACACACAAAGCTGAAGAGTTTGTTTGTTTGTTTGTTTGTTTGGTTGTTTGTTTGGTTGTTTGTTTGGTTGAACGCGCTAATCTCAGAAACTACTGATCCGATTTGAAAAATTCTTTCAGTGTTAGATAGCCCCGTTATCGAGAAAGGCTATAGGCTATATATAACATCGCGCTATAAGCGATGGGATCGAAGCAGTAGCCTTAAATAATCCTTAAAGTATCCTCTAGTCTATGATAAGCTGCATACAGAATATAAAAATCAGCTGAAGATGTGGAAAAACGATAGATATATTTGCAGTAGTAAACACTGATTAAAAATAAACCATACATATTTTCTAACGGCGAAGTTTCTTCTTAAGAAAGTAATAAATCTCTGGTAAAATCTTTAAACATTGTAATGAATGTTTCTGAGAAATAGATTATTTAATTTTACATTTTTAATACAAAATGCATGTGATCTATTTGACGTCATCTATACATATAAATAAAATTGGAGTGTCTATTTGTAATATTAAAATAACCGCTTTTTACTTAATGCTTATGGATGTTTACACGGTACATATACCGAAATGCCATTTTATAAAATTTTTGTCTGTCTGTCTGTTTGTTCCCGCTAATCTCTGGAACGGCTGGACCAATTTCGACGGAACTTTCACTGGCAGATATCTGATGTACCAAGGAGTACCTTAGGCTATAAATTAACCGGGTGCGCGAAGTAGTTCCCTCAGGACGCGGGTGAAACCGCGGGAAACAGATAGTTTATATATAAATAGACTTTGCTTATGGCTCCGCCCCCGTGGTTGTTGGAAATCGTGACCAAAGGTAGCTTATGAGTTAATCTGATGTATAAGCTATACTACTGCAAAGTCTCATGAAATTCCGTACAGTACTTTTCGCATAAAATAAGGACACACAACCACACTTTCGTTTTTTTATATTAGTAGTTATAGAAATCATAGAAACAATACCTATGGCCAGTCATCACTGTCTGTTAAGTTCCTGTTTAATTAATTTGTCAGATAACTGATACAAGTCTTGTCCCTTCAAAAATCTTTTCCCTGATTCAGAGTTGCGACTCGTTGTCCGCTTTCTAGTCTTACCGGTTTAGACTGAACTAGATGATGCCAGCGGTTACACCCGCGTTATTTAAAGCTACTGCTCCGCTCCCGTCGCTCATAGCGCGATGTTATATAGCCTATAGCCTTCCTCGATAAATGGGCTGTCTAACACGGAAAGAATTTTTCAAATGGTCCAGTAGTTCCTGAGATTAGCGCGTTCAACCAAACAAACAAACAAACTCGTCGGCTTTATATATTAGTATAAGATTAGATTAGATAATCGTTTTTACACAGTGCGACTGCCTGTCTGACCTCCACAACCTAAAGGAATAGCAATATTTAATCGTCTTCTAATTTCAAGGTGATAATATTTGCCCTTACACAAATTAGACATGAACCCGTTCACGCTTCAAGATTTCGCCTGTCGTGTGTCGAAGCTTGCTCGTTGGAGTGTAATGACTGAGAGTGTGATTCTGAGAGGGCTTCAAGGATTAGTTATACACAATAAGCCCTCGACCTCTCTGAGGAACACGTAAAGCCTTTGATCCCAACTGTCACCATTATTATTCAACTAGGGTGTCAGTGTCGACAAATTAATATATTTCGTCCGTTTGTTTGGGTCTTTCATTATTATAAACTACTACTTATTTAGAAGTAAGAAATTTACAATGTGAAACAGTTGGAGCTCCTTGCAAAAATAAAATATTTGTTCATTATAGTGGCGATGAAAAAGAATGGCCATGACGGCCATGAGTTTTCTTCGTCGCGATTCAACGCTCTTGCAATGCGAATATGGCATTAATGAATGATGTAAATGAAAAATCATAAATAATCAACTTGTAAATTTGACGTTTCATAAGTGTCACATAGATTTTGACTTTGACTATGCGGCTGATTTCTATATGCCTGACTTTTTAAGAGCTTCAATTAGCAACTCTTGAAAAAGATCTTTTTTAGGGTTCCGTACCTAAAAGGTAAAAAACGGAACCCTATTACTAAGCCTCCGTCGTCTGTCTGTCTGTCTGTCTGTCTGTCTGTCTGTCTGTCTGTCTGTCACCAGGCTGTATCTCATAAACCATGATAGCTAGATAGCTGAAATTTTTACAAATTATGTATTTCGGTTGCCGCTATAACAACAAATACTAAAAATAAAAAAAAATAAAAAATTAAGGGGGGGTCCCATACAAAAAACGTGTTTTTATTCGTATATTTTGCTCAAAATTACTAACTGTTACAGGTAGACGCTTTAATTTTTTACAGAATATGTAGTTGTATATTACCTTTCAAAATAAATAATTAAATTTAAAAAAAGTAAATAATAAAGGGGGGCTCCCATACAACAAACGTAATTTTTAAGCAAATTGTTACTCGATCTTAATAAACAGGTAGAAACTTAAAAAATATTTAAGTATACATACAACAAGCGTGATTTTCTTTTATAGATGATGATACGGAACCCTTCGTGCGCGAGTCTGACTTGCACTTGCCCAATTTTTTTTATACTTTGATTCTTTGATCACTGAGGTCAGAAAGTGACGCTTCTGAATGTCAAATTTAAAACCGTTTTGTACCTGAGCCACTCAAGCGAATCGCATCTTAAAAATCTCATCTCGAATCGGATTGCCTCGTACTGAACGTTCATTGTGAATTTAATGTAGATCCCGTCTGATTTGGACCCTTTGTTAAACTTATTTTGTTGAATACAATACTTTTAAGGTACCTATATGTCATTGGCTTGATACTGGATTTCAATTCCGATAGTCGTTGATTACTTTAGATTTTTGTTTATTTGCATTTGCAAAATATTTTAATGCGTTAATGTGTACTATAACTGAATACAAATATATGAAATAATAAGTCACAAAAAGTTAAAAAAGTTTTCGTCATCATACACTTTGAAAATTAACTCGGTGTATTGACTACTGGCGCCGCTCAGCTGATCGCCATTGCAGGTGCCTAACACACACAAGCACACGTACCTACAGTGACTGCGCGATACAGTCTTAATTTGCACGATTTAACACTTTACTCTGATTAACTATCTAAGTAAAATTTAATGAAAATAGGGTTTTATATCATCGCACACTGTTTGAAATAATTTTAGGTGAATAAGTATACTGTCTTTATTGTATTACTAAAATATTTTGCAAATACAGATCATCATTTTAATTTGTAGTGCACTCGCCATTTTTAAAAAGAAGCAAACAGGTCCCTATCATCAGTCAATTAAATTTCTTGAGAGTAGTAAAGTGAAGAGCTTTTGTAGCTATGTTTATTAAAAATAGTTGCCTGACATCACACAGTATTGCCTGTACAAAAAATACAATTCAATTAATATCGAGAAAATGCGAGAATATGTTTTTCAGGCATCACAAATAGGTAGAGCAAATATAATTTAATGAAAGAGCCCTATAAAGAAGTATTCAATTAATTAGCGAATACACAGCTCATTGCATCACTTCATTTATTAATTAACATGACATACTTTATAGCAAAAATTGTTTTGTGTTTCTCAAATATTTTTTTTTGCAAAGAGATCAATTGGCGTTTTTGTATTGATTGATAAAGGTCATAAAAAATATTTTATAACAGGAAGGCGTGTCAGTAAAGTAACCCTTGAATATACTGAAATTTGTCTCGGACATCGCTGACCTTTTGGGTGTTGCAGAAGTAAGATGTCAGTCGCTCTATGAAAAAGCTAATATGCCGTCAGATCTGATTAGACTAGAAAACAGACCCGGTCTCCAAGTCTTGGAAGCAACCGTGATAACTAAAATGATGATATCTTGGTAAAGAATACCCAAGAGATGGGATTGGTCTGGCAATACGGATAATAAACGACAGCCTCTACTGAACATTACGCTTATTACTTACTACGTTTATGACGACCTAATATTATAAATGCAAATGTATCTATGTACTACCCGGTCAGAAAAAGAATGTGATTAGAAATTAAGAATGGCGTAATAATTATAATATTTTTTTTATTTATAGATTCACGCCATGTTATCTCAATGCTCACGCCTGTATCCCCGAAGGGGTAGGTAGAGGTGTAACATTACACACACGTTTCGCCATGAATTTTTAGGTCCCACGTAATAGGGCGCGAGCCTATTGCCGTACCGGGCACATTAACAGACTCCGTGCTGCTACTAAGAATTTCCTAACGGAAAAACTCAATAACACTTTGCCCGACCCGGGAATCGAACCCGAGACCGTCCAATCCCGCGAGCACATTTATGGCGCGAGACCAACGCGACGACCAACCAATATTATAAATGCAAATGTAAATATGTACTACCCGGCCAGATAAAGAATGGGATTAGAATGGCGGAATAATTATAATTATTTTACTAAATTAGTATCAAATCAAATATATAATATAGCAAAATAACTTAACAGGTCCGTGTGGTGGCGGATTAAAAATACGACATGTCACCACCCCATGTCATCCCATGGACGTAAGAGTCGACAGAGGGAGCATATTATGCAGAGAACGTCGCTGTAAGAGAAGGAAAACTTGATACAAACCCTATAGCAACCCGTTTGGCCCAGCGTGGTATAGTAGGCCAATTCCTCCTTTCAAAGGAGAGGCTTAGTCCAACAGTCGACTGCTAAAGGCTGATTATGAACTTTGCAGGTAGCAGTTAAATTTGTTAAGTAATCGTTGGTGTGTTTTTACGTATTATGCTGACGGAAACGGCGTATTGGCCCTGGCTTTTTTTATCCTATTTTGCATCTGAACGGGTAGTATGCGTCTTCGGATTTCACATTTAAACGGCTCAATACCGTACCTTATGACCAGTTCCTATGCCACATTAGTAATGATGTTCTTTGTCGCCAGGGAGCCGTATTCGACCGTTGGACAGAAGAGAAGGACAACACAGAACTAGAACAGAACTGCACCTTCAAGGTCGACGAGTATGGCTTCTTCATATACTGGAAGAGCGATGGGAAGGTATGTACACTTTTTACTGGATATTCTGCCCTGGTACTGAACCAAGTTGGGGCCAAACACTGGACTAATGGAGTTTTCCATCAACTGGATACAAGGCTATCCAATTGGTGCGACTCAAAATTAGTATGTTTAATTATTTTGTCTTCTTGACTCGCCAATAGATTGATGTGTGTAGGTACACGTCGTGAAACGTCGATCGAATCACTTTTAGATACGTTTTCGCCAACAATCTTTATCTGTAAAAAAAACATACAGTCATCATATTATTGAAATGAAAGGCAATAAGGTTTTCCTATAAAAAAAGTGTGGAAGCTTTTTCATGAAATTGCATCCCTATTAAATTAACCAAGCAATAATTGCTTGACTGCTGTGGCTTGACTGCATCCGATTTTTACAAAAAAATCTTCTTTTTTTTATAGCGTTAGGTGGCAAACGAGCAGACGGATTGCCTTATGGTAAGCAATTACCACCGCCCGTGGACACAAGCAACACCACAGGAGTCACAAGTGCGTTGCCGACCCTTGGGTTAGGAAAAGGGATAGGATGAGGAATGGGATGAGGGAGAAGGAATAGGGGATAGGGCCTCCGGTACTCTCACTCACCGAACGAAACGCAACAGTTTAGGTACTGTTACTTTACGTCGATTTTCTGTGAGAGGGTAGTACTTCCCCGGTCGAGCCGGCGCGGCCCATTCATGCTGAAATCAGCAAGGCTCTACTAAAGTCAAGCGGAAACATAAAGGTGATTTAATTCATGCTTCATTTTGCTTCATGTGAAAATCTCGGCGTATCCAGATGACAAAATAATAAATGATGCCGATCTTGAGTTTTACCACAGTCAAATAATCCATACAGTCGTTCGACGAACGCGTCTAGACGGGTCAATCGTGCGGGGGCCAAGAGGTGAGACGCGGGAAGAGCGGTACCTAGTTACGTATATCGCCTTAGTTCCTAACTAGGTACATGTTTTTGGGGGCTGGCACGTGCTTGTTTTTTGTTCGTTACTTATTTATTTGCTTATAAATATTAATTAAGATGGTGCATACGACTTATGCTGTGAGACATTGAAATTCTTTATGCTGTTTAAAGATTTAAATAAATATGGATTTAAAAAATCTGCGATTTCATCAATTTACTTATACCAAAAAAGAAAATTTCTTTAATTATAATTATTTATATTATTTTGAAATGTATGTACCTATAACCACTTAAAATAATGTGCACATTCCTACTAATCTATTAACTTTTTACAATATCTCATGTCTGGCCAAATCACAGAATAAAGTAGCAATTATTGTACGTAAACAACATGGCAGACGTAAGAAAATATGCGTTGTAAGGTAATATTCGATTCTTGTGTGATTTTAATTTCATGCAATAAGTACCTAGTACCTTCGCATTAGGTAAGTACCTATCACATATTATTATGTATCTTGGTAACGGCGCATCCTAGCTCAAAAATAACCATATTTTTGGCCCCCTTTTATAAACCCCACACATGTTCTCCGTAATCTCATAGCCCGGTCACCCATCCATAAAATGAGCGTGATGTCTATTGCTTTACCTTAACGTAGTTTGCACGAAAAAAATCTGCAAAATACTTCATATCGATAACATAGGCTCTGCAAGTTGATCCCAAGGTTACCCATCCATTAAACCACCGCTATGTCAATCGCTTTATTTTAACTTCGTTTGTACGAAAAATGCTTTATATTCTTAACCGCCTCCCACGACACCTGCGGGATGAAATAGGTGCTGACTGACACTTTGTATGCAAATCTGTCACCGCACGAAAAATGCAACGTTTTTTATAATAATTATTTATCGTTAATTATTGTAATACAATAAACTAGCTGTTTCCCACGGTTTCACCCGCGTCCTGAGGGAACTTCTTCGCGTACCCGGTTAATTTTTAGCCTAAGTTACTCCTTGGTACATCAGTCCAGTGAGGGTCTCGTCAAAATAGGTCCAGCCGTTCCAGAGATTAGCGAGAACAAACAGACAGACAGACAAAAATTGTAAAAAATGTCATTTCGGTGGATGTGCCGTGTATACATCCATATGCATTTAGTAAAAAACGGCTATTTTAATATTACAAACAGACACTCCAATTTTATTTATATGTATAGATAAGTGATTTACACTATATTTTTCATGTAGCGTAGCAATTGTAATATTTTTCTAAAATAAATAGACGGTGTTTGAATAAGTAGGTATTGTTTACATGTGGCAGCCCTAGCCTACTTACCCTTGTCTAGACGTTGTCGGCTTTTTCTACGAGATCAAAGGCGTCAAACTACTGTATGTCTTTATACTGTGGTTTTACCAACTAAACATGCTTATGTCTTCGATTCCCGCTCAAGTCAAACATTTGTGTGCATGAACATGGATGTTTGTCTTGGTCTGGGTGTTTCTATGTATAATATGTAAGTATTTACAAAAAAAAAGTAAATGTGTATGTTTATCCATTATCTAGTACCCATTGTACAAGCTCAGCTTAGTTTGGGACTAGATGGTGATGTGTGTGTGTGTGGTAGAATATTATTATTATTATTGTCTAGTCTGTATGGAGTTGGAGAGGAAACTAATCTCACTACCAAGCGCGAGATCTCTGTTTAGAGATCTCGCAAAGAGACTGGTCGGCGCCTCGTGTGACCAGAAAGGCTGGAGTGTACTTGGCCCAAAAGTTAAGCATTGCCATATAACGTTGCAATGCTGCCAGCGTTCTGGGCACGCTCCCGGTTGACGGCGATGTGGAGGACTTTTTATGCCCTTTAAATTATTTTGTTTTCTGTTTTGTATGTTCTGTATATATTTCTTAGGATAGTATTTTACGATAGTTAAGTTTTAATATACCTTAATAATATGTACATTGTTATGAAATAAATGACTACCAAGCTCTTCAAAACTAAACGACGAAACACCGTTTCTAGAATCCGCCAACCATAACTTATAATAGATAAACAGTATCTGTATATATAAAATCCTTGTGTTACTGACTGACTGACAGTCAAGCTACAGCCGAAACTATTTGACGCAAGAAGCTGAAATTTAGCATCATCTATGTTCCTTGGGGACCGTAGGGGTGCACTAAGACGGGATTTCCCTAAATTCCCACGGGATCGGCCAAAACGGGAGATTCGAAAATATGTGCGTGCGAAGCCGCTGGCGTCGACTAGTTTCATATAATGCACTACCAAACTCAACATTAAATTGCGAACCGCTACCATCATAAGTAGTTGCGGCTGGATATTTCCCAGCGGTGTTCCTAGCTCGACTATTTATGTCCCATAACAAGTTTCAACAGTTTGTGCTACTCGGAAAGGGAGGCTTTATTTGAATAATGGAATGAACAGTTGTGGGGTTAGGAGAGTTATTCGTTAAAATTGTATATTGGCTGTTCGAATAATCCAGGTGAAATAGCTACTTCGCACGTGGCGAATTTAGTGAACCATTTTATAGGTGAATATAAAGAAGTTCCACGAGTGTGGTTATTAGTGTCAGTTATGTCGAATAAATCTTAAGTGCGACATATTAAGCACAAAATTATCATCTTAAATATATAAAATCCTTGCGTTACTTACTGACTGACAGACACGCTACAGCCGAAACTATTGGGCGCAGGAAGCTGAAATTTGGCATGTATGTTCCTTGGGGACCGTAGGGGTGCACTAAGAAAGGATTTCCCGAAATTCCCACGGGATCAGCCAAAACGGGTAAATTTATAAAGAAATGCAGGCGTAGCTGCTGGCGTCCTGTAGTAATCTTAATATATAAAATCCTTGCGTTACTGACTGACTGACAGACACGCTACAGCCGAAACTATTGGGCGCAGGAAGCTGAAATTTGGCACGTATGTTCCTTGGGGACCGTAGGGGTGCACTAAGAAGGGATTTCCCGAAATTACCACGGGATCAGCCAAAACGGGTAAATTTATAAAGAAATGCAGGCGTAGCTGCTGGCGTCCTGTAGTAATAATATATAAAATCCTTGCGTTACTGACTGACTGACAGACAAGCTACAGCCAAAACTACTGGGCGCAGGAAGTTAAAATTTGGCATGTATATTCCTTGGGGACCGTAGGGGTGCACTAAGAAGGGATTTCCCGATTCCCTCTGGATCGGCCAAAACGGGTAAATTTAAAAAAAAATGCAGGCGTCGCTGCTGGCGTCCTCTAGTACCTATATTAAAACAATAAAAAAAAAAATATTTAACATTAATAATTTTAAACTCTCGTTTCACCTTTGATAATGGCGCCCACCATGTTGTTTTCTTTTAGTATCTATGTATGGTGGTCATTCGGGGTAACTTAAGGATTCCAATAAAGCCCAATAGATCCAAAGCCATTCTGACATTGAGAAGCAGAGGAGGAATAAAAAACGCACTCATTCAAGACTCGCGAAGAAATTAAACTTCACATTTCTATTTCTTCTGATTTTTCGTTGAATTAAATAAACTAAACCGTATATTCATATCCTTTAATTAATTATCTTGGCTGTGCTTCATATCTCATAATGTGAAGACAACAGCATAAGAAGTAGACAATTTACATTATCCTTCGTTCTAGTTCCATACTGTCCCTTGAGAAATCAACAACGATATATAAAATCTAAATAAATAATAACCAACATTGAAAAGTTTGCCTTATAGAACGGTATGTCTATTTACTCTTTATAATATCAAAATCATGAAGGCAGCGATGGCCTAGTGGGAAGACCAACTTTTCGAAGCTGTAGGCGGATTAACATACACATACATACATACATATCGTCACGCCTTTTATCCCCGAAGGGGTAGGCAGTGGTGTATTTCTATACCCACTTTTCGCCAGATATACTTTAGTCCCACGTAATAAGGGGCGAGCCTATTGCCGTACCGGGCACATTTCCAGACTCCGTGCTGCTACTGAGAATTTCGTGACAGAAAAACCCAATAACACTGCCCGACCCAGGAATCAAACCGCATCAAATCAAATCTCCCGATCCACGCGCACATTTATGCCGCGAGACTAACGAGGCAGTCGTATAGGGTTTGATGTCGAGTTTTCCGTCTCTACGCAAAGATGGTATTTGCATCGTGTTATCCCTTAGTCGCCTCTTACGACACCCACGAGAAGATAGGGGGTGGTGACACTTGTATTCTATGCCGTCAACCACACGGCAAAGGCGGATTGAATGGTTAATTATCGCTTGATGAACGCTGAAGGAAGCATCGAGAGGAAACTTGCATAATTAAGAGACCTCCATAATATTCTGGAAATACATGTGATATCTGCCAACCCGCACTTGTCCAGAGTAGTGGACTATGGCCTTATGCTTCTCATAATAAGAAGAGCTCTGTACGCAGCAGTGGGACGGATTAAAAACAAGGCGAATGATGCTTGGATGGTGACGGATTAGAATACGGAATGTCACCACCCCATATCATCCCATGGGTGTCGTAAGAGCCGACAGAGGGAGCATATTATGCAGAGAACAGCACTGTAAGAGAAGGGAAACTTGATACAAACCCTATACCAACCCGTTTGGCCAGCGTGGTATAGTAGGCCAATTCCTCCTTTCAAAGGAGAGGCCTAGTCTAACAGTGGACTGTTAAAGGATGATGATGAATGATGCTGTAGATCCTTATACAAGAGCAGCGAACCTGAAGTTTTTACCGCCTTACATCAGACTTCCCACGACCGCAACCGATGTGGAAAAGAAATAAAGTACAAATCATTTATCTATTATAGTAGGTAGAACGATTAAAATTTACTATCCAATTAAAGCTATATAAGTCTGTATGTAGCAATTAGTCCACTTATAAAATCTATATTTACTTCCAATGATATGATCCAGGTTGTGTTTAAGGTATACACACACTACACTGTAACTTATTTATGGCCTCATCTCAAATCTTACAAACCTATGGCGTGAGTTCGCTTGCCGTTCGTAATTGGTCGGCAAAGTTAAGCAATCATAATTAAGGTCGCCACTTGCATGGGAGACCGCATGTGGCATTTACGTGAGTACTACTGCGCATAGTACGTTAAGCTGTCCACAGAATAGCAAAAATAGTGGAAGTGCAATAGACCAAAATTCCTATAGAAACCGCTGTCGCCAAACTCACACAAATTGAAACAGCAGTAAATTTAGTAAATTGAAACAAAATAAGACGTTTATTAGAAAAAAAATATAATCGTACTTAGCGATGGTACGAAACATCTCCATTTTTAAGATTTTTCTCCTACTATCATTTTTTGCCAAAATGGAACAATATGGCATAGCTAGGGAAATGTGAATTTGTCACGAGTCGAGCAACTCGACGCGATATTAGTACGCGACTGGGATCAGTTAAGCGTTACAACGCTTAATTGTGGCACGCGTGCCACGCCTACTTAGCAATTCCACTGTCTTTTCTGTTCCGTGAAGCTGTCAGACCATGTTCTTGCTTCAGGGCAAAAATTCTTAGTCCATGTCCGAGGTCTTCATCTGTCCCACTGCTGAGTACAGGCTCCTTCTTGCTATGAGAGAGTTTAAACTATAGTACATAGCCTAGTAGAGAGACCAACGAACTGCTACGTAGATGGTCTCGGAACCAATGGCGCGCACACCACTGATTTTGATCAGCATAAAGTGCGTATTAAATAGCCTTGTGTCCACTAAGAATAAATCAGTTTGATTGTAGTATCTATAGATTCATTATGATTTTAAGATGTCAATAAAGTTTATTATTTATTATAAAAAGGTAAGATTAATGTTATTTTTAGGATTCTAAAACCAAAAATAATGTATTTATGTGACAGTGAACACCAATTAGAGAGCATTACGTCTAACAGTACGTCTTCAATTCATGTTGTTGACGTTTTAGTAGTAAATACAACTAAAACGTCATGTCAAATAGAATATAACAAAATAAAAGTGGGTACATCAGACCAGACTTCATTCACGGTTTGTTTTGTTTTGGACTTTGTGATATCACTCAACCGCCATGATGGTTTACAGCGTTTTCGTGTCCAATTCAAAAAGGTTTTTAAAAGCCGTAATTTGTAATGTTGCTGACCGATTTTTAAAGAAAAATCAGGTATTTCAGTACGAACGAATCTATCGCTAATTACATTTTAGGACACAAGCCTATTACTTATAATTGCCTGCTAAACCGAGAAAGAAAACATAATGAGGGAACCTGTATGTATTGGATTCTCCATAATGTTCTCTAAAAAATATGTGAAGCCTGCCAAGTACCAACCCGTACTTGTCCAAGTTAGTGGCCAGCAGTGGGATAGAGATAATGAAATATTTGTTATTTTAGATAGCGACAGATTGATACGGTTTTCTTTTATCATCGATTACAGAGTAGTTAGTAGTTACCTTTATTCAACAAGTGCCTCCCGCGCGTGCCCTAATTTCCAGCGCATGCATATTATATAATACTGAACACAAATTTTCACTACCATGCCTGATTCACTTAACTCGGGTCGTACTGATTGGTTTGTTAATATATAATTGTGTGCTAGACTACCAATACGCTCGGCTTTGCAAAGATTTTCTGTGTATATTTTAAAAACAACATATGTGTACATTATATCCATTCGTACTAATTATTTTTACAGTAGAATATTTATGGGTAAACATCTTTACATATAAATAAAATTGGAGTGTCTGTTTGTATTATTATACAAATGACTATTATTATTATACACATATATAGATATACCGAAATGTTTTTTTTTTTACAATTTTTGTCTGTCTGTCTTTCTATCTGTCTGTTTGTTCTCGCTAATCTCTGGAATGGCTATACCGATTTTGACGGGATTTTCACTGGCGGATAGCTGATGTACCAAGGAATAACTTAGGCTATAAATTAACCCGGTACGCGAAGTAGTTCCCTCAGGACGCGGGTGAAACTGCGGGAAACAGATAGTTAAACGTAAAAGCTAATATTTTATTAAATCTGGTTACCAGTATGTGGACCACAGTCTCCAAATCGAAAGGCTTGAATACAACAGGGATAACGCTAGGATAATAATGATAATATTTTCATAGAAAAACGTATTTTATGTCAAAACTTACCAGCAATACGCAATAAATTACATACCTTCTATGATATTGTTCTATAGGATGGTAGCGATAGCAAAACCATGTTATTTCTCAGTATGCGAACGGTACCAGGAAGTACGGTTTGCAGAAAGGGCCGACACGTGTCGAATTACAAGCGCATATCATATCTATTGTCACCACATGGGTCAATAACAGCCTGTCTATTGAAAGCTTGTCAATGATAAAATATGAATAACGCTGTGGTACGTTAGTACTATCTATTCTGTGGATGTGGCTTTTGAAAGACCAATGTGCCGAAATATGGGTCGTGACCTACTGAATATAATAAAAATATAATAAAAATAAAAATACTCGGAATATAATGTCCTGTCTGCAATACGCGGTCATCTGATTAATCAGGAACTATAATAATTTATTTCATCAATACTTTATTTACAGGGATGTACCATTTTTTGAGCAGGGGACAAATGAATTTACTGCCTCCGTGGTCCAGTGGATAGCGTATGCGACTGCTGATGGTGGTCCCGGGTTCGATTCCCGGGTCGAACAAAAGTGTTACTGGGTTTTTCCGAATTCTCAGTAGCAGCACGGAGTCTGGTAATGTGCTCGGAAACGGCAATAGGCTCGCCCCCTATTACGTGGGACCTAAAAATTCATGGCGAAATGTGGGTGTAATATTACACCTCTGCCTATCCCTTCGGGGATACAGGCGTGAGTCTATGAAATAAAAAAAAAGATTAATGAAAAATACTTAGATAGATATGTTTTGTAACAGCCAAATCCAAAATATTCAATTTAATATGTTTGCTATAATTATGATAAAGGTCTCTCCTAGTTGTCTCCCAGTTCATAATTAGTATCAGCGATAGCCTAATGGCAGGAATAACAGGCTCCAATACAGGGAGTTCTAGATTCAAATCCACGGCGCACGCCACTGAACTTTCTAAGATATGTGCTTTTTAAATTGCTTGACCAATGAGCTATAAAATTAACCAATTAATAAAATTGGTTTCTCATACATACTTACATAACATAACTTCACGCCTTTTATCCCCGAAAGGGTAGGCAGAGGTGTATTAAACACCCATACTTACATATCCATCAATGAATGCAAAGAAAGCATTTTTAAAAGACCCAGTTTCACCATTAGGCGAAAATGATTCTTCTAACATCAACAATAAAAATCGAAAAAAAAAACCGATATCAATGTACTTATATAGGTACAATGTGAATAAAACGATTGAAATCATGAATAGGTACGCAATTCAAGTGCTGAACGCAAATGAACGATATAACAATCGTCCATTTTATATTTCACTTCAAAATAATGCTTCAGTTTTAGAAGCCATTCTCACGTACCAATACCACAACCACAAGTCATGGGTGGGCGCTAATTTATAGTTCAATTCACACGGAACACATTTTGCTTCCGTTATTGACCATAAAATTAACAAATTGTCGATCAAAGATTTAATTTAGGATAGTACTTAAAACGTTCCTAAGACCAGACGTGAATATACCTACTGTATTTAAAAATCTAAGGCTCGACCGAGATCTCGTTCTCGGTCTCGGCATTCTCGGCTACAAATCCAACCGAGAAATTTGTCTCGGTTCTCGGCTAATTATAGCCGAGATTCTCGGTCATGACCGAGATTGTAACTTTGTTCGGATTGGCATATAAATTTTACCGCGCGCGGCCACGCGCCGCAGCGCGATGTCGATTGGTGTAATAAGTCGTGAGAGAGCTGAATTGTGATTGGTTGAGCTTTGCTAAACAGTGTTTAGCAAAGCTGAAGCTGAACAATTGTATGACGAGAGGCGACATTCTATGAGGCTGGTTTCAGAGTGACGCGCGCGGCATGCGCCGTCGGCCAGCGCGGGTCAAACAGCGCGTTTGGCGCGCGGACCACTGTGAAACGAGTTCGCGTTTCTCTTTGCAATGTATGAAGTTTCGGCAGCGCCGGCCGACAGCGCGCGTCTCACACGCGGTGCGTTTGAACTGCGTGACTATGAAACGCTACTACTAATCTAGTGTAATTGCAAGCACGCACGTGTGGCCGACGCTGGTCAAACGCGTGACTCTGAAACCAGCCTTAAAGGCGAAAATGCCGAAAAATTGCTTTTTTATGTTACCTATAATATAATGTTATTTAACTTTGATTACTAAAACGGTTAATTTTGTTAAACAGTTAGTACTGTATTAAAAATATAACAGCATTTAAATGTTTATTGCCGCGCTTTATCGTTTCTCGGTCTCGGCTCTCGGTCTCGGCCGAGATATTATTTTATTCTCGGTCTCGGTCTCGGTCTCGGCCGAGAACAAAAAACCCATCTCGGTCGAGCCTTATAAAAATCCAATGTGCTCCAGTGTAATGAAATAAAACCTGCTGGGTCTCTTTGATTGTAGAGTTACCGACATATTTTTTTTGTTCTCTCGTAAATCGCTTGCAACTGCATCTAACAACGCACTCTAGTAACTAGAATTTCTACGAACATAAATTGCATGGAATAATCGAGGACATCGACTGACCTAACCACCAAAATTACGCGGAATTGGCCGGCAAATAAGAATACAACTAGCCAGAGCATATCAACGCACATAGGTAAATGCCGGAAGTAGAAAATGAACATGATATATTATACCTACCTATATGCATACCAACTAAAGAATACATCCATACAACTAAAGTACCTACTTATTATTATGTACGATGCATCAAACATAATCTATCAAACAGCTTTCTGAAATTATGAATTCTTATGAATCTTGAATTATGAATTCAAAACACAATAATAATTAATTATTATTAGACATAAAAAATCCAAAGCCAGAAAGTCCGAGTTTAATTTCCTCTTCGCACCTTAAAATAAAGTCACAGTTTGTGGAATATTTCCCAAGGCTGTAAAAGTTGCACACATCTTCGCCATGTTGCAAGCAGTTTGTGAACCAAATACCAGCGCAGTGGCAATTTAAAAAGTTCCACATCGCCGGGTGGCGCTTATATTGCAATGAAATTTATGTTTAAAAAGATATTATATTGGTGCTGACGTTAAAATGCTTGGTGTGCATTTTTGTAACTTCTTTTTAGATGAGATAATATATTAAGGTCTATGGTTGTATGCAATCAGATGAAAAGATTAGATGTACGCAATCTTCAGCGCTAGACAAAAAGTTCAACGATGATTTTTGTCTTCGATACTCGATAGTTTGATCCCTATAAGCTCACACAGTGTATAGTGCTACACATAAAGGTGGATCGGTAAATACAAAATACATACATACATACATATACTCAAGCCTTTTTCCCGTCGGGGTAGGCAGAGAAAACGGAATGCCACTTACTTCTATCCTTACAAACTTCACGCGCTTCCTCAACATTCATTACTCTTTTCATACATGCTCGCCGGTTCCGGGTGCTTCCTTCGGGACCTTTCCGTTTTTCAGAACGTCACCAATTTGGTCGACGAATGTCCTACGAGGTCGGCCGCGACCGGCTTTCGCATACACGTTTGCCTCATATATTTGGTGCGTCATTCTTTCTTCACTCAAAAAATAAAATGATCAGCAAAATTCGCTAAGCTACCAGCTGCTATGGAAATGACTCTTTATTTCGTGGAAACTTCCAAGTGCCTGCGAATCTTTCATTTTTATAACCTACCAGTAATTCAATATATGGCAACTAATGAGAAAACCGGCAGGAAACACAACAGGCAACCCATTATGTCCTTGGATACTATAAACCAATTAAACACAAGTTCGAAAAGCTAATCAAATATGAACGGAATATGCAAACAAAGTCAAGAGCGCCGTCACTTCCTTTAACACAGAGTGATTTGAAACCTCAAAGGGCACTCTAACCCTTTACCGAGACGCCCCGCTGCTCAAGGGTCGCACATTACGAGTCGATTAAGGTCAGTGAAGAACGAGGGTCACGCAAATAGAAGGAGGCTTTAATGCTGGAGATGACGATTCAATTTGTAGCCAGTTTACTGTGATCGGGTGTGATGTGAAATCTTGAAATTTATTGCCACATTTGGTTCGGATTTCACGAAGAGACTAATATACTGTTACGAATTGAAAATAACGCCATCTATCAGTGAATGGGAGAACTACATGAGATTAGATGTATCGGTTGTTTAAGGCTGTTTCATCTATCCTCTAATAGATGGCGTAGGTGTAAATAGAACATTTACGCAATTCTAGAAACACCTTACACGTTTCCAGAAATATCGTGAGTCGTCTCGAAAAGCCTAGTGATGTTATCCGGCCAGTATAAATAGAGCGGGAGCGAACGGACCGGACACAGTTCAATTGAATACGGAAAGCGATCAACATCAAGCGAAGAAAATAAGTCGGAAGTGTTTAGTGTTGTTCTAGTGGTGTGAATAGTGTGTTTTATTAGTGTTGTGAAAATAAGTGTGTGTATCTAGTGTTATTGTGTTAGTGAATAAAGTGCAGTTTTTCTGGCATAGTGTGTATAATTTATCACGAACCCCAGCTCGTAACAAATTGGTGTCAGAAGAAAGGGATAAATTATGCCGGTTATGCCGAAAGAAGAAACTGAAGGAGTGCGCACCAGGAACCAGCGCCAGCAAGACCTGGACCAGAGACGCTTCGGAGACGTTCCTACTCCATCGTCTGGTGGACCAGGCGACTCCGCGGCTGCAGTGGAGCCTGCAAGCGCCACACACTCCGTGACGGTGCCCGACATCGCGGCTCTGATGGCGTTCATGCAGGAGCAGGCCCGCCGTCAGGAGGAGCAGGCCCGCCCTCAGGAGGAGCAGGCCCGCCGTCAGGAGGAGCAGGCTCGCCGTCAAGAGGAGCACGCGCGCCGCCTGGAGGAACAACTACAGCGCCGTCAGGAGGAGCAGGCCCGCCGTCAAGAGGAGCACGTGCGCCGCCTGGAGGAACAGCTACAGCGCAACAAGGAGGAGCGGGCTCGCCGTCAAGAGGAGCACGCGCGCCGCCTGGAGGAACAGCTACAGCGCAACAAGGAGGAGCGGGCTCACCGTCAAGAGGAGCAGGCCCGCCGTCAGGAGGAGCAGGCTCGCCGCCTGGAGGAACAGCTGCCGCGCGACAAGGAGGAGCACGCCCACCGTCTGGAGGAACAGCTGGTGCTCATGAAGGACCTCAGCGCCGCAGTGGGGAAGGACTTGAAGGCGGTCAAGGAGGAACTCCAGCAGCACGAGGCCCATATCAGCGAGATTGAGAAGCGTGTACATGATCAACTCGAGGCCCGTATTGCCGAATTGGAGAAGAAATTGTGTAGGCTCGGGTCCTACTACGTTACACCTGCAGCTGTGGCGCCCTCGCCTCGTTGGTTTAGGGTTCCACCATTTGATGGCTCGTCATCGTGGTTTGCATACAAGGTTCAGTTTGAGGCCGTTATGCGAGCGAATGGGTGGGACAAAGAACAGGCCTTCACCGCACTAACCTTGGGCCTTCGTGATCAGGCCTTGACCGTGTTGGAGGCACTCGGGCAAGACGTCACCTACGAGAAGCTTCTGGAGGCGTTGGAGGTGAGGTACGGAGACGCGCACCTCGAACATGTATATCGTGCTCAGCTGAAGAACAGGACACAACGCACCGGAGAAACTCTGCAGCAGTGGGCTCTAGAGGTGGAAAAGCTGGTCAGGAAGGCATACCAGTCGTCGCCTGCGCTCATTGACGGGAACCTCGTACAAGCGTTTACAGATGGGGTCCGGGACCTGGAAGTTAGAGCAGCGGTAAGACTTGGGCACTTCAAGTCCCTGAAGGCAGCCTTGGCCTACGCTCTGGAGGTGGAAGCAGCGCGTCACGAGGATCGAACTTACCGTATCAGGGAAGTTGTGTCTTCACCACGGTGCTACAACTGCGGGGAAAGAGGCCATATCCGCTTGAGCTGCCCAAAGCGTAAGCGGCACGTTGGTACCCTGTCTCCACCAAAGGGGTCACCTGACGTACCTGTCTGGCGGCAAGAGCAACGTAGCGCAGATGCTCTGACGTGTAGGCCTTACCCCGACCAACGCAAACATTGTGCCCGACAGGAAGCGAAGCCGGCAGCACTAGTGAGAATGTTGAAGACAGATCTGAGCGACGGATGGAAAGAAGCTTTGCAGCGTGCTCAGCAAGAAGACAAGGACGTACAGCCGATTCTCGAATGGAAGAAATCAGGCGCTCCTAGGCCCAAACGGAGTGATGTCGCTGCAATGAGCCCTATCACCAAGAATTATTGGGCACAGTGGGAAAGCTTGGTTGTCCAGGATGGAGTTCTGTGCCGCAAATGGGAAAACGCTCGAGGTAACCAATACTATCTGCAAATGGTAGTGCCCAAGTCTAAGGTGCCGGAAGTACTGCGGCTCTATCACAATAGTGCTTCGGGAGGTCACATGGGTATTAAGAAGACGCTTACTAAGGTCCGAGAGCGGTTTTATTGGCTTCACTGTCGGAATGACGTCGAGGATTGGTGCCGCAAATGCACAAGTTGTGCGGCTGTGAAGGGGCCACATACTCGTAGCAGAGGTGCATTCAAGGTGTGCAATATAGGAGCTCCATGGGGGTCGGGACGGCGGATGTCTGAGAAGATGAATACTCGCTACGACCGGAAGGCAAACAACAAAGGCTTCGATGAGGGATCATTGGTGTGGCTTCATAACCCAGTACGAAGCAAAGGCAAATCGCCTAAGTTACAAGCCAGATGGGACGGGCCATATCGCATAATTACCAGGATGAACGACGTCACCTATCGAATCCAGAAGGGGTCGCGAGGTGCACCGAAGATAGTTCATGTGGACCGGTTGGCTCGTTACTATGGGTCTAACGATGTTCGAGACGAACACGTTTAAGAGGGAGGCCGTGTTACGAATTGAAAATAACGCCATCTATCAGTGAATGGGAGAACTACATGAGATTAGATGTATCGGTTGTTTAAGGCTGTTTCATCTATCCTCTAATAGATGGCGTAGGTGTAAATAGAACATTTACGCAATTCTAGAAACACCTTACACGTTTCCAGAAATATCGTGAGTCGTCTCGAAAAGCCTAGTGATGTTATCCGGCCAGTATAAATAGAGCGGGAGCGAACGGACCGGACACAGTTCAATTGAATACGGAAAGCGATCAACATCAAGCGAAGAAAATAAGTCGGAAGTGTTTAGTGTTGTTCTAGTGGTGTGAATAGTGTGTTTTATTAGTGTTGTGAAAATAAGTGTGTGTATCTAGTGTTATTGTGTTAGTGAATAAAGTGCAGTTTTTCTGGCATAGTGTGTATAATTTATCACGAACCCCAGCTCGTAACAATACGAACGTAGAGAGAAGTAGCGCACGGCTTCCTTCCGCGAGATTTGCATTCCCTAATGCGGACCACAGCCTCCAAATCGAAAGTCTTGAGTACAACAGGATAACCCTAGGATAAAAATGATAATATTTTCATAAAAAAACGTATTTTATATCAGAACTTACCAGCCATACGCAATAAATTACTTACCTTCTATGATATTGCTCTATAGGATGGTAGCCATAGCAAAACCATGTTATTTCTCAGTATACGAACGGTACCAGGAAGTACGGTTTGCAGAAAGGGCCGACACGTGTCGATTTACAAGCGCATATCACATCTATTGTCACCACACGGGTCAATAACTGCCTGTCTATTGAAAGCTATAGACTAATCATATGAAAAATGCTGTGGCTTTTGAAAGACTAATGTCCCGAAATACGGGTCATGACCTACTGGGGAATACTCGGAATACAATATCCTGCCTGGAGCAATACGAGGTCATCTGATAATTGAGGAACTTATAAACATACTTGTGTACTTTTAATGATAATAGGTAATTTAATCAGCAGACTCCAAAACAGAGAGTTTCATTTTTAAACTCACGGCACGCGTCTCTTACCTTCCTGGGACCGAAAAAATCATGGCGAAATCTGGATGTAGTATTTACAACTCTACCCCTTCGGGGATACAGGCGTGAGACTATAAATAAATAAAAATAAATGAACTTTATTCGGTTTATAAGTAGAAGTGACATAATTATGTACAATAAAATAAAATGCTTTTGCTTTTTTATAGTTTAGGATAGTTTAGTTATATAATAAGTTTTATTTTAAAATAAATTAATCAAAACTTTATTTACAGCACTGTACCTTGAGGGTGCATAGGGTTCCCACCAAGAACTTAGGGTCCCAAGCCAACCTCACCAGCAAGTGGTGCACCTGCCGATCAACGGACGAGGCTCTGGCAAACAAAATATCCCGATAAGCGGCAATAGGCTCGCCACCTATTACGTGGGATCAAAACACTGGCGAAAAGTGGGCGCTTAATATGCCTCTGCCTACCCCTTCGGGGAAATAGGCGTGAGTCTATGTATGTATGTATGTACATACATACATAGTACCTTGAGCAAAGCAAAAATGAAAAATACTTAGATAAGTATATTTTGTAACAGCCTTTGTTGGAATTTTCCAAATTCTGCAATTTAATATGTTTGCTATTAGACAAAGCTCTGTTCTAGTTGTCTCCCAATTCCTAATAGGTAGCAGCGATAGCCTGATGGCAGGATCAGCAGACTCCAAAACAGAGAGTTTTATTTTCAAACCCACGACGCGTGTCACTTACCTTCCTAAGATATTTTTATTATTTTTTTATTTATAGACTCTCGCCTGTATCCCTGAAGGGGTAGGCAGAGGTGTAATATTACACCCACATTTCGCCAGGAATTTTGAGGTCCCACGTAATAGGGGGCGAGCCTATTACCGTACCGGGCACATTACCAGACTCCGTGCTGCTACTGAGAATTTCCTAACGGAAAAACCCAATAACACTTTGTCCGACCCGGGAATCGAACCCGAGACCTCCCAATCCTACGCGCACATTTATGCCGCGAGACCAACGAGGCAGATAAGATATGTGCGCTATAAATTGCTTGCCTACTGCAGCCACCATTTTATTACAAACCTAAAATGCAAAATGGAACACATATAGGATCACTTTGTTGTCCATCTGTATGTATGTCTGCCTGTCAAGCGAGGTACAAAATTAGTCAATTAAGACGTACATAACTTCGATAAGTCAGCCGTGAATTTGAACCCAAGACTCTGCGTAGCAGGCTGTTGGGTTCGTGTCTCCACTAGACTTGTGACTCCACTATAACAATAAAAACATACATATTATATACATATGTACAATCAAACAAGTCGGCGCTGGACGAGTTTAAAAAAAATCGCTTGGCTCGCTCATAGAGTCGAGGCACACTAGAAACTGGGTTTGTATACGAGTGTCAATGTGTGTGTAAAGTAGCACTGGAAGCGACGATGTCTTGCTGAGCAATTCCTTATGGTGGTCTAAGGAGAAGTTGTTCGACTGTACATCAATGTATGCAAGGAGAACAAGAGTTCTCCTGAAAATGAATCCTTCCAAGAACATGAAACAGATTCACTAATAAGTAGAAATCATTCTCCTAAGATCAACATTAAAAACTAAAATACTATTCATCCGAGATCAATGTACTTACATACAATTTAAATAGCACGCTTGAAATCATCATTGAATAGCACCGTATTTCAAGTGCTGACCGTAAATGAACGATATGTCAATCGGCCATTCTTTATTTCACTGCAAAATGTTGTAGCAATTTACACGTGGTCGCATCATACAGCTGAAACATACATAGACTCACGCCTGTTTCCCGGAGGGGTAGGCAGAGACAACGGAACGCCATCTGCAACGATCCTGACACATCCCTCTTGCTTTATTCACTCCCATCAAGTTCCTCATACATGCTCTTCTGTATACAGCTGAAAATATGATTATTAAATGTAATAACTTATGGTAATAGTGTTTAAATTCTGGTACGATGGTAACTTGTATATATAGTAGGTAATCGTGGGGCAACCGTTTCGGCTATTAGGGGGGCGTTGATATTTTATCTTGCAGTTTTCTGTATGTAACGTGAGGCAAACATAACTAAAGTATTAGCACAGAATATACAATTAATTAGTACCTTAGTATTAGGTAAATTACTAAACTGATGATCAAACATATTTTTTTTATAAGAGTACCTACTACCTATAGCAGAAATTTACTGGGTGGTCAAAATTCCGTTGTGGTTTTTAATGAAAGTAATCCTGAGCACCGGCTAGCGATAAACCTCGTCGTATGGCGTACTACCATATAACTCGTTAGCCGTAAATCGTTTACAACCGAATCTAATAACGCATTCCAGTAACAAAAACTTCTACGAACATAAATTCATTCATTCATGGAATGACTGAGGACACCAACGGAACGGGTATTTGCCACACTTGACGGAAATTCCGTCGCGGATCTTCCACGGCGGAACGCCTATACAAGTTATTGTATATAAATAACCAATACCAGCCACACTATGCGGATGATCGGTCGCTCTGTCACGGACCGCTTGCTCTCGGTATTTACCGTAACGGAAGTTCGGCGTCGGAAATTCCGTCAAGTGTGGCATAAGCCTAACGCGGAATTGGTCGAAAACGTACAACCAGCCAGTGCATAATAATATCAACGCCCATAGGTATATACCGAAAGTAGAAAACTAACATGGTATAAACCTACCTATGTGCATACCAACTAAAGAATACATCCGTAGAACTAAAGTATTATAAGGTACGATGAATCAAACATAATCCACTAAAAAGCATTCTCTATCATTTATAATTGTATAAGTACATAAAAAATCCAAAGCCAGAAAGTCCGAGTTTAATTTCCTCTTCGCAGCTTAAAATAAAGTCACATTTTGTGGAATATTTCCCAAGGCTGTAAAAGTTGCACACAGCTTCGCCATGTTGCAAGCAGTTTCTGAACCAAATATCAGCGCGGTGGCAATTTTAAAAGTTCCACATCGCCGGGTGGCGCTTATATTGCAATGAAATATGTTAAAAATATACTATATTGGGGTTATAGTGGTGTTTTTTGTAGTTTCTCCTGTGATGAGATGGAGCATATTGCTCTCGCTAGATGATTATATATACAACTAGATAAGAAGATTGTGATGTACGAAATCTTGAGCGCTAGGCAAAAAAATCAACGATGATTTTTGTCTTCGGTACTCGATAGTTTGGTCCCTATAAGCTCACACGGTGTGTATGCTACACATAAAGGCAGATCGGTAAATACAAAATGATCAGCAAAATGGAAAGAAAAGCTGCTATGGAAATGGCTCTTTATATCGCGGAAACTTCCAAGTGCCTGCGAAGCTTTAATTTTTATAACCTACCAGTAATTCAATATATGGTAACTAATGAGATAAACCGGCAGGCAAACACAACAGTCCATTATGTCCTTGGATACTATAAACCAATTAAACACAAGTGCGAAAAGCTAATCAAATATGAACGGAATATGCAAACAAAGTCAAGAGCGCCGTCACTTCCTTTAACACAGAGTGATTTGAAACCTCAAAGGGCACTCTAACCCTTTACCGAGACGCGCCGCTGCTCAAGGGTCGCACATTTCGAGTCGATTAAGGTCAGTGAAGAACGAGGGTCACGCAAATAGAAGGAGGCTTTAATGCTGGAGATGACGATTCAATTTGTGGCCACTTTACTGTGATCGGATGTAATGTGAAATCTTGAAATTTATTGCCACATTTGGTTCGGATTTCACACACATTTCAAAGGCAGCGATAGCCTAGTGGAGATACCAAGAGACTGCCATGCAGAGGGTATCGGGTTCGAATCCACGGCGCGCACCAATGACTTTTCGGAGTTATGTGCGTATTGAATTATCAATTATCGCTTGTCCCGTGCCTCGGAGAGCACGTTAAGCCGTCGGTCCCGGTTGTCATGAAGATCTTTGACAGTCGTTACAGGGCGTCAGTACCTTGTAAATAAACTGACACTAGTCTCAACCATGGAATATTACTATCCCTTCGGGTTGCGAAGGTCAGACAGGCAGTCGCTCAGCGGAAAAGCTAATGTTCAGCCAAATCCGGTTAGACTAGTAAGCGGACCCCAGATTGAAACTGGGATAACGCTAGGAGGATGATGATGATTTGGTTCGGTTTTCACAAAGAAATAATATACGAACGTAGAGAGAAGTAGTGCACGGCTTCCTAAATCTTCTTCCAGCGTGGATGTTCCAATCTTGATTCGATGACAATGATTTGATCGAAACTTCTGATAAACATTTGTGTGATTTACAAACAGCACGTTCAGAATGATACCGTTAATTATTGTAATATTCATCTTTTAAATCAAAGGACAAATTGGCATTAAAATGTCACGGGGATTTAAAAATGATTTTACATACTCACCTAATGGCGACTATGTAAAAGCAGAGCATTCTTAAAGCTAAGCTCTGAGCTCTTTGGTAATCCAAAGAGCTCAGATATTTACATAGCGCTCTGAAGATAAACTCTCTGTGACCCAAATTGCCGCTTGGCGGCGTGGCAGTCGCGCTGTGACAGCTGTCTCTACGAGAGCAAAACAGACGAACGTTCCTCCTGGGTATCTTAACTACGAGAGCAAGAGAGACGGAGAACATCTCCAGCGCCGCCAACAGCGCCAACTACGAACTAAACTGGAGACAGTCTCCACTTGGAATCGGCACACGAAATCCTTAAGAACTGCACTTCTATGTAAATCTGTATTCATTGCCATTACTAAACTTGACGACACTACTTTACGCTTTTAATTTTCCGTAACTCTATGTATGAATCATTAAACAACTTTAATCCATGTAATCCACTACCACAAGAATCTTTTCAAAGCTGAACAATAAAGTACCAGCTTCATATACTCGAGGTTTGGTTTCTGACCATTGCACAGACGCATTAAACATTCATTATCCAAGTTTTGAAGCTTTAGTTCGTGTATCGCCCTCTCTAAGGCATACATTACTGATTAGTACAGCCATCTTAAGCCACCATTTAATTATTCATTCACAGATATATGCCTCCGTGCTACCTGAGAGGACAGAGGTAACCGATCTCTAATTTCATTGTCTCTTCACGTAATTGGAGGATATATTGGCACCTTATGATTCTCATTTTTTTTTTTTTTTTTTTTTTATTAAACTTCCTGCACAATACTGTACATAGGCGGACTTAATGCCTTAGGCATTGTCTAACAGTCTACCTTAGGGTGATGCAGAGATAGTTAAGGCAGGTATTAGGTGGAAGTACTTTATAATTGAATTTATATATAACTAGATACTTTAGTAAATAATATACATAACACACTTATACAATACACATAAATTTAATAATTAATACAATATACTATTTATAATATTATGTATATTAATATATTATAACATATATATTTATATTTATATACATAAATATTCAATAAAATATTCTATATACATACATAATCCTGTGATGATTACGATGATTCAGCCAATAACCCACGTTGAATCCATTGACGAGCCTTGTTTTTAAATGTCCAGCGACTGTCTGCCGTCCTGACTTCCAGAGGGAGCGCGTTCCATAGGTGTATAGCTTGAACGTAGAAGGAAGAATGTACAAGGCCAGAGCTATGTTGAGGACATAGAAGTAAAAGGTTTTGGGAAGAACGAAGAGCTTTATCATGCGAAGAGCATAGATATTGAAAGTGAGAAGTAAGATAAGCTGGAGGAGTGGGTGAGTGAAGTAGAGAGTAGTGAGAGCACGCAAGCTACGGCGTTTTTATTGTATTTCTCTTATAGACGAAGATATTAAACATTTCGCGATTTGAACACATAAAATTTTTTCAATGAGTTCGGGAAGTATGAAGTATTTAACCTCTATTTTCAGATATTACATTATTAAATTACACTGTAAACAAGCAATTATAATTTAACTTACACTTAAGCAGGTACACTTGTCCGTGTGGTGACATAGGGAATGTCACCACCCAATATCATCCCATGGGTGTCGTAAGAGCCGACAAAGGGACCATATTATGCAGAGAAGAATAGCACTATAAGAGAAGGAAAACTTGATACAAACCCTATACCAACCCGTTTGGCCAGCGTGGTATAGTAGGCCAATTCCTCCTTTCAAAGGAGAGGCCTAGTCCAGCAGTGGACTGTTAAAGGCTGATGATAATAAGCAGGTAAAAAATAAGGTATAACATAAAAACAGACCCGACTTTCTACGTGACAAATAAATACACTTGTTGTGACATTATTAATGGAGTGGAGTAATCTGTCCAATGTCATGAACATGGCTCCTCTAAGCATAATTCGCATTCAGTCAGACGGCAGTCATCATCATCAGCCCTGTATATAAACTGTCCCACTGCTGGGCACGGTCCTCTTCTCACTATGAGAAGGGTAAGGCCATAGTCCACCACGCTGGCCTAGTGCGGGTTGGTAGACTTCACATGTCTTTCGAGAACATTATGGAGAACTCTCGGACATGCAGGTTTCCTCACGATGTTTTCCTTCACCGTTTAGCAAGCGATAATTAACAATTTAATACGGACATTACTTCGAAAAGTCATTGATGCGCGCCGTGGATTTGAACCCGAGACCCTCTGCATAGCATTCCGTCAGTCTCTCCACTGAGCTATCGCTCCTGTTAGAGATTGTAGAAAATCTGATATTCTGTCAAATCTGGTTAGACTAGTAAGCTGATCCCTGCCTCCGAGGCATTCTCGCCTCGGAGTCAGGGATGATGATAATGATTCGTACTGCTGCAAAACGGTTCCTATTTTACTAATCGTTGTGATTCCTATTCCAACGGCACCATCACTAGGTCGTACCTTTTATAATAAAGTACTTGACTTTACTAGAGGATGCCTGCGGCTACACCCGCGTTATTTAAGGCTACTGCTCTGCTCCCGTCGCTCATAGCGTGATGTTATATAGCCTATAGCCTTCCTCGATAAATGGGCTATCTAACACTGAAATAATTTTTCAAATCGGACTAGAAGTTCCTGAGATTAGCGCGTTCAACCAAACAAACAAACTCTTCAGCTTTATATATTAGTATAAGATTAGATATAAGATAAATAGGTACATGCGTACCTATGTGCATAAATCAGGAACGTTTAAAAGTATTTCTAACGTAACATTACATTGTAATATTCTCGAAACTGCTATTTTATCTCCCTTTACTTATACGCAATAAAACTTTGTCAGAAGATTCTGTGGAACAAATCGTGTACCTTCGGTCTTAGAAGCTCCTCTTTGAGAAACAATGTAAACTTTCTAACGCTTTGTTTGCGGTATAGCTAATACATTTCCGAGAATATTCTTCTGTAACAGTTTTATAAGGGCACTAGAAGACGCCAGCAGCTACGCCTGCATTTTTTTTTAATTTACCCGTTTTGGCCGATCCCGTGGGAATTTCGGGAAATCCCTTCTTAGTGCACCCCTACGGCCCCTAAGGAACATACATGCCAAATTTCAGCTTCCTGCGCCCAATAGTTTCGGCTGTAGCGTGTCTATCAGTCAGTCAGTAACGCAAGGATTTTATATATTAAGATAAGAAGATGCATAGAACTACTGTAGCTATAGTAATTTGGAATGAATATGAATTATTATTTTTCTATATTTATTTATAGGCTCACGCCTGTATCCCCGAAGGGGCAGGCAAAGGTGTAATATTACAGCCTGTGACGTGGTTAAATGAAAATCGTTAATTTGGTTACACACAAAATTTGTTTAATTCGGTAAAGAATCTAAACATCCTCTAGCAAGGAACTTAATGGAAAATTATTAACAAAATAATTTGACTAGTTACAAGGATAGAACCAGGGTCACGTGATTTGGCGTATCTCTTCGGGAATCCTGGAAATACGCTTCCGGTGTTGTTCAGGAAAGCAGTGATGCACTTAGCTTGTCGCCGCACAGCCGAAGAAAAAAGGCGAGCGCTCCAGCGCCACTATATTTATAGGAGCCCGAAGTGGAGTGCCTGAGGTGAGGGATGGAGGTGGAGACGGCCGGCCAAGAGGTGCGACGTCACACACCTCATTTCGCCATGAATTTTTAGGTCCCACGTAATAGGAGGCGAGCCTATTGCCGTTACCGGACACATCACCAGACGCCGTGCTGCTACTGAGAATTCGGAAAAACCCAGTACCTCTTTTACCCGACCCGGGAATCGAACCCGGGACCTCCGATCAGCAGTCGCATACGCTATCCACTGGACCACGGAGGCAGTCGATATGAATTAATATGAAAATATCTCTACTACTAACACAAAATGCAAAAATGCATGTCACGTTAAGATAAAAAAATAACACGTACCATAACTTCACGCCTTTCATCCCCTAAGGGGAAGGCAGAGCTGCATTACACACCCACTTTTCGTCAGTTATGTTTCGGTCCCAATGTAATAGGGGGCGAGCTTATTGCCATCTACCGAGCACATTATTAAGCTAGCGGTAATTATCATAATTAATGCACACATAACTTCGAAAAGCCAGAGGTGTGTGCCCGGGATACCTGGGAATCGAACCCGAGACCATCGTTTCGGCAGTCCGTTACGTACACCACTGGCAATCGCATCTGAAAAAATAATTAAAAGATGTAGGAACTTGTTCAGAATAAATGAGTTCTAAGTTCTTACAATATCCATGATTACTTTTAAGATTATTAGGTATAGATTATTTTTAATTTAGTTTATGATTAGTTTTAAGTTATGTTATATTGTTATTTTTGAGCTAAGCATTTGTAGTCAGTGTTGTTATGTTCACCATAAGTGTCACACATATCGGATGTGAGACTTTATAACAATTTCATCGTACCATGTATGGGTATGTGTGATGTGGATGTGCTTAATAAATAAATAAATAAATATCCAAACCATATTTTGTCAAAGCGAGACCGTTAACCCATGCATGTGTTTCTATTTATGAAAATTATTTACAATCTTTCCCTCAGGGCTCCCTGAGGATACCCCAAACAATATTCTCAAAAAAAATCATTCTAGAAAAATCCAAATATTACCTCCAAGAACGACGTCAAACAATCCCTTTGTACACGTCTCTTATAATCCGTCAAATGAATATCATATTGGACAATAAAATTCCTTCGAAACTAGCTCGTCTCTTAAGCAAAAATTCATCAAATACCAGTGTCTAGTAACAAAATCCGGCAGAGAACTCTCAAGCGAAACACCACTTTAAATTCAAGTAGATAGAGTGTACTTTCTTTAGTCGTTACGAGCAAGGTCGGGAATGCGCTGGCCCTTAACTCCCAAGAGGCTTCAGACTCTGTAATAGCGCGTTTAGAGGCATGTCATTAGTGGCCTGACCTTCTCACAGTAGTGGTTATTTAAAAGGGTTGTCATATTAATAGTGGACTTCGTCTTTGTTTTCAGTTTGGACTGTTTTATGGTTTTGAAGGACTGCGTGGAGTAATGAGCTATAAAATTTGTCTTAATGGTTTGCCTGATAGGTATCATCATCATCATCATCGCTCTAGCGTTATCCCAGTTGCATCCAAGACTTACACGCCTTGGAGCCCAAGGTCCGCTTACTGGTCTAACCAGATATGACAGAATATCAACTTCTCCACAGAGCGACTGCCATCTGACCTCCGCAACCCAAAGGGATAGCGATGTTCCATGGTTTAGACCAGTATCAGTTTATTTGAGGGTACTGACTCCCCGTAACGACTGTCAAAGATCTTCATGACAACCGGGACCGACGGTTTAACGTGCTCTCCGAGGCACGGGACAAGCGATAATTAACAATTTACTTCTTTGGCTGATAGGTATCGTCGGATGATTGTTTCATTGGCGTTTTGATCTAGTGGTAAAATAATACTTCCCACATAATCTTTAGTACATAACGGAACCCGATTCCAAAACGTGATTCCCTGTTATATCTTAATTCATTTATGTATCTTCAAATTGTCCTTAGAGCTGTGTATCCAATGCCTTTGACAATCAGGTGGGGCAAACTTAAATATAGATACCTAATTGGACGTTCCGTATTACAGGCCCTTTAGCTTGCTTTATTTTTTTTTATAGACTCACGCCTGTATCCTCCAAGGGGTAGGCAGAGGTGTAATATTACACCCACATTTCGCTATGAACTTTTAAGCCCCACCTAATAGGGGGCGAGCCTATTGCCGTTACCGGGCACATCACCAGACTCCGAGCTGCTACTGAGAATTAGGAAAAACCCAGTAACACTTGCCCGACCCGGGAATCGAACCCGGGACCTCCGATCAGTAGTCGCATACGCTATCCACTGGACCTCGGAGGCAGTCTCTAGCTTGCTATACGATATTCATTTATGGCTAAATATAGCTGGCCTGTACATGTAGCGTTGGCTGATTAGCTGGAGGTTCTTGGTTTGATTCTAGCTACAACTACTTAGTCTCCGGTTCCAATCCCACCTAGAGCATATCTGAGAAGAAGGGCTACACAAGCCAGTCATCAGTAGAGGTAGAGAAGAGAGTATTACGAAACTCATCGGTAGCTGCCCAATTCAAATAGCAATTTTGCGCGCAATTACTAAAACAGTAATCTTTTATAATATCAGACTTCTACAAGTAGGTATACATATCACCTTCCTTAATCGTATATAGGTATATGTCTATCTTTATGCCATGGATTTCCTTAAACTTTTGTTTAAGCGAGAAAATGCAACTCATCATCATTCTCTTAGCGTTATCCCAGTTTCAATCTGGGGTCCGCTTACTTGTCTAACCGGATTTGGCTGAATATTAGCTTTTTTAGCGACTGCCTGTCTGACCTCCGCAACCCGAAGGGATAGCGATATTCCATGGTTAAGACTAGTGTCCGTTAATTTAGAAGGTACTGACGCCCTATAACGACTTTCAAAGATTTTCATGACAACCGGGACCGACGGCTTAACGTGCTCTCGGAGCCACGGGATTAGCGATAATTAATAATTCAATACGCACATAACTCCGAAAAGTCATTGGTGCGCGCCGTGGATTCGAACCTGATACCCTCTGCATGGCAGTCTGTTGGTATCTCTATTCGGCTATCGCTGCCAAAATGCGAGCGAATAAGCGAGAAAATGCAAGTACGTATTAGTAGGTAATAGCTCATTATTTTGTTAGTACCCTTTTGAATGGATGACTCATGAAATTTTACTGAGTCTAAATTCTCTATCGAATCCAAGGTCGAATTCCTACGGTACCGTGGCAGTTTATCCACCTATCAATCTAGCCAAAGGTGTTTATTTTCACAACCAAAAGTCCGTGAGCTACGTGCCTCTGTTATCTATGCCAAATTTAAAATGGCTACGTCATGCTGCATGGTAAAATATCTGAGAGTGGATGGTCACTCAGACATCATCAGCAAATAGACAAAAATACTTGTCCTGACTAACTTATCATTACAGCAGCATCCTGAAATGTTGCATACTATATTTATTTATGTATTTTACACTTTATTGTACACATTAAAAAACATTATTAGAAATCTTATAACTAAGTAGAGTACAAAGGGCGGCCTTATCGCTGAAAGCGATTTCTACCAGGCAACCTTTGGATGGAAATATTATTGGTAGGAGAAAATCTATACCTACCTACTTTGCCTGGACCTTAGATAAATGATTGGTATCGTTCGTAGCGATACCAATTATTTATTTAAGGCCTGAACTTTAAAACATTTTAAGTAAAGTAATTGAAATAATCCGTCACCACACGGACTACGAATACGAAATGTCACCACCCCATATCATCCCATGGGAGTCGTAAGAGCCAACAGAGGGAGCATATTATGCAGAGAACAACACTGCAAGAGAAGGAAAACTTGAAACAAACCCTATACCAACCCGTTTGGCCAGCGTGATACAGTAGGCCAATTCCTCCTTTCAAAGGAGAGGCCTAGTCCAGCAGTGGACTGTTAATGGCTGATGATGATGATGATGAATTGAAATAAAAGCAGAAATAACCAATGACTGAGTTTGTTTCAGCATTTCTTCGCTAGTAGTTATTTAGCTAGGAAAAGCCGGCATCGTCTATAATAGGGTTTTGACTTGCATAAGTGTTGTTTACAATCAAAATGCAAAACAAATATTACAGAGCCCGAGTTTTTAAAGCTAGAAACATGAAATGTTGTCAATGAGATCTTTTTAACCCTCTGAGAAAGAATACAGTGTATTTTACTGTAACGGGTCTGAATCGTGTTAGCTAAACGAAAAGAAAGATGAAATACCTTTCTAGTTGCCCCGACGTTTCGGCATGGGTAACACCAGCCGTGATCACGGCTGATTATACATATTCCTTTTTTGAGTCACGGTTGGAGTATATCTCTAACTGTATTTTGAAGATTCAGTATGCGCTGATATTTTTTTTTGGACGCATAGGTACGTCGCTTGGCATTACTTCTCGACTGTCTAGTTATGCTTCTTAAGAAATAAAATGCCTATTAATGCCTAGAGTAATTTCTAACTTAAAAGTACATACATACATATACTCATGCCTTTTTCCCGTCGGTGTAGGCAGAGACAACGGAACGCCACTTGCTTCTATCTTTACAAACCTCGCGCGCTTCCTCTACATTAATTACTCTTTTCATACACGCTCGCCGGTTTCGGGTACTTCGGACCTTACCGTGTTTAGGACGTCCCCAATTTGGCCGAGGAATGTCCTTAAAAGTAGTATAAAAATAAGCTGGTTGAAGAAGAGTCCTAACTAAAAAGGACCATTTAACAGTTTAAGATATTAAAAAATGCTTTCATTTTAACACAAAGGACGCGATCTATCTAAAACTTTGAATAAAAAGCGGACAATGTCAACGCCCGCTAAGTAGCCAAAAAATTTTGTTACCTTGCCAACAGAAGGATCTTTCAAGGTTTCTATTCCTTTGAACTTACAGAATTCCTAAAATATACATAGCTAAGGGCCTGTTCACGAGATCGGTCTAAGCGGCGAGCGGCGCGGCAGGGGCGATGTGCATGGCGCGTTTATTCTCGCGGCGCGCGGCCGCAATGGAGTAACGCGCGCTATGTACATCGAAAACGCTCGCCGCTGCCGCCCGCCGCTGTAGGTCGTGACAGGGCCGTGAAACACACCGTTACCGCGATAAATATGAATATTTTCGCCAGCGTTGCCGCTGCTAACTTATCTGAAAATGGAAATCCAAGCTTAGGAGGCGATACTGACGCAGACACTATTTCCGATATGAAAATTTCTATCTTAACGTACGTTATACGAGATGTACCTATGCCAATATAGTGATGTCAATTTTGACTGAAATATTCAATGTAGTGAAAGTATTTACAAAACTGCCAAGCGATGAAGGAAAACATCGTGAGGAAACCTGCATGACTTAGAGTTCTCCATATAGTTCTAGAAAGACATGTGAAGATTACCAATCCGCACTTAGCCGGCGTGATCGACTGTAGCCTAAATGCTTTCACAGTGGAGAGATACTCGTGCCTAGCAGTGTGTCCGTTTAGGGCCTTATACCATATGCATTTAAATATTACGCCTTAAAACTGTGGTGTTTATCACAATTACATTACCAAAAAATAGTCCTTAGAGTTAGGTATCCAAAAGCAATCAGGCAGTATCAAACGCTTTGTTAAACGTGCTGAAAAATATCCCAAAAACCCTAAATCAATTTGAATATTATCTAAAAATAAGCAACAAACAACCCGTAAAAAATATTTACAAACTGTTAAAAAGTATTTAAAATATCGGCGATTTTCAGAACAAATGTCAACACGTGTTTCTGCATATTTTAAATGCCGTGCTGTTAAAACACGCCCGTTGTTTGAAATGTTTTGCTTGTGGGCAATCAATATGTAGATTCGGTTCCCGTGCCGATTGTGAGTAAATAAATTCCGTTTTATTCAACTTTGCATTGTGTATGGCGTGAAATTAGATTTTGGTGGCTAGATTCTAACTGTGGAACGCTTGTGTTAGTATTGATTGTTGAGACAAAAGGTAGGCTCAATGCTATCCTAGGTGAAGTATTTTGATAAAATGCAGAACTATTATATAGGAACTAGCATTATTGCGTGAAAGAGTAACAACCATCCACCTATCCATCTAATCTTCAATCCATCCAACTAAACAGTAACTCTGTGCATCTTCACCCCACAGGCACTTCACGGCGGCGCAGCTTCATAGAGACAAAAAAAATATTTATATTACTAAGTACATGTATTTATTTCTGCATTTTGATCGTTTATAACACTTATACAAGTCAAAACCATATTGTTGATGATGCCGGATTTTCCTAGCTAAATTGCATCTTAGGAAGAACAGCTGATTCAAACTCAGATTAAGGCTTTTTCTCTGTCATTTCATTTTCTTTCATCTTTTCCTAAAGTCCAGGCTTAATGGGACGTCTTACTGGCTCCGCTACAGAGCTTAGCGTCAGAGAAAACGGTCACATAGTTTCGAAGCTTAGCTTTCACACCCTCATTGCATAGCCCAATGATCACCCGGTGACGTAGTGGGAGTGTGAACAACTATCACGTCAAAGGTCGCGGGTTCGATTCCCGCTCAAGTCAAACATTTATGTGGGCGAACAATGATGTTTGTCTTGGTCTGGATGTTTCTATGTACGTATGTATTTACATAAAATAGTATATGTTTATCCATTGTCTAGTATCAATAGTAGGTATAAGCTCTGCTTAGTTTGAGACTAAATAGTGATGTGTGTGTGGTAGAGTATCATTATTATTATAGCACATCTCTGATGAAAAGCATCTTCAAGGTATTGTTGATAGGTAAATTCACCATACCTGTGTCGGTCTAAATATTTCCGTTGCCTCTCGCTACGGAAGCCGCAGGCAGTGTCCGTCCCTACAGGAACAAGACGTGAAGATCGGAAGCCTATTGTTCAGGCCGCTTAAGAACATACTTTGTAGGGTTACAGTAATATGTAGTTGTAAAAATAAAAAAGTATAAAATGGGCGCCCGCATATTTTGTTTTTAATTTCACCGTTTTTAACTTTTTACCCGATCCCGTGGGAATTTCGGGAAATCCTTTCTCAGTGCACCCCTACAATCGCCAAAGAACATAAGTATTTGCCAAATTTTAGCTTCCTGCGCCCAATAGTTTTGTTGTCTTTCAGTAAGTCAGTAACGCAAGAATTTTATATACATACACAGATTTCAATATTTCACGATTTCAACCTCAGATCAGAGATTTCAACACAATCCAAAGATTATGTAGTGGATCTGTCAACCATATCTTAACAGAAAACAGGACGAGGCAGCTCACGTGCGTTTACTTAATGAATTTGAAGTATCATGCACTTACTTCAAATGCAACAAAATTGTCAACAATATCCTTCTGAATATGTCCTACGAAGATACAGAAAAATTATTAATTGTATTAAAATAATTATCTCAACAAAATACACCTTTACCTAAAATTAGTTATTTATTTATTTATTTGTATGGGAAAAAAACAGACACATACATTACTTAATAAACAATGGTGCAACAAAAAATAGGTTAGTATGTAGCCCACAACGTTATCCACATTTTGTAATTATTGATAAGATATTGTAGATCTGGTAGGTATTACTGTACTAAAATATTGTAGTAAGTAAGTGATTATATATTTTATAGTACTTATCTAATTAGCCCTAATCGCCTGAAACTCAGGTTTATCCTAGTTCAGGCATATAATCTTATATCAGGAACCTAAACTAAGCTTTTGTACTCTAAATAAGTAAATTGTACTTTTTTATTTAACAGAATTAATTGAATTTGAATCTGTTCAGCAATTCTTCTGTTAAGAACCACCCATAAATCTCAGCATCCTCACAGACTTTCACGTGTATATTAATAGTAAGACATTAAGCTTCCATACGTCTGTATATAATAATTATAGGTACATCTGTAATCATTTCTATGACGTATATAACGTCCACCTATCACGAGCAGCTAGAACGTCCGTCAAACGTAGGGTTGTCAGATGGCCGGGAAATTTGGGTTTGTCCCGAATTCTGCGTCTTGTCCCGTGTCCAGTAATTGGACCTTACTGTCACGGATTCCGAACACTTAGATCTACTAGAGGTTATACACTAACAACAGTAGCAACCAACTGACACGGCCGGCAATGAACTTGGCTAGAAATAAAAATGCAACTTACTTTGCTGAAGTAAGTTTTATTCACTAGCCAATGCAACTCACCCACTTTCTCTCTCCTTCGAAATGTCCCGGTTTGATACGCTCAGACCTGGCAACCCTATTCGAACATCGATACAGTGGCGACCTAGTTGCAATATCGTTACATCTGGACGTCTGTCAGTTGCATTCGTACTGGCGTTGCGCGGCAGTGCGTGGGCATACCTGTCACGGGGAGAAAGGGCTTCGAATACAAAGGGCTGTTTGTGATGGAAATACGCGTTAACTGGGTTGAGATAGATATGTTTTATTATAAGTTTTATATGGATGGAGATTTCTGTTTTATTTAATAAGAATAAACTGCTGATGGGTGTCAGAATTATTTAATAAGAATAAACTGCTGATGGGTGTCAGAATGTCTATGGATTTGATACAAATAATTTCTATATTTAGTTCGGTAATAAGAAAATTGATATAAGCAAAGGATATTTTTGTAATTGATATAGGATAACACGTAAAAAATATACGATAGCTCATAATATGGGGAACGAGGTACCCTATTAATTACAGGTAGAGATTCTTCGAGTGGAAATGCGAACAATAATCTAACCAATTAACCCAAATAACTGGTATATTTAGCGTTAAATTCTTCTTTTACCGATACTGATTCTGATTCAATCGGGTTCGAATCATTTCCAATTTCATGCGCCAAGATATTCTGTCTTGGTCACTTTGAAGTATAGGGCTCTTTCATGGTCACTCTATAGAAATCAACTATATGATTCAAAGAACCTATCAATTTCTGAGATGAGTTTTCTGAAAATACAGAAAATTATGAATATTGTAAACGTAATAATAATAATATTCTACATATTTTCTGCAAATGAGTGTGGATATGCATCGGGATGTGGTTGCAGTGGATAATTACTCCGCTCGCTCTGGCTAAAGAGAACTGGCACAAACCTGCAGTACTTAGCATTGAGGACCGGAGAGAAGTATGGAAGGGCAAGGAGCTACATGGACGCTTCTATAAGGCCTGACACGGGTCTGATATAGATTTTAAGGCATCCGTTTCCTGGCTGCGCTTCGGTGATCTTTTCGGAGAAACCGAAGGTTTTGTCTGTGCAATTATGGAAGAAGTTGTCATGACAAATAACTACTGCAAGTATATCCTGAGGGACGGTACTGTTGACATATGTCGGGCGTGTCACCAGCCCGGGGAATCTCTCAGGCATATTGTGTCCGGTTGTTCGAGTCTTGCCAATGATCAGTATTTGCACAGACATAACCAAGTGGCTAGGATTGTCCATCAGCAACTAGCCCTTAAATATAAACTCATTGGTTCTGAGGTACCGTACTATAGATATGTGCCCGACCCAGTTCTCGAAAATGGTCGTGCACTGTTGTACTGGGATCGGTCTATCATTACAGACAGGACTATTGTAGCCAATAAGCCTGATATTGTAGTGATAGACCGAGCAGAGCGTCTCGCAATGATTGTTGATATCACCTTACCACATGACGCTAATCTCGTGAAGGCGGAAAATGATAAAAAGATTAAATATTTAGATCTAGCTCACGAGATTGTCGACATGTGGGATGTAGATTCAGCAATCATTGTTCCGATTGTCGTTTCAGTGAATGGATTGATCGCTAAGAGCCTCGACCAACATCTTAAGAGGCTCGCACTGGGCAGCTGGATCAAGGCCTTGATTCAGAAGGCGGTTCTTCTCGATACGGCACGCATTGTGAGGAAGTTCCTTTCTCTGAGGCCCTAACCACCGGTAGCTTGGTCCCTGTACCCGACACCGGTGGGTTTCCGTGGTCCCATTTTATATAGTTAAATTTATTGATATATTTATGGTTTAATTATGTAAAATTCGATTATGTGAATACTGAATTATTATTCAGTATTCACATATAATATCATTTATTAATAGAAAAAATATTCTACCACATTTACACAACACCACCTCTTCCCAAACTAAGCAGAGCTTGGATTATGGATACTAGATAATAGACAAACATACATATTCAGAATCGAACCCGCGACCTTCGGCGTAGCAGTCGCTTACACTGCCGCTGCGCCAACCGGTCGTCAAACATATTTTCGTATTAAATGAAGAAGCAGCAAAAGAATTAGCAAAATAATTCTCACGTCTACGGTAAAATCCAATTGAATTTCTTCAATTAATTAAGTAATAAATTCACGATGAAATACTCCATTTCCGCTTCAATGCCAATTAGGTGATTCACAAAGTAATGTCCAAGGAAATGGTATCGTTTTCAGATATTTATAGCAAATTGAGCCGAATGTTTAGTAATTTGAGGGGCTTGTCGCCGAATGGCCAATATAATGAATGAGCACTTAACAAGGTTTACAAGTTTACTGCCTGCTATATAATAAGACCTGTATTATAACTGTCCCACTGGTGGATACGAGCCTCTTCTCCATGTAAAGGTGAACGCACACTTATCCGAGTCGAACGAAACGAATTTTAGAATTCTGTATGCAATGCACACTATCGATTCGGACGATTCGATGCGGGCAAGTCTGTGAGGTTTCATGAGATTTCATATACAGAATTCTAAAATTCGTTTCGTTCGACGCGTTCGGCTCGGATAAGTGTGCGTTCACCTTAAAAAGCTGGTCAAAGTATGGCGCTGCGCTGGTTGACATATGTCATAAGTCATTTATTTCATAACAATATACATTGTGCTGAAAATTGGTACACTAATCTACTTAATTAAAACATTCCATAATATAACATTTTTGACATAATATTGCATTCAAATAATAAGTAATCACAGAACATACACACTTTACATACTACACATATTTTTAAGAGACCAGTATGGAAAACTTTCAGATATGCTTGATGTTTTTTTCGCCGTTAGCATACGATTACTAACGATTTAATTCGCTCATAACTTCGAAAAGTCAGCAATGCGCTGACTTTGGGTTTAAATTCAGTTGGGTTGGGTTTAGTCAGTTTAGTCTCCAATGAGGTATCGCTTCCCAATGAAATCTAGTACCTACCTACTTTAATAGGAACATTACGAAGAGAGAGCTTGTCAAATTGGTAAAGGAAAGGTATATTGTATATTTATATTATATTAGGCTAAGGTTAAAAAGATATGTGTTAAAACAAGTAAAAAGGTATATAGGAATATAGTGTAGAATAAATTGATGCACCGGTGCAAGAAAAGCTGAAAGGAAATCGTCTATCGTGGTATCGGCATGTGATAAGGAGGGATGAAAAGCATGTGACGAGAAAGGTGATGAATATGAGAGTTGAGGGATATAAGGCAAGAGGAAGACCAAAGAAAAGATGGATGGATTGTGTGAAGGGTGACATGAATGAAAAGGGAGTGAATGATGAGATGACGTCTGACAGGAGAGAATGGAAGAGAAAAGCATTCTGCGCCGACCCCAAGTAATATGGGAACAGGGCAGGCAAAAGAAGAAGAGTGTAAAATAGATTTCATTGTGCCATTGTAATTAAGTATGTAATTAGATTTAATTGTTTTGCTTATTTTTCATTTGTTTATTTTATGTAAACGAGCGCCTCTAGTCATCAAACGTCACAGTTTGGCGAGTTAATATGTAAGGAAATTTCTTTTGTAATTTTGTTGGTAAATAAATAAAAAAATACAACACTGTAAGTAGGTAAAGAATAGTCATTGGACTTTGTTCTAATTATTTTATAATAATAATATAATAATATTCTACCACATACACACATCACCATCTAGTCCCAAGCTAAGCAGAGCTTGTGTTATGGGTAAGTACCTACTAGATAATGGATAAACATACTTATATACTTTTTTTGTAAATAAATACATATTATACGCAGAAACACCTTTATGATAAGTAATAAAATAAAACTTAGATATTTGAGGTCTAAAGATCTCTTTAATCCTTTACGTTTTTACCGACTTTAGGTACCGCATTAGTAAAAGTATACGAATGTAAATCGCAAAAGTAAAAATAATTCAGGGAATGCCTAAAATTTTAGTTTCAATGTTATTTATCACATTTATTCCCTAGGAATAAAGACTATTTAGCAAACACCTTGGCGCTATACCAAGGTGAGTCCTGAACGCCATTAATATTGTTGCCATTTCGCCCCCATTTCCCCCAATAAATCGAAAATAACAAGGTTTTCTCATTAGCCCAAATAATTATCACACGGTATTCCACTTACGGCGGGAACTATAAATGCAATCAATTATCTATCGACCCATATCTAGATTAATGCTGTTAACTAAGGACTCTGACCAATAGTGTGTTTTGGTAGACATTTTAGGAAAATGTATCGAGAAGTTTCGCTTATAATTTACAGGTTCCATCGTAATTTAGCTTCCATTTTACATACATACTCACGCCTGGTTCTCGGAAGGCTAGGCAGAGACTACGGAACGCCATTTGCAACGATCCTGAACGAGGTTCCATTTTAAGATAGATGAAATGCGATCTTTGATTGACGGTCGCAATAGGTACATGAATGTTGTAAGCGGATTCGATACTCGGGCAAGACAAAACTTTGTGTGAAAAGTGATATTTTAGTATAATTTGGTTCCTTTGATTGATGTTTGTGAAGTCTCCCGCGACAAAATATACAAAGCTAGTGCTAAGTTATCTTAAGGCGCTGTCCTAAGCGACTGTTTTGGTAAATGAGGGGGTGAAGCAGGGGAGGTGAAGGGAGCTTAGCTCCGTCTACTGCGGGGCGCCCCCCTTCATTCTCGTCGCGTGCGGCCGTATTCTGGCGACATCCGTATTCCAATATTTCAAAATCGCAAGCAAAACGTTTTAGCATATTGAATTGAGATACTGATATTAAAATTTATATTACATACATCAATCTGTTTGTACAATATAGGCATAGCGCAATTTTTGTTCTCAGTGCAGCCATGAGCAAAACTGGTTTACATTAGACGTTATAGGTATTAATAGTTGACGAAAGTAGGTAAATACCTACGTGCCGTAAGATGATAATAATAATTAAGTCAGTTCCATGTATGGAGAGGCCATTATTATGTTTGTTTTGTTTTTGTATAAAAATAGTGAAGCAGTTCATACAATACCTACATTTAATTCCATTCCTGCCAGTTTTCAAATCTGTTTTGCAATAAATTGGCTGTGACATACGGGCGGACAGACAGACAGACATTGCGAATCTATAAGGGTTCCGTTTTTACAATTTTTGGCTACGGTACCCTAAAAAAACACAATACTGCTATACTAAGCGCAAAAGCCGTATCTCAACTAAAGCGAGTTACGAGATAATTGAAGTTTAGTAAAAGTTGATTTCTTTTATTTATTTATGGATGTTTATTGTTATTATAGGTATAATTATTATGGTAAAGGTTTCGAAATACGTCACCGTTTTTAGGGGTTGTGAGTGATTGGAGAGGGAGGAGGAGAGGTCTTGAAACCCCCCTCACCATTTTCACCTGCTGGAAATACTTGGTTTCCTCTGAAAAAAAAATATCTCCAAACACCGGTGTGTATGGCACTGCCAAGTTCCACATTCATCACACTAGTTTAATAAACTAAGATTGTCGGAGCCCTGCGAAGGGCTCCTATTTTCGGATTAAGGGTCAAAAGAGAACCTAACATAATCTATTTATTTACTTATTACAGTCGCACCTAACCCAAGGCACTCGAAAGCAATGACGTACAAATTTGAAATTAGCTGTCAATATGATCATTCCAAGATGGCAGTTTTGCGTTTCGTTTCACGTTTTTCACATAAAACCTAAAAATTACATTTGTAAAACTGTACTAAAGTATAGAAACTATGTTCCGTTTTGCATAATTGCCGAAGTATTTATGAAATTTTGGAAATTGTTTAAAAATATTTAGACGCAACTCCGGCAGCCAAAATTACTTTCAGGGGATTAAAACGAACTACCTTAAGCCCCCTACACTACCAATACCCTCAAATTCAGGCGACTCGTTTCGAAACCCAACCCATTATTATTTTTCAAAATAGATGAAACATCAAAAATATATGTGGATATACCTTATTCATGAGATACTGCTATGTCGCTTAGAAAATTATAGAATTAGACTTTGAGTTACTGCTTTTTCGTTAGCTCTCGTCATACATGTTTGTATGGAAAAATATAAAAAAATTATTTCGCTTCAAATATGTGTTGTTTCAAAGAAAATAAATATTAAAAGATATTTATTTATATTCATTTATAATTTATTAACGAAATACAGAGTTTACAGCTCATCAAAATTTAGCTGTCTGCTACAACCCGGCAGGTTTTCTTTATTCTCATCGAATGTTAAAGGCAGTGTGTGAGGTGATAAGACTTATTATTTGCTGTTGTTCACGAGGCACAGTTTCATTTACTTTCCTTTTACGGCTTGGTATTGTAGAAATTTCAAGCACTGATGAAACATTTTCCTCTCCGTGATCTCGCAATGCCATCCCTTGAGCTTGACGAGAATCAACAATTTCAGGCAACTGCCAATTCATATAAAACGCCATAAGCTTCTCCCAGAAAACATCATCTCTTTCTATAATTGCAATTTTTAGTGGTATACTTTCGCCACTCCACACAGCAAATAAACACTTTTGTTTGCGTGTAACGTGGCGTTGCCCCTGAATTTGGTAATAACAATTACAATATTTGTTTAGACTAGTCAGTTCATTTTTTTATCATGTTTCCATATTTGTATTTTATTTGCTCTTATACTATTCTCCGGGCCATTGTTATAGGCAACTTTAGAACATTAAATTTCCACAATCGTGTTTGGACCTATTAATCCATCTGGCGTGGCATAAACGCATAATCCACAAGGCTCGATTGTTACATTTTCTTGCTTCGCCAGTTGTTGCAAAGCCAGTTGTTCATTTTAGACTCCATTCGCAACTGCATTTACCTTGGAAATATTTTATTTGTACAAAATATTTTTACTAAGTTGGCTTTACTGCTGTTATCTCTTCTTTTTACCACTACACCAAAATTTGAATCTGTCAACATATTCTTACGCAATTCGAACCAGTCACTGCTATCCCTCTTGTAATTTTTGCTTATCACTACGGAATTTGAGTCAAATTTGTTAAAAAAATTGTTTGGCATTTCTTGGCTAGCAGCTACAGATCGTGTTAGGAATGACTGAAGTCAAATGTGTGTAAGACGTTGCAGAACTGTTATCTTTAACTTCACTGTAATTACAATAATGATAATTAGTTACGTACTTTATTATTAAAAAAATACTATATCTTGTGTTATAGCAAACAGAGAAGTCATCTTCTTACTTATAAATGATTGATTTTAGAAATTAAAAAGATATTATATGTACTGAGACATACCTAATAGTTTATGAATAATCAAAGTTTTACCCGATGTACCTAAAAAGGTTTATGTTCAAAACACAATAATACAACATTCGTTACCGCTTGTGTGCGGATTGCGGAGCGCCATATTAGCGCTGTCATCATTAGTGTTCGCCGTGGCGGCATCTTAGCGCTCCAGGCGCTCTGACAAGCTAATGAATTTGAAATATAAGTACATAAAATGATTCGATTTTATGTTATTACTCTTTCAAAAATTGAAAACTGTGGCAGCTATGTATTGTGAGAATAATTTATATAATTATATTATGCATAATCGATAATATATAAGTAACATAGTTAGTCATAAAAGACTCTTATGAAAATAATTTGTGTAAAAATGTTACATATTTCATAATCACTTGGCCATGGATGAATTTCTATTTTATTACGACGCTTTCTTGTACAAATCCTTCGTAGAACTTCATTTCTCTAATTGTCCATATTTTATTCTTCTAATTATATATTTATAAGCATAGAAACAATAACACATTAAACGCAACAAGAGTATAACATTAGGTCCTAATTATATGTGCCCATAGTTACATGAAAAGCGTATTTGATTCAAAGTATTCAGTGTATAACATAAAACATGAAATTACGAGCTCAAATCGGCGTATTATAATAACAAACAGGTTTACGTAAAATTTCGTGCAGCGGAGACGCAAGCGACATGACCTATCTCTCACAGGGCTCATAGCCGAATGATGAGGTCTGGGCGGGGCGTAAACTAGCAACTGACACTCAGTACACCGCTTATGCTAATTAGGTTTAAATTGCTGAAGCGTTTGATATTGATGGGATCTACCGAGCGTCAAAATCATAGACGTTTGGCAGATTTTATTTAATTTTACAAAATATACACGTATAATATGAAAATAAATAGGATAATTCTTTAGTTCATTAGATTTCCTACAATATTACCAAAAAAAATATGACAGCTTACGATCAAAATATTGCAAACAGTGAGACGAAAGATTATTTTCTGCCTCGATTTTGTGATTTTTTTACCGTGATACTATTTTACGTACATGAAAAATTCTTTCAAAAGTCTTTTGTTCAGACTTTTGGCTTTAAGCTCTAATTTTTGCTAGTTTGTAATATGTACCGTTATGGCTAGTTGCGCGACGAAAAATTAGGTGTTTCACGGCTTCTGAGGTATAACAGCGCCTTAATATATAAAATCCTTGCGTTACTGACTGACAGACACGCTACAGCCGAAACTATTGAGCGCAGGAAGCTGAAATTTGGCATGTATGTTCCTTGGGGACCGTAGGGGTGCACTAAGAAGGTATTTCCCGAAATTCCCACGGGATCGGCCAAAACGGGTAAATTAAAAAAAATGCTGGCGTAGCTGCTGGTGTCCTCTAGTCTTAAATAAAATTACTATACGCCAACCTTATCCTCGTATGTTATTTTTTATGTATAGCTAAAGTTATGAGGTGAACACTCACCTTTGGCATTCTAACACATTACAATGTATAATAGCTTTAAAGAACTAAATAATAAGAATACGCCCAACTTAAAACTCACTTCAAAGATTTCTTATTGAGTTTCCCACCATTAGTAGTAGTCACGTCTTGAAATAGTGGTAGCACAAAAATATTGACGTTTAGTACCTAATAAAAGTTTACACGATTTATAGATACACTTCATTCCATTTCGCTATACAGGGTGTCACAAGACCCATCACCAAGCCGAGGTCTACTGGTTGTAGATATCATGCCAAGTCATACTAAGCAAAAATTAAACTTGGGAAAGGTTTCTTTTTTCAAATAGTCTCATTTTTTAAACCGCAATCAAAAGGCGGCGCGTGCAATGCTCGAAATACCTACTTATCCATGGGGTCATAGGCCATCTAAAGAACATATTGGCGGGGTAAATACATTGATTTTGTACCTAATTAGAAAAATTCCATACTAACTTTGAGCCTCAGTATGTCCTGAACCAGTAATTTCCCATGTGTGGTGCCGAAGTAAATAATGTTCGTAGTGATTGGTACAACATGGGATTTCTATTTTCGTTTAGAGTCTTTTTACACCCTGTATATGCCTCGAACAGAATAACACATCAGAAATACGACATTTACAATAACTACGTATTTCGTGTCATAACACTAAAGAGTAACCGGAAACTTTACGAGAAACTTTCAACCATTAGGGACAAACTGACCGCCTCACAAGGCCACCAAACAAAATATATTACTCTAGGAAACTTCAGAACCTTAGGAAAGTTGTTTACGTCTCAACTTAGAGCATTTAAGACTTTTAAGAACTCTGGTCGTGGTCAGTAAATAGGTTTTCTTAGTATTAATAGATTTGGTGTGATAAATCGTCGACTGTTGTAAATTGTTGATTGATTTTTAGTAGTAGTATGTGTTGGATATATGTATTTATTTTCAAATAATTTTGATCCTTTTCCGAAATATTTTAGATTATTTTTTAATTTAAGATAGTGAGTTTATGAAATTTTACGTTTCTAAAAAGGCTCATAAATAATAAACATAGTGTAATTAACTAATTATATTTAACAAACTTATACAAAGTTATAGGAGTTACAATTTTATTAGTTATACAGGGAAATATAAATATCGTTTCATTTATTGGTCTCAGGGCGGTAAAATATGAATGGCGAGAGATATGAACCGTATACCGGCGAAGGAGTTTTTAAAAATAAAACTCTCGGACCACTGTCCAGCTTAGAGGTTGAAACAGAACTGACTTTATTTTAAAACGAAAGTACAAGGTTTGGTCGGGCGTAATCTAAACAATTCTAATAAAAAGTGTAAGGTGATGCTCGATGAGTGATGACGGTGGTGTTTACACCAACGTAACTCCTCCCCCCTTAAGTGAGAAGCACGCCGAAGACTGCTGGTCCTGTGGCAAGGGCTCTTGTGGCTGGAGCTGCTTGGCTTCGGTCGTTGCTGGTCTTCCCCTTTGGTGAAGACATCGGTGGGCGATGAAGCCTATGGCGGCTAGTGTCATGATCGCATACAGGCATATGGTGGGCCAACTGGGTTTAGTAGCGATGATGACTGTTTCTTCCTTTTCTTGTAAGTTTTTAGTCTTTTCTACTAGTTTGTCTAGTTCGTTGAGCTGAACATTTTCTATTTGTAGATTCAATTGTGAGTGCTTATTCGTTGTGCTGTACTGTGTTCTAGGCAGTGGAACGCTTTCTCTGTTGATGAGGAATTTCTTGTGTGTACGTAGGGTTCTTCTTTCTATGCCAATGGTGCATTGGTTATTGATTGATATCAGGACGACGCCGCTGTATCTTTGGTAGTGTACTTCTTCTCCACAGGTTGTCTTAATTACTTCTTCTTGTTTCAGGATGGCGATCCAGCTGTTTTCTTTAATTTGGTGTATAATATTCTCATTGAATTCTACTGTGGCGTAAGTGCAGTTGTATGGTTTCTTGTGTTGTAGTAATTGTGCAACGCAGTCTTGTGATGCGATGAGTTCTTGTAGTTCCAGGTGATGGCAGATGACGGTTTCGTCGGTGATGGAGGCGCATGGCTCGCGAGGATACGCAAACATGTTGCTGCCCAAGATCAGGTAAGGATTTTTAGGTATTAGGATGGAATTGTTTGCATTCGGGATCGGGTATAAATGGAGTAAACTATAAGGATGATTAGTTACTAAGGGGATCTCTAACACAAAGTTAATCGATTCATTTGTACTGTATGCTTTGACTACAATAGATTTTTCTATTATATGTATATTTTTCATTGTTGGTGCATAAGGCAACTGCAAATCTTTGAAGCTCATATCCTTTTGGATGCTCGCTAACTCGGCAATAAGATAGCTAGGTTCCACAATACTAGGATGTAGTCGTCATAGGTGACTGAATGTTATGGCATTCTCTAAGTTAACTAATCTATCATATACTTGTTGTAAGCATGTTTCAATTTGATTATATATTTGCATGGTATATACTTTATTTTCTATTTCCTGATTTTCTTCTACTAATTTTCCGATCGCTTTAGTTAACTCTTTCTGATTTTTAGTAATACTTTCTAATTTACTATGATACTCATTAATGAAATCGGACATTATTCCTAAGGTTTCGCTTTGCTTATTTACTGTTAATTTCCTTATTTCCTGAACTTGGTTTTCTAAGCTAATTGCATCTTCCTGGTCTAGGTTGCCAGTGATAGCTTTTATTACGGATCCTAGTCCATTAATTAAAAGAGGTTTTCTTTTAAATCTAGGGATAAATGGTCTTCCTAAACTGAGTTCAGTAGATCCTAAATAAACTAACTTACTTTCTATCTTATGTATAAGGTATTCTAATTGGTTTCTAGTAACCAAACTATCTTTATAATTAAATATATTTTTATGATATAACTCAATGTAGGTATAATAGTCTCTGCTTACTTCTATGTATATATCGCATATTCTACTAACTTTATAGTATATAACTAAACGGAATCTTAAATCTAGTCTAAATCTGATATCTACTTGAAGGTGGTATGTGGTAATTTCAAAGGGTTACGTTTATAATTTAGGTTTGAGACATTTTACGCATTGATTAATATATTTACTTTTGAATTTCGGCCAATGGTAATTCTTATATATCTGTTTGTATGTTCCTTGTATGCCTTTATAGATGGTTTCGCCTTTATGATACTTTTTTATTAACTCTATCTGATCGCTGTTATTTTCTACTAAGGTTACCCTCGTAGTACAACGTATTAGCTTTGGGCCTCTATTGCTAAAAATGGTTTTGACTACCTTGCAAAATATGGGATATAACTCTTCGTTGTAAAAATAACAATGGAATATGCGTTCGGGTATGGTATGTTCCTTTAGGAATTTTATAATTTGCTGTTCAGTTTCGTTAATGGGGATAAAAACGTCTTTAATTACTATCTTGCCTTTGGTTCTATTGTCTACTCTGTACTCAAAGCCAGGGCATTTTCGAATATGAAACTGTTTTAACTGCCTGTCTATGGCATCTGATATTTCGGGTATTTTATATTCTAATTGACTGTCTGCGTCTAACTGAACGGGTCTGTCTATTGACTGTGGTGGGACGAATATTGTCGAGGTGTCAATAAGAGATTCCATGTCTATTCCGCCAAGATCTCTAAACGTATCACGCGATGTTCCGGGTTGAGGTTCTGATGATAAATTCGTTCGGTTTTCATGGTCTAAGATCATGTCTACTACTTGATCGTCGTTAGGCATATAATCTACGTCGTTATTATAAAGTATTTCAACACGGGATAATGCGTCGACGTTCATATTTATGTTACCTTTCCGTTCACACTGTGGCTCTAATGTTGTATACGAATTCATATCGCCCTTTAATGGAATACAAACAAAGTCTGTTGTCAACGTCATATTTTCCATATCGATCACACATCCTAAAGCTGTCAATAAGTCAACACCTATGAGGCCGATAAAGTCTGGGTCAAAATCAAACAAAAGAAACTTATGAGTATAATGGCAATTGAATAACGAAGGAAGTTTAACGTAAGCAACGGTATCGTGCTTAGTTACACTATGCGCCGTCTTTATGAAGTGGATTTCACGCTCAAAGTGGGCATTGTTTTCTAATATTGCGTTAGGTGAGATGAGTGATTGCGTCGCGCCAGTATCGATTAAAAAGCGACCGCCTAATTCTCTAATGTAAATATATGGTAAGCGGTTACGATAATGTAAATTAATGAACTCTAAATCGTGACATTCTTCTAAACAATCGTCTGGTTCAGTTTGGAAATTTATGGGTGCATAAGGCACGGGTTTATTCACAACGGGAATAGGTCGGCTATTATTGTTATTCTTATGTGTACCAGGTTGGTACATAGATTGCGTGTTAGGTACCTGACGGTTTAGTGGTCTTTGCGGCTGTTGCGCACTAAAGTTAGCGAATCTAGGTTGTACCATCTGTTGAGACCTATATGGGTTAACGGAAGGTTGCTGAAAGCGGTAATTATTATTGCTAATCTGCTTTGGATTAGACCTAGGTGTATTAGGCTTTGACCAAAAATCTGCAAATCTCCTATTTTTCAATTTAAAATCCTCCTGTTTAGCCAGGACGATAACCTGCTCTAAGGAATCTGCATTTTGGACTTTTACGCTTAGTGCTAAGATCGGATCTAGCTGGTCGAGAAATACATTGATAGCCATTTTTTCATAGTAATCCTTTTTGGTTTGATCTAAGTGAATCAAAATGTAAGTTAATTCTCTAATTTTATCTGCAAAACTATCTATATCTAAACTTAATTTTCTAATATTCATTAGCTCCTGAACTACCTGTACCTCGTCTCGGAATTCGCCGAATCTACGGGTAAGTATGGCCTTAATATCTTCCCAACTATTAAATTCAGTGCATTCTGATAATGCTTCTACTGCTTTGCCTGTTAGCTTATTCCTAATCAAGCATGCTATGCTTGGATGCTGCCTATTTTCTATAAGCTCTAAAGCATTCTCTACGCTTTTAATATAAAATGCTAGCGTTTTCTTGTTGCCGTCGTATGCGGGCAAGAAAAAGGATAAAGTTTTATAGTCGATTTCGACTTTTTCTTCTTTTACAGATATGTCTAACTTCTTTTGTTCGTGAGCCATTTTAGCACAATGAAAAATACACAAATTCACACAAAAAGTATAAAAATAAAACAAAATAGCTGTAAAAAGTGGAAATCACACACAAAATACAGTACACACAAATCAATTAACGGTGTAGAGTTTGATACACAGTTAATAAATAAAAATATAGGAAAGATCTCGGGAGAAACAGAGGTTGATGCTTACCCCACGAGCATGCCGATGCTAGGCTGAGTTCTGCTTCCTCGCCGGTTTTCTTCGCCGCTTTTCCGCCGGTTTTCTTCGGTCGAACGTAGGAACTTTGTGATCGCGTCGCGGATGTACCGGAAAAGAGATTTTCGGCAACCGTATAACAGACACGATCCTACCGACTGCGCCAGATATGAACCGTATACCGGCGAAGGAGTTTTTAAAAATAAAACTCTCGGACCACTGTCCAGCTTAGAGATTGAAACAGACCTGACTTTATTTTAAAACGAAAGTACAAGGTTTGGTCGGGCGTAATCTAAACAATTCTAATAAAAAGTGTAAGGTGATGCTCGATGAGTGATGACGGTGGTGTTTACACCAACGTAACTCGAGGTCGAAAATATTTTTAATCAATATTGTGATATTTTCTTTTTTATTAATTGTGACATTTAAATAAAATAATTTGTATTCTTCTATGAATATTGCTGTTTTCTCCCATCTCCACTAAATTCTAAAAAATACTTATTAGATTCTTGGGTTTACGCGAATGATACACAATACACATTGAAATCTAACTAAAGTTTACAGAATCTATCGGGACATATTGATTAATAATGGTTTTACTGATATTACATTGTAGCAAATGATCGAGAACCTACATTATTTATTATAATCCGACGTTTCGTCTGCTTTGCAGGAGTCGTGGTTACGGAAGACTGTAAATTGCGTTTCTGGATGTCTTGAAAATACAATTACACCCGGTATGTCTCCGCTGCAGTCGGTGTATCACAAAATTTAATTTGCTCAACAGGCAGGACGACAGTTGCAGAATGCGCTATTTGCCTAAATATGACATTTATAGGTCTTTGACACAATATTATAACGACCCGGTGGCGAAGCGGGAGTGTAACCGACTGCTACGCAGAAATTCGCGCTTTCGATTCGCTCAAATCAAACATATGAGTGCGTGAACATGGATGTTTGTCTTGGTTGGTGTTCCTATGTGTATAATATGTATGTATATACAAAAAAAAGTATATAAGTATGTATTTTATCCATTCTTTAGTACTTATAAGACATGCTCTGCTTAGTTTGGGAATAGTTGGTGTAGTATTTAGTAGAGCCTTGCTGATTTCAGCATGAATGGGCTGGCTCGACTGGGGTACCTACCTGTACTACCCTCTCACAGAAAATCGACGTAAAGTAACAGTACCTATATTGTTGCGTTTCGTTCGGTGAGTGAGAGTGCCGGAGGCCCCATCCCCTATTCCTCCTCCCGCATCCCACTCCTCCTCCAATCCCTTTTCCTAACCCAAAGGGCGGCACTTGTGACTCTTGTGGTGTTGCTTGTGTCTATGGGCGGCGGTAATTGCTTACCATCAGGTGATCCGTCTGCTCGTTTGACGCTCATGACATAAAAAAATATATATTATGTTTTCATACAATACTAATCTTCAGTGATTCCAGCAACATAATTTCTCCAATCAGCTTACAAATACCACATTTCACAACCCTAACACCTGAGCGAGAAGGAATTAAATATTTGGTGGGTTGAATAAATCATATTTTCATTCGAACGGGCACGTTGGCAAGCGTTCGGCTTAGGTCGTATATCAAGGACAGGATCTATTACTCGTATCCGACTTGTGAGAGGTGCCATTCCTTGTGTTGATATTATATCATACTTATTTCTTATTCAGGAACACATTTGCTTAGGTCTTTCTTTTTGGTGTTTTGGATGATAAAGCGTGTTTGTGTCGAGGTTTACTGGGTACGAAATCGCGTGTTATGTGAGAAATAGTATTATTTCTGGTCTTGTAAGCTTTAAGGCCTTGCCACACGGCACAATTTTACGTCCCACTTGACTAAATCACTTGATGAAATCGTGACGTGTAGACGCCAGTCGTCCAACTCAAGTTCATCGGGTGGGCGGTACCACCAGATTTTAACCAAATCGGGTGGACGGAATGAAAATCAGTGATTTGATTGTGTCGTGTAGACGGGCAAAGCCAATTCGATTGAAAATTTGATCAGTGGTAAAATTGTGCCGTGTGGCAAGGCCTTTACATCCACTCTGTCCGTGTGGTGACGGATTAAGAATACGGAATGTCACCACCCCATATCATCCCATGGGTGTCGTAAGAGCCGACAGAGGGAGCATATTATGCATAGAACAGCACTGTAAGAGACGGAAAACGTGATACAAACCCTATCCCAACCCGTTTGGCCAGCGTGGTATAGTAGGCCAATTCCTCCTTTCAAAGGAGAGGCCTAGTCCAGCAGTGGACTGTTAAAGGCTGATGATGATGAAGCTTTACATCTAAGTATTTATTAATTTAGTTATTTCTTCTTTGACTCTGGTGTCAGAGTTTTTATACCGCCCAAAGGCCTCCGACATGGCCTAACGAATCTTGTCCTGACAGCTTACTAGTTAGTAGTACGTATATAGCCCGCTGGCCACGGTGACTGGTACCTTTAAAATCACACCGGTAGTTGAGTAAGTATGTAATTTCAAAGGTGCGGCGCGCGTCCGTTTGTAAAAAGCCACACACCGTGGGAAGCAGAGCCTTGTACGGTAGTAGAGCCTTGCTGATTTCAGCATGAATGGGCCGGCTCGACCGGGGAAGTAGGTACTATCCTCTCACAGAAAATCGACGTAAAGTAACAGTACCTAAACTGCTGCGTTTCGATCGGTGAGTGTGAGTGCCGGAGGCCCTATCCCCTACTCTTTCTCCCTCATCCCACTCCTCATCCTATCCCTTTTCCCAACCCCAAGGGGCAGCAACGCACTTGTGACTCCTATGGTGTTGCATGTATACATGGGCGGCGGTAATTGCTTACCATCGGGCGATCCGTCTGCTCGTTTGCCGCCTATTACTATAAAAAAGCAGGATTATAAAACACACAATGTCACAGGTACACAGGCTACATAACTGGCTAGGTAAATACACAGACACAACTACATATTTGTGTTGTTGGTTCCATTTGTTCCAAAGTAAATAACTCACCCAAAAACGTTGCGGATATTGAATGTTTTTAATATCCTGCTGTATCGCCTATCTTTCTGTTTTTCGGTGGCAACAATGATTCGACCAATATTTTTTCTAATACGCCTTGATTTTTGTGCCAGTGGCAAAAGGCGTATTTTCGTTTTGTTTTTAAATAAACTATCAGTAAACTATATTTCTTTTCACAATTGTTAGGCAATCATGTATTCAGTGTTGTATGTACCTACCACTGTTAAATGGAATAACTAATTCTCTAAAATCGAGCTAGATTTTAATCTCTCTAATCAGTCTTTAGTAGGCCACTGATGTCATAGGTTTCTCCTAGTTTACGTCACAATAACATTATGAAGCAGACTTGTTATCATAGGGTTTGATGCCTGGCTCTCAATCTCTTCTGAAAGATCATCCTCTTAGCGTTATCCCAGTTTCAATCTGGGGTCCGCTTGCTAGTCTAACCGGATTTGGCTGAATATTAGCTTTTCCACAGAGCGACTGCCTGTCTGACCTCCGCAACCCGAAGGGATAGCGATATTCCATGGTTTAGACTAGTGTCAGTTTATTTAGAAGGTACTAACGCCCTGTAACGACTGTCAAAGATCTTCATGACAACCGGGACCGACGGCTTGAAGTGCTCTCCGAGGAACTGGACAAGCGATAATTAACGATTCAATACGCACATAACTCCGAAAAGTCATCGGTGCGCGCCGTGGATTCGAACCCGATACCCTCTGCATGGCAGTCTGTTGGTAGGGTTGGTATTTCCACTCGGCTCTCGCTGCCTTAGCAAGATACTAGGTACTTATTTTCCTGGTGAATTTTTCGTAGTCGCCTCTTACGACACTCTCGAAATTAAATCAGTAGCCGCTTGAATGTTGCATTACCAGACACAATAGATAATCTATTAGGTATGTCTCGCACTGATCAGCGCATCGGCGCTCAGCGGGGTAATGACACTTTATATTCTTCACCACACGAAGAACCGTCAAACCATAAAGCCGTAGAAAATTGCATTGACAATGTGTCAGGCTCCAATAAAACGGTCGTAAAGGCAACTGGTGTAAACTAGTTGTCGACCGGAGACAGCCGGCGCACGGCGTTGCGTGCACGCGTGCAGTCTTTAGCGGTTCGTGTCACGCGATGTGCAGGGAAATCATTATGACAAGTACTTTGTCTAAGATTTTATGTCTTGGGAAATAGATATCTATATTATTAGATATATATTATTTCTTTGTCTTAGCACTACTATAAAAGTAAAAATTGGTTGACATGCCTTGCTGCTACTAAGAATTCGGTAAAACTCAGTGACTCTTTTGTCCGACCTATTAGGTATTGATGATTTTCCGGAAGTATTTGTGTGGTGACGGATTAAGAATAAGGATTGTCACCACCCCATATCATCCCATGGGTGTCGTAAGAGCCGACAGAGGGACCATATTATGCAGAGAACACCACTGTAAGAGAAGGAAAACTTGAAACAAACCCTATACCAACCCGTTCGGCCAGCGTGGTATAGTAGGCCAATTCCTCCTTTCAAAGGAGAGGCCTAGTCCAGCAGTGGACTATTAAAGGCTGATGATGAATTTGTGTTTATCGCGTTCGTACAGACAGACATGACGAAATAGGAACTAAGTACATTTTATGGTATGAATAGATATGTAGATTGATAAAAGACATGTCCTGATTGATATATTATCCCTTATTTATGCTTAGCTACTGTAGCTTAAGCATAAATAAGGGATAGGAATTGGTACGTTAAAATTGCATCTAAAATGTACATATATAGCGTGTATAGTTACGTTGCTATAGGATTTGGTTACGATATAATATATGAGCAATGATAGCTGAGTAGAGAGACCGACAGACTGCTACGCAGAGGGTCTCGAGTTCGAATCCACGGCACGCACCAATGACTTTTCGGAGTTAAGTGCGTATTAAATTGTTAATTATCGCTTGCTAATCGGTGAAGGAAAACATCGTGAGGAAACCTGCATGTCTGAGAGTTCTCCCTTATGTTCTCGAAAGACATGTGAAGTCTGCCAACTCGCACTAGGCCAGCGTGGTGGACTATGGCCTTACCCTTCTCATAGTGAGAAGAGGCCCGTGCCCAGCAGTGGGACAGTATAAAGGGCTGATGATGAAGGATTTGGTTTCCAGTTTGCCGTCTCTTGAGCTCCCAAATATAATAATAATAGTTCCAAATATCCTATTTGCTTTGGGTATTTTCTTTTACGACAATATACAATAGATGCGTATTGACACTTTAAATTTTAATTCGTAACTTTAAGGAGATATAAGTACATATAACGTGTTCTGAAACTCAAACCATACAATCTATATCTACAGGCAAACCCGCCAGTTGCAAGGCTAGAGTCGGGCTCAGTTTCATCCTCCCGACACCAGATGCCGTTAGGAAGTTAATTTCCCAGCGAACTGCGCTTCCTTTGTCGACTTCCTTTAGCTCTGTCTGTGAAAGGTCAACCTAGATACGTATTTGCGCTGCGATTCAATAAACGATAGATCAGTTACGTACAATAAAATGTACGAAGAAAGAAATACAGGAAGAGATTATATTTCATTTTTCAATACAAAGGTGATAAGCATTTCAAAACATAGAGATTAAGACATGGATTCTGCAATTGTGCAATATCTTCCTAAATTTACTAATATGTAAGAAGAAAAATTAATAGGGTTGCCAGTGTTCCCACCAAGAACTTAGGGTCCCATGCCAACCTCACCTGCAAGTGGTGCACCTGCCGATCAACGGACGAGGCTCTGGCAAACAAAATATCCCGATAAGCGGCAATAGGCTCGCCACCTATTACGTGGGATCAAAACACTGGCGAAAAGTGGGCGTTTAATATGGCTCTGCCTATCCCTTCGGGGAAACAGGCGTGGGTCTATGTATGTATGTAAGAAGCAAAAAATCTATCAATTCATTCTAATACTTTCGCAGAAGTGAACAACTCTTAACAATTTTATTAAACGGTTTTTTTTGTGAAATCTCTATTTAATCGCGAGGAACCTTGTAAAATAATAAGTAAATTTAAATGTGTAACTATTATGTTGCCACATAAAGATAGATCACCTACATCAATAAATCTAATCAAGCTCTCTTAAGAGCGAAAGTGCGTTTATACCGCACAGCAATTTCTGCAGAATTCGAATGCTTCATTTTCAAAAGCCAATTTCATTTATATTTTGCAATTTATAAACACGTCATATTTATTGACACAGTCATTAAATATTCACTAAATGACAGTTTTTAAATAAATACATAAATAAATCATAAGTACTTTTATTAACAATAAGTAACCTTACAATCACATCCACCCTGAAACGTTTTCCAAGATGTAGTCGCCTATTATTTTCAAGGAAAAAAGGCAAATAAGTGGAAAAATACTTACATCACGTAATGATTGGACATAAACAGAGTTGAACTGAGGCATTCAGCATTAATTATTGTCAAACAGAATGAGCCATAAAACAAACCGCCGTACAATTAATGCGCGCAAATATGTAACACCAATTAATATTTTATTGAATAAACGGCGAACGCTAGATGAAAACAATTTTATTGATACAGCGGTTACTTACCATTAATATTGTTTGTTCGGCTTTAAGTGATAAGGGTGGGGACTCAGTGGGGTGGGTAGAACTAAGCGGAATTTATTATTTTACTAGCTGTTTCCCGCGGTTTCACCCGCGTCCTGATGGAACTACGTGCCCAGTTAATTTATAGCCTACTTTACTCGGTTAATTTACTCCTTGGTACATCAGCTATCTGCCAGTGAAAGTCCCGTCAAAATCGGTCCAGTCGTTCCAGAGATTAGCGAGAACAAACAGACGGACAGACAGACCGACAGACAAACAGACAAAAATTGTAAAAAATGACATTTCGGTATATCAGCTATCCGCCAGTGAAAGTCCCGTCAAAATCGCTCCAGCCGTTCCAGAGATTAGCGAGAACAAACAAACAGACATACAGACAGACCGATAGTAAATATGCATTAAATATGCATTAAGTAAAAAGCGGTTACTTTAATATTACAAACAGACACTCCAATTTTACTTATGTGTATTGAGACCGTGCACGACAATAGCGCCACCTAGCATGCGCAACTATTCGGGATTATGCCAAATAATGACATATCAGTATTTTATTGCTTTCTAGTATGTAATTATAGTAAATTAAAGATAAATAAAAAGACGAAGTGGTATTTTTACTATCTACGGTCATCCACTACTCTCGGTACTTCAATTCGGAATTCAGTACAGTCAATAATAACTCTTGTATTGATGTAATCTGGACTGAAACACTTGGTCATTGTTACTTCTACGGTGGCTCTATTCGGCCAAAATATTAAATTAGCCGCTACACAAGCTAGATTTTGTAAGATTAAATGAAATATTCGTGAGATTGTGGTTCTGCTGTACACAGTGTACACCAAATAATACACTCAATGCTGAAAATGTCAAGCCAGTTTTCATTTTTATAAAAAATAAGAACTCGGTATTTAATGGAAACTGTACATTTTTACATAACAATATGTAGTTAATCTTGTTACTAAAAACTGCAAATTACTAAATGACACACCAGCAACATCTAGGAATTCTTGATCATTTTTATTTATGAAATACCAACAAATTATTGGCTTTTTGTTTCGGTACAACAATTGGTTTTGTCAGTGCAACAGCTTTTATCTTTCATTCTTGCATTATTAATTGCAACAATTTTTGAAGTTGTTGCTATATCCACTTGGATTTCAGCATCAAAGTGATCACTGTAAATGAATCTATTACAAATAATTCGATTCAGAAAACAGATCGATTGGGCAATTGGGCATCCTTGATCAGCCACAAGAGGTTTGATTTGATTAAATTCATTTTCATCTTCAACTCTTACTCTTACTTGATTTGATGTGATATCTAAGACTTTTGTGGTACTACGTTTTAAAAAACGTGTATATCTAGCTAACACCTGTGTTTCTCTAACTTTCTTCTGTCGATATATTTGAGGGAATATCGTAGAAATATAACTTGGACTTGTTTGGACGTCAGATTTTTTGCCTCCAATAAAACGTTCACTACAAATTGTGTCGTGACGTCTTGCAGTCCATGGCGAGCCAACAACACTGAAAACTAAAACATTATTTAATATCTCATAAAATACAGAACGAATCAAAATAATTTATTTATTAAGTATCGTATCTATCTATCATTCTTTGGTCTAATTTCCACTCTACTGTTGGAAAAATATAGAATTTACACAGACAATTTGTGCCGTTTTTTTTGCAGTCCACAACACAACAACAATTATGGCCCATTTAAAAGATGATAATATTTAAGATCAAGAATTAAATTATCAGATAATGTATTTGTTATGACAAAATTCAAATCAAAAATCAAATTGACTTCCCGAATAGTTACGGATTTCTGCCACGGCATGCGCTGCGATCGTTTTAGCTACCCCCTCCATGCACTTCGCACGTAGCGAATAGATACGATGCCTGCAGCTATACCCACAAATCCCTTCTGAGTGCAGCCCTATGGTTACTAAGGAACATACATGCAGAATTTCAGCTTCCTGCGCCCAATAATACCCCATCACCGTTTACTTTTCTTTCATCCTGTCTTCTCCTTTTACTTCCTTTAATGGAATGGGATGGGCCATGCACTGTCTTATATCGTTAGCAAAGCAAATAAAACAAGAGTAGGACCATTGAAGTCTAGGAGCAAAACTGTCTTGGAATCCATAACGAATTTGATGAATGTACTTACCTAATCTTTTATCTAGTATGTTGTCTGTTGGTGGTGACGGATTAAGAATACGGAATGTCACCACTCCATATCATCCCATGGGTGTCGTAAGAGCCGACAGAGGAAACATATTATGCAGAGAACAGCACTGTAAGAGAAGGAAAACATGATACAAATCCTATACCAACCTGCATTAGCCAGCGTGGTATAGTAGGCCAATTCCTCCTTTCAAAGGAGAGGCCTAGTCCAGCAGTGGACTGTTAAAGGCTGATGATGATGTTGTCTGTTTTGTTGCAGGATGGTGACGTCATCGAGCTGTGTCAAGTCAGTGACGTTAGATCGGGCGGGGTGCCGAAGGTAAGACAATTTTTATATATTTTTTCTATTACCGGAATAAAACCTAACCGCGAATCATGTGAATCAGCCGATTTCGTCTACAAGACTTCGTCGGACACCGTGGTGGTTTCAGTAGGTGACCTTGAATGTTTGTGTGGAAAAAACGCACACCGAGTGTGCCCCAAAAGGCGTACGATGAACCCTAAATTGGGGCTTGTCACAGACTTTTCAGTTTTCACATTAAAACAGATAAAGTCTGAGTAGTACTTCATATTATAAGAGATCACAAGTCTTTTGCCGTTATCAGAATAGCGACTTTGTAACAAAAGCAAAACAAATGAACAGATGCTTCAGAGATCAATTACTTTTTGAAAGCTCAATTAAGCATTAGCTGTCAATGATTACTTTGGAGATATAGTTTTAATTAGCAAGAATACCCCACAAATACACTCTTGTAAAGACAGTGCTCGCATCATTTTAACTAATTATAAAGCAACATCTCAAAGCAAGGAGCCAATAACCTAATGGTGCTGATACACCTGAGCATTCACTCGTAACAGAACAGCGAGCATTCGCCGTTTTTTGTTCGAACTGAACAACGAACATAACCGAACATTTTTACGAACATTTTCATGATCTGTCTGGCAAACACTCTAATCACCAAAAACGTCAAAGCACATTTACTGTCAATCCGCTAGAATGCTCGTCAGAACGTTCATAAGGAATTAAGAATGGTGGCTAAAACATACTCATTTGTTTTTTATATTTATTTTTTTATAAACGCCTGTATCCCCGAAGGGCAAAGGTGTTTTTTTTTAATGCAATAGGGGGCAATCGTGCAGACGGATCGCCTGATGTTAAGCGATTACCGCCGGCCCATGGACACCCGCAACACCAGAGTTGCCGGCCTTTTAAAAAGGAATACGCTCTTTTCCTGAAGGTTTGAAGGTCGGGACAACCGCAGGTGACAGATCATTCCACAGTTTAGACCTCTAAACTGTGGAATGTTCTGTCGCACCTGCGAGGCAGAAAGTTTCTAGAGAAACGCACCGTTGTGGATTGCCAACCATCTAAATGATGGGGATGGAAATGCTGTCGCGTAGAACGATGGCGGAAAGAGGCGGCAGAGATTAATCTGAACAATGTGTTATATTACACCCACATTCCGCCATGAATTTTTAGGTCCCACGTAATAGGGGGCGGGCCTATTGCCGCTACCGGGTACATCACTAGACTCCATGCTGCTACTGAGAATTCGAAATAACCCAGTAACACTTTTGCCCAACCGGGAATCGAACCTGGGACTTCCGATCAGCAGGCGCATACGCTATCTACTGGACCACGCAGGCAGTCTCAGTTTGTTTCTGACTCCACGTTTAAAAGCGTGTTCCACGCCCGCCCGTAGGCGCTTTATAACGGATAATTAGGCAAAGGTACATCCCATACAGCCTCTTTTAAAATAGGTCGGTTATACAACGTCATGTGTTCGTAAATTGAGCACGAAGGACTTGTTAAGCTTTTAGATGAAAATGAGAGGGTAATTTTGATCTGAAATTCGAAAAGTAAATTTAGGGTTGTATGAATTGTGGCGATGTCGGCAATTATGTGCGTTGTGTTTTACGAGAGTTTGGGTGGGTTTGGGATCAAAGGGTTTTCTAAAGTTAGCTATTGACGTGATATCACTAATTAGGATATAATTACTAGGTCACAAAAGATTTCAAATAATGGGGAAAAGGTTAAACTGTGCTACAGGTTTTATTATGTAAGGTCAAAAGGCTAATATTTCAAATAATGAGGAAAAGGTTAAACTTTGCTACCGATAATTTTACGTTGGGTAAAATGCTCGGTCGAGTAATACAAATGTAACATTATGGGCGGTTTCAGATTAGCGTATTTTTCTGCGCGTATACGGTCGTTTCTGCATACGCGCTTACACGCGCGCTATATTACGCGCTTCAAAAAACCAGACTCACGTAAACGGGCGTGTTCGCTCGAAACGGTAGTGACGTCTTGTCAGTGTCAACATGGATTCTGACGGTTGGTAGTTATACGAGCTTATAGGCGCGTCAACGCTTGTACGAGTTGCGCGTGTGCCAAAAGGCGCGCCTATACGCGCCTACACGCGCTTCTAAAAACGAGCTTATACGCGCGTATAAAACGCTAATCTGAAACCGCTCTTAAGATATATATTATATATATGTATATATAAACTATGTATGATTAGGTATATACCTACTTACTGACGTCTATTTCCTAATGAGTTCAGTATAATGACCACCATAAAATGCTTTGATACCCTTAGTTCTTTAACCAAAAATATATAAGCACCAGAAAAATAAAGTCTAAAATTACAATAGTACTAGCTATTTTAGTCACGACTGCACTTCAAATTGTATTCGAACACCAAATGTAGTAAATGATCACCAAATAAATAGGTTATGTTAGGTTCTCTTGTGACCCTTAATTCAAAAATAGGAGTCCTGCTCCGCAGGGCTCCGTCAACTTAGTTTAATAAAGTAGGTGGTGTAACCAAATCCAATTTATGTGTTGGTATTTCATACAACTAACAAAAAAGCTTTGGTTATAATTTTACATTAAATGCTGGTTTAATTTTGATGATTATTTACTAGTTTTGGGTTAACCATGATTTATTCGGAGTCATTTTGCTTAAATAGGATAGCGAAATGTTAAAACTTTGGTTATAATTTTACATTAAAATTCGCGTTTCAGTTTGGTGATCATTTACTGTTTTTGTCTGTTATATGTTACTATATCTGGTGATAAGTTACACATAAGCCATTCCCTAATCCCAAACACGTAGGTGAAGGTATTGCAATAAAATTATGTCAGCTTAAAGCGTAAAGGGACCACCTAAGCTAAATAAGAGAGCTTGCGTCAGTTGGGTAATGAACACGAATCAAATTCCCGACCACTCTTACTTAAACCCGATACCTAAGCTTAGCCAATGAGCAGCAGCTATGTTTTTTTCCATTTACATAAAACGACGAAGGTTTTGACACCTGCCATATTTTCGTATAAATAGGGTTGTTTCCAACTAGTCAAATCAAGCACTTTTAATGAAATGTCAAAAACGACCTTTGCCAAGGGTTTTGTATGAAATATGACGTAGTGACGTCATAATGTTTTGCTGTCAAGTACAATACTTATTATCAATAAATAGACAATAAAAATGTTAAATAAAGTTTTAACATTAATTTTATGTATTGGATAATAATTGGACAATAATTATATGTATTGGATTTTCGCATATCCACATACACATATAAAATTTGTTAGTCGACATGTGGGTGTAATATTATATCACCTCTGCCTACCCCTTCAGTGATACCTACAGGCTAGACGATATAAAAAATAAATAAAAATATATACCTACCATATCTTTTGGCAACTAAAATCTTTCACAAAAAACCGAAAACATACTCAACCAAGACAAGGAAACTGAATTCTAGTAGTCTCTAAACTCGACAAAGATAAAGCGAGACCTACAAGGCAACGTTAGAAGAGTACAAACAATCTAATTTAAAATGGCCGGGTGTTAATAAATTGGATCCAAGTTGCACAACTCGGCTCCTTGGATGCCGTCAAGGATTCTAACTAACTTTATGACGGTAATTCAACATTCATTTGATTCAATCTCTTATTAAGTAAGCTTTTAACACCTAGCTGTGAATGCCAAGTCGATTTTATAAAGTACTTTTTAAGGTTTCGTTATGTACTAGGTATTAGGAATCCTAAAGGCCTTATAGTATACTTAGAATGTACCTACTAAAGATAAAATAGAATAAGTCCTAGATTTGCGCTATTGTTATTTTTCAAATCAGCATTTTTCACATCCATTTTACTCATTTTAGAGGCAAATGCAAAGTTAAAGTCAAATTATTATTAGTGAACATAGGTAATACAAGTTGTTATAACATAATAATATGGTTCTTCTATGTTTTGCTTTAGAAAGCATACAAATATTAATATACTAGAAGACGCCAGCAGCTACGCCTGCAATTTTTTTAAATTTACCCGTTTTGGCCGATCCCGTGGGAATTTCGGGAAATCCCTCCTTAGTGCACCCCTACGGTCCGCAAGGAACATACATGCCAAATTTCAGCTTCCTGCGCCCAATAGTTTCGGCTGTAGCGTGTCTGTCAGTCAGTCAGTAACGCAAGGATTTTATATATTAAGATTAAATATATTGAAAAACATAAATACAATAACGATTGTCACAATATATGAATAAATGATTAAAATAGGAATAAATCGGAGATTGACCTAAAATAATAAATCTAGAATTGTTATATTGTAAAACATTTCTCATTTAAAATTTCTGTGACTGTTTAATAAGCTTTTGTAATTAAAATATTATAATTATAATGTCTTTTTAAACATGTCAAATTTGCTCATTTTAGTAGAGGAGTTGGTAAATGATTATAAATTTTTGGGGCCATACCCAAAAAGTTGGCAGTTTTTTCATGCTTCATGCTTCATGCTTCATACACTTTCTAGTCTACCTATAATAACATTGTATGTCTTATAAAGATGTGTAGATAGAATGATGTACGGACGGTTTCAATATTTGATGTACCCACGGATTAGAATCGAATATTGGGACCAGCCGATAGTTAATATCAATCACATGATATTGCAAGCTGCAGATGGTTTATTAACTGTCAAGTGACATTTTCTTGGATATTCTCGTCAAAGAGCTCAGATATTTACATAGAGGCGCATTTCCTTTGGTTTTCGGTTTCCGCTCTAAAGACAAATTTTCTGTGACCCAAATTGCCGCTTGGCGGCGTGGCAGTCGCGCTGTGACAGCTGTCTGTACGAGAGCAAGAGAGACGAACGTTCCTCGAGTGTATCTTATCTGCGAGAGCAAGAGAGACGGAGGACGCCGCCAGCGCCACCAACGGCGCCAACTACGAACTAAGCTGCAGACAGTCCCCACTTGGAATCGGCACACGAAATCCTTAAGAACTGTACGAAACGCTTCTATGTATGTAAATCTGTATGCATTGCTCTCGTGTTTTTAAACACAAGAGTAGCCAAGATAATGTCATCGTATACTTTTTCTAATACCAATAAGGCAGAGAATGGATTGCTCGCAATACTTTTCAAGATAAATGGACTATTTCCATGTTGTTACAAGTTAAATCGTTTTCCCTATCCGCACACTTATTATTTCTGTATTTTCTATGTAGATAAATGACGTTTCGCTCGTTTTACCAAAGGCAATATTTAAGTTGTCTGTAGGCGTTTTGTCAACGTAATGGGGGTTCGAACAACCCTCTGACAACATTGTAGTAGCTGTGTTTAATAGTAACTGCCATGTTATTTTAGGATCGAACATACATACATACATACATAGACTCACGCCTGTTTCCCCGAAGGGGTAGGCAGAGGCATATTAAACGCCCACTTTTCGCCAGTGTTTTGATCCCACGTAATAGGTGGCGAGCCTATTGCCGCTTATTGGGACATTTTGTTTGCCGGAGCCTCGTCCGTTGATCGGCAGGTGAACCACTTGCAGGTGAGGTTGGCTTGGGACCCTAAGTTCTTGGTGGGAACCCTATGCACCCTATGGATCGAACATACTACATGAAATATTAAGAAGGAAGGGTACAGGTACTTACTACGCCCTCTTTTGCAAAAGATATGTTTGATTTAACCTAAGTTTCATTTCTAGTACCTACTTACTGCAAGATGTAAGTACCTTAATAGCGATATTCCATAGTTTAGACCAGTATCAGTTTATTTGAGGGTACTGACGCCCCGTAACGACTGTTAAAGATCTTCATGACTCCGGAACCGACGGCTTAACGTGCTCTCTGTGGCACGGCACAAACGATAATTAAGAATTTATAAGAAAGAAAGTACTTAAGTATCTACATATAAATTGTGAACTAAGTTCAAGGTTTTTTCACAATGAAGTCAATTAAGAAGTATGGAAAATTTTCTCAGCGCAGCGCAACTTTTCTACAAAGGACCATAAATATTATAATAAAACGTCGTAAACGAGTTGGAGGCATCTCGTTAATTAGTTTTAGTACGAGTAGAAGCACTTCCAATGACAATAAAATGGCAATATTAATTTATTGGATACACACAATAAATTGTTATGAATACCTACTTGTAAACAGGGGTGCCAATTTAAAAAAGTAATCAATCTAAAAGCGAAATGTCATCACGAAATCTTGAAAACCGGTGAACATATAAAGATGAAATTTGGCGTGGAGGTAGTTTGTAAAAACTAGTAGCTTGTATAGAAGGTCAATACTTCGGGTTTTTCGAAAGGGCTATTTTAGAGGGTGTAAGGGGTCTCGCGAGTTTCTATGAAATATTTTTTTTATTTATTTATAGAGTCACGCCTGTTCCCCGAAGGGGTAGGCACAGGTGTAAAATTACACCCACACTTCGCCATGAATTTTTAGGTCCCACGTAATAGGGGGCGAGCCTATTGCCGTTACCGGGCACATCACCAGACTCCGTGTTTCTATGAAAATGAAGATAGATTGTAATTTTTAACGCCCGCGGGTGAAGCTGCGGGCAACAGCTAGTAGACATATAAAACTCTTCCGTTACTAAGTGACAGACAACTTACAGAATAAACTACTGGGTGCAAAGTGCTCAATTTTAGCATGTGAATTCCATGGGTAGGGTCTGGGAGGACTAAGAGAGGCTTTTTGTAATTTCTTCCTCTGAGGGGCAAAAAGTCCAACGCGGGCAGGGCCGCAGGCGAAGCCTATAATATACTAGAACAGTAAAGCTCAGAACAAATCATTGTGCATATGGAAATCGAACCCACAAGACGCAGTGCAAGCTGCCGCGCAGTGGCTACAATAACTAAGTCATTTGTCAAGTCTTGTCTTCTAAAGTGTTTCTTTCTTTTCTAGGACTCCAAACTCAGCACGAACTTGATGAATAAACATGGAGAAAACTTAGAAGAGAAGTCGCTAACTATATGTAGCGGTACAGACTATATAAACATAAACTACCAGCACGTAGTCTGTCCTGATGCCGCCACAGCCAAGGTCAGTACTTTGTTCCACTCGATCCTTACTTTTTGGTCGTTTTAGCCGAAGCACTTTGAGTTTTGACACCTAGTTTTACGGTAGATATTGCTTTGACAAAGAAAATAGATCACCTGACCAATTTCTTAAAAAAAGTTAAAAAAATGCTTTTTTCTAAGTTGAGGTTCCGGTCTTTCATTGTTAAAGAAATTTTAAATTTAGAGTCTGTCAAAGTAATGTGCCTTCAGTGTGAAAAATGGGTAAAACATTCTACAATTTTTTGTTAAATAGGCCTAAGAAAAATTTACGCAATGCTCACGTAAAATTGGAATAAGATTCCAGCTAAAAGTATGTAAAGAACTACAAAATAGTACTTTTTATTAATGGCATATTAATAATATTTAATAGCATACAACAAGTTTTCAAAATGAAGTGGCTAATTAACTGGCTTTGCTAAGAAAATTGAAAAGATCTGTCTTAAAAAAGCTTGTTCATTGAGACGCTGCCAATTTCAATTAACAGCCTCTTCTGAACAACAAAAGTATTAATTTGCCTCAAAAACGTCGATTTCGTCACGTTTCTCAGCATTGCTTTTCACGAGGCAGAATTTAATCCAACCCTACACAAAACTGGCCAATTTATTTTCTTAAAAAAATAATTGATATATTTCCAATAAGGTATGGCTGCAAGGCCTGAGGAGGATTACACACAATGTCAAAGCGAACAACGTCTGTCCTATGACGTGTCTTAAGAAGCAGTAAGTGCAATAGCAAGATTACGAGGCATGGCTTCTATAGACTGTTCCGCGGCGATTTATTTATATTGTTGTGTTAGTAATGTAGATGTACTACTCTGAACAAAATATGGCGATGGGCGAAAGCTAATAATGAAAGAAACTATGACAAGTATGAATTGATTGCTGCTGACTCGATTATGCGTATCGTTTGCAATGGAGGCTTAAATGTAGTTACGTTACACATCGATCAGAGATGTACGAAACAATTTCTTGAGGCCTTTCGTCGTCAATGCGGAAAATATTTTATTTTCACATTTAAGTATCTTCGTTTAGGCACAAACAGTCATTTAATCCAATAATTGAACACAAGATCAATATTGAATACAGACTTAGAGGTCCAAATGAATTATGCAATTCCGTGTTACATTTTAAAATACCTTAACTTTTTTTGAAATTCTGTAACGAGCACACATTATGATGATATGAAATAGAATATCGGGAAAATGTTATTTGAAAACGCAATAAAAGTAAAATATGCACTCATATTTCCCACATAATTTTCATAACTTCACTAAGTGCAAGTGAGTCCATTTGCATCGAGTAAGGAAAGAAAAACAAAGTTGCCTACACTACTAATGTATTAAACGCATACCTCTCACTAGCCTCGTACATCTCTGCAATGCATCTGCTTGTTACGCAATACAAGACTGCAATCGAGACATAAGTTCATAACATAATAAACAGAAGTTTGTTTTGCGAAACAGTTCGTTAACCCGAACGAAAATTACTACTACTCCATCGATCGTTGAAACGCGTAATCGCCCATCGCCATTAAAACTGCCTCGGTTTGAGCAAAACTGAAATTAATACGCCGCTAATTGCTTTCACTTTTATACACAACAACTGAGCTTTATATAAACTCAACCCGAGACAGAGTAAATAGAGTAGTAGATAGCTTTGAAGTTTGTCGAGTAACAATGACATGGCATTTGTTGGAGTAATGTAAGATTTTTCTCGTAACGAGGCGTGAACGAGGCGCTGTCGACTGTCATTGTTCTCACCAGGTCTAAACCAAGGCATTTGATATTATTATGTTGTGTATATTTTCGTGTTTATGTTAATGGCTTGTGAATATAATATGACAAGACCCTGTACCGCGGCATGTGTTTAAAAAACGGTTATTAAAAATCTTAATAAGTCTTCTAAATTATTCAGTAACTAGTACCTACTGCTTTGTTTTCAACTTCTGAATGGTTAATCCAAAGTTTTCTGTATCCGATGTTGTTTAGACAAATTGAATAGGGTGTCAACGAACTCTATCAATGAATACTGAAGCTATAAGACTTTGTTTACAAAGAGAATACAATGGGCGATGTTTTAAAACTACCAGATACTTTATATTCAATTCGAGATGACAACCACTTTGTATCTAAAATTTTCAATAGTTTATAATGTTCAAGTTGGCAGGTTTCGCCCGCATAGATATAGAGAGTGAAACAAAAACTTATCTGTAACAATATCTAGTAAATTAATTTTGAAAGTTCCCGAGCAAATATAATAATATTTAATATATTTCCGTTATTGTAGATAGAGAGATCTTATTGTGCGTGTGTTACAACACACATTAATAATATGTATAATTTTTGATTATGATAATAGAAGTAAAATGTGCCTCTGAAATTTGAGCACATGACTGTGTCCTTTTCCATGTTTGAGCACCACAAAGACAGACTTCAATTTAAAAACTGCCTATTACAGACTAGGTACTAAATACTAATTAAAAGCACTCTAGCTAGAGTCTTAAGCACGCTAACTGCAAACCAAAGAATTGATAGGTAGGTAATTTTCTACGCCGCGCCGCCCTATCCAGAAGACAGAATATTTTAATATTTTTTACAAATACTTAAAAGAGCAGCGATAGCCGAGTGGAGCGACCGACAGACTGCTACGCAGTCTCAGGTTCGAATCCACGGCACGCACCAATGACTTTTCTAAGTAAAGTGCGTATTAAAATTGTTAATTATCGCTTGCTTATCGGTGAAGGAAAACATCGTGAGGAAACCTGCATGTCTGAGAGTTCTCTATAATGTTCTCGAAAGACATGTGAAGTCTGCCAACCCGCACTTGGTCAGCGTGGTGGACTATAGCCTTACCCTTCTCATAGTGAGAAGAGGCCCGCGCCCAGCAGTGGGACAGTATAAAGGGCTGATGATGATTACAAGTGCTTTAAAAATCAATCATTTTATTAGAGAGTTTCTAAATACTATCTATCCAAGTATTACAGTAGATATCAGTCACGTTAATTTAAAAAATAAGTGTTCAGTATTTTTTTTCTGTTTGCCCGAAAATTTGTCTCGCTAGCTTCGGTTTACACCAGTTGTGGTGTCAAATTAGGCTCTGTTAATTATATTCACAAGTCATAATGCACGGTTATCGCATGCGTTGTCGTTTATTTGCTTCTTTTGTCAAAGGCATGGAAAGAGGGGCTGAGGGCTATCACTCACAACGCCAAATTAAACAACGTCTGCCCCCGGACTAACCTCATGAAACAGTACGTAGTTTTTATTATTTTTGCTTCTATTTTTATATTATTTATTGGATTTTTGTGTACATTGAGTGTTTTTGATGTTTTCTCCTTGGATTTGATTGGATGTGTTTTGGCATATTCGCTGGTATGGTAAGAAAAAGGGTATATTGGTGTCGGGTAGAGTCCCAACGATAACAGGCTTAGAAAAGAATTGATATTTTATATTATATATAATAATGGCGAAATTAATTATCAGCAGATTCATGGAATACATATGGCAAAATTAATGGTGTAGCAGTTTCCAGGCCAAAATCGGTCAAACATAATTTTATTTATTGATCTAGATTGTGCTTATATTTTAAAGCATTACTCGCGTATTTCAGACGCCTCACATAATTATACCTATGTATTAGACACACATATACTGGGTGTAAGGGACGGTGTACCGAAAAGCACTTTCAGCTGTTACGGCCCTACAGCGGTGGGTGGTAGCAGCAGTGATTACGATGTATTAGTGCGCTTTGCGGCTGCGCGCCGCGGCCGATGTCACGTCAGAGTAAACGCGCCATGTACCTACATGTTTAATTCTTAGAATTTTATCTATATTATTTATCACATTGCATTATATGGCAAAAAATGCAAAAAAAAATCGGAAAATTCATGAAAAAGATCCGGAAAATTCGACCGCCAATGGCCTCATTATCATGTACTGAATCACTGGTATCGGTTTTCGGTACACCGTCCCTTACACCCTGTATATTCAAGTAATAATTTCTAATATTACTCACGAAAGATATTCCAATTAGTTGCCACTCAGACCACTCACATATCTAAGCCTGTTACACATGTTAACAAAGTTAAAGTTGGGAGTCTAACGGACTCCGAATGCAAGTCATGCATTTTGCCTACAGCGTAAATTGGGCTTTTGAAACGAACTTTTTCGCTTCTAGCTCATATTTCTATATTATTTAATAAAGGTATACACAGCGACACTGATGTAGTATAAGGGTACGAGTTCGTAGCCGGCCGCAGACCGCAGACGGCAACTGCAAGCGACGCAGGTATTTCATAAAAATATATAGAAAACAGTAGTGTCGCGGTGACCAGGCATTTGCAGTTACGGTCTGTCGTCGCCTAAGAACTCATACCTTTAAGATTAGCAGCACTTTACAAGGTGAGATATGTGTTGTTGTTATTTATTAGGTATAACGTGTGTCGTGTTTTTTCTACTTGCGGAATCCAAGTTCGTTCATTGGAGTGACCGTCAAATGTACTACGTATAGTATTTTACCCGTCGCAGCCAAACGTTACATGCACACTATTTCAGTAAAAATTGATGGTAGTGATACGATTATTTTCTTTAATTATGAAAGGTCTATAATTAAGATATAAGTGATTTATAAACGAGACTAGTTTATAGGCCATCAAGGACTTCCGACAAGGCCTAACGGTTATTATCGTGAGCAAAGAATCAGAGCTGACGGTTTAACGTGCCCTCCAAAGGACGATAACCTCCTTAAGGCACGCTACATAAAATGAGATATTTTCTACATAAAATGAGAGCAACACGTGTAAGTAAAAGAGTTACAGGGGCACCTGTCAACCAGTGATTCGACACGTGCGTAGTAAACACACACTGAACATAATGGGTATAATGACACTTCGTATATCGACGACACGTGCCTTATAAAACAATGGACGTCTGTTTAATATAATAAATAACCTTTATGCCTTTGGGGATAATTTTAGATGTATATAATTATGTAGATAGGTATGGCGAAAGACTGCGTCATTCTTTCTCATCATTGACTATTGAAGAGAGGGACATAGCAAAGAATTGGGTGTTGTCTCCTCTCTCGGAAGGTTCTCAACTTATCATAATCATCATATTTTCTATAAGTACATATTATAAAATGGAGTTCCCGTTTTTTTCTGTCTGCCTCTTTGAACGCGTAAAGCTCAAAAACTGCGCACATAGGCGCCTGGGTAAGAAACCGAGCGATGGGTGAAATGCCAGCGTTAATTATTAAAATTACTTTTGAAAAAAAAAGATAACGAAAGGGTAAGCAGAGGTTTACACACCCACATTTTCGAAAAAGTACGACTAAAGGCCGATTCACACATATCCGTGCAGTCACAGTTCCGGCACAGTACCGCCACCGTGATATTTATTCTTTCATACATTTTCTATGAACGCATCCACACCTGTCAGTGTCAGTGACGACACAGTACTCTCAGTGACAGTGCCGGCGCCGGCGATCACGGACGTAATCGGTGGCGACGATATTTTTTGTCGGATCACGGACGCCGGTGTCCGTAAAACAAAATGCAGGACGAGCGACTGATAGAATTGGTTCGTGAAAATAATGTTTTGTATGATTTGTCTCATTTTGAGATTATTGAAATAGCTAGAGCTTTCCGACCTTCTAAAATATTGAAAATATTTATTTGCGTCTTTAATAAATTCTTTGTATAATGTCATGAACTCTCCTTCTGTTTCTCTTAATCGCCATGCTTCACCCATCATGCACCCATTTTCTTTTTTTTTTCCTTGATGCTGCTCTTCTTCTTCTTAAGTAATGGCTATCATTGTTAGTTCCGTATTGTTGAATAGTGCCATAGCAAATATCATCACCAACTATCGTCGCACCGTTCTCAGTGCTTCCGATCCGCGCACTGATACATGTGTGAATTGAAGCACTGCCGCCTCACTGTAGCACTGATACTGACCTGTGCGGATACGTTGCCGGAACTGAGACTTCACTGATATGTGTGAATCGGCCTTAAAAGGCGCTTCATAGATTTCGCACACAGGCGCTGGATTGGGTCGGCGCGGCACTGCGCCGACCGAGGCAGGATTCTTTAAAATTCTTCCCCTGATGGATAAAATGGGGTCTATGTTCAGCAGTAAAATCCAGTACTCTCTCCGAATATTGAGAATGGATCTCCCAACAGCTTACCGACATAGGCTATATCTTTACCGCAGTGCAAGGAAACTAAGTACAAAATATTCACTATTAATAGATTTTCATATCATTGAATATAATTTAGTACCGTAACAAATTACGGTTCAATTATTATTATTACATTAATAAGAACGTTATTAAACGCATACCTTTACCTAGCTAATAATTTTCCTCTACTATTCCTCATGAGCCTTGATCAGTACCTAATTAGCACACGACAAAGGAAATTAATTAAAGCATTGTATATTACAGATTGGCATGCAATAACATACCTTTATTGTGTATCGTCACTTCAAGGTATATTTTGTATTCATACTTATTATAAAATCAAGCCTGCCGTAGTCCACTGCTGGACATAGGCCTCTCCAATGGCACGCCACTGAGCCCGGTTTTCGGCTCTTCGTGTCCAGCCGCTGCCAGCCACTTTGCGTATATCGTCACTCCACCTAACCGGAGGGTGTCCTACACTACGTTTGCCAAGGCAGGCTGATGATGATGATAAAATAAAGTCCACTTTTCGTCCTGTTTGTCTGTATGAACGCGATAAAATCAAAAACTACTGAATGGATTTTTGTAATTGGAAGAAGACACATATCATCGCAGGGCCCAGTCTTCAGCAGCTAGAAGCACGTCTTTGCGACAGTCAATTCCTTTAATGTCGTAACCAACCTATATGGAAGACTTTTTAAATTTTCACGCGTCAGTTTTCGTTTTTTTTTTGTCGCGAAGGAGTCAAGTGAAGGGTCGTGTCATGGCTGCCACGTATGCAACCACAACACGCTGTGGCAATGGCGAAAACTCACAATAATATACCTACGTTACATACCTACCTCATTTATGTAGGTTTAATTGTAGTACAGTCAACAGCAAAAGTAGATGATCAAAATCAGAAATTCAATACTAATGAACAGAGTTCGCGTCAGAACTATGTGGCGTCGAAGTGATTCAAAAGTATCTGATTGTAAATTATACCAATCATTTACTGGTAGAACAGCTGCCATATATTCGTGATCAGTAAAATTCATCAATATTGTATTCTAAATTCAAATTTATATATTGTACGTGACAGCCGAATTACAGATTGACATTAAAGAGTTTCGATACTTGGATTTTTGCACTATTCCAACCGAACTCTTGCTAACAGTGTGACAAAAGCGCGAAGTCAATATAAATAATGCCCTAAAGATCATCAGAAAATTATCAATCGACCTTCCGGTTTTTATACATAGAAAAACTATTTATTTGTCACAGACAGAAAAAGTACAACATAAAAAAAGAAACAAAACGCAAGGCATAGCATTAGTCTGTGACAGATAGGTACACTGTGTACTGTGACAGATAAATTGTAGCCGACTAGGCAAAAGCAATCATTGAGTTATAATTTTGTATCGCATCAGCTACTTTTGAACATTGACATAAATGCACAAACATGCAAAGATAGTAATATTTATTTAATTATGGTTTTGTATCACATCAGTTACTTTTGAACATTTGACAGAAGTTACAAAAAACAAAATACATGAGAGATGAAATTTGGTAAAATTATATTAAATATACAAAGACTGCCTCTGTGGACCAGTGACTGCCTCCGTGGTCCGGTGGATAGCGTATGCGTCTGCTGATCGGAAGTCTCGGGTTAGATTCCCGGGTCGGGCAAAAGTGTTACTGGGTTTTTCCAAACTCTCAGTAGCAGCACGGAGTCTGGTGATGTGCCCGGTAGCAATTCATCTGCTTTTCCGTAAAACGTAACAAATTAAATTACTGGGGTACTTCAAAAATAAGTATAAATAAATTATTTGCCTCATGATTACGTGGCCTCAGTTTCATCATTTATATTTGATTTTAACTGTTCACTAGTTTTGAAATTTTCTTCACTTCTTAGTTCTGATGCGAATTAAGTTTATAACTTTTGGAGTCAAAACTAATCACGAATTTATGGCAGCTGTACTAGTAGTTAATTATTGGTATAATTTACAATCACATACTTTTGAATCACTTCGACGCCACACAGTTCTGACGCGAACTCCGTTCATTAGTATTGAATTTCTGATTTTGAACATCTACTTTTGCTGTTGACTGTACCTGATAATAATCATGACCATTATCAAACCGCGCTCTTATCTAACCAGATTTTACAGCATATTAAAAGTTTTCCACAAAGCGACTGCCGCCAGACCTCCCGTGATGACAGTATATTCAACCGATTACCGATTCTCCAGTAATATTAGTATCCCTCCAATGTAGTAGGATACCAATAATATACGTAAATATAGCTAGCTCTAAGTAGTATTGTTGCCAGCTGAAAGGTATTGACCGTTCAATAAAAGCCTTATTTACTGTAACAATAGAAGCTTGTGGTCACGCAGAAAGGGACAATAGATCGCGTGACCTCGGAGCAGATTTACTGAATAAGTAACAGAAATACTCGCAAATAGCCAATAAGTAGACAGGATCTTTGATATCGAATATTGAGAGGAAATAATGCTTTGTTTTATATTATTACTAAGTTATTATAAATGACTGCCTCGTTGGTCTCGCGGCATAAATGTGCGCGTGGGATTGGGAGGTCTCGGGTTCGATTCCCGGGTCGAACAAAAAGTGATATTGGGTTTTTCTGATAGGAATTATCCAATAGAAGTTCGGAGTAAGGAAGTTGGCGGTGTCACACCCCCGTGCCTTGGAAAGCACGTTAAGCCGTTGGTCCTGCGCCCAATCTCTCTCCGGTCGTGTCGCTTGTGGCGTCCTATCGGACTATGAGAGTGAGGGAATAGAGAGTGCACTTGTGTATGCGCACACACTTGTGCACTATATGTCTATACTATATGTCCCGCGCAGTTGGCGAGTCTCATATATATAGACAAGCCGCCGTGGCCGGAATCGGTCGGGAGGACATTATTATACTGGTCTAACAACTGTTCAATTGGTATCGATTTTGGATTGCGGAGGTCAATCAGCAGTCGCGCTGTGAAAAGGAAATTTTCTGTCACATCAGAATACACTAGATACCCTACGAAAATGGGGCTTGGGCTCCAAGGTATTAGATGCCGCCGACATAACGCGAGGACGATAATAATGATAAATATACCAGACTTGAAGAAGCCCGCGGTTACACCCGCGTTATTCAAGGCTACTGCTCCGCTCCCGTGGCTTATAGCGTGATGTTATATAGCCTATAGCCTCGATAAATGGGCTAGCTAACACTGTAAGAATTTTTAAATCGGTCAAGTAGTTCCTGAGATTAGCGCGTTCAACCAAACAAACAAACTCTTCAGCTTTATACATATACTAGAGGACGCCAGCAGCTACGACTGCATTCTTTTTTAATTTACCCGTTTTGGCCGATCCCGTGGGAATTTCGGGAAATCCCTTCTTAGTGCACCCCTACGGTCCCCAAGGAACATACATGCCAAATTTCAGCATCCTGCGCCCAATAGTTTCGGCTGTAGCGTGTCTGTCAGTCAGTCAGTAACGCAAGGATTTTATATATTAAGATTTAAGATAATATACCAAATCTTCAACAACCATTCAAGTTCAATCTGACAAAACAGTTCTTAAAGGACGAAACCTAAAATTAACTTCACAATACATTTTGAGACATAGCAAGCTTAGTCAATAGCAGCTCAAGTAGCTACACCGCCTACGCCTAAACCGGCGCCGTTTCAAAACGAAAATCCAAGATGGCTGACCCAATAAAGCCTTAGAAAATAAGTAAAAAAAAAACTTAAGGAGGCCAAACTTGAAATTAAGTTTAACAAAGAAATTCTACTTGTGAATTTGTAAAGCGTCTGGGGTTTCGTTCCTTTTATTTTGTAACAAGTTTCACTTAAAGAATAATTCGATTCGAATGATGTGCGGTGAATGCGCGGCGGCTGAAAATTCGCAGGACAATTCACTCACAGTAATCTGATCTTAAACTAAGCAGAACTTCTTTTTTATAGACTCACGCCTGTATCCCCGAAGGGGTAAACGGAGGTGTAATGTTACACCCACATTTCGCCATGAATTTTTAGTTCCCACGTAATATGGGGCGAGCCTATTGCCGTTCCGGGCACATCATCAGACTCCGGGCTGCTACTGAGAATTCGGAAAAACCTAGTAACACTTTTGTCCGACCCGGGAATCGAACCCCGGACCTCCGATCAGCAGTCGCATACGCTATCCACTGGACCACGGAGTCTACAGGTCTTTTAATACCTAGCTATCTTGTACATACATATTTTAAAATGAAATCCACCAGATATCCCCACCCCGTCTATCAGTGAACGCAATAAATTCAAATTCTACCAAACGGCATTTTGTATGGTTTTCAGCAATAGATAGTGCAATCCCTGAGGAAGGTTTAGGCGCGAGTGGAGTGAGAATAGTGATTTTAGAAGAATATACTTTATAGAACAATCTTAATATATAAAATCCTTGCGTTACTGACTGACTGACAGACACGCTACAGCCGAAACTATTGGGCGCAGGAAGCTGAAATTTGGCATGAATGTTCCTTGGGTGCCGTAGGGGTGCACTTAGAACGGATTTCCTGAAATTCCCACGGGATCGGCCAAAACGGGTAAATTTAAAAAAATGCAGGCGTAGCTGCTGGCGTTCTCTAGTTTCATATAAGAAATAGATCGAATTACCAGACCACCTTCTTTGCTATGTCAGCCGTAAGATAGGTACAAACTTGTTAAATACAAACTGATTCATAAATCCATACCTACACCAACATTACGCTTCATACAACAGATATCGCCTTGAAAACGAAATTAATATCCGATCTCATATTGTAGGCAAAGGCGTGCTCCGTTCAGCCTTAGCGAATCACAAACTTACATAATACGAACTTTTGCGAATACTGTTTTTCCATGTTTCTCATATTATTTTATAGTTATATATCTTAATGTTTATGGAACGGCTGTTTCGAATGTTTTTGTGATTTGATGGAAGCATTTGTAATGGAGTCAGTCACCGTAATATCACAGTCTAATATATCTTTTTATACTGTGATAGTAGGTATGGTATCTTCAGTGTGTATAGTTATTAGTTATACATACACACCGGTAGCAATAGCCTAGTGTAGATGCTTACTGCTGGCCAATAGAACACAGAAAACTCTCTCACTATGAGAAAGATAAGGCCATAGCCCACCAGGCTGGCGAAGTGTGGGTTGGGGAAATTCATGTCATGTCTTTTGAGAACATTAAAGAGAACTCATAGACATGCTGTTTCCTCACGATGATTTCCTCCACCGAAACTTCGAAAGGTATTGAAGCATGGAGCTGACCATGCGTAAAACTCGATACCCTCTACGTAGCAGTATGTGTGTGTCTCCTTAGGCTTTCGTTGCTTTACTTAATTATGATCAATTCACAGGTACTCTAACTTTGTTGGCAAGCTGCCAATCCCAAGGTTCATAGGGTCAATATCTACGTCTAGGACCTACATAGACCTTGATCTACGTCTAGGTACTACTAGATCCCAAACTTTTTACATACATTTTTACATGTATCACTGAAGTAAGCAATGTCAGCGGCTTTTCTCCGACTCCGACACCAGAGATGGCAACACACTCTTACTATAAAGCAGTGCTGTGAACGTCTGCCACAGATCTGACGGTCGGTGGAGTCAACAGGATGACTTACTCCAAAAACCTTAGGTAGTACCTAAGGTTTTTGGAAAATAAAATATTAAGTAAAGCTAACTACAGATAACACATATATACATACATAGACTCACGCCTGTTTCCCCGAAGGGGTAGGCAGAGGCATATTAAACGCCCACTTTTCGCCAGTGTTTTGATCCCACGCAATAGGTGGCGAGCTTATTGCCGCTTATCGGGATATTATGTTTGCCAGAGCCTCGTCCGTTGATCGGCAGGTGCACCACTTGCAGGTGAGGTTGCCTTGGGACCCTAAGTTCTTGGTGGGAACCCTATGCAACCCCTACAGATAACAGTAAACAAATAAACGTTAACCGGCTAAACACTTAGCGAGAGCTAGCGCTAGCGTAGATGGTAACTATACCTACTGGCGGCCCTTTCTGATGTACCTAATTTTTATCCGTCAATAATCCCTTTACCTTAGTGTACAATCTCCAACATAACTCAAAACACCCCGCAAACATATATATCGATGCCCGCAACTAGAAAACATACACCTAAGCCGTGACAAATCAATATTCGTCGGTCAATACTCCCTTCAGTCCTAGAACTGTCTTCCTAGACGTTTTATAATTCACTTACAGGTGGCGCCTCTCTGTGATTTATTCATTACTAGCGCCCTAGTTTACAAACGCTGACCTGCCACGATAAATGACGTTAGCAGGGGGTAATAAAACAAGACTTTTGTCACGGAGATATGTCAAACTGTCTTGCGCTGGATTTGCTTATACGGCTCAATTCGTTAATGAATGACGGTGATATTGGTGACCCCCAGTGATTGTATGAATATACTTGCGTAAGTATATTATTGTGCTCATACCATGCGTCTGCACTAAATTATCTTTTCTTTGACCATTCATCCTGACGTGACTATAGAAAGTTCAATTGCTTAAAGACCTTAGAGATTCATTATTTTTATTGAATGTCTCAACATTGTTTTACATAAACAATTGATCCAGCATAAATTACGAATCTAGCTCTTCCTTTGTTTACCATTCTTAGCGATATATAAGAAAGAATAAGAATGATCCAGATAGTTTTTCTAGTTTGAATATTCCTTATATAACGCCTAGAACCTACGTACTTATGTAGTAAGTAGAGTTTAATATAATAACAGTGTCTACGATACAACAAAGGATCATTTTCTTTGCCTTTTGCAGAGCGCTTATTTTAGCCGATGTTGTCACGTAGTCACGCGTCAAGGGTCTCTAGTTCATATTGTCATGATATAGAACCGTGATAAATACTTATATATACTTACCACTATTACTAACGCAAAAAAATGCGAGAACTATGAAAGTTACGACAGCGGTCGTTCTCTCATCCTAAAACTATAGGACGAATTTTTATGCAACTTGTAACTAATAAGAGTATTGCCGACAAATCGGCCTATGGGTACGTTAGTACTATTAATTATTCTGTGCTATGGGCCTCATCCGAAAATTCAGGGTCACTCAGAGGACGATGGAGAGAGCTACGCTCCGAGTTTCCCTGCGAGATCGAATCAGAAATTAGGAGATCCGCAGGAGAACCAAAGTCACCGACATAGCTCTCCGAATAGCCAGGCTGAAGTGGCAAAGGGCAGGGCACATAGCGCGAAGAACCGATGGCCGTAGGGGCAGGCGGGTTCTGGAGTGGCGACCACGTACCGGACGACGCAGCAGGGGTAAGCCTCCCGGAAGGTGGACCGACGATCTGGTTAAGATCGCGGGGAGCGGTTGAATGCGGGCGGCACAAAATCGGTCTGTGTGGAGAACCTTGGGGGAGGCCTATGTCCAGCAGTGGACGTCTCTAGGCTGACATTACGGCAAATCGATCGAATATCATCAGAATGAAGCAACCGCCGCGTATTAAATTGTTAATTCTTGCTCGCCACGTGTCACGGAAAACACATCATGCCGTCGATTTCAACCATCATGAGGAGTCGAATTAGTAAATATGATGACGCTGGTCTAGAGTCTAGACCATGGAATATAACCGATACTCCTTTGGGTTGCAGTGGTCAGATAACAGTCGTTCTATGACAAAGCTAATAATCTCTCAAATTAAAAAGTGGAACCTGTATCCTATGAGTCCTTGTTCATATTGCAAAACACAATTTAAGTAAGCCTACCTATTCAACAATCAAGTTTCTTGACGTCGAAACTCATAATCATCGTCCTAGCGATTATACTGGTTCATACAAGAATAACGCCCTAAGAACCCGAGGTCCGCTTACTACGTTACTTTTTTCATTAAAACCTTCACAGAATAGTAACAATATTCTCCTAAATAAATCACGCAATAGCAAGCCTATTCCTACGTGTTGATTAAACAATTGACCCTTAATCTGTGCCTCGTCCACTATGTGCAGAAGCTAGCTACGTATATACCGCGTCAGGGAATTAGCAAACACAGGCGACCGCTAAACGTTCCCCTTTGTCGCGTCAAAGGATTAAACGATGTCCCAGATATATACGTTCTCTACAGTTCCCAGCTGAACTCGTTACTCAACGCACACATAGATCATAGGTATACCTACGTGGTCCTGTGTTACATAGTTAACTGGATTTTGACTGCCTGCTCTCTTATTTTGGGAGTTTTATGCTGAAATGAAATGACTCACGCCTGTATCCCCGAAGGGATAGGCAGAGGTGTAATATTACACCCACATTTCGTCGTGTTATAAATTTAAGGTCCTGCGTAATAGTGGCCGAGCCTATTGACGTTACCGGGCACTTTGCCAGACTCTGTGCTGCTGCTAAGAATTCAAAAAATATTAGTAAGACTTTTGCCCGACCTAGATACGGACCCGTTCCCTCCTGATCAGCAAACTCATACGCTAAATGACGCATACACTAGACAACGGAGGCAGTTTTTTTTTTTAATCATTTATTTACGCTCCGTAAATACGTCTTCGTCATTTGTGACGATGACGCTCGATTTTTTTCTAAGGAGGCAGTGTTATTATTTGATATTACTTAGTCTTATTCAGTGATAGCTTCGGATATAATATAGTAAACCAGAGGACGCCAGCAGCTACGCCTGCAATTTATTTAAGTTTACCCGTTTTGGCCGATCCCATGGGAATTTCGGGAAATCCCTTCTTAGTGCCCCGCTACGGTCCCAAAGGAAAATACATTTCAAATTTCAGCTTCCTGCGCCCAATAGTTTCGGTTGTAGCGTGTCTGTCAGTCAGTAAGTAACGCAAGGATTTTATATATTAAGATTTGGTAAACGTATTCACTGATCGTCATCACCGTCTCAGCGCTATCTCAGTTGCGTCTAAGAGATCTTGGAGTCCTGGGTCCGCGTTCTAGTACCTATTATCAGCTCTGGCAGAGGCATTGCCAGACCCAAAGGAGCACCCAAAGGAATAGCAGACCGAAATAATGACATTTTTGGAGTACCCGTGACAATGCTCAAAACTGTTCATAGAATACCATTACCTCAATTTCCTGGCCTTATCAAGACAAAAAAAAATTACATTAACCATATGTTTTACTTCACTTTTGTATTGGAGACAGTGCCAATATTATAAACAGAAGCTATACTGAGCACTCAGACTTTTTGTCTCCCATATTTGATACTCAAGACCCGTTTTCCACTCGAAAGACTCCGGATATTCCGGATGTGCCAAAACTAAGTATGAATAAAACAATGTTTGTGTGTCTGGTAATAAATGATCATCACCGTCATCGTCCCTTCCGGTTGCATCCAAGACTTCTCACATTGGAGGCCGGGGTCCGCCTACTAGTCTAACCAGATTGATTATTAATTGATTGAATTCAGATTTGACAGCATATCAGCTTTAATATTTTGGAGACTACCTCCGTGGTCCAGTGGATAGTGTATGGGTCTGCTGATCGAGAGGGAGGAGGTTCGAGTCACGGGTTGGGCAAAGTGTTTCTGAGTTTTCCAAATTCTCAGTAGCAGCGCGGAGTCTGTCTCTCAATGTGCCTGATAACGTCAATAGCCTCGCTACCTATTACGTGAGACCTTACAGTTCATGACAAAATGTGGGTGTAATATTACTCCTCTGCCTACCCCTTCAGGGATAAAAGGAGTGAGCCTTTAAAAAAGTATATTGCTTGTCTGGACTTAAATAGTCTTCCAAAACACGTAGCCTGTCAACTCTTCTAGTCGCATAACAATTGCCACTCCACTCAGTCATATTCGCGACAGCTCGTTAATCCATCAGAGTGGCCACTTGAAGCAATGCCCCCTATCTCCTGGACAGTTACAGATAATCTAGCCATAGTTTATCTAATCTACGTTTTATTACGTCTGGAAATGACTGACCGACTTTAAACACTCTGGAAAACATACTAGTTTAGATAATGTTTGCTGCAGAAGCATACGGGTTCGATTGTTTTAGCTATAACTTTTTTCTTAGGGACAGATTAGGACCGCAATGTGCAAGTAGACACAATGTGACAGTTACGCGTAACCAAACGTAGTCTATATGTCTCTGACTACTTTACAAAGGCTGAAATAATGGACACGAACCACAAACAATAAAAACCTGCGTCAGCCTGCCAGCTTGGTTGGAACGGCATCCCAAAATAATTCGTACCACCACCACTGTGGTATAACCCCATAGGGAGTAATAGGGACACGTCGTGGCACTGTGTTACTTATTCTGATACCTACATATAAACTAATTCATCTTAGTTATTCTTGAAAAAAAATCTTTTCGCGTACCTACTTATATTTATACAAATAAACCAATAAATTAAATACGCGTGAGCCTTGCACTTTAAAATATACTATCTGCACCTTCACACAAGGTATTGTATCGCAAATCGAGTTTTCCTCTGCGCCGCGAATCACGGCAATCGCACTTCTATAGATAGGACCCATTAAGCAAATTAACTTGAACCTGTGTAATTTAGGACGAGTAATTCAGTTAAAAGGGACATAAATTATGTACCATGGACGCTTATGACTAGGGTGGTATTTTATCGGTGATTTTTGCAATCAGCCAAGAATTGTTTCATGTCAACTGAACTTTTTGGTGTTTTTTAAGATCATATTGGTTCCGTTGGCAAAACTAAACCTAGTCAATTAAATCAATTGATTGTTTTTCACGTAAGTTCTGTATTACCTACCTTATTTTTTTGTGATTTTACTGGTCTCAGGCCTCTTATTGCCGGGGTCTAGTTAGGCACCACCGCAGTAGGTATCAGAGATTCTGCCGCTAAGAAGCAACGTAGAAATGTAGAATAGGTACTGTATTTCGTTTTGAATGGTAGGTACTGTAGCTATTGAAGTAACTGGTGATTAGAAGACTTAAGACCGTACGTCTCAATGTAGGCACTTAGGCAGCACCTTGGCTATGTCTCCGCCATAGCCAAAGTCTAAGGGCAGAGGTTGCGGTAACTATTGGATGGACCATCAGCTCGTCAGCTAACTTACTGCCATAAAAAACTGATACATACAACACATACAGGCATGACGTTGCACGTATCAGAATAATAAATTAACTTAATACAATTTATTGCTCAATTTGGTGCAATAAATACATCACCGTCCATTTACATCTAAAAGGTAGATTATTATTGCATGAAGTAAAATCAACAGTTCTCACATTCACTCCATATCGAAGCTCTCAAAGGCTTAGGCTAAAACCGTTCCGGAGTACGTTGATTAATCTCTTTTACGAGCTTAAATAAACCTGAAATATCTTCGGTGGAAATTCGAAGCTTGTATTTCAAACGACTGACGGAAACTCAGGTAGTTTTTCTTTTTATTGCATCATTCTGCCCTCGCTCAATGCACTCGAAGTCCAGAACTCTGGCTAATCACTAGAATTTAAATTGATATTAACGAAAAACTAGTAACGTTTAATTTAATTGATTATTTGACTAAGGTTATTCCTTACATTAGCTATTTGTCGATGGAAATCCTATCGAAATCCGCTCCGCCGTTTCGTAGTTTATCCATAAAAACATATCCTCTACCGATTTGGTTGGTATACACAAATAAATCGGCAGAGAGACTGTTCTTCATTCAGTAGTCATTAAAAATAGTTGAATTTTAACAACGCTGTATTATTTTGGCAGAAAACTCACGGCCATTTGAATCTAGCTTGTCTTAATCTCACACATAAAATCTACTACTGATACTTGACATCATTGGAAAGTGCTGCAAATCTTTTCATCAATATTCCATGTTTGCAAAATCCTCACCTCTCGTCGAACTCCCACTAATCACTGCATTTTTTCCAGTTGGATGCGCCTCTGCTTCCTCACGGATCCTCGAGGCAAAGTGCCCGTCAAAGTGGTGGCCAGGACCTTCGCGTCAGGCAAAACAGAGAAACTGGTCTACCAATGTTTGTCGGAACTGGGCCTACCATCAGGGAAGAACGAGGCTATGGAGAGGGAAGCCTTCACGTTTGACAAGTTCTACGCACTGTATCACAAAATCTGTCCCAGAAATGACATTGAAGAGCTGTTCCGATCAATGTAAGTATTAAAACTAGTTATTTTCGATTAGAAGTAATTTCTGTCTCTGCATTCATCATGTAAGTTCCCTTTCGCGGGAGACCAAGTTGTATTTTTGTTTAAAAAATATAGAGTAAAGAGGTTAATGTGGCTGTTAAACAAGACAAGTATCATCATCATCATCCTCTTAGTGTTATCCCAGTTTCAATCTGGGGTCCGCTTACTAGTCTAACCGGATTTGGCTGAATATTAGCTTTTCCTCAGAGCGACTGCCTGTCTGACCTCCGCAACCCGAACGGATAGCGATATTCCATGGTTTAGACCAGTGTCAGTTGATTAAGACTGAACGCCCTATAACGACTGTCAAAGATCTTCATGACAACCGGGGCCGACGGCTTAACGTGCTCTCCGAGGCACGGGACAAGCGATAATTAACAATTAAATACTCACATAACGCCGAAAAGACATTGGTGGGCGCCGTGGATTCGAACGCGATACCCTCTGCATGGCAGCCTGTTGGTATATCCACTCGGCTGTCGCTGCCGTTTATAGTTTTTAAAGAAGACAAGTGTGTGACTAATCTGTCTTCAGACTTTAAAACTGCAGGAAGTATTCTCGGCTATATGGACTCCATGTTTCTATTCCGAAGAATTTCCTATTAAGGAAATTCAATAACTCTTTGCTTTACGCAAGCTTATAATATTATGAAAATCTAACCGAACAATCGTATAATGATTTTGTTTATTTTACAAATTATTGTTATCACGTTGATGTAAATCCGTCAGGTTGTACCGATCAATCAACTCCTAAGGATCTTTCAATTTGTTCGCGGAAAGTTACAAATACTTTCCTAATCTGTTTGAAAACTTCGTTGTGTTTCAAGTTCAGACATTAAACAGTGAAGCTTAATGTATCTCATAATATATAGTGCAGATACATGCGTCACTAAACATTTTATAAAATTGGAAAGTACCTATAGAAAATCAAAAGATCTTACCTCCCTTCATTTTTAGTGACCGAAAATGACTGCCATTATTCTTTTGCAAAGACAAGTCGACCTTAAAGTACTTCCGAAACATTGAAGTAACATTGTTCACTTTTTACTGAGGTAGTTAAAATATTATGCCTTTCAAGAAAGTAGGCATTGTTCTTATATTCATCATTTACTACGTCTTATTATTGCATAGCAAATACTAAACAGTAAAATACTTAATATCGACAGTACTCAAGGCAAATCCGACCGCATCAACCTGGAACAGTTCGTGAACTTCCTCAACGAGAAACAGCGAGACCCTCGACTCAACGAGATCTTGTACCCGCTGTACGACGAGAAGAGAGCCGCAGAGATCATTAACACATATGAACAGTGTGAAGAGGCTAAAGCTGATAGTAAGTTGTTCCATCAATAATTAATCATGGCTTTTTTGGCAGTACTTGTGAAAAGATTCTGCCAGTAAAAGTGACTACAATTTGTCTAATGCTGCTAGAGAAATCAGCCCTGTTTTGTACCAGTATTTATATCTGTCTCACTGATGGGCAGACCTTCTTCTCACTACCTGAAAGATAAGGCCATAGTCCAAAGAAAATAAAGTGCAGAATATCCCAACCGTTTATTCATTCATTCGTGATGGCGCAGCGTCCCAAAGTGAGTCTTGACCTCTGACACGAGATCTCTCCATCTTTTCCTGTCGTGGATGCACTCCTTCCAGTCAATTTTACGAAGTCCTGCTAGATCTTTTAGGACTTCGTCATTCCAGCGATATCTAGGACCGAACCGACCGTTAGTTAAAAGAAACTAACATAGCTATCGTTACTTTGATGAATGCTTTTCCACTCCGTGTGAAGTCTTCCAACCCACATTAATCCAACCTGAACCTGACGTAATTGTCACAGAAGGCCACGTAATTATAATAGGTACCTGATAATTCTATATGATTGACATTCAACGTGTTACTGTATAGCAAAATGTAGATGAAAGATAATCTAAAACATCTCAGCGACGCCTTCTCTCCGTCTTTATAATGCTCCTGTCTCTAAAACTGTCAACTTACATTCCAGAATGCCTCACAAAAGACGGCCTCATCCGCTACCTGATGTCGGACGAGAACGCGCCAGTGTTTCTGGACCGTCTGGACAACTATATGGACATGGACCAGCCCCTAGCCCACTATTACATCAACTCTTCACATAACACATACCTGTCTGGAAGACAGTTCGGTGGCAAGAGTTCCGTCGAGATGTATCGACAGGTGCTACTGGCTGGATGCAGGTATGTGGTAGAATTTGGTTAAGCAACGTTTGTAGAGGTCGTATTTTGGATGGGAAACCGCTTCATGTGGCATAAAGACACATAAAGTTGTAGGTTCTTTGAATAAAATGCTTTAGGTCAAGTTAGACGGCCCAGGAGCTCCTGCACTAGGTTTGTCATTCACTTATACGAAAAGTAGAATTACTTTACAATTTGACGGCCGGTTGGCGTAGCGGGAGTGTAAGCGACTGCTACGTCGAAGGTCGCGGGTTCGATTCCCGCTCAAATCAAACATTTGTGTGCATGAACATGGATGTTTGTCTTGGTCTGGGTGTTTCTATGTATAATATGTATGTATTTACAAAAAAAAGTATATATATTATGTATGTTTATCCATTATCTAGTACCTACCCATAGTACAAGCTCTGCTTAGTTTGGGACTAGATGGTGTTGTGTGAATGTGGTAGAATATTATATTATATTATTATTACTTCGTAGGTATTATAAATGAAGGTACAGGCATAAAGTCAAGCAGATTCTCAGCATTTATTCCGAATTAAAAGAAGTTTACCGTGATCACAAGGACCATACTAATCAACTAATCTTAAATTTAAAGTTCCTTCTAAGTACACCACCACACATCACATTTTAACAGCGGGATGTAAACCAAGCTTCCCAGCTTAGCATTGCGAAGAGTAATTAGGACAGTTACCTGTCACTGTATTTTGTTAAACTCGACATTTTGTTTTCACTTGGGACTATAAAATTGCAAAATCTGATTTGCAAATGCCGAAGACGAAAGAAAGCGCCTACAACCGAATTGAGAATCTCATCTTTAAATAATCTTAAAAACCGCTGAAACGATGGGCAAATACGCGTAAGTACCTTTTAAAAAACGAAAAAGTCCTTCAAACTGAAATACGAACTCGTTCGTACCTCTTCAAACGTATTTACACGGTCGCAAAGTAAAAGTAAGTATTCCATCTGGCACTTCGTTCCTGCATAATCCGGCTATATTAAAGACGAAGCCGTCTCTCAACTTCCTTGAAACTTTAGGTAAACTTTTCAAAGCAACAGATTATGCAGTCCGTCTTATCCTGTCTTCACACTTGCTTATTGAGAGTTTGAAAGTTAATTATAACAAGTTGCCATCCGTCTACGTCACGGAATTAATCGAGCCTTATTAATTACCGAGTTAGAAATTTTGTTCTTGTTTATAGCCAAGATGTATTGGTAATGGGTGCGTGTTTTGAGGAGTAACTAGCCTTTTGATGGATTGGTTTTATTTGATATCAATGACCTCTCGTGTTTCTTTTCCTCTCGTTGAGAGGGAAAAAGGATTAAGTGAAAATTCTTAATGTATTGCAAGTATATACTTTAATTGTTGGGATCGCGGGTAGCGGGTGGCTCAGGATAGGTCTGTGTGGAGAGCCTTGGGGAAGGCCAGAAGGTCTTTCGGTTGATATGATGATGATATACTTAATAAAATACTAATTTTGCGAAACGTCGTAGAATGTGACACCTATTGATAGATTTAAATCTTCAACTTTATTCAAGAGTGTGAAGATTTTTCCATTTGCACCAATAAGATAGCAATAAAGGTATACATACTGCTCAAAAGTAAGTGGAACATTGACTACTGTGCACGCTACGACGCTACTACTAGGTACTTTAGGAAGTTCTATTTAAAAAAGCAAGTAATTAATCACTAATTTTTATTTTAGGCAGTACCTCGGTTCTCTACCATATTCGCTGAATTCCAATTTAAATGTTAACCAATATTTCGAGAGTTTTCTCTTTGCTTAATATTCTCAAGAACTTCAACAAACTGATAACTCCTTCCAGGTGCGTAGAACTCGACTGCTGGGACGGCAAAGGCGAAGACGAAGAGCCGATCATCACCCACGGCATGGCGATGTGCACAGACATCCTCTTCAAGGACGTCATCTACGCACTCAGAGACACTGCCTTCGTGACCTCAGACTACCCAGTGATCCTCTCCTTCGAGAACCACTGCTGCAAAGCCCAGCAGTACAAACTGGCGAAGTACTGTGACGAAATCCTCGGGGATTTGCTCCTGAAAGAGCCTCTGCCAGAGCACCCTGTAAGTGTTCGCGTGGTTAGTTGTTTTGGAATAAAAACCTTATTGTTGCAATGGAAAGGTCCATTTTGGATTACATTATTTCTGAATAAGATCAGTTTTTCGCCTATCAATTTAATTCAAACATTATAATACTCCGAGTCTTCGATCGAGATTCCTCCGCTTCTACTTATCTTATGGAAACACCGACATTAACGCTTTAAATTCTCTTTCAGCTGGAGCCAGGAGTTCCCCTGCCACCTCCATCAGCCCTCAAACGCAAGATCCTGATCAAGAACAAGCGCTTGAAGCCTGAAGTAGAAAAGCAAGAGCTGGAGCTGTTCCGTCAGGGGCAGTTCGTCATTGAAGATGAGGAAAAAGAAGACGCTTCTGCTGTCGCCATCACTGATAAGAAGGTTTGTGAAGTTTTTACTGCGTCATTCCAGTGGCTGATTCAGGATTTTCTTGTGGGAGCGGCTTATTTCGTTTTTTTTTTTTGCTTAAACCTTGTGAAAGAATGGAAACACTAAAAAGTCATTTGCCGTTATAGGTTATATTGTTACGAGCTGGGGTTCGGTGATAAATTAAATGCACTATGCCACTAAAACTGCACTTTATTTAAACACAATACACACACTTAATTTTAAACACAACACTAATAAAACACACTATTCACACCACTAAACACTTCCGACTCACTTAATCTTCGCACTTGATCGCTGTGATTATTAACGGTAACTGTCCTGACTCGCGCGTTCACGCAGTATTTATACCGGCCGGAACACATAACTAGTCTGTTCGAGACGCTTCAGGAAAATTCTGGTAACGTGCGAGCGTTCTAGAGTTCAGACCTTGTTCTAGTAATCAACAGCAACGCCATCTATTAGAGGATAGATAAAACACTGATATATCAGTTCTCTTCTAGTTCTCTCATTCACCGATAGATGTCGTTATTCTCAAATAATGTCATTCGCAACAATATGATAATTTAGTGCGAGGGCTTGAGCTCCTAAACCGTTTAGGTGTTATAATTCACGCGGGCTGATCAGCATGCGATGTCTAATTCACATTATAAAAGCAACTACCGCACCAGAAATATTCGATACCGGCGTCACCTTTACAAACATACACATAGCAAACAAGAAGTAGACGGGAAACGTACAAATTCGGGGATCACTGAAAAAGGTTTCCGTTTGATGTCGAACCTGCAACATTTGATGAAATGATAAACGGAAGCAAACAAAAGCTAACTCTGACAATCATCCAAGGTACCACCGCTTGGATGAATGACGCTGACAACGTTACAATCTCGGTTTTATATCTACTCCATGGTTACAATGGTTTATGGTCTTATGTTTTGGATAATAGTTGTGACTATTCAGAACCAAAAATCATCACGAAATGTCTAACCATTAATCCTGTTCCTTCTCTCAGCCTGAAGAAATAGTAGCAGAAGCAGCATCAGCAGGCGACGACGCGCCCCCCCCAGTGGCGTACACCGGCTCCACCACCAACGTGCACCCCTGGCTCTCCTCCATGGTCAACTACGCGCAGCCCATCAAGTTCCAGGGCTTCGAGGAGGCTGACAGTATGTACTGCTTTGCAAGTTCTCCTTTAGCTTAAGGGATTGGGTCTTCAAGCTACTTAGCTACAGAAAATTAGCACCGATTTGAGTTGCCAAAGCTCAGCTCTATTATTATTTGTAATCTGCTATACAGTAAGACATGAATGCTGTACTTACATACCTTTAGTTTTAGAAACGATATGTACAGAATTCATCGAAGTTTATATTAGTTATCAAACATAGTAGGTATATATATAATCTAGACGTCGACTGGGCGTGTCGGCTTCTTTACAGCAGGGTTACTCAAAGTCAAACTTGTATATTTACGAGTTTACGACTCTCCTTTGAATTTATTAAAAAACCGTAGAGCCTTGCTTTATTTAATGTATTGATAACATATATGAAACTGCTCGATATATATGAATTAGGAATCATCGTCTTGAACCCCAAAAATCCTTTAAGCAAATCTGAGAAATAAAAATTTTTGATCCAAATAGTATATTTGCCCGTGTGGTGACGGATTAAGAATACGGAATGTCATCACCCCATATCATCCTCTGGGTGTCGTAAGAGCCGACAGAGGGGGCATACTATGCAGAGAACAGCACTGTAAGAGAAGGAAAACTGGATACAAACCCTATACCAACCCGTTTGGCCAGCGTGGTATAGTAGGCCAATTCCTCCTTTCAATGGAGAGTCCTAGTCTAGCAGTGGAATGATAAAGGCTGATGATGTGATTATATTTGATCAGCCATGACGTAAAGTAAAATTCGACCGAACCGCAAACTTTACAGCCGAGGTACCACGGCTAACTTCTTCCCATCACTTCAAATGTGTTACATACGCATACATAAAACAATACTACATTTTATTTATCTCTTCTAGAGAAAAACATCTACCACAACATGTCGTCGTTCGCTGAGACCACCGGCATGAACTACCTCAAGACCCAGGCCATAGACTTCGTGAACTACAACAAGCGACAGATGTCAAGGATCTACCCCAAAGGCACCAGGGCTGACTCTTCTAATTACATGCCACAGGTATGTAGCTGATAGTAAATAGGAACATGTCTTTAACACACCACTTCTATTTACTCTACTCTAATGAGAATAATCTTATACGAGGGTCAAACTGAAAATTCTTAGAAAATCAAAAACTGATTACATTAGCCAGTTATTAGTTTTATTATATATTTTCAAAATATTGTCCATTGACGTCAATACACCGCTGCATGCGATGGAACCACTGGGAAAAGCACTTTGCCCACTCGTCCTTAGGGGTCTCTTCAATGGCATCGCGATACGCAGCCACCGCTTCTTCAGCATTCATAAACCGCTTTCCTTTAAGTTTTTCTTTAATTTTTGGAAATAAATAAAAATCACAAGGCGCGAGGTCGGGGCTATACGGCGGGTGACCCAGTAATTCAACGTTTGATGTCGCCAAATAGTCGATCGTTCGCTTGGCGGTGTGCGACGAGGCGTTGTCGTGGTGAAGGAGGATCCTACTGCGAGGTCGTTTCTCTCGAACTTTTTCCAAGACAAGTGGCAAACAATTGGTAGTGTACCATTCTGCAGAAACTGTTTTTTGATCCTCTAACACAATTGTTGCGAAATGACCTATCCTTCCAAAGAACGAGGCCACCATTTTTTTTCCCGCACTTCGATCTCTCTTCACTTTAGTTGGCAACTCCTCGAAAGGAAACACCCACTGAGCAGATTGTCTTTTGGTTTCAGGATCATAACAGTAAATCCAGCTTTCGTCACCTGTTAGTATGTCGAACACAGCATTTGAGTCACCTCCGTTAAATCTTTCAATCATTTTACGGCACCAATCCACACGATGGAGTTTTTGAGCCTTAGTCAAATTATGAGGTATCCACCGGGCGCAAAGCTTCCTGACCGCTAAATGTTCGTGGAGGATTTTGTGCACTTGACTCATACCGATGCCTAAGCTTGTCCGAATCTGCTGATAGGTCACTCTTTTGTCAGTCTCTATCATACGCCGCACAACACAGATGTTATTTTCAGTCGTCGCCGTAGAAGGCCGTCCCTCACGTACATCATCAGTGAGATTAGTGCGACCACGTTTAAACTCATTAAACCAGTTGTAAACAGTCGCACGAGATGGGGCTTCATCGTGAAAGGCCAATCGTAGTCTATCATAACTTTCTTGTTGACTTAAATGACATCGAAAGTCATAAAAAATCATTGCACGAAAATTTTCTCGTGTTAAATTCATGTTGACGTGACACAGACAATTTTCAATTTGCCGCCAAATCGTAAAACAAATGACAAATGAATGAAATATATACTCAGTAATATTGGCAAAGAGTTCTATTTTCAAATTTTAGAATATTTTTTTATTATATTGTTTATAAGTGGCCAGTTCTAAGAACTTTCAGTTTGACCCTCGTACTAATCTATACTAATATAATAAAGCGGAAGAGTTTGTTTGTTTGTTTTTTTGAACGCGCTTATCTCAGGATCTACTGGTCGGATCTGAACAATTATTTTTGTATACGATAGCCCAGTTATTCCGGAAGGCTATAGGCTATATAACATAACGCTTCGACCCTTTGGGGCTGGGCAAAAGGCTAAAAAGGCTAAAACATAATGTCGGCTAATCTCAGGAACTAGCAGTCGCATTTTAAAAATTGTTATTGCCTATGATAGCCCAATTATTCCGAAAGATTACGCCACAACTTTTAGGGGCCAGACAAAAATAATAAAATGGTCAAACGAGAAGGGGGAGGGTTGGGTCAAAGGCAAAAATGGCTAAAAGAATAGGATACAATCTATATGGGTATCGTTTTCGAGATTTTCGGGACGCTGATTAATAATATGAAATTTATTTAGTGATCCAAGATGGCGGACGGGAAATCAAAGATGGCGGATGAGAAAATTTTAAAAATCAATATTGGTATCGCCTTCGATATTTTAAGGGGTGAGGAATCGAAATACAACATCTATTTCGTGATCAAAGATGGCGGATGGGAATATTTAAAAAATCAATATGGGTATCGTCTCTGATGATTTAAAGGATGGAGAATCCAAATACAACATCTATTTCGTGATCAAAGATGGCGGATAGGAAATCAAAGATGGTGGACGGGATATTTTTTAAAGTCGATATGGGTATCGCCTCCGATATTTTAAGGAATGGGGGATTCAAAAACACCATCTATTTCGTGATCAAAGATGGCGGATGGGATTTTTCTTTAATTCAATATGGGTATCGTCTCCGATGTTTTAAGGGATGGGGAATCCAAATACAACATCTATTTCGTGATTCAAGATGGCGGATGGGAAATCAGAGATGGCGGATGGGAAAAATAAAAAAAATCAATATGGGTATCGTCTCTGATGATTTAAGGGATGGTGAATCCAAATACAACATCTATTTCGTGATCAAAGATGGCGGATAGGAAATCAAAGATGGCGGACGAGATTTTTTTAAAGTCGATATGGTTATCTTCTCCGATTATATAAAAATCTATGTTTGTTTGTTTATCATTTATAGACTCTGAAATGATAAGAGATTAAGCGCTTAGTCAAAAGTAACTTTGGAAAAGGGGCTTGGAAAAAAGGGAATTAAATAAAAACTCTTAAAAAGGCGATACGGAGTTCGCTGGGTCAGCTAGTATATATGTAAAGCTGAAGAGTTTGTTTGAACGCGCTAATCTCAGGAACTACTGGTCCGATTTGAAAAATTCTTTCAGTGTTAGATAGCCCATTTATCGAGGATGGTTATAGGCTATGCAACATCACGCTATGAGCAACGGGAGCGGAGCAGTAGCCTTAAATAACGCGGGTGTAACCGCGGGCATCCTCTAGTATAAAATTAACTTTAAAAGAACTAAGCAGATAAATATTACAGCTACTACTGTTTGTCTCTCTTTTGCAAAGCGATATCATTTGTATGAGGCCAGGGAAGTGACGTTATCGCCAGTTGCGTTCATCTATGTCTAATTGGCAATAGGTACCTAAAGCTAGTAATAATTATCAATTAAGATTTTATCAACAATCCGACTTTAAATTTCATTCTTCGTACATGGATGGGACTATACGAGAGGTACCTATTGTTCTAATCAAAAATATTTTTCGTCATCAAATAGTAAATGGCAGAGTTATTGATCTGTATATTAAGTTATCTCAATAGGCAGAGTTCTAAGATAAAAAAAAATACAACCGAATTGAGAATCTCCTCATTTTTGGGTGTGATTAATAAATGAAATACTAATGAGTTTGTCACTCGCTAAAAGCAGCGAGTCAAACCTTCGTAGTCAAACATTCATATATTACAATTACTATTCTTATTACCCAGGTGTTCTGGAACGCGGGTTGCCAGATGGTATCCCTGAACTTCCAGACGTCAGACCTCCCGATGCAGCTGAACCAGGGCAAGTTCGAGTACAACGGCAACTGCGGCTACCTGCTCAAGCCAGACTTCATGCGGCGCGCCGACAGGAGCTTTGATCCGTTCGCAGACGCGCCTGTAGATGGCGTGATTGCTGCGCAGTGTTCTGTACAGGTGATTATTTTTTTTCTGTTGAATTGTCTTGCGCTGATGGTAAGTTGAAGGTCGCTATCCTTTAATGTAGTACTAGCTGACCCGGCGAAGTCCGTATCGCTTTTTAAGAGTTTTTATTTAATTCCCTTTTTCCAAGCCCCTTTTCCAAAGTTACCATTGACTTAATCTCTTATCATTTCAGAGTCTATAAATGATGAACAAACAAATATAGATTTTTATATAATATTGAATTCGCCATTCCTTAAAATATCGGAGACGATACCCATATCAACTTTTAAAAAAAATCCGCCATCTTTGATCACGAAATAGATGTTGTATTTGGATCCACCATCCCTTAAATCATCAGAGACGATACCCATATTGATTTTTTTAATTTTTCCCAACCGCCATCTTTGATTTCCCATCCGCCATCTTGAATCACGAAACAGATGTTGTATTTGGATTCCCCATTCCTTTTAACATCGCAGACGATACCAATATTGTTTTTTTTTAATTTTCCCATCCGCCATCTTTGACTTCCCGTCCGCCATCTTGGATCACTAAATCAATAATTTCATATTATTAATCAGCGTCCCGAAAATCTCGAAAACGATACCCATATAGATTGTATCCTATTCCTTTTTTGCCTTTGACCCAACTCTAGGTGCATAGGGTTCCCAACAAGAACGTAGGGTCCCGCACCAACCTCACCTGTCGCGTGGTGCACCTGCCGATCAACGGACGAGGCGACGGCAAACAAAATATCCCGATAAGCGGCAATAGGCTCGCCACCTATTACGTGGGATCAAAACACTGGCGAAAAGTGGGCGTTTAATATGCCTCTGCCTACCCCTTCGGGGAAACAGGCGTGAGTCTATGTATGTATGTATGTATGACCCAACCCTACCCCTTCTCGTTTGACCATTTTATTATTTTTGTGTGGCCCCTAAAAGTTGTGGCGTAATTTTATATAGCCTATAGCCCTTCTCGATAATTGGGCTATCATAGGCAATAACAATTTTTAAAATCTGACTGCTAGTTCCTGAGATTAGCCGACATTATCTTTTAGCCTTTTTAGCCTTTTGCCCGGCCCCAAAGGGTCGAAGCGTTATGTTATATAGCCTATAGCCTTACGGAATAACTGGGCTATCGTATACAAAAAGAATTTTCCAGATCCGACCACCGGTAGTTCCTGAGATTAGCGCGTTTAAACAAACAAACTCTTCGGCTTTATTATAATAGTATAGATAGATAGATGTAAAAGCAAAATATGTTTATTGTGGGTTATCCTTGGAAGATAGACATATACCATTGCGGACTTTTTTGTAGATCTATTAAAGAGCTACAATCCCACCATACATTGTTTTGTTATAACTCGAAAGGTTTTGGCAGCGTTTTCAAGGAAAGCTCCCGATCGGCTCAATTTTTGCCGGCGCGTTGAACTAATATCGTCGTAATATCGTCAGTTTGCACAAAACCTAAACTTATTATACACTAAAACCTTCCTCAGGGATCACTCTCGATGTTGTTGAAAACCATATAAAAATTTGTCCAGTACTTTTCGAGTTTTAAGCAAACAGACAGACACTACAGACAGACACCGCGGCGGGGTACTTTGTTTTATAATATGTATAGATAGATAGATGACAGTGCTTGTACTGACTATTTCCACTAGGGATATTAAGTATTATTACTACGGCCATAAGCGCGAGGAAGGAAAGTTTGAAGTCTCAACTCGTCCTCCGAAATCGAAAAGAAAAACTAGGATCTAAATCTAGAGGCATAAACCATTGCCCTCCTCCTACCTTGAGTACCTACCAAATATAGTGAATAGAATAATTAAAGAAACGTAGAAAAATGGCGAATGAGCAAGGTCGATATGCCTCTCATTAAGAGACTGACAGAAAGTCCAAGTCCAACTATTATAAAGAGTAGACGCTGACAGCTCGCGACGTGACTACACTTCTGGACTCCACTATTAGTGCTGCAGGCGCCAACGACTTACTTATCATAATCACTTCCATTCCAATCAGTGTGGTTTGGCGAAAGCTACTATTTCAAAAGTTTTCACAAAAGTTACTTCTCTTATCTATACAATTTTGCCACCAGGTCATCGCCGGTCAGTTCTTATCAGACAAGAAGATCGGCACCTATGTCGAAGTGGACATGTACGGTCTGCCGTCAGATACCATCCGCAAAGAGTTCAGGACCCGCATGGTGCCGGCTAACGGACTCAACCCTGTGTACAATGAGGAGCCGTTCCTCTTCAGAAAGGTTAGTATAATAATAAATGTTAAGTATCATTCATATGCTTAGGAAAGAGGGGCAAGTCGGGACTAAATTCTGTTAACATCGTCTTTACGTTATACCGGCTACATCCAAAACTATCGTCTCGAAACCCTAGTTAGTAGAAACGCTTTCTGGTATTATCTGATACGAGAGGACGCTAGCAGCTACGCTTGCATTTATTTTTAATTTACCCGTTTTGGCCGATCCCGTGGGAATTTCGGGAAATCCCTTCTTAGTGCACCTCTACGGTCCCCAAGGAACATACATGCCAAATTTCAGCTTCCTGCGTCCAATAGTTTCGGCTGTAGCGTGTCTGTCAGTCAGTCAGTAACGCAAGGATGTTATATATTAAGATAACAGTATATTCATTATCATAATCGCCCTAGCGTTATCCTGGTTGCATCGAAGACCGACACGCTTTGGTGCCCGGGGTCCGCTTACTGGTCTAACCAGATATGACAGAATATCAACTTTTCCACAGAGCGATTGTCGTCTGACCTCCGCAACCCAAAGGGATAGCGATATTCCATGGTTTAGACCAGTATCAGTTTATTTGAGGATACTGACTCGGGACTGCCCGTAACGACTGTCAAATATCTTAATCTCTTATGTTATGTTAATAATAACGATCTGGAAAATGGAGGTAATTGGCGGTCATGGTCAGTATACCAATAGATTGTTTTTTACTGCTGGTTCGTATACCGTTGTCGTCATGCTCACTAAAATGTCATTTCTTGTGGTGGCGTCGTGTGTCGGGTCATCCCTGTCCCTCTAATATGGCGAGAGGGATGATGGCTGGCACATGCGTCATACTCGTGAACGGGTGCTACTTGCGATGACTGGTCGATGACGGTCTTGCGGGCTGGTATTAGATTTTAATATTTAACTGCATCATTTCCATCATGGCTCTGATCACTTTCGCGGATTGCCTGCATTATTAGGTATATATAATGTAAGTGGATGCTCCTGTTTCACCATGTCTATTCTGAGGAGGCTAACCAAAAGTATTATGCTTGAGTATTATGATGTACAGTAAATATATACAAGTGATATAGAAGGTGTAACAGTTGCAGCACCTTACAAAATGTAAATTGTGTATTATGCAAAACCTGGCGATGAAAAAGAGTGACCGTGAGTTTTATTGCCCGTTCTTTTTCATGGTTCTACCTATTGCTTTGCGAACGTGGCAGTAAATGTAAATGTAGAAGCATACAGTAATAATGTTTTAAAGAACAATGGCAGGATTATACCTGTGAAGTGTTAGAAGCGTCTATAAACGTAAACGTAACTTATGAAAAACTTATTAATATAATTATTTCGTATTTTGTACGCTTTTAGTTTCAAGTATAAAAGCGTACGTTAAATTATCTAAATTGATTAACTATTTATTGAATACATTCATTTCCGGTGCTTGTTTAATGTCATTTTCAGGGTTACCATTTACAAAACAATCGTAGTTGTTTAATAGAAAAAAGGTAAGTAATCTTTTTAACCTACATCAAGAAACAATTCACGATAATGTTAAAAAAAAACATGTATATTATAGTAAATAAAAAGAAGATTTTATTTATGATATAAATAAATAAATATATATTTTTAACTTGATCTGAGATATCATTTAATTAGAGGTATCAGTAGGCAATTGAAAGATAATTAATGACAACACTAAGTGAAAATGTCTACATCAAGTCTACATAGTCAGTTCAGTATCCTTACTCCTTCCCCTTGTCTATGATCCCTATAGACCGTGCGACGAGAACATAGACTTTTTGAAACAAAGAATTTCTACTAAGTAACTTAGCGACAGATCTGTCAAAAACAAATAATGTCAAATCCAATGAGCGCAACGGTACACAAATATGTATCATTGCAAAGTAATATGTCAATTGATCGGGTTTTTACCGATATATGCACTGCCAACAGTGTTGTTGTGGTACTGGAATATATCAGACGCCTAGAATGTCAACATTTTGCGTTAATCCATTATTTTTTCTTCATTCTTAGGCATTTATCAGAAGATAAAACATATTTTTTGGATGTTAAGAATATTGTTGGTGTCGCAATGCTCGTCCTACGGTCGGCATCTCGGAAAAGCGGGTGCAGAATTGCAGATGGCAAAGTATTATATAACGATTTTGTTTAAGTTCATTGTGACGTTTTCATTCATACACAATGTAAAATCTCTATGCCTTGACATTTTAATGTAATGTACTAGCTAGTGGTCTGTAATATTATTCATTAGTGGTATTTTATTTTATTTTACGATAGCTTAGCTATTGACTATACGATCGAGTACCATGCTTGTACTCTATTATTGACATACATGGCTCTCTTTTGTTGTTTTGCATTTACATAATTACAGATAAAAACTAAAAAAAATCGCAAATTCATGAAAATACTTCCGGGAAATTCGAATACTCAAACACAAAATAAAATATGTTTATTTTTGTAAAATTAGAAAAAAAATAGTCACGACAAGAAGTCATAGATAATAAAATATAAATTCGAATACTTAGTAGCATAATTGAGCATTGAAACAAAAAAACTACTGGTCAAAGAGCATAAAAGTTCACTAAGGCATAAAATCTCAAAAACAACTGTTAGAAACAACGGTTGTGAAACCCTGAATGTGTTTGCAAAAAGTCTATCTTCTCGTGGCACCAACTATAGTCTGTGACATTGTCAACGTTATTTTCTTTCTGAAAAGCTTGTTTGGTAGTGTTCTCGTTGTTTTCGCAGTTTTTTGTTGAATTATCATAATATATATTAGTCTATGGAATTATACTTATTTTTGATTCTTGCTTACCCCCTGGACTTGATTCGCTGCCCCATACGACGACTTGAGCTTTTTCACGGACTATCTGCGCTCAAAACATCTGGACCTATAGCTTTTTCTACACGGACTTCGATTGTGCCTTAAGATTTTGTTTTGATGCAAAGTAGCAGGCTTAAACGCATATTGTGCGTGAATTGTAACATTTGCGACAATACTCTCCGGCGATATCGCATCTTAGATCAGAACATAAGAGTTTGTACTTTGCTCTGCAACTGGGTTTATCCACAAATCGTAAGTTTTTAAACATTATTATTTATTATACTTACCTACTTACCAATTTAGCGTTAGTAAGTTTAAGTGAATTTTTAAAGCAGTTTAAAATATTACAAAATTCGGTAACATTAGTCTATCTAGATGTAGTGTGATGCGTTTTCTTTGCCTGTAGTAATAATTGCTTTTCTTAATTTTTAGATTACTGATGATGATTATGTTTGTGAAGCATGTTGGGAACTCGCTATGGATTGAGTAAATCACAGTTTGCAGCAAGATGCTAATGAAGGTGAACAAGCTGGACCGTGTCCACGAGGCCATAGAAATGTGTGCCTTCTGTGTGGATGTTAATTAGTACGAAGGCAAAGTGACAAAATATTAAAAGATAGTCCGACTGAACTACAAATATTATCCAAATGAAAATAGAACCACGTCAGGTCCATGCATCTTTAATTAGTATTAATTATTAAATAATAAATCCTTTTGCAGTGTTTTATTACTAAAGAGTTTTATAAGTCTATTGATGTCTCTTTTAAAGCAATATAATACAAATTGTGTTTTTATCAATTATGGAGTAAGTATTTGATTACAAAAATATTCCTTTATTTTATTTGCAGCTGTCACCTTCAGATAAGGTTTGTCATGCCTGTTGGTGGCGCACTAAGAGATATATCCCATATCCTTATTCTTATACTTACTAATATTATAAATGCGATGTTTATTTGTTTGTCTGTTTGTTACGCACGAAAAAACTACTGAACCGATTAGAATGAAACTAGGCGCACAGTTAGACCATAACCTGGAATAGGATATAGTATACTTTTTATCCTGGTATTGAGTTCCTGTGAGATAATTTTCGACTTCCACGCGGGCAAAAGCTAGTTTCTTATAAAAGCAAGTGACTTTTACCTATTTATTAGAGAGATCTAACATCATGCCATGACGTCTAATCTTAAGAGCCCTGCCTCACTTGTACGCCATGGCGACGTCGCCGGCTGCGTATCCAAACAGTTTATATTGAAATGTACCTATGGCTGCCAAACCGTGGCCAAGTGAGTTAGGTACCATACATTTCAATATAAATTGTACGGTAGCTGGCGACGTCCCCATGGCCTCATAATGAGGTGGGGCTCTAGTACTCAATAAAATTGTGAAAGATAAAGGATTACACAAATCCTACATAGTCTACATCCCTATTTCGTGATGGTACTTTGATTTTTTAATATTAGATACTTATCAAGTCTAAACACTGATCTTGAATCAGTCTAGGTATATCCTATCAATGGTTTTTGCACATTACCACCCCTTATCTAAATGTATTTAATGCATTTGTGTAGTTACAAAGTTGTTTTCTATTAACATAACCTTAAAATATAAACAATGTTCATATCTTTTTTTTACGGCCTCCTAAAATAAAAACTCTTGATGATTATGTTTAAGTAATAGAACCCCTTTGTATTTAACATTTTTTCATACATAGACGCTTGGAGTCGATTTCAAATAAAGTGTTGTATGGGAACTTGCCATTGTTCTTTGAGTATAAGTAATTATTTTATAAATTTATTATTTTGACGTTCATAAGCGTCACATTGTGACCCAAATGAATAAAGGATTTTGAATTTGAATTTGAATCTTCATGACAGCCGGGACCAATGGCTTAACGTGGTCGCTGAGAAACGGGGCAAGTAACAATTTTATACCCATATAACTTCGAAGAATCATTGCTGTGTGACGCCTTACAGGATTAAATTGTGTATGCAGTACTTATCTATATTTGTATTTACGATTTTAACCTTCTCAGGTCAAAAGCTTAATTAAAAATCATCTTTAAATTTGTCCATAGGTTGTACTCCCAGACCTGGCCGTACTCCGTTTCGGTGTATACGATGAGAACGGCAAGCTCTTGGGTCAGCGGATCCTTCCTCTGGACGGTCTGCAGGCTGGGTACCGCCACATCTCGCTGAGGACCGAAGCCAACTTCCCCATGTCGCTGCCTATGCTGTTCTGTAATATCGAGCTGAAGATTTATGTGCCCGATGGATTCGAAGGTAAGGAATCATAAAGGCAATCGGCCTGACATCTTAGCTCTTAAATGCGTTGTTTATTTTGACATTTATAACTGGGGCGATGCAAGAGAAATAGAACTCCAACGTTTTAGCAGGTAATATCCAGGAAACTTTACAGAGATTCACAGCCAACAAATATACATATACTCGCGTTGAGGTTTTTGTAGAATCCCAAGCTTTTAAGAAAGCGGCATGTTCGCAAGAAAGGATCTATATACTTACTGGAGTTTCAAACTGATGAATAAATAAATGCACAAGATTTTTAACATTGTTATTAAAAATCTTTCTAATGATTTTCTTTTCAACAATTATTGCATTACAAGATTTTTTTCGAAAAAATCCTAGTGAGATCGAAGCTTACAATTTACGGTACAAAGCAACTATTATCTTCTTCACTTCAACCAACTGTTTGCTCTCAACAGATTTCATGGCGGCTCTGTCAGACCCCCGCGCATTCATGGGCGCGGCCAAGGAGCGGACGGACAAAGTCAAACAGATGGGCATCGAGGAGACTGGCCCGGAGAAGAAAGTGCAACTCGAGGAGAAAAAAGAAGGTAAGAATGTGTTGAATATAATATTCATTAACCTCTTGTATGCCGGAATGCCAGACACAATTAAAAAGCTATTGTGTCTCGCGTGTATACGCGTTCTGGCATTCAAAGGGTTAAAGCTTCTAACATAGTCAGTGGTGTAGCGGTAGCTACATACAACTGAGGCCATCCAGCGCACGAGGACGAACACTATTAACACGTAGACATCTATCGGACATAACACGAAGATACCAAAGTTCTGAATCGCGCAAGCGAAGCTTTCACACGCGATTACTATACATATAGGTATGCAAGTTATCAAGTACATCCGTCGCCCTGCAGTCCACCAGGCACCATCATCTAGCCTGGTCAGAGGATCCTCCCTTTAGTTGGAGGAACACCACATATTTCTTCCTCCACTGTATCATCATTATCCCGGTTGCTTTCAAGCCTGTTGCCTGGAAAGCCGATCAGATTTGACAGAATACTGGCTTACAAGAATGTCTATGTCATAGGTTTTGGCTTATTTGGCAAAACTCTCATGTATAGGACGTATGCTCCATACTGAATATGTCAAATATGTATAGACTGGATATTGAAATTGGTCATGAATATATAGTTCTTAGAATTTCGGTCCTGAAAATTCTTTTGGTGTTATCTATACCTAATAATTATAATAGTCAGTACTAAGTTTTCAAAATCCGTTACCCGCCCGCTGCAAAAGTATGTTAAAAAACAGGTCATTTTCCTTCTCCGAGCGCTAACACACTTGCATTCATGACTTTAGCTTTGAAACCTGCTCAGAGAAAAGAGCTCAGATATTTACATAGAGGCGCCTTTCTTATGGGCGCTCTGAAGACAAACTTTCTGTGACCCAAATTGCCGCTTGGCGGCGTGGCAGTCGCGCTGTGACAGCTGTCTCTACGAGAGCAAGAGAGACGAACGTTCCTCCTGTGTATCTTAACTACGAGAGCAAGAGAGACGGAGAACGACGCCAGCGTCGCCAACGGCGCCAACTACGAACTAAACCGGAGACAGTCTCCACTTGGAATCGGCACACGAAATCCTTAAGAACGGCGCTTCTATGTAAATCTGTATTTATTGGTACCGCTTTGTAGTCAGACCAGATTTGACAGAATATTATACACCGTCTGACCTATGCAACCGAAAGAGATAGCCATATTCTATTCTAAATCATTTCAGCTATGTAAAAGTTTAATCTATCCCAAGAAATGATCATTTACAAAAATTTTGGAAATTCATAGAATGCAAAACATCAATTCGCGGAATGTTCATTTAAGCAATAATGTTTATGTCTTCGTTCACCTTGAATCCATTGACCGTCTAATATCCACGATGAAAGACGTTTGTTTGGATGCCTCATACCGATCCGTCTGTTTATTTACTTAAACTCCATTCAGACAATTTGCGAAGAGCTTAGTAAATATCTGGTAGGTAACACCAATGAATACAAATTTTACATAATAGAAGCGTATTTCTTAAGGATGTCGTGTGCCGATTAAAGTTGGCGTATTGACGGTTGTCAGTGTAGTACGTAGTTGGCGCCGTTGGCGGCGCTGGCGTCGTTCTCCGTCTTTCTTGCTCTCGTAGTTAAGATACACAGGAGGAACGTTCGTCTCTCTTGCTCTCGTAGAGACAGCTGTCACAGCGCGACTGCCACGCCGCCAAGCGGCAATATGGGTCACACTGGTCACAGAAAGTTTGTCTACAGAGCGCCCATAAGAAATGTGCCTCTATTATTAAATATCTATGCTCTATGGTAACACTTTCATTTAACGAATGATTTGACATTTAAAACTTAAAGTCGCCTGCGGCTTGGTCTTTTATAAATTTTCTACCTTTAATTTACTGCCTTTGGTGTGGCCTATTAAAAAGTCCTTCCTTTTTCCACCCGTTGTCCAAGTTTAATATTTCTTGTTTCCATACTTTGGGCTGCACGATAATATGCCAGTCAAGTAATTAGGAAGTAATGTTGGAAACTTGTAAATAAACTACAATAAAATATTTCTAAGCAGTGATAGCCGAGTGGAGAGACCGACAGACTGCTACGCAGAGGGTCTTGGGTTCGAATCCACGGCACGCACCGATGACTTTTCGAAGTCAAGTGCGTATTAAATTGTTAATTATCGCTTGCTAAACGGTGAAGGAATACATCGTGAGGAAACCTGCATGTCTGAGAGTTCTTCATAATGTTCTCGAAAGACATGTGAAGTCTGCCAACCCGCACTTGGCCAGCGTGGTGGACTATGGCCTTATCCTTCTCATAGTGCGAAGAGGCCCGTGCCCAGCAGTGGGACAGTATGCGGCTGAAGATGATGATGTTGGAGACGTGTAGGTAAACAAATTACAATAAAATATTTCTAAGCTCGCCCTAGAGCTATCCACCTCCAAAGGCACCGCTCATCTACAACAGACTCATCTTCACGATTTGAGCCAGATGCAGGGTCAATCTGCACACGTTGCCCTTTGTATGATCCACAAATTATTTTATCGAGTCTGGGTGTTCTTTGTTGTGGTGTTCCGGATATCCGTATTCGTATCCGCGTATATCCGAGCAACAAGAAAGATCCGTATCCGTTATTTTTCACGCGGATCTTTTACGGATCTTTCACCTTATTAAATTTCAATTAATAGGATGGAATGCTATAGGTTATTAGGTAGAATTAAAAAGCTATTAAACTCCATTCAGAGTATAGAAACATGGTCTGTTTATTGTTTCGGGCGTGCGTGACGTCAACTATCGTTTCAAGGTCGCGCGCACCGACATCGAATAAGTAAGAAAATTAAGATCCGTATCCGTATCCGCGGTTCTTGACACCAAATTTGGATCCGTATCCGCGGATATACATTTTTAACGATCCGGCACATCACTAGTTCTCTGTGTCCGTTGATTTATTACAAGTTCGGCGGGATACAGAACTTATTTCTAGTGTGGGACTGATTCTGACAGTATCAAAATAAAATATTAAAGAAGTGACCGAACAGCGCACTATTTTAAAAATCCCAGGCAGGAATAACTAGTAAAACAGTTTGTGGAATTTAATTCAGGCCCAAAAGACTGTTGGAAATCATGTGCTAATTTCTTTCGAACAGACATAAAAACGAATATAGTTCATCAGAACAACTCAATTACTGCATTCCTATCCGTTCACCAGATCGTTTTCTTAACCAAAGTTTATATTCAACCGCGTTTGAGCTACAAATAGCAGCTATAAGATAGGTAGCTCATATAATCCGCGCCGTGAATTTACGCAGAAGCTTAACCGGCCGCCTAATCCCGCGAGAGTATGACATGCAACAGATATTTTAAGATTCATTCTATAATGGCGTATGGGATAGGGAGTAAGAGCCAGCGAGGAGCATGGCGATTTTAAACGCTTAGATCTGAAGTGCTTAAGTAGTCTTGATTCTTTCTGAAGATGTTGGATAAAAAATAAGTGGGCATACAACAATTATCAAGTTAACCATAGCTCTACTATATTTATAGCTAATATCAAGCAACTCTTTGATGCAGTGCTGTGAATAGGCCAATATAAGCCTGCAAAACCACAAGAACTGCAGCCTTTGTACCCAGCATATGCGCACGATTTATGTCGTGCTTTGCTTCAGAAGGAAAACTAATTAAATTTTCTGAAACACATATTACTCACACTCACACACACAGCAATAAATCTGAAACTATGTGATTCACAGAGCGTTAAGGTTAATACAATAATCGTATGACTGCCGTTTTAGTCCTATGGCACATTACATTTTGCCTGTCTACTAATTATTTTTGAAAATTGTGTAAGTACATGTGCTGTATTTTTATTTTGGTAGATTTAGTTTTCTCGTGACAATATTCACAATAGCAGAACAAAGTCTAAAGATGTACCTACCTGGGAAATTAAAATAACTGCCGAGAACTCTCTCTATTCACATGTTACAAAAAGTTCATTGTTAGTGTTTAAAATCGCCTCATCTCCTGGCACAGACCACACACCAAACATATTACCTTAAATATTTCACTGCACAGATGTTTCGTATCAGATATCTCAGTTACACGTCGAGTTTCGCTCAACCTGACTGTTCGCGTTCAACACAATTTTCCGTCCGCTTAGACATGAGCACAGTGTCTTTTTGTTTAGGTAAGCAAGGACGTTTGTGTACGTAAACATTGTTAAAATCGCGCTTCAGTGACATAGTTGGAAAATGGCAAGCTGTTGAGTGATGTACCAGAATAATGCGTTTTTTATGGATTTTGTTATAAGTGTGATTATGGTGATTGTGTGATTATGGAGTGTATTGTTTTCTATTGTGATAGTTCCATTTAATTTGCCGTAATTAAGGAGAACAAAAGCGGAATCCGATGACAACTAAAATTGTTCAACTGAAGGATAAAATATGCTGCGCTGAAATGACTTGCATTCCTGCGATATTTGCAGAATTAAAGCACTGGCTGCTTTTATTCCGAAAACACTTTGCCTCCGCTTTTGTGATAATAGGTCACTGTTTTCTGCGAACCAACTATAATCATCTTTGATGGTGCACTTTAAAAAGAGTAACTACCATAACGGTGGACCATTGAGCAGAACATCTTATTCGCAATTTGTGGACCATGAAAAGGTCTATAAGTTTACACTATTAGGAATAGAGGTTATGAATTTATGATAGAGATAATTATGTTAACCAGTAAAGGCTCTTAAGTAATTTCTGCACATTATTCGATTGACTTCAGTGACTGTTGTGAATACACAGGCCGAAAAATCAAAGACCTCTTTCTTTGAATTTTTAACCTACCAATATGGATTTTAGATTCAGTTTACCGCCTTATACAGTGCTTTATACCAAATTGACAAATCAAACACTTCGTGAGGAAGCTTACGTACCTAACTTTTCCTCTACTCATGCCAAGGGCGGATCCAGGGGGGGGGTCATGGGGGTCATGACCCCCCCCTGAGCTGGTTCCAGGACTTAGGTGGACCACTAATTAAATATAGAGATTTTATTAAAGTTTATATTTTGTCACCATACAGATTTTATGTAACTACATACCTTCCATATTTAATTAGTTTATAATATAATAACTTTGTATGATGGCAAAGGTTTTAGACCAGGGTAGATAATTTTTGAAACGATAGAAAATTATAGTAGGATGAAACCCATTGGAAAAGAAAGAGAATATAGCAAAAATTGAAGGAAAAATAAATTACGGGCGATCTGAGGTCGGCAGTGGATGGAGTTGCGATTTTAAGCGTAAAAAAGGGTTTATCTCGATTGCCAGCAAAACTTCAAGTCCTACCACAGAATAATTAAAAAACTTCAATGGCAAAGTTGTAGGTAATAAAAAGATCTACAACTTTTGTATTTACACTTTATTCACACAACGTCTTAATTTATGTGAAAAATTCAAATAACCAAGTTTTTGGTTTTTTATTTTTAACTTTTACAATAGTTTTTTCTTTTACACGAAATTTGGTGAAAACTTGCCTTTTTATGTTCCAAACACACTGTTAATGTTTTTTATTTAAAATATTTATTCTTAAATATGTCACTCAGGGACCTACATACATTATCTTAAAATAGCAAAAAATTTAAGTCTACGCTATAATTTAAAGAAGATTCCATCACTTTCTCAAAAAATTGTAGATGTCTTATCTTATTAAATATTAACTTATTTGGTTGTTTATTTTAGTTGTATATTTCGATTTGCAAGTTCTTTTTTATCAATGTAGCCAGGAATCTTACATTTTTCGAGTAATTAAAGTGTTAATTTTAATAAATATCTCAAAATTGTACATTATAATTAAAAAATCGGTCTCGAGGTTGTTTCATTTCTTTGCATTTTCTGAGAACGTTTACCTTAGTAATGTATATTTTATTCACACCATCTGAAAGTAGAGATTTCAACGAACTAAACGCCGAACAATTTAAAAAAGAAAGCTGATATATTGACGTGAGAATTTTTAATTGAAAATTTGGGTTTCATTTCGATATTTAGTCAAAATAAGGCGTAAAAATAAATACTTTAAATAAAAAACATAAACAGTGTGTTTGGAACATAAAAAGGCAAGTTTTCACCAAATTTCGTGTAAAAGAAAAAACGACTGTAAAAGTTAAAAATAAAAAACCGGCCAATTGCGTGTCGGGCCACGCGCAATGTAGGGTTCCGTAGTTGCCCATAATGGCCATTATTGATAATAACTTCTGTTTCACATGGGACTAAAAACGGGCATCTTTAAGATTAAGCCAGCGCTCCCAATGTAAACTCACAGAAATAGGTATTTATAAGTTAACCGACGATTACTCGTAAACTAGTGATGTCTACTTAGCCGTGATAGTTTTCCTTTTAAATTCGTTATGTGTACTACATCTGTGATTTTTTTCACCTCTTCCAAATTAATAGTTTAGCCGGCAGAGGGGGGGGGGGGGACACTTGAGTCTAACAATTTTTTTCACTTCAATGCTTGATATTTGACAAACCAATCACTTGATCGAAAAATAATTTGAGAAAACTAATAATATTTTTTTAAAACCTATCCAATGATACCCCACACTATGGGGAACTCAACAAAAAAAAAATCAACCCCCCTATATATTTAGGGGAGATACCCTGAAAAAAAATATTTTCCTAAATTTTATTCTACAGTTTTGTTGCAATATTGTATGTCTATATTCATGTCAAATATCAGCTTTCTCGCACCAGGCGTCTTTGAGCTAGGCTGCGGACGGACAGACGGACGGACCCTTTAGGTTCAAAACGTCAACTTCCCAAAATGTCCACTCTCCCTAAACGTCAACTTCCCAAAATGTCAATTCCCTAAATGTCAATTTCCCATTTGGTCCACTTTCCAAAACGACCACAATTGTACAATTCCCAAAATGTCCACTTCCCATAACGTCAACTCCCAAAACGTCTACATCACAAATTCAAATTTCATTGAAATTTGAATTTGTGATGTTGGTTAGGTGCGACTATATGTAATTCAAGTAACTAAATAGGTTATGTTAGGTTCTCTTTTGACCCTTAACCCAAAAATAGGAGGAAAAGAGAACATAACATAACGTATTTAGTTACTTGAATTACATATGTACAGTCGCACCTAACAAACCAAAACTAGGCACTAGGCACATTGTGGTCCTAAACCTAGTCCCAGATTATATGATATGGTCCTTTTTATATTTCAATGAAATTCGAATTTGTGAAGTGACGTTTTGGGAGTACCTAGACGTTTTGGGAGTTGAAGTTTTGGGAGTAGACGTTTTGGGAACTAGTCGTTTTGGGAAAGTGGACAAAATGGGAAATTGACATTTAGGGAATTGACATTTTGGGAAGTTGACGTTTAGGGAGAGTGGACATTTTGGGAAGTTGACGTTTTGAACCTAAAGGGGGACGGACATGACGAAACTAGAAGGGTTCCTTGTGGACTACGAAACCCTAAAAACCAATAACTTGGTTATTTGAATTTTTCACATAAATTATGATGTTGTGTGAATAAAATGTAAATACAAAAGTTGTAGATCTTTTTATTACCTACAACTTTGCCTTTGAAGTTTTTTCCGTAGGACTTGTAGTTTTGCTGGCAATCGAGATAAACCCTTTTTTACCCTTAAAATCGCAACCCCATCCACTTCCCGAACTCAGATCGCCCGTAATTTAATTTTCCTTTAATGATCGCTATATTCTCTTCCTTCTCCAATGGGTCTCATCCTACTGTAACTTTATTTTACTTTTTACCGTTTTCTAACGTATCTGCACTGGTCTGTTACGTACATTAATTAAATACCTACTTTTTACTTGTACCTATTGTTATTGAAATTAAATTATAAGTTCTTCACTTGACCACGACTATGTGACCCCCTCCTGGCGCCAAAGCTGGATCCGCCCTTGACTCATACTCAGAATCTTTGGGATGGATACACTCGTAGATTTTCTCTTGCTCCTTGAATACAGAGCAAGAGGCAATCTAAATACTTTCTCTTCACAATTACCTACCTAATAAAAAATCTTAATCGGTAGAGAATAATCCGAGGAGACAATCGACCTCAAAATACCATCGTTTTTGCAATATATTATAAACTCGACCAAATCTTCAAATCCGAAGACACACACGCATCAGCTTAAAGCTGCTAGTGTGCTATTAATATAAATAATAATAATAATATTGAAAGTATGAAATGTGAATAAAATAATACTATTATTTTATATCGATACCTAATGGAAAATGTCTTTGTCGACACGTACTAATATTTTACCATTCACTTTTTCTTCTCCAGAACCTCCTCTAGTGTTCGAGCCAATCACTGTAGAATCTCTTCGCCAAGAGAAGGGCTTCGTGAAGACCGGCCGCAAGCAGCAGAAGGATCTAGAAGCCATGAGGAAACGCCACTCCAAGGAGAAGATGGCGCTGCAGAAGACGCAGTGCTCCGCCTTGGAGAAGATGATTAAAGGAAAGAAGTAAGTCCTTTTATTCTAGAAAGAACGTTAATGCTGGTTTGTTGTATTTTAATTTAAACATACTTGATTGGCATTATCATTGATTATACCTATGATTGGGGACGGCTAAAGAGATAGGTGTCTCAACTAAAATGTGCATAGAGAGCTTACGAGTAGTGGGCCCTTGGTTATAATATAATACTTTTAATAATAATACTTTTATTTTCCGTGTGGTGATGGATTAAGAATACAGATTGTCACCACCTCATATCATCCCATGGGTGTCGAAAGAGCCGACATAGGGAGCATGGAACAGCACTGTAAGAGAAGGAAAACTTGATACCAACCCTATACCAACCCATTTGGCCAGCGAGGTATAGTAGGCCAATTCCTCCTTTTAAAGGAGAGGCCTAGTTCAGCAGTGGACTGTAAAAGGCTGATGATGACTTTTATTTCCATCAACAATTCTTACATATCACTTAGATCGTTAACGTGGAAAGAGGCGGAGGCAAATACATATCTCCCCACATCTATCTGCGTATTTATTTACAAAGTTCAAACTGTATTGTACTTACTAAAAAAGCCAGGGTTTGGTAAAAGCAAGTAACGGCAAAGAGCTCAGATATTTACATAGAGGCGCATTTCCTATGGGCGATCTGAAGACATACTTTCTGTGACCCAAATTGCCGCTTGGCGGCGTGGCAGTCGCGCTGTGACAGCTGTCTCTACGAGAGCAAGAGAGACGGAGAACGACGCCAGCGCCGCCAACGGTGCCAACTACGAACTAAACTGGAGACAGTCAGAGTCTCCATCGGCATCGGCACACGAAATCCTTAAGAAAAGCGCTTCTATGTAAATCTGTATTCATTGGTAACGGTAAGCAAGTTATTGCATAGGCCATAGACCATGTATACAGTGCTGTCACTTAACCGATTCCGTGCGGATGATGCCGCACAGGCACCATGTAAATCTATTGCGTATGGCGTATGGTGCCCCAGAGTATACAAAACTAAAACATAAAAAAATCGGCTAAAACGACATTTGTCAAGAATCCCGTAAAATAAAAGTGTCTTTATTTGTCACCCATATCATGCCTGTAGGCATTGTTCGTTTCAAGTAATTTCGAAAATAAGCAGACTTCAGGGGTTGTAAACCAAGTTGTCGAGTCACATTTTATTATTGACTACAGGACGCCAGCAGCTACGCCTGCATTTTTTTAAAACTACGCAACGTTTATAATTGCTTGCGGCGGCGCATAATTTTTTCATCCCGCACTTCTGTCTTGCTACCCTTTCTAAACAGACGTGTTCTTACTGCTTATATTATTGACGACATTCGCTTGTGCACTTGGACTCCGTGATTTTACATTTGTGACGACATTAGGATTTAAGATTGTTTCCCTACAAAACACTGGAATATAGAACATAATATAACTAAATGGTAATAAATAAGTATCACCTCGCTGCAAACTCAAATGGTACGTGAACAAATTCTAAGTAACACTCTTGAATAAATAAATCCATAAAATAATGCAAAAAGGTTTACAACACCTGATAGAAATTAGTCACTTACCTTCCATTTCCATAAAAACACACAGATCGTCGCTTGTAAACGCTCTGAACGAATTTACTGACCGCGTACGTTCGATACACAATGGCAAATGACTCTTTAACAAGTGGAAACACGAGAAAAAGCTAAAACTTACAATTCATGGCGGAAGATTCCCCTGGGGAATCATCAAAGTCCCTGGCGCTTGGTGCCCCAGAGGCATCACGGAATTTTTGTTTGACGCCAGGCACTAAAGATTGCTAAAAAGACCTCCGCACGGAATCAGTTAATAACTTGACATCTAAGAACTTGACAAACATGTGTATCACAGATTGAAGATACTCTTGGCTACTTCATATCGAGCATAAACTTTGACGCAATATAGGTACTTAAACACATATCTGATTTGCCCACATACACACATGATTTTATTAATGTGAGTGTACGACAGATATGTACATTGCGCATGCACACTTTTTTAGCGTATACATGATTTTGTGCGCAGTTTGCCTGTGTGAGTGAAGCTTGCCACTCAATCACTTGTTTCGTGTACTCACACAAAGATAATTCATATACAAGAAGCCGTATTAAGAAGCAGTTATTTCAGCAAATGGCCTCTTCAGTGATGTTATGGTTTATCATAATATGTCATAATGTATTTGTTGGGTGTCTGCCATCATTCGTTTTATAGACAGGCGAGTGAGCTACCGTTGAAACGTCTATAACTTGTGCCAAATTTTCTTGCAAGTACGATAAAATGGGATGAATATAGCTAAGCGAAATGCTGTCTAAATATTTATAATTTCTTTTCTAGATGTAGATAGTTGCAAATGCGATTGTGAATCGCATAAATCTCTTTATATCTTTGATATCGCTAAATACTAGGTACCGTAGATTAACGATTTTCCAGCTTATCCAATAAACTTCTGATCAAATTTGTTCCAAGACACATCAGCCTTTCCCGGGACTTCACGAGTATCATAACTCGAGGTCTTCCATGGTCACAGCTGCGAACTGAACTGATAATATTTTGACGAAACATTCAAGTATTTAGTACTGCACATAGATTTGGCACTTTTGTCGCGAAAACCGACAAACCGCATTCAAATCTTTATCCTCACATTTCAGTAAGGACCAGCTCAGCAACGATGCGTCCTTCCGCAAGCTGGTGAACGAGCAAGCCACCGCTTGGAGCGAGCTGGTGGCGAAGCACCGAGTTGAGGAGTGGACCAGTGCTCGCAGCCGACTTAACGAACAAAGAGAACTGCTGAAGAAGATGATGGAGCAGACGCAACTGGCGCAGATGAAGCAGCTTGAGGCTAAGCATGAGAGGTAAAGTAACTTTTCAAGGCACCTGAAATGAAGCTCAGGCTTTGCGGCTTATCGTAACGCATGTCATTAACTTGTGGTTAACATGTGTATGTTAACCAAGCGCTTTGTGTATAGCGCTTTACAAACTGATTGATATCGTCATAACTTGAACGAGAGTCCGTCCGCAAAACCATATTGGACGAGAAGAAAGAGAACTTTCAATAAAGGCGCCATCCATGATCCATAAAATCTAGCTTCTACGAAACAAAGCAAGCTTTTCTTCGAATGAGCTAATTAAATTTCTTACATTATCACGCTATGAACTTGGTATTGTGGAAAAGTCAAGGTAAATTCTCACAGAATAATACTTGAAGTTGTTTTAAAGATAACACAAACTGGCGCACGTGTTAAGCGATTGTTAACAGACACTTCATTATCTGCTGCGTAAATAATTAAACAATTCGGTAATTTAGTGCTCCATGAAGACAGCCATGTTTTGTGAAACTGTTTCTTTCTTCTTATATTTATTTATTTATTTATTTGAATTTATTTAATTATTAACGAATATGTAGGGTTAGGCCATAGTCTACAATATTGGCCAAGTGCAGGTTGGCAGATTTTACATCTCTTTGTTCTGACATTATGGAATACCTACTTGCAGACATCCAGGGCCGAGCCGTCCCTATGTGCAATGTACGCGGCGCACACAGGTGCCAGGGTGACAGGGGAGCCGCGGGCCAGGATATGCGTTAATTTTTAAAATTATTTTCGAAAAAGGACAACAGAAAGGCGCTTCATAGATTTCGCACACAGGCGCTGGATTGGGTCGGCGCGGCCCTGCAGACATCCCGCATGTCCAGTGATCTTACGATGTTTTCCTTTTTTCCTTCACCGTTTTGCAAGCAATAAAGAAACGTCATAGGTACGTAGCATACAACCAAGCCCTCCATTAGACTATCTAGAATAATGTAAACAACTTTCGACCACTTTATTTGAAGTGGGTGTAGGTAAATAGCTTATTAATTGCAATGGAAAGAAGGATTTAGTTAGGACTCGCCTAAATTATACCTAGCTGTCTGATTTCACAAAGAAAATTAAATTTAAATTATATTATTTTTGCTTTTTTCAGGGAACTAAAAGAGATGAATACCCGACAAGCCAAGATCAGCATGGAGACAAGCAAGGAGGTCGCCAACGACAAAACTCTCAAGACCAAACAGGAAAAGGACCGGCGATTGCGAGAGAAGAAACAGAACAACACCAAGAAGTTCTTGGATGAGAGGAAGGTGAGCAATGTTCCTGCATCAGTAGCGGCATGAGTTTCTTGAAATGCTTCCTACCATCATAATATATCCGAAACTGGACGAAAAAAGAATAGTGACGTCCATTAGTGCTATTCTTTAACTGCAATTAATCTAGTAAATTAAATATACCAAGTACCTTGTACCGAGGAATGTAGGTAATATAGATTTGCCGACCAAGTACAGCAACGCAAACTGATGATCCATTAATATTGTCCATGCGAACTTCGTCACTGTAGTCAGGTGAGCCCGAGGTATAGTCGAACAACTTCCCGCTAGACCACCATAAAGGCGAAAATCGCTCAGCAAGACATCGTCACTTCCAGTGGTACTTTACACACACATTGACACTCGTATACAAAACCAGTTTCTAGTGTGCTTCAACTCTATGAGCGAGCCAAGGGATTTTTTTTTCAAACTGGTCCACCGCCGACTTGTTTGATTGTACAAACGCTGTTATTGCCTATCTTTACTTAGTGACTCCTACTCAAATGCTCAAATGGCTAGTAACAAATATTACACCAATAGTATACGCAAAGGCCCTTTTTAATTTCAGACTCAAACCATCAAACAGAACCGCGAGAAGGAAAAGCTGAAAGTGATCCACGACAAACAAATGGAGGAGCTCTCCAAGGACATTGATAACGTATGTATTATGTGTACCTGCTAGTATCCATTATAGGTAGTACTCTAGAGCCTAGCTGATTTCATTTTTACAGGTAGTAGAGCCTCGCTGATTTCGACCGGGGAAGTACTACCCTCTCACAGAAAATCGACGTAAAGTAACCGTACTTAAACTGTTGCGTTTCGTTCGGTGAGTGAGAGTGCCGGAGGCCCTATGCCCTATTCCTTCTCCCTCATCCCACTCCTCATCCTATCCCTTTTCCCATCCCCAAGGGGCGGCAATACACTTGTGACTTCTGTGGTGTTGCTTGTGTCCGTGGACGGCGGTAATTGCTTACCATCAGACGATCCATCTGTTCATTTGCCGCTTATTACTATAAAAAAAAATTCGGGCAAGTGCGAGTCTGACCCGAGCACCGAGGGGTCCGTACGCATTTTACCTTATTTGAGGTTGGTGCTAATTACGCTAGTCCTCTAAATATGTATGAGCGCCCATACAACTTAGAGGACTATCTTAAATGGAGTCTATTATGTATGTATGGGGACACCCTTAAATGTTCCATTTTTTTTGGATTTTTTTCCGTTATTTGTGCTGTAAGACCCCGCTTTTGGCCAAATTTCGTGATTCTAGTTCAACGGGAACTACCATATAGGTTTTCGACCCAAAACTATAGGGTACTTACGGTTGACCTAGAATTGTCAATTTTGGTTAAAACCAAGGTCTTACAGCACAAGTAAAGGAAAAATTCCGAAAATTAAAAAAAGTTGAAAATTAAGGTTAATTTTGGTACTTACAAGTTTTCGCAAAAATCTAATTTTGACCATATCTTTTTATCGGGTTGACCCAGGACCCACACACTTTTATACACCTAATAGAAACCAATAGACCTCAGTATCTGGTATAAATTTCAATTTGCTAGGTCCACCCGTTCCTGAGAAAACCGGTGGTGACACACGGACAGACAGACAGACATCTTATAAGAGTTCCTTTTTTTTACCTTGTGAGGTACGGAACCCTAAAAAAACAGCATGAATGGGCTGGCTCGAGCAGAAAAGTACTGCCCTCTCGCAGAATATCGACTTAAAGTAGCAGTATCTAAATTGTTGCGTTTCGTTCGGTGAGTAAGTGTGTTAGAGCCTCAGAGGCCAAATCCCCTTTTCTTTTTCCCACATCCTGCTCCTCTTTATTTCCTTTGGAATGGGAATCCCAATGGGCGGCAACGCACTTCCGATGCTTTTGGTGATGCTCGTGTCCATAGGTGGCGGTAACCGCTTACGATCAGCTGATCCGACTGCCCGTTTGCCGGCTTTCACATAAAAAAAGCCCATGATCTTGCCTTGAAGGTAGAGTTGAGGTAAAATAAAACCTGATGAATTGCGTTATCTGTGGGCCAATTCTGCTATTTTTATATGACATTGATATTATATTTTGAATTTAAAAGCGGTATTCTAATAACCTAATGTCATTATTGTATAGTTTAAAATAAACAGTTCGTCGTTGACACATACGATCTCGTTACAATTTCATTCAAATATCAGATAATTTAGAAGAATACGCTTTTTGTGACGTAAGTATGACACTGACATGATATCGAGACTATATTTATTTAGCAGAATTGGGCCCCTGGTTTATTTCATTCATAATATCTGTGCGGTGTCACATGCCACAATTTAAAATTTTGCCGCAAGTCAAAGTCCATCGTGCCGCCATACAGTTAGAATTCATAATTATGTAAGGCTAAGCAGTATTTTATGCCAGAGCACATATCGGCGTTAAACTCTGTTTAAGTTTAAGCAGAGTTATTTATAAGTAGCAGTTTTGTTATTCATAAGTAGTCACTTAATATGAATAGTTATGAATAATAAAACATTGTACAAAAAAAAATGCATCCACATCAGTATGTCCACACGGCTACAGGCTACTAGTCAACCTAGACAATTTAACCTTTATGCGGTCTTGTGATGTAGGAAATAAGGATTAAAATCGTACAGCAACTGATAAGCGACTGCCTCGTTGATCTCGCGGCATAAATGTGCGCGTGGGATTGGGAGGTCTCGGGTTCGATTCCCGGGTCGGGCAGTGTTATTGGGTTTTTCCGTTAGGAAATTCTCAGCAGCAGCACGGAATCTGGTAATGTGCTCGGTACGGCAATAGGCTCGCCCGCTATTACGTGGGACTAAAATATATCTGGCGAAAAGTGGGTGTAGCAATATACGTCTGCCTACCCTTCGGGGATATAGGCGTGAGACTACGTATATATGTATGTATGTATGCAACTGATCAGCTTGACTTATGTAAGCCTACCATATTGTTAATTGTTTATCTTTCATTCCAGCTGATCGAAATGTACAAAATGGAGGAATCCGAGTTCGACATGACGAGTAAAACGGAGTTCTTTGCATGAAAGTACCCTGACATAGCTCCTCTGTTGGAGCAAATGACTTGAAAAGTGAGTGAATAAGTGATCTCTCTAGTTTAAAACTATCAAATTCTACATTTATATCCAATAAGTTAAATTATATAAAATTATATTTCAGAACGTAGAAAAAAATATTTTTTTAATTTTATCTACTTATTTAATCAAAATTGTATTGTTTCGATGTTTAAATTGTAATTTTAAGATACTTTTGGCGGAAGTACCGACATATTTTGAAATAATAATTTATCGTCTCCTGTTCAGTGTATAATTATTTCTAAATTAAGATTATTCATACATTTAATTTTTATAATTATATAGTGTATAATTGTACTACGGATTATGGGTAACGGTCACAGACCGAGATTGGATTTGAGAAAGCATTTCGTATAAAGTTGGTAGCTCCATTTATTTATCGAAAAATTGGATCGATTAAATTAAACGATGAAAAATTTAACACGTGATTTTTCGGCCTTTCGAAATTGATAAATCATAGTAATACATAATATTTTAAGTTAAATTAGTAAGTTAAATGTATAAAGTGCGAATCTGACATGTGTTACTGCCAAAATGGCGCCCGCAAACCGTTAGCCCGCCATGACAGCGCCTGAAAGCCGTTAGCCCGTCAAAATGGCGTCTATAAGCCATATAGCCAAAATGGCGCCGTAAAGCTAACATTTGGTGCCAAATGTACAACTGTCGGGACTGTCAGATCTACAGTACATAACATTTACGGGTAAACCATACAACTGTGTAGAATATTCTAAATAAATTAAACCTACTGTTTACTCGATTAACATATTCGAACTTTAGACGTTGTACTGAACAGTAAATTAGTCCAAGATCCGTAGAAGAACGACCTTCACCGATCTGGTTATTGGATGAAAAGTATTTCATATAAAATTTTGGATGTCAAAATATTTATCGCGAATGGGTTAGCAAAAAAAAACCGGTCCAGACTAGGAAAAGTAGAAAAAAATATATATTTGACTTTTCATTTAACATTGCATTTACGCGTTTAATGAATAAATTTAGTACTAACCGAATGTATGAACCCTAGAGGGTACGTTAACATGGGGTTGACAATTTTTACTGGCGTATTTGGTAGGGTTGCCAGGTATAAACACTTCGACTATTAAGTTGATACTGGTTATATTTATGAACTAGCTGGTACCCGCGGCTTCGCACGCGCATAATAATAATAATATTTTATTTTCACTTTCATACTTTGCGCAAACCCTACAACCTCCTCAATCAAGCTCTTTCGTAAAATTCGTTCTTAGTAGACGCCTAAAATATATAAGCTACATCTCAGCCAAATAAATTTTTTATACGCCTGACGATTTTCGAAAGTTAATAAAAACTGAAAATATACATATAGAGGTATACATACTACTTAGATTCAGTATCATGAGAGCAGCGCTACCTACCGGGTCAAATTGTAGCCTATATGTAGCAATATAAAGTCATCTACCTTGCAGTGAAAGTCTCATTTGAAGATAGGATATTTATTAACGACCACAAAATTAAATTATTTTTAACATAAAACAATTATAACTACTTATTTACTACTTACTACTAAAATAAAATTAAAATATGTTTGAATAGGTTCAGCCGTTCTAGAGATTACCCCGGACAAACAGAAAGACAGACAGACAGACAGACGGACAGACAGGCAGACAAAAATGTTAAAAAGGGTTGTTTTGGACTTAGAATCGTGTAACCAAATATAAGCACTTGAAAATACATAATTATTTTGAAATCACAGACAGACACTTCAATTTTATTTATATGTATGAATGTATAGATGAGTAGAAGAAGTAAAGACTTGTTACCGCGACAACAGCGCCAACTACCGAGTAAAATTGTAGCCTATACGTAGCGCTATAAAGTCCTCTACCTTGCAGTGAAAGTCTCATTTGAATCGGTTCAGCCGTTCCAAAGATTACCCCGGACAAACAGAAAGACAGACAGACAGACAGACGGACAGACAGACAGACAAAAATGTTAAAAAGGATTGTTTTGGACTTAGAATCGTGTAACTAACTATATGCACTTGAAAAAACATAGTTATTTTGAAATCACAGACAGACACTTCAATTTTATTTATACAACATGTAACAAGTTTAATGCACATCTTGAAAGTACTTTGTTCAGAATCGGCAACTGAATCCATTTCCGTCATTTTTAATATTGTTTATTTTGAGTCTTAAAATAATTAAAATAACGTAAATTGTAGTCACTCATTTTTTTAAAAATTGAGCTATTCGAAAATAAACCTTAAATCAAAGCAGAACAGCTTATTTTTAAATGCATTTGTTAAATGGTTCCACGTTGACTTACACAAACGCACACATTAAAACAACACAATTTTAAAAAAAATTGAGCTATTCGAAAATAAACCTTAATTCAAAGCAGAACGACTTATTTTTAAATGCATTTGTGATATGGTTTCACGTTGACTTACACAAACGCACACATTAATACAACACAATAGACGGCAAAAGACAATAGCACACAATTGACCACCAAAATGTCTATCATCTATCTTTCACTAACGTAGGTAATAAACAACGGGAAAGAGCGAGACGTAATGTCTCGCTCGCGCTGGCGCATGACAAGCGCAGCGGGCGATGCGCTTAGACATGTTATGACAAGTACAACCGGCAATATCTATCTGATTCTATCAGTGAGTGCTGTGAAAACCTTTTTAAAAGTTCACTTGTTTACAAAATGTGTAATGGTGTATAATTTAATCATTCAACAACAAAGTGAAAAGTTCAACATCATCTTGATGTTGACTTGTCACCCCTGGACTTTCTCATTGTGGAGAAATATTAAATCACCAGTTTATTGTGACAAGAGAAAAAGTGCCGAGTAGTTAATTAATTAAGATACTAGCTGCTTTTGAAACAGTGAAAAGATGTGATTTGTGAGGAAATACTGAAGTGCTGCGTGGACGAAAGAAATGTGATTTAAGCCTGTAAGTTATTTTATTATTCTATTATTGTAAGTATTTAGATTCACAAGACAACTTTAAACACGCCGTTCTTGTTTATTTCTCTCATTGATATTCTTTTATTTTATCTGATTAAGTTAAGATAGTCACAATAGTCACTTACGATGTTAAGAAACAATAGATCGTGCATATTAATAACAAACAATAAATGATTCGACTGTCCACACCATAGCTTAAAAGTGTGATGGAAAGAAATACTCATAATATCTTTGGTAATATCAACAGTAGCCGACAAATTGTTCAAACATCATTTTTGTAAACCCCACTCTATCAGAGTGTGGTTTACAGACTGAATTTCATACATTTTGTTATATCGTATTGTGTTTCGTTCCTATCAGATCGCTGTTGTTTGTTTACCATAGCAACCGTTTCGTTTGTGTGCGTGCGCAGATTTAGAGTGACCACGATTTTCACTTTTAATTGAGTTAATACTTTCTTTAAAAAACATTATTTACGCAAATAAAAAAAATATTTCAATGCATGCATTATGATTGTAACAAGGTTTTCTAATTGGGGTGTCTGAGGATGTGCGTTATTTCCATTACACGTTGTATGTATAGATTATTTTAATAGACAAATCTTATATTACAATGACCGCTACTTCACTGCGAACACGACGATATTGGGTTGCCTACGAAAAACCTGTCAGGAAAAGCGGTTGAAAATATTTTTTGCCTGGACAGGATTTTTTTTACCAACCCTTCCGGGTTATATTTTTTAACATGCAACATTTGATATAAAATACTTTTCATCCGCTGTGTCCAGGTCATGAAATAAATTAAAAAAAAATACTTTTCATCCAATAAACAGATCGGTGAAGGTAGCTCTTCTACGGATCTTAGACTAAATGTAGAAAAATCGGTTTCTGGTTACAATATAGGTAATCTAATATTACATTATTATAAGTATGTTCCAAGGTTTTAATGTAATTTATTCATATTTTACCTTTCAGTGACGATCTATTCTTTAGGTACTTTTCATTATTGTATTTGTTTTTCTTTATATACGTAAATATTTTCTAATATCTTATGTATTCCATGACTTTGTATTCTACTTTAAATATCTATTGTTTCGCTAGAATTCGAATTGTTGATATGGGATCAATAATACTTTTTTGTATTATTCTAAGAATTATCTGTTTAAAAACTCTTTTGATTAATTCTCAAAACAATACCTACTACTTAAATAAAATAGATTATACCAGCTGATGTTAGCTCTCTCAGCATGAAAAATATTTTACTGTTCATAACTCTAAAATATTATAGAAATAGAATAATTTATTGTAGATGCGTCTAATAAAAGTATAAATATTATATCATTCCATAATAATGTTATACTATCAATACACGGAGTCGTTAGCGGACCAACTTCCTATAATTTCAAGTCTTTTTAAATCTAATAAAAATAATAATTTATAAATATATAAAAATATACTATCATAAGCCAAAGAATTTCCTCAAATTGTACATTTATTAAAATTAGATATTAGACGTAAGTTTTATTTGATTTCAAATCAAATATCTGACTCTTGATGTCAATACTACAATTGTAACTATTTCTTTGAATATGTAAATATTTTATTATAATTGTGAACAAAATTTATATCTGATATATTCAATTGTCGTTATATTTAATAATAAATATATTCTTTTAGGTGCCTAAGTACATTAATGTTACATTCTAGTCAATTTCATTCAAATTATTTAATTTTTAATTTTAATATCATGGTTGCGGAATGGATGGCGGCCACAGTATTAGAAGATAGAAAGCCTTAACACGTTAGCTGTCCAATGTACCGAATACAGTACACGCCGCGAGGGTCCATCACGTCCGTGTACCGTGAACGGTACACTCGCCCCTGTCTCTTTCTATGCGCTCTAACTTCATGGACTTGTGTGTTATGTTGCTCTATTTATCAGGACTTGTCAACAGGACACCAATGAATAGAAATAACGGAAAACATGATATATATATATATTTTTTTTCTAATTGTGGGTAGTGGAAAAAAAAAACAACTGTTTATTAGTAAAAAGGCTTTATTTATGCAAAGGAACTTCAGAATAACATTGAAGACAGTATGTCTTTTTACATTTATTACAGTGCGTTGTCACTCTTTTAGCTTTAGCTCTCGCATCCTTTGGAAGACTTCCCTGATCAATAAGTTTTTTATAACACCCAACACATCGTCTTCGTACAGATATGCCCCTTACTTTGCCAATATTTTCTAAAAAATGTGAAATCCTATTAGATCCTACTAGAGTACTTGAGGATGATGAAGACATGCTTTCGTATTGCCTTTGTCTTACGGGTGAACGTGAAGTGCTCGTCTGTGGTTGCGCTCCACGGGTTTGCTGCTGAACAGGTTCAATTTGCAATAATCTCTTTACGATTGCTTCATTTGCCGCCAAAACAGTGTACCTTTCTTTTTTTTCAGGGTGCAATTCATTGAAAATTATCATAGAGTTTATCACTGCTATGGCCAGCAAATCCGTTGCAACTTTCTTGTACCAGATTAACGTTTTTCTAACAGGCGTGTTGTAACTGGACAGCTGATCAGCAATGTCTATTCCTTTTTTAGCTTTGTTGTAGGTAAGTATCATATCAGGCTTCAGCTTTGGAGTGCGTGCTGTCGTCATAGATAGTCCTTTGCCGTGACAAGTCGACAATACACAAACATCTCGCTTGTCTTTCCATTTTAGAACAGTGATATTTTCATTTTTTTGTTTGACGGCAATTTCTCCTACTTGCAAAGCAGCATTTGTGACATCTTTTGGTATACCTCTCCTTTTTTTATTTAGAGTGCCACAGAGATCTGTATTACGAGAGAGAAGAAATTCTGCAAGAGGCACACTCGTGTAGTAATTATCCGTGACGATACAACGACCTTCATCTAGCAGTCCTTCTGCTAATTTCACAACAATAGTTCCTGTTGTATCTAAACCAAAAAGCTGTTCGCTCTGTCCGCAATATATTTGGTATCCCCACGTAAAGCCATCTACAGTGCATAACTTATATATTTTGATTCCGTATTTATGAGACTTCGACGGTATAAACTGGCGAAAAATTAATCTGCCGCGAAAATGCACCATTGATTCGTCAACAACTATGGTGTCCCCAGGCGTGTAAATCGATCTAGAATTATCAATGATAAAATCTAGCAAGGGACTAATCTTGTATAGTCGATCATTTTCGCGTCGAGGCGCTTCATTGTCGCAAAAATGCCAACATTTTAGTATAAGTGTGAACCTGTTGTACGACATTTTGATATTATGAAGTAATGGATGATAATAAATTACATCCTTTTTCCAGTATGATTCTATCGTTGGGAACGGTATTATACCCATTAGAAGAATTACACCAAGAAATTTTAGCATTTCTGATTCGTCGACATCTGACCATCGTTTTATGCGACTGTGTGGCTTTGCCGGTTCTTGTAAAAGCCGCGCGGCATACAAATTTGTTTGTTGTACCATTAGTTTTAGGACATCATCATCAACAATTTTTCGGAAAATTGTAAAAAGATCTGTGTTTGAATCGAATAGCAGATTTTGGCGAGTTGGTTCGTCGTGCCCTGTGAAAGGTTTTCTCGATAAATCTTTTACAACTACCTGCCATTCGGAGTCAAGAGACACTTGTGATTGTATTCGTCTTAGCCTCGACGTTCGTGAAGATACATTTGGTGGGTTACTAATGGTGATGGGGCTGTCTGGTATTTCAGCATTTTCATGTTGTCCACTAAGTATTTCAGAGTGTGCAGACTCACCCATTTCTCCACCATGTTGTACCTCTCTGGCGATTGCTTCGATTGTCTCTTCTTCACGTTCATCAAAGTCCACAAAATCGTCTTCGACAATTTCCTCATGGTCATACACATTGAACAGTGTATCTTCACCGTCAGACTCCTCCAACACTCTCCTGATATCTTCGTCGTCAATGTTCTGCATATTTACCTAGTATTAATCACACAACAAAAAATTCGCGTTCAAACGGGCCAAAAACTTTGAATGTGAGTTTTCACTTTTGCCATTTGACAGTTGACAGAATTTAAAATTCTTTTTTACTTTCTCTCAATGTCAATTTGTGACCATAAACAAGAATATTAATAAAAACGGTGTTTTTTTTAATAATTAACCGTTCACAAGTCCACGGTACACGCTACGTGTACACGCTGCTTCAAATCGACAAGTCCGTGTACCGAATACGGTACACGGGTAAAAGGTGTGATAAACCGAGTGATTTGTTATTAATTAGGCATATTTATTCATAACTAGTTATTTTATATTGATTTGAGACAGAATATTACAAAAAATGATTTGGACATTTGGGGTTATCGAAAAATTATGTATGGGGACAGTTAACGTGTTAAAAGGTTTCATACTTAGATTATAAGCCATATATTTAACCTTCTAGTGTAATTTGACATAGATTAAAAAATCCAGTGAGAGTAAATAATAAGTGTTTGAAATGTTTATTGATTGGAAGAAAATATTTACATTTATTGGTAATGGAATGTTGATAATTTATTGGAATTGCACTTTTATTAAAATTGGGAATAATCAAATTATTCATATATTACGTATGAAAATGTAGAGAAAATTTCATTTTAAATTATTGTAAACTAAATTTAAAAACTATTTAGTTCTTGTATGTTGGTAAGGAATATATATATTAATCAAGATTTGGCCTATATACTAATATAAATTGAGAATTCTCTTTTGGAAATTTTATTAGAAATAAATTTATTCTGACCTGGGTCCTACTTAGTAGTGACGAATATTAAAAATATAAGTGTTTTACGTTATGAAAATTATTTTTAATTAGCACTATTAGCACTTTATGTCAATATAAGGCACATTGGACGAAAAAGCACTTCATGTATTTTGAAATTTTTTGAATTGCAGTATTGGATTTAGCAGTAAGTACTTGGGAAGTAAAGCATATATTCTAAACTCATTATATTGAACATATATTAGAGTCTGCTCTATATACGGTTACGTAGCAAATTATGACAAAGCAGTACTTAACAGGTGTTTCATAATTTTCTAGTAATTATAGTTAAACACATTGTATCCAAAGATTTGTTTATTGTTTAAAGTACAATAACTAAATTATAACATTTAAAACACAATGGTGTACATTATTTTTACCCTAATAACTACTATTTTAGATTAATTTATATGATTATATTTACGAAGATTTTATGCTTCTGATTTTCTTCCTCTCCTTGTACAGGCTTTGTTGCTGGACTGAAACAAAATTACCATGTTTAGAAAATTTCAAATATAGGCATAGGACTGCCTCCGTGGTCCAGTGGATAGCGTATGCGACTGCTGATCGAAGGTCCAGAGTTCGATTCCCGGGTTGGGCAAAAGTGTTACTGGGTTTTTCCAAATTCTCAGTAGCAGCTCGGAGCACGGAATCTGGTGATGTGCCCGGTAACGGCAATAGGCTCGCCCCCTATTACGTGGGACCTAAAAATTCATGGCGAAATGTGGGTGTAATGTTACACCTCTGCCTACCCCTTCGGGGATACAGGCGTGAGTCAAATATAGTTACTACAGCAAACAGAACCCAAATAGCCCTGCAGTTAGTCTATTGCTACACCTACTTATTAGTGCGATTGTTGAAGTTCCATAGCATTTCTCCCATCCCATTTTAGATTTAAAAATCTGTATGGAACCATACACGTAGATGTCTGTCCTCGTGTAAGGCTTAAGGACCGCGTATTGTTCCAAAGAGAAGTTAGAATAATACGCGTGGGACAGATAAATATTATATCAGACATGTTAATTGCCCTTATTCTGGTAACAGGCCAACTCACTGTTATGTTAGGCCCATATCACAAATGGAGGCCATACATCCAAGAAAAGGCTCCATATTGGAATAGGGTGGCAGAAACGGCGGCATGTCACGGAAATCGTAGCCGCATTCGAAAGAACACTTTAACCTGAAGGACCTCATAAAAGGAGAAGAATCACATAAATTGGCCATGCACCCACAATAACGTAGATACATACTGCAGATGCTGTTACAATCATTATCAATAAGCACTGTGCCAGATTTTATGCTGCTACTGAGAATTGCTTTATCGAAAAGGGAATACTGCTAGAGCCGGGTTGCTGACGATGCAGTAAATACAAATGTATGCTACTAGACTTCTGACCTCGCTAGAATGACTGACTGGTGGAAAGAATATTGCTGACAAAATGCGGTCACCACATATGAGTAGATATTAGTCGAAATCAAACTTCGAGTCTAAAATTACTTCGAAATAAATAAAGGTTTTATTTCGTCTGCCAAGCCGCGCTACGCCAGCATAGTGGACTATGGCCTTACTCTTCTCATATGGAGAAGTGCTCCGAGCCCAGCAGTGGACAGTTTATGTAAGTATCTATAGAGCTGATGACGATGGTGATTACTTCGTCTTATACGGCACGGTAATGGGTTGATTACACGTAACGAGTACAGTAGCGAGTCAGTAAATGCGCTCTCGGCCGAGAGAGTCGCCGAACCGTGTGGCTGGTCACACGTATTTACTATAGTGGCGAGTCAGTTTAGTTTTGATCACGCTTATGTCTGCAATGGATCGAAAAAAAAGAAAAGTGTAAAAGAGAGAGCAAAAGAACGATTATCTATGCCTGTTCGTTGTGTTGCGTCCAAACTGCTCAATTAGTGACCGGACTCGGACTCCGGAATTGACTTTGCCTACGATTGTTGTGGTTAGTGTCAGATCACATCAGATACACAGGGATATCGTAGTCCATTCACAGAATTGAAAATTCTGTACAGCGAATCATCAGCGAATGATTAAGCATACTCTCTCCTTATGTTAAATGAGTTTCAGAATAATAGAAAATGAGAACCACAACAACTCAAAGGTATCTTTTTCGCACGTTCTTGGTCATAATCATTATATAGACATTCTTCAAGGAAATGCTCCGAGCCCCTACTGTGTGTAATTTATATATGTACATGTTTTAAAGCGCAACCTATTTATGCCACAGACCTTTTAGAAAATGTATGAAAAATGTTCTCATCAATGATCGACTCAAATCCGGTGAAAACTCACACTGCTCTGTCTATGTGTCTGCCTCAATGTGTCGATCGGAGTCAGTGTTCAACCGAAGGTCGATTTTTGTCCAAAAACAAAGACGATTAATCGTTTAGCGCCACATCTTTCAGCCGAAACCAAAGGATAAATAATCAAGTGTTAATTTAATTAAGTATATAACATATTTGACTACCACAACAAATAACAATCAGTCAGTATTGTTAGCTAGTCTTAATCTAGAATATTAACTAAACAATCAATTCTTTCGACATAGCCGCTTGCTCGAAACCGTCAGCGAAAATTTCGGCCAGTAAAAGAAATTAGGCCAAAGCCGGCGGTTTAGCCGAAGGTGGTTGGACCGGCGGAACAAAACCGAAGCTTTGGAGGAATCGGAGTAGAGATAGATTGCAAGCCTAAGTGAGCCTGAGATTAAGAATGTCAGACTTTACTCTCACCTCACGAAAACCTATCAAACAGGAACGAAAACAAAGAATAAACAGTACCTAACAAAAGTTGAAGTAAAGTCCAAGTACACTTTAGCTCTCAGAAATGCACAACAATGCTTAAGTGGTAAGGAGTGTAAAAGAATAGGCAACAAGATTTTTTCACCAAATTTCGCTTCCGACTTGCGCTATTGGAAGTTACACATACAATTACTATACATATACCTACAGGTTATTTTACACAAAACAAAGTTATTTTTTGTTGGTGAAAAAGTGATAGTGGTATTAGGTTATGTGAAGATAATCGGTATTTTAAGAGGACACATCTACGATGGAACCCTTCATGAGTGAGCCTGACTTGCACCTGATTGAATTTTATTTCTCCAGAAGCAGGAGCAGTAGAAGGCTTAACGTGCTCTCCGAGGCACGGGGCAAGCGACAATTTACCCGTAAATATGCAAATAATAGTCATTGGTGCATGCCGTGGATTACCCTCTACCCTCTGCATGGCAGTCTGTTGGTATCTCTACTAGGCTATCACCTCCTATATACAAGATTAATGACAAGTAAGAAACATTATGCCGTGTGGTTGACGGCATGGAATACAAGTGTCACCACCCCCTATCTTCCCGTGGGTGTCGTAAGAGGCGACTAAGGGTAACACGATGCAAATACCATCTTTGCGTAGAGACGGAAAACTCGACATCAAACCCTATACGACTGCCTCGTTGGTCTCGCGGCATAAATGTGCGCGTGGGATCGGGAGGTCTCGGGTACCATTCCCGGGTCGGGCAAAGTGTTATTGGGTTTTCCATTAGGAAATTCTCAGTAGCAGCACGGAGTCTGGTAATGTGCCCGGTACGGCAATAGGCTCGCGTGGCCCTATTACGTGGGACCTAAAAATTCATGGCGAAATGTGGGTTTAATATTACACCTCTGCCTACCCCTTCGGGGATAGGTACAGGCGTGAGTCTATAAAAATAATAAACATAATTTGATGAATTTAATCTTTCGTGGTCACTATCATTACTTTTAAACGCACAGCACGAGTACTGGCGTGACAGACCACCTAGACACACTCAAAAACACCTCGACTACAAGGTTGAACAACAACCAGCGTACTTATCGTAGGTACGTCAAAGGAGTGACAGATAAGGTCTCTAATATCCTTGAGAAGGTATCTGTTAAAATTATTTTCACTCCTTTGAAGAAACTGTCACAATACATAAGATCGCCAAAGGACAGTTTCCCCTTGGAAAAGCCGGGTGTATACAAAATTGACTGCAGCTGTGGGAGTTCTTATACAGCACAAACAAAAACGCACCATTTCCTGCCGCATCAAGGAACACATCAGGGCAGTCAAAAACTATGAACCACACAAGTCGGCAATTGCTCAACATCTCCAAGACTCTGGTACTAACCATTGAATTGAGTTACATAACCCTCAGGTGCTTTCGACAGAACACCACTATATACCTAGAACGGTTAAAGAAGCTATTGAAATTAAAAAGTATAAAAATTTCAATAGAGAAGATGGGTTTCAACTGTCGAACACCTGGGCCCAATTCCGCTAAATAAATACAGTCGCGATGTCATGTCAGTGTCATACTTACGTCACAAAAAGCGTATTCTTCTAAATTATATGATACTAGAGGACGCCAGCAGCTACGCCTGCATTTTTTTTAAATTTACCCGTTTTGGCCGATCCCGTGGGAATTTCGGGAAATCCCTTCTTAGTGCACCCCTACGGTCCCCAAGGAACATACATGCCAAATTTCAGCTTCCTGCGCCCAATAGTTTCGGCTGTAGCGTGTCTGTCAGTCAGTCAGTAACGCAAGGATTTTATATATTAAGATTTGAATGAAATTGTAACGAGATCGTATATGTCAACGACGAACTGTTTATTTTAAATTATACGATAATGACATAAGGTTATCAGAATACCGCTTTTAAATCCATTCAAAATATGATATCAATGTCATATAAAAATAGCAGAATTGGCCCGGTGGTACGTCTATGTAAAACACGTGCACCGCAATAACTTAAATCACGAACGGACGTAGTGAGTAGAGTGTGTCGCGATCGAGTACAGTGCGAGAGTGAAAACATTGGTAGTGGTTGTGCGCGCAATAAACGAGTTAGAAAGCGGGTAGACCGGTTCGCTTGTTCATAACATTCATTCACCCGCAATACTTCAGTACATCCGTGAACATGGCGCTTGCAACAGTGCCGAAATATTGGTTACTCAAAACAAAGATACTTGGTATATATCCCGTAGGAACAGTAAAAAGTAATCATTTGATGAATATTAAACAAATACTTTGAATATACATACATACATAGACTCACGCTTGTTTCCTGTAGGGGTAGGCAGAGACTACGGAACGCCATTTGCAACGACCCTGACGTATCTCTCTTGCTTCATTCCCTCATCAAATTTCTCATGCATGCTCTTCGGTTAAGGGTACTTCTAACCTGGCCCTTTTTTAGGATGTCTCCAATCTGGTCAGAGAACGTCCGCCTAGGTCTTCCCTTTCCTCCCGTCCCATTCACACTTGCCTTATATAACTTCTTGTGTCCATGTGTCCAAACCATCTTAGCATACCTTTCTCAATGGTTGTCACTACATCTTCTGTTACCCCACAACACTCTCTTATCACACAATTCTTTACTCTGTCGTTCAAAGACACACCACACATACTTCTCAGTGCTCTCATTTCTACAGTATGTATTCTACTTTCATGACTCTTCTGCCATTCCCAACTCTCACTACCATACATTAGTGTAAGTACTAACACCCCTCTATGCACAGCCAAATGTGCCTTTTTGGACACATTTTGACAGTTCAAAAAAGCCTTCAAAGCTCCATTCACCATATTACCTGCATTAACTCTTCTTTCAATATCTTCTTCATTCTTGCCATTCCTAGTAAACAGCGTACCTAAATATACAAACTCATTCACTTGCTCCACTCGTTGTCCATTGATCATAATATTACAAGCTGAGGCAGACGACACCAGCGCGCGCGTGCACATACAGGAGCTGAGTGTTGAGGACGTGAAGACTGCTCTCGCTAACCTCAAGCCAAAGCAGTCGGCTGGTCCCGATGGTATTCCAGAATTTATTTTCAGAGATTGTGGTCGAGTATTAGAGAAACCTTTACGTCACATCTTTAACAACTGTTTAAAACAAGCTACGTTCCCGGCTCATTGGAAACTCACACAAGTCATACCTGTGCCCAAGGGTAAGTCGGGACCTCATGTTAGCGGTTATCGACCAGTGGCGGTATTGTCTACACCGGCAAAAGTGTTCGAGTCGGCTATGCAGCGTAACATACAGGCACGGGTATGGGCCCAGCTGTCGGATGCGCAGCACGGCTTCATACCGGGGCGCAGTACGCACCAATCTTCTCAACTTCATGGTGAAGGTTGTACCTGCAATCGATGCTGGTGTGCAAGTAGATGCTGCATACTTTGATTTTCAAAAGGCTTTTGATGTTGTCGATGAAAGTGGCGCCCATTGATGAAAAGGTAAAAGGGAGTCGATTCCAAACCTGGCCTGGTATGGACATGTTATGCGAAGAGATGAGATGTACGTAGGTAAGAAAGTGATGAATATACACGTAGAAGGACGGAAAGGGAGAGGGCGGCCAAGGAAAAGATGGATGGACTGTGTGAGGATGGATATGAAAGAGAAAGGGATAAACGTTCGGATGACTGGTGACAGAGAAGTATGGAAGCGAGACCAGGGCAAGACAATGATGGTGATTTCGATGTTGTTGATAATGACATTTTATTAAGAAAGCATGCAGCAATCGGTTTTACACCGCAACTGTTACAGTTCTTTGCCAGTTATATGAAAGATCGACAACAGTAGGTATGTGGACTATAATGGGTACGTATCTGAGCCATATTTTAAGAGATCCGGCGTCAGCCAGGGCAGCAATTTGGGACCTCTGCAATTTATTATAGTGATAAATAACTTGCCCACAGTATGCAGACATAGTACATGTTTACTAATTGCAGATGACCTTAAATTGTTGCTCGAAGTTAAGGATAGATTGGATTGTGAACGACTGCAAAATGATATAAACCGGGTGGTAAGATGGGGGCAGGAGAATAAGCTGGGTTTCAAACCGTCCAAATGTTCAGTGATTACATTCTCTCGCGCACGAAACCCCATATTATGCTACAAGTACAAGGTGGGAGATGCAACAATTTTTCGATGATTTGATGCAACGTTTTCGTGATCATATTAATAAGATATGCAAGAAGGCATATAGAAATCTAAGTTTTGTACTGAGACAATCACAAAATATTAAAACAATAAAAGTGTTCAATGAGAGTCAGGTCACATTTAGAATATGGTTTGGCTATATGGGCTCCGGGCTATTTAAAACTGTATGGCGTTTACCCTTTCTATCCATTGATGTATCCTATGCTATTTGTACTTGGTATGGTAGGATACAATGAGCTGACGGTACGACGCGAATTGAAACTCGGATGTGTATATTATTAAATTACTATGTAGTGCTTCTTACAATCCGATAGTGTTGGAACATTTACAACTTTGTGTTCCGGACAGATACGTGTCGAGGCGGCGACAACTGCAACTGTTAGCTATACCTGGAGCCAGAACTAATCTTATGGCTAAAAAACCATTAGTGCATACCATCCACATTATTAATAAGTTACAGATGTATTTGTCAGTAATGTGAGTGAAGTCGCAAGGATTTTATTAAATATTGTAAGTTATAATTGTATGTTAGTGTAGTAGTTAGTGAAATAATATACATGCCACACTATCGCATTAGGTTTAAATACTGTAATGATAGTTGTTAAGGAATATTCAATAAATAAAATAAACACATTCCTCCTTTTCAAAAACCATGATTGTTACCATCTCCTGCAACTCCTCCACTGAAGATGCAAGTATTACCTGATCATCAGCATAAAGGAGGCATTTGACAAGTAACTCATTCATCCATAATCCACAGTCACTATGTTTCAAATCTTAGAAACAACTGTCAATGAAGAGGTTGAATAGACATGGCAACGCTACACATCCCTGTCCAACACCTGTCTCGATGGTAAACCATACAGTGTATGACCCCTTTATACTCACACAAGCTCTTGAACTCTAGAATCTTCATATAGGGATTTCAGAGCTTGTATGAGCTGCTGTTCACCCCATACATCGACAGTACCAACCAAATATACATATCTATTGTTTTCACAGTGACATAATATATTGCGCCATAGTTAACTTTCTTATTTTGAGGCATTTATATGGAGATTGGCATCAAATCCAGAATTAAAAATCTTAACTCATCAACTTAATGACTTAAAGAAGACTTAGTGAGCTGTAAGTTTCATGGTGTGAGAAAAAAATTATACATACATATTTGGTAAGCCCTGCTAAGTGACTAAATGAAAGAATTTGTTATTTTTATAGGTTATAAATAAAACAATCAGTACTTACTGTGTGGATCGAAACGAATAATTTCCAATTTATCAGCCAGACGTTCTCTAATTTTAATACATTGATGGCCAGACACTACACTCTCCATTAACACCATAATCATCCTGAAAATAATAATTATTTGTATCTTTGCGCAATACATGATATTTAGTTTAGACGGTTGTATGAAGACTTACTTGCTTTTAGCCTTCTTCAATAAAACATTTGTTAGAAACATTTTAAACACGCAGGCTTATTTGTGAATTGATTCACTATTTCTATAAATTTTAACGAAATATTATTCCTAACGCCGTACTTTATTCGCTTCCACAAGTTCCACAACCAATATCTAATTCAATTTCCAGCTGACAGTGACAGCTATATAGACAGCTGATAACTACAGTTCTAAAATCGGTAAAATTTTAAATCCAATTAGTCTATGGTTGCCACAGGTGTTTCTGAGCGTAAGACGCCTAGATTTGTATATTTTTCAATATTTTTTGCCTTTTTTGTTACCTATCTATAAATTTTTTTAACAATTACCTATGAAAGGTAAGTAATTATATTTTGATATAACTACTTTATTAATATATTTTTTTAACTCTGCGTTTAATTTTGCGTCTGGACGGTGCTACTATTAATAGGTAAGTAGTACCTACTTGTATTCGATTCTCGCTCTACATAAACATGAAAAGATGATGAGTGAATAGGTACATTTAATTAAGTTCAGAAGGATACAATGATAATCGGGAGTCTGGAGAATATAAGGCTTAAACAGCTGGCAGAGATAGGCCCACTGCAAGGAGAACCGGGTTCCGATAAGGCGTTGGCTATGTATGTGTCCTTTCCTGCAACCTAGGTTCGGCGCCACATATCCTCCGATCTACTTAACTTTGCCGGTCTATTATGAACGCAAGTCATGCCACTTAGGTATGTACCTATATAAATATCGATGTAGATTTTTATTGAAGTTGTTTTTGGGATAGATCTTTGCTTAGAGTTCGACTCTGCATTATAAAAGAGTAACAGCAGCCTACTATGTGAGAGCTAAGTAGATACTCAAAATGCACATACCGTTAAACCAAGCGGCGTAAAGACTTCAAGTAAACATACACATAATACGTAGGTATTATACACGACTAGGCATGTCAATTTCGTCACCATTCGGCATAAACTTACGCTGTAGAAAAGTGGCATAACTTTTCAATTACACTAATTATTACTTTTATCTATATAATTTTATTTGATCAGAGGTATGAGCCAGTGTGATTACGTGACGATTTTGCATGCAATCTAGAGCGTGCTGCAGGTTAGATAACATGTTCTGACGCATTATTTACTTACTAGAGCTTCCTTTTTTGACTTCACTGGTAGCAAAGACAGCGCTATACATTATCTTTTTTACATGACCTGAGCCATGAACTTATTACCGACTAACATAACAATGACATTTATTTTGTGCCATAATAATAAGTTCAAAATCATATATATGTATATAGTTCATAGTTCAATACATGTAATTTTCAACTCTTCCATGTTAAGTTTTAACTACGAATGACATGTTGCCGTATATTTCGTTTGGTTTCGTCCTCGACCAACAATTTTTTTCAGGCCCCGATAGACCACCGCCGTTTGACTATATCAAATGGCACAGCTCAATAATTTTTTGACAGACTATTATTATACTGTGGAAAAAGGAGAGGGAGGCCTTTGCCCTGCAGTGGGACACTACAGGTTGAAAATAAAATAAATAATATTATTGGGAGCTCATCTATATTTCGTATTTTTCTCTTACCTGTTTCAAGATTGGGATTAGATGTTACAGTAATGCATACACTTATTTTTTAGAATCGATTTATCTAGATTTAGATTGAACACATACTCAACGTCAGGCGTCAAGTGCTTTGCTGCTTCGGTAAAATTTTGTTTAGTTTTTAAGTAGTATTATTCAACTAACAATGATAAATCATTTAAAATGTGCAGGACTGGTTTACCGAATTTTGGAACTTTAATTTATTTTAACCATAGACTATGATATAAAAATGTGCCACGCGAACAAAAATCTACAAAAATTAATAATTTGACAGTAGCCAAATAAAACGAAACACGTGCAATTTTATTAATTTTCGATAAAAATTGTTAATTTATCGAAGTTCATGCAAATATATGTGATTAACCACCAACTAGTTGCATTTTAATTTTGTCAAACAAAAAGGGCAGACAGAACCTGGTAACATTCCAAAAACAAACTTGTTCGTGTGATGATGAACTTGTGAACCGGCGTCGCTGTGGCATTTTAGTGTGACTGGGACTTTTTGTGTTCGTTCTTTGTTCGTAATACTTGTCGCAAATGAAGTAAACAACAATTCATAGTGTGAGTTTTATTAGTATTTTGTTTTCTGTAGTGTAGTTATTACAATAAAAGAACAATGATAAAAAACGACATGGAGAATGGCGGCGGCGACGCCAACAATGTGTCACCGACCAAACTCATGGTCAATTACATACCAGAATTGATGACGCGCGACATGATGTACGCGCTCTTCTCCGCCATGGGCAAGATCGAAAGCTGTAAACTCATAGCAAACCGCGGCTACGGCTTCGTCGAGTACGAGAAACACGAGGATGCCGAGAAGGCGCGGGCGGCGTTCAACGGCCTGCTCATGCAGGGCAAGACTCTGAAAGTGTCATTCGCCCTTCTGAACCCGGAGAACAAGGTCAGCCACAAACCTGACACGGAATCTAACCTATACATTAGCAATCTACCTCCAGACATGACGTTAGAACGTCTAAATACTTTATTCAGTCAATTCGGTACGATAACGAACAGTCGGGTGTCGCAAGGCATCGGGTTCGTGTGTTTCGACAACCGACAGCAGGCCGAGGAGGCGATAAAACACATGAACGGACAGTCGCCAATCCCGGGCACGGGCGCTATCGTGGTGAAGTTCGCCAACAAGCCAAATGCGAATAAAAATGCGCCGCGGCCGGCGCCCCGAGTCGGCGTAGGAGCCGCGCCGCTGGCGTACAACGGCGCCACCGCCGTGTTCAACGGCACCACACCGACCGCCTTCAACGGTACCAACCTCAGTGCTGCGTTCGGCGCGCGGCCCGCCACCTTCGCGCCGGGCTTCCCTCAGGCCTCGCCGCCTCCACTGCTGCCGTCCCCTGGCAAGGCCTTACCTTTTATTAATAAGGGTCAGCAGAGATTTAACCCAATGGCTGCCACCAACCACACACCGCTGCCGCTGTTGGGTGCTCCTGCCAGTCCTGTCCCGCTGTTGGGTGCAGCACCTGCCCCGCACCAAACCACAGTGTATGTATACAACATCGGTGAGGACACCGAGGAGCTGGCTCTATGGCAACTCTTTGGTCCCTACGGAGCTATTGATTCTATAAAGGTTATTAAAGATCCTGAGACAAAGAAAAATAAAGGTTTTGCATTTGTTAACATGCGTGAGTACGATGAGGCCGCTATGGCCATCCAAGCGCTCAATGGATATACGCTCAACGGACAGGTTCTATCAGTTAGCTTTAAGACTCAGAAGAGAAATAATTAACTTTAAATATGTGTACGGACGTTGTGAACGCCGTAACGTTTGTGATCGTTCCCAGGCCGAATGCTTAAGAAAGATTTTTCATTCCAATTTCAGATTATTTTTGTAGACGGAAAGCGAGATCCTATATGTGCATTTCAAATTAGTCACATAAGTATTTTTGTAAGATTTAACATAGTTTTATATTCGCGAGAGCGCGACATGACTATTTGTGAGTTTAGTTGGCTTGACAGTATCATATATGTGTACACTTTTATCATATGCTATGGTATTATATTATTGGACTATATATGGACCTGTCGCACTATGTATATCTGTTCGGCGGGCGCTGGGTCGCGCCCCGCCTCAGCTAATGCTCGCCCCGGCGCCCGTCAGTAACCCTCCAGGTATTTTATTATTTTGTGTAAAACAAAACATTGTATGTTTTTAATCTTTAATAAATTTCATGTTTAAATAGAATTTATTGTATATTTCTCTATTTTTTTTTCTATATACTTAATCCCCACCCTGTCGTGTCCTTATTTACTTACATAATATACATAATAATCCATACTATAATTATTTGTGGCAGTAGTTTAACATGTACATAATATATAATTGTGTATGTCTGTCGGCGGCAGGTCGGCTGTGTAAACGCTTCAATATTGCATGTTGTGTAGTGAGAAAGCAGAAATAAGTTTTTATTTGTTTATGTTACCTCACGGTTTATGGCTCCCGTTATTGTTTTATGTCGTCATTACTTAATTATTCAATATTATTTTTGGCGCATTCGCAAGTCAGGCCTTCTAATTTGAAATATCTCGCATTACAGTGAATTTATTTATTATTGAGCTTTAATCACTTATACATTGTTAAGGTTTTGAGTCCATTAGCGTAGGTAGGTGTAGGACGGATGACGTGCCGCGCGCATGGTGGCGTGTGGTGGCGCGCTTGTCGATACACAGGGGTATTTATTATCTCTGCGACGCCGACGCGTCCGTAGAGCATGGGAAGCCGATAAGATAATGACTAAATAGCAGCAGTGAAGTGGTCCAAGCTAAACTCCTAACTCATGACTAGACTGCCACAAATTAGAATAAAGCACTAGGTGCCTAACCCTCCGTGCCTCTTACTCGAGACAATTAGTACCAAACAACAATTTTAGGAGAGAAAGTAGAAAGTAAGTATTACGCCGCGACATCCACACGGTGAGTAATGATGTATTTTTTAAATATGTAATGTATTTGTCAGTCTTAAGTAATTCTAGTCTGCTAGGGGTGGCATAGTGTTCAATGATATACCTATTATTCATGTTGTATTTCACATGTCTAACGATTTCTGTTATCAGATTTTGGTCAGAACATTATTCCATTACTTGTTAAATTTTATGCCGTTTCTTGCGATAAATCAGTGTTGTAATATGGGTACTACTATTAAAGTGCAACACTTGTTTGCTAGTTTCGCTTTTCTCAGTAATTGGAGATTCGGTCATTATCAAACTAAAGTCAAAATCATTTCTCTTGCTGTAACTAATTAATTATTGTAGGGCCAATTACTCAGTCATGAGTCATGGACTCGCGTCCCCAACTTAAATACGTATGCAATGGCTACTAATATTCTGCATAAAATTACGCCCGTCTGACTCATCGCCCGTGCAAAATTTCTGGACACATTATGTGAAAGCTGGCCCAGAAGCATATTTTAATGTAGCATGCCACAAGCAAAAATCATAACACATTTTCCAAATTATCGAATTGGCAATAAAATGTTTTATAGATCGCGGAAACTGTTTCGACACATAGTGTTGGAAAACTCATAAAAATGGTCCTAAAACACCACATGCCAGGAATTGTTTTGCCTCTAAAATAATTGGAGCTTTAAAGATTACAAGCTGACAACGATCAGCTAGTTTGGACATCAGTTAACACATTGTTGAGTACGTGACGTAACGTGGCGTGTAGCGATAGCTCGGTCCAATGCACTGATAAATTAAAGCTTACTAAACTCGACGGCTAAGTGGTCTATTGATATGTCGCCCCTGAGTTCATATAGACGGTACTAGGTGTTGAATGTTGATACGTTGTCGTCATGCGGTTCCCGACATTTTCCCTAACCGACGACGCCACGTCACGAGATGAAATTGCAAAATCTCAATTTATTGACATCGAGGCTATCGTAGGTACAGCGAAATCCTTTGTCTGGTGGCAATTTTTGAAAATGAATTCTAAGGGTTTGTTGATTTGATAGGAGGCGCTAAAATTAACAAATGACATTTTTTCAACGCTGTTGGGCAGTTAGCTTTGATGGTCTGTTAAATAATTTCATGGTTAACGAACCGTTTGAGTATGCTGTCATACATGCTTCGTCCTTGCCCAAAATAGACGAGCTTAAAAATTCTGTCTAGGGAGACTGACTTGAATCACAATAAACTGGTTAAAAATATAAGTAAAACGCAATTGATAGATATATTTCATCTACCAAGTCTCACGGTGCGAACATTTTATAAAGAAATATCTCCAGACGCATGTGTGCACTCTCGGTCAATGAGTTTAGGACTCGCCGTCCTTTCAAGGGCAAAATACATATAAATATTTACTTGAGGTTTCGACTACCTCTTTCCCATGTCTGTGACGCCAGACTAGTCAGAGGTGTACAATATCGATTTATAAAACTAGAAAAAAATAAATACATATTTTTTTAATTTAAATTTCAATGTCATCTTTATAACGAATCTTGTCTTGTACATTAGCATTGACGTCTTTTAGGATATTCATTTGTATCCTACAAATATTTTAAATACCGATCGCCAGTTTGTCGGTTTTGAAGATGTTAACAAAGAGTTAAATTATCTTAATATATAAAATCCTTGCGTTACTGACTGACTGACAGACACGCTACAGCCGAAACTATTAGGCGCAGGAAGCTGAAATTTGGCATATATGTTCCATGGGGACCGTAGGGGTGCACTAAGAAGGGATTTCCCGAAATTCCCACGGGATCGGCCAAAACGGGCAAATTAAAAAAAAATGCAGGCGTAGCTGCTGGCGTCCTCTAGTTTATTATAAATATTAGGTACTAGAGGAATAATATCAAGAAAAAGACGCATTGCGCCTAGTTTAACGATTTTTGTGTTTATTTGTGCTGTTAAGATGTAGGCGCAGGCTGAAAAGAATAAAACGAACGTAATGATGAACTATAACGACGTCAATTTTCTCTTAAACATACCTACGTCTGCTGTGGGCATTTTCAGTTGTCTTGTACATGTAATGAATGTTCGTTTCTCCTCTCGTATAGATTTGTTTAGTATTGATCTTGATGACGTGGCAGGTAGCCGAAATGTCTGGAGAGACGAGACGCAAAACGATGAGATTGTATATAATAGGTTGAGGATGTGCACATTCTGTTCACTCCAGGCGGGAAATAAGCTATTTCTGACTTCCTGCATACGATAACATTTTCATTTAATGATATGAAGCCACTTCACTTAAGGGGGCAGAATCTGTCAGGGTCACAGACGTACCGGTTCGGTGACGCGGTGCGTAGAAAGCTTTTAGATTTGTACAAGAACTGACATAGTATTCCTTGGATGGTCTTATTACCTGATTATTGTTAAATGTTCTTACATACTATAGTTTACTTCTACCTACACTAATGTCTGAAGTGTCGATAGCAATTTAACACATCGCTAGTTTTAGCAATATGTATGAAACACCGTTATCAACCAAGCTAGATAGATGCTCGTAATCAAGTAATTTATATTTTTAGTTTGTAACACCAGTATTATAGCTGTTACGCGTAATGATTTGATTTGAATAACCGTAAATACCCACCCTGCTACCCGCTTTCGTTGGCAAGTCGACGTATTTTAAACAGGAGAATAAAGTTCTCGGTTGAAGAGGTTAGTGTGTATGATTAAATGTTGCTTGCTATCAATATTCATACAATTTCGCTCCTACAAGTACAACGCGGTACCTATATGGTTACGGTGCATACTCATAGCACTTAAGTTATATCATCTGTTCAAATCGACCACGAAGTTGTGTTACGACGTATACCTAGAATTAGATACGCACGTATCGTAAATAAAAGTGTCGATGTCGGTTTATAGATTCAGAAAATGTTCGATTTTTTCGTATTTGAACATGTGGCTCTTTTAATAACACGTAGAATAAATTTTGGCACAAAACTGGTCGTTGAGAAAAAATTATTGCCAAGTAAAGTTATAGACTTGTAAAAGTATATCTATCCTTTCGTGTTATGAGGGTCGAATTTCGGAATAATTCCTTTGACGTCATTAAAATGGGTGCTTACACCGCGTCGGCGTGACGCCCCTCTAATACTACTGCAAGGTTCAAGCCAAGGATGTCGAATGAGTCAGTTTGTAAAACAATTGTTTTAATACTGTGTTAAGATTAGTCTCGACGCGGCCGTGCGTTGAAGCTACAGCTAAAAACACGAATACTTTATTCAACTTTTTGATGTACAGGTGCTATGCTAATGACTCGTCTGCTAAAACAGTTCGGGTTTTTTCCGCCACCGGTCACTATCCACAAACCGGCCACTTAATAGCTCTATACTTATTCGTTGAACAAATTACATTATCAAAAATCAATCCTTGTAAGATTATCTTGTTATTACATTCTTTCTTGTTTGCATTATAAGTCTTCTTTATTGCTTTTCGCGGGTACCATAGATAACAATCAATGTCGAAGCATGTCTCGTTAATCTCATTGATATGCTTGAGATTGTTCTCTACATTCCCGTCCATTTAATGCCAAAGGCAGCGAGATGATGAATAAAAATGAATTCTGTTGGTACACAGAACGGTCTGTTTTGCTTAACAAATTGGAAGATCGCAATTTATTCTCATAAATTGTGTGTTCCTATTCAGCTTCAGATTAACATGTTATGACGTGTGTTGATTTCCCGTTATCCAAGATTTATGGCGACGGAAACTTGTAAAAGCAACGAATAAACAAAATACTCATAATCCACGACAGACTGTTATTCTGTGTTCGAACTTAGTAGTGCTGATCGATAATGCTATATGATTTAATTAGCGATAAGTAGCTTAAAACGTTACTAAACCCTAGAATCGTATGAACTCTACGCAAAGGTCAAGGCTCTCTCACGATAAAATTTCTTGAAATAGCGATGCCATCTAAAAATTTTAGAGTCGCAAACATATTGGCAAACAAGATTTTAATTGTAAAATAGAGCGGGTAGTGTGAGACTGGTTTTAGATCGTGATGAAACTACAATACCGACGATAAAAATAAATATCACTCATTGATATTTTGAAGCTGAAATATAAGCAAAAGAGCTGCTCGTACGCGCTATGTACGCACCGAAATATGTTTGTTTAGGTGTTACCACTGTTTACTCGCTCAGGGAACAATGGCCAGTTGGTATCGTTTTTACTTGGTCCGAAATAATCATGACATTTAAGACAAACTAAAAGTATTTTCGTCGTCATATTTTATGGACAGAACTTTGCACGGTCGACGGGGCTATGATTCTTTACAATGTAAATGAAATGGACGTTGTTAACTTCCCGGACGCTATAGAATAGTATAGAACGACAGTACACGCCATATACCTACCTAATAGTTTAGAAGAGAACTGCGTTAATTGCCGTTTTATGAAAATTTTAACTTTGATGGTACGCCAGATGGTTTAATATGAGTACCTACCTAGGTATAATTCAATTGGCCATTTGCCACATGAGGCGATATTTGTAGGCAGGTTGAAAGAAGGAAAATACAATTTTGGAAGTACAGATTTTTACAAAGTTGGCTAACAAAGGAATTTTAACGAATATTGTATTTCCAAGGTTCATATTTCTTTAACAATATTTTTCAGATCAATGAACTGAGATTTATGGGTAGAAGACTGGTAATGGCCGTTACGATTGAGATTTTACATATTTCCATAGGGAGATAAGTTTTGCGTTTTCTGAGAATGTTGAGATTTTTCGTCGATCACGAGAACCTACATTATTATTGCTTCCTAATGTTGAAGATAAACATCGATCGCGCTTCGAATGTCATCACTCGAGGTCGTCATGTTTGCACGAAAAATGTTTTAAAAACCGAATTATCGTTGAAATTTATGTTCAACAAGATTAATATAACTTTGATACGTCCTGAATGGAAATAGTGTAACATTTATTTAAAAAATAAACATTTTACTACTAAAACTCGTAAATGTTTATGTTAAGACTGATGACTACAAGAGATTTCGTTGGAGATCGGTACATAAAAGCCGCTATAAGTATTGTAGTTTGCACAACAACACAAGAATTCGTAAGCAAATGCAAAGTCCGCATGAAATTCAGCATAAATCAATTTGGATTCTGCAAAGATTGTCTTTTATGTCTTTAGAATTGGAAGCGGCTTAGTCGAGAGAAAATAATTTACGTAGGTACCTATACAAAAGGCGTTCCTTCTAAGGACATAAATCACAAAGTTACGTCCACTAGTCAAACAGACACAACTTCCTTAGAAATAAGACGAAATAGAGATTAGACGGATGTAGTACGTTTGATTGTGATATTTCTGGTAATTTCCAGTACTTAGACATAAGAACTTTGGTTCTAAACCTAAATTATTGGATTTATTCTCACAGGGTGATTTTGATATGCATTTTCTCGAAATTATTCTCCGTACTTTTTATTTATGAATTGAAACCCTGTGCTATGATTTTATGGAACTTGGTTCTTATTTTGTAAGAATATTGATGCCATAAATTAAGAAATTATCAAATTTTCGAAATTTTTACAGTTTATAAATGTTCGTAACTAAAAATGTTAGTACCTAAGTAGTAGCACTTTTGGCAAATTGATTCGGTTTGAGATATTAAAATAATGTTGCTGACGTGCAATCCAATAAATATTTACGAAAGTTCGACTCGAAGATGTAGTGTTAGCGGCGAAGAAAATGACGCAAGTGACGTGAGAAATGAACTGACGAGAAATTACCCAGCTATTGTATGGAAGCAACCGTGCGATCGATTTGTTAGAAGTGCTCTTGCTAATTTGCGTGTAACCGCTCTTGTCTTACCACAGAAATTTTATAAAGCATTCTGTCTACTAAGACGTATCACTGGCAACACTCACCTAGCGCGCTCCTGTGTATTGGGGAACAATAAAACGGCTATTTATAAACGGGTCGCCACTAAACTGCACGCTACATGCGTATCTTATAAACATACTTGTAGATACACCTCAGTGGACAGAAGCGTTTATTCTGTAAATACATTAGCGTTAAGAGCACTATTTACTAAGTATATTTTTTACATTGCACTGACATAGTATTTTAGTTATGCAGTATTGAATAAATTGTTTTTTATATAATGCGTACGTATTATTTGTTCCCTTGCTGAGATAAGAGAAAGTGATAAGTTTGGGTGTAACGAACAGTTAATTGGCTACAATCTATTCGCTGGGAGTTCAAGAACACGACCTGCTATTGAATGGAGTGAATGATTGGCTGCGAGTATTACGTGGTCGCGTTTCATTGAAACTAAAGCTGATATTACAACTTCACACCTGAATGTTATTGATGTAATCTATGCTACTGCCACAAATAATTATTAGCTAACACGAAGATTGACGATCCTTTGAGTAGGTGCTATATAGTGAGTCTTGTGAGTTAGACATTTAGGCGACGTCACAAGCCTGTGCAAGATGACAATTTCCCGAAAATTAAAAGTTGCAGTGGAAACTTACGAGGTTTACATCGACGGTTTCTCCTCAAAATCATGCAATAGATAGGTAGGTAGTTGTGCACGAGATCAGTTTTCTTAGGCTTCGTTGGCGTAGCAGGTGTCTGCCATGCCGAAGGTCGCGTGTTCGATTCCCTCTCATGCCAAACATTTTTGTGCATGAACATGGATATTTCAGATGTTTGTCTCAGGATGTTTCTATGTAGGTAGGTATAACTATGTATGTATGCAATTAGAAGCAAGTAGATCTTATACCTACCCTACTACTTATACTCATATTATAAGTTCTGCATAGTTTGGTTTATTCCCAACAAGTAACACCACAACATGTAACGCTATTACTGGTTGGGAAAAAATCTATCGTACTACATAACAGTCTCACTGATGCAACTTTGGTGTCGCAACGTGAAACACTGTTACAAACGAGTAGGTAAATGGTTTATTCCCGCTGCCTTTGTTACTGTACTTAACTACCGACAGTTTTCATCTTAGCCTTGAGTCCAATGCAGGACATCCCCCAAGGTTCTCCGCACAGATCAGACTGACCTTGAGCCGCCCGTATCCATCCGCTTCCCGCAATCTTAACCAGATCGTCGGTCCATCTTGCGGGAGGCCTACCCGTGTTGCGTCGTTCGGTACGTGTCCTACGTGGCCGCTGCTCTAGAACTATTGGCCATCGGTTCTTAGGGCCTTATCATACTAGCGAATTGCGAACGTCTTCAAAGCGGAGCGGGCGCGCAACGAATTCGTTACGGGCTCACAACGAACACGCCACGCATGCGCAACGAATTCGTTGCGGACGCGCAACGAGTAAAAACCGACGCGCAACGAGTAAAAGTAATAAAGCCAACAGCAGTGTTTCCTCGTCGGCATCCATTTTATTACTGGATGTATTGTACGTCGATAATTTGCTACAAACACGCGACAAAAACGTATTTACCACGTTTCCGCGACGTCCTCGCTGCGCAGCCACGGCGTGTTCGAGACGCATTCGCTGCGCGTCCGCCCCACCCCGCAACCGCTCCCAAACCAGTACCACTAGTTGCCACTTCAGCTTGACTATGCGAAGAGCTATAATTGAAGAGCTAGAGTTGGGAGTATATCCTCAGTTTGGAACTAGTTGTGTTTGTGGTAGAATATTGTTAATGGGGAAATACATACTTACCTACCAATGATAAACGTTTAGATTGATAGTTGTGGGTTTACCAAGCAAAACTTGCAGCAATAAGTGACCGATTTAGATAAAATTTGTTCGTACTAACCTTCAACCCCAAGGAAGGTCATGTTTCTTATCGCCTTTCGAGAAGATAAACCCAGTGCCACGTTAGCAGAAAATGCTCATCCAATAAGTACTAACTTCGCTATATGTATTATATGCACAAGTAATTGTTTTCTCACGATGTGAAAACTAATACTCAGGTGCTAATTTTCTAAACAAATTCACGCAAATAGCATGAAATGATTACCTAACTTGTCAGAAAGGTTAGCGATAATCTTGAGTACCTAGGTAACCTAAACGAGAAATCAAATTAGCGGCTTTCAAGATAATTTTTCGGGTTATTCCTGTCTACCTACCCTTAGTACAAATTCGTTTAAACCCTTAATCGGGCACAGGGAAGTATTTTCCCACCCCAACAACCGAGTCATAAACAGTCGTATAATTTTAAAATGGTAACTCCCCAGTCTATATTTTTTCAAAATATATTCTTGATTAGTTACTGATTTATTTTATTGATAACCCCACTCTTTCAAATGTCAAATGTCAACGTCAGAATCAAATTAACGTCACTTTTGAAAAAATTGCGCGTTTTTCATGTAGTGGAGACCATGTGGAGACATAATTATTCTGTTAAGTTTGTACAAGAAAGATTCTGTTTAGTATCTACTAGATACCTATCTGATCCATTATTGACTAGTATATTATATTCTGTGTAACATTGTTATGATATTCGATACAAAAATGTTATATTTGTGTGGATTATATTCATTTGAAATATTGTCTTGCAAGTGGGAAAATAGTTGCGATTGCCCGTTCCTGAATTCCATATTGCGTCAATATATATAAAATGTAGGGATTTATTTCTGTCGACTTAGTTTTTGTAATTTTGTATAATACTTTGACTGCCTCGTTGGTCACCAATGATAGTTGGTAGGCACCACCAATAAATGTGCGCGTGGGATTTGGAGGTCTCGGGTTCGATTCCCGGGTCGGGCAAACTGTTATTGTTTTTTTCGTATTTTATTATATTATTTCGTTAGTTTCCGTTAGGAAATCCTCAGTAGCAGCACGCAGTCTAATAATTTGTTTGAGGATTGAGGAACATAAATTCAAAAGTAAAGTCAGGGTACGTTACTAGTCTATTAAAATTTATAGACGTAATTGGCTAAAGGGAAATAATTTCCCACTGGGGTTATCCCTAAACGGGCAAAAGGAAATAATTTCCCATACGAAAAAAACCTTTTTTTTTCAGTTTCAGTAATTGATATTGTTTTTTATGTAGGTACATTGCTATATAGCATGATACAAGAACTTACACTTAAACCATGAAAATATATATTTTTTGTTCGGCCCGATTAAGGGTTAAAATATAAATTAGAGGCAGAAAGATTTTATAATTCCCATATCTTACAAAATTTCCTGCATCAAATAGTAGGTAGGTACTACTTATAGACAGACAGGAATAAACCAATTTGCCTGGTGTAGCTGCTGGAGCGCGACTATCTAATTTTCTCTTTGCTCTCTTGCCTTGGACAGTGCATTCTAACGGCCCGGCCACGGCCTACAGCGGCGGCGGCAGCGGCGAGCGATTTCCGCTGGCAACTCGAGCGAGCATATAAAGTCTAAAACGAGACTAAGATATTGCTAAAAAATGGCATTGTCTACAGTTACTACAGTAACGCAGAGGTATGAGAAGTGATAGGAGTAGCGGGCGTAGAGGTGCATTCCAAGCCGGTCTCAAATTATCGCGCACCACGCGTTATACACGCACGGCTAGCTTGCTTGACAGTTGCAGTACGGTTTTGATACATAAATCCTACCCTATAAAAACGGTACAAAGGCCAGTGTCTAGCGTGATGAGTAGCCGTGTCTACCTACCTATATATTTTTTATGTATTCTTTTATACATAACAGACATATTATTTGCTCATATTTGTTGTGGCTGGAGATAAAAGCCGATTAAAATTAGCCTTACCTAACCCATAATAAAATCAGATATGTCCAACTAAAACATACTTACTAACATTCGGTACAAGTCTATGATGCAACTGTTTGTATCTGACACATGAACCGCAGTCTGGCGGGTAAGCATCGAAATTCCTGTTTGTCTACTGCGCATCAAGTCAATAGTCTGAGCCTTGTACTCGCGGTTTTCAATCGCGTCGTTTGTAACAAAGATTTCAATCTATGCGACCGCACTGGCGGTTTTCCTCACAGCTGGAAGTAAAAATTAAATACCTACTGCGCAACCGCTAGTGCGGCCTCAGACATTTGACGGTAGGTATACAAGGGAAACAATAGGGTTGCGATACAGAAATTTACCAACACACCAACTATATGTATGTGTAGATACTTCAGCGACTGAATTACCTACCGGTCGTAGAATTCGACTGCCATGAGTGACAGACCAAACAGTGGACATTATGCGTCAGCGCCGGCTAACTTTCGGTCGCGTAACGGGTTGCATGAAATACATATTTGAATGGCGAAAGGTCTAGCGCCAAATGCGACGTAATTTCAGCTAATATGTCCTATGTTATGAACTTGAAAACACTGCTAGCGTATGTAACCGAACTTTTAGCACCTTGGTGCCGCAACTGGTGGTTGCGGGTTGCTTCATGTGGGTTGCGGTGAGGTTTATGCCCGCCCCCAGCGAGTATCATTTTAGGTTAGTAAATGAGCCACCGTTCGTAATATACCTACTAGATGTATAATTTATTTTAGACGTTTACGTTTAGACTGCTTAGAGCACTATAATACTGCAATGGCGTACAATATTTACCTATCTATATTTTCTACGTACAGCGTACCTACATGTACAAAAGTACGTGCTAACAAACTAGAATTTTGAACTATTGATGCAAATTTGATTAAACAAAGTAAAAGGTTAAAGGAAGAAGGAATAATAAGACTTCATAAAAAGCTTAATCTAGGTTTTTATTTGTCGATTTAACGTACAGACGTAAGGCATCCTCCCACCTCATGTTATTGGCACACAAAACCTTTACATTCGTCTAAACACATCACTGATTACAATAATATCACCTCAAAACATATGGAATGTATACAAAACATAGGAATGCCCAATATACTACATTTTTTTCATTCGAAGTACGTTCGCCAGTCGTTCATTACCGCTCGAATGCAAGCCAGATATTAAAATAAAATAAAAAATGAGGACTAGAGTTTTTAAGTAAACGCGCCGTGAATCTCAGATAAATATTTACATATCTTTTTTAATAAGTTGACTCAAAATTTGTGACTTCAACTGAAACTTACTTTTAACAAGAGATTCTTAAGATAATTTGGTTAGGATTTGGTTTGTACTAAAATGGAAATAAAGATAATGTAAAACACTGGACGACATTGGCACTGGTTTCATGCTAACTTAATAAATTATACTACGTACAGACATACATATAGATTTTTTCCGAATATACAATACTTCGAATACTGCGTTAAATACTGTTACATTCACGACGATTTGTTTCATAAATAATAATAATATAATTAAATTAAATATGGACGCAAAATAATTTCATATATTGCACACGAAAACAAAAATTTTACAAAATCCTTTCCGTTGTCGAAAGTGATTTACTGGCCTTAATAGCAAAAAGAAACAGTTCGTTTTCTTGCAAATCGTTTCTCTCCATGGCATAATCTCAAAGTACCGTTCCAAACATTAGGCACTGTTTCGGGCTAACAATAATTATCAAAGCTAATATTAATCAAATTTTCCGATATACATCTTAAATTTTAATTTTATACGCTAATTTAAGTGATAATTTCAAGCTTTCCCGATTATAGGCCATTATTTGAACGGAAAACTAATTTTCTTTTATTAAAGTAATCCAGTGTTTTCGGGTAAAGGAAGCGTAATATCATATATAATATCAATTTATAGCAGGATATGCAATATTTAGGATTTTCGCAATCTTCCGACTAGTATTTGTTTTACCTAATTTACATTAATTGTGGGATATAAAAGCTGCTCACAATACTAGGTACTTATATTACTGATATCTTTTCAGTAAAAAATATCTAACGTTTTGTACAAAATGCATACAACTTAGTGATATAAGTTACATAATATATTAATTGTTAGTTTCAAAATATACACTGATTACGTTTGAATTAAAAATATGTTTTTTTTTACTCGTCACGCGGAGCGCGACACTTACAAATATATTTGTACTATTTATAAAATTTAACGAAATTATAAAAACGCGCATCAAAGTAAATAACACGCCGAATGTACATCAGAGGGTCTAGTCGTGAGTTTTCACTCGATTGTCACGGTGAACCAGTCGTCGGGAATAATTTCCTAACATTTTTTAAAAGCGCCCCTAGCGGATAGTAACGTTCCGTAGAAACCGCCAGGGGGCGCATTTAGAAAATGTATGGAAATTGTTCCTGTCGAGTAGTCACCATAGTCCTCGTGACAATCGAGTGCTAACTCAGACTAACCCCCAGCTCGCGAACAGATATTTACAATTTGTACAAGTTTAAGTTTTGTGCCTATATTGTTCCTCATCGCTAATATCAAATCGGAATACATTATTTAACCAATTTAATTTATATTTTGACGTCGAACAAGGCAGCTTTCGTACAAAGCCAACCTCCAAACGACAATTCTTAAATTTAATGATAAAACTCAGTACATTTGGGATATATTCTCCACATAGCTGCCCTGACCAGAATCTCTTTCAAATAATCGTTTCACTAACAACTACATCACGCAATAAGGATTTACGTTAAAATACCTACAATATTTACCCGCGATAGGCACTGTGAAAGAGCGATTCGCTTTACATCGATGGCTAAATACATCTTATTATGACGACGTATCATACAAAATGTACAATGGAAACTACGCATACATTAAATAATGAACACAATCGCGTTTATACATTAGCTTATTGCAGTCACTCGTAGCCGAAAACCTCAATATAACCTTACTTCACCTATCTGTGAAGATAATTTCAAACGTCGGTAAATATGGAAAGCCGTCGCTAGATGTCGTCGACGTCACACAAATAACATCACTACGAGTCCCGGCTACGTCACAACACCAAAACTGCGTACAGTCACCGAAATAAATGAAGCGAAGCGTTCCACGCACTACCCGCAAGCGTATGTACAATCAAACGAGGTAGTCGTCGAACTTGCGGAGCCTTCGCTACGTGTGGCGTGGCGAGCGTGGGTCGCGTGGGTCACGTGGGTCACGTGGGTCGCGTGGGTCGCGTGGGTCGCGGTGGTCTTCAGGTCGCGTGTCGGGGCTGAAGCGCACGCGTGCGGAGCCGCTAGAGCCGTCCCTCGCCGACATATACGACGAATCAGTCTCTGACGTCAGGCTGTCAGGCGGCGTTGGATTCGTAGGCGTCCCCCCTCCTGAACTTCCACCTGACGTCGAAGACTTCTTATTGTACTTCTTCAAGCTAGAACGTAACTTAGAAGGCCCCAGCTCTAGTCCCAGGTTAACCGGTCTTTCCGCCTCACATTTCTCCACCGACTCTTGTCTGAAAAAGTCCCTTGGGAGGGAGTAATCGTTCGACTTCCGCGGGTACTCAGTCTTGGGTCTGTATTCATTCTTCTCCTTACTTCTGTACTGTCTAGAAGGGGAGAATTCCTCTTGGTGGGAGTTGGACGCGGAAGAATTTGAGGGTGTTCTTCTGTGCGTCAGGTATTGAGGGGAAGGTCTGTAGTCCGGGGTGGGTTCCCTGTATTCAAAAGAACATTCGTCGTAACCGTAGTACGGATGTTTGACCACGTAATCCGCCGTTCTATCGTACGTGTAAGGTTCCGTTCGGTAGTAATAGTCCCTGTCTTGCGAGGGGGAAGGTTGGAAGTTTTCTCTGTAGTTATGATAGAGGTCTGCTAGGTGGTCTGAGGTGGACGAAGACGTCCGTCTAGGTGATGGGGTGGGTGGTTGCGTTGAGGTGTAGTTGGTCCCTAGCCCGGAGGTCCCGGACAGAGGTTGTGCGGAGTGCCCGTACCCTGACGAGGACGATGGGTGCGCGTAGTGTGTCGGTGAGTCTGTGAACCGGATCGGTTTCTGCTCCTCGGTGTGGAGGCTTGATATCTGAAATAAATAGTAAGTTCTAGATAAGACATTAAAAAATATTAAAATGATCAATTACAGAAATGTTGCAAGAGTCAAACTTGTCAATAATATTTTGATATTTGTACGCATATTTTCTTATTTGTACGCAGAATACACGCCAGGACGTGGAGTTGCGGAAACAGTCCGGGCCATACCATAGTTCTTATTTTACAATTCACCAATCCGAACTGCAAAAAAAGTAATTTATCTCCTAAAAATCTCTTCTATATAGGTGAAATTTGGTTTAGAATAAAAATGTATCCTCAAATAATACTTTTTATAGGATCAGTAGTCGTTCAAATCGCGAATCCTGAACCTGGTTGAAACAATCCTGAAACTCTCCGGTACCAAATAAAGTAGTGTGTTGTAACTCACAGGCGATCCGGTGATGGCGTTGAGTGGCGCGCGCAAATGTCTCGTGGGTCCGTGGTACGTATTGTGCGCGTAACCGAAGCCTTCGTACACCGACGTGCTCAGGGGGTCCGGTTCGATTTCCGCCCTGGAACATACACAAAACACACAATTTATCATTTTGGAATGGTCTACGATTGATTGACTTTCAGGAAAAAAGACCTATCTATAGACACCCCGTAAGGATCATTCATTTAAGGAGGCTCAATTTTTTTGCCTTTTGGCTACGGAACCTTAAAATCAAAGTGTATTGGATTCGGTTATAGCAATAGATCGTTTAACAGCCATCATTAATAAAATAATCAAACTAATATGGTAATTGTTACAATATAATATGACTGCTTGGCAAGCTTCTTGCGCGGCTGCGTCCGGGTAGGTTGGGACCAAAAGTGGGAAAAGGACCATGTGCTATTCTGATGCAAATTTATATCAAATTCCGATCAGTACTTTTCGCGTGTAAGAGTAACAAACATCCATAGATTCATGATCCACCAATTCTTACAAACTGACACACCTATACTAATATAATAGATGTGAAGAGTTTGTTTATTTGGTCTATACTAGGTAACTACTGATCCGATTTGAATAATTATTTTTGTGTTAAATAGCCGAAGGGTTCGGTATAGATGCACGCAATGAGCGACGGGAGCGGAGCCGTAATCCTCGTGGGCTCAGCTTGTCTGTAATGTGCCTTGTGTTTACCTGTGCGGCTGTAGCGTGGGATGCAGCGGGCTGACGTTGGACACTCTAACGTCATACCCGGCCGCCACTCCACCTAGCAGAGCCGCCATGTTGTATAACACCAGCTCTATTATACTCGGCTTCTTGAATTTATACCCTGGAATATGGCAGATGTGGTATTATGGTCGATGATCGTTGAAAATCATAAACTACTAAAGCCGAACTATGTAGAAGTTGACTAGATTTTTATAAGAAACATGATACATAATAAAATATTCTTAAGTTGTAAGTTACAAATTATAGATATTGAAGTTTCATTTTAATGTTTCTAGTTTCAGTATGGCTCTGCGATAATATGTACAAATATTTTATACGTACGCTCTTAGGTAGATAACTAATCTGTTTGACTGAATTGGTCACACTATATAACTCTAAAACAGCAAAAGTAAATTTTTGAAATTGAAATTAGCAGAGGGTCAAAAGTTACATTTCTATTGAGAATAGTTTATTCGTAAGTCCGACAAAGCTCTAGAAAGGATGACTCCTTTACATACATTTTTTCAATAATCATTCATATTTCTTCCGAATGTTTGGTACAACATAGATCTTCGACGAACAATCATCACGCGGAGAGTTCTACAAATATTTGACCTTCAAGCGGAGCGTTCTATGTCCTAAGGATCAATCAAATTGTGATGGGTAAAGAGGGAACGAAATCTGGCTAAAGTTGTTCTAAAGCCCTTCTTTGAATCCATTATAAGAGCAGCAGTGGCGTAGGAAGGGGGGAGAGGCGGCGTGGGCGATCCGCCCCGGGTGCCACCCATCCAAAAAAGGGGTGACACCACTACAAAAATATAAAACAACATAGGCACTAGCTCAGCACTACGAGAGTTAGCCCGGAATTGTTTTGAATCGACTAAAAAACAAAAATCATCCGCCAACTTCCGCCCCGGGTGCCACCCAAACTAGCTACGCCACTGAAGAGCAGGCTAGAAAAATAACGTCAACTTGAATATTCCGACTCACCCTCAGTGCTGTAGAGCGTAGGCATAGGTATCGCGTACCTCGAAGATGTCGACAACGGGAACTCCGGGCCCCAGTCGTCGGGACTGAAGTCTGTGTAAGGAAGAAAACAACCTATGTCAATGGAAAACATAGGTGCGTTAGTGTGTGTGCGTGCGTGATCGCTGCGGTTCTGATGTGAATATACACTTGTATGTATATAAAAACAATATTAATAGGTGCAACCGCAGATCAAGAAAAAATGAAGATATAGCACGCTCCATATTAAAAGTGAAGCTAAATAATGTTAATTGAAATAAAATTTTCAATAATCAAGAAACCGACTTAGAGTTTCTGTCTTCCAATACAAACAAATTGAGAACCTCTTACTTTTTTGGAAGACGGTTCTAAAGGAAGACCTCTAGTTAGTATACGCGCCAAAACGGTAATTCTGCATTCACTTAAATATAAAACCTTTTTAGGTAGGGAGTGATTACACTTCTTATCATAAGAACTGCAACTTTGGGACTGCCGAACTAGTAAATAAAAACAGCAATTTCTTGTATTGACCAGCTGATTTTTTACGCAGTATCGGCGATGTACCACCTCTTTCTCATATTCAAAGAGGATGGCACTGCAGCAAGTACAGCGCTGTATATTATAAAAAGTGGCGTAACTTTATATTTGCAGTACGTTATCTATACTATATTACACTATCGGGGGTAAGCTTATTTACTTACTAGTGTTCTCTTTTCTAAATTAGCTTATATAGTGCGTCCCTACACACCTCTGCCTACCTCTTCGGAGTTATAGGCGTGAGACTATGTATGTATGTATAGCGCGTCCCGTATCTACCTATTTTTACTTGACCTTAGGTTTAAAACCAATGTTTTTGATATCATTATATTATACAGAAGAAAGTACACAATAAGTGCAGAAAATACAAGAAAATCAAGAAATAAATTAGTCTGTAAACACTTGAATGCGTCTATAATGTCACATTTAGGTTATGTTACAATAGAAAAGGTCTCTATTTTAGCGGACTAGTGTTGTTATAATTCAATGACTTGTCATGTGTAGATTATCAAGATGGTGCCTAAATTATGTATTTGTTACATTCAAACAAATTTGTGAATAAATCGAAGAACTATGTTAGGTCATGCTGCTCAATGCTATGGGAGTACTTTTGTATGATGATAGCATAGCAATCTTAATATATAAAATCCTTGCGTTATTGACTGACTGACAGACACGTTACAGCCGATACTGTTGGGCGCAGGAAGCTGAAATTTGGCATGTATGTTCCTTGGGGACCGTAGGGGTGCACTAAGAAAGGATTTCCAGAAAATCCCACGGGATCGGCGAAAACGGGTAAATTAAAAAAAAATGCAGGCGTAGCTGCTGGCGTCCTCTAGTAATAAATAAGACTCAATGATGTTTTGTGCAGAAATAGTTTTGCTTCTGAGCTTTCTCAGAAAAAAATACACAATTTTGCTAGGAATCCAAAACCTGGCAATTTTGATTTGAATAAAAATATGATTATGATTTTAGATGCCTAACAGCAGATTTACTTATAAAATTCCTATTAGAAATAAACTCTGAAGTCAAACAGCTACTACAAATTTGAAATCTTATGCAATACATATCCCAAATTATTTAAAAACATGTTTACATAAAGATAATTTTAAGTGGATCTGCATATAAATTGCCATTTTTTATTTGTTTTTCTTCGCAGCACAGCCAAAAATACATGAATTTTAGCATCATTTGAACTTTTATCCTTGACCTATTACAAACAAATTTGCGTCGAAAATTGTTGCCAATTGAGTTTCCAATCAAAATAAAGACCGATTCAGATTAGTAAACATACACTAAATATGCACCTTGTGTTGTAAGATTTAAGGTTTGAATTAGCTTCACATCAAAACAACGCAGTTCATACAGTCATGACTATTTTTATACACTGCTTTGAATAAGGAAATATTATTACAAAGTCTCAACAATCAATAAGTGTAGTCAAACAGTGTACAAAACAAGTTGGATAATAAAGTATTGATGAACAAAAATAAAGGAATAATATTAAATGTCATAGAATTTAGTTATTATTCCTTTATTTTTTTAATCATGCAATTAAAAACATAGACAATGGAGATGGTACTACACATGCCAAACAGTTCATTCTGTATAGCTTAAAAGCAATATAATCTGTATAAAATAAACAAACAAAAAAGTAAAAACAATCTATTATACTTACATGTGCAAATAATTACTTGATATAGCACTTTTAATTTATAAAATGTCAAATTATATTTTTGTTAATAACTGGTTATCGTTTTAACCTTTGCCCGATTAGCCATAGTAAAAGCGTAAGCCTTTTTACCTTCACCGCTGTTTAATCTGTACTCTAGTTTTTGTTCTTATCTCTATTCCTCTATGGCTCTTCTGTTCTTTATTTAAATGTTACGGGGGTTCTGTTAGTAAGTAATGATTAGTAATCCCATGTTAAAAAAATACACCAACTTCGATTTTATGGAAAAGGTTTATTTGATATATAAAAAAGAATCTATATAACTATAATAGAACCAGATCACCGAAGAGCTATAATCTTTTTTTTTTACAAACTGTTTTTGAACGTCTTATAACATATTGAGGTTTGGGCTGTTGTATATCTATGTAGACTAACATAAAAAAAAATATAGTTTTTCAAACTGAATAGTTTAACCACAGAGTTTAAAATGCCACAGAGTTTACATTTAAAATAAAAAAATAAATGCAACTTCTTATTCGTTTGTACTGCAAAAGTTAAACTGATTTACGTCGGAATATAACCAAAACGATAACACGGCGCAAAAGTGGTACTCAAAAAACGATCGATCTGGAAATATAGAGCTGTTTAAAAGATTATATCTTTTGAACGGTTCCGATGTAGACTAGAGTAAGACGCGGGAACAAACAGCCCGTGCCTCGAAGACGTCAATTGACATGTGAGCCTCTTGATCAGGTATACGTAATACTATTGCCACCACCGTTGCAGGAACATTGTTACTCATGGTTACAGGGATACACTTGTATTCTGTACATACGACAGTCTACGACTTGGATGCCTATATGATTTCCTTCTTTACTATTTCTATCATTTTCACAACTATAACCGAAAACTATTATGAAAATCAACTGCAAAAATAAAGACAAAATTGCAAAGTTCAACAAAAATAAAATCATTAATTCGCTACATATGCATTGCTCGATAAAATCATATAGACTCCCAAATACAAGTTATTAATCGGAATCATTGTAAACATTTGAAAGCGTGCCATAATGACGTCGTGATAAAAGCAAAAATTTATAATAATAAAAAAAAAAACAATCTAACAAATAAGTAAGTACAACAGATACATATATACCTTAAATGTATATAGCATATACTATGAACTGGTAAGCATGCATAGCACTTATAGATAACATGTTTAAAATTAAATTAAAAAAAATGTTGGCTGGAAGCAAACAAATGCTTACAATTTACAAACGAAAACAAATATATATCTGTCAAAACGGATACTAAAATTACTGTAATGATAAAAATTACTAAATCAACGAAATGTGGTCGAACGCCGTAAGGTAAAATTGCAATTTTATGTATAAAATCGAACAAAATAATAAATACACTATTGATATTAAATAGTGTGCCAATATTTTGTTATTGTATATGTACTTACGACAGTTTACCACGTTTCGTCGCAAAATAAAATGTAGGACTAAAATTAGCACACATCTGAGTATCACACTGTCGACACAACAATATACAATCAATTCCAAATGGTACAACTAACTTATACTTATGTTCCCTTACATTTCGTCACTTCAACGCCAACGGTTTTGTGACACGGAGTGCTGAATGCGTTCCGAGATCACTGACGATACCCGCCACTAATTCTATTCCTACCTATGACTGGACAAGTCGTAAAGATAGCGACTTTTACGGTGGAATTGTTTAAATATGGCATCTTGAACGAAATTGAATTGCTTGCAGAGATTCTAAACTATAATTTCTATAAAAGCATGGATGTGCACTAAGGGACAAATAAAATCGCAAAAAATAAAGCAACAATAATAACTACCAAAAATCATCTACACGATCGTGTACTATGTAGAATAGGCTGCAAATATCGTCAAACTAACATAAACAAATCCTAAATAACGTGTATTCAGAACGCATTCAACTAAATATAGTAGAATTTAGCGAAAATAGTAAAACATACTCACAAGGATAGAGCAAGTTGTCCTGAGAAGTTCCTTTAAGAGCAGCAAAGAAACAAACAGATTGGCTGACGTTAAACACATAATTTACTAAAGAACATTCACACAATTCGCCTATTTTCAATTCCCACATAAACAGGTCACCATGGCAGATACAATATTTTACAAATAAGATTTTCCATTTAGTTAAATATATTTAAAACCCAAATATATATCTAAAAAGAAATAATATTTTTGTATATTTTTCCATTAAATTTTTACTTTTTATATCCTTTTAAAAGAATTTTGCCATAGTGACCTGTTTATCCATTTTTAATACAATTTGGCAAGATCCAAAATATAATTTTCGGTCAGTCGAAGTCACAGTATAGTAATCGAAGTCTTTTTTAATTTAAATAAAATCCTTAACAATTTACTAACTAGAGATAAATTAATAACTAGTTTGTCTACTTTCTTCCTTAAATGCTTTTACTGGTGGCCATATTCTTTGTAACGATTAAATGGTGTTTGACTAAACGCACAATAAAAATATACTAATATGAATAAATAAATTAATACATCAATTTTAATATTAAACATAATAATCATACTAAACACTTTTTTTGCACCGTTTTCTTTTTTTATTCAAATATTAACGACTGTTTAGTCAAACAGCATTTATTTGCAAACCACGAATTATTAATTTTATAAAACATTTTGATGATCTAATCTTGCTAAAAAATTCGAGTTCATTACGATGTGTACCGTATATTTTGTAGTTAAAGATTTTTTATATGAGATTTTATGGTCTCTAGACTTAGGCTATTACTATAGTTTACTGCGGTATATTATTCGTATGTTACCGTAGTAGACACTGGTATCTACGCCTACATCTTACCATTACAAACTAAAAAAAATAAGTCTTTTAAAAATCTTTACAAACTATTCTTAGCCTAGTATCAATTCCTTGAAACTTCTTTATCTAATAAGTAACATATTTACAAACAGACGAGACATTACGTCTGAATTTTCGTCCGTCTCGAAAAATATATGGGTCGCGTCGCGGCAGTTTCGTATCTTAGATGAACTCGATTATTGTCGGATAAAGACGGAGGGCAAAAGATCTCGATTTCGAATCATAGACGAGGGGTACGGTTTCGTCGTTTCGTTACAAATAGTCGTCAATCGTAGGTTTACAAAGGAAAAGTTACCGAGAAACGGGTGCGAGGAATGTGAAAGAAATGATATGTTTAAATATGGCAACTTTCTTGTACCGGCCGCGGCTCGGCCCGAAAGAGAGGCCAGGTTGCGTAGAAAACGCAACACCCGGCAGGGATTTTTTTTTTTTTAATTTTTCGTTTTAAATCGTCGATTTCGAAACGGCACCCCTGTCTAGTCGTCTCGCAACAGCTCGGCGGTGTCTGGGGCGGGGGTCGCGGGCGAGAGCAGGCCGGCGAGACTGTTGGAGCGCAGCGTGCGCAGCAGGTGTCGCGCGTCGGGGGAGGGCTTGCGTCGCGCGCGCCCGCGCACGCAGAACACCGCCTCGTACTCGTGCGGCAGTTCCGCCATGTCGCTCGAGGGGAACATGGGGCAGAGGAGGAAGCGGTTGCGGCGCGGCTCGTTGTCGGCGAGGAGATCGTCGTGGGAGCCGGCACGTTTGTGCGGCGGGCGGGGGCGCGGGGGGGGGCGCGGGCGCGCGGTTACCTGCGGCGCGCGAGGCGGGCGGCAGGTCGGGCGCGGAGCTGGAGAAGCGCGCGTGTCGCGGGCGCGGGGCGAGGGGCGCGAGCGGGGCCGCCGCGCCGCCGCCGCCCAGCGACAGCTGCGTGCGCGAGCGCTGGTGCACCGTCGACGGACCCCACGTCTTGCCCTTCACTCCGTCCGCTGGCACTGACACACAAACAACGATCAGTTTTATAGGCTGCCATATTAGAACTTATCGAGATACGCTAAAAAATAAACAGAGTTTTACTACTTTAGGCTTTTTTCGACATTAGGTTGCGCCGAGTGAGGAATGGGAACTCAATTTTTTGAGCAATATTTGCGCATCTCTTCATATAGTAACATTTTATCAGAAAATAAATGCAAGTGTGTGAAAAAATTGCGGTCAATATATCACAGGCTACCACCCGGCAACTTCGTACAAGTTTATTCACCAGTAATAAAAAAGTAAGTAAAGATACTGAATGAACTTAGAAATCCAACAGTGGGATCTAAGACCATTATTACAACTATAAAAACTCTCACTCATAAAAATACACCAAACACAATAAAACATTCCACCAAACTACATATTTCTTTAAGCCATGTCAAGGAATTCATCTTTTGACAGATTTGCAACAACAGTATAAGCGAGTAGTACTCACGGGCGATAGCCCTCATGATGGCAGGTGATCCGGGCGGCGTGTCCTTGGCGACGGCCACGAGCTGCTTCACGCTGGACTCGTCCTCCGACGGACGCACCGTCAGCGTGTGGCGGAAGTCTAGTGGCGACGATATCGTGTCCTTCTTTAGGAGCTTTATTTTACTGAATTTGCCTGGAACAAAAGAATTTATAGTGTTATACAGGTTTGTAAGATAGCACAGAACGAAAAAAATTAATAAAATGTAGCTTTAATTTCCGAAAACAAAAAGAATAATATACGCAGCTTATGAACACCGACCACATTCTAGAAACAGTTCAATTTTCAAAGCACGTGTCTATGTTGAAAACAAAGCGTCCGTCTTTAGCGTATGTATTCTTCAGAATTTGAATATTTCAGCTAGTTTTTGTTCATCTTATGTCACCATTAATTTGCTTGAGCCATCGTGCCTCTCACTGTAAATCCGTTTGTCAAGCTATAATTTACGCCTAAATGACATTATACAAACGATCAAATTTCTTTAAATTATTGAATCAATTGTAAAGAAATATAAGTGGTATTAACGATATTTTACTCTTCATTTAATTTTTCTGTAATATATTTATGCTGATTCCCTAGTAAATAGGTGTATGTGACAGTTACGCTATTTTACACAGCATTGAAAAAATAAATATAAATAATACACACATCAAAAAAGTCTAAGCAACACATACTATTTCAAATTATTAATCAATTATTATATAATTTCTTACCAAGTAGGTAATACCTATGTAAACGTTTTTGTACTAGAGGACATACTGCCTGATTGTAAAAAAAATTTGAGTGTCATACATATTTTTTTTTTCACAAATTCAAAAGCGAATGCATTTGTTCGATTTTTATAGCGTTTTCTTTGCTTATTCAAATTTAGTATTCTATATCAATTTTATGATTTTAACAATAATTTGAAAAAGTTTTGAACAAATTTGGATTTTAAGACTTTTTTTACGTCATGGAGCGACGTCATTTGAACGCAGATGAAATGCAAAGAGCTGTAGGGATGTTGCAAGCGGGAAGAAGTCAATCTCAGGTATCTCGGTATTTTGGTATCAACAGAAGTGTTATTTGCCGTCTTCATCAGCGTTACACTAACACGGGAGATCCTGCTGAGCTGCACCCAGGTCGAGGTAGGTGTACAACCACACAGCAAGATTGATACATACAACTGACTGCAAGACGCCAGCCGATGTTAACCACCCGAGAGATAGGTTTAAGGCTACAATATTCAAGTGGTGTTGTTGTTAGCTGCTAAACTGTGCGAAATCGACTGCATGAGTATGGCTTACGAGCGTGACGGCCTATTAGGTGCCCACCGATATGTCACGGGAATCGCGCTCGTCGAAATGAATGGTGTAGGGAACACATTACATGGACCCGGGAACAATGGGATAAAATTTTATTTAGCGATGAGTCTCGATTTGGGTTCAAGTCTGATACTAGAAGGGTAAGAGTGTGCCGTCGTCCTGGAAATACTGAAAGACTGAGGTGTGTTCAGGAAGTGCATCTATAGAACGGCTCAACAGTTATGGTATGGGCGGGTATTATGAAGAATAGACGAACTGAGCTCGTTTTTGTAAATGGTAACATGAACGCTGTAAATTACGTTGAGGATGTTCTAAGGCTTATGTCCGTCCATTCGCACAAACGCTTGGCTTCGATTTCATGTTGATGCATGACAATGCGCGTTCGCATACAGCTTTGCACACACGGGAGTACTTGGCAAGGGAAAACATCCTGGTATTGCCTTGGCCTGCACAATCGGCAGACCTCAACCCCATCGAGCATACATGGGACATGCTCCAGAGACGTGTTTTAAAGGACTTGGATGGAGTGACAACAACCCAACAACTGATGGACTTACTAAAATTTCATTAGAAGCGATTGCCGCAGGATAACATTAACAATCTTATCGATTCTATGAATAATCGGTGCCAGCAAGTTCTCAATAACAGAGGAGGCCACACTTTGTATCAAATAATGCAATTTTTGTACAAGCATTTAATTTTAGTTTAAGTTTAATTGATTAGGCATCTTACTTTGTACTACGTACATACAGTACTTACTCGTAATTATTGTTAATTAAGATTATTAAAAAAAAATTGTTTAATATCAAAAAAGCAAAAAATAATATAAATAAGAAAATACTAAGGATTTAATGCGAAAACACATTGTAAAATTGAAATTTGTATGTGTTGCTTAGACTTTTTTGATGTGTTTATATCTTAATATATATATTTCTTGTGTGCGTGTGTATGTCACTGAACTCCTAAACGACTGGACTGATCTTGATGAAATTTTTTGTGTGTGTTCAAGGGGACTTGAGAATGGTTTAGATTCACAATTTAGTCCACTGGAAAATGCTTTTTTACTTAATTTTTAATTTGTAAGTAGTTGTGGATTTTGGAATGTATCACATTGGAACCGACGGGCTGCGCTGCTATCGCAGTGTCAAATCTTATATTAATAATTTCGTCAAGGCGTACATCGAACCCTTACCTGAATAATAAAACATAAAAAATTAAGATTTCGAGTCGACAACATATATCCGCAAAATTCGGATTGTCGAGTATTTTGTTAACTTCTAATGGTTTTGACAGACAAACCGCAGTCGCCATATTGGCCACTCTATCAAAACGTCACTGATACCGGATAACATTTTGAGTTAAGTCTTAGCACGAAGTTTTAGTTTTTTAGTTTTTTTAGTTTTTTAAGAAGACAACTCCCGCACTAGGAATAAATCCTGTGTCGCGGGGGACTTTACAAACATACAACCAACGGACACAATGAACACCCAGACTCGAAACAACAATTTGTGGATCACACAAAGTGTTGTCTCGTGTGGGGATCGAACCCACAACACTCGGTGCAGTACCTATCTTTTTGCAGTTATATAGTATCCGCCCAATAAAGGAGATTTGTGTTACCCCGAACATAGCTGATACACTATAACTAGAGAACCCCAAATTTACGTGAGCGAAGCCGCGGGCAAAAGCTAGTATAGTATATATAGTCAAAACACTGGCGAAAAGTGGGCGTTTAATATGCCTCCGCCTACCCCTTAGGGAAACAGGCGTGAGTCTATGTATACAGTATGTATAGTATATGTCTGTTATCCGTGAAAACTTTTAATTGGCCTTCTTTTTTGTACTCAATTCTGTTATATTAAAATGTAGCTGTAAGTTACCTAAAACTGTAAAATAAAATAAATATTTTATTTTAAATAAAATAAACATAGTATTTTTTTATTTATTTATTTATAGACTCACGCCTGTATCCCCGAGGATAGGCAGAGGTGTAATATTACACCCACATTTAGCCATGAATTTTTAGGTCCCACGTAATAGGGGGCGGAGCCTATTGCCGTACCGGGCACATTACACATTAGTATTTTTATACATACATATAGAGTGGCATACGTACGCGGTACGAGAATAATAAATTAGTTACGTAACGGAAATAAATTAGAAATATGTATAAATCCAATTAATATCCGACTGTTTTCAATACCTAATTGCAACTTCAGTTTTTAATCCATTGAGTCAACGCAATTTGCATAATATTTCATAACTGTAATGCTATTACTGTCACTATCAGGGTCAGAACCGGAACTATGAGCAAGGCCATTGCCAAACCTCTAACCAGGCTAATGGGTCAATGGTATTGCATACGATGATGACTCACGAAGAAATCCTATTTTCAATGGACTGTTATACTTTGTATGTGTGACATGCATACATAATTAATAATTATTATTAATGTTCAAAGGACTTTTATATTTTCATTGTATGACAGGCCTACTTAGGGTCTTACGGCCCGGTCACGGCCTACAGCGGCGGGCGGCAGCGGCGAGCGTTTTCGATGTACATGGCGCGTTTACTGTGACGCGGCCGTCTCAGAGTAAACGCGCCATGCACATCGCCCCTGCCGCACCGCTCGCCGCTTAGACCGAACTCGTGACCAGGCCCTCAATGTGGTTGTGTCATTAAATGGACGATTTGTTCAATGGACTGTCTAAAATGTAGTGTACAAATTGAGTTTCGAAATCCTTCAAAAGCTTCTGATCAGCTTAAGAATGTTAAAAAGAAACTGCCGAAATCACGATTCGAATATCAGCTGTTATATACCTACATTATGACGAGTTAAACCCCTTGAGTGTCCTACGGTCACGGTGTGCCCGTAAGAGAAATAGGCCGGTAGTGTCCTACGGGCACGGTGTGCCCATAAGGATTTGTGTGAATTGTTTTGTATGGAACAGCAGTTTATTTTTGCAATTTCTACAATGTCAAAGATAGAAGTCAAAAGTTGTCTGTAACAACCAGTCAAGCAACCCCTGAGGTTTGAATTATTTTTAAAATAACGTTTTGTGTATTTATTGGACTTCAATAAGTAGCGATAGCCGAGTGGAGATACCAAGTGCCCCGTTCCTCAGACAGCCCGTTAAACCGTTAGTCCGGGCTGTCATGAAGATTTTTACAATTGTTATGGAAAAAGAATGATATTTTGTCAAATCTGGTTACACTAGTAAGCGGATCCCGGGCTCCAAGGCTAGAAGTCTTGGATGTAACAGGGATAACGATAGGACGATTATGATGATGAATTTAGTTCATTGTCTCCGAGCAACATAGACTTTAACCCCTTGTATGCCGGAATACCAGACACAATTAAAAAGCTATTGTGTCTCGCGTAGATCTGCGTTCCGGCATACAAGGGGTTAATAGAAGACTTCGGGACTATGTTTATATGTTTAGGGGCTAATTTTGATCTGACGGGATGGCTCGAACCCAGTGAAGGAAGGTTTTATCAAAGGAAAAGCCACATATATCTTTGGAAGAAAACAGAAATTTTGAAAGAAGGGATGGCGTGCTCGAGCCAAATAGCCAGCTGGCAATAACAAAGAGAAGCCTGTGTTCAGCAGTGGCCACAATCAGGCTTTGGATGATGATGAGTAGGAGTACGTGTGGTGACGGATTAAGAATACGGAATGTCCACCCCATATCATCCCATGGGTGTCGTAAGAGCCGACAGAGGGAGCATATTATGCAGAAAACAGCACTGTAAGAGAATTCCTACTCTTACAGTGCTGTTTTCTGCATAATATGAAACTTGATACAAACCCTATACCAACCCGTTTGGCCAGCGTGGTATAGTAGGCCAATTCCTCCTTTCAAAGGAGAGGCCTAGTCCAGCAGTGGACTGTTAAAGGCTGATGATGATGAGTAGGATTAAACTGACCTTTTCGTTTGTTAGGCTGCGGCGGCTGATGCGACATATTACTCGCGAATATCAGTATATGAAGCTCTCTAGCCACAAGGTCGATCTCTCTCATCTCCAACTCTCGTTCCTTCTGCGCCAAGTTTTGTTCCATTAGCCGCTGCTTCAGCTGCGCGCGAGTCAATTCCTCTTCTCGACATCGGAGCTCCTGCAAAGATTAAAGACAAAATTACCCGACGTAAAATGCTTTACTTTTTACTATTCCTGCGGGATATATACCACGTGCCTTTGTTTTCAGTACATCCGTGAACATGGCGCTTGCAACAGTCCTGAAATATCGGTTACTCAAAACATAGGTACGTGGTTTATAACCCGTAGGAATAGTAAAAAGTAATGTTAGTGTCGACGTAAAATGTTGTATCTGCAACGATCTCGGCCAAAGTGGAGCTATTTGCACTATGTGCGACTTTTTACTACAAATAAAAATAAATACAGCTATTAGAAAGACAAATATAATTAAATTTGTCTAAGGTATTTTGACACTATGGACATAGCAAAAATTAGATTATTTGTACATATTTTTTCTTTCCGACGTAAACAGTAGAAATTGATTTTAAGTTAAATTAGTTAAGTTGACTGTGAGAAAGAAAACTGAAATTTAAGCTTAAATGTTTGATTGCTCTTTCTTACTTATGAGAATCTTATTTTTACTCATGAAATGAGAAATTTTGAGAGTCTTATTTCAGTTAATTATTATTGAAAACGAAATACTAATAAAATAGAAAACACTAATTTAGAGAGTTGCAAAAGCTTGTATACCATAAAAGATTGTATAATGTATCAAATTATAATAAAAAAAGATCTATAAAATTACAAATCAGTGGTGTCATTGCTAAAGGGCTAAAAAAAAATAAAGGGCTAAAATGCCATTTAGCATATGGCTGTATTCAGATAATGATGTTGTTTTGTCGGGTTAGCAATGGGATAAAATAGCATGGACTGAGCAATCCTTTTACATCTGTCAAATTATTAACGAAAAACGTGCCATAACCTTATAATTTAGACAATTTTTTTCTAGAATTATAAAAATCTATTAACGGTAAGAGACAGCATATCCAAGTACTCGCTGTGTCTCTTTCCACAGAATGCGCAGTCCATATAAATCTATGAGTAACATAAAGTGATACAAAAAGGTACAAAATAACGCATACACACTACACATATCTAAAACACATAACCACTAACCTCCTCTATAGTTTTGCATTCCTATTTGCAAGCATATGAATGAAAATACACTGTTATTAGTATACAGATAGGAAGAGAATGATCATATACAATGTTATATTTGTTCATAGCCAGTCGGTACAGGTAGAACAAACATTTTTCCGTCATATAAAAAGTGGTTTGGAGATGTATTAGAGTTTAAATTATTGTGAAATTAATTACATACAAAGAACAATTGTCTACTGATTGTTATTTCTAATAAAGATGATTAATGAAAATTATTTTGAAAGTTAAAAATTGGTTACTGAAAAGATGAGAGAACACTGGTGGAGAATATCTACTTATAATGAAGTAAGAAATTATATTCATATTTGAAAAAACTTGTTAATTTATCATGATTGAAGAAGATGTTATTTGTTATACAATACAAGACAAAATATCTTACTGAATTATGAAATTCAACTTATTTAGAAAACATTTACTTAAACAACACAACCATGAATGACATGTGAATTCGTCGAACGAAGAGTATAATTCTAATTATTTTAATGTTATATAATTATGTTGCAGTCAAAACTCTTAACCAGTCAAAAGTACTATTGACTAGCACTTAGCCTGTACATCCTAATAGTTACATTTTATGAACTACTTAACTTATGGTATCTGGTTGGGAGTTAAGTTATTGGTGGTTGGCTACACATAAGAAGAATCCATATCTGGTATGTGGACGGGATGTATCTTTAATTCTTTTTTTTATTGGTAACATTCGTCTAGAAGGTACCTTTTCACACGCTACCGGAAGACACCCAGATTGTACTTATCAGGAAACATAGACTCGGGCAAGGAGTTCCACACGTTGGCAGTACGCATGAGAAAGGGGGAAGCGAAACGCTTCGTACTTATGGTTGGGATATCCATCATATAACAGTGACGCCGACTCGTTTGCCTGGTTGTCCGATGGTAGAAGGGGGACGGACAGCTCTTCCGTACTTAGCTGCCATGTCTCGTCGCCGGACCGGGTACGGACTGTTTTGTGAACTAGTTTTGTTTCAAATGCGCTCACCGATATATTTTTACCACAGTCCACGTGCCGGTCACGGCCCTAATATGTGTGGATAGACCATAAATCTTCACGGTAATGCCAAAACAGTACAAAGAGCTCCAGAGATCACATAATTTGAATAAAGTGGGTCCGTATTTTCGCGGTAGCGCCCTATCTGTATGTAATTTATCTTTTCGCCTCTTTTTCCTAATATGGGCTCTTTAAGTGAGCACTGCCGTGAACTCGGAACAAAGGGAATTAATGAACACCTCATCCATCACACAGCAGGTGCTTTGTAAGCAGACCTTAATGAGTATTAATGAGTCCCCCTGCATTCAAACCCTAATATGGTTAGTTATTAAATGTAAAATAAAATATTGAAAGCTTGCAAGTATTTTGTGTTGTTAAATGCAAAATGGCTGGATGAACTTTGTACCGAGTTAATCTAACACACGGACATGGCTTACATTATTCAGAGCTACCTGCCGCTATTTTTTAATGTTGAACTCATTCTGCATTCAATATTTTTTGCGACTTACTACAGAATTCAATATTCGAACTATAGATAGATCTGTAGATTTTAGATTCGTGTTTGACATATTTTGTATGGAGCTTATGTCAAAAACGAATCTGAAAATGGCCGTTAAACGCACGGCGATGGCAATAACTACCAATCGTGCAGTTGTCTTTCGATTATTCTACCATCTAATATTCGACCCTATTTCTAAGAAGGCAACTGAGAAAACTTTGTTGGATTTTAAAAACAATGCTGCTATTTCCTTAACTTCTTCTTATCGTATGAGTGTATGGCCAACTCTGGTGTCGGAGTTTTCAGACCGCCCAAAGGCCACCAAGTCCTACAACATGGCCTAACGATCCTTGTCCTGAGCCAAGAACCGGGACCGACAGATGTGTGTGCCGTCCGTAGCACGGTAGCTCTTAGATGTAAATGCCACACGCGGTCACCCATCCAAGTGGTGACCTGCGCAAGCGTTGCTTTACTTTGCTGTTCTTTTACAAACGGCAAGCCAATGCTTACTTTGCGTGCTATAACCTCAACTAATATTCTGTCGAAATTGGTAAGACAAGGACATATGGACTCAACAAAGTGAAGATTTAATTAGGAAGAGAGCAACTCAATGATGATAATGGCAACTGTCTCCTTAAATCTCAGATTAGATTCCCCCCTTAGCCCGGTTTTATGTAGCACTATATGATTTACTAGCTTTGGGGCAGCGATAGCCTAGTGGAGATACCAATGGACTGCCATGCAGAGGGTATCGGGTTCGAATCCAAGGCACGCACTACTGACTTTTCGGAGTTATGTGCGTATTGAATTGTTAATTATCGCTTGTCCCGTGCCTCGGAGAGCACGTTAAGCCGTCGCTCCCGGCTGTCATGAAGATCTTTGACAGTCGTTATAGGGCGTCAGTACCTCTAAAATAAACTGACACTAGTCTAACCCATGGAATATCGCTATCCCTTCGGGTTGCTGAGGTCAGACAGGCAGTCGCTCCGTGGAAAAGCTAATATTCAGCCAAATCCGGTTAGACTAGAAAGCGGACCCCGGGTTGAATCTGGGATAACGCTAGGAGGATGATGATATATGATTCACTAGCTTTGTAGCGTGCCATTGAGGCCTATATCCAGTAGTGGACTATGATGGTTGTGCTGGATATTACCAACTGAGAAGCTTATATGACATGAACATGGATGTTTGTCTTGGTCTGGGTGTTTCTATGTATAATATGTATGTATTTACAAAAAAAAGGATATATGTATGTTTATCCATTATCTAGTACCCATAGTACAAGCTCTGCTTAGTTTGGGACTAGATGGTGTTGTGTGAATGTGGTAGAATATTATTATTATTATGTGTCTCTTTTTCACGGCTATTCTTCTAACATGGTGTTAGAAGAATAACCGGTCCTTTGGGAGGCTTACACGGGGATATGGATCCAACGTGCAGAGGCCCGTAGAGAACTTTAATCTAAAATGGGATGGGACACATGCCGTGGTGCCTCCACAACTGCACTACTGAGTACAGCTATGGACTAGCCGCAGCAAATGTAGGACTATTGCAAAGATGTGGAGTCTAATTTACTGGTTTATGGGGATGGGTGTTAAATGGACTGGTAATAATGATACTATGGATAAAAAACGGCACCTGCCATTGATACTCCTATAGCATCCGTCCGCGTGGCAGGTGGTGACTCGCCAACTCACTAGATGGGCCCTCTCTAAATAGCCGCCCAAAGCAAACAAACTCTGCCATAAAGGCAGCCAGAGGGCAACACCGGTGCGAGTGGCTAGGGGTGTCGAGCGGTGCGGCACCGGTTTCGCCATCGCGGGCCTCGTGACAACGGAGGCCCGGAGCGGGTTTCCCCGTAGTTACGCCCTTGAGAATGACACTTCCACCCCCGAGCTAATAGCTCTTGCGGCTTCCCTCTGGCCGGCCGACCAAGGCAAGCCAGAGTTGAGAGTCCTGCGGGCACTCTTGGAAATCCACTCCGGCCAGCCAATAAAGGCAAGCCGGAGACGAGGCCCTGACCGACCCTCTGAAGCATTCGGGACCGCAGTGTCGCCACACACATTCAGCTCGCCACAAAGCTGCCCTGCGGTTGTAAGCTTTCTTTTCATCTTGTAATACATTTTTTGTTTATATTACACGATGAAGGTGATGTTTGCAAGCTGTTACTCTACCCTCTGAGATTGCGTTAGTCTCATGATGAGATAACGGCTGCCCCAGAGGGGCTATTATTATTATTATTATATTTAGCAGTGGGATATGGCAGGCTGATGATGTTGATATGATTTTTGGATGTGCTAGATATTACCTTCAGAGAGGCCTATGTACCAGCAATGGACTAGGACAGAGGCTAGGTGAACCGACAACCTGAGAAATGCGGCTGGGACGGCCTGGACGCGGAAGGCTGAGGACCGTGTACTGCGGCGTGTGTTGGGAGAGGAGGCTGTTTATGTACAGCAGTGGACTGCGATAGGCTGTTTGATTGATAGGACTATGCAAGCTGATGATGATGATTATGTGCTAGATATTACCAATTTGAGAGGCCTATATTCAGAAGTGGGATATGGTAGGCTGATAATGATGATGTTGTGTTGGACATTACCTTCTCCTTTCTCCTTAAGTCCCGCAGTACCTCTTCGATTTCAAGCCGCCAGCCGTCCTGCATAGTGTGGAACGACTCGTGGGGCGCGCGCGTGAACTCAGACTGTTTGATCAGGTCCAGTTGCTCCAGGATCTCGGGGAACAACGGCCGCTCGCGAGGATTCGAGCGCCAGCACGCTGGAACAATGTAACACGTGGATTAGTTTTCAAAGCAATAGAGATCATTGATGGGTTCGGGTTAAAGATTGACTTCAGCTGAGGAAGTAGACGCTCACGCCCCTCCAGAAAGCATCTGTTTTCTTTCAATGATACAATACTTTTTACCAGGTGCTGGCTTCTCCCAAAACAAATCATAGATCCGCCATTCATCACCTGAATTTCTAATATTACGGTAGTGAAGAGCTAAATTTGAGTTCTTCAGTGACATGCTCTGAAGCTTTTGGGGGAGCAAGATACCCTTATGATTTTTTGTATTAAACCAATACCTGTTGTCGTAGTTGCATTACGACCTACCTACTCAGACGGTCGCTATGTGACCAAATCCATAAATGGATATCAAAGAAGAGATCTAATGTGTTTTATGAAGATTTTTTTAAGGAGAGGGGTGTTCGAACCAATAGCACCTCCGCCATATTATGGACTCATAAGTAACTGCTGTAAACGATGTTGTTGACGGTCACAACCATCATTAGGACGTTTAAATCGTATGATCACAAGTAGTGAAAGGTTGTTTGTCTATAGCCTCAGGTCAAATTTACAATCAACCTACAAAATAAGGTAACGAACAAGTGATTTTTTTAAATGCGCCTACTTAATTTCATCAATAATGGACCAGCAACCTGGTTGGAGCCGAAGGAGGTAAGGGTCCGGTAATAAGGTAGGTACTTTTTAGTCACTTTACATTTGAAAATTTTCCGTCAAAATTTGATGTACAATTGAGACAACAGCTTGTCACGCAATTTAAATGCGTCGATCTAAGGCAGAATGTTATCAAAACGAGATAGGTTGATGATTATTGCTGATGTATCATTATCGCCAGTTATAGTAGTGCTTTAACTGGACTTGAAGAAGATGAGCTATTCCAACCACAGAAATGGTGGCACCACCGAAAAGATTAAACCCGAATCCATTCATCCATTACTTTTTAATAAATACACGATTAAGGCCCGTTACATAAATATTAGCATTTGAATAGAGAGAAGATGGTTCTGGAACCATCTTCTCTCTATTCAAATCTGCGGAACGGATCTGGATCCGTATCCAGAAAATACCCGTCGCTGTAATAACAAAAATCAGTTGAAGCAGGGCGTTACGTACCTTCCATGAGAACCCTCCAAGGCTCCGGACAGGTGCTAGGAATGGGCAGCGTGAGCTTGTTGACGGCAACGCCGTACGCCACGGCCAGCGCGTCTATGCCCTTGTAAGGTGTTTCGCCTGTGAGCAGCTCCCACAGCAGTACGCCGTAGGACCACACGTCCGACGCGTGGGAGAACGTCGAGTGTTTTATTACCTGGAAAAGCAAAGAAAATACAATATTAATGATATGTCGTCAAAAATTTAGTGAAAGAAAAAGACAAGAATTTTCCCCCAAATGATTTCAAAATAAAAAGCTCACAAAATATTAGCAGATGGAATATACGATATGCAGTAATGTAATCTTGAAATTTTGTCATAACTATGTCACACACCCTAAGTACCTCTAGTGGGAAAGATTAGGAAAGAGAATGTGCATGATGACCACAAAAAGGACGGTAATTAAGCTTCGAACATTTTTAATCGAAAACTTGATAAGCAATACTACAGATGTCGCTACTTTAGGTCGATATTAAGTGACAGTGTGACAACTGGTTGAGCAAGCTCGTTCCCAATCAGAGCAGCAATGCTCACTTGCTATGGCAATACTATGCTTGAGGAGATAGTCGAAGCTACTGCATATGATCATGCCAGTGGGTAAGCATCTTACTGCAACATACTTGCTAGAACTTAACCAATTGATTATAGAACAAATATTTGATTCCCAAGCGCGGCAAATCCCAGGAAACCGTCGAGTGTTCTGATAAAACGATTTCTATGCCAATAATTATTTCCTTACAGTAATGTTTACAGAGCCTTGATTTTATCACTCTTACTGGACAAGTGTCACTTATGGATACATAAACGTATAGGGACAATATCAACAAATACCTACGTAATTATATTTTACTGTTGAATTTTGAGAATTATTTTCTGAGAGATGTCTTTTTGAACATTCCGTTGTAAAATCAGGTGCCTTAAGATAAATAATATAAGATAATATGCAATAATTACCGTTTTATTTCAATTACTAGACTGAATTATCAGCATAAGATAGTGAAGCAGGTACTTAAATTGTGAAACAAAAATATTATTAACGAAATCGTTATATTGAAATGGAATATTTGTTAGACGACTTCAATAAAGGAGGAGATTCTCAATGATTTGTTAGTTACATTAGAACTCCGTCATTTACTAACCGATATGTCAAGTTTTTTGATTGGCAAGTTCTTTTACCCTTCTGCTTGGTCCCATCTAAGTTTAAGGAATTATTTTAGAGTGGATATTTCTGTTTTATTTTTTAATATGACCAACATCATGTCCCACTGACATTAAATGTAGTAAAAGTGAGAAAATGTCTGTCACATATACCAAAAGCTCTCCGTAGAACTACTACGAATCCGGATCTCATTAAACTTTTGCGCAAGGCACGCCTCGAGCAAAAATCCTGTCAAGCCGTCACCGCAGTGAATACAGCAATGAAATAGAAATGAAAGTATGTACCGACAAGAGCACCAGTAATATAATTAATTCATAATGTATTCATAGAGTATTTTAGTTCACGGCCGCAAGCCATCGAACATTGATTTCGATCTGCCTGTCTGGCCTTGTCTTCTCTGTAGGAGGGACTGTTACTGGTCATGTATGAATGTTTGACTGTCATACACTTAAAGTACACATCTAAATCGGAATGTTGTTTAGTTAGAAAACTTGATTGGACGAAGATTCCGAATCTTTAATATCTCCCTTGTCTACGATTTTAGCCACAAGGCATGTAGACATGACCCTCCCCAGAAAACTGAATAATGCAATGCTAATATTGAGGTTGTAAACCCGCCAGAGTTTTTGCGGTCGCGTACCTCGGTATATAATTATGTCGCAGCCAGCCTGAAAATGTATGTATAAAATTATCCAAAAAAAGATTCCGACGAATTGAGAACCTCCTCCTTTTTTTGAAGTCAGTTAAAAAATGAATGCAATTAAAAAATATATATTCTTTTACTTGCTGCCCGTTGTAATCTATTCTACTACCATTATCACTCTTAGAAGGAAATTTATAAAAAAATAAACAAATACTTCGAGATTTCTGCAGCCGGATCTGGACTGTTAGATGAAAAAATTACATAAGTAGAGCCGCTTAAGTGTTCACGTAAGCCGTAACTCAGATGGCCATATCAGCCATACGACACATTGTACCAATAGGGAGTTTTATTAGCCAGCTATCCATATAACCGTAATATAAGTAATAACGTGCTAAGCGTCTGTTAAGGGTTTCTTACCTTACAACATGGTAAATCCGATTCTTATCTATGCAATAAGTGGTAGTGCATTATAAACAATAGTGCCGCTATTTATAGTGAAGGTTTAAGTGGGCCTAGGTCATCCGCTAGTGGGGCTAAGTTTAACCCATTTCTTGGGAGCCCTTGAGCTGAAGTGGCAAATGCACTATGATGTGAGGTTTAGATATATTTTATAGAGGTGACAGAAAGCAAATAGCTACGTTATTGTAACGGCTGGTATTAGGGTCGGAACATATAATAAAATAAAATAAAAAATAGCAACCGCACTGTAGTTACTGAACGCAGAAACTGAATAGAGGCGTAATGTAGCAGGTCTAATTTGACGGAATAGAGGCGACCGATGTAGATACGCTCGAATCATTTTCCGTCAGATGTGTACCGACTCATTTGACGGAATAGACGCGACCGAAGATACGTTCGACGCATCTTCCGTCAGATAAGTGCCGACCCTAAGCTAGGGGATCGCAAGCCATGCAAACATAGAAAGGGAGTCTTTTGTGTGAAGTAAGTTCCATCCATCTTTTGATAATGACAATTCCTAAAAGTCTTGTATCAGACAGGAATAAAATACTGAATGATTTGAATTCGATTCACTATAGTATAGATGTCCTTTGGTTATTTCTGCAACAGCTCAATCTTCAATTACCTATCGTTGCCGCTGCTGAGATACTCCATTATAGGTATAAAACCAACTCGAAATGTCCCACTTGGAATGAATATTGTTAAAAACAGAAAGCCGAAGAAAAAGGTGTTGGCGTAGTGGTTTAAGCCGTTTACCGCCGTGCTGAGTGTTGTGGGTTCGATCCCCACACGGGACAACGCTTTGTGTGATTTTTCATTGTGTCCGTTAGTTGTTTTTACACAGGATTTATTCCCAGTAAAGGAATTGTATTTCTAAGCGACTTCAAAAAGGAGGAGGTCTTCAATTTGACGACGATTTGTTTTTTTTTTCTATTCGTGTCTCTCGATGTCTCCGTATGTTTTTTAAGTGACCACCAACACAGGCACACTCGGTTTGCGACCAGCTTGCCGTTCCCTAGTCTCTGTCTCCCCCTTCAGGAAACAGGCATGAGTCTATATGTGTATGTTTTTTTAAGTGAGAAGATATGTTTTATACGTTACCTCTGGTGGCATCCACGCGTACGTCCCCGCGGCGGACATCCTGGTGGTCTTGTACACTTCCCTGGCGAGGCCGAAGTCTGTGATCTTGAGCGTCTTGTCCTCCAGCGTGTCATCCGGTAAGATGGTTTCACTTAGTAGAACTGTAAGTAAAGAGAATATGTAGGTGAGAAAAACTGATAAACTTTTTGTACCTTATATATACTTTGTATTATTATAATGCAGAGGAACTGCAAATGATTTTTCGGCTAATATATTATGTTTCGAAGATTTACAGGTTAAATATCCGGAGGGTAGGGATAGGTTAATGTTGGTAAAAAAATTGCCTGAATCCATGTTAATTCTAAGAATTTCGTATCAGGATATCCAATGGAGAATTTTCAAAATCAATCTTCGTTTCTTGGTTACCTTCACCGAATGATTAGCCGGCGATTATAAACATGTATGAAAACCTATGCTAAAGGTGCAATTAATCCAAAGGTGCAGTCACAATCTTGACAATATGTATATATAGAAAATATGTACATATAGCAGAAATTACAGTTAAAAGTAGATGGTTCGTCATGACACTTCGTCAGTTACTTCCTAGGATAGGATTAAAGAATGAGGTAATAAAGTGGATGTGCAGACCATTTGCCACCTACACTTCCTTAGCAAGATAGACTATGACTGAAGCATATTGTGATCATACTACCCAGCAATTTCGTCACTCAATGATTAATCAAATCAGTACAAGAAAACGTTATGTATTTTACCCGAAGGTAAATAACGACTGATCACATAAGCGCTTTGCAGTACCTATATAATACTACTAGAGGACGCCAGCAGCTACGCCTGCATTTTTTTTTCAATTTACCCGTTTTGGCCGATCTCGTGGGAATTTCGGGCAATCCCTTCTTAGTGCACCCCTACGGTCCCCAAGGAACATACATGCCAAATTTCAGCTTCCTGCGCCTAATAGTTTCGGCCTCTAACGTGTCTGTCAGTCAGTAAGTAACGCAAGGATTTTATATATTAAGATAATTAGAATCTAGATTTATGCGAAACAGCTGCTGAGGGAAAGCAATGCCTGATTCTAATTAGGTATAAGCAGTTGAACCCATAGCTGAAGACGCAATCGCCAATTTATCTTAGACAAAATTATCACTATTGCCAATATCTTGGTTCGGTATTCCCATTCCACTATGCCTCAAGAGACATCAAAGAGCACCGCACACATTTCGATCATGTTCTATTCAAGCGAACGGTCCAAGTTCTACAAGTACAGAGCTGAATATAGACCCGGCCGAAGCAAACAAACACATTTAGCTCCATTTGGGAACGAATTGGGAACCTAACGGCTTTTGTTAAAGCAGCTTTCATCATACCTCGTTATGAAAAGTAGGTTAGGTATATAAAATAACTGTCTAGGAAGTGCTTAGTAATTAATGCAGATTGCTACATTGTATTAAATTTATTGCTATTTAGTGGTTTGTCGTAATCAAGATTTAATTTAATTGGTGAAATTAATCGAGTGCTGCTTGGTGGAAATCAGTCAGGGTTGAGCTTTTAAGACTCCGAAGGTAGTAGATAGATGTCAGATTTTAATCAACGCTTATAACTGCGGAAAGTGTACATTCATACTCGGCATCTGAAAATCATTATTCCACTTCCGGCACTGTTATCAAATCTGATTAAACCAGAAAGCAGCTTCAAGGTATTAAATCGATGATAGGAAGGTCTTCATCAAAAAAGATTAATACGAATTTCTTTAAAAATGATAGGTAAAATAAACTTCTTCTTCTTCACTCGTCCGTTTGGTGACGGATTAAGATACGGATTGTCACCGCCCCATATTATTATGGGTGTCGTAAGAGCCGACAGAGGGAGCATATTATGCAGAGAATAGCACTGTAAAAGAAAGAAAACTTGATACAAACCCTATACCAACCCGTTTGGACAGTGTGGTATAGTAGGCCAATTTCTCCTTTCAAAGGAGAGGCCTAGTCCAGCAGTGGACTGTTAAAGGCTGATGTTGATGAAAATAAACTTCAACGGAAATAGCTGACACAAAATAGCTCCGACTACCTACGTCATGAACTGTGGAGATAGCCTGAATGTCGTCGTACGACTCCGAAATCAATAAAATTGACATGAAAACTCGAGACCTAGATAACTCAGTTTTATTTCGTGGCAGTTTGGATGTTGTGGCGCACAAAATATTGAATTTTATATCTGTCTTATGGTTATAGTATAGTAAACTTCAAAGTATATTTTTATTACTTATACATAGTACTTGTATACGATAGTTATTGCCTATGAATTCATTCACTTCGCATATACTGTTTGTGGATTTAAATCGTATAGATACTTAAGTCAGTAATTTGTCTTTCGGTACATTACTTCTACTTAAACTGTGGTATATATCCCTAAGGACAAGACATAATTAAAAAAAAAACTTATTTATCAAATTACTTTTTTTACAAAAAATATTGTGACGCACGCATCTGTCTCTAAATTTCATTGGAACAAATGTCCAAAGAAAATATGAAACCTTCCTTTTTGAAAGCTTTGCCAAAAGATCGAAACCTTGGGCTAAGTGTAGTTTTAATCCTACAGCTTCTACTTAATCTAAGCAGGATTGGAAATATTATAAAAACATTATCGTATCTATTTACCTGTTGTGTATTGGCACGTAACACAATATCGACACTAAACCATCATCGAAAGCACTTATAACAAACTTAGCAACACATTGACCAAATGTTTTGCCACAAACATGAAGGCACATTGAGATGCTAGCGGCATTACGGAAGCGCATTCATGTGGCGTGCTTGCCAAAAATATTTAGGAACATTTTTCATGGAGACATGGAACTGTCCATGTCACTGTCCTTTGAAATGTTTCGTAACTGCTTGGACTTGGTTTTGTTCGTAGTATACTTAGCTGAAAAAGCAGCGATAGCCGATTGGAGAGACCGACAGACTGCTACGCAGAGAGTCTCGGATTCGAATCCACGGCACGAGCCATTGACTTTTCGGAGTTAAGTGCGTATTAAATTGTTAATTATCGCTTGCTTATCGGTGAAGGAAAACATCGTGAGGAAACCTGCATGTTTGAGAGTTCTCCATAATGTTCTCGAAAGACATGTGAAGTCGGGTTGGCACCCGCACTTGGCCAGCGTGGTGGACTATAGCCTTACCCTTCTCATAGTGACGCCCGTGAGGCTCGTGCCCAGCAGTGGGACAGTACATAGGGCTGTTGATGATGATACTTAGCTAGGGTGTGTCTATATGGTTATTACGTATTCATTAAGAATATATTACTAGTTTCTAGACGTGGTGCCGACCGTGTGGTTGAAGGTTATCGCTATTCGCTATTCTTTTTACTAAAAGTGTAGAAGAAGATGTAGTGACAAGCATTGAGAAAGACATGTTAAGGTGGTTTGGGCACATGGAGAGGATGGATGAAGATAGACTGACAAAGAAGATATATAAGGCAAGTTTGAATGGGATAGGACAAAGGGGAAGACCTAAGCAGACGTTCTCTGACCTGCAGGCCGATTCAGAAAGTCACGACAAGTAATCGTACGATATGTCAAATTATTGTCTTCGTCTTTTAGTCGCCTATCAGAGATATTTTGAACAAATATTCATTGAATTCGGTTTATTTATTAATTTACTTCATACTGAATGCATAAAATTCATAGGAAATGCGATAGTTTTGACAAAAAAAGTGGTAGCCCGTTTGACAATTAACGGAATCGAAAGTCAAATGAGATATCGAACGATTCTGAATCGCCCCCCAGATTGGAGACATCCTAAAAAAAGGACAGGTCAGAAGTACCCTTAACAGAAGAGCATGTATGAGGAACTTGATAGGAGTGAATGAAGCAAGAGGAAGAGAGGTATGTCAGGTACGTTGCAAATGGCGTTCCGTAGTCTCTGCCTACCCCTCCGGGAAACAGGCGTGAGTCTATTTATGTATGTATGTAAAAGTGATTTGCGCGAAAGTGAAATAACTTCCACCCCTCCATCCTAATAAACTTTCAGGTTTATAATAATAGTAGAATTGGTGGACAGATGAGTTTAAACTGCTAAACACATGTGACAATAACAAGTCATTTCTTACAAGTTTCTTTATGTTTTATTCGCCCAGTGCGCAGCCACCCCTGCTGCATTTTTAAAGGCGTTCATGGGATCTTGAAGCGTATATATAACATGCGTTTGGAGACTTAAAGCACGATAGCAAATGGCTCAATGTCTGTATTCCAGTGCCAGACTCACACAGGGTTTCGGTTTCGTCCAAAAAACCCCATTGGAATCAGTTTCCCTTGCTCAGTCCTACTTGTGTTGACCATACATGAGTTAGTAGATACGCCTCCTCAGCCATTAATTTACTGTTTTGAGTCTTGATTGATGTTTTCTTTTATCTGCGTGCGAAGGCAACGCGGGCAAAAGAAAGACACTATAAAGTACAAAGATATTTGATTGACTACAAACCATCATTCATCCCAGTATTTCTACGGCCGCTCTTACGCAAGCAGCAGTATCTTAATATATAAATCCTTGCGTTACTGACTGACTGACAGACACGCTACAGCCGAAACTATTGGGCGCAGGAAGCTGAATTTTGGCATGTATGTTCCTTGAAGACCGTAGGGGTGCACTAAGAAGGGATTTCCCGAAATTCCCACGGGATCGGTCAAAACGGGTAAATTAAAAAAAAAATGCAGGCGTAGCTGCTAGCGTCCTCTAGTCTTTTATAAGATAATTGACCTATAATTCCGTCAAAGTTACTGCGTAAATTAAAAATTGGGCAAGTGCGAGTCGGACCCGCGCACGAAGGGTTCCGTACCATCATCTATAAAAGAAAATCATGTTTGTTGTATATATAATTAAATATTTTTTAAGTTTCTACTTGTTTATTAAGATCGGGTAACAAATTGCTTAAAAATTACGTTTGTTGTATGGGAGCCCCCCTTTATTATTTACTTTTTTTAATTTAATTATTTATTTATTAAAGGTAATATACAACTACATATTCCGTGAAAATTTTAAGCGTCTACCTGTTACCGTTAGTAATTTTGAGCAAAAATACCAAAAAAAAACACGTTTATTGTATGGGACCCCCCCTTAATATTTTCATTTTTTTTATTTTTAGTATTTGTTGTTATAGCGGCAACCGAAATACATAATTTGTGAAAATTTCAGCTTTCTAGCTATCACGGTTTATGATATACAGCCTGGTGACAGACAGACAGACAGACAGACAGACAGACAGACAGACAGACAGCGGAGGCTTAGTAATAGGGTTCCGATTTTTACCTTTTAGGTACGGAACCCTAAAAAGTGACTTGTCAAGGGAAATTAATCAGTATTGAGGATAATTGCGAAACAATTGTAAGAGTACAATGTAGTCGGCGCCAATTAAGCGATCAGATCTTTTTACATTCATCAAACAAGGCTATCTTAATCTCGACGGCGTTATAAGAATAATTATGTAATTTATGTCCTGTTACGAAGGTAAGCTGGGTTACTGGCCATCTTGATATCATCTTACAAGAAATACAAAAGTGTTTTCCCTCGAGGTCTGTGGACTCTAACATTTTTTTATCATCATTTTCATAGAGACTGGAGATTAGGCCTATCTTATACTAATATACAAAGCTGAAGAGTTTGTTTGTTTGTTTAGTTGTACGCGCTAATCTCAGGAACTACTGATCCGATTTGTAAAATTCTTTCAGTGTCAGATAGCCCATTTATCGAGGAAGGCTATAGGATATATAACATCACGCTATGGGCGACGGGAGCGGAGCAGTACCCTTAAATAACGCGGGTGAAACCGCGGGCATCTTCTAGTCCTTAGATAAAATGAAATGATAGAACATAAAAAGAAAGGACTCTGAGTTTGTTTCGGATTTTTTCTCAAGAAGCTCTTAAGGCAAGGCAGTATCATCAAAAATATGGTTGTGACTTGTATAAGTAGTGTGAGCAACGAAAATACAGAAATAACTATGCCTTTATTTCTTCCTCCTCATTTGTCTAATTTGCCTCAGAATGCTCAATGTCACAAATTATTTATTATAGATGAATATATCCTTGTTGGAGAACTAGGATATCTTATCTTATACTAATATATAAAGCTGAAGAGTTTGTTTGTTTGTTTTTTGTTTGGTTGAACGCGCTAATCTCAGGTACTACCGGTCCGATTTGAAAAACTCTTTCAGTGTTAGATAGTCCATTTATCGAGGAAGGCTATATAGGCTATATAACGTCACGCTATGAGCGACGGGAGCAGAGCAGTAGCCTTAAATAACGCGGGTGTAACCGCGGGTATCCTCTAGCTATGAATATTAAAGCCAAGTTGAGCTTTAGTGATCTATTAACAAGATATTTGATAACTTGATAAGTTGCTAAGCCGGTGTTTCTAACGCACTGACTTTCACTCAATTGTTTCGCGCGCAAAGTGCGTCCGGGACTGTCAATCGGCGCTGTCAACTCTAATGGGCTCGTGGTACCTACTTTGATTTTTGGTTGATAAAGTAGATTTTCAATTGCGAATACCGACTGGTTTTCGCATAAGTTAACGTGAAATGTTGATGAATGTGATGGTAGAAATGAAAGTATGGTGAGTGACTTTTAATAAGATCAACATCACTAAGTGGTCATTTTAATGAACGAACTTCATCATCATCATATCAGCTAAAAATGTCCACAGCTGGACGTAGGTCCCCATAAGGCTCTCCATATAGACCAATTCTAAGACAGCTTGAACGAACTTACTTGCTATTTATTTACATACGGTAGCAAAGTAAGTAAGTAGGCGTGTAGACGCACAACAACACAATTTAACCATTTCTATATAGATCGTATTTGTTATCTTATGTCCAGTAATACACTTAACGGGGAGTCACCCCAATTAGCTTGTATTAAAAAGCAAAACCAGCGTTGGACGTACAACGGAAATTAATCAGCAGTTTTTCACTGCACCGACGTTTTTTTTAATTATTTATTTTTGGCAACACACAAGAGGTAACCATAGACAAAGATAGTTCACAGAGTCTGTTACAACCGCGGTTTGATTTATGTGCGTTGCAAAGTCCGGTCTCTTTTGATCAAAATAACAGGAAATACAGTAGTCTATATTAAAGTCGAATTAAGTCGATCTTCGGTAAGATTTATTGGGTTTTACACACATTTATACATAGTGGCTTTACCGAAGAGTAATTTATCGTGTTTTTTTGCAAGGCCTTGTAGAGTTATTACCCGTTTGTGATACATTTTGGAAATCGTCGAAGACGTGACATTACTACGAAATGTAACACGAAATACAAATGCCGTGACGCATAATTTACACACAAAATCGAAATAATTGTTGGATAAATGTCTGTACTTAATTAGTCTTGGTAGACGTTGCTTATCTTCCCGTCATGTGCTTGGAGGACAAAACCTCTCAAGCGTGGCAAATTCTCCTCACGGTGTTGACATGAAAGTCTGACCAAAAGATTCGGAAGACTCTTTCTTGGTACTTTTGTAAAGAAATAGTTTGAGGAATGAGGTCCAGAGCTCCTAGGCGTGCAAGTCTTGGATGCAACCGGGATGACGCTAGAAGATGACGAGTTAATGAGAAATGTCAACTAACTCTGAAATGTACATTTAACGAAACGTAATTATAAACTTAAATACATACATATGTACATACATAGACTCACGCCTTTTCCCGGAGGGGTAGGCCGAGCCTACGGAACGCCATTTGCAACGATCCTGACATAATTATATCTCTTGCTTCATTCACTCCCATGAACTTAAATACGTCGAATATGATGTGTGATTTACTATCTAGTTTCGTTTTTGCACATACGGTGTTAAATGTATGTGCGAACATATGTCTTATACATTTTCTCTGTTTGATTTGGTTACCAAAGTTGAAAGGCAATCTCAAACATATTATTCCTAATAGGTAACTTCAGCGAGAAACTTTAAATAAAGCTTAATTTGGGAATGTCTTCTAGGAACAATAAGGAATAAAAATAGTGCAGCCGTTGCACGAGGGGTGTTTTACGTGTCAGCGTCGCGACGTCTGAAGACCATAAAATAAAATATTGTTATTTTCACCGTCTCTCTTCTTGTATACGATTATTAAGAAAAGTGCTCTTCTTTTACTCATGTCAGAGACAATCTACATTTATTAAGGACAGTGTACGAGTAACGGGAGTATTACTCGTGTTAGATACATGTCCATATAGTCTTTCACAAAATGCTTGAAGGTTCGCTAGCTCCCCTAGTTTCTCCACAACTATTTGAACCCTTAGCAATAAAGTTATAATTAAAGAGCACATAATAAAATGTCTATAAAATATTTTACGTTGGTCACGAACAAGAAGAATTTCAAAGCGAATGCCATAACTTCAATCTTGAGGGTAAATAAAACCGTGAGTCGGATAAGTGATAGCTTTTTAACCAGAACATATCCATTGCTTGCAAACTTTTCCAGCAACTTCTAAAGCCAGGCCAGGATCAAACCAACGCGTTCAGCTCACGTCCGCGGTGGCGTGCGCGGTGGCGATCAGATGTTGTGTACGAACTTATAGCGCGGTGTTCACATCTACGCGTCCTCTGATTGGACGCGACGTCCAGTGCAGCGTCCGCACGCGGCGGTGGTGATCAGATCGCGCTTGTTACGTTAGGACACTGCACGCAACTATTATTTGTTGAGGACACTGTGATTTGTAGATTTTAAGTATGGTGTAAACGCAAGAAATTATAAATGAGGTGCACAAATACCCATTGTTGTATGATAACTAATCAAACTCTTGTTTTTCTGAAAAAAAAAAAAATAAGGCGTTATCGAAAGATGATATATTTACTTCACTGGCACAGCACAGGTCATACCCAGCTCAAGTTCACGTCTTGTTCCTCTTCGTCTTCAATAATAGCAGACAGAAGTAAAACTTCTTCAATTTCACTATCGGTATCAGACAGCATTTTAGTGACGCGGCTACAGCCTGGTGAACGCCTGAACGAACGCGACAGTGTGCACAACTTTTGCACGCGCAATAATCGCCACCGCGCACGCCACCGCGGACGCGAGCTGAACGCGTTGGTTTGATCCTGGCTTAACAACCAAAATTGAATAATCATTTTCATCATTTCACTTGCATATCATAATTTTCCGTCGAGTTCATATTCCCTGCGTTAGTTTTACAGACAAAATAAAAAGCAAAAGTTATACCTAAAATCTCAATTAAAATCATGAAAACCATATTCCAAGCTCCAAGGTGAAAGCCATAACTCGTACCTTAAGCAGGGTAGGTACCAACGACCTTCGCACGAAGTATTTCCCATGGCATACGATGTAACCGTGTAACGTGACTGGCATGCCAGCATGCCAACAACGAACGTAACGAACTCATTGAAAATTGAGACTTCAGTCTGGTGCATTAAGATTGTACGAGAATGTGGGTAGGCTATAAAGAATTGTAAATGGCTTCGTACAACGCACGTACTGAAAGAATGTTTTTGGGGGAATACATTGCGAGCCGATCGATACGGTAGGTGCGGATATTTTAATGGATCTTGGGCTTTATGGAGATGGATATTTTAGTCTTACGATGTTTTTTTGGAGTTTAGTTATCTAAAGAGCCAATAAAATAAATTTGCTCCACGAATATTCACATTTATCGCTTTTTACCGAATGTACTATTAATACATTTTATTTTTGCAAATAGAATTGGGGATAAAGACACACTATGAAATAAATTTGTTCTGCTGACAATCTAATTTGGTAGTAAATTGTCTTGTGCCGCTTTCATTTAGGTTCAAGAAAAGGCTCGGAGAAAAATACACCTACGTGGTGACATTTATGTTAGTTCTACACAAAGATATATCTAGAGCTGTCTTGTCCTAAAAGACATTAACCTTATACAGCGACAATGGCTTTGCGCTACGTAGTAAGGCGTGTCTATACAAGTGTCTTAAGGTTTTAACTACCTAGCCTTATTTTAGAAAGCAGACTCACCTAGCGACTGGGCAGTTGGGCACACCTTGCAAGTTCATGAAAGAGCAATGTTTTTAAGAAAATGTCACTTTGTCTGCGTCTGCGGATGATATATAGGCTCTCGTAGGCACGCCCTTTGTCCTTAACGACCGGCGGACAAAATGTGACCAGTTTCATAACACTGTACATCGTCAACTTATAATTATACCCTCCGAAGAATGCTTGGGTGATATTTAAAATGGATTTTTTCGACGTGCTGCGGTGAACTGTATGCAGTTTAATTAGGCAATCAAAACGGATGGCGGTTTAAGCTGTTGCTATGAAACCGCAATTGTTGTCTCGTACTTCGGCAAAACTTGTGTATATTCTATGCGAATATGTCAAAATAGTTAAAACACAACTCTATAATAGGTTTTAATTTGCAGGTAATGAATAACTAGTTAATGCTAGAGCTTCCAAAAAACTCGCTCGTCCGCCAAGCTAAAAGAAACAGATAAAATTAAGCGCTCCGTCTCATTATACCATAATTATCATATTTAACCTGTCGAACTTTAATCAAATTATTCACAGCAGTTCACAACGCTTGCGTAACACACATGAAAACACGAACCAAAAATAATATTTCATAAATGTTAAACGATTATCTTTCGCCGTCAGTCCAGCGCGAAAACGTTTACAGTTTCGATTCAAGTGTCCATCACTGCTGCATGCACAAAGGGACTGGCTCGCTGTCAAGACAGACAGCCGATTGTGCCTCGCTTTAATGAGAATAAAATGGCGTTACTTTGATGAGCAATTTGTGAGAGAACGCTGACACGGCAGTATCTCTGATGCTTTGGATAAATTACTGGCGATATTTCATTTGGATAAATTGCTTTGTGAAAAGGTTTGTCGTTCAGTTTTATGGATGTCAATCGGAATATTGATGACTTCATATCAAATCTCAAAAGTTCAAAACATTTCGTGTCCAAGTTGTCCATCGGATACTTGACTGAGCAAGCTGAGTGTGAGCGTGTCGATTGAAGAGAGGTAGCGAGCCCAAGCTGTCATTGGTGTACATTGTCTGGATGTTATTTTTGTTAGTTTCTGTAACGATAAGAATGTAAGTAGGTCCTATACACAAATGAGGATGATTAAGGGGGAGACAAAGAATGCCTGATATTTAGCAGAATTTCTCACTGCTTCTGGGTCAATAATCAATATTCTTATTGCATAATAATATTGATTATTGATGACCAAGAAACCGAAAAAGGGAACTCGCGACCGCTCTCCGAGATAAAGACTGACTTATGCCACAGTCAGGCCGGGCGCACTTCGCATTTTAGGTACAAACTTACAAGTACCTCGGCCGACCACGTCGACGTGGTTGGATTTAGTAGGTTGCCGCCGGCCGCGCGCCGCTCACATTAGACGTCACGCAACGAGTGCGACCGCTCCGTATTCTCACGCGCCCTGTTCATACAGGGCGCGTGAGTGTGTTCAAATTATAAACTTAAACGCCTTTAACAACAAAAATGCATCATCACCAGTCTAATGCAAAGTATTGCTTAATTAACTGTGTGTCGAAAGCGACTTGAAAATTTGATTTTATTTATATTACGAGAACAACTTGAAAATTTGATTTTTTGTTTGTTGAGATATCTCAACGATTATGGTGTCAAATTAAAGATTTAGTTCAAAAACCATTTTATCTGTTTGAATCATGTAAATCGGTCCACGCCTTTAGGAAATAACTAAGAATTTGTATAGTAAAAATGTAAACGACCAGAATTTTTGTGCTTTTGTTCTACTAGCTCCAATAGTGGGATAGGATACTTATAGGATAATTATTTATTATTAGGTACGTGGTCAAGTAGGTAGATAGACGATGAATAAATATAGTAGCAGCGCCAAGTCGACAACCCTAGCGCGCCACTCCGCGCCAGACAGCGACAGCGTTATGTGTTAGAAAAGAACGGGAACTGTTAGGTTAATATCGCATTAGGCACTGAGTGCTTATGCGAGCTGAATTGAACTTTATTGCTTAGTACCAAGAGTCGTAATTTCAATAAATTGGTTTGAAAAGTGAAGCTTCTGTACGTTAGTACTATTAATTATTCTGTGCCACAGTGCCACGAGGCAGCCGGAGCCATCTAAACCACACAATGGCAATGCAACATAAACTTGATTGTTGCAACAAAATATCGAGTCTGTCCATCGTGAAGAAAGAGAAATGAAACTTAAGACTGAACTGCACTGACTCTTTAGCTGCAACCGAACAGACTACCTTCGGAGTCGCCACGAAACTTAAGATAAAATTCACTTGAGAACATTATTATTATTAAGGTAAAAGCACTAATGCTTGACACATTAAGAACAAATCAAACTTCATTCTCAAATATAAAATGTTTTTATCAAAAATATTACAGTTGCAAATATTTTTACAATTAGAGCAACATTCAGAGATTGACTTTTTTATATCAATAATTTTAAAGCTGTTTAATTTTCAGCAATAATCTAAATTTTCTTAGTTTTGTCGTAATCACTAAAAGATGACAGTGTTGAAAACCAAATCCACCAATAATTGACATCAATTGGCACCAATAGTAGACATGACTTTACCAATACTTATGCAATCTGAGACTTTGTCAAAATTGTGACGTGGATGGCACTATCAGGGGATCTGCACTGATATTCATAGATACTAATAGTTGACATCTATTATACCCTAATAGTTGACACTAAATACTAATATTCGACATCTAGTATACCCTAATAGTTGACACTGTCTACTATTAGTCAGCGTAGATTAAAATAAATGAAACTAAGACAGGATCTTTATTTATACAACAGAAGGCTAAATTTGCATTAAAATAAGCTAAAAAATACAGTTTGATGTAACCCTAGTAGATGACACATGTGTCATCTTTTAGGTTTTGACTCATTTCGGGTACTAATGGTTGACACCACTTAAAAATTATACAAAAGCAAGCCAAAATAACAAGGAAATGGCCCTAATAAATCAATAATTTCATAAATATTCAGTATTGAAACTTACAATAGCCCATAATCATAAATGCAAGAAAAAATCATACCTGTTCAAAGTCAGTTGCCTTACGAAAAACGCTAAGAATTATGCACAGCATGCCAGCCTACTCACATTGTTTGTTGTAAACTGATGTAATTTTGAAATTTTCTTCTGAATGTGTACACAGGCTTTTAAAAATGTATCATAAATAGCACTAGGTGTCTTTAACATCAGTAAGAATGTTATTTAAATGATTAGTTTACTTATTAGAAAAGTTTTTTTGTGAAAATGTCAACTATTAGTTCAGTGTCAAGCATTAGCGCTTTTACCTTAACATAATATAGCTTAACGCCTTTTATCCCCGAAGGGGTAGACACAGGTGTATTACACACCCACTTTTCGCCAGTTATGTTTCGGTCCCAATGTAATAGGGGGCGAGGCTATTGCCATCTACCGGGCACATTATTAAGCGGGCGATAATTAACATATTAATTGTTATATTAATTAATTTGCCCAGGCTATGAATAACCTGGAAAACTCACACACGGTCACAAAATGCCAGATTAGGCTGAGCTTGTATTGCTATGATAAGTAGATTGATAAACGCACTTATTTAACTTTCATACAAAATAATGAATCTAAGTTTAATATGCAGCGATAGCCTAGTGGAGAGACCGACAGATAGAAGCAGCGATAGCTTATTGAAGAGACCGACAGACTGCTATGCAGAGGGTCTGGGTTCGAATCCACGGCGCGCACCGATGACTTTTCGGAGTTATGTGCGTATTGAATTGTTAATTATCGCTTGCTAAACGGTGAAGGAAAACATCGTGACTTCGTGAGGAAACCTGAGAGTCCTCCATGATGTTCTCGAAAGACATGTGAAGTCTGTCAACCCGCACTTGGCCAGCGTGGTGGACTAATGGCCTTACCCTTCCCACAAGTGAGAAGAGGCCCGTGCCCAGCAGTGGGACAGTATAAAGGGCTGATGATGAATGCACATGCTAAGGGAAGGCCAACACTTCTTTACCCGGTTTGTGGCCGCCATTCTGTTACGGGTTTACTCCACGTATGTAGGTATCGTCACCACGTCTAGCCAAGTACATTGTACAAATTAGCTTATTAAAGTATTTATACCAATTCCTTCCAATTTAAAGTTACATTATTATTTAATAGAGATGCGCCGAGTAACACTTTTGCCGAGTAACGAGTACCGAGTTTTACTCGGCTCAATTTTTTTTCAACCGAGTACTCGGCAGAGTAACTCGGTTCAATCAAATTCCCATTTCGCGCGCGTAAACAAGTATAAACAGGTTCGCACCGGCCGAGAGGGCCGCTTTCAAGGGTTAGAAAAGACAAATATTAAAGTTTGGCAACTTTGCTAGACCCCAGATTCAGAATGCGATTTTTTTATCCAGAAAGTATGTATGAACTGATAAGGAATACGCTATTTTTAGAATCAGTAAAAAAGAAGTGACATTTCAGAGAGTGCTAGCAGCAGTGTAGAAAACGAGTCTGAACGATTACCACAAGATCCTCATGCATCTTTCTGGAATTGCTTCGAAGAATTAGCTTCCACCCAGTCACTAGAGCGCGATGATCCTAAAAGTCCCACTGCTTTAGAATTAGATTGCTATTTAAAGGAAAATTTGTTGACAAAAAACTAGACTCCTTTCGAGTGGTGGACAGGGCACCAAACAAGGTATAGGCTGGAACGTTTAGCAAGAGTGTTTCTATGTGCACCTGCAAACACAGTGTAGCAAGCGATTGTTTTCGGAAGCTGGTAACGTCTACGAAGAAAAGAGGAAGTTACCAGAACGTGCAGAGAGCCTTGTGTTCCTGCGTCATAACTTACCTTTATTAAATTTTAAATATTGATTATTTTTCTTACCGTTTTCTTAATTTTGTCTTATTACTACTCATTCATTAGCATAATTTTGATTTTATTAATTGACATTGTCAAAGACTTCTTGAATTAGTAATAAATACTTTTTGATTTACACTTTTGTTGTAATTATATCTACCTAAATATATTGCTTTTCTTAAACAGAGTATACTCGGCATTCAAACCGAGTTATTCGGCCGAGTACGAGTATCAAAAAACCCGCCGAGTACGCCGAGTACCGAGTATCAACCGAGTACTCGGCCCATCTCTATTATTTAAAGATATATCACAAAGATAAAACTACTTTATCAAGTGAAACTAAGTTTAGTCTAGCCAATTGAGGAGGGAGAATATTAGGTACATTTTAGTCTAGCAAATATTTTAGATTGCTAACAAAAGTTTGTCTGAAAGTCTGTGTCATCTATATCGCAGGAATTGCTTGTGCCAGCAGAAAACAGCTGGGGCCGTTTACAATAAATAACATGTAAGAGTAGGATAAAGGATTGGAGTGCGAGGTAGACAATAACGTTGTCACGTTGTATAATTAATTTCAAAGGTGGAAACTGTTAAAATAATTACTTAGGTAAATACATAAAATAATTGTAATAACATTTTTGCGTTTATTAGGACTTTAATTATCCACATCAAAATATGACAAAGAAAGAGCAGATTTAATTAAATCGATATACAAAAATAATTAGGTACCTACGATTGTTGGGTAAAAGAAGATGTAGTGACAAGCATCGAGAAAGGCATGTTAAGATGGTTTGGGCACATGGAGAGGATGGATGACGAAAGTCTGACACATAAGATATATAAGACAAATGTGAATGGGATAGTACGAAGGGGAAGACATAGGCGGACGTTCTCTGACCAGATTGGAGACATCCTAAAAAAAGGACAGGTCAGAAGTACCCTAAACAGAAGAGCATCCATGAGAAACTTGATGGAAGTGAATGAAGCAAGAGAGGTATGTCAGGATCGTTGCAAATGGCGTTCCGTAGTATCTGCCTACCCCTCCGGGAAACCGGCGTGAGCTATGTATGTATGTATACCTACGATTGTTTTTGCTGTATACATATTTCCAGCAATGTCTTCCCCACAACTTTGCATTTGTAAATCTTTATAGTTAATTCATCCAGCTATGCTAGATTTTTGTGTTAACAGTGGAATCGATGTGCCAACGTCATCTACAAACAGAGTAACGAAAGTTCAGTGCCTAAACAAATCCAAAATCTCAATCCAAAAACTTCAAACAGCCATAAAAAATCGCACCATCGAAATTCAAAATACCGATATCCAATAAATCGTGTAAAGCCCACCGTTACTACGAAGTAACGTTAGCGTATGATGTCATCGTTCAAAGAATCAATTTCACCGGCGACCGGCGCGGCACCGGCCCGTCAATCAAACCGTGCGCACGCGACGCAAACGACGCATGAATTATTCACGCAGCCAGGATACAGTTCCGGTATCCTCCAAGAGATACCTTGCAGTAAGAGGTTTTGTGGCAGTTTCGGTGTTATGGAAATATGAAGTGACTCAATATATGGGAAGTGAATTTTACCTGAGGTAATAAGGGCTAGGTCAATACATGCATAAAATAATACATGATGATGCTTGCTAGCTTTCACCTGCGGTTTCACAAGCGGGTCAAAATAACATTATAAGTAATCAAAATAAGAATAAGGAAATAATAATATAAAGAACCCATACTTATCCTTTATTTTTAAAATACTTAATTAATTACCCCGCAGTAAATTTCAGCGTTGTTCAGTTGGTTCAGCCGTAAATATTATTCCAATCTAGATAGTGCTGTTCTAAAATTCGTCAGAAACTTTTTAGTAATTTTGACGCGACACGTAATACACCTACTTTTGCATTTATAAGGAAAGGATAACGCAAAAGTCGAAAAATTCAATAAATTCGGAACAATTTCACGGTTAAACCAGTGGACCGGTTTTGATAAAATTTTATACGAAATGATTTTGAATTTCAGGAAATGGCAAGTTACCTTTTAATTTCACGCCTCGAAGAAGTAAACGCAATCAATGTTGCAGATCAGATAGTTACCTCGTTCGATACCCAACTTAACCTGGGGAAAGGAAAAGGAGAAAATCCAGCTTTTAGATCTCTAGATCTAAAATCTAGATTTTCTTTTGAGACACTTTTCGATAGGAACAATTTTCATACAAGTTCTAAATGCGCTCCCTAGTGGTCTGCCCTGACCGTCACTATACCTTTAAAAAAGTATGAATATTGTTACCGTCGACTACTCCAATCGTGTGCAAGCTTGGACTCGATCCAAAGAATGCTAATTCTCTTCTAATAAGATAATGTAACGAGATACGATCTAGAAGGCTTCGACAGCAACTGGTCAATCTTGGCATAGAATAGAGACGCTTGGAAGAGTGTAAGGGAGACCGTAAGCCAGCATCAAGACAGTGTAGACAAAATAAAACTGGAGTCGAAGCTTTTGCACGAAGTTTAAGTTAAGTAAATTAAAAAGCGTAGAATTCAATGAAAATAAACGAAAATTCAAGACTTCAGTCTGGATAGCCGCTAGTACAACTTTTAAGTTTCATTAATATATTAAGAGTTGTCCTGTGAACAGGGGCCCAATTCTACTAAATAAATATAGTTTCGATATCATGTCAGTGTCATACTGACGTCACAAAAAGCTTATTCTTCTAAATTATCTGATAATTGAACGAAGTCGTAACGAGATCGTAAATTGAAACAAGTGTCAAAATATGTGTCAACGACGAACTGTTTAGTTCAAATTATACGATAATGACATTAGGTTATCAGAATACCGCTTCTCAGCCCATTCAAAATATGATATCAATGTCATATAAAAATAGGAGAATTGGCCCCCTGATGCAACTTTGAGAATACTTTGAAAACATATCCACAATAACAATATTTCTATAAATGAATGAAAAACACTAACCAAGACGGTATTAATGTTTGCATTTTAAAGAGTATTTTCATATCGTTAAAAACCAAATAATTATCATCATTTTACACCATTCCGGTATTCCATTTCAGAATATATATGTCTGTATAATTTATTGTTAGTGCAGTCCATAATAATACTCCCATAAGCTAAACATTAAATACTACAAACACTAAAAGCAAACGGCGATTATAGCAATCAGATTTCTCTCGGTAAGGCCTCCCTCATATTGGACATGTGCGTGAAGACATTCGGCGTGCGCCCGGCGTTCGAACGAGGTGCGCCCGACGTTCACTTTGTACTACAGAGTGATGAGATGAGATGTGTAACTCATTACCTGCCCCCATAACATAACATAACTTAACGCCTTTTATCCCCGAAGGGGTAGGCAGAGGTGTATTATGCACCCACTTTTCGCCAGTTATGTTTCGGTCCCAATACTCCCAATGTAATAGGGTTCGAGCCTATTGCTATCTACCGGGCACATTGTTAAGCGAGCGATGCGTGCGAACACACATAAGTTCGAAAACTCAGAGGTGTGTGCCTGGGGTACCTGGGAATAGTGGGAATCGAACTCGAGGCCATCGTCTCGCCAGTCCGTTACGTACACCACTAGGCTATCGCCGCTACCTAACCCCGTGTTCCCTTATTCCTAAGATACCGGGTCCTTAAAGGTCACAGCTCATTAGAGCCACCCGGCACCCACTCCGCACCGCCTCGCCTTGTGCGGTTAGTATTCTTTATATGTATTTGTATGGGTATGCGCTCACTACATCAACTCCGTAGCGTCACCGGATCGCCTCTGTCGTAAGCCATCCACGCGGGGACGGCGCGCGGCGGGTGGACCACTCGGTGACAACTCGCTGCTCGCATGCTTGCCTTGCGTTGACTGCGCATCGCCAACGCGCGGGTCCGAAGCGGACTGCGCGCTGCCCGCGAATGATTTTTTTTGTTGCGTCTTTCATTTTCTTCTTCATCAAGCGCGACAACTATGAGTGCCAATTCAACGTTTGTAAAATTTGATATTACGAAACACATGTGTATGTGCCAATTAATAATATTTTTAATATTCTACCACATTCACACAACACCATCTAGTCCCAAACTAAGCAGAGCTTGTACTATGGGTACTAGATAATGGATAAACATAGATACATATATACTTTTTTTTTTGTAAATACATACATATTATACATAGAAACACCCAGACCAAGACAAACATCCATGTTCATGCACACAAATGTTTGACTTGAGCGGGAATCGAACCCGCGACCTTCGGCGTAGCAGTCGCTTACACTCCCGCTACACCAACCGGTCGTCAATTGTTAACAGACTACTCGAAAATTCGTGGACCAAGCGACGTCCACTCGTTGACCACGCGGCGTTCACTTGTTGACCGCGCGGGGTCCGCTGGTTGACCGTGCGACGTTTTGGTGATAATGCGGCGTCCACCCGTGGACCACCTTTCGACAACGAGTGGACGCCGTCCGACAAGGCGGTGCGGAGTGGGTGCCGGGTGGTTCTAATGAGCTGTGACCTTTAAGCGGGGCGTAAAAAAGCTTTTCTCTAGGCCATCAAAGAAGGGGGGCCATATTGCCACTAATATTGATATTTTATTGGTATGACTTGCTATGGGACCCCATGACTGCTTAAGATCAGGCGGCAAGGAGTCATTTTGATAGGCTACAATAATAAAAAAAAGGAAACGCCGATCATACGACTCAAGGAACGCGCACGCCCAGTGTGACGTCGGCTTTACTCGTGGCAGCTAGGACGTCGGAATTAAGATTTAAATGTCTATAAAATCTGCATAAAGCAGGCTTAAAGCGGCCCAGTCTGTTGCATTTCGATTGGATTTGATAATTATGAATGTCGAATGAAGCAAACATTTCGCTAGACACCTTTCTCTGATACAAAATTATAGACAAATTAAGATAAGAAAAGCAAGCAAAATTAAATTGTATTCATTCGATTCGACGATATTTTATTGTATTATTACTAATAGTTTTATGTAGGAAGGCTTGGTGTTGTCCGTTATACGCCTAGTCATTTCATTTAGTACTTAAAATATTTAAAAAGAAGTGTAAGACATTCCAAAGAAATAGAAATGATAAGCAAGTACTGGCTTTTAATTTAAAGTAATTACTAATGGATCTCAGGTGTACTACACGAGCTGGATAGTAAATCTAATAGGCTAGTTGACAAAAAAAAATATAAGTCCGTCCTTTAGATTATTAAAAAATAAGCGATACGTATTTTTTATTTGTAAATTAAACCAAAAATGACCAAGATATAGCTCATTAAAGTAACGTATAACGTCACGCCGTGCTGCATTTTTTCGCACAAGGTGACGTCATACGTAACTTTAATGGGCTATATCTTTGTTATTTTTTATTTAATCGAAAAAAGAAGAAATACTTGTCCAATATTTTTTTATAATCTAAAATACGGACTAAATAAAATGTAATTATTTTGACTCTGGAAACTACCCTAGGCGATTTGAATTTTTCTTCTGTATATTTTACAAACATGTATTTAAAATTAATCTGTCTATTGAAATCTCGTAATTCATCTAAATCTATATCGTTATTTCACTTATCATTATTAAGTTGAGGTGTCACATGAACCACATTTGGGTTACATGAAAATGTTTACAAACTTAAAAAAAAAAACAAAGACTTTCAAAACTATAATCACTATTATCATTGTCATAGCGTTACCCCGATACCCTCCAAGACTTTCCATTTTGAAGACCGGGGTCCGCTGAGACTTATAAAATTTCAAATTATCTTAAGTCGCGACCAATAGTTAACAGCTGATGAACAAATATAAAACGTAAAGCCTACACGAAATAATAAAACTAACAATAATAAAGACGTTGCCGTTTGTTATCCATACTCTCATTTTCAGTCCATTCAACACCCATCCCCATAATCCAATTTAATTAGGCTCCACATCATTACAATAGTCCTATATGTGCTGCGGCTACTCCATCGCTGTACTCAGTACTCAGTAGTGCAGTCGTGGAGGCTCCGCGGCGTGTGTCCCATCCAATTTTATATTAAAACTCTTTACGGTCCTCTGCACGTTGGTTGCATATCACCGTGTAAGCCTTCCAAAGGCCCGGTTATTCTTTTAACACCAAATGTTAGAAGAATAACCGTGTAAAAGAGAAAGACGTTATATTCTAGTCAAAACGATTTGAGTATCCACTTCGAAGTTTCGTATGCACACACGACTATGCACCCGTTGCTATGTCCACGTGCCCCGAATGAATATAGCCACTAATGACCTGTGAATTTATGTCATAATACCATGTTATATCGAATTCGTATGGTAATCAGTATCACTTATAGTGCATTCGTTTTTAAGCTTCGGGAATTGGTAGGTGTACGAAGAATTATGTTCTTTCAAATAAACTTTCGAGATTTGTGTGTGTGCAAATTGAGATCGCAATAAGAGGGTGTATGATTGCGATATAAACATGTATTTTTGGTACGATTTATGAATACTTACGTGACTAAAGCGTGGAGAACAATTGATTGTGGGATGACCACTCCCATCGCCCTAGCGTTATCCCGGTTGCATCCAAGGCTTACACGCCTTGGAGCCCGAGGTACGCTTACTAGACTAACCAGATATGACAGAATATCAACTTTCCACAGAGCGACTGCCGTCTGACCTCCGCAACCCAAAGGGATAGCGATACTCCATGGTTTAGACTAGTGTCAGTTTATTTGACGGTACTGACTGCCCGTAACGAATAGATCTTCAAGACAGCCGGGACCGACGGTTTAACGTGCTCTCCGAGGCACGGCGATAATTAACAATTTAATACGCACTTAACTTCGAAAAGTCAGTGGTGTGCGCCGTGGATTCGAACCCGATACCCTCTGCATGGCAGTCCATTGGTATCTCCACTAGGCTAAGGCTGCCTCAACTCTGTTATTTTGTCTATCCCGTGTAAAAAACCTCTTTATCAAAGGGCGATTAGGACTGATGTACCAACAATCAGATCAGTGTACCTATTGGTAAAAAAGAAATGAATTTATATGGCCAAAGCATTTTGGTTAATTTAGACATACGTAGTAAGGTCCAAATGCTTCTGGCCTACCCAGCTTGAATTAATCATATATACCAAAGTAGCATATCATTGAATTACCAAACTTTTAGTGACCTATCTACAATTAAAAGTATTAGTGTATTTCATTTATGTACAAAGTTATACTCTTTTTTAATCAGAGAGTCGACAGAAAATTCGCAATGGATAAGATTGAGTACCGAGCCGCGATATTTTTTTAAAGAGAGGGCGACGCCGGCCGTAATCAAACAACATTTGGATGCTGTATAATATTATGTCATCATCTCCTTCGTATTCCACCGTAAAATAATGGTCAAAACAATTTCGTTTAGGGACAATCGATTGAAGATGAACTCCGCCCAGGACCTCTTTCCGAGATCAATACGGATACAAACATTAAATTTGTCGAACAGAAAATACTGGAGAATCGGCGGTTAAAGGAAAAATAATTAGCAGCTACGTCAGGACTTTAGAAAACAACTGCGTTAGGAATCTTACATGAACATTTGGGTAAGAAAAAGGTCAGGGCAAGGTGGGTCCCAAAACTTCATTCCGCTGTTCAAAAGCAAGAAGGTGTGAAGTGCTGTGTTCTCCAAGGCTGCCATAAAGAATGCAGTTTCATCGAGCTCGACCATCTACCCCACAGTCTTGAATTAGCCCCTAGTGACTATTATTTATTTTTAAAATTGAAATATGATTGACGAGGAAAAAATATTCCACGGATGAAGTCTGCAGTTTGGGAACATTTTTAGGACAAAACTTCAGACTATTTTTATTAAGTTATTAAAATTTTAATAAGGCGATGTGAAAAGTGTATTGAAATAAAAGGAGACTATATTGGATGACGAAAGACTGACCAAGCAGATATATTATAAGGCAACTGTGAATGGGACAGGACGAAGGGGAAGACCTAAACGGACGTTTTCTGACCAAATTGAAGACATCCTTAAAACAGGAAAGGTTAGAAGTACCCAAAACAGAAGAGCATGCATGAGGAATTTGATGGGAGTGAATGAAGCAAGAGAGATGTCAGGATCGTTGCAAATGGCGTTCCGTAGTCTCTGTCTACCCCTCCGGGAAACAGGCGTGAGTCTATGTATGTATGTGTATGTATATTGAAAAATAATATAAGTTTGAAATTTATCCTCCATTTTGTAGTTCAGGCCGGGAACTTTTGGACTTTTCCTAGTACTTAGTAATTAGGTAATTAATATTCTGCCAAGCGACCGTTATTAAATTGCCTGAGAATTCTGTTTTAAAGTCATCTATGTGTTAATAAAGCTCTTAGAATTCAAATATTTTGGATAGAAATCATTACTTACGCAGTAAGACACTTAGAACTCAGTCTCCAGTCAAACATCAATAAAACTGTCACGTAAAGGGACCTCGTCGCACTTACATGAAATAATAAACGTAATGATTACACTTAATAATCATGTAGTTTCATGTCTTAAAAGCGGCGATAGCCTAGTGGTGTATGTAAAGGCTGCCGAGACGATGGTCTCGGGTTCGATCCCCAGATACCCCGGGTACACACCTCTGACTTTTCGAAGTGATTGAATTATCGGCTGTGTAGATTACTATAATTAACCTTGGCTTATCGACGGTTCCTTTCTTTATAACCTGACGTAAGAATAATAAGCAAAACAGGGTATTTGACTGAATATTTTTATGTCAAAAATATAAAGTAGAGTAAAAACAATAGCGAATGGGAAAACAACACAGTTAGTTACAAATGTTTCAATTTGCGACTTGCCATACAAACCATAGTTTTACCAGGCCGGGCGCACTTCGCATTTTAGGTACAAACTTACAAGTACCTCGGCCGACCACGTCGACGTGGTTGGATTTAGTAGGTTGCCGCCGGCCGCGCGCCGCTCACATTAGACGTCACGCAACGAGTGCGACCGCTCCGTATTCTCACGCGCCCTGTTCATACAGGGCGCGTGAGTGTGTTCAAATTATAAACTTAAACGCCTTTAACAACAAAAATGCATCATCACCAGTCTAATGCAAAGTATTGCTTAATTAACTGTGTGTCGAAAGCGACTTGAAAATTTGATTTTATTTATATTACGAGAACAACTTGAAAATTTGATTTTTTGTTTGTTGAGATATCTCAACGATTATGGTGTCAAATTAAAGATTTAGTTCAAAAACCATTTTATCTGTTTGAATCATGTAAATCGGTCCACGCCTTTAGGAAATAACTAAGAATTTGTATAGTAAAAATGTAAACGACCAGAATTTTTGTGCTTTTGTTCTACTAGCTCCAATAGTGGGATAGGATACTTATAGGATAATTATTTATTATTAGGTACGTGGTCAAGTAGGTAGATAGACGATGAATAAATATAGTAGCAGCGCCAAGTCGACAACCCTAGCGCGCCACTCCGCGCCAGACAGCGACAGCGTTATGTGTTAGAAAAGAACGGGAACTGTTAGGTTAATATCGCATTAGGCACTGAGTGCTTATGCGAGCTGAATTGAACTTTATTGCTTAGTACCAAGAGTCGTAATTTCAATAAATTGGTTTGAAAAGTGAAGCTTCTGTACGTTAGTACTATTAATTATTCTGTGGTTTTACTGAGACATGAATAGAACGTGCGCCTTTTACTAAGTTAACTTTTAATCTTGTCTAGTTTAGATTTTTTATTTAATCTAATAATAATATATTAAGCTGAAGAGTTTGTTTGTTTGCTTGAACGCGCTTATCTCAGGAACTACTGGTCCGATTAGCAAAAATCTTTTAGTATTAGATAGCCCATGTATTGAGTAAGGCTACATTATATCACGCTATTAGCCACGGGAGCGGAGCAGTAGCCTTAAATAACGCGGGTGTAACCGCAGGCTCATCTAGTTTATTATAGAAAGTGAAAACGATACTTCGTTGATTTGATAGCAATCGTTTAGGTACGCAATAGAAAGATTAACACTTGGTCGCAGTTTATAGTACAACAAGTCTGGCTAGAACACCTGTCAAATACCTTTGACATTCATCACTACTATATTATTAACATGTCCAGCTGAAACAATAGATGTATTGATCGCCCTTGAAGACTTTGTCGACAAAAAACATACTAATAAGTATTTAACAAGAAAGCCGTACAAGATTGTTTGTATCTATTTATGAATAATCCAATAACATACATACACACATAGACTCACGCCTATCTCCCCGAAGGGGTAGGCAGAGGCATATTAAACGCCCACTTTTCGCCAGTGTTTTGATCCCACGTAATAGGTGGCGAGCCTATTGCCGCTTATCGGGATATTTTGTTTGCCAGAGCCTCGTCCGTTGATCGGCAGGTGCACCACTTGCAGGTGAGGTTGGCTTGGGACCCTAACTACTTGGTGGGATCCCTATGCACCAATAACAGGGAAGATCATATTTGCTTTAACAATAATCTTAGTAGAAGAGCTGATGAAGACTATAAAATGCACAGCTCTTATGCGTGACTGACAAGATTTTTAAGGCAATCTGAATGACTACAAAAATATCTGCTGAGATTTAAATTAAACTAGTTTACGGCCACGTTTCCCATTTGCCGGGTCGCGACCCGGTACCGGGCGTCAAAATGAAATACCGGGTCGCAACATTCCCGCCTTGTTTTAAAACTAATACCTACTATCGATCGACCGCGCTCTGGCAAACAAAATATCTACATAAGCGGCAATAGGCTCGCCACCTATTAGGTGGGATCAAAACACTGGCGAAAAACGGGCGTTTAATATGCCTCTCTGCCTACCCCTTCGGGGAAACAGGCGTCAGTCTATGTATGTATGTATCGATCGACGTATAGATTAGTGACTAAATAGGCGATACCAAAATATTATAATTAAGTACCTTGTATTAATAAAAAACATTTGTACTATTAATAAATGTGAATTATTTAACCTTAATGGAACCAGCTTTGGTTTAAAAGTATCTATTCAATGGGTCACGAAGGGGCAATGTGAAAATTACCGGACTATGGCAAAACAATGTTTGGGAAACACTGGTTTACGGATTTTATCGCGTTATATTGGTTTCACAGTTATTATATTTAAATCCGTAGTCTGTAGTTTAATTTCAATGTGTAACATTCGCGTAAATCCAAGAAAATACTATATCTGCTGAGATTTGAGAAACAATATAGGTAGGTCTGGCTCTGCAAGAGTAACTTACAGGAAAATTTAATAGCTTTTACGATTTACTGGATAACTCTCTAAAAAGCAGCTTGCCTAAGAATGTGGAATTCACTTGTTAAACCAATGATTTCTCCAATAAGCAATGCAAAGTTTACAAGAATTTATAAAGTTTTACATACAATGCGCAGCCTAGTTTCCTACGAAAACATCAATTAAACAAATTTATTTGAAAATATAGTCGGATAACGAAGGTATCCTCTATTTTCTCCTAAAAGAAAGAGTCTATGGGCGACCGTAGACCTAATTGTCGGCGAAAATAGACGTATTTACAACTCAAATATTTTGTTTAATGTGAGTAAGACCAAAAACTATAAGAGTAATATTTTCGTTCTAAACTTTCACTGATGCCCGGTTTCTGAGGTACTTTTATCGGTGGTTTATCTATCCGTTAGCGTTATTGGTTCGATAACTCAAGAAAGTGCGTTTCTGAACAACGCGTCACAACATGAACTCCAGGTAACCTTAGTTTAACTTAACCGACCAATGTTCGCCGTATATCGGTTCCATAACTTTATTTGAAGTTTGACTTTTGTCAAACGTTTTGACGCATTATGATATTATTATTTTAGTAAAATAACGAGCAACTAGTTATTTACTCCTGAAAAAAATATATACGATTTTAAAATCTAGTTTAAAAATCTAGTTTAACGGACAAATTAACACAGTTAAATAAATTTTCAACACGTTTTTTATAACAGATCCATCTAGTGGCAGAAAAAGAACTACGTATTGGTTCAATAGTTATGGAACGCTCCAATGGGCATTCAGAAACGCAGTGTCAGTTAACCAACGTTTATCCTTTCCATAACTTTAATGAATCAATAACTGTTGAGAGTATTTCTGGGGACTCCAGAAACCGGGCATCAGTAGACATTGAATTTATCTCAATACTTATAGTATAGGCAACATAAGGGACGAGCGAAATTTGCCGTAGTAAACCTTTCCTTTTCGCAGATGACGTCATCGGGATCCCAAATTCGAATTCGATAGAGGGTCTATCGTTTATTAGACATCGGCCTTGAGCAATAACTGAAAATTTCCTTAAGTAGAAAGGAATTCTCCCAAACAGAAGGCTTGAGGATCTGATATACATATGAAGGTATATTCTGGCATGCTTTAGCAGGCTTTATAGATACTTTACTACCATGCAGATGCGATAACTAAGCAATAAATTAGGCTTAAGTGGACACTGGTATTGCTTGCGTAAATACCCTTTATGTACCTATGTTCGCAAGGTAATGACATTTTAATGTCAGCGCGAATAGCGTAAGAAAGATCTATTACAAGATCGTTTGCTGCTATCGAGATGATTTATATTTCAATTGACTGCTGTAAAACGAAAGATGCTATGTTTTGTTTGATGTGAAAGTCCACTACTGGTTATAGGCTTTTTCTCGTTACGAGAAAGGTTTGGCCACAGCCTACCCCGTTGGTTCAGTAAGGGTCAGCAGACCTGACGCGTTCTTTTGAGAATATTATGGAGAACACCTAGTGATGCAGGTTTTATCGCCATATTTCTTCCACCGTAAGTTAATCAACCGATAATTAACAACTTAATACGCACTAGATGCATGGTTGCATTTGGTGTACTGACACTGCGTAGTAGTTTATTTATCTTTCTACTATGATTGTTATGAAGAATTTAATGTGTAAACGTCCAGTGGCGTAGCTATATTGGGTGGCACCCGGGGCGGAAGTAGGCAGAAGACTTTTTTAGTCGATACCTAACAATTCCGGGCTAACTCTCGTAATGCTAAGCTAGTGTCTATGTTGTTTTATATTTTTATACATAGGTGTCACCCCTTTTTTGGATATGTGGCTCCCCAAAAAGGGTGGCCCCGGGGCGGACCCCCCCCCTTCCTACACCACTGTAAACTCCTACCTAAAATAGATCAAGTAGACCATCTATGTACCTATAGCGTATTTTTAATTACGGCAGAGTAGGCGTACATTCTTGGAATTATGACCTTTAGTCATAGTCATAACAAAGGCAACCCTACAATTCATTATTTCTACTGTTACCCACTCTTCTATACGTATTGATATATACCACAAATTAATACTAAAGTAGTTAAGTCTTCGGTATATGTATTTATTTCAGTCACGAGGTTAATTAATATTACAATTGGTAATCCATCAAACGAAATAACCTATAGTTATAAGTAATAATTTTATATTCTAACCCTTGGCATGAGGGTGCGCATAAAACCTATAATTGTACTAGTAGGATTGCTCTAGTAATGGAAACGAACAAAATTATTTTATAAGCCCAAACACTAGTCTAGTTTAAAAAACTACGGCAATCAGACAACTGATAAACATAGCTACTATGTATTCTTAAATACAACTGTATTACAGATAAATTACACCCAGACATAGAACAAATCACCATGCTCATTTTTTATGGTAATAGGCGGCAAACGAGCAGACGGATTGCCTGATGGTAAGCAATTACCCTTGGACACAAGCAACACCACAGGACTCACAAGTGCGTTGCCGTCCCTTTGTGTTGGGAAAACGGATAGGATGAGGAGTGGGATGAGGGAGAAAGAATAGGGGATAGGGCCTCCGACACTCTCACTCACCGAACGAAACGCAGCAGTTTAGGTACTGATACTTTACGTCGATTTTCTGTGAGAGGGTAGTACTTTACCGGTCGAGCCGGCCCATTCATGCTGAAATCAGTAAGGCTCTACTACCGTGCTTATCACACAAAGAATCTGTTCTGGGTGAAAATCGAGTCCATGATCTTCGACTTTACAGACAGGGACACTAATGTGTACCCTCTAGAGTCTAGACTCAGATGCTAGTAATTATACCTTAGTTTACCTCTACGACTAATACTGTTCGTGTAACAGCCAGCCCAAATACTTGATCTAGCCATGTATTTGTCTATTCTTCTTCTTCTGTCCCTTATCCCAGTTCAGTTGGGGTTGGGTCTCCTCACTTTCCTGCGCCAAGATTGTCTGTCTTGGGTTGTCGTTTCAGGTATGCCACACCGTTATTTCATGTATTTGACTATTAGAGATACATATTATCTTCTTAATATATAAAATCCTTGCGTTACTGACTGACTGACTGACAGACACGCTACAGCCGAAACTATTGGGCACAGGAAGCAAAAAATTTGGCATGTATGTTCCTTGGGGACCGTAGGGGTGCAGCACTAAGAAGGGATTTCCCGAAATTCCCTCGGGATCGGCCAAAACAGGTAAATTAAAAAAAAAATGTAGGCGTAGCTGCTGGCGTCCTCTAGTTTGACATAAGCTCCATAAAAAACAAGTCGAATATCTATATGTCTAGCAGCAGTACGTAAGACAGAGAAACATATTTCTATAAGTCACATTTTTGGATCACCTTTTTGTATATGTATTTAATTTACAATTCAGCGCATAGAAAATATATATTATATTTTTATCTTATTACGATAAAAGTCATTAATTAATCTACACAACTTAATTGGTTATGAACATTCATTGTATTTATGTATTTTGAGAGTATTATAACTTTGTTGAAATGAAATGCAAGTAAATGACCTATAATTAGTTGCGAATTGTAGAAGTTTAAAAAAAAATTGGGCAAGTGCGAGTCGGACTCGCGCACGAAGGGTTCCGTACCATCATCTATAAAAGAAAATCACGTTCATTGTATGTATACTTAAATACTTTTTAAGTTTCTACCTGTTTATTAAGATCGAGTAACAAATTACTTAAGAATTACGTTTGTTGTATAGGAGCCCCCTTTATTATTTAAGTACTTTTTTTATTTAATTATTTCTTTTGAAAGGTAATATACAACTACATATTCTGTGAAAATTTAAACCGTCTACCTGTTACAGTTAGTAATTTTGAGCAAAAAATACGAAAAAAAACACGGTTTTTGTATGGGACCCCCCTTAATATTTTTTATTTTTAGTAGGGTAGGTTGGTTTAAGATGACGCACTTTTGAAACAATCGGTCATAATAAAATAAAAATGCAACGTTTCGAAATCACACTTATATATTCTAAATCTTTGACTTATTCGTAACAATAGAATATATAAATTAGCATCACATCTATTGTCTTTGGACAAATTTTCATATGAACTTAAAAAATCAGAAATGCGCACTTTTACACAACCCATACGGTAAGTTGGCGCAGCAAAGTCGATAAGATGGCGCAGTTAATGCGAGGTCATCTAAGGAAGACAAATATCGCATTTAAATTCACCAAATCCAAGATATCCCGTACATTTATCTTGCCACCATTCTTGACACACTGAGCATTCTATCCAGTCTGCTTTTAAGGGTTCCTTATAAATTTCCTGACACCCAGGACATGTCCAGACCTTTTCTACAGCAGGTTTGTTGGGTGCTTTAGATTTTTTGTTTAGGTTTTTTAGGTTTTAGTTCAGCTTTTTGCTTCCTTGCTGCCTCTAATTGCGGTTTGTAAGGTGAAATGCTAATTACTTCTGATTAGTGGATCGGACGTTTCCTATTAGTGCATCTTATTGTGTGAGATTTAGGGAAAGGCTTAATATTAAGAATTTTATCAGACACTAGCTAGCTCTTCCTGGATGACTTCTCAAACATTTTTCATACTCCTCAGCGTAATACTTTTTCAGTATTCCGTGAAAACCTCTATCGAGAGGCTGCATCTTGTGGCTGCTATGTGGTGGTAAAGTGATTGCAACAATATTATTTTCCCGGAAAAAAACCACAGCTTTAATCAAGCAGTGTGAGGAGTGATTGTCTAACTCGAGGCCTATTCTCCTCTTGTTAAACAGTCACTTCTCCCTCTGCTGATTAATGAAAAGAAAGTCCAATCCTCAAATTAAAAAAATAGGGTTTGTAAGATGGCGCGCGCCATCTTGTACACCCGCCTGTTGCGCCATCTTACAAACTTCCCCACAATGGAGAAATCATTGCACTAACGCCATCTCCTATGAAATACCAGAATTATTTTGTTTCTTAGGTCGATATAAAGTATTTGTTTAGTCAACAATTCATTAAAAACACGTAATATATGCATTGTTTTATTCTGACTCAACTTCCAAATGAGAGTAAAATTAGATTTAAAGTGTTTAAAATCTTAAAACTTACCTGGAACAATCGTTTTGTGAGCAAATCGAATATTTTTTTGGGAACAAGTACCGGCACAAATAGTAAACAAAACACTACTGAAATTAGCTGCTTACGACACACCAGAATCCACCAATCGCGAGTGCGCCAACTTATCTCCTGCGCCATCTTACACCAACCTACCCTATTTGTTGTTATAGCGGCAACCGAAATACATAATTTGTGAAAATTTCAGCTTTCTAGCTATCACGGTTTATAAGATACAGCCTGGTGACGGACAGACAGACAGACAGCGGAGGCTTAGTAATAGGGTCCCGTTTTTTTACTATTTAGGTACGGAAACCTAACAACGAATTACCCATTAAGCTTCTTCCAATAAGCATAAATAAAAATATTTAAAACGCACTTCAGAAAGCTAAAATTTTATTTATTTAATTTAATATAATACGTACATTTATTACTGAAGTGTTCCTATTGGGTTGAACCACAGAGCAGATACAAAGAGGAGATGGCCTAAACAACTGTGCACTGTGATTTTCAACTAGGTCCTGACGTCATCACGTGGGCGTGGCCTAAGTCAGTTTGTTGTTGGCGTTCGCCCTGTGCACATCGCAAACGTTCCCTTTAAACAGCATTACATTCGCACTAAAAGAAAAAAAAGATGAAGTGTTGTGTTTTGTCATGTAAAAACTACTCGGATAGACGTTCTGGTGCTATGGATGGCATCACATGTCATTCATAAGTAATTTTATGCGTAATTTATTGAAATAGTTCTAGAAAAATCTCTTAGCTTCGGCGTTTTCAAGTGTCATTCTACCCGACATTACATGGCGACACTTTCTGCTACGTGAATTAGAATATTTAGGTATGTAGAGCTCATCATTAATGTAGGTATTTTAATAATCATATGTACTGAAATTTGTTAAACTTTAATTCCTAAAGATTAAAGAATCTTTAGGATTTTTTTGTTTTAATTGCCAAAATATTGTTTTTTTTTAGTTTTTACATCATTTTTTAAACAGGCCGCCATCTTTCGTCAATTATCAACATTAAACATGAAATGTCAAAAGGACAGGGCCGGAACTAGAATCCAATCCGATTGTCCCGCGGCTGTATCATACATGGAAAGTACTAAAAACATTAAATGCGCTAGACATAAAAATACAATCTATACAAATCTATACATCTATACGAATAAATAAAATTGGAGTGTCTGTTTGTAAAATTAAAATAACCGATTTTTACTAAGTGGTTAGGGTTGTGAATTATACGGTACATAATTATACCAAAACATCTTTTTTACCATTTTTGTCTGTCAGTCTGTTTGTTCCGACTAATCTCTGAAACGGCTGGACCGATTTTGACGGGACTTTTACTGACAGATAGCTGATGTAACAGGGAGTAACTTAGGCTTTAAATTAGGATCTCACAAAAAACTAATGAAAATACCACGCGGACGAAGTCGCGGGTAACAGCTAGTCTCCTATCAACTAAATATTTTATCAACAATAATTTATTTAAATAAAGTACTTTTCCTCCGTGAGACAACTGGTATGGTAGTTGTTATTTAATTAATTACGGGTGAGGCTAAATGAACGTCATTTTGGGAGTCGCGTAAAATGAGTCGGCGGAATTCGGCTGCATACTAAAGTCCAACTCACTTTGCGTCGCCGTGTAGTACAAACACCCTGAAGTTGCGAGTGTATTCTACTCCATATCACCTAAGGACTTACGTTATTCCCGAACCCGAACTAAGAATTAATTCTAATAGGTGATACGGAGTAGGATACGCCGAATGCAGCGTAAATTCCGCTGACTCATTTTACGCGACTCACAACTCACAAAATAACGTTCGTTGGGCCTTACTATTAAAGCACTTATTGCCCACCTAGTTTATTTAGTTAAATTTCAAATGATGTACCTATGTTCTAGATTTCCATCCGAAGATGATCTAAGACAGCAGTGGATTACAAAAATTAACAGACACGATTGGTCTCCGACTAAATATACAAAAAGTTCTTGCCATTTTAATGATGAAGACTTCATAGTGACAAAAAAAGGCCTTAGAAAATTAAAGAAGGGAACTATTTCGTCATTCATCAAAAACCATTTTATTTAAACATGTTTTTTTGTTTTCATTTCAATAAAAAATACGTATCAAGATGGCCTACTAAAATCCTGAGTACGACCCTGTTGCATCCTGCACTTTTAGTGACACCTAGTGTGAGATAGTTGCGTAACTACAAAGTAAAATCAACAGAGTTAGCGAGTAGTTTTGCTATTGAACGGTAGTTGGAAAATAAAGAAATGGGCGGGATCTAACACCCCCTCACCCCGCAAATTGTCACGCGTTTTTTCCTAGGGAAATTATATTACAACATCTCCTCTTTGTATCTGCTCTGTGGGTTGAACAGATTTTAATGTCAAGTCTCGCGTGTTTACATAAATTCGCAGATGGGTATTCACAACTGAACCCGGTACCTAGCATTTCTGAAGAGATAGGAGAAGTTTTTGATAGAAAATGTTTACACATTAATGAATGCGTGTGTTGTCCGTGTGGTGACGGATTAAGAATACGAATTGTCACAACCCCATATCATCCCTTGGGTGTCGTAAGAGCCGACAGAGGGAGCATAGTATGCAGAGAACAGCACTGTAAGAGAAGGAAAACTTGATACAAACCCTATACCAACCCGTTTGGCCAGCTTGGTATAGTAGGCCAATTCCTCTTTTCAAAGGCGAGGCCTAGTCCAGTAGTGGACTGTTAAAGGCTGATGATGAATGTGGGAAGTCAAATGTACATGACGTGCCTTATGCATCAAAACCATTCGTATCAAAATAGAAACTACTTTGTAATACTTTCCTAAACACGTATATTAAAAGCGTTTACTGTGACATTTGTATCTTAACAAGACAAGAAAACAATAAACAAAACAAAGCACGTCATTAATAAACTATGAACTTTACTGCTGACATTTAACAGTAAGTAGTGCTTGTTTTACAGTCCAAGTCAAAACAAAGTCTCATAATAAATTTCATAAATCCTCGAAAAGGTAGATTCAATTCGAAGAAGTTGCAACAGAGATAATCCCCGGGCAGACATTGCTTCCTATCCGTGAAATAGATTGGAAAGAAAACTTTAAACTATGTCCGTAGAGTTAATCCCAAGAGCCTGCTAGCGCCAGCATTTAGTTTATAGAAGCAATGTTGTTCAGTAAAATACCTACCCGACGGTAGAATTCAAAATGTACGTTCAACGTGGCATTTACAACGAAAAGGGCGAGGGTGCACTGTTTGTATATCACATAATACATGTCGACGAAATTTTATGTACCGAGAGGGGTAGATAATATGGAAATCGACGCGTGTTTGCAATGTTTGAAGTCAAATTAGGCGTGAGATGAAAGAATAAAGGGTTTTGTTCCAAACTTCCCTTTCTTTCCACCCTAATGGGCTTCTGCAAGATTCGTTTTTGTTATAAAGAGTTTGTATTACTTTACAAAAGAGACCTTTTCAGTGCCAGAAAGTTATGTTTCTGGAAAAAAATCCTTTAAAACCCGTACCAGTTACCGTGAAGAGTTATTTTTCAGACAAAACTTGCGACATTCGGTAAAAGTTCGACAGGCTTCCTTTCAAATTATTCCTAGGGAAGTTATAACAAAAACATTTGCGAAGCCTCTGCGGTTGAGGCGCCTTCAGTGTTTCCCAAACATACCTAATTTATTGCATTATACGTTCAAAGTTTCCTCCGTCGAAAGAAATCGAGTTTATTTGGCAAAATATTTACGAAGTCTTTCAAAGTATTACGTATAAGAAAATATGGCCACGTCTCGCCTGTTGAAATACACTAAATAAGTTTCCTAGAATTTAGAAATCGATATGTAACGAGCATGGTTTGAAGCGGCGTCCAAATACATTGTAAACATTTTCATTTGGTTCATAAAACGAGTCTTAAATTGATGGCTGAAAAGTGGTACGTGTAAATGGCGAGTCTTGAAAGCTTCGCAATCGAATATTTCGGCATTTACCAAAATATTTTTATTGCTCACATTACTGCGTCAGACTTAACGATCCCGTTTATGGTTGCCAAATTCATACACGGCACAGTGCTGCCCGTACTTATTTTTCAACTTGTTCCTGAATAAATATCAACCTATTTGAATATTTTCCAGACGGCAACATATTGTACTAGGTGCCTCTTTTGTTTGCGTTCTTTATTTTTTTACATAACCTACGTCATTTGGGTATAATATTTCTCTGATACAATACCGAGACGCGGTACTATCTCCCGAGATTTCTAGGTTTTAAAGAATTAATGTAGATGTTTATTTTTCTAAAACTAGCGCACACGGTGAATTTATTCCAACAAATAGGAGGATAAAATGCTTAATTTTTCAAAGGTAGGTACCGTTAGTTGAATCTAAAATGCATCATAGTGGCGGCTGGAGAATTGGTTCAAGTTAAAATTTAATCAAGCCTTTGCAGTAGCAAGTGAAAATGGACTGACTGACAAAGTTAGCCGCAATATTCAATTACTGTAGAATTTTTACTATTTCTAATAGAAAAATTGTATTTCCAGCCTTCCGAGACGTTATTCGAGTCTAACTTTATAACATCATACTTTATCCGGTAGTAAAATTATATTTGCGCGAACACCCAACAGTTTATTAGAGAGCGAAACGGAACGGATAAAATAAAACCCTCTCGTGAATTCACCCGTATTCCGTACCCGATATTTGTTTCTAATATCCGGCTACTGTAATTTATCCGGACGTCGAGTGTTTGACCCAAATTTTTACACAAAAGCCGTCTCTAGAAGGAATAGTACGCAGTAAATAATTTTAAGGGCTCCCCAAACGGTCGCATATAAAATTTTTGGTACAAGTTATGGTGATAAAACTTTGTTGTGGTAAGTACAAGCTTTATATATTCATAACACCTTGCCTTTTTGTGGGTAGGCAGGAGGGTTGGACGTTGACAAACGACTTCCTAAAGTAAAACGTGTTTACGGAAAGGTTATTGATGGCGGCGATTTCACGCTATTACTTGGTCTCTTTGTTCGTTGGAATAACGTTTGTCTGGCTCCCCTGTAATGGAGTTTGAATCCCTATTTTATTGCCGGTGACTTTTATCTACGGAATACATGTTTGTTGGTTTTAGCGGAGGTATGAAGTTAGGGGCTATTCTTTAAGTGAATGATGAATTGGTTATATGGGTAGATAAAGCTCTTGTGCTGATAATATGTAGGAACATTTCCTGTTTTGGGCAAAACGTATTAACGATCAAACTTTAAAACCTAAAATGCACGCATCAGCTGTGCATTTTATTACTTGTCTTGAGTTGCGTTCTAAATAATAATATTTGTGACAGTTTGTCAAGAGGTTTGTTGAAATAATGTGTAAAAGACAAGTTCTTTACAAGACAATTAAATAATTACTTCATCTCATTCAACTCCAATTTGTATAGTAATTCTGTGCATGTTTCAGAATCGTTGTTGAGGAGACACAGTGAAGTGTGTGTGGCGACGATCTTCAATTAAACAGCGCGAGGGGTGCCGTATAACGAGTTGTAGTGTGCTCTGCTTACATCTCACACTCTATTGTTTGCGTACATGTGCCAGACGGAATACTGGCTCCGTGAATAGTAAGTGTTCTGTACTATCTGTGTTTATTTACAGTTTAAATATATTGTAGAAAATCTTTAGTTATTTTGAGTTGGTGAATATTGTACAAAAATATGAATGTTATAAATGTAACAATTTATGTGTCTGTGTGTTACGACTACAGTTTTTGGCAAAATAATTGACATTAAGTACCTACGCGGTAAGAGAGAGAGAGAGAGAGTAAGTGAGAGAGAGAGAGAGAGAGAGTTACTGCTGAGTTATAAAAAAATCGTCATTTGCAGTTATGTGTGGACCTCGACTTTGTACCAAATTAAAAGATTTTGTTTCGGAACATAAAGTCTTTGTTGACATGACGTCAAGGGCACTTAATTAGAATCTTTGATTTTATTTAAGATTTAGCCAACCATCAAAGTCAATTTAGACAAAAATATCATTTTTAAACTATGTAGTGTAAGGCATCTCATTTCACTACATTAGTTTATTTTGTTTTTCATTCACGTCGAAATTGGTGAAATCGCGGTAATTTCACGAATTTTCATTGGTACCTATTTAATTGCACTAGCCTGATTACAATGATAGGTGTCATGTTTTCTAATTCGTAAAACAATTATAGGAAGTCTAGATTTAACATGGATACTAAGGGGCGGAACATATCTGACGGAAGATCCGTCGCGTTTTATCCGTCGCGTAACGCCAATACATACAAATGTATAGAAAAACGTTCAACCTTTCACACCTGACCGAAGATCCGTTAGTACGTCGAGCGTACTGACGGATTATCCGTCGACGTCGCGCGAACCACGCACCACGTGAATTTTGACCATTGAGTAATGCTCGGGCCACACTACCTTACCGTCTACCGGGCTGTTACCGCCATAATTATGGCAATAAATTACCGTTAAATTACTGCGTGAAGTCGTGTGGTTACACTAGAGTTTACCGAGATATGCCAATAAACTAGGCGGTAAAAATATCATTTTTCAAGATGGCGGATGAAGCTGCAGCTGTTTGGTATTTTATGAGTGCCAATTATTTTAACATGAATCTTTAAAATTTTTAGCTTTCTGTCGGGTATCCCAGAGAGACGGTTCGGATTGCAATAACTCCAAAAATTTGAGCGCTTTTTCATTTGACCACTCCATATCGGTAGATAGTGTAGATACGTGCGTCGTCGTCGAACTCGTGTTGCACACTGAACAAACGGTAGTGTGGCCACAAACGCAATAATTACTGCGGTAATTTTCTTTGATGTGCGAAAAAGACCGCCGCCGGAGCTATTGCCTACCGGCATATGCCATATTGATTCGCATTGTAAAATTATGGCCATAAATCGCGGTTACACCTAGGCGTTGTTGAAATTATGGCAATAATTGTTGGCATATCCCGGTAGTGTAGCCCGAGCGTAAGGAATATACATGGAGAGGGCAAATAGTCCATTTAGAAAAACTACATTATACACATATATTATTATTTATTTTTTTATACACTCACGCCTGTATCCCCGGAGGGGTAGGCAGAGGTGTAATATTACGCCCACATTTCACCATGTTTTTTTTATACACATATATACGAAATCGACATAAAGCCACCAAACATTGTGTTGTCTCGTTTTGTCTTAGGGATATCTCTGTCAGAAAAAAGAGAGTTTACTGAATAAGTTAATCATGACGATATTTTATTAGAAATGTCATTCGTGCCACTGTCGCCATATTTTTTGCCAAGGTTTGTGGTACATCTGCTGTGAAATCGTTGTATATCGAACATAATAATTTTGTTTTTGTGCATAAATATGTCTAAAAACCAGATGAATCAGTGCTTCAGGCTGTGTGTTTCATTACCGTATGTATGGTGCCATTCATGTCCGGTACTTTCTCAGCGACACAATATCGATATTGGCTTTCAGAGAATATTTTGTTACATGTTTGATACAAGGGTCGTTTTCGCTTTGCCATGTTCGTCCACATTTGCATTATGATATAAACTAATCTGGCAAAAGATTTAAAGTAACTAAAGTAACTTACTACAAAAATGTATTATTTTCCTCTGACCGGCTCCATATCGATTATATTCTGGAGTACAACCCAAATGGTAGCCATTTTAAATTGCCCAACGTTTCGTAGGTATGCGTGCACGCTAATTTCGTAGGTATGCACGCTAAATTCGTAGGTATAGGACATGCCATATCCATGTCATTCCCAGATCGGTGATTTTGAGTGACGCGTAGTAGAGTAAGATTCCAGGGCCGCCAGACCTTACTTATTTTTTCAGAAATGAAATGTGTAGAATAATGTAGTGTTAGTATGTGCTATGAGTGTACGCATACTTACTAGCCTGGATCGTGGGCCAATTTTTAGGTATGAGGTTCTAAAGGTCTACGGGAATTACTGCCGTCGTAATGAGTCTGGCAGAATATTTATGATTTTAATAATATTTTCTAAAAAATACCTAAAAACCAGCACTGAGAATTTGTCTGAGTCTGAGTGTTCATTGTGTCCGTTAGTTGTATGTTTGTAAAGTCTCTCGCGACACAGGATTTATTCCTAGTGCGGGAGTTGTCTTATCAAACAAAAAAAATTGAATATAAAACATGAAGAACACGATTTGTAACCAAAATCCACTTTTATCAAAGATTCTACATTTACAGTTAATGCGACGTAGAGGCGTAGAAGTTAAAACCATGAGAAATAACAGGCAATAAATCTCACGGCTACGCCTTTTAATTTCCAAACTTTATATATTAAAATACCTACATAGAAAATTTTCCGTGTGGTTGACGGCATAGAATACAAGTGTCACCACCCCCTATCTTCCCGTGGGTGTCGTAAGAGGCGACTAAGGGATAACACGATGCAAATACCATCTTTGCGTAGAGACGGAAAACTCGACATCAAACCCTATACGACTGCCTCGTTGGTCTCGCGGCATAAATGTGCGCGTGGGATCGGGAGGTCCCGGGTTCGATTCCTGGGTCGGGCAGTGTTATTGGGTTTTTCTGTCACGAAATTCTCAGTAGCAGCACAGAGTCGGGAAATGTGCCCGGTACGGCAATAGGCTCGCCCCTTATTACGTGGGACTAAAGTATATCTGGCGAAAAATGGGTGTAGAAATACACCTCTGCCTACCCCTTCGGGGATAAAAGGCGTGACGATATATATGTATGTGTATGTATGTGCATAGAAAACATTTTGTGTCATGCGCTGCAACTGTAACCCCTTCTATATCATTTGTAAAAAAAATCTTAAAAACCGTAACCAAATAGTATCATCGTCTTTAAATTTTGAACCTCCATACCTATATAGGAAATATATATTCAAATAACGCTTGTTGGCTACTATAAAAATCTCTTAAGTCCGACATATTTTTAATAGTCAAACTCGAATTACAATATAAATATGTAACTAGCGGACTTCAGTGACTACATAACATCAGGGAACATGAAAAATGATTAGGTAAAAGAATAAGACAGTAAAATATTGAGCTGCCCTGAGTACGGCCCTGCACGAACAAACTTATATGTGTGCATAATAGCCACGCTTTTAGCAAATGTGTGCAGATACGCTCGACGCATTTTCCGTCAGATGTGTACCGACTAATTGACGGAATATACGCGACCGAAGATACGTTCGACGGATCTTCCGTCAGATATGTTCATACCCTAAATCGTGACTAGATTAATTTGCTTAGTTTAATTTAGTAGGTAAACTAGTTCTGTCGTCTGAAATAGATATACTTCGAGATGGACTCATAATTACACCAGCGGGTCTAGTACGAGTTTGATCTAGAACGCAATTGGTCTAGAACGCAGAGTAGCGATCGATAGAGTCCGCCAGGGGGCGTATTTAGAAATTTTATAGAAATTGTTCACGTCGACTAGTCTATCGTCACCGTGACGATCGAGTGCAAAACTCATACTAGACCCCCTGAAAGCAACGTATCTTTGTTTCTTATAATTATAAGGGATCATAACAAAAAAAAAGTGTTTCTTAAACCGCAAATATCCGTCACTCCGGATCCCAATAATGTTTCTTCAGCGACGACGCGATTGAATGCTATCGGAAGAAACAATTAATTCAGTCGCATCGCAAAAAGAAAATAGTTTATTACTATAGCGTTAAAACAAATAAGTTGTTCGTCTCTGATCAAGAAGTCTCACGCGACCCGAAATCAGAGTCCTTTATTTCAAAACAGACTCAATATGTTAAACAACGGGCCAGACCTGTGATTACTGTGATATCACATTTCAGACTTAGAATCCGGCTTACGGGAATCACAACGTTGCGACCGCGTGTCAGTGAGGGGCTTAGGGATACACATAACGTCGGCATAAGTATGTAGGTATACGCACAACATGGCTTAGAACAATATGTACCGCGACTGCCGACGACAGAACAGGGCAACCTTCTATAGGTTAAAGTGTATAATATGTAACTATACGTATACTCTCTCTAGAGGCGCTCTAATACGAGTATGTACATACAGTTTGATTGTAATAAATAGTGGTTGCGTACCTTTTTATTTCATCTTGTTTTTAAGACATGTTTGTGACGTAGTGATCGACATTTGTCCATAAGCACCGATAATCTCTTCTCGATATAAATTTTCTCACACTCAACGCGTGTCTGCGCACAGGGTGACAAAAATATTTAATCAGACAGAAAATGTTTATAATGCAGCTAATTTGTACAAACGTAAACAACAAGATAAGCATGGCTGTAGGTTTATGGGAAAGAACTCCTTATAGTAACATACAAGGAAAAGTGTTCTCGTCTATTATTAAGACAAAACCACACATTAAACAGAACATTACCTAATTGATAAATTAGTAACAAACGGGCAAGTTATTTTCTGCTTTTCGTAAATAAACTTGATATTTACACATTGTATTTTGTTGGAAATAAAATACAGAGCGTCTTATTTACGAAAATACAGAGAATCATATTTAGGCAATGATATAATATAATGGATAAAAGAGTTCCTGTTTTATTTTTTATACTCATATGTGATTGGAAGGACTAACACGAACTAAAAATAACATGACAGTACGTAACTTGAAGTATCATAAGAAGCGAGTCGTTGTTTGGCGTCAGCCAAGAATAAATCGATCGCCGTCGAGACTTAAAGATACAAACGAGACGTTGAACCACAGATATAAAAAAGGTAATCCCTAGAAAAACCCGACCGGCAACGTGATTAGAATACGATTGCAGTATCAACTTGTTGGTGGTCCACCAAACACGGATCTAAACGGATGTTAGAATGGAATAATATGAAAAAACCGGTCAAGTGCGAGTCGGACTCGCGCACCGAGGGTTCCGTACAAACCTGTAGGTATATAAGTAAAAGTTCACCAGTCATAGTTATGGTATTTTTATTGCAAAATGAAATCCATAACATTACAGTATGGGAAGCTGGAGGAGCATAAATTAAAGAAAAAGGTGTCTTTGTCGTTTGTAATCAGTCATCCTTTATTTTATATTAACATTATCGCTTATTTTATAATATAACTTTAATACCTATACCAGCCTCGCAAAAGTCTGCTGATGAATGATGGTAAGATTTTTTATCAAAGTTATTGATTTACAAAGTTTTAGTGACTATTAGAAATCTGTTACAAAAATACTAAATAAGTATTTTTTATAATTATAGTATTTATTTGCGATGAAAATTAAACTAGGGTGACTATTTACACATAAAATAAAACAATAATCAAAATTCTTAAACAAATAACAAAAATAAGTAAGGGACGATAGCCCAGTGGTGTAGGTAACGGACTGCCGAGACGATGATCTCGGGTTCGATCCCCAGGTACCCCAGGCACAAATCACTGACTTTTCGAAGTTACATATGTGTGTATTTAAAATGTTAATTATCGCTCGCTTAGTAATGTGCCCGGTAGATGGCAATAGGCCCGCCCTCTATTACATTGGGACCGAAACATAAGTGGCAAAGTGTGGGTGTGTAATACACCTCTGCCTACCCCTTCAGGGATAAAAAGGCGTGAAGTTATGTTACGTTATGTAAATTTAAAAAAAACATATAAAGGAAATGAAAATTTTAAAGTATGGAATTAAGTATCAAAGGACCATGGGCGAAATCGTCCCCACCCATCAACAGAAATGAAATGTAGCTCAATCGACACATCTTGGCAAGATGATATTTTTTTTACTATGGCGACGTTGCCCAAATGCATAGGGTTTTCATAGTAATTAACGTTTAAACAAATATTTTGTTGACGCATTATTGACGATTAATTGTAAAATACCTACTCATTTATCTGTTATAGGAAGTTATGGTACATTCTACCACATTCACACAACACCATCTAGTCTCAAACTAAGCAGAAGCTTGTAATATGGGTACTAGATAATGGATAAACAAACACATATACCTCTTTTTTTTAAATACATCCATATTATATATAAAAACACCCAGACTAAGACAAACATCCATGTTCATGCACACAAATCTTTGACTTGAGCGGAAATCGAACCCGCGACCTTCTGCGTAGCAGTCGCTTACACTCCCGCGGCGCCAACCGGTCGTCAATATAGTATATAAAATAGATCAGTAATATTAACACTCTATTACTATTGTTATTTGCCTACTATAAGCATTGTAAGAATGAATATTAAAAGATAATGAATTTAAATTATTCATTCATTTATATTCGTTATGTTCTAATTTTTCTTTAGTCTCTACTGTCCCACTGCTGAGCAAAGGCCTCCCCTGATCTTTCCACGCTCTCTTGTCGCCTGCAATCTCTAGCGAACTCTTGTGGTAGGGGTCTAGGTCATCTCGCCACCGTTTTCGGGGCCAACCCCGGTGACGACGACCATTTTCTGGCACCCACAGTGTCGAGATTTTCGCCCAACGATCCTCATGTATACGGCTGACATGGCCTGCCCAGTTCCATTTAAGGTTAGCAGCCTTTTTCCCACATCTTCAACTTTAGTTTTTTATTTTCTTATTATTCGTTCATAATCATTTAAATGTAAGTATGTGATTAAAAATACATTATTTTTATTTTGTATCGTTACTAAATCATGTTTTGTACTGTAATATAACCATAATTTTAAAATAACTTGCAAGTGTAAAATGAAAATATAGGTTAATTAATAAAAATCAATAGTTTTTTATGGATATATCCCATGGATTTAAGTAAAAAGAAGGATTTTAATCAAATAGTGGATACTTAAGGTACCCATTGGCATCAGTTCCATGTGTGTTGGTATATGGGGACGGAGCCCATACATTTTTGCCCATAGTCCTTTGAACCAGATCTGTAAATGGAGACTGAAAAAGGTATGAAAGTACCACATTGAACATTGAAGTACGAAAAAACGTTATCTATAAATGTACTACTTCGTGTTGTGCTAGTGTTTATTAACGGAAACATGTTTATAGATGAAAAATATGTGAAAATTCCATTTTGGGGATTTATTCTAAAATCAATATTGAAGTCTCCCACGACAATCAGACGAGAACATGAATTATACCTATTGAGGTTGCTGCCGTATATTGTTGTATTTATGCATTCTATTGCAACATTAATTGGACATTGTGGTGACCTATATACAGTTATCACTCTGACATTAAACATTTCGAAATGCAAGCATTCACAATGGCCGTTTGCAGCGTCTGGGTTATTTAAAATCTCAATCAGCCTATCGCAGTCCACTGCTGGACATAGGCCTCTCCCAACACGCACCACACGGTACACGGTCCGCAGCCTTCCGCATCCTTTATCTGGGCTATAAGACGTTACTTCGTACCAAATTTCAAGATTTTGAGTTCACGGAAAGTACCCTGTGGGTTTTGATTCCCTTGCGAGTAGTCGCGAGTTTGAAAATATGCTTATATTGCTCTTTCTTTTGATTGCGTTGACATATAGCAGCCTAACGGTGTTATATACTTGAGTATTTGATATGAATTTCAATTTAATACCTCCACGCGTTCAAGATAAAGGGGTGGTAACTTTAAATTTATAAAAAATATTTTTCTTATATGATGTAACTAAAAATTTACGGTTTTCGCAATTTTCCCTTTATATGTGCTATAATGCGTTGCTTTGTACCAAATTTCAAGATTCTGAGTTCACGGGAAGTACCCTGTAGGTTTTGATTCACTTGCGAGTAGGCGCGAGTTTGAAAATATGCTTATATTGCTCTTTCTTTTGATTGCTTTGACATAGAAGCTTGATTTTGTTGCAGTCTAACGGTGTTTTATACTTGAGTATTTGATATGAATTTCAATTTAATAACTCCACGCATTCAAGAGAAAGGGGTGGTAACTTTAAATTTATAAAAAATATTTTTATTATATGATGTAACTAAAAATTTACGGTTTTCGCAATTTTCTCTTTATATGTGCTATAATGCGTTGCTTTGTACCAATTTTCAAGATTCTGAGTTCACGGGAAGTACCCTGTAGGTTTTGATTCACTTGCGAGTAGGCGCGAGTTTGAAAATATGCTTATATTGCTCTTTCTTTTGATTGCTTTGACATAGAAGCTTGATTTTGTTGGAGTCTAACGGTGTTTTATACCTGAGTATTTGATATGAATTTCAATTTAATAACTCCACGCATTCAAGAGAAAGGGGTGGTAACTTTAAATTTATAAAAAATATTTTTATTATATGATGTAACTAAAAATTTACGGTTTTCGCAATTTTTCCTTTATATGTGCTATAAGGCGTTGCTTCGTACCAAATTTCAAAATTCTGAGTTCACGGGAAGTACCCTGTAGGTTTGGATTCACTTGCGAGTAGGCGCGAGTTTGAAAATATGCTTATATTGCTCTTTCTTTTGATTGCGTTGACATAGAAGCTTGATTTTGTTGCAGCCTTACGGTGTTATATACCTGAGTATTTGATATGAATTTCAATTTAATACCTCCACGCGTTCAAGAGAATGGGGTAGTAACTTTAAATTTATTAAAAATATTTTTTTATATGCTGTAACTAAAAATTTACGGTTTTCACAATTTTTCCTTTATATGTGATATAAGACGTTACTTCGTACCAAATTTCAAGATTCTGAGTTCACGGGAAGTACCCTGTGGGTTTTGATTTCAATGCGAGTTTGAAAATATGCTGCAATTTGCAGCATAAACGGCTGTATCTTTTGATTGCGTTGGGTTAGAAGTTTGATTTTTTTACAGCTCCATGGAACCGTAGATTCGAGTATTTCGTATAAATTTAAGTTTGATACCTCCACGCATTTCTGAGAAAAAGGGTCTTGACAGACGGACGGACAACAAAGTGATCCTATAAGGGTTCCGTTTTTTTCCTTTCGAGGCACGGAACCCTAAAAATTGACCAGGAATAGAAAAGTCTATTTTTAAGTATCTTAGATAAAAAGCAAGTGAACACGGCTTGTTGGTAATAAGTGGCAGACTGGCGACAGTCTACAAATGCGAGGAATATCAGGGATATAGCCCGGACAATGCAATATATGGGCTGACGCCAAGACGGAGTGAATTGCGAAGGCAGATTCAAGTCCAAACGATCCCATTCAACGAACCAAACACGAGCTAGGATAGAAAAACAGAGGAACATTATTCTGCTCAAAACAGCTTGCGAAAAATGTATTGCTGTTTTAGAGTAATAGAAAAAGCTTTTATCGAAGGCAAATTATCGAGAGATTTGCAGACACGAGGCTTACATTCGGTCGATAGTTTGATTGGGACGGTATACCGGTATGAGGCGTGCGGCGAAAAGCGCTATACCTACTTATTAGGAAATTGGCCGTCTCAAATCGATGTGATTTGCGCGCTTTCATCTGATTACGTGGAGCTTCTCATTACGTAGAAGACTATACTATCGAACGATAGAAATTCTGGTAGTCTAATGGAGCTTTTAAGCTTTTATATTTGATTCAACACTAGCAGGACTCAAAATTTTGTGTTCATCCACTAGGTATATTATAGAAGTTAATTTTAGCTTCTCACTTATGGAGTCTGAGACGTTCAAAAAGATAAAAAGCTTAAGTTCCTAGATGCGCGTTCGATAGTACCTAGTTAACCTGTCGTAATATACTTTGTCGTGGACCGCGGTTTGACATGCAAAACAGGAAGCGTACCAAGTATTTTTGTATCAATCTCATAACTTATTCCCAAGAGCATCTTCAGATTGTAAAGATAAGATCGATTAGCCTAACAAAGCGACAGCGTTGAATATTCCCAGCGTATTAACTTACCTGAAACAAAATAAAAAACACATTAGTACATAAACGCATTGAATACGCAATTCGACATCTCGTGTGAACATGCAAGTCACGAAACGGCGATATTTTTGTTACCGCAATGGTGTAACAATTTCCTAGTGCTGATAAAGGTAATCAAATAAGAAGTGTTTAAACTCGTTAAGTTTTTTGATCGTGAAGTTGGACTGCGCGGATGGAGGAGCGGTTTGAACAGACTCCTGGCTAGTATGTACTGTACCATTGTATAAGATACGATCTCCGCAATGATTAAATATTTGTCTTTTGGTCTATAAAAAAACAAAATGTGGTTCCACTTTAGTGTCACGTGGAATGTTATTGTGCTCCCCTGAAACAGGTGGGACCTACTGTGTACCTAGGTAATTTGAGTCCGAGGCTCGTGAGCAGAATTTCGTTTTTATAACCCCTATATCAATCAGTGTATGAATTAAACTTCTGTCTGAATCTAAAGACGTTCTTCAAAGCCTTTATTCATATATGTTCATCATGATCAGCCTTGATCTCTATATCTGCCCCACTTCTGAGCACAGGCCTCTTCACCAGGTTAGGCCACCAGCTGGCCAAGTGCGTGTTGGCAGATTTCCCAATGCTGGGAACATTATGGAGAACAATCAGACTGCAGTTTTCTGCTGATGTTTTCTTTTACCGATTAGACAGGGGTTATTAACAAAGTACTTAACATCGAATAGGCAAAGGTGTTCGCCATGGTTTTGAACCTTAAACCCTCTAGCAACTGTCTGTTAGTCCCACAACTAGACTAGCCATATCAAATACACGTTTCTCCCCGTATATAACCACGTCTTCCCTTACATATTATTTTACCCCACATAGCAAACGCCCTGCAGCGGTACACAGCCAGATGTTCCACAAGGCCAATTAAAACTGAAATTCTGTGCGGTAAATGTAATAGTTAGAGAGAGGCACAGAGAGCCTGTGTTACAAAAATATGGCGATTATAACGCCAGCTGTGGACCACCCACGCACTTTGAGAATACAACTGTAGTATGGATGTAGAGATTGTGGAATGACTGTTGTGTGTGTTTTAGTTGTTAGGATGTGCTGACTCTGAATGTAAGGGAGCAGTGTTAGCAATACTTTGTTGCAGTCAAGACGCGATAAGTTGTTTTGAATGCTAGTACTTCCAAATCTTAAAACAATCAGTACGTCTAGAACTACATACGATCCCAGATCATAACTGCACATTTTCTCATGGTTTACATGGCAAACTGTTAGCTTATTATCAATTACATAATATGTGGTTATAAAACCACACATTTGTTTTCTCCTTATTAAAAATTAGCGACCCGCCCTGGCTTCGCACGGATGCATATAACCCTTCCTCTTGAATCATTCTATCTATTAAAAAAACGCATTAAAATCCGTTGCGTAGTTTTAAAGATTTAAGCATACATAGGGACAGACAGACAGAAGACAGACTTTGTTTTATACTATGTAGTGATGACTATAAGCTAAAATAATACGAAGATAACTGGATCGATGTGTGCAGCACATGGTTCATCATCACGGTTTTTAGGATACATAATTATATATACGATGGCTCAAGCAAGCTATTAGATTTGATGACAATAACATTAAAATTTTATAAAATAAAACTTTTAGTAGTTGCCTACTATATCTACAGGGTATAAGAACACCTTTTATAATGAAAACTGAAATACCATATTGTAGCAATCACTACCAACATTTTTATACTTCGAATCATTCATCTTTTTTTTTATATTTACCACGGCATGCCCTCTGCATCCACGGATTAGTATTTAGGTATTTAGAGCATTGAACGCAAAGACTATTAATTGCGGCTTAAAAATGTGCCAACTTAAAAAAAAATATCGTTTCCGAGGTATTATTTTTGCTTAGTATGACTGGAAATTATATCCAAAAGGAGTAGACTTCGGCTTAGTGATGGGTCTTGACCCTGTATATCCCGATGGACATCTTTTTATATTTATGGAAATAAAAGTAGGTACTTTATTTTTTAGGGAAACAGAAAATACTTGGTACCACATTTGTTATATCACGGTAACTGTATCATCATCGATTAAATAGTAGCGTATAATGTTTTTGTAGAAATATGTATTGGTTAACCAAAATACCTTAAATTATATTCAGCAAAATCGAAATCTTCTACCACAATCTTATATACCTAATTTGTTTGTAGTAGGGACTTGGTAATATCTACCTAGTACAGGAATTCTCTACCTACTTCCGACAGCAGCTTCTCACATAAACTTAAACAACTAGGTAAATAATTACTTAATGAAAGCCTTTGGTATCTATGTAATACAAGAGGACGCCAGCAGCTACGCCTGCTTTTTTGTTTAATTTACCCGTTTTGGCCGATCCCGTGGGAATTTCGGGAAATCCCTTCTTAGTGCACCCCTACTACTACCCTACTTAGTGGTCCCGAAGGAACATACATGCCAAATTTCAGCTTCCTGCGCCCAATAGTTTCGGCTGTAGCGTGTCTGTCAGTCAGTCAGTAACGCAAGGATTTTATATATTGAGATTTGCGAAAATAAGTTACGTTTTGGTTTTACTGTGGGATGATCTATGTGAGGGGAAATGAATCATTTATTAATATTTATTTAAGTATATAGCACTAAATGTAACCAAACATAAATAATTTCATAACCAATATAGAAATCAACTTCTGTTAAACACAAAAAATACAAGCTCACACCAGACCTCACATAAACTAAGGCACACCCTAACTATAAATGATCAAATCACCATATTTATATGTCGTTACCGTAACTTTTGGCGCCACCTTTATAGTTTTATGTCAACATACAAAAATTATTAGACGAGATAGCCGACTAGAAACTATCCCTTTCTTACACCGTACAATAGAAAGAGACAGGACGAACATTTAACCTTTAACATCGAACTATCTTAATGACATTACCACAAAAACAAAGTTTCTATTTTCACCAATTAATTCGAAAAAAGCTTTTTGGCTGCGTTTCCACCAAAGATGTGCTAGGATGAGATGTGTTTGTTAAAAACAAATCGTTTCTCCTGATGAGTAAAATCTGGGTGCTTTCAAGTAGCGGGCAAAGCAATTTTACCCAATTTTCTTTGGTTAAAAGTGCTCCCTCTTCGGTCGTATCATTGCTAAGCATCAGGCGAGCTCAAACATTAGCCTTCCAACACAATTATATATAATTACTAGACGATGCCCGCGATTACACCCGCGTTATTTAAGGCTACGGCTCAGCTCCCGTCGCTCATAGCGTGATGTTATATAACCTATAGCCTTCCTCGATAAATGGGCTATCTAACAATGAAATATTTTTTCAAATCGGACCAGTAGTTCCTGAGATTAGCGCGTTCAACCAAACAAACAAACTCTTCAGCTTTATATATTAGTATAAGATTATGCTTTTGACTGGCTGACAGAAAACGCGAAGCCAGTATGTTCCTTGGGGTACATAGTAATGCACTAAAACAGAATTTACTGAAATTCCCAAGGGATTGGGCAGAAAGAGATAAATTTAAAAAAAACGGCGAATGTAGCAACGAGCATCCTCTAGATTACTCTAGATGCCATGCCAGCGACAGTAGCGACTGTATTTTTTAAATTTATTAAAAAATACAGTCGCTACTGTCGCTGGCTTCGCTCTCCGAGGCAAGATAAATTAAAATATGATGCGATTCTTTCATTTTGTTCTCAACAAACACATCCTCACTGATCTCTGAACAACACAGCCTTAAACTGGCTTTTTTCTTTTACCATAACGGTACGGGGGCAAAACCGGGTGTTATTAATAAACTCGTAATGTTAGGTTCAATGTTGTGTGGCGCCGGCGGTGACAGACAGACAGACAAACAGGCTTCTGCACACGGTCATAGAATCTTAAGCTCGCTTGACACATAGTAACTTAGTGTTATTTATGGAACGACTTGGTTTTATGTAAATTAGCTTCTAGCGACGAGTTTTCGTTTATATTGGATACTAGGTGTTGCCCGCAGTTATACCCATGCTATTTTCGAAAATAGCTTCATCTAACGGGTCAGATATTAGGTAATTCATCATCATCAGCCTTTGATAGTCCACTGCTGGACTAGGCCTCTCCTTTGAAAGCAGGAATTGTCCTACTATACCACGCTGGCCAAGCGAGTTGGTATAGGGTTTGTATCAAGTTTTCCTTCTCTTACAGTGCTGTTCTCTGCATACTATGCTCCCTCTGTCGGCTCTTACGACACCCATGGGATGATATGGGGTGGTGACAATTGGTATTGTTAATCCGTCACCACACGGACAATTAGGTAATTGTTAAGCGATTTTTTTTCTCGCTGGTATCCTAAAAGTTCCTGGAATGAAATGTCGCCCCATAAACTCCTCTATCTTCCAGTGAAAGCCTTATTAAAATCGATTAAGCCGTTCCAGCGATTCGCCCCGACAGACAGACACACTGACATAATTACAGCAATTTTAAAATTGTGTTAATTTGAATACCTCATATGGCCAATGTTATATTGAGGAAACATAATTATTTTGAAAACAACAGTCAGACACTTCAACTTCATATTAATGTATGTGTAGTGTGGCGATTGTTGTGTCTGAAGCAGTGCAGCGGTGGGATAAAGGTTTAGAGTGATATATTGTGAGCTTATTGCAAACTGCTGGCCAACTTTAATATTACATGCAAGTTACTAAGAAATATAGTAAATATTCTAGTAAGGTGAACAGTTTTTAGTCACACCGCGGTTTCTCCGTAGAAACACGGGCTTAACTTACAACTCCAAATTTTAATTTTAGAGAAAATAGAGTTGAAAATAAATATAATCATTACTTATTTAATTAAAATGCTTTAAACTGCTTACATCCATAGAACTAAGAGCTTCATTCTCGCCATCCTTAATATTTCCTGTTATGACTGGTTTTGAAAGATGATGACGAGCATAGTTGGTATTTTCTTTTACTCTAGGGCCTAGATTAACAACGGACGAGTGATGTCAGACAAGCCATTACTAGTATCCCAATTAACTACTAATAAAAGTAAATCAAAACATTATTTAGTCTCAGATTTTACAGGTAATAGAGCCTTGCTGATATCAGCATGAATGGGCCGGCTCGATCGGGGAAGTACTAAATCGACGTAAAGTAACAGTACCTAAACTGTTGCGTTTCGTTCGGTGAGTTAGAGTGCCGGAGGCCCCATCCCCTATTCTTTCCCCCTTATCCCACTCCTCATCCTATCCCTTTTCCGAACTCTCAAGGGCGGCAACACACTTGTGACTCCTCTGGTGTTGCTTGTGTCCATGGGCGACGGTAATTGCTTGCCATCAGGCGATCCGTCTGTTCGTTTGACGCTTTTTACCCTAAAAAAAATACTTAAAAACGCATCAACAGAATTCTAAATACCTAACCGATCTGTGAAGTCACCAGAAAGACAACGATCCCTAGTAAACTCTACACAACTAAACACCAAACCAACCCACCCATCAACAAAAACACCTATCCACTTAAACTAAAACCATAGACGCAAGAAGACCAGACAGATCGATGACGAAGTCCATTACCTGACCATAAGCCGTACTTTAACCGATGGTGTTTTAACGAGTGCAGAGTTTATCCGACTGTCATCGTTACCTCTAAAACCACTAAAACGAGTTGTAAACATGTCTATTAAACGTAAACATTGTCGGATAGCGATCCGTTTTAAACGTAGGTGGGGTTGTAAAAACACCTGCTGGTTTTAGGCGATGTTTTAATGGATTTAGTTTTAGGTATACTGTTATGGTTGTATAGAAAGTAAAGTTTTAAGGTTTTAGATTCATAAAAGTTTTTGGGCAATTTAAATTCTGTCAGCTGATTCCTAACTACACAGTGCCTGCGATATGACAACCAGAGATATGTAATAATATTTGAGAGAATGTCAACGTCATTTAATTTAACATCGATGAAATCAGTATATGGATTCATTTTTCGTGATAAAGGAGCATATTCTTAAAATAAGTATCTACGCAATAAGGGTCGGAACATATCTGACGGAAGATGCGTTGCGTATTATCGGTCGCGTAACGCCAAAACATACAAATATATAGAAAAACATTCAACCTTTCACACGGTTCACACCTGACCGATGATCCATTAGTACGTCGAGCGTACAGCGTCTGTTCCGTTTCCGTCAACGCATTATCGGTCTACGTCGCGCGCACCACGCACCACGTGAATTTTGACTGACGCGTTGGGCGACGTTTTAAAATTAAATGTCATACAAAGCAATCGCACTGTAGTTGCTGAACGCAGAAACTGACTAGACGCGTAATGTAGCAGGTCTAATTTGACGGAATAGACGCGACCGCTGTAGATACGCGCGACGCATTTTCTGTCAGATGTGTACCGATTAATTTGACGGAATAGACGCGACCGAAGATACGTTCGACGCATCTTCCGTCAGATATGTGCCGACTCTAAAACTCATCAAGAAATCATCATTGTCCCAGGCTTATATTTAAAGCTTTCGTCTTGGAGCGTACTGGAGACCGCTTACTAATCTAACTAGATTTGTCAGAATATTAGCTTTTCTCAAATCGACTGCCGTCTGACCTCCGCTACCCAAAGAGACAGCGATATTCCATGAAAGCCCATAAACAAATATCATATAACATACAAATACCTCGTGGCGTATTGCAGTTATGGAATAAACACGCAATATCCCACCCACTAAGCAAATCTGGTGCCGTTCAAAACCACATAACAGTCGAAAATGGTCAGAATCGTTTCGGCCGTCGATAAGAAAGCCCACACAAATATGCCTATAGTATACTTATATGCAGATCTGGGTATCAAAATATAAACAGCGTTGAAAAACAGCTAAATAGACTCACGTGTGCGGAAAAAATGCTGTTTACGTACATTTAGCGGGATTATGTTAGGGTTGTCATGTAGCTTGTATGTATAGAAACCTCATAAAAAAGTATCTCCACCTTTATTTTTAGTATAAGTACTTTATCTCTTAGTAGGTATCCACTTTGATATGCATAAATAAATAAATGTTTTTAGTAAACAATTCTGATTCTACCAGTTATTTCTCTTCTATTTCTAATGTCTAAATTTGGTCTCAGAAAATAATATAAGTAATATGCGCTTACTTAAAATATTATTGTTTTAATCTGTACTTTGGTATAATTGTAAATTATGCTTGTCCAATAATTCAATTAAATATAAATAAGTTTTGTTAAGACTGTTACCTATCGACTCTTCAATTTTCATGTAATATTATGTTTAAATGTTATCTCTTAAAATACTTTATCAAGCGTGTATCATAATTATGCAGCTTGTCACTATAGTTTAAATTCAGTAATAAACATACTACTATTTCTGCCAACGCACTGCGTTCAACATAATCAATGGTAAATTTACAAAAGTTAATAATATATCCCACTGCGTATACCTGAACACAAACGTACGAAATTTCCCCGAAAGCTGTTGAACTTTTCTAGCGAAGACATAATCTACGTGCAGTCTGAATGGAAATAGCAGACTTAGCCAAAAAAAGTGTCGTTTGGTAACCCTATGGTAGTAGTTCTGTTCTAAGAATCGGCAAGAATAACAAGATCAATGTTCTTTAAACGAGACGTCGCAATCGTGAGACTTGCTTACAATGTATTATGGTAATAAGCAGCTAGTCTCCGCTAGCTAGCATTTTAAGATCTAGTGCTGCTAGACTGAAGATTCAACTGAAAGTTTTATTGACGAAATATGTTTGTATTTTTGTATGAAACAGGGTACATTGCATCGATGGGGTAATATACTTATACATACATAAAGACTGCGGAACGCCATTTGCAACGATTCTGACATCTCTCTTGCTTCATTCACTCCATCAAGTTTCCCATGCATGCTCTTCTCTTTGGGGTAATTCTGAACTGTCATCTTTTTAGGATGTCTCCAATCTGGTCAGAGAACGTCCGCCTCATATCTTATACTAATATATAAAGCTGAAGAGATTTTTTGGTTGAACACGCTAATTTCAGGAACTACTGGTCCGATTTGAAAAAATCTTTCAGTGTTAGATAGCCCATTTATCGAGGAAGGCTATAGACTATATAACATCACGTTGTAAGCGACGGGAAGCCTTAAATAACGCGAGTGTAAGCGCGGGCATCCTCTAGTGTGTTATAAGAGCACTATCCAAATGTACTCTATGTATAATGACAAGTATTTTAGTGGCCCCCGATTACTACGGCATAGGTCGTGAGTATCACCCAAGCAAAGCTGTGTGTGATAGATAAGCATGATTATTTAGTCCATGTACAGAAGTACATGGCCTTTTAAGAAAAAGTAAGTACCTATGTTTATCAGTATTTCTCCAGTAAACGCATGTGTTCGGCTTAGATCAATGGCAATTGCCTCAATAACTCAACTCCGTGAGCTAATAGGCACCTCCAACAATCATGATCAGACTGAATACACCTAAAACTAAACCGAACTAAATGAGATAGATATATCAGCGACTAATACGTAAGAAAGAGATGTAAAGATAAAAACGAGCTCAGTGCAACTAAACGGACGGTATTATCAGCTAAAACCAGATGAATCGCAATATCCGTTGCTAGTTCAATTAAGATAAGACCCTGTATTAAGGTGCGTTCACGACAGCAGCGGCGGGCGGCAGCGGCAGCGAATTCGATGTACATGGCGCATTTAGTCTCACGCAACATCTACCCCGGCAGAGTAAAGCGCGCCATGGATATTAAAACAGCTGCCGCTGCCGTCCACTGCTGATGGTGAACGGATAGTAAGGCTTAATGTTCACCAGATCCATTAGCTTTCGTCCGTTCAGTATTTATGGCGTTTGTTGGCGATTGATCGCCTATTATTTACCAATTAAACAGCTATTAAGTTTTACGTCGATTATGTGTGTTGCCTTCGTGTAGATGGTGTTTATATATATTTTTATTACTTATTGGAATATTTAGAACATGATTGGTAATTTTCGCAACTAATGAAAATCTGAAGCGTATTGAAAATCATACTCTTATTGACACAAACCAGATAGGTACCTCAAACATGAATGGAATAATACGACAAGGATAGCCTTCCAAACGAAATAAGTAGTAAATTTTCGTTACCGGTTAATGAATTACGGTGTTTTGGGGTAACAAACATACACCTCCTTTTTTAAAGCAGTTTAAAAATGAGACGCTAAATAGAAGTAAGTTTATATTTGCGGACGATATGTAAATATGAGAAGAACTTGATGATGATGATGTGATCCTCTTATCCCTCATTAGGGACATAGGGCTCGCATAGGGACGTGGGCAGCCTCCTCCAGTTCTTTCCAGCCGAGACCAGTTGAAGTAGCCTCCTTTTCGACTGAGCGCCTCCATGTGGTAAGTGGGCGCCCCGGCCGTCTCTTGCCATTTGCTCGCCAGCTTAGACCTTGCTTGGATAGGTGGTTGTCCGGTCTTCTAAGCGTGTGTCCAATCCAACGCCATTTTCTTAGTAGGATTTCTTTGTGGATGGGCTTTTGGTCTGTCATTTGCCACAGTCTAGGATTAGAGATGGTTCGTGGCCAGTATATGTTGAGAATGCGCCGCAAACATTTGTTTACGAACACTTGTAACCGACTGAAACTCCTGATCTGACTGAAGATCCTGATTTTTGTTCGCTGGGTTATTACATTAGACGTCCAAACAGGTTTGAGTTGCGCGTATGCTGCTCGCGCTTTATTAATACGCGCTTCGACATCGTCATCTGCTCCCCCTGTTGGGTCAACTACACTACCCAGGTATGTAAACCGCTCAACTTGTTCAACTGCCTCGCCGTCAATGTATATTGGCACTGCGTCGAAGCTGTTAAGGCGCATGTCCTTCATTTTCGAGCAATTTAGTATATGAGAAGAACTTAGTACAAGTTTATCCAAATGCCTCATCCAAATCTCACTTCGTTTCGATCGACGTTCGGTACACTGATTGGCTAGCTTTGAGTTCTGAAACTGAACACTTGAAGTAAGCCAATCAAAGTGTCGAACGCCGTTCGTACCAAGTGGACGCACGTAAGCTAGCAAAACTCGTACGAAGTCTCCTGATTCTTTTATGATCCTCACCTCAAATCGATGTGCCATTTGCACTTGGAAAACATAACTTCAAACATAAATGTTTCTCCCGCTAGCTCTTATGCCGCACAACCAGCCATAAATAATGAGATTTCAAGCGCCAAGCGTGTAAGAGCACCAAACCTAACTAACGTACCTAGTTACACCAAGTAATTACAAGAGCATCCTTGTAAGGGTACATTAAGTGCCGTGCCTACATCACACTAGTCTCGCGGTCTCACACATAGGGTTGCCAGATCCAGGCATATCAAAGCCAGGATATCTCAATGTGCATTGGCTAATAAATAAAATTTGCAAAATAAACATCTTACTTCAACGAACAAACTTGTATTCTCTATACAAAGTTATCATCATCATCATCCTCTTAGCGTTATCCCAGTTTCAATCTGGGGTCCGCTTTCTAGTCTAACCGGATTTGGCTGAATATTAGCTTTTCCACGGAGCGACTGCCTGTCTGACCTCCGCAACTCGAAGGGATAGCGATATTCCATGGTTTAGACTAGTGTCAGTTTATTTAGAAGGTACTGACGCCCTGTAACGATTGTCAAAGATCTTCATGACAACCGGGACCGACGGCTTAACGTGCACTCCGAGGCACGGGACAAGCGATAATTCACCATTCAATACGCACATAACTTCGAAAAGTTATTGGTGCGCGCCGTGGATTCGAACCCGATACCCTCTGCATGGCAGTCTGTTGGTATATCCACTCGGCTATCGCCGCCTATTTGTATTCTCTATACAAAGTAACATACGACAAGTTCTAGAGCTGGTCGTGTCAATTGGTTGCTAATGTATGACGTATGACCCGGTCTAATACATCTAGGTGCTCGAAATCCAGGACAGTAAGATCTAATTAGCAAGCTGAATTGGGAGTGGGCCGGTCACATTTGTTGCAGAATCGATGAACGTTGGAGTAGTCGTGTTCTAGAGTGGAGACCGCGCCTTGGCAAACGTAGTGTAAGACGCCCCCCAGCTAGGTGGAGTGACGATATACGCAAAGTGGCTGGCAGCGGCTGGACACGCAAAGCCGAAAATTAGGCTCAATGGCGTGCCATTGGAGAGGCTTATATCCAGCAAGTGGACTATGGCAGGCTGATGAAGATGATGAAGGTGTAATTACTGGACACAGGACAAGACAATCGCGGCTTTCTCGGCCATCTGGCAACCCTACTCCCACATGCCTTATGGGGCACTCCAACATTTCGTCAAGTTTCACCCGAGAAACGTAAACAATATGCTAGAATATTCAAATATAGACTTTATGTCGCTAGTCGAACGGTTCAGTTTTGTGCGAGGCGTTACATGTGTGATGAAATACCACGCATTCCGAGCGGTCCGAGGATTATTATGATGCGATTTATTGTAGTGGGTAACATAGTATATTTACATATGTTTGTTTAGTAGGTGTTTTCGTACCTACTAAGGGAATATAAATGCCTATGAAATGAATATCGAAGCCGATTTTTGCATTCGAGGAGCAAATCCTGATGGGGTCTGGACATCGTACAGCAGGTTCGCCGTTCGCGTGCTCAGGACGCCAAGGGCGTTCAGAAACAAGGTGTTCTCGACTCCGACCGCTGATTTTATTGAGTTACACCGATCACTTCTCTTGCCAATATCACATACCTTCTTCAACAACTCACAAACTAAATTATGTAATGGAGAGAAACCCACACAAGTTTTCACTACGAGACAAGAACGGGAATTTGGATTACTATTTGATTTGCTACACTTCATTATTGACAAAACGTACATTTGAAGGTCTTCTGTAAATTTTATTTTATTTTTATTTTACTTTATTTGGAAAAAAAAACGATATTACAATATATATGCTTAAGGTAGTACATTTTCTTGTAAATTACTTATCGTAATAACTGCGACATTTTCCACAGATTACTTTTAAAGATTGCTATGTTCTAAACGTGCTACAAACAAATAAGCTATCAGTTTTGTTTGCAAACAAACATAATTGGGTACTTTAATATTGCAAATTACTTGCTAATTAATTTGTTTGATTTTAATCTTATTTCGAGTAAAGATTGGTTTGATACGAAACCTTGCTATATAATGAGGAATACACAACACAACGATTTGGAATCAAAATATTTGTATTAGTCTTACTGTGTAATTCATGATGATTTTGTTCTTCCAATAATGCACCATAACTTACCTGTAACAAGAAAATAAAGAATTAGATCTAAGATAAGTTTTAGGAATATAACAAACAATGGTTTTCAAATCTAATAAAAGTACGGTTATACAGACATAATTATAATCCCAAAGTTGTTTTATATTCGTATCTGTAATGTACCTTACATTGATTAATGAATTTATAAAATCTAAAATAAAAACGTTCCAGGTTACGAAAATTTGTATGATCTTATGATATGTACGTGTGTAAATTACATAAAAGGTTATGTCTGTCATTACTTATTAGTAACTAATATGGCTAAAAAGTTTGTATGCAACCGCGAATATCGAGAGTATAAAAAAATCGTTTTTAACCGACTACGGCGAAGCTAAAAGGAAGGGTTATTCAGCTGTCCGTAGCACCGTACACAACGACAACCCAGCCTACTAGACACCTAATGTTTTCATTTCTACAAACAAACAATTCTGTCAAAGCGGTGAGGTATGCGGGGCGAAGGGGGCTACAAAAATGCATTCTAATTGGCCGGTTCAAATTTGCGGTACGTCATAATTCATAACTAGTGTTGGGATTGGTCTTATGTGAGACGTACAGGGTGTCACAAGACCCATCACCAAGCCGAAGTCTACTCGTTGTGGAGATCATGCCAAGTCATACTAACCAGAAATAATACCTGGGAAACGACATTTTTTTAAGTTTTCACATTTTTTAAACCGCAATTAAAAGCGCGCGCGGGCAATGCTCGAAATACCTACTTATCCATGGGGTCATAGGGCATTTAAAAAACACATTGGCGGAGTAAATGCATCGATTTTGTACTTAATTAGAAAAAATCCATACTAACTTTGAGCCTCAATATCTCCTGAACTAGTAATTTCCTAGGTATGGTGCCGAAGTAAAAAATATTCGTAGTGATTGGTACAACATGGCATTTCAGTTTTCGTTAAGGGTCTTTTTACATGGTGTAAAAAGACCCTTAACGAAAACTATAAGTATAAGTCTAATGTGTTGTCAGAAAGTGTTTGCCTTACGTCTGCCGTCTAGTAGGCTGGGTTGTCGTTGTCCATACATCACACTACGACCTACGACTGTAAGAAAACGAGCAAAGAGATATTCATTGAGGCAGATCGGCAGACAAACCAGTGCTTTACAGTAAGCGTAAGCTTTTTTTGTACCTTCTCCATACCACGAAGACATAGTCCTCATGAGTACTCATAAGTTTTAATATACCTTGGACACCTGACAACATCCTGGTGATTAAGAGTTTGAAGTAGATAGAGCAAAAAACTTTTGTTTATTATTAATTATAATATTTTATCAAGATCAAGATACAGCTGGTGTGTTTGCTGAGCTCATACATATTGATTACATCACGGTGATAAAAACCAGACAAGTAGGTACCAGTGAGAATAAAATACGTTCAAATTATATTGGCTTAATGGTTCCAATGTCTAATAAGTATATTGACAGCTAAAAGCTTTGGATATCTTTTCGTATTATTTCGCAAGTTTGCCGTTGGGACAGAAATATTCCATCATCATCAGCCCTTTATACTGCTGGGCACGGGCCTCTTCCCATTATAAGAAGGGTAAGACCATAGTCCACCTGGTCACGCTGGCCAAGTGCGGGTTGGCAGACTTCACATGTCTTTCGAGAACATTATGAAGAACTCTCAGACATGCAGCTTTCCTCACGATGTTAGCGATAATTAACAATTTAACTCGTAATCGGTGCGCGCCGTGGACTCGAACCCGAACCCTCTGCGTAGCAGTCAGTCGGTCTCTCCACTAGGCTATCGCTGCTTACATATTCCATACGTTTGTAAATTGTTACAGCTTCAATCTCCAATTCTCCCTAAGGATTCTTTTCTTATGGCTCTGTTTCCAAGGGAAGCCTGATGTAATCATATAACAGAGACTGTTACCTTTTATAGCAATTGGTCAGTTTACAAGATTTTCAGATCCGATTGGTAATTGATGGGAATATCGCGTTCAAACAAGGTTTCATTAATACGAAAATTAAGTATATAAAAATAGTTGTATTAACCAGAAAAAGAGACCAAACACAACAGCATTACCTTCCAGCTCTAGAATAACATCAATCAGAAGAATAACAGAAATATCGTATATCCCAAAAACCATTCAGACGTAACCAATACCCATATCATTAGCAGAAATATTCTAGGGGTCCGCTTTCCTACTGTATCTCCTCCACTTCGCACGGTCTTCAGCATCCCTGGTGGTTAGTCGATTGGCACCTATATCATCCCTTACGACGTCAAGCCAGCATTTCTTTGGCCTTCCCCGTTCCGTCCCTACCGGAGCCGGCGGAGGTAGCATGGCAAGACATTTGTTACCCAGAGACTCAGACATCACACGATCTCCACCATAAAAACAGCATAACAACCCAACAACCGCACAAAAAAAAACTCGCATCTAAAACCGAAAGCTCTACGTAACAACAATATTTTTTCCAAGCGCACAATCGTCGTCGCACGATGTACCGGGCCGAGCATGGTACGGGCGGCCAAGGTCGCCGGTACCGCAGCGCTAGCAGTAACGGCTAACAACCGTTCGACGCTCGACTGCGACAAGCGCCCGTCACGTTCACCGTACAGTTCACAGATAGGTAAAGAATGGAGGATTCTAACGCTACTTTTGGTTGGAGACAACCTTAACTTTTGTGACCATCGATTTAAATATGGACCGTGACCCGTGTGGTGGCGGATTAACAATACAAAATGTCACTACCCCTTTTCATTGCTTCATTGCGTGGCTGACGTAAGAGGCGACTATGTATCACCTGACAGCTTTTCGCAGATCACTTCTCAACTAAGTTGTCTCTTAATTTGCGTTAAATAGCATTGTGAGACTATAGGAAGATTTCCAAATCTTCCTAATATTCTTGGTATTCTAGTCCAAATTACTCCAGTAATTTATACTAGAATACGCTGGGAAGACGGTTTGATACAGGATTTGGTGTAAATATACTATTTGCTTCGAGTATTTTCCTTACTCGACTCTTACGACACCCCACCGTATGATATGTGTAGTGAAACTTTGTCTCTTATTAAATGATAAAGTCACACGGGCAAAAGCTAGCCAGTCATACATATTCTAATTTGATATTTAGGAAAAAAGTGCTCTCGTTTTATTGTAATTTAGCTCATTCTAATAAATCGTCGACTAGCACACATAACATTTGAATAAAACTACAATATTGATCCAACTCACAATTCCATAGCGTTGATTGGCAAAGTAATATCTACTCGGAACCAGATTTGGCATAATTAAGGCAAGTTAAACGGCGAAGCTGTAATTATTGCACAATGGCCACCCTTTCCAGGCTTTATGAGGCCCAGTAGGCTGTTAATGAATGGTTTCTGATGGCTTTCCATTATAATGAGTGATCTGTCCTCAAAAGTATATGCCTTTCGTATTGATAGGCCTTTTCGTCTTATTATTCTGGGAAATCGAGGTCGGCTTTTAGTTTGAGTAGAGGTTTAATTCCTGTCAAGTCATCTGGCTGAGGCTGTTACAAATGATAAAGATAAGTATGATTGATCATGACACTACCATCTCTGAAAGTTTTGTGGCTACTTCCTAAGTAAGTACTTACTATAATAAACGCGAAAATTTGTTAGGATGAATGTTATATGGATGTTTTGTTACTCTTTGACGCAAACACTACTGAAGCGACTGATGAAATTTAGCAGTAATATACTTTAACCATCAGATAAATCGTGATCGGATCCACAAGCAAAAGCTAGTTATGACATTGAATCTCGTCCGCAACATAGATTTGAGATTACCTATTACGAAGAAACTTGCTCTATTATAATCCTAAAATGAGGACATAATAATAATAACAAAATCCTTGAAAGCTATTAATAAACCTGTCACAATGATTATAATATTAAATCCACACTTTATTGCACCACTGTTGATACCGCTCCTTTTTATTTAAAGCTATTAAATAATTTAGTACTTAGGTACCTACAGCACTGCTATCAAAATAATAAATAAATATATCTAGTTCTGGAGACTTTTCTGACAATTAAAACATTTATAAGCATTCAAAGATTACTATAGATTATAATTAATATGATAGTACTAGTCGACGCCAGCGGCTTCGCACGCACATATTTTAGAATTTCCCGTTTTGCCCGATCCCGTGGGAATTTCGGGAAATCCCGTCTTAGTGCACCCCTATGGTGCCCAAGGAACATACAAGCTTTTCATCTTCTTACAGCCAGTAGTTTCGGCTGTAGCGTGTCTGTCAGTCAGTAACGCAAGGATTTTATATATTAAGATTTCTTGCTGATTTAAACATGAATAGGCCGGCTCGACTGGGAATGTACCAATACTGTCACAGAATATCGACGTAAGGGCAGGGCAAGCCATGATACACTGACAAGCTACAAAGTTCACCGGTCAAAAATCTTTAAAAGATAACTTACATAAAAATATCGATTCAATAAAATACAAACTGAATCGTTTATAACGGTATATGATAGAGCCAGAGTTGTTCAATTCAAATATTATGTAAAGTGTATCCAATTATATATTATGCAGTTACCTCGTATGATTAAAGTTATGGAGTGGTCCATCCGTAGGCAGGTATTTAGACAAGATTGTTGGTAAGTAATACCAGGTATCAGTCAACTCCTGCGTACCAAGATCGCGCGCATCTAGTGCTATTTCAATTCGACATTTGTTGTAACGAAATTTAGAGATACAAATAAGATTTTTTATCAATGGTCTACATGGTATACAGGTAAGGTTAGATGTCAATTAATATTTAGTCCATCTCTTATAATAAACGTTTGTTAGTTGTTACAATATTAAAGACAACTATCGTACTAAGAACAAATCGTGTGTCACGGCGACACAGGACTTGTTCCTAGTATGATAGTGACATGATACCTTGTGAGTCTAATATAAACTGAGTCTAATATAAAAAAAAACTATAACAAACGCTTATTTCAAACAGCACTATCAATCTGCCGTCCTTTAACTAAAACCACGTTAACCCCAAAAAGTGATTTTGGAGAAAAACGTAAAAAAGTGGGAATCGCTGTCTCTAAAAAACTATTATACATATATCAATGATTGTTAAATATTATTGAAACATATATTTGCCTACGTAATTTAAGATGTTTTTTGCTCAAAAATATACTTAAAATTGTAAAAAAATACAGGTTTTTTTGGTTTAGGTAAGCAATAACCACGTTAACCCCAAAAAGTGATTTTGGAGAAAAACGTAAAAAAGTGGGAATCGCTGTCTCTAAAAAACTATTATACATATATCAATGATTGTTAAATATTATTGAAACATATATTTGCCTACGTAATTTAAGATGTTTTTTGCTCAAAAATATACTTAAAATTGTAAAAAAATACAGGTTTTTTTGGTTTAGGTAAGCAATAACCACGTTAACCCCAAAAAGTGATTTTGGAGAAAAACGTAAAAAAGTGGGAATCGCTGTCTCTAAAAAACTATTATACATATATCAATGATTGTTAAATATTATTGAAACATATATTTGCCTACGTAATTTAAGATGTTTTTTGCTCAAAAATATACTTAAAATTGTAAAAAAATACAGGTTTTTTTGGTTTAGGTAAGCAATACACATTGTTTTTGACATTAATTGCCGCACTAAAACGTCGTTAACCTACACTTAGAGACCTTTTAGTTAAGCATTTTCTTTAAATATATAAGATTTATAATGTTTAATAGATTTACCGTGAATTGCTTGACTATAAACTCGCTAAGTCAATTAACTGTTTTGTAGCTAAGATATTTCTTGATATTCATACATTATTACCTTTTGTAAGAAGAGGCTAAAGCACCTTAGACTGTTTTAAGGTAAGTGTTAGCGAAAAATAAAAAAGGAATGGAAAAATATATGCTTGGTTACTAAGCTAAAAACAGGTAAATCTTTCTTCAATTGTTACTAATGTCTTTATAGCTAAGCTTCTCATATTAAAAAACTGGATAGTTAAATAAAATGCAGTATGAAAGTTCAATCAAATTTTATTTAAAAGTTACAAAATAAAAGTTTCTTTCACTTATCATCAACAATATGATGCGGCAAATTGTAAAAACAGCAGAAATAAAATGTAATCTCAAAAGAAAATAAATGTTCTTCAATTCTTCCTTATGAATAACATATTACTTATTAATATTTCAAAATGACTACTAGTACAGTCTTGATTAATCTTATCTTATTAAAAAATCAATAATATTAGAAATATATTATAAGGCACTATTTCTATATTAGTCAGCGACAGTAATAATTTTTTCAACCACTTAGTATTACTTAATAATTAAAATATTAACATTTATTTAAATCACAGATTGTTTTAAGGAACTTTGTGCTTTGTACTTACATAGTTATTTAAACAATATCTATATAGTAAGATATGAATGAAAGAGCATTATTATAGTTCTCCTAAATTGAAACATTTACCAAATAAGACCAATGAAATTAATAAAAAGAATCTAAAAAGTTAAATCAATAAAATCTAAGACAATGGAATACAATAAATTCTGTCTAGCTAATCACTTATTATTAAAAACACAGGTTTATATTTTTATATAACATTATATATAACATATTTTAAATGTAATCAGTCTTATGATTTTATTATAGACGGCTTTTAGGTATATGTTATTAATTAGTTACTCTTTTTCCCTTTATTGGTGCTTCCAGATTTTCGCTATTTCCAGAAGTTGGTAAATTTTTCCAAAAAATCATTTTATGCTTCGGAATGATAGGTGATAGTTTATCAATTAAATTTTGTTTCCGGTCGCTCGCTATTCCTTTGGGTAGTGAACGAAATCTTATTCCTAGCAGTGGATTTTTTAAAAACTTGTCATTCAAAAATTTCAATGTTTTGTAGTTTTCAGCAAAATCATTTTTGTAGTGTAGATCAAAGCTTGATCTAATGAATCGAATTTGAGATATATTTTTGAGGTAAACCCTAGGGTTAGCATTTTGGATACGCCTCTCTGATATGTTATTTGTATAATCAAAGAAGTCTTGAGGCTGTAGAGATTTTACGATTACTTTGCCATTATTAGCTGACCCTACAGCTTCTTCGAAATCAGTAAAATCATAAATTTTGCCTATTCTTTTCATTGAGAGCTCCACTTGATGATGGAATTGGTCACAACTCATAAAAGTATGTCCAGGTTCGAAATAGTATAATGTAATTTGTTCGGTAACAATCACATCACTATTAATAAGATCAGCTAACATAGAAAAAAAAAGCCAGTTCTTGTTTTGAGCCGTGCAGTTATCCATCCAAATATTTATTTGCTTGATATCACGAAAACGTAAAAAGAAGTTATAATAGGCGCTCATAATGTCTTCTTGCTTTCTCCCGGCGATAGCGTCGTGCCAAATAGCTGCAAATGGCTTTGAATCTTTCGTGATTTTTCCAACTGGCGCAAAAGTTTGATTAAATGTTGTTAATCTTGGACAAAAAATTACGGATTTAAATGAATCGAGCCTTGGTAACATTATTACCTTCTCTAAGTCACTGCTAAAATATATTTCGTCAGTATTTTGTTTTAAAGATTTATGTGAATCATATAATTGTCTGGCGTCCTTATATTTCTTGTGATGAGTAGCCCATGCTACGCATTGGTCACAATCGGTTATTATTTCATCGCGAGCATTATGGCGTGTATCGCGAGTATGCAACTTATAAGTCTCGCAAAGCTCGCATTCCTCATTCCCAAGTTTGGCAAACGATATGTTCATGCTTTTTAAATGTGTTCTATACAGTTCATATCCAATTTTTATGTCAGGATGCTTTGAACAAAAGTCTTTGTACATGTAATTAACGTTAACTTCACTTGACAAGTAACGACGATTTGGGGCATGTTCACGACGGTAATGCGGTGCTGATGGATTGAATGTTTCAATATGTTCTGTAATAATTTGTCGATCAAATTTTGGTGTTTTGGTATGTTTACCTCGTTTATCAATGTCTTTACGTGTATCAAGGCAGCTGAATAAAATGTTGTCATTGTGTTTTTCGAATCCTAAAGTTGTTAAGAAAAATATTTTACATACAGAAACGAGAGTCCCATCGCCTTTTGGTAACGTAAAAGTCCTTCTCGGATTACGCTTTGGTTCGCTGGTATACTTTCTTTTAGGAATAGCCACCACATAATTAGATCTTACAAACGTTCTAGTCTCTATGTGTGTCATTTGCCAAAATTTTCTGTTTATTTCGTCACGTTCATCAGTTGTAAAGACTGTTGAACATTTTTTTCTACACTTATTGTCACAACCAATTTTCGTTTTATATTGATTTAATTTTTCTCTCTGTTTTTCTAATTTTCTTTCTTTTAAACTCGTGGTATACTTTCGCCTCTTGGTTTGTGCTACAATTGATTCTTGAATGGACTTTTCCGATCCGTTTAAAAAAGATGAATCGATGGTCAAACGTCGTTTTTGAAACGGTGCAATATCAATACAAGGCATTAACGTCCTTGGTTCCATAGAGTGCCGTCGTAAATGTTTTACTGGTGTTAAAGTTGTCAATTTGAAAGCAGAATTATGCATAGAAGTCTTTCTAAGGATTTGAGGATTTTGTGTATTACGTGAATCATCATCAGTATCGTCACTGCTTGTGTCATCTACGGTAGGCATGTAGTCTTTATCTTTGACTGAATCATCAGAATCATAATCACCATCATTGGATTTTGAAGGTGAAAATACCTTGCAACTCTGAACCGGACTTGTAAGCATGGATTCATCACAAAATAAGTTTATATTTTCTTGACTAGAAATACATTCAGGCTGGTAACTATAAGCCATTTTCATAGTATTAATTATATTACTTATGTTATTAAAATGATGCGAGGTACCTGTAATCTGCGTTTCGCAAAAATTTTGGAAAACTTCGGATGTCATAGAATATTCCTGGCTTGAGCTGTAGAGACTATCAACAAAGGTATGTTCACTGCAGTTTTTCTTTATAAGGGTGCTGGTATTTGTTTTTTTGTTCGACTGCTTGTTTGCTTGGTTGGCTAGATCTATCATATTTTGAATCCTTTGAGACACACCGTGTCGTCTGAAATATGTATAAAGGTTTTAGTTTTAGGATTTATAAAACAATGTAATTAATTAGTCCACGGTATTTCATATAAGAGCCCGAAGAGGTAGGCAGAGATGTCTTGTAGCGAGACACATAGCAAAGGCCTGTTTTTCCAGACTCCGTGCTACTACTGAAAATTTCTATCAGAATAACACAATATTACATTGCCCAACTCGGGATTTGAACGCAAGACCGAAATATCGATACGCCGCATGACTTTTATGCCGCGGCATCAGAAAACAAAATAAAAAACATCATTAAGGTAACAACACATAGGAACATCAAATTAAAATTAATCTGAATCAACATTCATATAATTTACAATTGCAAATTAAAGCCAAGCAAAAGGCCGAGGCGATAAGAAGATACTTGCAAGAAACTCATAGCCACTCGTTTCAATCTCCATACAAATGTACTTTACAACTGTTACATGCATGCAATGAGTTTTAGCCATTTACACCACCACTATTGTGTACACAATTATAATAATTATTTTTTAATTAATAGTAGGTCAAAAGTTAATTGATGTTATTGAAATTGACCAATTTATGTTCTCGTTATGTTTCGTAAGAGAGTCAGTAGAGTCACAGAATAGATAGTACTAACGCACTGACGGATCACTCAGTGCCTAACGCAATATTCCGTTCCCGCTCTTTTCTAACACATAACGCTGTCGCTGTCGGACGCGGACTTGCCGCTGCTACTATAATATTTATTCATAGTCTATCTACCTACTTGACCACGTAATAATAAATAATTATCCTATAAGTATCCTATCCCACTATTTGAACTCGCAGAATAAAACCACAAAAATTCTGGCCGTTTACATTTTCACTATACAAATTCTTAGTTATTTCCTAAACGCGTGGATCGATTTACATGTTTCTTAGGATAAAATGGTTTTTGAACTAGATCTTTAATTTGACACCATAATCGTTGGAATATCTCAACAAACAAAAAACCAAGTTTTCAAGTTGCTCTCGTAAAATAAATAAAATCAAATTTTCAAGTTGCTTTGTTCACTATTAAAATTCACGTTATTAGCAAGCTCTGCGCGCGAGCGGAGATAATCGACTAACGACGCGGCTGGAAGCCTCGCAAAAGTATAGGCACTTATCCCTGTAGGTACTGCCGAGTGAAGGAGGCCTGGTAGAGTGGCGAAAGGGTGCATACGCGTAAACTTTGTAAACAATGTAAAGATAATCCGTAGCTAAATGTCGTCGACAATATTAATGGACATACTAATAATATTTTGGAAAAGCGGGAACATATAATTATCATTCCTCATCATCATCAGCCTTCATCAGTCCCTTGCTGGATACAGGCCTTTCCCAATTCGCGCTACTGATCACGATCCGCGGCTACTCTCATCTAGTCCCTGCCCTTTCCCACCTATTCTGAGGGAAAAATAGCAAACCTACGATAAAGGCATAATAACATGATTCTTTGGTCTGCTATTCTTCAATCAGAATAGGTGGACAACTTAAAGGAGATACTATTAATTATTTTATTACACAAAAATTGACAAATTTTACCTCGTAATGCTCCCCGACATATTTGTGTTTTGGCGGGAATGCGATGCGATGACGCACGGTTACACGCTATGAGCTCTCCGAGCGGAATGGCAAAGCTCCCGGCGCTCATATCCCATCCCCGCGCGCATGTCCCATCCCCGCACGCTCCCGGAATGAATGAAGCGCGAGAAACGGCTAACGGGTTGCTAGCTAAGGAATGTGGACTAGCGGGTATTAAGTTAAGAATGACTAACCTTTTTATGATGAAATTCCATTGTAGAAGTAAATAATGTTTTTTTAACAAATTGTTTTGAATAAATCCTAGTATTGATTACTTGACAAAAATACCGTTATAGGCGTTTAACCAGAATTAAGATAAGGTATTCATCATAAATAGTTTATAGCATAGTTTTTATTTCTGTTTATCTAAATAGACTCTTAATTATAAACACGTTAAAGGCTTTTAGTGTATTTGTAGACAAGAATATTCAATTAACGAGGTTAAAGCTAATGAAACATTTAAAAAATATTAGGCGAATTTGGAAACTAAGGTACTTAAACGGGAATCAAGCTTAGAAGCGTGGTATAGTCAGTTTTTAGTCAAGAGTTTATTGCATATTTTGTCATTTAACGGTAAATCGTGTTTTAATATCTCTAAAACTATAAGTGATAGAGATATGGCTCTTAGACAGAAAGATAGAGAATTTAAAACTGTAACGCATTGCATTTAAAACTCAAAATCGACCATATGAGGGTTAACGGGGTTCTAGTCAAAGGACGGCAGCAATAAGAACAACTCTTTACCATTACCTAACATGCTAGCTTTAAAAAGATAACATATTATCTTCGTTGTAATTACATTATGTATTCCAACTTACTGTCAGGACATTTGTTACAAAACCGCAAACCGTTACCAAAGAGACCATTTTAAAAAGTAGAGCAACATAATAAACTCTCTTTACCCGTCAAAAGAATGCAAAATGCATGACCATAGCAGTCACGAATGACAAAAAAAAAAAAACAATAAGCAAAAGCGAGCATCACATCGGCCATCTGATAACAGTGTTTGCTAATAAGTTGCGAGTTTTCTGAAGGGGTCATTGACTGGTAATTGTGTCACAAAACTAAGACTCACCGTGACATAGACCAAAACACCTCAACACGCGTTTATAATCGTCTATAGTCAGCCACTTTTTAATTGTTTTTTTAAGAGCAATGTGCGAAATTTGCTATGCGTTGTTGCCGTACTTACTGAAAATGTTATTTGTCGTAACTGTTGCTAGCAAAAAGGTTAAACAAAAAATGTTTTGTCGTTGATCTTTTATAAAGAACAGCTGTAATCGAATAGGCAATGCTTGAACAGACTATCAGTATAAGAAATGAGGATTGCGAATCTTTTTTAGTAGTTGAACAATGTGCGGTTGTATGACTGTACTTTACATCAGTCTCAGAGATAATGAAAGATAGCCAAAATACTCGTAACTGAATTTCAATCGCTACCTATTGTTTAAGTAATTAATTTTCCAATGCCACCAATTTATTATTTATCTAGATACGTTACTAGAATTATGAATCTCCTTTTTTAAATTCGTTAAAAACAGTCACTTTAATATCAGTAAACGTAAAATAAACAAAAAATATAAGTCAGCAATCTTCTAATATATAAAATTCTCGTGTCACAGTTTTCGTTCCCATACTCCTCCGAAACGGCTTGACCGATTTTGATGAATTTTTTTGTGCTTATCCGGTATCTATGAGAATAGGCCAACATCTATTTTTCAAAAAAAAAAAAAAAATTTGCAAAACAACGTTTGCCGGGTCAGCTAGTAATATATAAAATCCTTGCGTTACTTACTGACTAACAGACACGCTACAGCTGAAACTATTGGGCGCAGGAAGCAAAAATTTGGCATGTATGTTCCTTAGGGACCGTAGGGGTGCACTAAGAAGGGATTTCCCGAAATTCCCACGGGCTCGGCCAAAACGGGTAAATTAAAAAAATTGCATGCGTAGCTGCTGGCGTCCTCTAGTATTACATATTAGATCCAAAGTTGTGGAAACATTAGTCGAAAATGCCAAGCAATTCACAATGCTGCAGCTGAATATTCCGTTGGCATACTCCCTAGTATTGGTTCAATAAAATTCGCTTTGCATAACAAATATAACCAATGGCCCGAACACCGATTGTACGTAATAAACAACATTAAATGTAAATGAGAAAATAAGGAAAAACAAATGAGCAAAAATGTATACAAATAAAAAGGCATCGGGTATCGTTCAACGTTGTTTTCAAGGTTCTTCTATGCAGATTCGAGAAGTAACACTATTATATCACTGTAGCCTGTAGCAAATTTTGGCCACAACAAGTATTTATTCCATAATAAAAAGTTGCAAAGACCATTTATGGTTTCAATTATGAATGATTTGTATAAGATGTACTTACATCAGTACATCCGCGATTATTGCGCTTGCAACAGTGCCGAAATATCAGATACTCGAAACAAATATACGTGGTATATATCCCGGAAGACAATCTTAATATATAAAGTCCTTTCGTTACTGACTGACTGACAGACAAGCTACAGCCAAAACTATTGGGTGTAGGAAGCTGAAATTTGGCATGTATGTTCCTTGGGGACCGTAGGGGTGCACTCAGAAGGGATTTCCCGAAATTCCCACGGGATCGGCCAATAAATTAAAAAATAAATGCAGGCGTAGCTGCTGGCGTCCTCTAGTATACAACTAATCCTAAAGACTACGAAAGTTTAAAGTCACACATGGATAAGATAGACTAATGACACCGTACACACGTGCCTATCAGTCGGTCATTCCACCTGTTTGTTGGGGCTGTTCTCAGAAACGGCACGACCGATTTTGACGAATCTAATATACATATATATGTATAAATAAGAAGTTAGATATAGGAGATTTTTTAATTGAGTTGTTTTCGAGAACTGAAAATAATAATCTCGTAAACAGAGCCGCAGGCACAGCTAGTAAAAATAATAATTCTCATATTTCGAGACTGTGCCATCTTGCTACCGGATCAATTTATTAGTGTAATGTATAATTGCAAAAAAAACGATAGCATTTATCAAGGCGATATTCAAATGTTTTTGCTTCCACTCTTCAAGGTCAATTGACGAACAGTGGGTCCACCATAAAACAGGTTAAGTACAATACAATAAAATGTAATCACCATTATCATAGTGTTATTTATTATACTTAAGTATATAATAATGCTTTTTTCCAAGGCATTTTTTAAGGACACGTGGAAGGAATAAGTCTTCTATAGCGGGGGAACATTTAAACAACGGACACAGTACTTTCAGAGCCGAATGACTATCGCCGCATCACACAAAAAAAATATTCAATGTAAGGACCGAAGCTACAACTCTCGCAGCCGTGCTAAGTGCCGAGATAGCTGCTTGTCCTACAACTCCCTCAACCTAAGTATCCAACACATACTTATTCGGCTTCGTCGAGAGCGACAAAAGAATATAACATAAACCGGTCCGAAGTCGTGAACACATGTATGATTATATTATTATGTCAGTAGTAATTCTATAGTGAAAACTAGTATTCTTCAAACTCGCTTGAACTTTTAAGCCTCAGTAGATTTACTGCAGCCTACTAGGCTTGTTCTTGCAAAGTAAATTATGTAAAGCAACTGTGTGAACTAGTTAAGTATAGTACCGTCTGTCTGCTAGATGATGAAACATTTATTTTGATCATCAGTATCAATCAGGCCAGTATGGATAGGATTTTGCGGATTCGGACCCACCCTTACCAGCGATAGAATATTTTGAGGCTGAAAATTAATAATACCAGGAATGTTCGAAAGCATAAATAAAAATATGCATATTTTGGATCGTTTCGATCGCGATTTTGCAATATCAAATCATACAAATATTTTTTAAACATTTACGATGAATGTCAAAAGGTCATAATATGGCAGCCTTAACAGAAATGTTTACGAAACAATAGCATTGGAAAGCATGAGAGCTGCCAAATTTGCGTACATTAATTCAACGTTTGGCCAACTCATAGGAAAGCTTTTTGTTCCAAATAATATCAGTAAAAAGAATATTCCACGTAGCTTCAGATCTGGCAAATTACAATATTTATCTGAAAAACAGCAGCTACACGGCAGTACAAATATAATTCGTATTTTCTGCTAATTATTTAGCAGGAGCGAAGCACTAATAATGGCACATATAAAAGGATTTGTGGTTAATTCTTGGTTAATTCTTAAGCACTTGTACATAAAAATGCTTTAGTATCAAACCAAAAATATTATTTATTGGTATTATAAATGATCTATTTGACTATAAATAGCGAATCAACATTACTGCTGATGTGTCTGAGATAAAATTAACACATACAGAATCAATGGGAATGTTAAAACTAATTACTTAAGTAAAGATATGTTGACACTAGCATCCCCCTACAACATTGCTATCAATGCCATGGTACCAAAACGCACAGATTTCTTGAATAACATAAATCACGTTCTCAGCGAAAGTGGTAATAACAGCTGTTATATACGCAAAAAATACACTAACAACAGTAACTATACTAAACTAAAGTAACAAGCATAATATAAACAAATAGAAAAAACCTATAGGAAACGGTGACGACGAAAATTAATATCAACGCGTCAACTTCGCGAGATGCGTTGGAAAGTGATTTCTTTTGTGCATGAATCATTCAGTTTAAAAAACATCAGTTTTGTGCGTGACTCAGGCTAGACGAATGGACAGGTTCAATACATTGGGACTACTTGAGCCCCTGTTGGTGACCACAACTGGTTATATATAGATTATACAACCGACTTTGAATTGGGCATGCGTCAGCGTAACGGGGAAATGCGGTTGATGGTCAGTCTTCCCAGTTCTTAGATTAGCTTTTCTAATTATATTATGACGTTTTTACAGAGGTACTGATGAGAAGTTAATATCAAACAAAATTATAATACCTTACATTTTGAATTTCAAGCTAAAAACAGTCAAGTAGTTAATGTGTGTTCTATAATTAGATGATAGATTCGCCACAAGACGTAATCATAAAAAAATTGGGCAAGTGCGAGTCGGACTCGCGCACGAAGGGTTCCGAACCATCATCTTTAAAAGAAAATCACGTTTGTTGTATGCATACTTAAATACTTTATAAGTTTCTACCTGTTTATTAAGATCGACTAACAAATTGCTTAAAAATTACGTTTGTTGTATGGGAGCCCTCCTTTATTATTTACTTTTTTAAATTTAATTATTTATTTTGAAAGGTAATATACAACTACATATTCTGTGAAAATTTAAAGCGTCTACCTGTTACAGTTAGTAATTTTGAGCAAAAAATACGAAAAAAAAAACACGTTTTTTGTATGGGACCCCCCCTTAATATTTTTTTTTTATTATTTTTAGTATTTGTTGTTATAGCGGCAACCAAAATACATAATTTGTGAAAATTTCAGCTTTCTAGCTATCATGGTTTATGAGATACAGCCTGGTGACAGACAGACAGCGGAGGCTTAGTAATAGGGTTCCGTTTTTTACCTTTTAGGTACGGAACCCTAAAAAGAGCAAGTAGAAACCGAAGAAGAAGGTAAAGCTATTCATTTTTTTATGACGTAGACGTCGTAGACTCTATAGTAGGTTAGACCAATCAAAATATATTGCATGATCAGATGCAGATAGGTGAGAACTTCGAGCGCTTTCAGACTAGCATTTCATATACGCATATGAGTTCGTTGTCGGAAGAGCATGTAGGCGCGGACGGCGCGTTTGCCACATGATAGTCATCATAATGGCAAAAGCGATTTTCTGAAACGCGTAATGTAGCGCACGTGTAAGTGCGTATGCCGAAACGACCTTATACGAGCAAAAAAAAATACACGTGTGTAAAATCTCCTTTAGAAACAGTCACAGTAGTACATATACTTGTGCTACTTGTTTAGACTGAAATTCAAATTAGCAAAATGGTAAGCCTTCTGGCCACTAGAGGTTAACCACGAACAAAAAAAAACAAACAAACAAAGGTTAACATTTGCAGCACTAGAGTTACACGCGGCACGGATACCGTTACACAGTAACTTAAACAAATATTTGCAGACCATGCAAATATTTGCTCAACACCGGTATTGATAGCGAATGTGGGAAAAAAAGGTTTATTCAAGACCGGAAAGGTCAAGTACGGTTTTGTCATCACATAAGAGGGTTTAAAATAGTAGGCTCGTAGGCGAATGGAGAAGACTATGATGAATCATCTTAATTGATGTACTGCAAACACTTGAAATGGTAAATCAGCATAACGCGTCATGGCTGATAATAGAGATTTACTCAATGCTGCAACGTAACGAGTCAGCGTATTAAAGTAAAATCTGTAAAAACGATTCTGAATCTAATATCTGTACTTAGATATATTCAAGTTTTTGGCAGTGTATTGTATTTTCTTACGATTGGAGCATTCACAATTCACGATGATTCTTTAATCATGTACCCATTCTAATATTTGACAAAGCATACTGGGACGATTGGCGAAGGAACCTTTACGTTGTTAAAACATTTGCAATATTTCATGAAAATATATGGCAACTAGAGATGCGATGTAAGCTAGTGGCTGGGCGATATGATTTATCGAATCGATTACACGGAAGTATTAATAATCGCCGACTCATCTTGGTTACTTTAACCCTTAATTGGGCGCGCCTAAAAAGTTGCATAAGTGGTCGCATGGGGCGTGCGACACCTCAAATTAGTTAATTAAAATAATATACGAAATAAATGCAAAATCAGACTTTTATAAATCAGAACATTTGAACATACCTACATATTAAGCAAAATTTAAACCTCTTTTTAATAAACTAATAAAAAAAAACAAGATATTAAACTTTTATACACATTACAATTTTGGCATATTATAATGATATGGTCATTCCACACATTTTTATGGCACTCAGAGCATTCAGTCTTTGTTTTCCTGTCCTTGGTTCTCGGACATATATGACACCTTTTGTATGAAGGCGATTGGCCTACTCCAGAAACCCGTAGGTTTCTGGAGTAGGCCAATATACCAGACAAAAAGTCACCTGGGGTGTCTTACACCCCAAACACGCTCTCAAAGCCCAACCGTTCTCGACCGAGCGCCGCTCGCAACTGAATTGTGTATGTCACACGTGTTGAAGAAGCTACCTGGAAGACAAGCACGCTCAATATTTCTTTTTTTAAGTTATTAGCCTGGAAACATGCGTTGGGGTGTCTTACACCCTACGCGACCAATGAAGGGTTAATATCTCGGCACTATTACTGAGACGAATGGAAATAGAATAAAATCAGCACCTCGTAGTCATACTATACGAGTATTTGAGATAATTTAAGAGATTATTTATTTATTTATTTATATAATTCTTTATTGTACACCAGTAATTACAGAACAAGTACAGTAAATTACTTATATACTAATGGTAGTACAAGGGCGGTCTTATCGCATAATTTCTACCAGACAACCATGGACGGACAGTATCGTCTAAATGGACAGGTAGTATGCGGGCGTACAATACTAAGACTAAGACTATCTTAATTTTTTATTTAAATTGATATTTATTTCAAAATAATAATCTTTTGGATTTACGCAAATTAAAAACGAGTAACAAGAATAACAATACTGACATATAAAATAATAACATTAAAAGTTCCAAAAAGCTCAAAAACAATACAATCTCGAACTTGCTTCCATTTTTTGATCAGTGGCAATTTTCGCTGATGTCGCTCAACTCGGACCAGCCGAGATAAGAGTATAAGATTGTTTAATAATACCTAATGGAGTCCGGTTTCGAGCCCCTTTATCAAAACCTTAACGGTATAATGACCAAATTAACGTCAATCTCAACATATGAAGACGTTGACCTCTAGAGGATCTTTTGGTTAATATGAAATGTGGGAAAAATAAAAACAGTGAAACGAATATTGTCCTATATTATATACTTTTACATCTTAAAAACAGGGCAGGTTAGAAGTACCCTGAACAGAAGAGCATGCATGAGGAATCTGATGGGAGTGAATGAAGCAAGTGAGATATGTCAGGATCATTGCAAATGGCGTTCCGTAGTCTCTGCCTACCTCTCCGGGAAACAGGCGTGAGTCTATGTATGTATGTATGTATGTATATACTTTTAGATCTACAACGTGGCATTAGGATTTTGCTTCAGATTTGTTTAAACTGCACACATCATTTCGCAATAAAATTATGCATCCATGTATTATTAGCAGAATGAAAGTGGATGAACAGCTTGCAAATCTATTCGGGCACGTTACAGTTTTCGTTTAAGTTTCGATGTTACATTAACCATGCAGCTTATCTGATATCGTTATAAAAGAATTAAGGTCAAAAACCCGTTAAGCTGGTAGGCTAAACTGCTTAACAGATTTTGATAAATTTGAATGTGATTCTTAGTACAAAGGACATGGGCTTAGTATAGATTCTAAGATAAATAAAATCACCGGTAACAGGTTGTCGTCCGACATATCATAACATTCATAATTCGCGTCACAGCCCAAGTATCAGGTTTCGTAATACGTGTTCAAAATGTTTGCCGTCCGGTCACAGTACAAATATCATGCCACATATGCATAAATGCGAGCAAAATACATGTCGATAACCCTTCATGTAAAAACACGGAATATTACTTTTGGCAATATCGAGCATAGTTCAATAATATATTTTCTTGCAGTCCACTGCTGGACGTAGGCTTCTCCTATTTTTTGTCGTAATAGTATTGTGAGACAATAAAAGAATTTGGCGTACTAGGTATACTACGCAGGTCAGACGGCTAGGTACATACATAGTCTCACGTCTATAACCCCCAAGACGTAGGTACTCGTATATTGCTACACCCACTTTTCGCCAGATTTATTTTAGCCCCACGTAATAGGGGGCGAGCCTATTGCCGTACCGGGTACATTCTCACTTCGTGCTGCTACTGAGAATTTCCTAACGGAAAAATCCAATAACACTATCCCACGCGCACATTTATGCCGCGAGACCAACGAGGCAGACGGCTAGGTATGAGGTTTATTGTCGAAGTTGCAGTCTTTTCCCAGAGATACTGCATGTATTTTTGTTAGTCGTTAGTATACGAAACGCGAGGAAGTAAATGGGGTATTGACACTTTGTATTTTTAACCCGTCACTAAAACACAACAAAAATCTTAGTAACTACGAATCTCTACTCGAACTATCAAACTAACGATCCTTGGCAAACATAGTAAACGTAGAATGGACTTTACTACATCGTACATAGTAGATAAATATCAGTTTCCTAATCCGGTATAACAAGTAAAACCATCTCGTTCATAAATATTCAGCATCAATATTATTGAGTTACAATTTAACTATTTGGATCCCACGGTATATTCGAGTAAGTTTGCAATGTACCATGACAGTATTTGATTTCGGCAATTAAGATTGTCTGTTACTGAACATACCGTCTCGGTTATTCAGGCCATTATTAGCATACAAGTATTTTCAAATAAATCTAGCCTTTACACTGTTAGTATTACGTATCATTATTGAACAATAACGTTGTTCAGAAATCTGATATCAGTAATATGATTTAGAAAAATCGTGTCACAGAAGACTTCGCGAAGGGCAGTACAACGACAAATGAAATCGGACGTTAATCGCTTTGTAATTAAGTATTTATTGTTCTGTCAGCGTATGTCTGACTGGGTCACTCACCCACTATTGGTGTCGTGTGGGTGGATAAGTTAATTTGAAAGCGTATCGTTTAAAAATAAAACTCCAGCTGAAAGAACCACACGTTCAATTATAATTCAGAAATATTTCATACAGTAACTATAGAGTTAAGAATAGATACCGTACATAATTAAAAATAAAATTGTATTAAGTAAATGTAATGAATGACACAGCTTGTTCAAGGAAAATAACAGTTATCAATTAATAAACAATAAATTAAATACAAATATGTGATGCCTAACTAGTGTGCCTATAGAATCGTTTCCTTGTCACATACACAAACTGCTAATGAAAAGGATCATTCAAGTCATTGTTTCACTTCCACTTGTGCAAATTACATATGTGTGCAACGACCCTTTGTCTACACGTGCCGTGTACTACCACAGAGGTATTGGGTTTTACCCATAATCGTACGTTTTGCATGACATTGTAGCATTCAAAACATGTTTGAGGAAGCGTAAACGATAACCGAATAAGTAAGTATTCTGTACGCGTACAAGATTAGGTGGTAAACCCCTAATGTTTGATATAGATGCATTGATTTGCATGCGTCAGGTGACTGAGGAATCAAATTATACAAAAATAATACACATACATACATACATACATGCATCGACTCACGCCTGCTTCCCCGAAGGGGTAGGCAGAGACATATTAAACGCCCACTTTTCGCCAGTGTTTTGATCCCACGTAATAGGTGGCGAGCCTATTGCCGCTTATAGGGATATTTTGTTTGCCAGAGCCTCGTCCGTTGATCGGCAGGTGCTCCACTTGCAGGTGAGGTTGGCTTGGGACCCTAAGTTCTTGGTGGGAACCCTATGCACAAAAATAATACCTACTATTTACCACCAAACGCTGCATTGGAATACTTAGAACTTTTAATTTTGTATTTTTTGGCTTTCGGTTGGTTTAAGCCTGACTTGGAGAACGTAGAAATTAATATTACTAAATTAAATAAGCTTATTACGTAGATTTCAGCTTAATTTCTTAGCCTACGGCAATATGAAACGTAATCTATTCACACTATCGAAAAGTAATCGTATTACTTATTTAAATGAGATGCAAACAATTTTAAAGCAGCTCTTGCCATTTAAAGTAATTGAATGGTTTTGTATTTTACGTTCATATTTTAACGGCCAGACTAAAAGATAGTGTTTCGGATAGTGCATTTGGCAGAGTTTCAAACTTTATTGTAGCAATGAAATGATGAGACGCTGTAAAAATGTTTCAATTTCAACATTGCTCTATAAAAGATTGTGGAAAACAAATAAGACGAATTTTTTGAGCTTCGAACTCTATTTAGGCATTGAATTTAGTTTTGGCAGTACGACATTATTTTGTTTGTACATGAAACGGTAATTATCAAACAAAGAAAACTCTGCAAAGTAATGAATAGCTACTTGAATGTAACGTTCGCGGAAAATCCATTGGAAGTTTTGTGGCCTTGTTATGGATGAGTTTTGCAACTGAATATGTTGTGGGCTCATCTGGAAATTTGACGATGGATATTGACTACAAATTAGTGTACCCTGTATGTCACCACACCACTGGGTTAGGGTCGCGTTTGATCGGTTTTGTATAGGTTCTTCAAAACGAAGATACACTTAATATGATAATGATAATAATAATGAGGTTTATTGGAAAATTGATAAAATGTGTTATATATAAGCGTGTGGATTGTAACTTCTGATGCTAAAACAGCCAGAGCAGCTAGTATTTCTAACGGAAACAGACACATTTATGAAGCAGATCAATTTCCAACAAACTATAAAATCAGTTTCCTAAACAAGTATATATAATAAACTTACTCCAGTTTAAGTAATCGGTGTATCTAGTTGAAACATAAACCCACTACGGCAACGGTATAAAACAGAGAAAACTAAGGCCGAGGAAGGGGTCATGTTAGGCGTAACTTTTAGCGATTTATATCGCGAGGCTTGTAAGGAACACCTGGGCGAAATCGGTACAGAAAAGGAACGAAACTTATGCCCTGTAAGTCTAGATAGATAAAGCTACGAACGACTATCGAAATATTCTAAGATATCCAAATCTAAATGACAATGAGAGAGCATTCCGCAGTTATTCTATGAAAGGATATTTTTAGTCATACATTTAGAGGGTTGTATTGCAATCAGTAATTATGAGCTCCTTTGTTTTTGGGACATTGCCTAACTCCTGAAAAAATATGTTATGCGCTATCCATATATTCTGTCGAAGTTATAGTTCAATTATACTTTATATTAATTAATTTAGTAAATAAAAATAAAATCAATCATCGATAAAGTACAAGTCCAATGACATTGATAATTATTAACAACGCCAGATCAATCTACGACATAATAGCACCACTCAACGAATAACAGTGACGTGTTATTTCTAAGAAAAAACAACTAAGTACTGAGAATGGATTTATTTTCCCACGGCCCTTCGTTTAAGTATATTTTTATGTATTGATCATGTTATGATACTTGACAATGGCGGTGAATATAATATGTTTTTATACGTACAATTTATTTCCCAGGATGGGAAGAGTTGCGCGAAAATAATAAAATTTTGACGACCCACTTTTATTGGTGATTATGTTCACAACGTATTATGCGCCGCTGAATATGGAATTGCTATCTACGTACTAGAGCTATTAAATAAACGACATTGTGCAGGTTGCCATAATCGTTATGGGTAAGCATTTGGCTGACGTATTTAATAAAGTTTTATTCGATTAGTCGTAAAGATGAAAACTGACGCGTCCGCTAGTTTTCTAAAGACTTTTTATGACGTTGTTATTTGCAGAAGAACCACTTCAAGCGAAGAATATAAGCTTCTTCTAATTTGTTTTATGAGCTTGGGAGGTCTTTACTTAGTATTATGTCTATTTTTACCTTTTGGTTTAATTAGCTGTGTCTTTTGTCTATCTCGCGGGACACATACTATTTGATTCGACTTTGCTGTCGCACTAAGTTTGACGCGAGCCGACTTTCTTTACAGAACGAGGATTCAAAACTACCCTTACATACCCCACCAAAAATGGCGATTTTATCCTCCTAATTTGAGACTAACTGGTAAAAGTATTATTGAGTGTATTATCGATTTAAAAGCCAAACAGCTACTATCTAGTTTAATCATGTTTGCATCGACATAAATAAAAATGGCATAAAGTTTTAGATGCAGAACAAGCAATAATAAATCCGATTGTACCCTACAAAGATAAAAGGCAATATGTCGGCTAACACAAGCTTTCACTGGGCCATAAAGCGACGGTGTTTCACCATAAACCTCGGTGATAAAGTCAACAAAGGGCGTGTAACTTAACGTATTCATTACGGTTCGTTTCACAATTAACCTGCTTTTTACGATCTCGTAGAAATGGTCAGTTATCAGTCCACCGTATCAGTTTCTTTGGAATTTTGTACGACTGGCTATTTTTAGTTGCGGCAAAGTAATGTTTAAGTTTGAGTATTAGCGTGATAAGACGTATGTTGACATATTTGACTTGTGGTCTTGCTGACATTGTAAACTAGGTACATTATAAACACTTTTTTTTGTTACTACGGTTTGATCTACGGCTACAAGACTATTTCGGGCAAGCAGCTGAGAGACAACCATTTACAACAACCCTCTTAAACTATGTATTTCAAGATTTCTACTTCATCGCAAAGCTTGATCGCAACATAGGTTTTGGGGTGAAAATGAGGATATTTTCTTCTTCTTTTCTTTGCCTAGGCTTAGCAAACTGCTAGATGGTTGGCATCACATGTGAGTAACGAGTACCTACCTACATATACGACTAGCCTCTTACCATCGAGCTAGCCAAAGACGACAATATATTCTTTTATATATCGCATGACGATAGTGGTGATTATCTATACCTACATTTTAACACAGTACATATAAGTTTTATTACCAAAATTCTCGTTATACTCATTGCAAGAGCAACTGGTAGGCGACGAAAAACTAATTAATTTATTATCCCTAGAGGCGTACTCCATGAACCAAACATGTCAAGGTCACCAACAAGACAATGAGAATTGACGTTCTGGGCAATTATTCATTGGGCAAACTCAAGACGAACTAATATACGATTCTCAAATGCGCTTTTGAGCAAGTTTTAATTGTTTTGAGAAGTTTAGCCTTCTGATTCGACGGCAGATTAGCATAAGTATAACTGACAGTTATTGTTTTAGATTAGAATTCGATTGTTCTTAGAATTGTTACGATAGAGGGCCTCTGCCTCTGAAAGTAAAGAAAATCAAGGAAAATCAATCTCTGTGTATAAGAAAATAATTATATATTGTGTAATTTAAGTACCTAGGAGGTATTAAAATGATGCCTAATAATAATCTGCCTTTACAAATCAATCAAGCAATGATTCATCATTCAAGCATGCCGTACCTATCCTCCGCTAAGGATTAATCTCTAATTGAAATGTTTTATTAGGGGCAAAAGGTTGATAGTTTACTGGGAAGACAGTCTTCGTATCCGGGTAGTCGTATATCACGAAAACGGAAAACTTGTCTGGGAAATAATACTATCCTATTTATGTTGTATAATTATTATTGCTCCTCGTTGGTCTCGCGGCATAAATGTGCGCGTGGGAGGCCTCGGTTCGATTCCCGGGTCGGGCAAAGTGTTATTGGGTTTTTCCGTTATGAAATTCTCAGTAACAGCACGGACTCTGGTAATGTGCCCGGTACGGCAATAGGCTCGCCCCCTATTACGTGGGACCTAAAAATTCATGGCGAAATGTAGGTGTAATATTACAGACGCCTGTGCGTGACGCCTGTGCGCGAGTCTATAAATAATAAAATAAATAAAAAAATATTTTTCTGTTAAGAGACAAGAGATATTAAAACTGCTCTCGAGTTCTAAACTTTTAAGTCACGTATCTTATGTAGGTACAAGTCGAACTAACCCTTTATAAAGATAAACAAGAAATTTTAAAAACGTATGCTCACACAACATAACCAGGTCCAACCATAACGAGGTTTCGTGTACCAACCAAGTGTAAAATTATGGCTTAACAACTTAATCTTTTTTTTAAATAATTAACCATGTCCAACGGAATGGAAAATGTGACCACGTTTGGTTACGCGGCTAATTATAAACCGTAAAGGCAATAAAAATGATGGAGAGGCTCGTGGCTAAATGGTGGCCTACTACGGAACATTATTGATCGAACTGTGATTATAACCGTTCGGTCACAATCAAACCAAGAAAGGCTGTGGAATCATATTAATGTATTAATGTTTGGGCTTCAAGACTGATTATACCTGAACTCAACTAGCGGACTGATTATACTTAAAGGTACATTTACAAGTGTCATGTTATCTTGCAAAATAGTTAAACAGAGATGGCTTCAAAAAATAAAATTTTATTTTTATAGGCTCACGCCTGTATCCCCGAAGGGGTAGGCAGAGGTGTAATATTACACCCACATTTCGCCATTAAATTTTAGGTCCCACGTAATAGGGGCGAGCCTATTGCGGTTACCGGGCACATCACCAGACTCCGTGCGGCAACTGAGAATTCGGAAAAACCCAGTAACACTTTTGCCCGACTCGGGAATCGAACCCGGGACCTCCGATCAGCAGTCGCATACGCTATCCACCGGACCGCGGAGGCAGTTCGTTGAAAAAGATGCTTTGCAATCTAGCGTATCAACCATAAAGAGCCTTATATCAGTAGCTGTAAGTAACTTGTTTATTTCAAAAAGAAAATATTTCAAAATATGTACTCCGCCGCATCGTAACAAAAACAGACAAATTGCTAGCTTGTTATTTTGTTAGTACATCTGTTATTTCTCACAAATATTGAAGAGAACCAGCCGTCTTTACCACTTGAAACGGACTGTTAAATTACCCAAAAGTGATATTTTCAATACAGCATTGTAACAAGAGTAACAGTAACACTATTAGTATAAATATCGCCGCTTCTGGTAAAAACATATCACATTACAATAACAAGAAAGCCACTATTGTGTCAACTGGACGGAGCGCGTGCGAGCACAAAAACTACCGATCGTATGTCAGTGTTTGTTATTTTAATTGTAATATTCATGAGCCTCTCTGTTCATACGATGTGTTTCTGACACCGATGGAGTGTTACTTGGTAATGTGCGTAAGCACCATTGTCTCCTGGGAATATGTGTAATGGCAATTGCTATTCATTATCTGCTGTTTATAATCTATCCTGCTTCTGGGCACAAGTCTCTTCTTATTATGAGAAGAATAAGGCCATAGTCCAGCACGTCCTAGGGCTCGGTCACGGCCTACAGCGGCGGGCGGCAGCGGCGAGCGTTTTCGATGTAGGTACATACTACATGGCGCGTTTACTGTGACGCGGCGGTACATCGCCCCTGCCGCTCCGCTGGCCGCTTAGACCGATCTCGTGACCAGGCCGTTAGGGAGTTATCAGAATTCATATATGTTTCGAAAACATAACGGAGGACTCTCAGGCGCGCTGGTTTCCTATGAGGTGTTACCTCACCGTTTAGCAAGCGATAATTAACAATTTAATCCGCACGTAACTTCCAAATATTGGTTTTCCATTAGGCTACAATACGAAGTGAAGGAGGAATTTAGACAAACACCAGGACCACCAGTAAAAGGATTTATGTCAATCAGATAAAACAAAGCGGCCTTTCAACAACAATTTTCATTTTGAATAACAAGTTCTATTAACATTTAAATAAGTATGAGCGCAAATTGGTTATAAACACAAGAACTAAGTGGGTTTTACCAAAATATCAAGGTCTTCTGTAGCAATAACTTTTTAAATGTTGTAATAGGCAATAATCTGTCAATAAGACTTTTACTTTTCAATAATTATTTTATTAAAGCAAAAATGATTAATTGATCTTGTAGCATATAGGTATCTAGACACATTCTAACGGAGACACCGCGGTGGTCTTGGCCAACAGGCTCCTGTAGCTGAAATTGGCCTCAAACTCTCTGTGGATTCGTAAAATAACACGGCAATGCTTTCTTATATAGGCTCCCCATTTTGTCCATCTTTTATAGGAATGTTTCTCAAAGGTAAGATTAAGTATGCTCTGGGTCACGCTTAGCTTGAGACTAGCAGAATAAAATTTGATAATACAAATGAAACTATCGAACAACAAACTCTCTAAATACTTCACAATACGAAACGATTCATCACTGTATTTAGAACAACAGCAACTATCAGTTATTATGATATCTATGGTACTCCAATTTCTATATTTTAACAGCAAAATTCAGCAGCACCATTACCAAGAAAACACCGCAATGCGGGTATCCTACTTGAACCTAAGCTGCCATTTGAGGAGCCATTTCTATAAGGTAGAACCTTCATTGAAACATTATTTATTAGTTTTATTACTTTGGATCAATAACTATTGTCTCAAGCTCATTCATTGATGGTAGGAGGCCTCCATTCATTGTTTCTTTTTAAATGGGCGATTGTAGAGCCTTGTCTATTATTTCGATTCGTAGGATCGCTGTGGATGTTGAACAGAATGGTCAATGTTAGTCAATGATGTATTATAAATCTGCTCTTAATTAAAGGTTTTTCTCGTCAAGTATAATAAAATAATATTTATTTATATAAAGGTGTTTCCTGAGTTCTTAGATAATATTTCGGGTTCAATAATGAGGTTGATATTTCCAATGAAAGAAATCTTAGCAGCATACAATATTGTGCGTTGCGGAGAAATTTGATCAATACACGGCAACAGGTTCATAATCACACAATTCATAGAAACACAGTTGGCGAAAGCATAGGTATTTTCAGACACCTGCTATTGCAATTATTATTTTCCTGGCAGAGAAAGTAAGCAAAACTGATCCCTTTCTTACAGTCGTTCACAATCTTAGACAAAAACAAGATAAATTTTCTTTTGAATTGTACGTTAATTCTCACGCATAAAACACGGAATTGGACGTTTACAAAATCGCCATTTTAAAGAAAATAAGTAAAGGCTAGAATGTCACAATATTCTCACGGATCGAAACGAAAGTCGTTGGTCCAGCGGCTTTTCTTCCGCCGCACATATCTCGTCTGACAAATAAGGTCATTTAGCAGCTAATAATATAGTACCGGAGATCATTTACCGGGTTAATTACCTTCGATAGGCAGTTAGTTCGGCAGATAGATGAGGCTATCGTGATCGATGTGGTTTTTGTTCAACAAGAATTTATGTTTGGATGGATAAGTAAGGTATTGAAGTTTATAATTGTTCATTATAAACTTCAATACCTTATAGGGTGCATAGGGTTCCCACCAAAGGGTGCATAGGGTTCCCACCAAGAACTTAGGATTCCAAGCCAACCTCACCTGCAAGTGGTGCACCTGCCGATCAACGGACGAGGCTCTGGCAAACAAAATGTCCCAATAAGCGGCAATAGGCTCGCCACCTATTACGTGGGATCAAAACACTGGCGAAAAGTGGGGGTTTAATATGCCTCTGCCTACCCCTTCGGGGAAACAGGCGTGAGTCTATGTATGTATGTATAATTGTTCATGATCATCAAAAAAGGTTTGCAAAATATGTTTAAATGTATATGATTAAAAGAATGTTTTTCGCGTACAGAAAATGTACATTGTAAGCGAGGACACCAAGGCACTACCGTTCTGGTGACTCTTGCCTGAGTCGCGCTTAGCTTGAGTTTTCAAGTAAAATGATTCACAAAGTAGTCAAAAGCAAATTAGAAATTGGCGAGCAAGGAAATATAGGATGTTTTTTTTTGGTTTAGGGCAGCCATTCCCTATTTGACCTTAACATACCTGGTGTATGTACAGCTTTCCGACATAAAAAGGCCGTGATATAAGTCGACAGCGATTGCTCACAAACCACTTGTATTATACCACGCCACTGTATAAAATACACGCAAACGCTGGATCGGTGGCGTTTCAAACGCTTGGGGGGCTATCCATCATGTTTTTCCTGTTATTGAAGCTAAATAGGATTACGACATCAGCCAGTGACACCGTACAGAGTGGATCGGTGACGCTGTTAAATATATTAGGCGGCTTTCGTGACATTAAGGATATGATGGAAGATGGAGGAAAGTGGATAATTTTGCGCTGAGTTAATAAGTTTCGCGTTGTATGTATATCTATACGAGACGCTGCTTGAATTTGGACTAAATTGATTTTACGCGAGAACTCATTTTATCATTTTACATGTAGGCATTATAACGGTAGCCGATGATGGTTTTTGGTAGTGTGATGATACTGTTTCAAAGCCTGACTTTTAATAAAACTGCCCCTAAGGTGTTCCTATAGTTTATAGTTACATGTCAATGCATACTATTACTGAAACTGCATAATTTGCAGTTTATTATTACCTTTAGGAATGCTGAAGTGGTTTGGACACGTGGAGCGAATGAGTGAAGAAAGAATGACGAATCAGATTTATAAGGCAAATGTGTGTGGGCAAGTCGGTCGCGGCAGACCTCGTCGGACATTCCTCGATCAAATTGGGGACGTCCTAAAAAACGGCAAGGTCCGAAGTACCCGAACCGGCGAGCATGTATGAAAAGTGTAATGAGTGTAGAGGAAGCGTGTGACGTTTATAAGGATAGAAGCAAGTGGCGTTCTGTTGTCTCTGCCTACCCCGACGGAAAAAGGCGTGAGTATATGAATGTATGTATGTATTATTACCTCCTTATGTCACAAAAAATTAAGATGACGATATCATATTAAAGAGACACAATCACATCACCCTCACCCTCACGTACTTCCCCGGGGACAGCCCTATAATATTGGCCAGATGTAAAATTACATATCACAGAGAAAGAAGCTTTCGATGTTTCTCGTCAGCTGATGTACCTATAGGTCAGAGCCCGTGAAAGATCCATCTTACCTATTATTACGTGTACGGCATTTCCAGAATTTTATAGAAATTGAATTAAGAGCGTATACGCCTCGAGCGGCGGCTCGAGTTTAGGTTTTTATAGTACCGCGGTCGCCCGCGCACCGCGCATGCGAGACCCGGCGCACTATGACGGTATCGGGTGGAATAATAATATTGATCCTTCTTGCCATACATGAACAGTATTCGTCTATGTAATACTTCGATTATGATATGATAGTATTCAAATTCATTATTTTCAATGCACATGCATTTAAAGGTATCAAATAAATCTAGATATTATTTTATTTAGTAGGATGATGTTTCTCAGGATAACAACGACTATTTATAATAATTTGGCGCAGTTTTATTATATGATAGAAATAATTTATAATTGTCATCTACATAATTGTCACATTTCAAATATACATTTATGATTAGTGATCGGATAATCGGATGCATATTTACCTAAAGATAAGGTGTTGGCTATTATGGAATGCACTTTTATATAGAAAACATCCCGGGATTTCGGCATCGACAAATTTCGTTTTTTTTACTATATAATCAAATTGGGTATATTTACTTAGTTTAACTTTTGTACCAAAAAAAAGCTCTAAAATAATAAAATCCTCTTAATTTTCTTCAATTTTCAAAACATTTATCTCAAACGAATAATAAATAAGAATTACAAATAAAGAACATTCAATCTCTTAATAATTATTAACTTACCACAGCATCACCAACGAACTCCTGCGCTCAACTGAGTCTGACTGACAGTATCGTATTAAGCGACTAAGTTGAAAGTTTAGGATACATACTATATGTATATGTTTTTTTTAAATTAAAACCCACTGCCTACCATTCCTCTTACACTCAACATACTCATAAATTGATGGGGAGCTTAAAATTAACTTCAAGTAAATACACATTAATAATTATGTAATCCCGGAGACCAGTTTAAAAAAAAAAACCACATGTTAAAGACGTCGTTTCCTCACCATATTACAGAGTAGTTTCACATTCCCGAATTTTCTGGAATCCCGGGATTTATATTTAAAAAAATATGTTTGAAGAAGCCGCTTCCATAATATCCTAGCTAAAAATTATCTTTACGTGAATATGCATCCGATTATCCGATCATTATTTATGATTAATGTATATAATACTAGCTGTTTCCCGCGGTTAGAGGGAACTTCTTCGCATACCCGGTTAATGTATATTTATATGTAAGATATAACACTGTTACAAAATTTCTAAAAGATTGATTTTAACAAAAATATAAACATATTTTACTACTTATTAGCCTCTCTTGCCCTTTTCAAATTATTTGCCGCAAACAATACATAGATACAAATAATACATAGATACGTCTTAGGTACCTATATACATGTGCGTGTAAAGTCTAATTGTAAAGAACCATAATCCATACAAATATTATTTAATGACGGGAATCAAATCATAGATATACTCGTATGTATGACTTAGCAGTCTGGTAATACTAATCGTTAGACTAAACCAACAGGTCAGTCAAGTTTCATAATAATAACATGAACAGTTACATGAAGTATTTATATGAGTAAAAAAAATCTTACGGATCAAGAAGGTTCGGCCGTGCTATAAACGTAGTGAAATATTATATTTACGTAAAATGGCGTGCGCGGCGACGAGCGATACGTCCACCCCTTGAGAGCGCTTGGCGCGGAGTGACTGAGACGGCGTTGCGTTTCAAGATTTATAGGTCACTTTAAAAAAATCATATAAATTCCAAATCAAATGTTTAGATTCCAATTTTTTTATATGATGTACTTAATATGCAACCGAAACTTCAGATATGTGTTTGTATTTATATGATTATCACAGTGGTTTATTAGAACTAATAGCAGGATTGAGCGCCAAAATTGAGCTATAACTCTGTTTTGAACGACGGTTTTCTTTAAAAAATTGAATGAAAGTACACAATTTTGTTAATACATATTCAGGAACGTCTTATGATTATATAGACTGCATTGACAGGATTCAAAAACAACTTGCCTTTTTTGCACAATCCAGCAATGAATCTACCTTGATCTACAGATTTTACGAAAACGTGCAATTTAAATTCGTCACTTTTCAAATATTTATTATGAAAGGTCATATATTTTTCTAATACACTTTCTAAGTTATAGAATGACCTTTCAGATTTTCAAGTTGTTATTATTCAGTGTTATTTATCTTCACCGTAATCTTACAATGAAAATCCATGAAATCAGCGCGGCCGGAATAAACGCTCTTAAATATAAAATAATCACAAACGTAATTGAGTTTGCACACGAAAAAGTAAGGCTTTGATTAACCGAAGAGACGTCGAATGCCCTGGTCCGATTGAAAGGGTCCGTCTATCAAGAATTTAAATAAACAAAACAATGCAATTTAACTTCATTGGATAACTGACTTTTGTTGGTCAGACATGACCAACACATACAAATTGGATAAAGTCTTGTACATATTATTAGACAACCTAAAGAAAACGCCGTTGTTACCAAATGGCGGATCTAACATAAGAAGGCCTTTGGAAAGAACCGACGTCGCGTCGTCTCGCTTACGTCACAGACGTTCGGTTGCGTACTAACGGATACGGATGGCCTTACACAGCTCACGGACGTCGATGGCACATATCTTATATGTAGTACTGACACAATAGCTCTTATCGATTTTAAAGACCTACACGTCAAGTATAGAATACATTTTATGCTGAAAAAGGATATGCTGAAGTAATGGCGGTCTTGCAGATGTATGGTAAAAGTATTTTTTTGAAAATCAAGCTTTCAATTGCACGGAGTGCTATTTTCAATTTAAGAGTTACCTGCTACATGAATGGACGCAGTTACTGTCTATTTAATATTGCACCATACTTATCATAAAAATGCATTGTCATCGAAACTAGATCCGCACGCATTTTGTAGGATGATGAGCAAGTGGTTCTAATAGGGAAGTTTCCTGCAAGTGAAATAAATTATACAAGTATTTTTATCTTGTGAAACATGCCAAAATAATAGTAGTTTCATTCATCAATTAATGTTAAAACTTTATTTAACATTTTTATCGTCAATTTATTGATAATAAGTATTCTACTTGACAGCAAAACACTATGACGTCACTACGTCATATTTCATACAAAACCCTTTGCAAAGGTCGTTTTTGACATTTCATTAAAAGTGCTTGATTTGACTAGTTGGAAACAACCCTATTCAGCGCGCAATATTTGATCCACACACATTAAGTTGCAAAGCAAGTCAAACAAACCTATTTATATACTACAGCCTATAAGCCACTCTGTGCTGCAGCCACTTAAAGACTTGCTCTACATTCAGTTCGAGCTTAGCTGGCACAGATCTCAATTTAGTGGAGCTATTTAAAGGGACGGAGGCAGAAAAAGTCTATGCGCGGATACCAGTACATGATCATCAGGCATATGCATAAACTATCCCACAGCTGGTCACGGGCCTTTCTCACTGTGAGAAGGGTAAGTCCGCTACGCTAGCCAAATAAGGGGTTGGCAGACTTCACATGTCTTTCTAGCATATTACGTAGAACTCCAATAAAAAGTGTAATAGGTTTCCTAGTGAAGTTTTTCTTCATCACTTAGCAAGCGAAAATTAGCAATGCCCATTATTACCGTTTTTTATCTGAAGCGTCTAATGTGCGAATTAAATTGTTAATTACTATCGATTAAATAAAGATCTGGGTGGTCGCTTTTTGTGCACCTTTATAGAAATCTGCAATAAATAAATTATATTTTATAAGTATAAATTGATTAACAGTCAATGGAATGAGCTTAGTGACTCGGATGCCTCCAAGCTAGGCGCCCGACTTCCGCTATTTAATTAACGACATGTTACTAACCTCATTTATTATAAAGAATCTAAGTTAATGACTACCTTACTGGGGCAGTTGATTAAGCGCAAACTTACAGTCTCAAACCGCTGTAGCAATTGGACTTTGTCGAGTTTTCTCTGAGAAAAATCTTAATCGTGCCACGGACTTAGGCTCTTCGAACAACTTAACTTTTATAATGGTAGGATCTAAGTTTTGCTGGGAGAACATTTTTATCCATTCTTTGCTACAAGTTTTCGTTCGGCCATATTTAAAAAACGAAACGAGGCGCATGATACGGCAATGAGAAATTATTATTTGCTCATCGACCTTTGTTCACTTGTACATTGGTATTACCTCGCCACCAAATTTTGTTGGTAATAACTCAAGTTTGAGTAAAGAAAAAAAATTCATACGCAAACCAGTTCGGTTGAACTTAAGAGCAGGCATTCCGAATTTTATGCTATTTTGAATCGATATTCTGAAACAGTCATAGATACTAGGAAAGTGAAACTTCAGCAAACAATTATTTAGGCCCTTGTCTGTCTTTGTTCAAGAACAGATACATGATTAGACGATATTCGCTCGATAACATTTTCATTTGAAAATCACACTACTTGCAAAGCAAATTCAAAATAGGTATTTGAATAAAATATTCACTGTTCTTTCTGAAGTATACAATAAACATAAAAGAAACCTACGTTTTAGTGTAGTTCAAGACATTTTTTCTGTAGGACAAATATTACTATATTAATAAACAACACAAGATTTTCAACTTTTTCCATGCTTGAAGTGGTTTGACCCACTTTACGCCCGCACCCGATATTTAACGTTATTCCTGATGTCATAGCGTTTACTTCAGCCGGGCGCGCTAGCTTCTCACTCGAGCTACGCGCTCCGTCCGACGTGGACTTGTATCGCGTTCGCGCGCAACTATAGGTATTTTTATTACGATTAATTTCGTAAAATAAGAAATAAAACATAAAAAATAAAATGGGTAACAAGGTAAATAAGAGATCTTATGTTAAAAAATAAAAAGAAAGTTAACTTATTGAAGAATAATGCTAGAATCATGAGATATGCAAAGGTTTGTTATCGAATTTAATTTACCTAATATTTTGATAAAGTATTAGAACTGGGAACTATGGAGTCGATTTCATCTATGCAAAATTATAAAATAAGCTTTATATTATTATGTTACTATCAACATGATTATATTTTCGTGTCATGTTCGTTTTATTTATCCCTAATAGATTTACAGATTTTTATTTTAGTATTAGATTTTCACAAATTCCTATCATGTAGATATTTTAAAAATATTTTTTCTACGAAATTTCGATACCTACAAGCCCGGTTTCCACGGTTACCGGCCACACTTGCTCGCCGTGATCGCCAATTTTCTTTATTTAAACACTAGTTGAGCCCGCGGTTACACCCGCGTTATTTAAGGCTACTGTTCCGCTCCCGTAGCTCATAGCGTGATGTTGCATAGCCTTTAGCGTTCCTCGATAAATGGGCTATCTAACACTGAAAAGCACTCGCTTTTTCTAATCGGACTAGTAGTTTCTGAGATTAGCGCGTTCAAGCAAACAAACAAACTCTTCAGCTTTATATATTAGTATTATCCGATACTCGCGACTTCATTCGTGTGGTATATGAATAGTGATCGGATAATCGGATGCATATTCACCTAAAGTTCATTTTTGGGTAGGATATTATGGAAGCGGCTTCTTGAAAAATATTTATTTAAATATAAATCCCGGGATTCCAGAAAATTCGGGAATGTGAAACTACTCTGTAATATGGTGGTAAAACGACGTCTTTAACATGTGGTTTTTATAAAAACACTGGTTTCCGGGATTACACAATTATTAATTTATGAGTATGTTGAGTGTAAGAGGAATGGTAGGCAGTGGGTGTTGCTTAAAAGAAATGAATATAATTATACTTTATTGCACATTACTATAAATTAAATATCCTTTATTGAAATTTTATTTATTTATTTTTTATTTTATTTATTTAAATTACAAAGATGAGTAAGAGACCTCTTTCATCCAGCCCTATTTATATCGTGATTGAGCGTAAATATTCCCTCGGCTACTACAGCTTTAATCTGTCTGTCAGTCAGACCCATTTGAGCGCGGGAGTTCGATGGTGATGCTGTTGTAAGCAGTGGCGTAGCAAGGGGGGGGGGGGGGGGGGGCGGACCCCTCGGGTGCCACCCTTTCTGGGGTGCCACCCATCCAAAAAAGGGGTGACACCCAAAACTCAACTCGAACAATGTACAAAAACATACGCACTAGCTCAGCACTACGAGAGTTAGGACGGAAAATTGGTAGGTGTCGACTAAAAAAAAAAAGGTCATCCGCCAACTACCGCCCCGGATGCCACCCAAGCTAGCTACGCCATTGGTTGTAAGTTAATAATTATTAAGAGATTGAATGGTTTTTTTTTGTAATTCTTATTTATTATTCGTTTGAGGTAAATGTTTTGAAAATTGAAGAAAATAAAAGGATTTTATTATTTTTAGAGCTTTGTTTTGGTAAAAAAGTTAAAATAAGTAAATATACATACACCCGATTTGATTCTATAATAAAAACACTAAATTTGTCGATTCCAAAATCCCGGGATTTTTTCGATATAAAAGTGTATTCCATATTAGCCAACACCTTACAATAAGTAAATAGGGTACACCCGATCTGATTCTATACTAAAAAAAAGAAATCAGTCAATTCCGTAATCCCGGGATTTGTCGATTCAAAAGTGTATTCCATATTAGCCAACACCTTACAATAAGTAAATATACCCACACCCGATCTGATTCTATACTAAAAAAAACGAAATCAGTCAATTCCGTAATCCCGGGATTTGTCGATTCAAAAGTGCATTCCATAATAGCCAACACCTCAACTTTAGGTAAATATGCATCCGAATATCCGATCACTATATATGAATCTATAGTAATCTACACATATAAACAAAATTCAAGTGTATCTCTGTGATTTCAAAATAACTAAGTCTTTTTAGGGTTCCGTACCTAAACGGTAAAAACGGGATCCTATTACTAAGCCTCCGCTGTCTGTCTGTCACCAGGCTGTATCTCAAAAACCGTGATAGCTAGAAAGCTGAAATTTTCACAAATTATGTATTTCCGATGGCGCTATAACAACAAATTCTAAAAATAAAAAAATGAAAATATTAAGGGGGGTCCTATACATTAAACGTGTTTTTTTTTCGTATATTTTGCTCAATATTACTAACGGTAACAGGTAGACGCTTAAAATTTTCACAGAATATGTAGTTGAATATTACCTTTCAAAATAAATAAATAAATAAAAAAGAAATATTAAAGAGGGCACCCATACACCAAATGTAATTTTTAAGCAATTTGTTACTTGATCTTAATAAACAGGTAGAAACCTAAAAGATATTTAAGTATGCATACAACATACGTGATTTCCTTTCAGAGATGATGGTACGGAACCCTTCGTGCGCGAGTCCGACTCGCACTTGCCCATTTTTTTAATTATATTATACATATAAGACCATATTACACGATCCAAAGTTTTTCTTTTTAAAGTTGTCTGTCTTGCTGTTTTTTCGGGGTAATCCTTGAAATAGCTAAACAGATTTGAATGGAACTTTCAGTGAAAGATATAGAACTTTGTAGGGCAACATATTAAATGTAATTTGAAGGCCGGTAGGTATGTAGGTTTATATGTTTTTATCTTTATAATACCTATTTTTATATGTCATATGTCGTATGTAATATATCATATATGTTATATTATATGTAAGTTATATGTTATTATAACATATATATGTTATGTTATATGTTTATATTATATGCTATATGTTGTATGTTATATGTTATATGTTATATGTTATATGTTATATGTTATATGTTATATGTTATATGTTATATGTTATATGTTATATGTTATATGTTATATGTTATACGTTATACGTTATACGTTATACGTTATACGTTATATGTTATATTTTATATGTTATATGTTATTTGATATATGTTATATGATATATGATATACAGAATGTCACAAGACCCATCACCAAGCCGAAGTCTACTCGTTTTGCACATCATGCCAAGTCATACTACGCGAAAATAATACCTTGGAAACGAAATATTTTTTTGGCTCAAAAAAATAGACACTCGTACGAGTTTATTAATATAGATTTAACACTGCGATGGTAGCGCATGGTAAACCATTCTCAAGTCCCCTTGAACACACACAAAAAATTTCATCAAAATCGGTCCAGTCGTTTAGGAGGAGTTCAGTGACGTACACACGCACTCAAGAAATATACATATAAAGATGTTTACATGTATGTCTCTTTGTCTTACGAAAATTAAAATCATAATTATATTGGTCAATCATTTATTACGAACATTTTTTTAAATTAATTTATTTGGAAGAGCGAGCTCGAAATACCTACATCGCCGTGTTTTTTTTTACTTTTTCCACAGGAACGCGTAAAGGTAATAAACTGAAATGTATACCAAATACTCAGTCCTTCTGTCCCTTGGACAATAGACTAAAAATCTGTTCTAAGTCTATGCATTAAAAAGATACAGCCGTTTATGCCGCAAATTTTCGACGATTGGTCGTAAGTATTAGATACCAGTTTTATGATTTGTGACTTTATTACTAGGTATCATAGTTGTAATTAGGTTGAACTTAAAACTGTTTTAAAATATTCGTCTCCGTTTGGTAGGAATCAAATGTAGATGTATAAGCGTGTACATCCGTACATCATGTACATCCGTGAACATGGCGCTTGCAACAGTGCCGACATATCAGTTACTTCATATAAAGGTACGTGGTATATATCCTGAAAGACAATTTAAAATAAACACCCTAATTAATCTTAAAAAGGCGTGATTTTCATAGCCGCCGCCTATGACACCTTCGGAACGACATCAAAGCCGCACCCCAAGAAAAATGCAATCCGTTTTATAATCGTTGATTATTGTAATATAATAAGTGAGTTACATTGTAATATCAATGTAACGTAGCCGTTGTAATTAGATATTAGTAAATTATAAATAAGAACTTCTCTTTTTATGTCATAATATGCACGCATGGCATAGTGATTTCAGAGGTCTTCTTGGCACTTGGCATTACGCCGTGGTCGTAGGTTCGATTCCCACCTGAGACAACACTGTGTGATCCACATATTTGTTATTTCGTGTCCGTTGATGTATGAAAGTAGTATAAAAAGAAACATATCATTAATATAAATAAAATAAATTAGTAATAAGACATTCTGAAACAAGATTTCACAGCCTTGACTACAACTACATGTCGCATATAAATCAATTGAATTATTCATATTTCTGCCTTTTATGGCATATTTTAGTCAATTTATTATCATATCATATCATAAAAAACTATTCATAATACAAAAAAATATTAAATACATAAAGTCGTCTCTACTCCAATCGAAGCCCGCGTAGCGAGACATTCATTCACCTCGCGCAGCGGCGAGCTGCGGGGTGAGGTGGCGGCCCGGAGCCGCTAGCGGAGAGAAAAGGCGGAGCTTACGCAAAACATATTTCGGAATGCCTGGTCTTAAAGAAATTCTTATCAAAACCTGTCTGTTGCGTTCAAATGTCAGTTACATGAGCGAAATAAAGACATATATTTGTCCAAAATCTCTCGCGTTTTGCGTTTCCAATTAAAATCCTTTCCGATTGGAGGGACACACGTTTTATCCTCCGTAAGTGATGGTGAGTTAACATGAATCGAACAAATACGTCACTGTATCCGAATTTGGCGCGACATGTGCCAGCTGCGAGTTACAAGTGAAAGTTGTGCTATCACAAGTCTTCGTATGATTTTATGAAATATTTTTTATATCTGTATAACGTGTTGGGATAACTTGAAGTTATATGCGTTCCTATTTTGGTTGAAACATACCCTCTGGTGGACATAAACCTGTCTCGCTTTCACACATACCCATAACTTACACCCCCCGTATTAAACAACATCTTTTTAGCGGCGAAGAAAGACATCCCAAATCCTACATATCTGAGCATATACCATAACATTCTCGAAGTTAAGAAGTCTGCCTGAACTAAACGGTAGACAGAATGGCATAACAATTATTCTACTATTTGCAAATCAGTAAATACTTTTACAGACATTCATTGACATGGTGCCCTTTATTATAGCTTACCCAAGAGTCAGTAATTTTTAGTAGCAGAGGTACAAATCCAACATACCTTAACACGAACCAATAACTACTTAAGCCAACGCTCATGTAATCAAAGTATGTCGCTTAACACGTCGACGACAAATCCCCAAGGCTGACTGCAAAGGATGTTAATCTTGAGAAACAACGGAAACTGGCAGGATATTCAACGGAAACGAGGCCGTGACATACAGACAAGGTTATGTAGAAATGTGAAATGTAACTGTTATGCGAGATATTAAGTAAGACTAATGTGTTATTTGAAACGATAAGATAATAGTGCTACTTAATAGTGTTTTTTTTCGCGCGGTTCGTTGCTAAGTGGTCGTTAGTCTTGGTCTGTTGAGCGTCAATATCATGAACGAAAATAGAATCACGTCAATTAGATAATTACTCCGAGGGACTACAGGTTTCCAATTGCTAAGATTCAGGCTGGCCCTTGATTCGCTGATTGCTGTCAAAATTCCTTGTATCAAAGACCACAGATAATTCATCTCTAAAAAGATACCGTAATCTTGATTGCGGAAAACTAATAAACAAATAAAAAATAATAGTAAGCAACATTTTTACGAAACATTTTTTTTACTTAGAATTACACCACTCAGACTTTTACACACACAACAAGCATTACACCAAATCTCTAAACATTAACTCTAACCACAATCGAGGAAATAAAAAAGCATTTGAAGCAGACATAAACACACAAGTCATGAAAGCTATCAGCATTACCGTCCAATTACACGGCAGATACGATGACAGGAAGCTTTCAACTGATTGGACGACGTAAAAGGGTTAGCACCCCCGTCCATGGGGAGAGAGATTGAAATATTAGAATTTTGACTCCCCCGCCGAGCTAGTACGTGATTCGTTGCAGCGCGATTCTTCAAATTATTTCCCTTTTCGTTGTAACATCACGCGTTTGTCTCCAGGGGATTAAGCTGTGATGTATCGCAATCTTGTTTCCTTGGATATGTTAAGTGTTACCATGTGGAGATGAGTGTGCAAATCATGTATACAATATACTGGACGCAGTAGGGGAACATACCGACGGTCCCTACCTATATAAAGACATGTCGAAAATGGCATATTTTTTTTATTGCATCATTGGCTTTAGAATAACTATGCGCACATACTGATATACGTTTTTTTTTTATTTTATTTATTTACCTTGTTTTACAAATCGTATAAAAGAACAAGTATTATAAATTAAACGAAAAAGTGTCGTAGATACGGACATCTGTACATATCCTTTTGTTCGGTGTTTTAAAATGCGTGCCACTCGGTGCGAATGCGGTCTTGTATAGGGGGTTGGTATAGGGTTTGTATCAAGTTTCCTTCTCTTACAGTGCTGTTCTCTGCATAATATGCTCCCTCTGTCGGCTCTTACGACACCCATAGGATGATATGGGGTGTAGACATTCCGTATTCTTAATCCGTCACCACACGGACAGCGTATAAAAAGGTATAATAGACATGACTGACATTATTATCGGCGTAGAAACGGTCATCTATCAGTATTTCAAGAAAACGTAAAAAAAAATTGTATAAATAGCGTTATAAATCTCTTTAAACTGTTAAAATATTGTAGAAAGAAAATATTTATTATTGGTCATAGAACTATTTCTAGGGCGTGTTGAACACAAATTACGCTCTCCTGTAAACCTCGATTTTTGACTTGAACTTATGTACGTGGGAACCGTCTATACAAAAATATGATTAGTCGAGAAAATGCGTAGTTGTCGGTCACAACAATAATAGAATTAGAAGTATTGAGGTACAAAGTTCTGTGAGTTGTTTACTCAAAGTTCTGCGAGTTGTTTTCTCACAGAACTTAGATCCTGAAATATATTTCTCAGTAGGTATTGCTTAATTTTATGGCAGTTCCTGTTTTCTCAATAAAATGTAATTGCTTCAACAATGCATCATGTGACAGGTATACATATATCGCTATTCTTTCTCAAATTTGAACAGTCGAGGCACAATCTTAGTATATAAAATCCTTGCGTTACTGACTGACTGACAGACACGCTACAGCCGAAACTATTGGGCGCAGGAAGCTGAAATTTGGCATGTATGTTCCTTGGGGACCGTAGGGGTGCACTAAGAAGGGATTTCCCGAAATTCCCACGGGATCGGCCAAAACGGGTAAATTTAAAAAACAATGCAGGTGTAGCTGCTGGCGTCCTCTAGTTTAAAATATAATTATTGAAGTTCAAGATGTGACATGGCTAGTTTGGAACGAAAACCTGTCTACATGTTCTCGAGCAATACAAAATACTACACGTATGTAGATTAGGATGCACAACGCCTCTTCGTGACTGCATCGTAGCAAACATTTTTGTGTAAACTCTCTAAGCAATCTGCTTTAATATATTTCAGTTGAAAACCTTCGTGAGCCGGGAAACACTCGCTTATCACCCCACTGTGGGTGGTAATACAATAAATTATAACATTTGTTTACTATACATCGACTGGCTGTCAGCTGTTTATCCTCCACACAAGGTCTCTTACAATAACAATGTATTTCGTTTCAGGATATTGAGTTACTCGATGTTTATTGTGTTAATTTTTATCACTACATACAAATGCTTGTACATACATACATACATACATACATAGTCTCACGCCTATAACCCCGATGAGGTAGGCAGAGGTGTATTTCTACACCCACTTTTCGCAGACTTTTTTGACAGAAAAACCCAATAACACTACCCGGCCCAGGAATTGAACCCGGGACCTCCCGATCCCACGCGCACATTTATGCCGCGAGACCAACGAGGCAGTCGTATAGGGTTTGATGTCGAGTTTTCTGTCTCTACGCAAAGATGGTATTTGCATCGTGTTATCCCTTAGTCGCCTCTTACGACACCCACGGGAAGATAGGGGGTGGTGACACTAGTATTCTATGCCGTCAACCACACGGCTAAATGCTTGTATTTTTTTATTTCAGCGTAGTCTATCCCAAGAAACACAAAGCGAGCCTATAAAATAATTTATATAAAAGAAACCAAAATTTTCGCTATGTGGAGAGCCTAGGGGGACGCCTATGTACAGCAAAGGACGTCTATTAGTTTAGTTTATTAGTTTGTCTATCGGCCGATATGATGAAACATAGATTGTTCTTTTCAAAAACTACATAACCGCAGTATTCCGAGTCAAATTCGTAATTACGGTACATATAATTTTGAATTTGAGAAACGAATATCGCAGTGAGTGAGATTAATCATCTCTTAAGAATGTTTGGGCTTGATCTAAATATGCATATGTGGTCAAGAATGCCGTCTTCGTGAAATACAAGTGACATTAAGTTTAAAAGAGCCTTGACATGCCAGCTAAGCATGTGAACACCGGCAGTAGAAAGTAAGGGGTATGCACAGAAATTAACTTTAGTAGAATGGAAGTATTCACAGTACCTATATTGTGCTATCTAATAATATTATTCGGGTGCCATAAGATATACAAAAAAAAAAAAAAACTCCATAACATTAAACATATCTCCAACTTTGGTTACATTTGATTTCTGTAACACAAGGTAGAGATAGGTAGGAAGTATCCGGTGTCCTCAGAGCGTTTAGGGTGGGCATAGGGTTATCCACCTAGTGTATTATCAAATAACCATTATGTATTTGACATCTTTCTCTTAGCGTTATCCCAGTTTTAATCTGGGGTCCGCTTACTAGTCTAACCGGATTTGGCTGAATATTAGCTTTTCCACAGAGCGACTGCCTATATGACCTCCGCAACCCGAAGGGATAGCGATATTCCATGGTTTAGACTAGTGTCAGTTTATTTAGAAGGTACTGACGCCCTGTAACGCCTGCCAAAGATCTCCATGACAACCGGGACCGACGGCTTAACGTGCTCTCCGAGGCACGGGACAAGCGATAATTAACAATTCAATACGCACATAACTCCGAAAAGTCATTGGTGCGCGCCGTGGATTCGAACCCGATACCCTCTGCATGGCAGTCTGTTGGTATAGCCACTCGGCTATAGCTGCCTTCATTATGTATTTGACATAATATAAGTACAAAATTAAATATCACCAAACAGCCGGTATTTTGAGAATTACTTGTTCGTGGTGATCTAGAATAAGAAAAAAAAAATTATGGCCTAATGGAGATACCAACAGACTGCCATGTCTCCATGGCAGTCTGTTGATATCAGGCCATAGCCATAGGTGCCGGGTTGGATTCCACGGCGTCATGTATATATTCTTTGATGGCGCGCACTACTTTATGGAGTTATGTACGTATTGAACTATTCATGATCGGTTGCCTCGTGCCTCGGAGAGCACGTTAAGCCGTTGGCCCTAGCTCATGAAGATCCCTGACAGTCGTTATGGGGAGTCAGCCACCTCTGATTAAACTGACACTAGTCTATACCACTGAATATCGCCTTTTGGGTTGTGGAGGTCAGACAGAACAGTTGCTCTATGAGAATGCTAATATTCAATCAAATACGGGGACACGAGTAAGCGGACCCCGGGCTGCAACTAAGATAACGCTAGAATGAAGTCAAATACCTAATCACAAGAGTTTATAAACGAAGAGTAAGTATTTTAGTCTGGGGATTAGGCATATTCAAATAAGTCTCTTAATTACCGAGAGAAATACTAACAAGTAACAATAATATAATATTGTTAAATACGAAGGAAGTAACATATTTGACTGCCTCCGAGGTCCAGTGGATAGCGTATGCAACTGCTGATCGGAGGTCCCGGGTTCGATTCCCGTGCCTGGCAAGTGTTACTGGGTTTTGCCGAATTCTCAGTAGCAGCACGGAAACTGGTGATGTGCCCGGTACGGCAATAGGCTCGCTCCCTATTACGTGGGACTAAAATAAATCTGGCGAAAAGTGGGTGTTGCAATATACCTGTGCCTACCTCTTCGGGGATATAGGCGTGAGACTATGTATGTATGTACCTACAGTTTCAATTTATTGATTTACAACTAAAACTATACAAGTTAATTTCGCAGCATAATTTTCCTCAATAATTACGTAAATAGCTACAACACACAATTAAATTACATCAGTGGTAAACCATGATTAGATGTCAATTATTGGCCGGTTGTGCTTGATTTGAATGGTATGTCCTATGAATTATGAGCTAGGGCAGAGATTTGTGGGTGTGTGGTGCGTGGGAAACTATTACAGTGAACACACGGCTACTCGTCAAAATAGACAGTTTGACCTTTGTACCGTTCTTATTCTGAAGGTAATAAGTGTCAAAATCGTAGTGCAGCTGTTAAGCTTGACTTGGCGCTGTTTTTACCCAAAGGTTTGTTTGTAGGGACAAATGTATGTGTGCTAGGCTGAGTGCGAGGTAAGCAAAAATGTATGTGTGCGTGACTGTATGTGCGGCCGACCAGTTACTGCGCACTGGTCGGACTGAAATGTTCTCTTAGGGATATTTACATGAATAAATCAAAAGTGTTTATATCACAGATTCTTCTTTTAATTAAACATCCCAGAGACACCTTGAGACCAGTGCCATAGCTCGAATTAACGCTGCACATATTACCTAGTACGAAGCAGCGTTAAAGGTTCATATCAGAATTGATATTATTTGTGATATTTGTGGACGAATCTACCTCTCGCGTCGCATACGCATACGCATTACGACATCAGCTATTTGCCAGGCGTTTCGGCGACTAGTCAACACCGATAGGACAAAAAACTCTTTATGCCCTGATGTTGCGGCCTAAGGTTCTCCTTGCGACATAAGCAATTTTTCAGGCGTTTCGAATTTATCTCAACAGACAGAACCAAAACATATTCCTTGTTATAATAAAGTAGAAAACTAATATATCTACATTAAAAATAGACATATAAATTTAATGTATTTGTTTAGATTTATCAAAGGCTAATTTATTAACGTCTAGAGTCCTTTAATTATCGAGAACACTCGCAAAACAAGTTATCAGTAGGTATTATGATTGCATTCCGTCCGTCCACTTGTTTCGAGTGCTTGACGTCATGGATTTGTTGATATTCAGTGACGTCACAAGTGATAAACTCTACACCAGACTACTGGCATTTGTAAAACTTGAGATAAAATATCAATACAAATATTTACATGTTTATATATTTCACATTTCTGTAAAAAAGTTGGTTCTTTTTCATCGGGTGAAAAGTTGGCCCATGGGCACAAATCGGCTGCTTGGATCCGCTTAAGGGACTACGCACACTTATTCAGTTCCATTCGCGTTTCGCTGAACGATTTTGGTCACACTTATACAGCTCTGCTTCTATCAGCCGCATACGGCGTCGTAAGAATGAGAATAGCCGTCATAACGTGATATCTCAGCTGAAACCCTTCTGTCTACTGCGTACGGCGCTGAATATGCTGCGAAGACGGTAAGCTACTCATGCTCATATCATTGTATGGTATTGTGCCCTCAACATGGACAGTTCTATGTGCGATATTTTTATTCGCTTCTTGTAGAAGAAATAGAAAAAGAAAACCATAAACGTTAAAAAAATAAAACGCAAACGACAGTGGGTCTCACTTTGGAGAAATAAGAATTTGGTTGGAGAACATGCAACATTGGTAGGTACCCCAATTAAGAGAAGATAATATTAAATTCAAAGAGCATTTTAGGATGGATATTGCAATGCAATGCAGGAACAATACAGGTCGCAACTTGTCGACAAGGAGTCGCGAGACATCCCTGTAAAGAGCTGTTCCGCCGCATTCGACGGTGATTGCGGAACAGCGCTGAATGCTCTCTATAGCATTCGCATAATAAAAATACATTTATCCTCATTTTATACTGGTTTGCCGCGAAAACAGAATGGACGCAGAAAGCTGAATGGACGCGCACACGTCTCGATACAAAATTGTTGTTTTCTATGGACAAAAGCTGAATAGAGCTGAATAAGTGTGCGTAGTCCCTAAGAGTAACAAACATCCATGCATGCACCCATCCATTCTTACTAACTTTCACATTGATAACGGTAGTAAGATCAACGACCTAACAGATAAACATTTTCCACACTACCGTGGGATGGACCGGATACAAATATCAGTTGAACCGAGTCGAGGCTAAAATAATCATTTAGGAACGATTTTTCTATATTTTCCAATTATATCATCACATCATACAACATATAATCTGTGCCATACATATATCTCTCATACACATCTCTTCCGTGTGGTGACGGATTAAGAATACGAAATGTCACCACCCCATATCATCCCATGGGTGTCGTAAGAGCCGACAGAGGGAGCATATTATGCAGAGAGCAGCACTGTAAGAGAAGGAAAACTTGATACAAACCCTATACCAACCCGTTTGGCCAGCGTGGTAGGCCAATTCCTCCTTTCAAAGGAGAGGCCTGTCCAGCAGTGGACTGTTAAAGGCTGATGATGATGAATCTGTGCCACGATAGTCCAGTATTCCAGAGTACCTAGTGGCCAAACGTGGTTGACTAAATTCACATATCCCTCGAGAACTTGTTCCAAAAAGACACGCGATGAACTCTTAGTCAAGCAGGATTCTTCACAACATTTTCAACCGTTTTGCAAGTGGTTATAAATAATTTGGACACATACTATAAATAGCCAGCGGTGGGCAACCTAGACTGACCCCACGATCATCTGCGCAACAATCTGTTGGTCTCTGCTAGGCCATACTTACATACAACAGCTGACATAATTTAAGGTGGATAGCCGTAACACACGCTCGAACTTGTCCGGCGGACCAAACCCGTCGGTCCGGCGGACCAAATCCGTTCTTGCTACAGACGACCGGATCGGACAGTTGCTTCACGTAAGCCATGTCCGATCCGACCGATCTGCAAACTAGCGGACCGAGGCGGACTCAATTAACCCCTTACCGCATTGATACCCAGATATGGGTACTTAATTTAAATCGTTTAGAAGTCAAAAAGTATGTTATTTATCTCCTTACTGCATATTCGGACATATCAGGCAACGTACAAACTTCAAATTAAATAGAACTGCTGCCATCTATTATTCTGCGAAATCAAACTACAACCTGTCAAAACCAGTCGTCAGCCGTTGAAATAAGTCAAACGTTACGCATAGTTTTAAAAATTGTTTGTATGTTCTTGTGACGACTTTACTACAGATTATTATTTTGTATCGCGAAGAAGACTAATCGAAGGTCTCAAAACAATAAAAATATGTAAGTAGAAAGTAATAGTTTATCAATAATCATGCCGAACTTTAACATGACAGATATGGAATAATATGCATTAACAAGTAAATCAGTTTTCCATATCTGGCATTATATGCATTCGACGTATTTTTGTATTTTCTCCAGATGTGGCAATGTATGCAGTGTAGTATTTTTTAATTTCTCCAGAGAAAAGGATCCAATTCGGTTTTACGGGCTTGATATACCAAATGATAGCGAAGACGACAATGAACTAATGTGTGATGATCCGGATGATCAAAACTACGAACCTAGTGGATGTTCTACGAGAAGAAGAAATGTCGTTATTTATACATAACACATATAACATACACCTTTGTCTCAACAAAGACAGATATTGTTTCAAATTGTTTCATCTTCCGTGATACCTAGTAAATGATGTACGAGTATGTCACATGATTAGAGAATTTTCTTAGTTATTAAGTGGAAATGTGCCTGAATGATAAATGATCTCAATAATTAATAAATCTACTTTAGTAGTGATCAATTTCGTGTTTCATTTTCTATATAAAACGTTATGTCACTATTGGGCGATTTGTTTAAAAATGCTCTTATAGCATATAATGCCAAATATGGCACTTTCATACAGTAGCCTTGTCTTCATTGCATAGTATGCCATTTATGGCAAATTGGTTTTAGTCGCCTATAATGCATATTATGCCATATATGGGATTTAAACGTTTTTTTAAATATTTCGAAAAGTAATAGGAATTTAAAAATTTGTCTGAACTAACTTGAGACTATGTATAACAGACTATCACATATATTTTTGTTGCAAAAAAATAAAAATACATGCGGTAAGGGGTTAATAATAATGATGTTCGCCGGACTACTCTACAGACGGGCAGATTTGGTCCGGAGGCGACCCAAATCCGTGGTCTGTTCGGACCAAGTTCGAGCGTGTGATACGGCTATTATTGTACGACGCAAACATAAGGCACTACTTTTCATATTACCTTAGTTTGTTAGCCACTCCACTTGACTATCAATATGCACATGTAAATAAATTATATACAGATAATTAGGTACATATTAAGTTAGCAAGTGTGTATAAAGAAAGTACATGGCAGTAGTCACGTCGCGCGTATATCGTAATCGTATATGTAAGTAAAATAACTTCTATGACCGAGGGTGGCCATATTTCTAGAAATGTTTTGTAACGTATTTTGATGACATGTAATCAGTGTAGACATTTAGTAGGTATGTTATTTGATTCCTGCGGTTTTACGCTGCCTATTTTTACAAGATGAACTTCAGACGAAACGTGCTCAGTAACAAACGTTTAAAGTCTGGTTTTTGTACTGCTACTGCGAATTCGCTTAATATATTCCTGAAACTCACATTTCAACCATAAGTACGTATAAATATAGGTAAGTAACGAAACAAACCGCAAAAAATGTAACAGTAATCAAATTAATAGCCGAGTAGCAAATATTACAGTTTCGACTGTCCTAAAGATGACAATCACATCGAGTCATTGCGGAGATAGAGCGGCAGTTTTTTTTTGTAGAAATGCAAATCCTGTCAATCGGCCTTGACCTTGCTGGGATACAGATGAAAGACATCCAGAGCTTTCTTCTATATCCTAGCCACTGGTATAAATAATATTAACATCATGACGATTATGGGACACTGATATTTGCACGCCGAGGTCATAAGCAGAAAGTCCGCGAAAACCTGAATAAACGGTAGCCCTATTAAAACTAGTTACTTCAGCCGTACATGGCATGTAAATAATATCTCGAGTGCCTACAACAATTGCACAATACAATAAGAACACGACAAAAACTGTCAACACTACAAAAACTACGTAATTATAACTTATGTTTGAAATTGTAAATCGCATGGAAAGAGGTCACCAGACTCTAGAGCACTTGGAGTCACAAATGTGACCCAGTTTAGTTCATTGAAATGTACGGTATTAAGTAATTCTATGCAAACTAGAGAATAAATTCTAATATAGGATTTGCTTTCGTTAAAATTGTTGGTAGGAAAGTTATGTGCAAACAATGCAGCGTAGCTATATAATATACCGATAGTAATAATCGCGAAAATGATATAACACTTAGCAGAATAATTTGGAATGCATAATGCCTTGGATTTCGCGCTCGAGCTATGGGTCAAAATCTAGAACATTGTCAGGGCTTCTTCAGAAGAACACATGATTTGCTGACACGTCACTGTACAAGCAGTAAAAATAATCATTACGAAATTAGTCAATATCTCATACAGAATTATTTAGCGCTTCTTAGTCGCGATCATTTACAATAATTTCAATATCTTTACGAAACGCAACGTCTCTATTTCGTCTTACGGTGCAAATCTAAGACTGATCGGCAAAACACATTCCTTAATTAAAATCAGTATTATTTAGCAAGATTGAAGACATGCCCTTTACGAATACCGGAAAGAGTGAGGCAAGAGTAATAAAAGACAAGATATTTTAAATACTAAGAAAACAGGTTCGCACGGGAAAGCAGTTGCAAATCACGATCGTATGCGCGAGTGACGTCACAACTAAATTATGACGTAGATGAAAGTCAATCACGGCCACCTTCATATGAAAAAAGTTTCTGAGAGGAGCTTTAACAGTTTTGCGAAATTGGCGAACTCATGTTCCTTGAAATTTACTTACGGGATGGATTTCCCGAAAGGGAATCCTTCAATTCGAGACTGATTTTAAGAATTATCTGTGTAATGAATCTTTCTGATAAATAATGTTGACAAAATAATTACGTATAACTTTTTCCTGAATGAATAGTAGTAAAAGAAAACTCGCACTGCCGATAAGACACTCAATGGGTCGCAAGTAACAACATTTAGTATAGAATATTATACCTATAGGTATAAGGATTCTGCAGATATTGAGTGCAACCGAGCCGTGAGTAGGGGCTTAATGATAGATATTTTTGGCATCCCGTCTCGCCATATAGTCTGGTCTAAGAATAGACTACCTAAAACGGCTAGGCGATACTTAAGTCAGCTGTGGCTTTATCACAGTATGTGAGGCTGTGAAGATGTTTATTTACTTTGAACAAAATGCCATCTTTACGTTATGGTCGACAGTTCAAACAAACCATTGTTTGAGTGGTCGACCTTAACGTGAAGATGGCATATTTCGTCAAAGATAGGTAAAGAATTTGGCACCTTGTATATTCAGTAAAATACTATCAGTTATTTCATACTCACTGTTTTTGTATGGTATTCACTATAAGGAGATGAAATGGGCGCAACGCGAATGGGAAAGCAAGCTTGCTTGGCGGCGAGCATAGTTTCATCTCTTTTCACACATTTTGGTTCACACCACAGACTTCAAATAATAATGATGTATAAAAAAAAAGAAAGACATATCTGGCCCGCCAGGCCGGAAAGCCCGCTCACTGTCTGTGGCCTGTAATTCTTAATAGTGACCACACTTAATCATTTAATTTCGATTTTAATTATTACCAAGTAATTAAATAAGTAATAACTATATTCAGTAATTGCCATACACAAAGTTATACAATGAATTAATAAAACTTATTTATTTATATAGACACACCCTGTATACCCCCGAAGAGGTAGGCAGAGGTGTTTTACACCCACATTTCGCCATGAACTTTTAGGTCCCACGTAATAGGGGGCGAGCCTATTGCCGTACCGGGCACATTACCAGACTCCGTGCTGCTACTGAGAATTTCCTAACGGAAACTTAAATAACACTAACTTAACTTATTAATAAAACTATCACAAATAAATAACAGAACCATGCATAAATATGGAATGTATATGAGGTACTACCATTATAGGCTTGGTAAGGCAGCATAATATTATTTGTCAGTACCGATCACAGTTCAACTATGTAGGCGACTCAAAAAAACAGTATGTGGGCGTAATATTGTCTTGCATAAGGGTCACATTATGAATAGCAAGAAAATAATGTAACATGACCTGAATTCAGCCACTATGTAGGTTTGGCTAGCTGCATAATTAAGCTTCAAAGTAATGAATGAGTATTTGATTGAGGTTTTTTGGTTCTTTATTAACACAATATGTTGATCTGTGTAGGCTGAGATAGATGGATTATAACAGCTTTTTAGGCAGGCCTTAGAAAATAATGTTAAACCGAGCACATGTTTCTTGCACATACCGCTGTTAGCAAAGCTTTTATGGCATTTCGCGACTTTTACACACATCTATGTGTTTAAAGTGGCCTAAGAAGACATTAATTTAAATAATTAAAGCATGCCTATTGTTTAAAACATTTGTTAAGTGCATGCTTTTACCAAGAACTTCTTATCAGCAGAAATTATCACTAAATGAGTGTTTGCTTTTAGTGTTAATGTGCATATCTTGTTTGTAGCTCTTGCAAGGTAAGCAGAGTTGCATCAACCTTTAAGCTGATTTCAAAAAAGGATAAGATTTTTAATTTGGTTGCAGAGCTCTGTTGTTTACTTATGACCAGATTTTAAGTTATTTATTTGGAAATACATAAAACCTAGGATATAGTTACTTGCCATTTGGTGCCATCAAAGTTTGAAGAATTTAATTTGAGGTTCATTTTATGCACCTAAAATTATGTTTGAATAGGTGATTTCTTTAATAAATAAAATTATGATAACCTGTCTGACTGCAGATAGTTTATCATAAATAAATTGTTAATGCTTTACAAGAAAGATTGCCTAACTAAAAATTAAAAATGGCCTAACACAGAATATCTTTTTCTACTTAAAGGGTCTTTTTCGTTTCTATTTAATTAATATTAAGTAGGTAAATTTTATAATAATCATGAATATAGGTAGCAGAAACTGCCATGCAACAAACTACAAGCTTTAAAGGAGTATTCTCATAGGCAAAAATCTTACTACATCAATTGCAGTAAATGAAAACAATGGAATAAGAATAGTTAAAAACCATCTTCTTAGAACTAAGTAGTTGTAAGTCTTATTAGCATGATGGTAATTAAAAAAATAATTGTTTCTTATTAGTAAGATGGTAACAAGACTTATATCAATTAACATTAAAACTTACTAAACAGTAGGTAATTCAGCCACAAAAATACTTGGATACTTTATTGCTAGGTAGACTTTAAATGGCTAATTTATTAGGTTTATAAACAAGTTCGCAAAATACATAAAAGCTGTAATTGATCAATGCTAAGTACATAGATGAGGACCCAGTGAAGTATTTACAAAAAATAGATATGCACTACATAGGTACCTATGTAGTTTATCCATTGTCTGTTTTACTTACAGTACAAACACTGCTTAGTTATTGCGACTAGTTTTAATAGTAGCATTTTATTTTGGGGCTCCACCAAATATTTATCCAAGAGGGTTCCGTCCCTTAAAAAGATTGATAACAACTGATGTACAATATTATATTATTATTATATCAATTGGTAATTATAGTTAAAGCAAATAACACAAAATTTTAATTAAATGTCAACTAATGAAGTATTGAATGAACATTAATACTTGTAACATGTACTTATTAGTAAGAACAATATTAATTTCAATTAATATTGACATCTATTTATGGCATTTGTACTTTATAAAGGCTTTTATTGTTTTATAGTGCATATGCTATAAAATATCAATTTCCTCATAGTATTAAATAACTCATAACATAACATTACAATAGATATCTATATGCTTGTCTCTGATAAAAGGCCCAGTATTTTAGTATTGCCAGCTGACAAGAAAATCAATCAGTCAATATTGTTATCTATGGTATGTGAACAATTTCCGTTTTGATAACAGCTGTGTGTATGACCTTGGAATGTATCTGTTCAAGGATTTTGGTAACAGATAATTATTTGGGCTAATGACACTACACATTCCAATATCAATGAGAAAATTATATCTAAGTGGAATGCGGCACATTGTTATAACCAGCAAAAAAGTTAAAACTAGGACATTCCTAAGTAATGAGAGTACTCACCATTAGAACTCTTCAAGTCTCTGTGAATGAGGGACATAGGCGCTCCAACGTGTAGGTACGCCATGCCTTGCGCCACCTGGATGGCCCAGTCCACCAGGATGCCCGGCCGGATCTTCCGACCAGACAGCACCCGGTTGAGCGGCCCCCCGCGAGCGTACTCCATCACCAAACATAAGTTTGGCTCCTCCAAACAAACACCTTTCAACGACACTATATTCTCATGCTGCAGCACCCAAAACAGTCTCGCCTCTTGGAGCACACTCTCTTTGATAACTTCGATGTCTTCGTTGGCGTCCTGACGCGCCGCCTTCACCGCCACTACCTCATCGTTCCAGTAACCGCGGTACACTTTCCCGAAGCCGCCCACACCGATCACCTCCTCTAGTTTGAGCTGCGAGAAGGACACGCGGGGCGGCTCCACGGCCAGCGGGTCCTCCTCCGTCACGTAGACGGCGGGGAATATGCCGACGCGGTCCCCGATCTTCCCCGTCCACCAACCCTCGTCGCCCGAGATGTTAGCGTCCTTCGACAGCACCTCGACGATCTCGCCCCGGCGCAGGGACAACTCGTCCTCTCCCTGCGCCACATAGTCGTACACGGCAGTGAACAGAGCGAGCGGCGGGCGATCGCTGTCGGCCGCCATGGCCGCGCGGCCGGCCGCAGGCCGCGGCGGCATCACCCCGGCCGCGCCCCCATCGCGCCTCTCCTCCTCACTCACGCGCCCCGACACTGCTGCAGCCGCCGCCCACCACAGCACATAACGCTACACACGACAAAACAACGCGTTTGATTATGATCACCGTATTAATCCGCCATCTTTGTTTCTAACATCGATCATGGCGGTGTTGTGTCGAAGCGAGCACTCTTTTTAGTACACTTTTGTGTTATAACACGCGCGACGGTACGTTTCGAGGAGAAGCGAGGGGCGTCTTCGCTGCGATAAACTTAATTATTTTCCATTCATCTATCACGCTATTTGATAGACGGACGAAATGACAACCATACCGTAGCGAAGTCAGTGACAAACTGACGTTTGGTGTTGCTAGCCATTAAATAATAGTTTTTTATTTTGTTACCAGCTTGTAAGAAGTACAGGAATATCATTTATACACGCTAATCGATAAAATATTTAATTAATATTTTTATTTTAACAGATTACTATTAAATCTAGGATAATGTATACCAGTGAACTAAATAAAAATACCACATACTTTTACACCGTACGTAGTTTTGTAGGACGTACCTTTGATTGTAATGTTGATAGTTTAACATAGATGGCACTGTAAACAATTTAAAACAAAAATAAAATGTCGATGTGCGATGGATTCACGAGTAGGTACTGCCATCTAATATTATTTCGACGTACTATAGAAACTGTCAGGCTTAGGGTAAAAATTGGACCGGGCATTTAGGTACGTACCTTCTCTTTACAGAAATTCTTTACTTGTCTCTGGAAAAGCATTATATTTATCAATTTATTATAATTTTACCTCCTAAAAGTCTTGATAACGAAATTACTACATCATAGAAATACTGACAAATAATTTCAGCTGCTCATACAACCGGTCCCATGGTGTAATGGTTAGCACTCTGGACTTTGAATCCAGCGATCCGAGTTCAAATCTCGGTGGGACCTTCTATCTTCTTTTTGGAAATTTTATTTTGTTTTTAATATTTTTGTGTTTTTTATGTTTAATATATTGTAAAGTTATTAATAATAATATAACGTATGTGACCATGCACAGAAAGATTTAATATGATGAGAAAATAGAACATTAGTCTGTGGGAGTCTGAAGGGATGCTGGGTAGGGAGCATTATTGATCGTGCGAAAATGGGATAGTCGTATCCATTCGCGGCGACCACCCAGCCCGCGGACGTGGGACCGGTTTTCAACCTCAAATACACGTTTAAATATTAGATAAATAATCGAATTTATATGTAAAATGGCTCAGTTATCGCACATTTAGTTAGTAAAACGTAATAGATGATAGAAAAGTGTAAAATAACCAATCGCGCTAACTCTAAACACCATAACGTGACATGTCACTGTGAAAACGAAGGGGAATCTGCCTATATCACGACAATACACTGAAAAACCATGTAATAAACTGAACTAATGCCGTAATTAATATGTTGTGATAATAATTATTTAATGTCATACCAGTGTTCGTTTGCTATCGAATGAGATTCCAAAATAATAATGGCCGATTTACTATCTCCGGGTTAGATTTAAAAAAATAATGTGGAAAATAATAAACATGAATAGTTGTTCAAAAAGTGGGCTGTGTCTGAAGTGGCGTTGGCGTAAACGTTGGCATGAAATTAAAAAAATAATTCTTGTTTCTTGTGAAGGGGGCGTGAGTCGCCCGTTTTCATAGTCTATATTGTGTTTAGACTTAGGGAATAAATTAAATATTACAAAATGAATACGTTTAACGCACCAACTACGCAGATAAATACAATAGATAAAATGACAACTGTGAAATGTAAATCTGTGGATTTGGAAGGCTATGTTATTATAGTTGTGCAGACAAAAGACAACAAAATTAAATTATATGGTAAGTACTTACTATTAAATAATTTTATCTGAAAAACTAATACTTTACTGCTTGTATTAATACATTTCTGAAACTGAAAACGCACTCTGCTTGCGTATAATTTAGTTCAAAGGCGTACCAATTTAATATTTTAATGCTGGCAGTAATAACATCTGAATAAATTAAACACCCTGCACAAATATTCCTTTTTCAAAAGACAGTGCTAATAGTGCTGTTCTTAATTTAAAAAACGTGTTCGATTTTCCGAATTTGTCTTCATAAATCACGTGCAAATGTCACAGACAGAATTTAACTGTCTGCGCACGAATCGTGAAAGCTATTGATAAATAAACTATAAGTAAATATTGTCACTGAGATGTTTGGGGGCATTTTAATAAAAAATGTTACTTAGATAGAATTTCTGGGATGCACCTAGCATCGTATCAGGCCAAACAACTCTCAATTCGCTGTCTAGGCTAAGAGCCAAAAAATGAAGCTGTGATTAATTTCGAGCACGTCAGACTGCAATTGAGATGTTTTTATTGCCTGTACGATCTTGTTTTAATCGATCCTGTGACATTTGATAAATCCCTTCAAGGGATTTCCTTTATTAATTCAAAATTAAAGTAATAAGATCGTATGTTATATCAGTCATTATATGGTAAGTACTTACTAATCCGTGTGTTTCTCCGCATCGATGTCATTGTGGAGGAGACGTCGATAGCCTCGGCCACCATGGGCTGTCTTGCAGCAGAAGCGCTGGTAGAATTCCTCGTCATGCCCATCTGAATGATATACCTAATCCGTCGTGCTCTTGTCGCGTCTGGCGAACCAGCTGTACTTGAACCAAATGGTTTGGTAAGCGACGACGGTAAGAGACCTGATGGTATGTCATTGTTGCCTTGGAACATGGGTAGGCCTTTGGTGTGGGACGCAACCAGCGTAGACACCCTCGCGCCATCACACGTTCCAAGCACGGTAGGCCATGCTGGCGCTGCTGCTGCAACGGCGCAAATACAGTAATTTAGTAAGTAATTACGTGTTTGAGCCGTTTGGGGTGGAAACTACGTTAAACTGCTTACGTGTTTGGCTCATGGGGAAGGGGCTCGGAAGCGCTCGTTCTCTATTCCGGGAAATTTGGAAACGGTTAATCGACGTCTCACGTGACCAGAAGTGGCTGGTTTATTCTTTGCTCAGAGAATCAGCATTGCCACCCAGCGTGGCAATGCTGCCAGCCTTCTGGGCACGTTACCCGATGACATTGATGCGGAGGCATTTTACGACGCCTAAACCATGTAAATATTTTCACTTTCTAAATTTGTTTTTAAGGTTTTTGTATCAGATTAGATTACATTAAGCTTCACTTATATGCTACTTATAAATTATGTTACTTAATACAAAATGAAATAAAAGCAGTAATTTTTTTAAAGAATTTGGTAGGTAATTGAAAAGCTTAATAATTCTAGATATATCTATTCATCGGTAGAATGAGGAAGTAGTTAAAAGAGCTGAAAGTTGGTTTTTGGGACATTAATATATAAATAAATAATTATCAGTCATAATAATTTGTCGATCCGTCTTTTTCGGTCCTTTTAATTTATCATAATTCTGTTCTCTTCTTAGAAATTTTATTAAAGTTAGTATCCTACAAATAATTTGTTAATAATTTATAACTAAGAATGATACTTAAATATGCCTGTTGATTTTGAAGCTAACGAAACAGCAATAGACTAGTATGGAGACACTGATAGACTGCCAAGCATGGGGTCTTAGGTTCGAATCCACGTCGCAGACCAGATACTTTTCGTTAGGTGTTAACCAAAATTAATAATTGTTGGCATTGTTGCATGCTGCAAGAGCGTGACAAACAGTTGATTCCGTCTGCCATGAAGTTCTTTGACAGTATTAACGAAGCGTTAGTACTTACTCGAAGCTTCATATTTCACACTGACACTCAGGTCAGCTGAGAAAAAACCTGAGTCAGGTCTTAACCAAGTAATATACACTTCCTTTGGATTGGGTAAGTTTGTCAATAGTCGCTCCGTAGAAAAGCTAATATTTTGTCACATCTGATAATACTAGAATAGGTTAAGGCAGCGATAGCCTGGTGGAGATACCAACGGAATGCCATGCAGAGGGTATCGGGTCGGTCCTGGTTGTCATGAAGATCTTTGGCAGTCGTTACGGGAGTCAGTAACCTCAAATAAACTGATACTTGTCTAAACCATGGAATATCGCTATCCCTTTGGGTTGCAGAGGTCAGCCGGCAGTCGCTCTGTGGAAAGGTTGATATTCTGTTATATTTGGTTCAGACCGGTAGAAACTAGTAAGCGGACCTCGGGCTCTAAGGCGTGTAAGTCTTGGATGTAACCGGAATAACGCTAGGACGATGATTATTATTATTATTATATTTAATCAGGCAGGCAGTTGATAGAACTGATGATGCCTGTATCTCGCTTTTTTACTGGTTTTCATTTGCAGCTAAGCATTTGTCCAGTCGGTTCTTAAATTGGTTTATGTTGTCAGCTATGATCATATGTTCTGGAAGTTTATTCCACGCTCTGACCACTCGGTTACTCAAAAAGCGCTTGTGTGGATTATTGTTTGAGAAACTGGTACATAGTTTCAAGGAATGGCCTCTTAGATGGGTATTTTCGTTACGTGTGAAGATGTGATCAAACTCTTGAATGTCGTAGTGTCCAGTTAAGATCTTGTATGTTTCGATCAGATCTCCACGGGCCCTGCGATCCTTCAGGGTTGTGAGCCTCAGCATCTGTAAGCGTTCTTCGTAACTTCGTTGTTTCAGGATTCGGGGAATTTTCGTGAAGCTGCGTTGTACCTTTTCCAGAAGTTCGATATCTTTAGCAAAATAGGGGCTCCAAGATTGAAATGCGTGCTCTACAATTGGGCTTATAAAGGTTTTGTGTATTCGAAGCACCATGTCTGGTGTGAGATTGCCAAAGGCCTTTCTGTTTAGATAGATAAGGGTCATTGCTTTCTTCATTATTGATGTTACATGTTCTGCCCACTTGAGGTCTTCCGCTGTTTGCACTCCCAGGTCCGTCTGCCCCTTGGTCTCAGTCAGTGAAGTGGAATTCAAATTATAAGTTAGACGAGGATTGCTTTTGCCTATGTGTAGTACAGTGCATTTCGAGGCGTTAAGGTTAAAAAGCCATTCTTTGGACCACTTAGCTATTCTGTTTAGATCCTCTTGGAAGTGGTCATAATCAATTAGCGGATTCCCAAATATTTTGGTGTCGTCTGCAAAGATGCTGACATTACAGTTCAGGTTTTGTGGAAGATCGAAGGTGTACAGTATTGGGCCCAACACTGAACCTTGTGGCACACCACTGTGTATCTCTCGGTATTCAGACATCGTATCACCCACTCTTACCCGTAGGGTTCTTTGTCGTAAGACTGCCTCGATCCATTTTAATAGTTTCCCGCGTATTCCTACAAACTCCAGCTTTTGTAGAAGTCTTCTTATTGGGACTTTATCGAAGGCTTTTTCATAGTCTAGATATATTACGTCGACGGATTCTCTTTTGTTAAAATGTTTAGTCCAGGATGACAGACATGCTAGCAATGTTTGACACTGTGGAGCGATGCGCGCAGAAACCATGGTGCTGTTCTGGTATAATTTTGTGGTTGGTAAAGAAGTGTCTGATATGCTTAACTATATTTTTTTCCATTGCCTTACATACACAACCCGGGGTCCGCTTACTAGTCTAACCGGATTTGCCTGGATATCATCTATTCCGCGGAGCGACTACTCATCTGACCTTCACATCCCTAAGGGATAGCGATATTCCATGGCTGAGACTAGTGACGGCTTATTCAGAGGTACTGACGCCTTATAATGGCTGTCAAAGATCTTCCAGACAGCCGAAACCGATGTCTCAACGTGCTTTCCGAAGCATGGGACAAAAATTGACAATTCTAAAAGCATTGCTTCTATCGCCTAGAAAACGCTGTCATCTGAGAGAGAAGGAAAATAACATTTGGTTGTTTGTTTTGCTTAGTTTGGCCGCCAGCTTTCTCAAAATGATACCATATTCTGTTATTACTGACTGATATATTGACTGCCGCCGTGGTCCAGTGGGTTTGATTCCCGTGTCGGGCTAAAGTGTTACTGGGTTTTTCCGTTCTCAGTAGCAGCACGGAGTCGAATCAAATGTGGGCGACCTATTACTCCTCTACCTACCCCTACGGGGATACAGGCGTGAGTCTATAAAAAAAACTGTTATTAATAAGGTACATGTTCCAGGATCACCATCGGCCGGCAACTGGGACAACCTGGAGCTAGCTGACGAAATCATGGACGTGAACGAGACGAGACTTGAGGACATGTCGCGCGCGGAGGTGCTGGGACATATACATGAGGTGAGTTGATACTTACTATTCGATGGAACTAGCCTGTAGTACCTACTACCACGGGTACCAGGGGTAGGAGGGGTGTCGCCAGCTGATTGCCTAGGGTGGGGCAAAGTCTCCAGCCGATGGCCTTCTGTTGATATGGAAAATGGGAAAAGTACTGAGAAAAGTATGAATTGTAGGAGCTTTTTAATCTCTAGGGGAGGCATCTGCCCCTCTCTGCCGCCCTTGGCGACGCTCTTGGGTAGGAGGGGGTTGGATCTTCCAAGAAGCCAGCATAATATTAGTTTTTAAAAGGTCGGCAACGCACTTGAGGTCCTTCTTCAGGTGTCTATGGGCGGCGGAGATCTCATACCATTAGGTGAACCAATTGCTCGTTTGTCTCTTTCGAGATCGATGTATGCGATAAGACACATGAAACTAGATAAAACAAATAAGTTTAACATTTTACTTTATACCTTGGTAGATGTCGTTGAAATGTTGTGTCAAACTTCAGCTTTTTAGCGTCTTAAGTTTGGAGTAAGATTACGAAAGGAGAACTCTAATAACTAAATACCATCCTCTCTTCTCATATATTGACTGAGCCAATAAAGCTTTTGTTGGTTTCCTGCAGCATGTAGGATTGCCCGGTCCTTTAGACTGGCGCCGTAGTATCTCCTGGTATACTCTGCTGAACTAAAGACAAATCCATCAAGGAATAGTGTTTTTATATCATCCATGGGAGTACACTACCTCTTGCGATTTCAACATGAATCGACCTGAGTAATCATCAGGCCTTTATACTGTCCCACTGCTGGGCACGGGCCTCTTCTCACTATGAGAAGGGTAAGGTCATAGTCCACCACGCTGGCCAAGTGCGGGTTGGCAGACTTCACATGTCTTTCGAGAACATTATGGAAACTCTCAGACATGCAGGTTTCCTCACGATGTTTTCCTTCACCGATTAGCAAGCGATAATTAACAATTTAATACGCACTTAACGCCGAAAAGTCATTGGTGCGTGTCGTGGATTCGGACCCGAGACCCTCTGTGTAGCAGTCTGTCGGTCTCTCCACTCAGCTATCGCTGCTTATATCAACGTAACGAAACAGTATCTTTCTGTACTGAGTGAGTAAGTACCTAGGAGTGCCGGTATCGCCATAGACTTCATCCCGGTCCTCCCCCTATTCGCATCCCATCCCACACATGGCAGTGTGCGAAAACACAACCAAGCAGCTATCAACCGGTCCACCACTCTCGTCTGCCTATTGTTAGAAACCAAAATAATTCTAGAAAAACGGACTGACGAGATCGGCGATCGGCACAGACTTAACGTAGCACATTTGGTGATAAACTTTTACTTACTAACGTAACTAACTAATACTGAAACCGAACTGTTGTAGTGTAGCAGAATGACCATAATTTACCAAATATTAATTATATTGCAATAAAATTTAAAACATTGGCAGTCATAACTATCGGTAGTACGAAACAACAGAATATCGGCAATTCGGCAGCAACTTACCAGTAGACTAATATGTGTCTACTTTTGCTTGCAACCTCTGTTAAGAATATTTTTTTTTATAGACTCACGCCTGTATCCCCGAAGGGTTAGGCAGAGATGTAATATTACACCACAGAGCACTACACCCACATTTCTTTTTAGTTTTTTTTTTTCTCGCTTAAGATACAAACATTTCAACAATATTAGGACTTAGAAGGGAGACAGGAGCCCATACTAAGTCAAAGACCTGTGTCATGGGTTTCCTGGCCTCCTTCACTCGGACATAATGTAGCCACCAATATAGATTTGCGCGTTTGGGAGTGAGCTAGATTAGTGGTTTATGTATGTTTAGGTGTGTTTGTGTGCGTGTGTATGTGTGTGTGTGTGATTGAATTTGAATGAGTAATTAAATGGGGTTTCTGAAGGTGAACAGCCTTAGATTTTAAATGTTTCTATGTCTGATGAGTCGTTTTTCAGTGTCGTCATAATTAAAAGTTATAAGCCAATTCGTTAGACGATTATATATAAAGTGTTCCTGCTAACCGGGGCGGATACGTTACTTTCAATCGCGAGGACACTTGATTTTCTCCTCCGATTCCAGTAAACTATTACAATACTCTTTCTATTACGAATGAAAGCTTTTACACTGAACACTGTCCACTTCGTTGTGCATATTTATGCTTGTATAAAAGGTAACGTTCGCCTAGTAAAGATATCAACAGGCTGCCATGCAGAGGGTAGGTATCAGGTCCAGACCCACGGTGCGTATTTTAGGTACTTCTCGAAGTTATAATTATAATATGTGTCTTTATATTGTTAACTAGCTGTTTACCGCGGTTTCACCCGCGTCCTGAGGAAACTACTTCGCGTACCCGGTTGATTTATAGCCTAAGTTACTCCTTGGTACATCAGCTATCCGCCAGTGAAAGACTCGTCAAAATCAGTCCAGCCGTTCCAGAGATTAGCGAGAAGTATCAGACAGACAGTCAAAAATTGTAAAAAAAATCATTTCAGTATATGTACCGTGTATACATCCATATGCATTTAGTAAAAGGCGGTTATTTTAATATTACAAACGGACACTCCAATTTTATTTATAGATATGTATAGATGTATAGATTATACCTTGCGGTGCCTCGAAGAGCACGTTAAGCTTTCGGTAACATCTTCATTGACAGTTGTTGTGAGATGTCGGTAGCATTGAATATGTATACTGTCACCGGCAGAAGCCATGCATATCGCTATCTAATGCTAATTTATCTATACTTATAATAAAACTGTAGAGAGGTCAATTCTGTACATTGAATATATATTCATAATTAATATTGGAGGATGAATGGTGATCGATACTGATGCCAAAAATGCATTCAGTAAATTTTTTGTCTGTCTGTCTGTCTGTCCGTCTGTCTGTCTGTCTGTCTGTCTGTATGTGCACGCATGGGTCAAAAACTACTGAAGGGATTTTAACCAAACTTGGTACGATTGTAGTCCATATTCCTGGGCAGGTTATAGGCTATATAACATGACGCTAAGACACATAGGAGCTGAGCAGAGACGATAAATTTGAAGCAAGTCAGATGAAAATGCGCTTTCGAGATCTTATCCTCGCATACGTTGATCATTCACCAAAAGTATGTATTACAAAGATGATGGTCTTCAAAAGATCTAAAAAAAGTTCTTAATAGTATATATCTATCCTTACTAATATTATAAATTCGAAAGTGTGTATGTATGTATGTATGTATGTATGTTCCGTTTTCACGCGAAAACGGCTGAACCAATTTTGTTGAAATTTAATATAGAGATATATTGGACCATGGAGACGGACATAGGCTACCATAAGTTGCAAAAATTAAACTGGGAGGGATTGTAGGGAGGGTAGAAGTTTGTACGGTAGAAATTTTCCTCTTGGAACTAAGAACGCATGCGCGAATAATTAAGTGCTGCGCATGTGCTATCTGTCAGAATTGTCAATGTACTGTCACATCATACATATTGATATGTTGTGCACAATGATTACATTGTTCGCATATACGATTTTCTCTACCTACTAAAATTATAAATGCGAAAGTGTTTATAGATATAGGTATTATTATATTGGACATGTATTGAAACATGGCTTTGACAAACCGATATTGACCGAGTTACTTTGTACTCTATAGAGCTTCTGACTCTTTAGAATAATCAGAAGTGTCTTCACACAACTTGGGAGTGAAAGTAGATATGTGTTACTCCGAATTTAACGCGCGCGAAGCCGCGGGTAAAAGCTAGTAGCGAATATAATTTTATGCAGCGGGAGACAAATTGAAATGAAATGAAATTAAATGACTTTATTCGATTGAAATGGTACATAATAGATGTTCATATTTTTCCAGTTCACATTTCACCTCTATCAGGCATACGAATATTGTAGGGATAAGTTTATAATCATATTTATCTTACATGCAAGGACATGTTAACATTTAATTTTAATTATATAACAATATTTCTTATATTTATATCCATATAAATTAAGTCATAATACTCATAATATTATTCAAAAATAATAATAATAATCAATAATGTCAAAATCTTAATGTCAAAAATTGTAACGAGATATTACTAAATATGAATTACCTAATTTTTAATAGTTAACAGCTTAATGATGTATTTCTTAAATATGTATGTACGATATCAATTACCTACTTATTTATTCATTTGTAGTTTAAGAATTCTTTGATTGTGTAGAAACTTTTATCTATGAGCCACTTTTTTAAATTTATTTTAAATTGCGTGGTAGTAGGTAGTTCCCTGATGAATTTTGGTATATGGTTGTATATTTTTATTATCATCATGAAGCTGTTGCTACTATGTAATTTTGTTTTGCTCATTTCCCATTTTAATTTTGTTGGATCTCTCGGCTGATATTTACAATTTACACTAGTTTTAGTAAATAAGTTGCTTTGATTTCTTACAAACAAACCTGTTTCTAATATGTACATGGAAACCAAAGTCAGTACACCCAATCTTTTGAAAAGTGGCCTACAGGTCTCAAAGTCCTACACTGCAAATAGCTCTAACACATTTTTTTTTGTAGTATAAAAGTTCTATTTATGTTAGTTGAGTTTCCCCACATTAAAAGGCCATATCTTAATATCGACCCAACGTGTCCATGATAAGCAGTAAGAGCAACCGTTTCATTTGTAGCCTTTTTTAACTGTCGCAATGCATATACAAATCTATTCAACCTGCTACATATATTGTCAATGTGCAACTTCCAGTTACAATGTTCGTCCAAGGTCAGTCCTAAAAATTTTATATTGCTCCTTTCTTTAATGTCAACATCTTCAATTGTTATATTTAATTTAGCAGGAATTTGTTTATAATTTTTAAATTGTATGTAATGTTTTCGTCAAATTGATTTTGAGGTCATTTTGTTTTAGCCATTGAAGTATTTGATTAAGTGTGTTATATACTTCTTTTTCATGATCGTACATACATACATACATAGACTTTTTCATGATCGTCTTTTGAATTATTAGGTATTATGACTGATACATCGTCAGCAAACAGTACACACTTATGTTTTGTGACGTTTGACAAATCATTAATATATAGCAAAAACAATAGGGGTCCCAAAATACTACCTTGAGGTACACCTGTCCTATTAAACATAAGTGGAGATTTGTACTGTGTCAAAATTTGCTTATTATTTATACGTCCTATTTCTACATTTTGCGTTCGATTGCAAAGATAGTTTCTAAGCCAATCTATTGCCTGACCTCTAATGCCATAACGCTCACATTTGTCAAGTAGCTTGTCAATATTTAAGAGATCAAAAGCTTTGCTCATGTCTAAGAATACTGCTGTAACTGTGTGGCCCTTATCGATCTCTTGTGTTATAGACTTGATCAGGGAAAAAGCGGCTAAGGTGGTTGACTTCCCTTTTTGAAACCCATTTTGTTCTTCTTTTATTATACTATATTTATTTAGAAAGTCTGACAGTCTGAAATGCATAGCCCTTTCATTTTACTACAGACTTTTTTAATTTGTCGGGAAAAGTACCAGTGGCTAAAGATAGGTTTACTAAATTATAAAATATAGAGATGACCTCAATAGGTTATTTTTCATTTTTTCTCAACGTATCCCACTGCTGGGCTGGCTTTGTACCACCATCACTAACTTGTGTTATGTTTGCCCAGTCTCTTTCGAATGTATCCAGGTCGTTGAGCCATTTCCTTTTGGGTCTGCCGTCGTCGACTGTCATGACTCATGAGGCACCCAACTGGTAACAAAATGAACCCACCTTTCTCAGTGCATATGCCAGACGTGTCCAGCCCAGTCCCACTTCAGTCTAGCAGACTTCAATTCAACGTCGACTATGCGTGTTTTGGAACATAGCGTAGTGTATCGGACATGGTCTGTCATTTTCACACCGAGAATGATATGTTCCATAGCCCTTTGGCAAATCTTCAATTCGGTCTTTTGGATTTCCGTAAAGGACCGGCGGGAAGTGTAGGCATCGTAGGCTAGTACGGGCACTTAATGTCGACGAGTTTTCACTGAAGTGACAATGGCAGGTTGCCCTTCAGTAGCTCTTTCATTGACCTCTTCTTTTCCGGCTACGTCCTACTTCTTTTACTTCCCTGTTGCTAAAAGAGATGATCTATCCCAAGTATATACAGGGTGTAAAAAGACCTTTGACGAAAACTGGTTTCAGTTTTCGTATATTATACAAATACATGCATATTCTACCAATCATTACGAATTTTTTTTACTTGGGCGACATACCTGGGAAATTACTGGTTCAGAAGATATTGAGGCTCAAAGTTACTACCTATCCAATTTTTGTAATTAGGTACGAAATCTATGCATTTAGCCCATAAACCTGTTCTATAGATGTCCTATGCGCCCACGATTAAGTAGGTATTCCGAAAATTGCACACGTGCACTTTTGCGTCTTAAGAAATGTGTTTTCTGAAAAAAAATTCGTTTCCCAGGTTTTATTTTTGCTTAGTATGACTTGGGATGATGTCCAAAATGAGTAGACTTCGGCTTGGTGATGGGTCTTGTGATACCCTGTATACTAGTCAACATAATAGTCTATCCGTATACCTGTGAGTCCGTGACCCTAGGTTTCGTGCTGTTGGTCATTGCCTGAGTTTTCGGTTGATTCACCTGAAGTCCAACTTGAAGACTCGTAGAGCTGAGGTCTGACGATAATTCTGCCGTCATAAGGAAAAAGGGCACAACTAACATTTTTTTCGAAATTGAGTTATATACCATATTTGGAATCAGGAGGAAAAGGCCTATCTGCTCATATTTTCTGTATAATTTTATAACCACAATAAACAAAAGTACCATAACCTGAAATGAATGAAGACATGAAATGTATGAAGAATGAAGACAACTGAGCAATTATTTTTGTGATAGCACTAGAAAAGGGCATATCTAGTTTAGATTACATGAAGAAATCAGAAGTGGTTAGATGTGTTTTAATTAATATGTCTTTTAATTTTATTATTTAACCTTTTTCCCCAAAATGTTACAATGGAAAGTCACATTTGGTTAATTATGCCTTTTATACGTAATATTAATGATTTTACAAATGGAAAATGTAGATTATTGAATAAATACAGTAAAAATTAAAAAAAAAAAAAATAATCTTATAGAATTCATGTAAAAATAAATTACGGTGTTGTAGTTATAGTAGCGTCTACTATAACTACAACACCGTAATTTATTTTTTACAAAAACTAAGAAAAAGTTTAAACTCGAGTTTCTCCTGATTTACAAAATGTTAGTTGTGCCTTTTTACGTTATGACGGCAAAGTAATATTTAACTTTTTTCCCCAAAATGTTAGAATGGAAAGTCACATCTGGTTAATTATGCCTTTTATACGTAATACTAATGATTTTATTATTAAGTTATGTTGAAATGGAAAATGTTAGATTATTGAATAAATACAGTGAAAATAAAATAAAATACGTAAATCATCTTATAGAATTCATACAGACGCTACTATTTCCATTCATACATTTTCTATAACTACGATACCGTAATTTATTTTTGACAAAAACTAAGAAATATTTTAAACTCGATTTTCTCCTGATTTACAAAATGTTAGTTGTGCCCTTTTACGTTATGACGGTAGAATTATTATAAGTAAGTTTCACTCATAAACTTAACCATAATTCTTAACCGCCATGCTCTTCCACTATCACACTCATAACCAGTCTCAAAATGACGCTCAGGGCTTCAAAAACTCCACTTAACATGACAACTTAGCAATGATCTCTTTCTTAATTACTTAATACTTCATCTGCGCCACTCGTAATTGGCTAGTTAGCGAACATTTAATATACCTTACGGCCAATTAACTGGCTAACTAATTACAGCAAACAGAAGTCATAAACACTACTGTCAGATTTCGCTGTTCGTTGGAAGCTGCGATAGGGTATTTGGCTTAACAAAACTAGTATTACTAACTAACACTACTAGTTTAAGTAGTAACAGACTGCCACAGCGAGGTTATGGAATCTAAACCCACGGCGCACACACACTGAGTTATCATGGGCCCTTTATATAAACTGTCCCACTGATGGGCACGGGCCTCTTCTCACTATGAGAAGGGGAAGGCCATAGTCCGCCACGCTGGCCAAGTGCGGGTTGGAAGACTTCACATGTCTTTCGAGAACATTATGGAGAGATCTTAGACATGTAGGTTTCCTCACGATGTTTTCTTTCACCGTTTAGCATGCGATAATTAGCAATTTAATACGCACATAATTTTGAAAAGTCATTGGTGCGAGCCGAGGATTCGAACCTGAGACCCTCTGCGTAGCAGTCCGTCGGTCTCTCCTCAGCGCACACACACTGAGTATTGTGCTTGTTGAATTGCTTGCACTGTGCCTCGGTGAGCATGTTAAGCCGTCGGTCTCGGCTGACATGAAGATCTTTGTCAGTCGTCACAGGGAGTCAGTACCCATGCTTATAGCGACTAACCTAACCCTTCTCACAATGAACTTTTCCACGGTAGTAGGGCCTTGCTGATTTCAGCATGAATGGGCCGGCTCGACCGGGGAAGTACTACCACAGTCAAATAATCCATACAGTCGTTCGACGAACGCGTCTAGACGGGTCAATCGTGCGGGGGGCAAGAGGTGAGACGCGGGAAGAGCGGTACCTAGTTACGTATATCGCTTTAGTTCGTAACTAGGTACATGTTTTTGGGGGCTGGCACGTGCTTGTTTTTTGTTCGTTACTTATTTATTTGCTTATGAATATTAATTAAGATGGTGCATACGACTTGTGCTGTGAGACATTGATCTTCTTTATGCTGTTTAAAGATATAAATAAATAAGGATTTAAAAAATCTGCAATTTCATCAATTTACTTATAACAAAAAAGAAAATTTCATTAATTATAATTATTTATATTATTTTGAAAAGTATGTACCTATAACCACTTAAAATAATGTGCACGTTACGTACCTACTAACTTTTTACAATATCTCAAGTCTGGCAATGATGTATTATAATACTTTTATATATCTTTGATGTCTGGCCAAATCACAGAATAAATAAAGTAATCATTGTACGTAAACAACATGGCAGACGTAAGAAAATATGCGTTGTAAGGTAATATTCGATTCAAGTGTGATTTTAATTTCATGCAATAAGTACCTAGTACCTTCGTATTAGTTAAGTACCTATCACATATATTATTATGTATCTTGGTAACGGCGCATCCTAGCTCGAAAATAACCATATTTTTGGCCCCCTTTTATAAACCCCACACATGTTCTCCGTAATCTCATAGCCCGGTCACCCATCCATAAAATGACCGTGATGGCTATTACTTTACCTTAACGTAGTTTGCACGAAAAAATCTGCAAAATACTTCATATCGATAACATAAGCTCTGCTAGCTGATCCTATGGTTACCCGTTCATTAAACGACCGCTATGTCAATCGCTTTATTTAACATGGTTTGTACGATAACGATATCTGAAAAATGCTTTATATTCTTAACCGCCTCCCACGACACCTTTTTTTTTTTTTGTTTTACGAGGTGGAAAATCCCTTCGGATCTCCGACTCTTGGGGGAAATAAGAGCCGGAGTATGTGGTGTTTCCACTAAAAACCACCTCGACTTCCACCATGTACCCGTGTGTCGGAGGGTGGGGCATCACAAAAGCACTCGTCGCCACCCTCCGACGGGTATTGGCCCGCCAGATGGTCAGGCGGGCCCCGAACAAAACCCCCTTGGCGACGGATTAAGGTGTTCGACTCCGCCGCCAAAACGCCCAGCGGCCGCAGAGGATAGGGAGGACGGCAACGCAACACCGCATCTCCTCTTCCTCTGCGGCCCCACCGCGACGCATCGAATGGTGCGCCCCCATTTGGTCGCGGGAGATAGGGCGCGCGGCAACGCAACACCGACACGCCTCTCCTCCCGCGACCGCACCCGACTGCGAGGGACAGACAGAACTGTCCCCCGCACCCGCACCGTTGGACGCATCCTGCGCAGGCCCCTCCAAGCCCACGCGGAGCGTCCCCTCCTGGATCCCTCTTAGCTTCACCGCGGGTGACCAATCCACGGTTACTGAGCCCCCCCACCACGACAAGGTGGAGATCCCACGGGGGGGGCCTCCCACGACACCTGCGAGATGAAAAAGGTGCTGACTGACACTTTGTATGCAAATCTGTCACCGCACGAAAAATGCAAACTGTTTTATAATAATTATTTTATTTATCGTTAATTATTGTAATATAATAAACTAGCTGTTTCCCACGGTTTCACCCGCGTTCTTAGGGGAACTACATCGCGAACCCAGTTAATTTGTAGCCTAAGTTACTCCTTGGTACATCAGCTATCCGCCAGTCAACGTCTCGTCAAAATCGGTCCAGCCGTTCCAGACATTAGTGAAAACAAACAGACAGACAGACAGACAGACAAAAATGGTAAAAAATTACATAAGTATACTCGGTACATATACCATGTACCGAGTATACATCCATATGCATTTAGTAAAAAGCGGTTAGTTTAATATTACAAGCAGACACTCCAATTTTATTTATGTGTGTAGATGTATTTATAGATATATTGTTTTGTATTATGTAGTGATTTACACTATAATATTCATGTAGCGTAGCAATTGTAATATTTTTCTAAAATAAATAGACAGTGTTTGAATAAGTAGGCATTGTTTACATGTGGCAGCCCTAGCCTCCTTACCCTTGTCTAGACGTTGTCGGCTTTTTCTACGAGATCAAAGGCGTCAAACTACTGTATGTCTTTATACTGTGGTACTACCCTCTCACAGAAAATCGACGTAAAGTAACAGTACCTAAACTGTTGCGTTTCGTTCGGTGAGTGAGAGTGCCGGAGGCCCTATCCCCTATTCCTATTCCCTCATCCCACTCCTCATCCTATCCCTTTTCCTAGCCTTTAGAGGCGGCAACGCACTTGTGACTCCTGTGGTGTTGCTTGTGTCCATGGGCGGCGGTAATTGCTTACCATCAGGCGATCCGTCTGTTCGTTTGCCGCCTATTACTATAAAAAAAAAATATATGAGTTTGATACCTAATGAGAAGAGGCCTGTGCCAAGCCATGGGACAAATTATAAAAAATCTTACTAATGAATCTATACATAACTACATATTACAAAACTAGCTGTTTCCCGCGGTTTTACCCGTGTCCTGAGGGAACTACTTCGCGTAGCCAGTTAATTTATAGCCTAAGTTACTCCTTGGTACATCAGCTATCCGCCAGTGAAAGTCCCGTCAAAATCGGTCTAGCTGTTCCAGGGATTAGCGAGAACAACCAGACAGACAGAAAAAAATTGTAAAAATTGTCATTTTCTTTATATGTACCGTGTATACCCATATGCATTTAAGAAAAACCGGTTCTTTTAATATTACAAACAGACACTTCAATTTTATTTATGTGTATATAGATGAAGGCCCCTTTTCCTTCCGTCTATTTGTATGAATGCCGGAATGCGGTAGTTGAGCTACCGAACGAACTTTTATACGGTTTTCACCAATCAATCTCGAAATCGAGTGTTTTCCGAGGAAGGCTTATGTGTATAACTAGATGATGCCCGCGGTTACACGCGAGTTATTTATGGCTACTGCTCCGCTCCCGTGGCTCATAGCGTGATGTTATATAGCCTATAGCCTTCCTCGATAAATTACCTATCTAACACTGAAGGATTTTTTTCAAATCGGACCAGTAGTTCCTCATTGAGATTAGCGCGCTTAACCAAACAAACAAGCTTTATATATTAGTACTAGAGGACGCCAGCAGCTACGCCTGCATTTTTTTTTAATTTACCCGTTTTGGCCGATGCCGTGGGAATTTCGGGAAATCCCTTCTTAGTGCACCCCTACGGTCCCCAAGGAACATACATACCAAATTTCAGCTTCCTGCACCCAATAGTTTCGGCTGTAGCGTGTCTGTCAGTCAGTCAGTAACGCAAGGATTTTATATATTAAGATTTATATATTTAGATGAGATTTACGCGGGTAAAGTCTGGTGTAATCTAAAGTTAGCTTACTTTGGTCCCAAATAAAAGTTCCAACCTATAAATGACCAGGCAATCATAGGCGATAAAGATAGCGGTTTCGTTTAATTATTTAAGATGAAGGCAAGATCCGTGTGCGGACTTCGCATCTGACCGAAGTTCATTAGTTATTTATCGGCTAATGTAATCGAACATCTTCGATGGCGTCGCTTTGGGGGACGATTAATGGTACATGTTCTATAAGGTTTTTGAATCTAACGATTGGTTAAAGAAGCTGAGTTTGCGATCTTTTAATGGTTTGATACAGACATAAAGACATAAAGACATATTTATTTCTGCATTTTGGTTGTTTACAACACTTATACATGTCAAAACCCTATTCTAGATGATGCCGGCTTTTCCTAGCTAAATGACTTCTTGAGAAGAAAAGCCGAAACAAACTCAGAGTCATTGTTTTTTTTTGTCACTTCAATTTCTTTAGTCTTTTCTTGATCTTTTAAAGTCCAGACAAAAAAAAGGGTTTAGTATGCAAGTACAATGCAGGAAATCATCTGACGCTTTTGACTAACTCGGCCCACTGATGGCCCGCATTCAACAGCAATCGTACGGCTCAACCTTGATTGAGAATTAAGAATTGGTCTTATAAAAAATCGTATCAGGACTGCCTACGTAGTCCAGTGGATAGCGTATGCGACTGCTGATCGGAGGTCCCGGGTCGGGCAAAAATGTTACAGGGTTTTTCAGAATACTCAGCAGCAGCCCGGAGTCTGGTGATGTGCCCGATAATGGCAATAGGCTCGCCCCCTATTACGTGGGACCTAAAAATTTCATGGCGAAATGTGGGTGTAATATTTACACCTCTGCCTACCCCTTCGGGGATACAGGCGTAAGACTATAAATAAAAAATAAAAAAGTATCAGGATATGCAACGATGAAAACTATTTTTGTTTTGGTTGTGCCTATCCAGCTTAGCTTGTGTGATTCAAATACTTGTATGTTTTCCTATGTGAATCGAACCCAGGAGACGCCACAAAGCGGCAATGGCGAGATCACTACACCCACTATGCTATTAGATATTTAATTTTATTGCACGGATGTCCATTAACTTTAAATTACATTGGCTCTTTAAAACCATCGATTCTAACAGGTTCCTGTCCGAATTATAACACAATTAAAATCAATTGTTATGAATTTTTTTTCTCACAACACCATCTAGTCCCAAACTAAGCAGAAGCTTGTATTATGGGTACTAGATAATGGATAAACATACATATATACTTTTTTTGTAAATATATACATATTATACATAAAAACACCCAGACCAAGACAAACATTTGGTTTTTTAGTTCAGGCACACAAATGTTTGGCTTGAGCGGGAATCGAACCCGCAACCTTCAGCGTAGCAATCGCTTACACTCCCGCGGCGCCAACCGGTCGTTCGTCATTACGGTCGCAAGTCCTGAATGTCCTGATTGCCAAACTATTCATAATACATATAGGTAATGTACAATATTTACTCATGTGGTACAAATTGCACACTATTTTAACAGTACATACTTATTTAAACCAGTCAACTTCACGAATTATAACAAAATTGCAGGCACCAAAATTGTTTACACTTTACAGCAATAAGATTTGTACGATGAATCACAGTTATCTAAAATGATACTGTTCAGGTTACAGAGTTCATGCGGTACTTGCAGTTTATATATTTTTGTTCATTCTGATATCACGACCTAGGTGCCAATTTATAAAATATCAAAAAAATATACACTGCCTAAACAGCTGCACCGGTCTATTTCATGACTTAGCTATTATCTCCTGCGGTGCTGAACGATTTAAGATGAATTGAAGGTTAAATTTTATTATGGCTTTGCGAATAAGTTAATTTTGGAATACAATTCAGTTGAAACACTGTTCGTGTTCGGGGAGCTACGGAATATCTGCAGGTCCGATATCCCGCAGTGTCTAGTTTTTGGCTGGTGTGTGTTGTCAGTGATGACCTGCGGATCAGAGACGTGGTCGTTTATGAATCTTATGGTAGGTAGGCCTTTCTCAAGGGCGGATCCAGGGGGGGGGGTCATGGGGGGTCATGACCCCCCCCCTGAGCTGGTTCCAGGACTTAGGTGGACCACTAATTAAATATAAAGATTTTATTAAAGTTTATATTTTGTCACCATACAGATTTTATGTAACTACATAGGTAAGTACCTTCAATATTTAATTAGTTTAGGGTAGGTAATTTTTGAAACGATAGAAAATTATAGTAGGATGAAACCCATTGGAAAAGAAAGAGAATATAGCAAAAATTTAAGGAAAAATAAATTACGGGCGATCTGAGGTCGGGAAGTGGATGGAGTTGCGATTTTAAGGGTAAAAAAGGGTTTATCTCGATTGCCAGCAAAACTTCAAGTCCTACGGGGAAAACGTCAATAGCAAAGTTGTAGGTAATAAAAAGATCTACAACTTTTGTATTTACACTTTATTCACACAACGTCTAATTTATGTGAAAAATTCAAATAACCAAGTTTTTGGTTTTTTATTTTTTTTATAATTTGTAATAAATCGCTCAAAATTGTACATTATAATTAAAAAATCGGTCTCGAGGTTGTTTAATTTCTTTGCATTTTCTGAGAACGTTTACCTTAGTAATGTAGGTATATTTTATTCACACCATCTGAAAGTCGAGATTTCAACGAACTAAACGCCGAACAATTTAAAAAAGAAAGCTGATATATTGACGTGAGAATTTTCAATTGAAAATTAGGGTTTTATTTCGATATTAAGTCAAAATAAGGCGTAAATATAAATGCTTTAAATAAAAAACATAAACAGTGTGTTTGGAACATAAAAAGGCAAGTTTTCACCTAATTTCGTGTAAAAGAAAAAACTATTGTAAAAGTTAAAAATAAAAAACCGGCCAAGTGCGTGTCGGGCCACGCGCAATGTAGGGTTCCGTAGTTGCCCATAATGGCCATTATTGATAATAATTTCTGTTTCACATGGGACTAAAAACGGGCATCTTTAAGATTAAGCCAGCGCTCCCAATGTAAACTCACAGAAATAGGTATTTATAAGTTAACCGACGATTACTCGTAAACTAGTGATGTCTACTTAGCCGTGATAGTTTTCCTTTTAAATTCGTTATGTGTACTACATCTGTGATTTTTTTCACCTCTTCCAAATTAATAGTTTAGCCGGCAGAGGGAGGGACACTTGAGTCTAACAATTTTTTCTCTAATCACTTGATCGAAAAATGATTTGAGCAAACTAATAATATTTTTTTAAAACCTATCCAATGATACCCCACAAAATGGGGTACTCAACAAAAAAAATTCAACCCCACTATATATTTAGGGGAGATACCCTGAAAAAAATATTGTCCTAGATTTTATTCTACACTTTTGTTGCAAAATCGTATGTCTATATTCATGTCAAATATCAGTTTTCTAGCACCAGGCGTCTTTGAGCTAGGCTGCGGACGGACAGACGGACGGACATGACGAAACTATAAGGGTTCCTTGTGGACTACGAAACCCTAAAAACCAATAACTTGGTTATTTGAATTTTTCACATAAATTATGACGCTGTGTGAATAAAATGTAAATACGAAAGTTGTAGATCTTTTTATTACCTACAACTTTGCCATTGACGTTTTTTCCGTAGGACTTGTAGTTTTGCTGGCAATCGAGATAAGGGGTATTCCTGAAAGCGCAACTACTTTTGAGCGCAACTAAAAAAGCGCAACTACTTTATTCCACAAAGCGCAACCGCGTCAAAAAATAGTGAAGGGGCATAACAGATTCTTAAAAGACTATTTACTATCGATAGGATTTGTAAATCTTCTGCCCATTTTTTATTTATTATATTATGGTGATCGTTTTAAAAGAACCAGGATAACAGAAATGAACAGACGTTAGCAGTGTTTATAGAATCTGGTAACAAATATCAATCAGTAAAATGTTTTGAAAAGTACCAGGGTAACATAAATGAACAGAAGTTAGTAGCCTAATAAAAACCTGGTTTTAGGGTCATGAATCAGAAATAAAGCACTGGATGGTATAGGTAAAACTCAGGCGCACAGCAACAGCTAAAGTATACTAAAATGTCCTGCCTTATCAACTATCGATATGTTCCGTTTGTTATTAACCAGCACTATTGCATCTTGATATTTAGTTGCGCTTTGTGGAATAAAGTTGTTGCGCTTTTTTAGTTGCGCTCAAAAATAGTTGCGCTTTCAGGAATACCCCCGAGATAAACCCTTTTTTACCCTTAAAATCGCAACCCCATCCACTTCCCGACCTCAGATCGCCCGTAATTTAATTTTCCTTTAATGATCGCTATATTCTCTTCCTTCTCCAATGGGTCTCATCCTACTGTAACTTTATTTTACTTTTTAACGTTTTCTAACGTATCTGCACTGGTCTGTTACGTACATTAATTAAATACCTACTTTTTACTTGTACCTATTGTTATTGAAATTAAATTATAAGTTCTTCACTTGACCACGACTATGTGACCCCCTCCTGGCGCCAAAGCTGGATCCGCCCTTGGCCTTTCTAGGCTCAATGGCACTAAGGCCTGCACTCATAAGGCTATGGAAAGAGTTTTCCCGAAATGCCCACAGGATCGGGCAGAAACGGATAAAAATATGCGAGCGTAGCAGTGGGGTCCTCTAGTTTAATATAATTATGGTCTAATGTGACCTTTTAGGCCGCCCTCACATTGGCTTCAGCGTCAACGCAGCGTCACATCGGCGTCGTAGCCGCGTCAGCCGAACGTTCTTCAAAAGACAAAAGCGTTCTCAAAGAACGCTTTGACTTGTTCGTCGACGCCGAGGTGTCGCTGCGTTGACGACGTCCAATCTGAGGGCGGTCTTAACCTAGTTCAATTTTAACGCATAATTTGACACATTGTTCAATTTACGATCTAGTCACGGTATCATTCAAGTATCTTACAAGTACCAGTTATTATAGGAGAATACCATTTACCATTTATGACATAAGTATGACACTGACATTAGATGAAAAGTGCATTTTGAAGAAATGTAGTTACGAGAATTGGGCCTGCGACATAATAGTTAAAATCTGTAGCATATTATTGCTCCCAGACAACATGTTATCTACATACATACGTAGACACACGCCTGTTTCCCGGAGGGGTAGGCAGAGACTACGGAACGCCATTTGCAACGATCCTGACATATCTCTCTTGCTTCAGTCACTCCCATCAGATTCCATGTTATCTAATACAATAAAAATAAATTCGTTCGGTAAGTGAGAGTGACGGAGGCGCTATTCCCTTTTCTTGTTTCGTCATCCCGCTTCATCTATTCCTTTTCCTATCCCAAAGGGTGGCAACGTACGTTTGACTCTTCTGGTGTTGCAAGTGTCCATGGGCGCCCGTAACATCCTACCATCTGGCAATACGTGAGCTCGTTCGTAGCCTACCTACTACAAAAAATAATTACGATACGTTCCATAATGTTGCTGATACATTTGAGCATTGACTTGTACCAGAACAACGAGCATTCACCGTTTTTGTTAGAACAACGAACAGAGAAGAAAATTGCTTTGAACATTTTCACGAGCTTTCAAGCGAACGATCAAATCAGCAAAAATGTCGAAGCCAACTTACTGTGTATTCGTTAGAATACTCGCCTGAAGGCTAGTTGGAATGCTCGCTCGTTTGTTTTTATGTTTGTAACATTCGCATGAATGCTTATAACAGGTGAATGCTCAAGTGTATCAGCACCATTAAATTTAATTATGAAAATAAATAGCGAAAGTATGAAAGTGTTTATTCTGAAACTGTTTCTTTTTTGCAGTGCATCTCATCTTGCGTCATCAAACTGCGCGTGAAGAGACGGAGCGAGACCAAATTATGTGAGTACCTACTATGCTTACTTACCATTTATGTTATGTTAAAGAAATGTTATTACACACATCAACAAAGTCTAGGGATATCTTAATCCTAAATTATTTACGAGTTTATAGTTTAGAACCTTGTTAGTTTCCACAAAAAGTTTATATACAGATTAAAACCTCTTTTATTCTATTTTCAAAATTTGAACATGGAAAGAAAAAAAAACAAAATAATAAACAAAATATGGCGGCAAATTTGCTAGTAATTCGTTACATTAAAGAAAGTTAAAACTGTTTTATTATAATTATTAATGAAAAGGGTTTTTAATTGTTTTTCTTTTTTAATTTAACGTGACGTACGAACTTTAAAAGTCATGTCACGTCGTCATTTGAGTCGAGATGAAATGTTACGAGCCGTGGGCATGTTAGAAAATGGTGCAATTCAACGCGTCGTTGCTGAGGCCCTACATACCAGTCAAAATGTGATATCAAGGTTGTGGTCACGTTATCGCAGTACTGGAGATGTGGCCGAACAGCACACAGGTAGATATCGTGTTACTACGCAGAGACAGGATCGATTTCTCCAAATGACCGCCAGAAGACAACCCAATATCACAGCGCTGCAACTAGTGCAAAGGCTCCAGGAGGACCACCAGCTGCTGGTAAGCGACCAAACCGTGCGAAGAAGGTTACATGAAGTTGATCTTCATGCTCGAAGACCATTGCGTGTTCCAGCATTGCGACGTGGCAATCGCGGTCGGCGGCTTTCGTGGGCTCGGGAGCATTTACCATGGAGTGACGAACAATGGTCTTTGGTGCTGTTCACCGATGAGTCCCGGTTTGGGTTTCACCCGGATTCACGAAGAACACGCGTTTGGAGAGCTGTTGGAGGGAGAGTTAGCCGTCTACGGCACCCTCAGGAGGTCCACCCATACCAAGGCGGGACAATCATGGTGTGGGCAGGAATTCGTCTTGGCGGACGAACCCAACTCGTTTGGATCCAAGGCAGCATGACTGCACAAAAATACCACGAGGAGGTAGTAGAGCCCGTTATTGTCCCACACAGAACTGAAATAGGCCATGAATTTCTACTCATGCACGATAATGCTCCTTGCCATACGGCGCGGCTGGTATCGACCGCTCTCCGAGAGCACGATATTCAAGTTTTGGATTGGCCTGCACAGTCGCCCGACTTAAATCCTATCGAGCATGCCTGGGACATGTTACAACGAAAAGCTTTGAGAGATTTTCCACCAAATTTGACGACTGAACAACAACTTTACGAACACTTGCAAAGGACATGGGACCTCATACCGCAGCAAGACATTGACAATTTAATTTTAAGTATTAACAATCGATGTCGATGTGTAATCAATGTAAGAGGTGGCAACACTGATTATTAATGATTAGATTTTACAAGATTTTTTCCATTTTTATTAAAATTAATAGTTTTTTAAGAAGAAATGTTTGTTGTTATCATACTAATTTTCCATGATGATTAAAAAAAATATTTTTTTTATTTAAAACAAAAAAAAACACGAAATGTTTTTTATTTTTATTAAAGACCTTAAAATAATCTATGATTCTTCTATTTACTGTATCAGAAAATTCTTCATAGATTTTTAGATATTTGATGAAATATAAAATATCCCTAGACTTTGTTGATGTGTGTATTTCTTTGTTGTAAGAATAGATATACGTAGAAGAAAGCTGTGAAAATTCTGACCAAAAGCATGCGGAAGAAATACCTTTATAAATCGGAGCTGACCACTATTTCTAGACTTATAAAAATCATAGGAACAGCATAGACTTAATTCGTCTCTTTCTGGTCAATTCTGCGCAGGTACCTATAGCACATCCGTGTCTCAATGCATCTATGTATGATTGATTGATGTGTTCCTAACCTATAGGCTAGTTGAGCTCTTAAACCTACCGAAGGGTTTTAAAAGACCCTTCCTCCACCTGTTGTTAAGGAAGAAGTCGATGAGTATCTCTATAAATATGTGAATTATAATTTATAACGACCTCTGAGAAAAAAAAATGCAAAGTGTTTCTGAATATAAAATTTAGTTATATTCAGAAACCCTTTGCATTTAAAAGTTCGTAAGTTCAGAGTCAATACTACTAACATTAGATAAAGTTACTTTTCTTTAGTATAGGGAAATAAAAAGGCTTTATTACCATAATTTACTATAGGATAAAATGATTTCAAAGTCATAACAATTTTAAAATGAATGTTGCGCTCCGTACTGGTTTACATCGCTGCAATTGTCTCGAGGTTGGCTGTCTCGAAGCCAAGATTACCACTGGCTGAGCTTTTTCTTCAAATTAACCGTAAATTGAGTTTTACGACATCATCGCTCTGCAGTTTCTTGTTTAGAGTAGCAGAATCTTTATGTATTACTGCGATTGCAATGCAATTTTTATTTAGCAGTAAAATTGTTTTGGGCAATTTTCGGGTGATGTTGTTTGGTCCTGTTGTATTTACTAACTTTTATAGCGGGTTCCTAATAAGGAAAATACTTGAGAGGAAAAATGAAATACTTACCTTTTATTTGCCCCGATGTTTCGGCGTAGGTTATACCGAAGATCGCAGGATGGCTATGGTGATAAATTTATTTTGAGAATACTCTTCTGTTTTGTGTTATTAAAGACGATTCCTACGCTATGATAAATGCCGGAATTGCGGAGACCTTTTCAAACATTCCAACAACAGACACAGGATGCATAGGGTGCCCACCAAGAACTTAGGGTCCCAAGCAAACCTCACCTGCAAGTGATGCCCCTGCCGATCAACGGACGAGGATCTGTCAAACAAAATATTCCGGTAAGCGGCAATAGGCTCGCCACCTATTACGTGGGATCAAAACACTGGCGAAAAGTGGGCGTTTGATATGCCTCTGCCTACCCCTTCGGAGAAACAGGTGAGTCTATGTATGTATGTATGCAACAACAGACACAAGGAATACCCACATCGAAACAATAATTGATGGAGCACACTGTGTTGTACCATGTGGGATTGAAAGTAAAGTCCATAAGAAAGACTAGAAAAAAAATAATTTAAAGAAAAACAAAAACCCGACTGCATAAAAACTAATTTTAAAAAATACGTGAAAATATTAACTTAAATAAAAACTAAAAAGAAAGAAACAAGCCCAGAAGTTTAGAAGTAATATGCAGAACAGAACGACTCACAGTCGGGGCCCCTTGGGAAGATTTGATTGGTAAAATTTGAATGGGCCCCGACTGTGAGTCGTTCTGTTAACCTAAATATTATTTTAAAATACCTATTCAACGACACCCCACTTGACATAGTTCATCGACTTAAATTTTTTTCATTTTGACAATATGGCGTCTGGCTGTCGCTGTGGTGAATTTTGATTACTGTCATGTCTTTAGTGACACTCGCAAGATTAAGACGAATCGATTGACGTAAGAATCATCAAAATCGGCTTACGCATTTGGTCTCTAGAACGCCACATAGAAACATACATACATACATACATACATACATACATAGACTGATAAACACATTACCCTCCTTTGCGTCGCGCAGTCGGGTAAATACGTTTATTGGTAGCGATATCCTAGTGGGGAGACCAACAGACTGCTATGCAGAAGGTAACAGGTTGAAACCACGGCGCGCACCACTGACTTTTCAAAGTTATGTGCAAACTGAATAGTTAAAATTATCGCCTATGAAACACTGTAGGAAAACATCGCGAAGAAACTTGCATGTTCTTCATAATGTTCTCGAAAGACATTTGAAGTCTTGTCAATACGCGCTTGGACTGAGCTTGGCATAGTGAGAAGAGGTTCGTGCCCAGAAGTGGGAAAGTTTATATACTTACATGATGTATCAAAGGTGATGGATTAACGACTTCCGAGTGATAAAGGACATCAAAACCTACCAATTTGTGTTATGTGTGTACAGCAATTTTTTGTGATACCTACAGCTACTTTAACATTGCAACAATTTTTTTTATAAATAATCAAATGTTATCAAAGTATTTTTAATAATACCTATTATTAAATTTGTATAAACATACATATAATAATATGTATAGGTACAGGCATATATGTATGTGCGCGTGGGATTGGGAGGTCTCGGATTCGATCCCCGGGTCAGGCAAAGTGCTACTAGATTTTTCCGTTAGGAAATTCTCTGTAGCAGCCCGGAGTCTGGTAATGTGGCCGGTACGGCAATAGTCCACCCCTCCCGCTATAACGTGGGACTAAAATAATTCTGGCGAAAACTGGGTATAGCAATATACCTCTGCATACCTCTTCGGGGATATAGGCGTGAGACTATGTATGTATGTATGTATAGGTACAGGACTGATACTATTAACCCTATCTATTTCATAGTTTAAAATATCTTTAACTAGTTTAAACTATCAATCTATGTTCTATCTATAAATTAAACTTGAATCTATCATGGCATGGTGAAAAGGAGACAAAAAACCTACACGCTCAAAATTTCCCCTGGACCCATTACGAACAAGTAACATTTCCCCAAACATTCTCCTTTCCCCTTTTACATAACGGAGGCTTTCTGTATTTATATGAGAACATTTCGACCGTTTTTTTACCCCGCATAAGTAGATCCTGTTAAAAGTGTTCACTGCTTGCAAAGGGGCGGCGAAATTAAATATGTATGCCTTGGGACGTTTTTCACGTTTCTTAAAAACACCTGTGTATGTTGCATTATTTATTGAAAGATAGTGGAAGGGACCGGGAAATGCGTGTCTTTCTATATGGTGTATCGAAAAGTGTCTGTCTCTGATTTTAGATATCAAGACTTATAGTTTTTTGCATAATGATAATGTATAAACAACGCTTTATCTATAATACTAGGTAGGTATATTAATATTCTACCACAGACACAAAAACCATCTAGTCCAGATGACTGCACGGTTGGCGTAGTGGTTTAAGCGGCCACCTCACCGCTTGACACTGCGCCGAAGTGTTGTGGGTTCGATCCCCACACGAGACAACACTTTGTGTGATTCATAAATTGTTGTTTCAATTCTGCGTGTTCATTGTGTCCGTTAGTTGTATGTTTGTAAAGTCCCCCGTGACACAGGATTTAGTCCTAAAGCGGGAGTTGTCTTTAAAAAAAAATAAAAAAGAAAAAGTCCCAAACTAAGCAGAGCCGAGTAGCTCTAATACCCATAGAACACTATGGGTATTAGAACTACTAGGCAATGGATAAACATACATATATACTTTCTTTTTGTAAATACATACATATTATACATAGAAACATCCAGCCAGGACTGCCTCCGTGGTCCAGTGGATAGCGTATGCGTCTGCTGATCGGAGGTCCCGGGTGCGATTCCCGGGTCGGGCAAAAGTGTTACTGGATTTTTCTGAATTCGCAGTAGCAGCACGGAGTCTGGTGATGTGCCCGGTAACGGCAATAGGCTCGCCTCTTATTACGTGGGACTTAAAAATTTATGTCGAAATGTGGGTGTAATATTTACACCTCTGCCTACTCCTTCGAGGATACAGGCGAGAGTCTATAAAAAAAACAACCAGCCCGGGACCATCCATGTTCATGCACACAAATGTTTGATTTGAGCGGGAATCTTGGTTACACAACAACAGGAATTTTGATTAGCCTGTTTTGCCGCGACTTTGGCATCGTTTAACCGCTTTTAATAGAACATTTACTGGTAGATAGAGTAGATTATATGGCTAAACATTTAGTCCTACGAACTCTATATTTGCGTGTAACATTTTAGGGTTCATTTGACAATCCTTTATAGTAACACTGACACACAGAAAATAACGCGGCTAACACCGGGAACGACAGCAAAATTACTGTAATAATAGGGTAGGCAGACTCACGAGTGATATTTTAAGCTTTTTGTACAATATCTTATAAAATGACTGCCTCGTTGGTCTCGCGGCATAAATGTGCGTGTGGGATTGGGAGGTCTCGGGTTCGATTCCCGGGTCGGGCAAAGTATTGTTAGGTTTTTCCGCTAGGAAATTTTTAGTAGCAGCACGGAGTCTGGTAATGTGCCCGGTACGGCAATAGGCTCACCCCCAATTACGTGGGACTAAAATAAATCTGGCGAAATGTGGGTGTAAAATTACACCTCTGCCTACCCCTTCGGGGAAACAGGCGTGAGAGTATAAAATAAAATTTTAAAAAATCTTATAAAGTACGTTGTATTTCACTGCATGGATGGTGCAGTGGTATAAGCTGCCGCCTTGCCGATTAACACTGCGCTAAGGGTTGCGTATTCGATTCCATGTGAAAAATATGATCCTCAATGTGTTGTTTCGATTCTTGCTGGTATTTGTGTCCGTTTATTCAATATTTGTAAAGTCCCACGAGACATAGAATTTAGCTTTAGTGTGAGAGTCTTTGTTCTTACAAAACTAGTTTGGAAAAGTAATTAATCTTAGCAGTAGTCTAGACACTTGCATCTAATTATCTAGTGTACATCTTGAATTTATAATTTATAACCCATATATCAAAAGAAAAAGCCATCTAGAAAGCGAAACTTCATTTCCTAATGTATTCCGGTTCACGTTCGGTACGATTGTACTGAATTGTACATCTCTTCGCAGTAATATGACTACGAACAGACCGAATGCCTTCAACAACTACAATTTTAAACCAAAAACTTACTTAACAACCTTATGCCGAGGTGCTAAAGTTTAAAGTCGTTTATTTAATTAGAGAATGGCTGCGAATACGTCATTCTACTGCCGGTTTTGCGCTTACAAAAAAGCAAATGTTGTTTACTGTGACAAGGTTCCTTCTTTGTTGAGTATCCGTTCGTTTGGAACTCTGTCACAGTTGAAATTGTAACTGTACTGCACGTTCGTTGTTTCGAGCGCGCTCGCCGCGTTTTCGCTCGGACATGGCAGCCTTTGAGGTTATATTTTTAGTGTTGCCTTATTTAGAAAAGTTGCTTGAGACATGGGACTTTTAAGTGCTTAATTATGTCGTCTGTATCGAGTTGTAGATTATTTTTTATGAATATATAATAATTTAATAAATTAGGATTTTTTATATTCGTTGTACAGAAAACCCTAATTTATAAAATTATTATATTATTATTATTTAGAATTATTATACATACTTAGTTGTTTTGTTGTTACTGTGATTTAAGATTGCTCAATTGAATTGTATCGACTATTGCTTTTCTCAGTATTGCGTTGAAATATTTGTCTTCATATAAAGTTATAGGTATGTAAGTAAATTAAAATGGGATACCAACCGTCGGCTAAGTATTTTACAATCACTCTACTTTAAAATCTCACTATTTCAAGAACCTTTAGATAGGTATTTAGGTCAGTAGAGGATTGGAATTCTAATAAGATTTAGGAATCTGAAGGTATTAAAGGTATCGGTGAGGCATTTCACTTAAAACGGATGTATTTATTTAATTTATAATAGCTTAATGTCTAAATAATAGGTATATTATTTTATTTAACTCAAGGGTAACATGATTTCTTACAAGATTCCAAATTCCATTCCAATCTGACTAGATTCTAGATAATGAGGCAGATTTATTGATCTAATAAAATTAGCATTCAAAATAAATAATACAATAAGATGCCGATTAGAAAATAAATTTAATTTAACTTTCAATAAGAAATCCGACCCTGATCATTCAAACATCCTTTAAAAAAATAATACGTGGAAAATAATAATTTCCAACAAAACGCGGTAAATCGTAACCTCAGTATGGCAACACAGTCCTAGAGCGAGACAGAGACTAACAGGTTTGCACACAACTTACGTGTTCTCGTTGTAACATCACCGAATTTCAAACAACACTCATTAAAAAGTACCAATGGTCTACTTAGTGTTCAAGTATCTTAGTGCCAGTGTTTAGTGGTGTTGTGAATATAGGGGTGATTGAACTGTAACAGGCTAGTGCCCTTTGGGACCAGCCTCTCATTGGCTGTACCTTACCGATGTGTCAGTGCCTTATTCTCTGGATTTGACTCTTAAAACTTAGGTAAAGAATTTTTCCTTACTATATATCCTTCTTTAATTCCTCTTCTATAGAGTTGGACTACTATCCCTTGGTAAACAGTAGTGTCGCCATCTATTGGTTTTGGAATGTTGTTCTTTTACAGAAATATTGATTGGTTTTGAATGAAAATCTGTGTTGTTTTCATCGTGTATTTAAGCGTTTTATTGAAGGTTAATTTAGACGATGGATATGCGATGAATAACTACATAAATATTCTGTCATTCAATTGTAACTCTACTCGTGTATAGTTAAAAGAAGGGAATGTAGAAATAAAGATTCAGTTAGTTACTTTTACTTTTAGAAATATATAGAAAATCAAAGTTAATGATTTGCAACATAGTGGACTAACTCTATTATTTTTTGCATCATAATTTTAATTAACCAAAACTAGTTTAAACTTTGCGTGTTGCAATATCTATAATTACAAAAATATTTTTTTAATATTATTCAATGTGGAATGTCCATAGTGGATTAGATAAGAGTAACATTGCAACCAAAATTCGACTCTATTTAGCCGACTTCAAAATGTTCTATAATCGATGCCTATTTTTTTATACCTATCTATCAAATATCCTGCATGAATATGGTACTAAATAATTATTGCATCATCTTATAGAAATTCCTGGAAAATCTATCGAATTTGGGAATCAAACTCAATACCTCGCAATCGTCCCTACACTAATCTACGGCCCTAGCGGGACGGGATAGAAACTCTAAGCAAATATAGCTTATGTAACCTAATATTACGTATCTGTATCCCTGATAGGCTTTCAGTTGTAAGGCTTGGCCAAGCAGACATGTAATACTTAGTGTAGATATTGTAGAATATCATAAGACAATAATTGTCTATTGATTTTATACTATCAGGGCCTGTACTATGGTAGTCAGACAACTATGTCATAGATAAATTACATCTTAACACAACCCGAGCGACTGAACTCAGGAACCCAAAGGGATACCGGGATTCCATGATTTAGACCAGTGTAAGTTTTAAGGGTTCTGAACGTCTGACCCCTCCTAAACGACGGTCAGAAATCTTTACGACGGCCTGGACCGACTTAACGTGCTCGCCAAGGCACGGGCCAAGCGATAATTAACAATTTATTACGCATATAACTTAGAAAAGTCGTGAGTTTTAAACCTGATATGCGCATGGCACTCTATTGGTATCTTCAGGGTACTGCTGCCTCAACGGTTATTACTGTACTTTATCAAAGGTGCCGCTAATCTAAACAGCAAAATAACATTTTTAGGATTTATATTTTTTTATAATATTCTACCACATACACACATCACCATCTACTCCCAAACTAAGCAGAGCTTGTACCGTGGGTACTAGATAACGGATAAACATACTTATATACTTTTTTTTTGTAAATACATACATATTATACATAGAAACACCCAGACCAAGACAAAAATCCATGTTCACGCACACAAATGTTTGACTTGAGCGGGAATGGAACCCGCGACCTTCGGCGTAGCAGTCGCTCCCGCGGCGCCAACCGGTCCTCATATTCATAGTGATTCTTCATCATCTCAGCCCGATGACATCCACTGCAACTGAAACCATAACCAAACAACCATATCATGAAAATCACTAGCCGCATTATTCATCATCTTCGGCCTCTCCTTTGAAAGGAGGAATTGGCCTACTATACCACGCTGGCCAAACGGGTGGGTATAGGGTTTGTATCAAGCTTTCCTTCTCTTACATTGCTGTTCTATGCATAATATGCTCCCTCTGTCGGCTCTTACGACACCCATGGGATGATATGGGGAGGTGACAATCCGTATTCTTAATCCGTCACCACACGGGTTATTCCGCATTATTCTATCTCAATAATTATTTTTCAAACTAATTTTAAAAGAAATCAATCATACCACTCTTAAACTTCATGGCCATTCCCTTTGAACGAGGCGATTGTCCTACAAACTACGTCTAGACTTAAAAAAGGCTTTACCGAAGGTCGTATATTAAGCCTGAACCATGACGGCATAACTTCATTTCCATTAAAAGAATGCTTGGTATTTTAAAACAATGGCGAATAATTTAATGGTTCAGTATCATAAGTTTGCGGTTACGGTTCGTTACGGTGACAGGTTCGGTTCTCCTTGCAGTATAGGTTTTTTAATTGGGTTTGAAGTTGACAATATAAATTTACTAGAGAATGCAGCTATGCTCGCACATTTTATTAAAATTTTGATGGTTTTCTGCTCCCGTGGGCATCTTGGGAAATCACTTCTTAGTGCACCCCTACGATTCCCAAGAAACATACATGGCTAAATTTCAGCTTCTTGCGCCCTATAAGGCTGTGGCTTGTCTGTCAGTCAACGCAAGAATTTTATATACACAGATTTTATATACACAGTACATGTAGGTAGAATAGAGCAAACATTTCTCTACATGTCATTGCTACGTAGAGTTCCTAAGTGGGTAATATAGCCTTGCTGATTCATAAGCATGAATGGGCCATTTCGACCGGGGAAGTACTACACTCTCTCGGTGAGTGAGAGTGTCGGAGGTCCTATCCTCTTTTCCTTATCCCTCATCCCGCTCCTCCGCCTATTCTTTACCATCTTCGCGATGTTTATTATTAAACGTGATACAACAACACACGTTGTCAAAAATTAATTGCGTGGCGAACACAAATGCCATTCTTCTTCTTCTTCAACCGGAACAGCTGCTCTACGGAGGCAATGCCGGTCCACTCCCGAATGTTCCGCAGCCACGACTTCCTCCTGCGTCCAGCGCGTCTCTTCCCCTCCGCCTTATGCTATTAACCAGTCCAATTTTCGGATTCTCACTATTGTGTATGTTGAAGCCAATGACCTCAGAAACTACCACATCGATTGAGAGAACCTTTTCGACTTACTTTTTGACATATTTTGTATGGAGCTTATGTCAAATATGTACAATCAAACAAGTCGGCGCTGGACCAGTTTGAAAATAATCCCTTGGCCCGCTCATAGAGTCGAGGCACACAAGAAACTGGTTTTGTATACAAGTGTCAATGTGCGTGTAAAGTAGCACTGGAAGCGACGATGTCTTGCTAAGCGATTCTCGCCCTTATGGTGGTCTAGCGGGAAGTTGTTCGACTGTACCACTCGTTCGATAGTTTGTTTAATCATATAGGTTTATTTCTATGCAACGTCATGCTGTGTCAACATGAGAAAAAAAAATTGAGGACCTCCTCCTTTTTTGCAATTCGGTTAAAAATGAACATTGCAGTGGCCACTGATGTCGTTAAATTGAGATTGTACTAACATAGTATAATTGCCTCACTAAACCAGACATTTGTTAATGATCAGTATGAGGTCATTGTAAAACTGCACAACATTGATAAAACTCATGCCGAATAGTTGTAGTCATTAAAAAGTAATTAGTAATGATGTCTATGACTCGGTGCCTAATACGCCGGATCGGAGAAAAAGCAATTTGTGTAAAGGGTCGCTAAAAACTACGAACACGGTGTTTACCGGAATTTGCGGCTTAGTAGAAACGTCGCTTAGCGTTCATAATGCTCATAGGGTGATTTAACCTGTCGTGCGTAAAGATCGACAAAGTTGAGCAACGTTTGCACAGGACACCATTTGGATGGGTGGCCGCTTGCTTTGGCATTTACCTCTGAGTACTAACATGCTTTGGATGCCACGTAAAGCTGTTGGTTCCAGTACTTGTCGACCAGTCAGTCAGTAACGCAAGAGTTTTATACATAACATTACATTACGCCTTTTATCCCCGAAGGGGTAGGCAGAGGTGTATTCCACACCCACACTTCGCCAGTTATGTTTCGGTCCCAATGTAATAGGGGGCGAGCCTATTGCTATCTACCGGGCACATTATTAAGCGTTTCATTGATTCGCCATCGTTTGCGTTGGACCTGCCGGCGTTTTTACCGGATCACCGCAATGTGAACTCGACTTAAGATCGTCTACGTGATTATTATTTGTACGTTTGACATAATTATTATGTCAATTTTGTATTGTTTTTTTTTGTAATAGACACGTGTATATTATGTTTAACCTTAAGTGATATTAAAGTTGATCTTCTGATCCACGTGTACACAGAGTGAAAATATCAGCAAGATGTGATTATAATTCTAAGGGTTAGTTTCACCTCGGCCAGATAAATACCAGTTCAAATAAGTTGCAGATTTTTTTTTTTAATTAGTATTTATCTGGAAGATAATGTACAATCCAGATGTGATCATCATCATCATCATCAGCCCTTTAAACTGTCCCACTGCTGGGCACGGGCCTCTTCTCACTATGGATAAAGCCATAGTCCACCGCGCTGGCCTAGTGCGGGTTGGCAGACTTCACATGTCTTTCGAGAACATTATGGAGAACTCTCAGACATACAGGTTTCCTCACGATGTTTTCCTTCACCGTTTAGCTAGCGATAATTAACAATTTAAGCCGAGGATTCGAACCTGAGACCTTCTGCGTAGCAGTCAGTCGGTCAGATGTGATGCAACTGGGTAAATGTTGTTCTGTAGGTATCTAGCTTTATTATTTAGCAATTGATCAATCAATCATTGTTCTTTCTAGGTGCATGGCAAGTAATATCAATAAAATGTCAATTGTGGTTTAAATAACTGTCTCGGGTACAATGGGTTTCATTTGCATTTTATAAAAAAAGGGAGAAAATATTAATTAGATTAGTTTGTATATTGGTATTTGTCCATTTAGGCAAACACTGCTAATACAAACCAAGCTGTCTATGTGCATTTTTTGCTGGATACGTGATTGCTTTTAGTTTCTTTGGTGACACTTGTTGCATCCTTGTGTTAGCACGAAACTAGGGATACAGGGAATGGCCAGACCCCAGACATAACAATTAATGTAAAATTATCAAATTGAGATTCAACTTATTTTATTTAAAATCTATGTAGGAGGATGCTAGCAGCTACGTCTGCACTCCGCGTACTCCGTGATCCCGTGGGTATTTCGGAGAATCCCTAAATTTTAGCTTCTTGTGCCCAATAGATTCAGCTGCGCATTGTCCGTCATTAAGTAACGGAAGAATTTTAAATAGTTCGAGCCTTGCAAACTATGCTATTACCAACATGCATGATCGCATAGAGATCGAACTCTTAGCTAGGAGCAGAAGTCAGATTTTACCTTCGTCTTTTCGTACAGAGGCAGAAATAAAATCGAATTTACGTGACGATCTAAAATGAAAGTACCTGATTTAGTAAATAGAAATGCAATATGATAACAATTGTAACAAAAACTTCGCCTAGTTGTTTTGTCTCGTGACTGACAACTGTTATCGTGTAAAAAAAGTAAACTGTAAAAAAATATATAACTCGTTTATTTGGCTATAAAATAGGTTCTTCATTTGAAGGCCGATTTGATTATCTTTGAATATGCTCAAGCTCGAATACTTCAAGGAATAGCTCTTTCGGAGAGCGTCACGGCGTTGTGGCAGAAAAGATATCTTGGTGTTTCTTGTACCTACCCCATGTTCCTATTCCTCTCAGTAAGCAACGATTTGGATATAATATTATGTCTTAAGGTTTGTTTCTGAGTGCAACTTGTTTAAAAACTATCAGTTTAATTTGAGCTATTGCATTTCGCAGTTCAGCTTACTTTCACATTCTTAAATTCACTCTAATATTATAAACGTAAAGACTGCCTGCGTGGTCCAGTCGATACCGTATGTATCTGCTGGTCTCGGATTCGATTTCCAGGTCGACCAAAGTGTTACAGAGTTTGCCAGAATTCTCTGTAGTAGTACGGTCGGTGTCTGACAAAGTGACCGGTAACGGCTATAGGCTCGTCGCGCGCCGCCTATTACGTGGGACCTACAAATTCGTAACATGGTGAAATGTAGGTGTACTTTATATTACACCTCTGCCTAGCCCTTCGGGTATACAGGCGTGAGCCTATAAAAAAAACGAAAGTCAGTTTGTTAAAGACCACAGTCGTTTAAAACACCACTTACTATCAGGTGCAGCAGAAAGTCCGCTGCTTCGCCAGCTATTGATGAATAAAAGTTACATCGGAGACGTACACTTTATTTGCATTTTATTAGTAAACAAGTAACAACTTAACTGATGAAATCTTCGTGGTTTATGTTCTTACTCATACTAAGTATAATCATAGAACTTACTAGAAATCTAGCAGTGGCCAGTCGCGTATTAAATTAAAGCAAATAAAACGTACTTTCAACTGTATAATTATATTATAATTTCGCTGAAGTGAAAATATGAAACCGCATTAGATATAATAGGTTTATTACTCACATTATAACTCACAATGATGGGGTGTGTAGTGTAGAGTTTATGTTATAACATTTCCATAAAGACTGATGTTTTAATTCATGTGCGTCATTACAAGAAACTGTAGATACCTACTCAGTTTGTTTCGTTATTTTTTCACCATAGAGTATCTACTAAGTTTTAGGCAGCGATAGCCTGGTAGAGATACCAACAGACTGCCATACAGAGGATTTGAATCCACTGACTCTTCGGAGTTATTTGCGTATTGAATTGTTAATTATCTCTAGCTCCGTGCCTCGAAGTGCGCGTTAAGAAAGGCCCAGCTGTCTTGAAGATCTTTGACAGTTGTTATAGAGAGTCAGTACCTCTAGGTATAAAAATTGCCACTAGTCTAGACCATGGAATAATGCTTATCCCTTCGGGTTGCGGAGTTCAGACAAGCATAGGCAGTCGCTCTGTGGAAAACCTAAGTCAAAGCCGGCTAGAAAAGTATACGCAATTGATCAATCAATCAATGATATACGTTTACTAGTTGCAGGTCATTAGTTTACCCCTGTTTAAGATAATGTCGAATCTTCAAAATCTCAGAAACCTTTTCTAAGTGCATCCCTTCGGTCCCCAAATAACATACATGCCAAATTGTAGCTTCTTGCGCCCAATAGTTTAAGCCAGGGATTCCCAAAGGGGTCGATCGTGTTAATTTAATAGGGGTCGATTTTTAGACCTCGTTGACCCCCAAAATTAGTTTTCGTTTATGTCGACCCCTAGGACACCAGGTCGACTTTGGGAATCCCTGGTTTAAGCTGTGCGTTGTTGAACAATCAGTGAGTAACGCAAGAATTTTAAATGTACAAATATTTAAATTGCAATATACAACACAGTGCTTTCAGATTGTAGTGTTTTATCATTTTTTATTTCTATAGCAAAAGAAGGCAACACTCCAACAGAATAAAAAATCCTGTACCTACATACTTTAGACCTAGGGCAACCCTTTATAGCTCAGGATTATATTTCAGTATGGAATTCGAAACCCTCAAATGCTGCATTATTTAAATAATTGGTAAACATTCCATTCCACCAAATCTTCCTAATTAAAAACTCCAACTTCCAAATGCGAGGAACATAGATTCCACGTCTTTATATACCCCTAGGTTCTATTTTATCCAATAGCAAAACCCACCATCTTGAAGATCGTCTGAGCGCAGTGCAAAAAAGCGGGTGACCTTGTGGCAAGCGCGAGTCATGCACGCACGTCTGTATTGTTGCGACGTACTCGCTACATCTTCACCGAGGAAATATATTGTACTGTGGAATATGTTAGGCTATCTAATTGCAGCATAGTAACTTGATTGCATATCGGCGACATAGTTTGCCATAAGTTACACCCCAAAAATTATTCTGAGGTGGTTTCGAATCCCATCCCGACAAAACTTTCAGTAATGAGCGAGTTCCCAAAGAGCATCTGTTTTCTTCTAAAGATAATTTTCTGTGATCGATTTTAAACTTTCGCCATCTACCGGCTTGCAACGGTCGTGGTCGCGGAGGGACTCTCTCCGCGACCACGACCGTTGCAAGCCGGTAGAAACGTAGGAGAATAACCGAGGTATTTATGCCTTGAAATAAGTAAATTATCGCGACTACGACCCGCTAAATAATATTGTAGTTATGACAATTTTCTGTTTTTGTCTTGCCAAGATAAAACCTTCCTTCACCATGTTAAAACCTCCCAAAATACAGGTTCTACCACTGCCCTAAATTGTTCCACTCTGTAGATTAAAACTACACTTGTCGCTCTAGTAACGTCAGTATTTAATAAATGCATCTCATATCTGAAGGACATCTTGCTTCACTTATAGTTTGTTTCTGCTAAGGTTTCTGCAAATTGTCTCGTCTATTCCATCACGGTTGCTTCAGTAATACGTCATGCTGTCTATGATTATGAGGTTAAGGTTGACTGTGATGCTTAGGAGATGGGCAAAGATCACGCGAAGATGTATTTTATAATAATTAATTAATGTAATACAGTTAAAGAGTTTGTTTGCTTGTTTGAACGCGCGCTAATCTCAAAATTAGGAAAAACTAATTACTATAACTTTTGGCTTGGTTATTAATGCTTTTAGCCGTAAAGAATGTTATAGCCTATGTAACATCATCATACATAGCTTCGACCCTTACGAGTCGGGGATCGTCGGTTAAATCTTTTGATCAAGTGGGCAGTTTTTAATTACCTACTATATACATAGTATTGCTTAAAAGTATTGCTTTCTGGTTAGAGGTAGAGTCACAGAGTTTATATGATGTGACTATGTGCCGAATGGTCGATCGACACTGCAGCGAGTATTGTAGGTACGGTCCCACGCGGGATAACACTTTGTGTGACTATGAACCGTTGTTTTAAGGTCGGGTGTTCCAAATGTTTTGATATTTGTGCAAGATTAATACTTAGTTATTTTTTATATCAAAAATACTACACTACGGAATATATATTTCTGTACAATTTTCACAAAACTCAATAAAATTTTACTCAACCTGAAACCAAACCTGTGTCCGTTACACAATTTTTGTACGCTAAACCTCTCAAGTTAGTCATCACGATATTGTTGTTGCATCCGTTGCGCCACTGACGCAAGAGCAGGCGCTTCTAAACGTTCTCATAGTATAATGGCTCATTTACACATACCTGCATACGTATGAAGTATTTATTAATACATGATTGATGATAGGTATGGTTACCTAGTGGTCTAAGAAGTTTTATAATACTTCTCCATACTAATTTTTATTTCATAACAATGTACATAATATTACTTAGGTATATAATTAAACTTAAGTCTTAAAATAGCATCCTACGAAATATATACAAAACAAATAAAACTTTTGGGTGCATAGGGTTCCCACCAAGAACTTAGGGTCCCAAGCCAACCTCACCTGCAAGTGGTGCACCTGCCAATCAACGGACGAGGTTCTGGCAAACAAAATATCCCGATAAGCGGCAATAGGCTCGCCACCTATTACGTGGGATCAAAACACTGGCGAAAAGTGGGCGTTTAATATGCCTCTGCCTACCCCTTCGGGGAAACAGGCGTGAGTCTATGTATGTACAAATAAAACAGAAAAGAAAATAATTTAGAGGCGTCATAAAAGTCCTCCACATCGCCGCCGTCGACCGGGAGCGTGCCCAGAACACTGGCAGCTACCACGTTGGATGTAGGTGACCTAGTGATTGAACATTATAGAATCATGTCAGTATATCTTTGAAAGATATTCTACTTTTCAAGTGTTAATGTTTGTGATGATGAATAGATGTTTGCCATTCTTTTACGCAAAAACAACTGAACGTTGCAGTAATTTTGCTTATACGCTACCTTTAGTCACAATAACCGGCATCCTTGCTAGCTAGCCGTCATAGCTACGGCAAGAAGCTTGTCACTCCATACTTGTTTGTCGTTATCGGGTATAATGATAAAAAATAATTTACCTACTGGTCGAACCTTTTCTATTATTCAATAATTTTTGTAGTAACGAAACAGTGAGCCACATATTTTGAGAAGAATTTGCTAACTAAAGGCTTATGGGGATGGAAGAACGGCGCTACTTGAGATCTTAATAACTTTTTGACAGTGCTTCCGCACAGTTAAAAAACCCTCCAGCGGTCTCGTCTTGGCACCATTTTACATGTCTTTTTTTGCTTTTTGGGTTTCTACCATCTCGTCGATGTCTTACTCCTTCGAAAACATAGTATGAATAGGCATATAAAGGAGATGTACCATTTGGCCATACATTATGGGCCTGGCACGGCCAAACACGATACCATGTGTGTTTTGAAGATAAATGACTACTCTATTAACCTGTATAATTTCTTTTTAAATAACTTTTGGTGGAAATAAGATACGAGATATTTGAAATGGAAATTATTCCGCAACTAAATATACCTCAAAATTGAATTTTAACATAAATATAATACCTAGATGTAAATAAAGGTATGTCTTTGCGTCTTAAAGAACAAAAACTACATAAAGAGTGGCCAATAATAATGAATAATCACCTGTGTACTAGGGAACCTCGTACTATGTATACTCGTCCAAAAAGCTAACCACAATCACAAACACCGCTGCATATTCTTAGCATGGGTAGAAGGTACTGATCATTATTATTGAATTTATATTCAATTACATTACATTAAAACCGTACGAAAACACCAATGAATCAGAGCAAAATATTTACGATGCACAGTAGCAACACGAATGACATAACAGATAATAAAAGTGTTGCAAATGGTTTGAAAAAATATTTCTACTATCGATTAAAAAACAAAACGATTTTTACCGATTAATAATTATGGAATATATAACAAATTATATATTTCTTGATTCTTTTTACAAATATACTTATAAAGTAAATAAAATATATTGTTTTCTAATATAATAATAAAAATATTATTTCCTTAAAACAAGTTCTGCCTACCATACTTCATTTTATTTTTAATGCTGGCAACATAAGACATTCATCCGCTATTACCATAGCCTATTCAAAATAATTAATCTTTAAAAACTAAATTCTTTCACCGATACTCTATCAAGAAACGAAAACGATGTAAACATTTTAAAATTATGTGTTTAATTTCAACTATTCACAACTTTCTGGCCGCTACAGGCCGTATTTGGTATTTCTCCTTTCCAATACTCGGAGCCGTGAAAGATCATTCTATTTTATTTAAATTTTGGTGCATTGTATCCAAAATTCTACGTCACCGTTTTCCTTAAATACTCCTTGATCTTGCACCTCGGCAGCTAAGCTTAAAGTATTCCATGTTTATGAAGGTATTATGGTAAGGCTTTATGTAGATTAAACTTAAGTTACACTGAGCGCTACCAGTTTATGGGATCCTTTGTAATACACCATGATTTATTATATTTTCTGTAAGCTATGTGGTTTTGACTAGCTGTTGCCCAGGGCTTCGCCCTCGGATAAAAATTACTTTATATCTTATCTTCGTTACAAACTTGTGAGAACCTTTAGTTTCCCTCAATTCAGCCTTTTCGAAATGCATAAACTACTTCGCTGCCAAAAAATACATGTAGTGTTGCTGATGTAAGCTACGTTTTCAAAATTGTCCGCTTATTTCCATCTTAATTCGAATTAAATTTTAGCTACCTCTGCCTCGTTGGTTTCGCGGCATAAAAGTGCGCGTGGGATTGGGAGGTCTCGGGTTCGATTCCCGGGTGGGGCAAAGTGTTATTGGGTTTTTCCGTTAGGAAATTCTCAGTAGCAGCACGGAGTCTGGTAATGTGCCCGGTACGGCAATAGGCTCGCCCGCTATTACGTGGGACCTAAAAATTCTTAGCGAAATGTGGGTGTAATATTACACCTCTGCCTACCCCTTCGGGGATACAAGCGTGAGTCTATAAAAAAAAATTAGCTAAGGCTCGGGTTTATCCAGTAGAAGATACTTAGGAAAGCAGTACTATTTTCGACTGCAAATATTATATGGCGAAGTAGTTTTTAAACGGTTGCCTCGCGCACTCAGTGTGAAGCAAAAACTGCTGTTTCGGCTGAGGCTGTTCTTTAAATTCATTGTTCAAATGTTTGTAAAGTGAGATTCCAAGAAACAGGATAGGACCATAGTGCATGCGATGACTTAAAACAAACTAAAGAAAATGTAAAAAAGTGCTATAATTCTCTTCAAGCTTATCCGTAAATTAAAAGCATGTGTATCAAGACCATGGAATATATCAAGACGTTAAAAACTACATTTCTTGCCGCCATTGCGCTACATAATACGTAAGTAAAAAGAGGTGACGTAAAGTTTGTCTACATTGTCTGAGAGACAATGAGCGCGTAACGGTGAACTAACTAGTCTTAGTGACAACACCGTTACATCATAACATGTCCAATACATATTGTGGACATGATTGACATATGTGGTACGTGTTCTGATGGGTGTGAAGTAAGTCATTGTACCAGTGCAAAATAATATACCGAATGCTAACAAATTGTCGCTTGACTCGTGAAGACATCGCGCATCGGTCCTTTTCATGAAGAAAGAGAGAGAACGAAGAGAGAAGAACTCTGACACAAGCTAGGCATTGGTCTAAGCCTTGGAATATAGCTTGCCCATTGGGATACGCGGGTCAGTCGCGAGAGCGACTGCCTGCTCTGTGGAAAAGCTAATATGCAGTCAAATCTATTTAGACTAGGCGGACCCCAAGTTCCTAGGCGAAAGACTAGGATGCCACCGGGATTACGCTAAGTTGATTACGCTACGCGTGTTCCTATTTTATATGTTACTAGCCGTTTCCCGCGGTTTCACCCGCGTCCTGAGGAAACTACTTCGCGTACCCAAAAAACCCAAATATCTTACGGACCCCTATTTTTCTATAATAAAATATAGCCTATGTTACTCGCAGATAATGTAGCTTTCTAATGGTGAAATATTTTTTTAAATCGGTCCAGTAGTTTTTGAGTTTATCCATTACAAACAAACAAAAATACAAATTTTTCCTCTTTATAATATTTTATATTATGCTGAACAGTACAACTATACCTACTAATAAATTGCAATACTTTTATTAGGACTTTTTATGTTTGTCTTTTCAAAGTTATGTGTGTATTAAAAATGTTAGTTATCGCTCGCTTAACAATGTGCCCGGTAGATGGCAATAGGCTCGCCCCCTATTACATTGGGACCTAAACATAACTGGCGAATTGTAGGTGTGTAATACACCTGTGCCAACCCCTTTGGGGATAAAAGGCGTGAAGTTATGTTATCTTTGTCTGTTACTACTTCCTCAACGGCAAATCTACATAAGTCTTTATTACTAAGCTACTGTATATCTGTTTGTTACGATGTCATTTAAACCAAATTGTCCCAAACAACCACAAATATCACAGCCGATAATATCAAACCATTAAGCTATCTAGCGAACGCAGTAGGTATAGGATAATGCTACACTCATAACTAACGTGCTTAATAACTCGTTATAACTGAGCCGCCATGTTGCAGATACGATCTTAGACCGATTTAACGTCTATGGTGGTCTATTTGTTATACAGATTATATTAGAAGTGTCGTATGAATGTGGATTATACCCATAATAGGCTTGGAAGTATCGTATACACATTAACTAGAAGACGCCAGCAGCTACGCCTGCATTTTTTTTAAATTTACCCGTTTTGGCCGATCCCGTGGGAATTTCAGGAAATCCCTTCTTAGTGCACCCCTACGGTCTCGGTAAGGAACATACATGCCAAATGTCAGCGTCTTGCTCCCAATAGTTTCGACTGTAGCGTGTCTGTCAGTCAGTCAGTAACCCAAAGATTTTATATATTAAGATTAACGTTAATAATAGTGCAAGCCTCTTATTTATTTTTCTCTCTGGTTTGTTTTCGTTTCCTTGACAATGACCATGAGCTTGTTTCGGTCTTTCTTCTCAAGAGGTAATTTACCTAGGAAAAGCCGGCACCATCTAGAATAGAGATGTGTACCTATGATAGTACTTTAGTACTTGTATTTTTTTTATTTTTTTATGGTATAAGGCGGCAAACGAGCAGACGGATTGCCTGATGGTAAGCAATTACCGCCGCCCATGGACACAAGCAACACCACAGGAGTCACAAGTGCGTTGCCGCCCCTTTGGGTTGGGAAAAGGGATAGGATGAGGAATGGGATGCGGGGGAGAAGGGATAGTTGATAGGGCCTCCGGCACTCTCACTCACCAAACGAAACGCAACAGTTTAGGTACTGTTACTTTACGTCGATTTTCTGTGAGAGGGTAGTACTTCCCTGGTCGAGCCGGACCATTCATGCTGAAATCAGCAAGGCTCTACTACCTAGAAAAATATGTATGTATTCTGTGATGATAGTTGAAATCAGCCAAATGCAGAAATCTCTCTTCAGCTAATGGAGGCCTTTTCTATGTGAACTACAGCTACTTATAATTATTTCAAATTCGTATAATATTTTCATCGCAAAAAGGGTCTTTACAGAAAGATAGACAGAAAGACGGATGGTTGAATGAACCACAAAGTGATCCTTTAGGGGTACGTTTTATCTTTTGAGATATGGTACCCTAAAAATAGGCTAGCCAGTGTCATGGTTATTTAAAACTACCGGGGCCGTGGTTCAAAATCCCTTTATTTTCTATTCTCAGTGGAGATTTCTATGTAAGTTGGCATACAAACTAGTAAGTAGTTAGGTACTTTACCGTAGGTACGCGTCATAAGGAAATTTCTACACCTGCGTGGCGGAAAGTATCTTGTAAGCAATTGCCTGATATAAACGGTAATAAATAAGGTTTTTTAAATACCGATGCTTTTCTCTTAAGCCGCATTCTCTCACATATCGTCACGCCTTTTATCCTCCCCGAACGGGTAGGCAGAGGTGTATTTCTACACCCACTTTTCGCCAGATATACTTTAGTCCCACGTAATAAGGGGCGAGCCTATTGCCGTACCGGGCACATTTCCAGACTCCGTGCTGCTACTGAGAATTTCGTGACAGAAAAAAATGGTTGCCTGTAAAGTCGGTATACGGGCGAAAGTTTTACGTGACAACGACTTTGAGTGGTAAAATAATTTTAATGTGAATATTCATTCGTATAGTAGGAAGAAGGATGAAAGACGCGTGCCTTTCACTTTTTATGTCTGTCTCTCTCGCTCTTAGGCGGGACGCGTGCCTCTCACTCGCTCTCATTGTGAGCGCATAACGTGAGCGGAGCGTAACGCAGTTTCTTGAAGTGTCACCCGGCAAACCAATTTATAAGACGTTGTCACGTCAAAACCCAATAACACTGCCTGACCCAGGAATCGAACCCGGGACCTCCCGATCCCACGAGCATATTTATGCCGCGAGACCAACGAGGCAGGCGTATAGGGTTTGATGTCGAGTTTTCCGTCTCTACGCAAAGATGGTATTTGCATCGTGTTATCCCTTAGTCGCCTCTTTCGACACCTACGGGAAGATAGGGGGTGGTGACACTTGTATTCTATGCCGTCAACTACACAGCCATCAACCACACATTCTCTCATTTTGAAACAAACAGTGCAGGAACTCAATTCACTGTATGATCATATGTATAAGCAGAGCTGTTTTAAACCGTGCCAGACTGCAATAGAATTATGGGCCCTATGGGCACGCAAGAATGCTATCTCTTCTCTCTAAAAATACAAACAGTTTTCTGCTTTTATATTAATTCTCTAAACCAAGACAGAAATAAAATACAACGTACCGTCATCGTTCCCAAAATAAAAAAAATCGGAACATTTTAAAATGTTTGAGAGAGTGAAGAGATCGCTCTTCGTCACAAAAAAAAATGTGTTGCTCTTCCCTCAAGTAGATTCCACACATTATTGCCACATACCTAATCATCTTGCAATTAAAATTGCTCTGTAATTACCGGGGCTAGTATTATGAACTGACGTGGTAGTTTTTGTAGAACACTTACATGAGGTGGTAAATTATAAATGTTGTTTGTAGCGGCGTTTAAAAGGGATGCGGGGTACGATACCGGGTGGTACAAAGTAACGGTATCAGGTACTCGTTATCTGTATACTGTTAGATATTGTCATGTTGATGATCCATAACTTGTTGTTTCGAGTCTGGGTATTCATGGTGTCCGTTGGTTGTATGTTTTTAAAGTCCTCCGCGACACAGGATTTATTGCGGAAGCCGTCCTTTAAAATAAAACAATGTTGGTCTAGTTTAGTCCTTGTGGTGACGGATTAGGAATACGGAATGTCACCACCCCATATCATCCCATGGGTGTCGTAAGAGCCAACAGAGGGAGCATATTATGAAGAGAACAGCACTGTAAGAGAAGGAAAACTTGATACAAACCCTATACCAACCCGTTTGACCAGCGTGGTATAGTAGGCCCATTCCTCCTTTCAAAGGAGAGGCCTAGTCCAGCAGTGAACTGTTAAAGGCTGATGATGAAGATGGTCTCGTCTAGTGGTTGATGTTATCGATCACCAAGAACAAAATTATTTGTATGGTGAGCACGATTAATTGTTCTGTGTCTGATTTATGTATGGAATGTATTGTATTTAAGAATTTAAAAGTATGTTTATCATTTATCAGTTATCTGGTTACCATATACAATCAAACAAGTCGGCGCTGGACCAGTTTGAAAAACAAACCCTTGGCTCGCTCATAGAGTCGAGGTACACTAGAAATTGGTTTTGTATACTAGTGTTAATGTGTGTGTGTAAAGTACCACTGGTAGCGACGATGTCTTGCTGAGCGATTCTCGCCCTTATGGTGGTCTAGCGGGAAGTTGTTCGACTGTACTGTAAGCTCTGTATTATTTCGGATCAGATGACTTTGCGTGAGGTTTCTTAGGATATCAAAATACTTTACTTAAATTCCCAAAATAAACGAATAACATAGCTCTTTTTCACTTCGTGGAGTGTAGTAGATTCTATTCCTACCCGCGATAAATATTTTTGTGAGCCAAGAGAGACAGGAATGCCACAGGTGAGGGATATATCCAGCAAAGTCAAAGTCCATTCATTAATCTAATTACTCACAAACTTTCACAATTTCTACACGTGTTTTTGACGACCGGTTGGCGCAGCGGGAGTGTAAGCGACTGCTACGCCGATGGTCGCGAGTTCGATTCAAGTCAAACATTTGTGTGCATGAACATGGATGTTTGTTTTCGTCTGGGTGTTTCTATGTATAATAATTATGTATGTATTTGAAACTTCACGGTATAAATATATTTTATATTTATTTCTTATAGACTCACGCTTGTATCCCTGTAGGGGTAGGCAGAGGTGTAATATTTCATCCACATTTCGCCATTAATTTTTAGGTCCCACGTAATAGGGCCGAGCCTATTGCCGGCACGTCACCAGACTCCGTGCTGCTACTGAGAATTCTGAAAAACTCAGTAACCCTATTGCCCGACCCGGGATTCGAACCCGGGACCTCCGATCAGCAGTCGCATACGCTATCCTCTAGACCACGAAGGCAGTCAGTATAAATATATTTTATATAATTACGCGTATCCCGTTACATAAATATTTATATTACCTAATACCACACAAGACATCGTACCTTAATCAAAAGATTACCATTCAACTGTCGGATATGTCATATTACTGATTGATGTTCAAACCGTATTTTATTCGTCGATTGTATTGTGCGACGGCCGATCGACTATTATTCGCTGTTGCGTCACGCACGTACGTGTCTCGGAATCGAATATTGGACCTTGAGCTCACATATGAACCACACGTTTAAATACTTGGTATCATCACGTTTTTTTATGCTAGTATTCGGAATTTCTGAGAGTATGTGACGCAATTAGTAGGTATTTTAAACGATAATTTAATCGGATTTGTTCCTAGTATTTTGGAAAGAAAACTGTTTAACTAGGTATCTTTTAGATAAGCAGCACTGTTATTTTTCTTCTATATCTATATATCTACTAGCTGACCCGGCAAACGTTGTTTTGCAAAAATTTTTTTTTTGTTTTTTTTTTTTGAAAAATAGATGTTAGCCGATTCTCATAGATACCGGATAAGCACAAAAAATTTCATCAAAATCGGTCAAGCCGTTTCGGAGGAGTATGGCAACGAAAACTGTGACACGAGAATTTTATATATTAGATAATATATAATATATAGATAAATAAAGAATCGACTGTTAGGCGGTACGAAGTTCGCCGGGTCAGCTAGTGTATAATAAATCTATATAAGTATATTATCTTCATAGGGTGCATAGGATGCCTGCCAAGAACTTAGGGTCCCAAGCCAACCTCACCTGCAAGTGGTGCACCTGCCGATCAACGGACTAGGCTCTGGCAAACAAAATATCCCGATAAGCGGCAATAGGCTCGCCACCTATTACGTGGGATCAAAACACTGGCGAAAAGTGGGCGTTTAATATGCCTCTGCCTTCCCCTTCGGGGAAACAGGCGTGAGTCTATGTATGTATGTGTATGTATATTATCTTGTGTTACTGCCTGACTGACAGCGATAACAAACAATTGATACGCACATAACTTTGAAAAGTTAGTGGTGCGCGCCGTGGATTCGAACCCGATACCCTCTGCATAGCAGTCCGTTGGTATCTCCACTAGGCTATTGCTGCCTGTAACCTATTCCACTTTAATCATTAGCAATATTACTATTCTTTCAATCAATGGTGGAAATGTGTGCATATTATGTAAAATATGAATTCTGCAATCGTTAACACCGCGATATCTCACGAAGGTGAGTCGTACGAGAAAAGTGTCAATGCCATTTTTGTACAAAATTGTACGATCTACAACTTTGTCTGACCTATTTTCACGATCAAATTCACAAAAATTGTAGAAGTATGATCGATGGGGACTTTTGTCATTTTATTTATAATTATGTATTTAACGTCTCTGCAAATTTTCAGCTCTATGCGAATTATGTCTAAATCAAATGTCTATTTTGACTGGACTAGATAATACGAAAATAAAAGAGTCTTAAAATAAAAGAGAAAATAAAAGTTTTGCCGTGTGGTTGACGGCATAGAATAAAAGTGTCACCACCCCCTATCTTCCCGTGGGTGTCGTAAGAGGCGACTAAGGGATAACACCATGCAAATACCATCTTTGCGTAGAGACGGAAAACTCGACATCAAACCCTATACGACTGCCTCGTTGGTCTCGCGGCATAAATGTGCGCGTGGGATCGCGTGGGAGGTCCCGGGTTCGATTCCTGGGTCGGGCAGTGTTATTGGGTTTTTCTGTCACGAAATTCTCAGTAGCAGCACGGAGTCCGGAAATGTGCCCGGTACGGCAATAGGCTCGCCCCTTATTACGTGGGACTAAAGTATATCTGGCGAAAAGTGGGTGTAGAAATACACCTCTGCCTACCCCTTCGGGGATAAAAGGCGTGACGTTATGTATGTATGTATGTAAAAGAGTCTATGTCCAATTCTTGATGTACCTACTACGGAACTCTAAAATAACCTACGCCAAGGTTTATTCAGTCTATTTGAATATTTGAAGTTAGGACTGCAACATCTGTGTGATGTATTTCAATTTCGGTCCGGATTTTCTGTTATTTGGAACGTAATACGACATCCTATATAGCGCAGGGCTAGCTAGCTTAGGCTATGAGACATATGCCACGACTTACAAGGTATCAGTCAATTGAACACCTTTTTCTGTCTTTTCTTTTATTTCTTTTTTGATGAATAAATGTCATGATAAATTAAACTTAGAAGCAAAATAATTAATCGTGCTCATCACACAAGGATTTGTCTTGGATGGGAATTGAACCTATGACATATATTTCTGATAAATATATGACCTGATTCTACATTCAGCACTGACTCTACATCCGGGATAGGGAGTTGTATCATAGACTTAAGATAGGTAAATAGTTATTTTCACCACAGCGCTCAAACATGCCGCTTTTACTGCGAGACAACAGTGAACAAAACGCGATTTTGATTCGAGCGTGAGGCAAACTAGCTTTTTAATTTTTCAATCTTCAGTGCCACGAATTGACATTATTCAGCCATAAATTTCAAACATTCGAATTTTACTGTGCTCTGTCTCTTTCACATGCATATAAAAAGTGAGTGAAAAAACAAACTCCTTCGAATTCGAAATTCGATTTTGCAATTCGACCTCAAAGAATACACCTACGGCAACGCAAAAAAAAAGATATTTGTAATAAAGATCATAGATTATACAGATATACCAAAAGATATTACTTTTTTATATGTTATTGTTTACATGTTTAATTTATTATTGGATTTTAATAAAAATAAGTCTAATTAATAGTATAAAATTAGTATTTAACCAATACATTTTTACAGGGGCGTAGCTACCGCCGTATTTGCCGTATCAATTATACGGGGCCCCCGGGCCACGGGGGCCCCCAAAGTGTGTAAGGAAAAAGAATAAAAACTTTCTAATTTATTTTATTTTACAAATGACAAAATTCTATAAAGCAATTCCTTTTTTTCCCGCTTTAAGCGTGCGTTCAAAAGTTGGCAACACTACATCGTTATGGCGGGCTGCGGGACTTCCCCGTTTTACTTACTTCATCTTCAACTCAGCGGGGAATCCCCGGGAATCCTTCATCGATATCGCGATGTACGTGTACGTTGTTGTACTTTGCATTGGATGTTAAACCACGGAGTGCAGTGCACTGTTTATTTACGCGCTTTATATAAATGTGCATTACATTGTAATTCAGCACAAACAATATTGTTCTTCTGGTTTAGCAGTATTAGTAACGATTTGTAAAAGAAATGAGTGAAAGGAAAAGAGATTATCCCAGCGGCGCTGAGAAAAGAAAAATTAAACAGAAAAGGGACGAGGTTATAAAAAAAGTGCCCAAAATTTCTTCATTTTTTCAGAGACAAGATACTGTGAGTGATTTAGATTGGAAAGGTAAGTACTACACTACTACCCAACCCATTTATTAGGGGCCCGTAGTGATAAACAAGGAAATCTTTTAATTTCGGTCTGTCCATCTGTCCGTCACAAAAAGTTGTCTCCCCCCTCGATTTTCACAATTATACTGTTTTTAGGGTTCCGTGCCTTGATTAAAAAAAACAAAATTCTAACTTATCTATAGGATCGATTTGTTTTGTTGTTTGTTTATCAGTCTGTATCGTATCGTTAATTGCGTGTTGAGAACTTCAGATGTGCAGACTCGCTTTCGGGTTCTCGTTTTGTATGGCCACTATACTACGCGCTGCGTTTAAATAGCACGCAGGTGTATAGTAATGCACGGACGGGCTGCAGGTGATTTTGTATCTACTAATAGGTACGAGCACAATCCGCGTAGAATCTGTGTGCGTCTGAACTGAACACTCTCTAACTGTGACCCTTAGTAACGTTATTTATTTATATATAACTCTTTTTAGTTTAGTATCAAAGCATTCGTATTTATTTTTTACCAATTACTCGTTTATTTTTAGATTCTTCTGAAGCATGTTCTTCGTCACATATCCATCCGGAAATAGAAGAAAGCCAAGCACATACTTTATCGGATGTCCATCCAGAAATCGAGGAACCCCAAGTCAACGATTCTGATATATCTGCAGATAATGCAGATTGTAATATAATTTCATCAGATAGAGGAAATTTTGGTGACAATTTAACTGAATGCGAACGAAAAATAATTTTTAAATTGGGTCCATTTAAACCACAAGGACCATTTCCAAAAGTTTCAGAAAATAACCGACCTTTTTCAGCTTATTATTATTCATATTTCAATCAGGCAGGCATAAAAATTATAAGACCATGGTTAATATGGTTATGTTATTCTAACGTTTTAAACAAACCGTACTGTCACTTCTGTTGGTTATTAGCAGATCGTCAAAACAAATCGTACTCCTCTGCTTGGGTTAACGGTGTTTCGGTTAGAAGCAATTTCACACAAACTATTCTTGACCATGAAAAGTCACAGCAGCATATTAGTGCCTCACTCTCTTATAATAATTGGTTGCAAGGAAATACCATCGATACTCTATTGAAAAGTGAAATCGATAGTAAAATTACATTCTGGAGAGATGTACTGCATCGTATAATTAATGTTATAATTACTTTAGTATCTTGTAATCTACCTTTGAGGGGGCATGATTCTGATTCTGGCAATTTTATGGCAATTTCACGTCTGCTATCTAACTATGATGCAACTTTAAAAGAACTTTTTCTAAAACCGAAAGGTGAAATAAATTATTTAAGCCCTACGATTCAAAACGAAATTATTAGTTTGCTTGGTACTAACGTTAGGAACAGTATTATCTCAGAAATTAAAAAAGCTCCATTTCTGACAATAATTCTGGATACAACACAAGACTTGTCAAAAATTGACCAACTATCTGTAGTTTTTCGATATATCTCGGTTACAGAAAATGATGATAATGTGCCGAAAGAAATAAAAATCTGTGAGTCCTTTTTAGGATTCATAGCAGTAACCGATTGCAGTGCTGCAGGTCTGAAAACTGTCATTTTAAATTTGACTAAAGAATATGGAATTGATTTGACTAAATGGACAGGGATACGATGGAGCAAATGTTATGTCGGGTGTGTATGGAGGATTACAAACCCTAATAAAAGAGCATGCTCCAAATGCCGATTATGTTCATTGTGCTGCGCACGCTTTAAACTTGGTTTTGAACGATGCTGCGAGACATGTTCGTGAAGTATCGACTTTTTTCGATAATTTAGAAAAAATATATACTTTTTTTGGCAATAGTATAAAACGCTGGGCTATGCTAAGTGACGATTTATCTGAAAAATATTTGATTACCCTTAAAAAGGTATGTCCTACCAGATGGTCTTCTAGGAACGACGCTTTATTAGCAGTAAAGAAAATTTTTTTACTAATCATGAAAACTTTGTACCAACTAAATTTAATTTCAAATAAAAAAGATGAACGTGAAGAATGTAAAAGTATAATTAATATTTTAGAGAGTTTTGATTTCTTAGTGCTCGTTACATTTTTTTCTTCACTATTTGAAATTATTAATCCTGTTTCTAAAGCTCTACAGCATGAAAATAATGAGTTACAGAAATCTAGTATTTTATTAAGTAATCTTTTAAATAGACTGTGCCAATTAAGAAATCAGAATTCATTTAATAGTTTGCTAAATGAATCCAAAGATTTAGCAAAAAAGTGGGGGGTAACACAAACACAAAGGGGGTGCTCTGTCTCTTTCACATGCATATAAAAAGTGAGTGAAAAAACAAACTCCTTCGAATTCGAAATTCGATTTTGCAATTCGACCTCAAAGAATACACCTACGGCAACGCAAAAAAAAAAGATATTTGTAATAAAGATCATAGATTATACAGATATACCAAAAGATATTACTTTTTTATATGTTATTGTTTACATGTTTAATTTATTATTGGATTTTAATAAAAATAAGTCTAATTAATAGTATAAAATTAGTATTTAACCAATACATTTTTACAGGGGCGTAGCTACCGCCGTATTTGCCGTATCAATTATACGGGGCCCCCGGGCCACGGGGGCCCCCAAAGTGTGTAAGGAAAAAGAATAAAAACTTTCTAATTTATTTTATTTTACAAATGACAAAATTCTATAAAGCAATTCCTTTTTTTCCCGCTTTAAGCGTGCGTTCAAAAGTTGGCAACACTACATCGTTATGGCGGGCTGCGGGACTTCCCCGTTTTACTTACTTCATCTTCAACTCAGCGGGGAATCCCCGGGAATCCTTCATCGATATCGCGATGTACGTGTACGTTGTTGTACTTTGCATTGGATGTTAAACCACGGAGTGCAGTGCACTGTTTATTTACGCGCTTTATATAAATGTGCATTACATTGTAATTCAGCACAAACAATATTGTTCTTCTGGTTTAGCAGTATTAGTAACGATTTGTAAAAGAAATGAGTGAAAGGAAAAGAGATTATCCCAGCGGCGCTGAGAAAAGAAAAATTAAACAGAAAAGGGACGAGGTTATAAAAAAAGTGCCCAAAATTTCTTCATTTTTTCAGAGACAAGATACTGTGAGTGATTTAGATTGGAAAGGTAAGTACTACACTACTACCCAACCCATTTATTAGGGGCCCGTAGTGATAAACAAGGAAATCTTTTAATTTCGGTCTGTCCATCTGTCCGTCACAAAAAGTTGTCTCCCCCCTCGATTTTCACAATTATACTGTTTTTAGGGTTCCGTGCCTTGATTAAAAAAAACAAAATTCTAACTTATCTATAGGATCGATTTGTTTTGTTGTTTGTTTATCAGTCTGTATCGTATCGTTAATTGCGTGTTGAGAACTTCAGATGTGCAGACTCGCTTTCGGGTTCTCGTTTTGTATGGCCACTATACTACGCGCTGCGTTTAAATAGCACGCAGGTGTATAGTAATGCACGGACGGGCTGCAGGTGATTTTGTATCTACTAATAGGTACGAGCACAATCCGCGTAGAATCTGTGTGCGTCTGAACTGAACACTCTCTAACTGTGACCCTTAGTAACGTTATTTATTTATATATAACTCTTTTTAGTTTAGTATCAAAGCATTCGTATTTATTTTTTACCAATTACTCGTTTATTTTTAGATTCTTCTGAAGCATGTTCTTCGTCACATATCCATCCGGAAATAGAAGAAAGCCAAGCACATACTTTATCGGATGTCCATCCAGAAATCGAGGAACCCCAAGTCAACGATTCTGATATATCTGCAGATAATGCAGATTGTAATATAATTTCATCAGATAGAGGAAATTTTGGTGACAATTTAACTGAATGCGAACGAAAAATAATTTTTAAATTGGGTCCATTTAAACCACAAGGACCATTTCCAAAAGTTTCAGAAAATAACCGACCTTTTTCAGCTTATTATTATTCATATTTCAATCAGGCAGGCATAAAAATTATAAGACCATGGTTAATATGGTTATGTTATTCTAACGTTTTAAACAAACCGTACTGTCACTTCTGTTGGTTATTAGCAGATCGTCAAAACAAATCGTACTCCTCTGCTTGGGTTAACGGTGTTTCGGTTAGAAGCAATTTCACACAAACTATTCTTGACCATGAAAAGTCACAGCAGCATATTAGTGCCTCACTCTCTTATAATAATTGGTTGCAAGGAAATACCATCGATACTCTATTGAAAAGTGAAATCGATAGTAAAATTACATTCTGGAGAGATGTACTGCATCGTATAATTAATGTTATAATTACTTTAGTATCTTGTAATCTACCTTTGAGGGGGCATGATTCTGATTCTGGCAATTTTATGGCAATTTCACGTCTGCTATCTAACTATGATGCAACTTTAAAAGAACTTTTTCTAAAACCGAAAGGTGAAATAAATTATTTAAGCCCTACGATTCAAAACGAAATTATTAGTTTGCTTGGTACTAACGTTAGGAACAGTATTATCTCAGAAATTAAAAAAGCTCCATTTCTGACAATAATTCTGGATACAACACAAGACTTGTCAAAAATTGACCAACTATCTGTAGTTTTTCGATATATCTCGGTTACAGAAAATGATGATAATGTGCCGAAAGAAATAAAAATCTGTGAGTCCTTTTTAGGATTCATAGCAGTAACCGATTGCAGTGCTGCAGGTCTGAAAACTGTCATTTTAAATTTGACTAAAGAATATGGAATTGATTTGACTAAATGGACAGGGATACGATGGAGCAAATGTTATGTCGGGTGTGTATGGAGGATTACAAACCCTAATAAAAGAGCATGCTCCAAATGCCGATTATGTTCATTGTGCTGCGCACGCTTTAAACTTGGTTTTGAACGATGCTGCGAGACATGTTCGTGAAGTATCGACTTTTTTCGATAATTTAGAAAAAATATATACTTTTTTTGGCAATAGTATAAAACGCTGGGCTATGCTAAGTGACGATTTATCTGAAAAATATTTGATTACCCTTAAAAAGGTATGTCCTACCAGATGGTCTTCTAGGAACGACGCTTTATTAGCAGTAAAGAAAAAATTTTTACTAATCATGAAAACTTTGTACCAACTAAATTTAATTTCAAATAAAAAAGATGAACGTGAAGAATGTAAAAGTATAATTAATATTTTAGAGAGTTTTGATTTCTTAGTGCTCGTTACATTTTTTTCTTCACTATTTGAAATTATTAATCCTGTTTTTAAAGCTCTACAGCATGAAAATAATGAGTTACAGAAATCTAGTATTTTATTAAGTAATCTTTTAAATAGACTGTGCCAATTAAGAAATCAGAATTCATTTAATAGTTTGCTAAATGAATCCAAAGATTTAGCAAAAAAGTGGGGGGTAACAACTGTTTTTAAAAACAGTAGGCGAAAGATAACGAAGCGTTTTTTTGATGAGTTATCACAAGATGAGAGAATTTCCGACCCGGAATCCTATTTCAAAGTCAATGTATACTATTGCTGTTTAGATATATTAATTTCTCAAACTAAAGAAAGATTTCAGAGCCTTTGCAACCTGAGTAGTATATTCGAAATATTACAACCGGAGAAACTCCTATCTTCTTCAAGCGAAGAGATATTAAACGCTTCCGGAAAACTGTCTGCTAAATACAGTAAAGACATCTCACTTAATCTTTGTGACCAATTAAAGGCTCTAAAAACATGCTTAAATTCTGAAATTAAAAAAAATTATTCCATTAAAGAACTCATTGAATTATTGCTAGTAAAATTCAATAGTCTTGCATCCAGTTTTCCCGAGGTAATCACAGCATGCTTTTTATTCTTGACCCTTCCAGTTACAACCGCAACGGCAGAAAGAAGTTTTTCAAAATTAAAACTAATAAAAAATTACTTAAGAACTTCGATGGGACAAGAACGGCTGTCAGACATCTCACTATTGTCCATAGAGGCAGAAACTTTAGAAAAACTAAAATCATCATCAGCCATAAATGATTTAATAAATCAGTTTGCCGATAAAAAGGCAAGGAGAGTGAATATTTAAAATTCGATTTTTATTTGTAAAATGGGTAAATTATGTGATAAATAAATATTACTTCTCACAATATTTTTTTTCTTTCGTGAAAAATCTTTACCTCCATATAAGGGCCTCCAAAAAAATTTTTATACGGGGCCCCGACAAGGCACGCTACGCCACTGCATTTTTATTTAGAATTACAACAATGATACATTTGAAAAAACGCGGTTTAAAAAAGTAGCGGGAATAAAAATTTCGCTGATGCTGATACAGTAGGTATAGCGTAACGTGTTAAATTATATTAATATATTAAATAATCTAAAATCATGAGTGAAACTAGCGATGATGACTGTACTTTAACACCAGAAGAGTTAAATCAACAAGTTATTAATGCAGAATTCAATCTATTCCTGAAAACAACTTTGCTTTTGCGTTGCACAATAGTTATTTGTGCAACAAGAGAGCAAAGTTGTTTTTTGTTTCGAGTGCTGATTTTGAGTCCCGAGCAAGCGAAGGATTCTATGATTGATTCACGAGCGTAGCGAGTGAATCAAAGATAGAATCCTGAGCGTGGTGAGGGATTCAACAGCACGAGATACAAAAAGCTTTGCTCTCGTGTAGCACACATAACTTTTCACCACAGCAGTGAGAACATATATTACTTAGGAGATATAGAAATGAACAGGAATAGATTGAATTCTGCATAATCACTTGTTGATTTAACTCTTCTGGTGTTAAAGTACAGTCATCATCGCTAGTTTCACTCATCTTTTTAGATTATTTTATATTAATATAATTTAACACGTTACGCTATACTGTATCAGCATCAGCGAAATTTTTATTCCCGCTACTTTTTAAAATCTCGTAATATCGCGTCCCTGATGTTTTTTTTTCAGTTGTATCATTGTTGTAATTCTAAATAAAAATGTATTGGTTAAATACTAATTTTATACTATTAATTAGACTTATTTTTATTAAAATCCAATAATAAATTAAACATGTAAACAATAATATAAAAAAAGAAATTTCTTTATTTCAAATATCTTTTTTTTTTGCGTTGCCGTAGGTGTTTTCTTTGAGGTCGAATTCCAAAATCGAATTTCGAATTCGAAGCGGTTTGTTTTTTCACTCACTTTTTATATTCATGTGAAAGAGACAGAGTACAGTAAAATTCGAATGTTTCAAATTTATGGCTGAACAATGTCAATTCGTGGCACTGAAGATTGAAAAATTAAAAAGCTACTTTGCCTCACGCTCGAATCAAAATCGCGTTTTGTTCACTGTTGTCTCGCAGCAAAAGCGGCATGTTTGAGCTGCTGTGGTGAAAAAGTATTTTTCGACTGCCTCGTTGGTCTCGCGACATAAAGATGCGCGTGGGATTCGGAGGTCTCGGGTTCGATCCCCGGCAGTGTTATTTGGTTTTTCCGTTAGGAAATTCTCAGTAGCAGCACGGAGTCTGGTAATGTGCCCGGTACGGCAATAGGCTCGCCCCCTATTACGTGGGACAAATATATCTGGCAAAAAGTGAGCATAGTAATACACCTCTGCCTACCTCTTCGGGGATATAGGCGTGAGACTATGTATGTATGTATGTAGTATTTTTCTAACAATGATGCATGTCTACTGCACGTTATACCTATGGCGTAGGGGTTTAAACGGTCGCCACACCTTTTAACACGGTCCTAAGTGCTGTGGGTTCGAGACATTTTGGTTAATAAACATGTTGTTTCGATTCTTAGATTTCTTGTGTCCGTTGCTTATGTGTAAGTCTCCCGCGATACAGAATTTATACCAAAACGGAGGCGTTAAAAAGTAAAGAAATCTCAACTTTTGGTTTTTATTATGAATTATTTTTCTTTGAAATGCCGTATTGCATGAAACTGTGCACCTTTTGCGCAGAGGGCGCTGTAAGAGGCAAGCTGGATTATTAGAAGGGATTACACCCAGGGGATACTTTTGGTAACTCGGAGGGAAGGTTATTTTATGGTGGTGATTCTTAAAGTTTACTGGTACCTATTTTTCAAGTTGGGAGTTATGTTTGTAAGATAATAGCAACAGTTCGCCATGTTTTGTTAGTTTTGTTACATATGAAAGAGTTTCAAAACTTAGAGCGTCTTCAAACAAAATGTCAACCCCTATTTTGCCCCTAAGGGGTGAAATATAAAATAGGTATCATTTCTTAGTGCGTGCCTACGTAATAAAAGGAACTCAAGCCAACAAGTCAGTCAGTACATGTGTTCTAGAAGTTCTACCCTCACTCAGGTAGTAGAGTCTTGCTGATTTCAGCATAAATGGGCCGGCTCGACCGGGGAAGTACTCCCCTCTCACAGAAAATCGACGTAAAGTAACAGTACTTAAACTGTTGCGTTTCGTTCGGCGAGTGAGAGTGCCGGAGGCCCTATCCCCTATTCCTTCTCCCTCATCGCACTCCTCATCCTATCCCTTTTCCCATCCGCAAAGGGCGGCAACGCACTTGTGACTCCTGCTTGTGTCCAATGGTGGCGGTAATTGCTTACCATCAGACGATCCGTTTGCTCGTTTGCCGCCTATTACTATATAAAAAAAAACTCAATAAATAATAATAATACACAATTTTATATATACAAACTCAACAGAAGTACCTAAGTCGCTCTCAAGCAAAACATAAAAGACTTTTGACGTATAGTAATGCAATATCTGCATGTAATCTAAGAAAAATAACCCTTTAAGATAACTCCTATATTACCAAAACAATATAAAAACACTTACCAGCTTTATCTCAATCAAATCTAATCTTTAAGTCATTAACATTAAACTTGAAATTCCTTCAAACCTCTGCTAATGATGATACAAACCTTCAGAGAGCGCTTACGATATAGCCGTTTAAAAATCAACCTTATCATCTAGTCGTAGGTGCTAACATTAATTGAAGTGATGTTGACTTGGTCACTTAGTGGTAAGGCATTGGTTATACAGACAGCGTTAAGTAAGTTTGGCTAGGAACTAGACATGAATAGGGAAGTTTCCTGCAAGTGAAATAAATTATAACATAACATAACTTCACGCCTTTTATTCCCGAAGGGGTAGGCAGAGGTGTATTACAGACCCACATTTAAATAAATTATACAAGTATTTTTATCTAGTGAAATATGTCAAAATAGGTACTTTCATTCATCAATTAATGTTAAAACTTTTTTTAACATATTTTATCGACAATTTATTGATATTAAGTTTAGTATTCTATTTGACAGCCAGAAAACTATGACGTCACTAGGTCTTATTTAATACAAACGCCGTAGCAAAGGTCGTTTTTGACATTTAATTAAAAGTGCTTGATTTGACTAGTTGGAAACAACCCTATTGGCGAATAAGCAGTAGCGATTTTATAGATATATAGTAATCATTTGCTGAACGGGTGTCAGTGGTCTCCGACACTGACAAAACTTTCACTGCATATATTATAACGTTGTTGTGTTCAGCGGTTCCCTCGCCGTTTGGAACTGCGACGAGTGTAGAGGTACTGGGTCCGTGTGGATCACATAAAGTGTTGTCCCGTGTATGTCCACACTAGACAACACTTTGTGTGATCCACAACATTGTTGTTTGGGTCTGAGTGTTACTTGTGAAAATTGGATCAATGCTTGTTGCTAAGATCAAATGGTAGGTATTACGTTTATTCCTAGTGTGGGAGCTGTCAAAAACTATGGGTGCAATTTCTAACTGTTCCTTTTCATCGATAAAAGTGAAACATAGACGAAAAATGGCAATTACAACTATTTTTCAAAATGTGGTATTTGTACAAATATAACTTTACCAATTCCTGTGCCGCAATATTTTTTTAAAATGTTTATACACAAACAGAACGCCCCATATGTAAATAAAGGATTTTTATCTTTATTTATTCAGAAGGTTTTAATCTTAATAGCCCAGCCCAGTTCAAGAGTGAAATAGTCCTTCGTAAGCATTTAGTCGCTGTCAGTAGCACCAATACCTAAGTACGGAACGAGTTTTTCCACACATTCCATTGCGGGCGGCTAGGATGAACGGTACTATGTTGTTGTATATTACTGCTGCGTAGTGAGCTGCACTTTTTACAAGGACGAGGACCAGTATGTGGTCGAACTTGAAGATAGGCGACAATGAGGCTAGATAGGTCGCTTTAAAAGAGTATAATATGATAAATGAGGTTATATTCAATATTATGTGTATTGTTTTTTTTGGATTTTGACGCAGTATTTGAGCGCACCACTAGGTTAAAGTAATTATAAAATTGTTGATTGTCGCTTGCTTACTAGTACCGAAGCACAGCGAATGCAAAGCTTCATGTCTGAAAAATAACTCATAGAATATAATTGTAGCAACTGCAAAGACATAGTTTCACATAAATTATTCCATTAATATAAAGACTGCTTCGTTGGTCTCGCGGCATAAATGTGCGCGTGGGTTTGGGAGGTCTCGGGTTCGATTCCCCGGTCGGGCAAAAAATAAATAAAAGCATCAGGAACTCGCAACACTAAACATTTTGTTGTCATCCCAAGTCGCCCAACTATGAGAAGAAACAATATGTAGGTCAATCTCTCATCAATCTCTCTCTCCTACTGTTTAAAAAGTATGTGCGTGATAGTAGAAAAGTATACGCGTTGACTACAGAACCTCCTCCATTTTACGTCGGATAGAGAAAAAAAAGGGACGATCTTACAATTGTCATTGTTTCTTGACCTACGGGATGTAAATAGAATAAGTACATAGTAATCAAACGAATGTGTTTTATTTAATTATAGTGATATGCATACGTCATCGAGGTGTAATTTTGTGCTGAAAGTGCGAATAGTTTTCCATACGGAACAGCTGAGTGACACATTATTTAATAAACAATAAAACGTGAGTAAATTGTTAGAATCGCAGTTTGAATGTAAATTATACAGAATACAGTAAAAATGTTATTAAAACAGTAACATACTACCAACGCATAGGTTCAAAGTACACTCAGAATCTACGCAATGACAATTTAATGCAAGTCACTGGACACACAGGGCGATGACTGGGATGGACGAGCTAAGACACCATAAGAAGGCGTCCAATAACAAGACCAATGGGGTTTCGGGTTCAAAACATGGCAATGGCGCGCACCAATGACTTTCGTGAAGCCTGTTTTTCAAGGTAGTAGAGCCTTGCTAATTTCAGCATGAATGGGGCGGCTCGACCGGGGAAGTACTACCCTCTCACAAAAAATCGACGTAAAGTAACAGTACCTAAACTGTTGCGTTTCGTTCGGTGAGTGAGAGTGCCGGAGGCCCTATCCCCTATTCCTTCTCCCTCATCCCACTCCTCATCCTATCCCTTGGCCCAACTCCACGGGCGGCAACGCACTTGTGACTCCTGTGGTGTTGCTTGTGTCCATGGGCGGCGGTAATTGCTTACCATCAGGCAATCCGTCTGCTCGTTTGCCGCCTATTACCATAAAAAAAGCCGTCGGTGTCGGCGTCAGCTGTCATGAAGATCTACAGCAGTCGTTAAGAGGGGTTTGAATATACTGTCACTAGTCGAATCTCTATCCGTTTGTGTTGCGGAGGTCTAACGGTAGTCACTCTGCGGAAAAGCTATTATTCTGTGGGTTATACTAGAAGGCGGCAGCAGTCTGTGTGGTGACGGATTAAGAATCGAAATGTCACCACCCCATATCATCCCATGGGTGTCGTAAGAGCCGATAGAGGGAGCATATTATGCATAGAACAGCACTGTAAGAGAAGGAAAACTTGATACAAACCCTATACCAATCCGTTTGGCTAGCGTGGTATAGTAGGCCAATTCCTACTTTCAAAGGAGAGGCCTAGTCCAGCAGTGGACTCTTAAAGGCTGATGAAGAAAGAAGGCAGCTGGGATAACTTTAAGACGATGATGTTTTACCGCACTGAAAATCACTTTTAATAAGTAATGTTCAGGTTGCCGAGAATAACTAAACCATGGAATATCGCTATCCCTTTTTCAAGAGGTCAAACGGCAGTTGCTCTGTTGAAAAGCTGATATTCTCTCATATCTGGTAGTTAAGGTTAGAAGTACCTTCAACAGAAGAGCATGCATGAGGAATTTGATGGGAGTGAATGAAGCAAGAGAGATATGTCAGGATCGTTGCAAATGGCGTTCTGTAGTCTCTGCATACCCCTCCGGGGAACAGGCGTGAGTCTATGTATGTATGTATCTGGTTAGTCAAGTAAGCGGACCACGGCTAAGGCGAAAAGTCTTGGGTTCAACAGGCATAACCTTAGGATGATGTGTAACGGGTTCTGGTAGTAAAACGCAGAAAAGGTTCTATGCGTTTATTTGCCGAGTATTGCCTCGCTTCCTTTGCCGAGTATGACCGACCAACAACACGACACTGGCCTGAACACTAAGGGCTGCAGTATCCCACGCTGTTCCCTCCGGTAGTGTGTAGGCAGGCTGCTCGAAGGCTGCGCGTAGCGGTGCAGGCCCTCGCTGACGTTGGCTCAGCTGGCAGACGCCGGCGGTGTGTGTACGATGAGCAGGGCAGGCCAGACTCTTCGCCAGAGGTGAAGCCGAAGGCGATGCAGGAAAGTGTAGCGGTCTAGGAGCGTAGCCCGGAGCTTCCAAGGTGGACCTGGAACCCGTAGCTGGGACCAGGATACACGTATATACGACGTAGGGTCAGTAGGTATGCTTAGTTATAGTAGGTAGGTAATAGAAGCGACGTTAGAGTAGCGGTGCCGGTCTCTCTGTCGGCCTCTTTATATACCGGGCCCTCCATCAGGGTGAGAGTCCGTTTATGACCATATTTGGTCAGGCTTTGCGAGCGCGGACGATGGCTTTCTCTGATTGGCCGCGCGTATGGGCGGTACTGTGACGCAACGCGGTAAGTACCGGACATACGTTACAGATGATGATGATGACTTATAGACAGGGAGTATATAGACAAAATCAGAATCTCACATAAATAGAATTGGAGTGTCTGTTTGTAATATTAAAATAACAGCTTTTTACTTAATGCATATGGATGTATACACGATACATATACCGAAAATTTTTTTTTTCAATTTTTGTCTGTCTGTCTAGTTGTTCTCGCTAATCTCTGGAACGGCTGGACCGATTTTGACAGGACGTTTTACTGGCGGATAGCTCATGTACCAAGGAGTAACTTAGGCTATAAATTAACCGAGTACGCGAAGTAGTTCCCTCAGGACGCTGCACGCTGGTGAAACCGCGGGAAAAAGTTAGTACCTACTTACTAAGTAATAAACACACTTGTTTATGTTTTTAGTAAAGAAGTATTACTATTCTATCTCCGACTTTATAATGGATAAACAGAGGTATGAAGGGCCGACTTATTAATCTAGGACCTTTTGATATTTTGTATGGACTAAATTTTATGTAATTTATGTAATCTGACATTTCAATCTTATGATTAAGTTGTTTCGACACTTACATTCATATTATTTTGGTTTATTTATAAAAGCATTATTGTTTAAATTTTAATTCGAATATTGAAACCTTTTAACATAATTACATATGACATTTTGTACGCCAAGCATCGGCAAAACATAGTTAGCACTTTTACCATGTCACCATCTGTGTGTATCTGTACATAAATACCTATGTTTACAAACTGAATAAAAGAAATGAAATTAAATGAAAAAAAAATGAGAAAAAAAGATCCTGCCAGGTATAAAATTGTTACGATATTCGCAATTTATAACTATCATACCATTCCTTGAGTCGCTTCTCACATTGTTATGACTTTATGCTGTAGACAATGGTATGTTATAACCAAAACCTTCAGATATTTGTATAAGAAGTAACGACAGATGTTTACTAAAACGAGTGAAGAATGGCCGGATGGGTCGGTCAAACAAATTGTAGCGACATAACATTCATTCATGGCATTTTAAATCAAACATTACTAGTTCGGACTTCAGTTTGTACTAGCTGAGACCGTGGTAACACCGGCGTTATTTAGGGCTACTGCTCCGCTCCCGTTGATCATAGTGTAATGTTATACAGCTTATAAGCCTTCCCCGAATGAGCTATCCAACACAAAAATTATTATTTGAATCGGAATAGTAGTACCTGAGATTAGCGCGTTCAACCAAACAGACTCTTCAGCTTTATTATGTTAGTATAGACATAATTTTTTTCCTATTTTGTGCTTCTGCTGTGTCCTCCGGTACGTGGCCATACATACATACATAGACTCACGCCTATTTCCCGAAGGAGTAGGCAAAGAATACGGAACGCCATTTGCAACGATCCTGACATATCTCTCTTGCCTCATTCACTCCCATCAAGTTTCTCATGCATGCTCTTCTGTTTAGGGTACTTCTGACCTGACATTTTTTTAGGATGTCTTATATCTGATCAGAGAACGTCCGCCTAGGTCTTCCCCTTCGTCCTGTCCCATTCACACTTGCCTTATATATCTTCTTTGTCAGTCTTTCGTCATCCATCCTCTCCATGTGCCCAAACCACCTTAACATGCCTTTCTCGATGCTTGTCACTACATCTTCTTTTACCCCACACCACTCTCTTGGCCACCACACCAGAATATTCCTGCCCCAATGGCCGTATGTTCTTCGAGCTATGTACCCATTGCCATATCAGCTACACTATTCGGAGAGCTATGTCAGCGGGGAAACTCGGGTCTCAGCTCTTCATAACCCGCTGAGTGACTTTAGGCCTTCTGTTTGGGCTTTTTGTGCTATTGGTAGTTTATGCTTAGTATGTGAGACGTATTGTTGATTGTTTATTACATCTGGAAGATAGAAAAATCTTTATTTATTTTTATTATTTATTTTTCTTTTTATTATAAGGGACTTCGTGCCGTGATTGACTGTGTTAGTCCCATGTTCTTATAAAGAAGGTAATTTCAAGTTTGAAGTTGCGGTTTGCGCTATACGCCTATGTTATTTACAGCTGTCATTACCTTAACCTAAACAAAAAATACTTTACTTTCCCCCTTTGACAAACGGCTTCCTCACCCTATTACCATATTTCAGAAATAAAATTTTACAAGTGGCGAAATGACCGTGCTAAAAAGGCATATTCCAAGTCCTCGACCGACTCCGAGCGCCCGAAGTGTTCTGCGGAGACACATTTTTCATTTTTATGGTTTTATTCGCGAAGTACTTTCTTACGCATAGTAAATAAGTTAAACTTTCCAAGGGCGATGGGTATTGGTAGCTGCGTTTTGTGAGTGCAGATTGTTTTTTGTTGTTTTTTTTTAAGTCTTTCTTAGGCCGTGTGGTTGACGGCATAGAATACAAGTGTCACCACCCCCTATCTTCCCGTGGGTGTAGTAAGAGGCGACTAAGGGATAACACGATGCCAATACCATCTTTGCGTAGAGACGGAAAACTCGACATCAAACCCTAACCGACTGCCTCGTTGGTCTCGCGGCATGGACGTGCGCGTGGGATCGGGAGGTCCCTGGTACGATTCCTGGGTCGGGCAGTGTTATTGGGTTTTTCTTTTACGAAATTCTCAGTAGCAGCACTGAGTCTGGAAATGTGCCCGGTACGGCAATAGGCTCGCCCCTTATTACGTGGGACTAAAGTATATCTGGCGAAAAGTGGGTGTAGAAATACACCTCTGCCTACCCCTTCGGGGATAAAAGGCGTGACGATATGTATGTATGTGTATGTGTCAAGTCTTGCAACAGGCTCGTAGGGAGTCGTAAAAAATTGTCTGGTAGGGCAACCAACTAAGAGTCTGAAGTTGGTGTCAATGGCACGCACCATTGACTTTTAGAAGTTACGTGCGTATCAAATTGTTAATTATCGCTTGCCAAGCGGTGAAGAAAAAAAAGTAAGGCAACCTGCATGTCTGAGAGCTGTCCATAATGTTCTCGAAAGTCTGCCAAGCAAACAATCAAATAACAAATTTATTTTGCCGAAAACAAAATACTTGAAAGAAACGGGATGCAATATCGTCAAAATTGAAGCAACTGAATATCTTCTTGTTTCTTCTATTAAGAAGAAAACACATTACCTTAAAAAAAGATTAAGTACTAGAGTAAAGTTTTATGTTTTGATTGTTAACTTACTTTACATACCAGAATAAAACTGGTTTTGTTTAACAGTTTTTTTTATTTTTATTTTATTTATAGTCTCACGCCTGTATCCCCGAAGGGGTAGGCAGAGGTGTAAATATTACACCCACATTTCGCCATGAATTTTTAAGTCCCACGTAATAGGGGGCGAGCCTATTGCCGTTACCGTGCACATCACCAGACTCCGGGCTGCCACTGAGTATTAGGAAAAACCCAGTAACACTTTATCCCGAACCGGGAATCGAACCCGGGACCTCCATACGCAGTCGCATACGCTATCCACTGGACCACGGAGGCAGTCTAATAGTGATTTCTTTAAACCAAAAGATCAAATAGTATAAATACATTTTTCACTATCATTTCGTGTTCTGTACAGTAGCCGCCAATTTCCCGTGTCCGCGGTTTTCTGATTTCAATAATAGAAGTTCTCTGTACCCAATGGGCACATATTGAACATTTCATTATTTTACTATCCGTATTTGTCCAGCGCAGTGGACTTCTTAGTCTATAGTTAGATCATTGTCACCATTCTCTTAGTAAAAGCTTCGCCCGCGAATTTGTGGGTATCGGTTATGGCGGCAAATAGTAACCTATGTCTTAATCTAAGGTATAAGCTTTATTACTGAAAAGTTATATTAAAAAGGCTGCCTCCGTGGTCCAGTGGATAGCGTATGCGACTGCTGGTCGGAGGTCCCGGGTTCGATTCCCGGGCCGGGCAAAAGTGTTACTGGGTTTTTCCGAATTCTCAGTGGCAGCACGGAGTCTGGTGATGTGCCCAGTAACGGCAATAGGCTCGCCCCCTATTACGTGGGACCTAAAAATTCATGGCGAAATGTGGGTGTAGTATTTACACCTCTGCCTACCCTTTCGGGGATACAGGCGTGAGTCTATAAATAAAAAATAAATAAATATATTAAAACCGGTCAGTACTTATTGCGTCAAAGAGTTACAAACATCTATCCATTATTAAAAACTTTCACAAATAATATTTTGTAGTAAGATTGCATAGTGACACACTTTCATTACTCTTCACTCGAAGAAGGAACAATCACTCTCATTTGCGAAACTATTTCCCACTAAAGTCCTCCCAGTTATAGCATCTAAGGAAACGTTGAAATTGTACTACCTATTTCAAACGTTTCTCGTAAAACGTTGTTTAGCATTATGACAGTTGGACGGGTGGTGCCATCTGTGTCTCGACACTCTCAAATAATGCTCTAACGCTGTGTATACACTAAAGATGTGATGAGCAAGCTGAGCTGTGCGACATATCTCTTCGCCTAGGCACTCCGCACAGATCAATCCTGAGCCGCCTGCATTTGACCGCCCTACTATCATCTGACCACGTGACGTCCTATTGCGTTGTCCTGTACGTGGCCACCACTCCAGAATCTTCCTGTCATAATGGCGATTAGCTATGTGCCCTGCCCACTGCCACTTCAGCTTGACTATTCGTAGAGCTATGTATGTATGGATCTCCTTATGTCTAATTCGATCTCACAGGGAAACTACGCTAGCCCTGTTCATCTCAATTTCTATGGGCACAGGCCTGATAGACTGCCTCCGTGGTACCGTGGATAGCGTATGCGACTGCTGATCGGAGGTCTCCGGTTCGATTCCCGGGCAGGGCAAAAGTGTTACTGGGTTTTTCCGAATTCTCAGTCGCAGCACGGAGTCTGGTGAAGTGCCCGTTAACGGCAATGGGCTCGCCCCCTATTACGTGGGAATTAAACATTCATGGCGAAATGTGGGTGTAATATTACACCTCTGCCTACCCTTTCGGGGATACAGGCGTGTGTCTATTAAAAAAATATATATAAAATAAAAAACGGGCCTGCTACTAATATAATAAAGCTGAAGCGCTAATCTCAGGAATTACTGGTCCCATTTGAATAATCATTTTTGTGTTGAGTAGCTGATTTGTCGCGGAAGGATTATGTCATACCCGCGGTATTATAAAATCCTTCCTATGAGCCACGGGTAGCCAGCATTAGCCCTGAATAATGTGGGTGTAACTGTGGGCTTAGGGGAGGCTAGGAAACAATCTTAATATATAAAATCCTTGCGTTACTGACTGACTGACTGACACGCTACAACCGAAACTATTGGGCGCAGGAAGCTAAAATTTGGCATGTATGTTCCTTGGGGACCGTAGGGGTGCACTAAGAAGAGATTTCCCGAAATTCCCACAGGATCGGCCAAAAACGGGTAAATTTAAAAAAATGCAGGCGTAGCTGCTGGCGTCCTCTAGTCTCTTTATAAGGATGTAAGCTCTCCTCAGTTGATGCACATCTCTGGATAGAGTTGCAGCCTTATTTAAAGCGAGTGGTAAATTTAACGACTGAAATAGACTGTTGTGATCAAATGCTTGTTTAAATATCTCGAAGCGAGCCACTTTCCTCTGCACTTGGAGAAATTTATGGTAGTAATTGAGCGGCTGTATAACTATTAGTTGGCATCGCTTTTATAAAATACTAGAGGACGTCAGCAGCTACGCCTGCATTTTTTTTTAATTTACCCGTTTTGGCCGATCCCGTGGGCATTTCGGGAAATCCCTTCTTAGTGCACCCCAACGGTCCCCAATAGTTTCGGCTGTAGCGTGTCTGTCAATCAGTCAGTAATGCAAGGATTTTATATATTAAGAAGATTGTTGTTAATAAATGTTATTTCTAGAGAAATGCAAAGGTTTGAGCAGCAATAGCCTTAAAGCTAGTGGTACATTTGACCAGATTTTACTTGATCTAAACCATGGTATAACGACCTTTAAATTGTGGTAGTCAGACGGCAGTCGCTTTTATCGGAAAACCTAATCTCTGGGGATCCAAAACGTCTTGGATGTATCCCAGTTATGTTGGGCTGTAATTCTCTACAAAGCATACGCTGAAAAATACACTTACCCACGAATTCGTACGGTCGCCATGTGTTCTCTCCCTATACTCTCAGAATAAGAAGCAAATTATATCTATTCGTTTCGTTCAGCTAGCTCATTGTTTGAAAAAATAGAACTCATAAACTACATTCAAATTGAAACTACAGCCAACTACCATATAAAACGCGATCGAACAGCCTCAACGGTCTTGTGAAAGCACAGAATATTCCTATCAGTTGTGAACAGGGAAAGGGTCATCGCAAACGATCTGCCCATACGATTGTACGGTACCCACATATGTTAGACCCCTTTGGAGAAAAACACTACAATTTTATTTATCTTGTCACAATATTTTCACTTAAGAAACCGATCGGGGTTCCGTAAACAGGGGGCTTTCGGTTAGATGGTTGTACGTGTCTGGTCGAACTTTCGATAAAACGCTAGAAGTATGTGCTCCTTTGTGATGGTTGCGGGTCAATGTGTACAAGTTTTGGTGTCGAATGATCGGCTGATACAGAGTTTATTTATTTAGACTTTGACGGGTTTGCGAGATGAAGGGTTTTGTGCAGTTGATGAACTTCAGGGTATAAAGGGTATAGTTTTTGCAAACGTGTTTCGGGACACGCAGAAACTTGTATAGATACAAGTTTATGTACATATATCGAGAGTTTTATTACACTTTCATATTGCTAGCTACTTTTAAAATCTTTGTCGTACATGTAATATAGTGGGGGTAGGTTACATTTTTGAAGATTTTACCAAAAATATCTTTGTCTTGTCTTGTTTTGATATTCAAAAGTGCTAGTTTATGACCTAAACGAATTTTAATTTTGTTGTCTCTGTTTCATACTAAGAATATTTTTAACAACCAATTAATATTATGCTGGAGCACGTTATCGAGTACTGAACCTTATGTTTGTTTGTAAATAGTTCAAACTCCAAACCTAAGCCGCACTAAGAAGTCGTTGACCTAACGACATCTTAGTGCGGTTAACTTTAAATAATTTATAAACTAGAACAGCGAATTGCAATAAGTTTCGTACCTTAATACCGCTGACAAGAAAGTGCTGATCATGCAATATATTTTAATCATTTCTTTCCGTAGTAAAATAGCCTGTACTAACTAACATTTAGTATTCAAAAATATTACTACAAAAATCGAGAGCGGTGATTGCTCAGTGGCAAGACCAAAAGACGGTTTCACGTGCCAGATGATCGCGCGCAAAAGATAACTTTTGCGCTTTGTGTGTTAAACTGTTTATATTCCTTTGCCTCAGAGAGCACTTTATGCTGCTACCACAGATAATATAATACCCTAGTACTGCTACGAAGATGCCAGATGTTAGATAATACTCGTACCCTACGAGTATTGTCCTTAACCTTAGGGCTGAGTTATACCGACATGGCGTGGCGCGGACGTATGGCGGAAGCGTGTAGTCAAAGAAACCCAATGTACACCTTAATATCGCGTAGAATATCGTCGTATTTGCTATACCTAACGAGATTTCTGCCCGCGCCACCAGGCGACGAACGCCTCTCGTCACCGCCACCAAGGGGCGCGCCGCCGCCAATGAGTGGCGAGTGCCAGTCGCAAGCCAGTTGTCGCACCAGGAGCCACCCAATATCGTCTGTGTCTTTGCGTATTGATAAATTGTAGCAGTGCCAAAACATCTTTGTCTTCTGATAAAGACATGCTGTCGCAAAGAATCCAACTGAAGAATGCCGCTGCATCAATTTTCTTTGCGCGCCTCCACACTTCAATATAATTTAGCCAGGTGACAAATGTCCGCGCCACCGCCACTCGCCATCGCCATACGCCACACGCTTCTTCAGTATAAACCGCACCTTAGAATATAGCTTGTTATTGAATTACTGAGGTCAGGTGATAGTTGCTCTATGGAAAAGCATGTACATATCATGTCTAAGATTGTGTCAAATCTAGTCTAACTAGAAAGCGGTTTTCGAACTCACCAAATACGTGTAAAAAAACGCCTGAGTAACAGTACCTAAACTGTTGCGTTTCGTTCGGTGAGTGAGAGTGCCGGAGGCCCTATCCCCTATTCCTTCTCCATCATCCCACTCCTCATCCTATCTCTTTTCCCAACCCCAAGGGGCGGCAACGCACTTGTGACTCCTGTGGTGTTGCTTGTGTCCATGGGCGGCGGTAATTGCTTACCATCAGGCGATCCGTCTGCTCGTTTGTCGCCTAATACTATAAAAAAAAAAAAACTAGTGCACCTAAACAGTATGTACCTAATATCTAAATATATACCGAGTCGTTTGTTACAGTTTTTTAGTTAGAGAAATTGCATCAGTCATGTTTTCTGATGATGCGACATCATTTCACTTATCTTTGTACGTCATAAAATGCTACGTCAATAAATATAAGACTTCAAATTAGTCACAAACCACAAGACGCAAAAAACAGTCATTGGCGCCGCAAAACCAATTACCTACTTTAAGACTAGGTACTAACATTAGGTATAAAATATTAATTACGTACTAATTTATTCATACTAAAGTGTGTTAGTCTGTCTGCCTTATGCGAAAAAGAATCACCACCAATAAAATGTACTAATGATTATGTAACGGGTCTGAATCGTGTGACCCGTTACATAATCATTAGTATGTGTACAAATCGTGGTAGTTTAAAAGTACTTACCAATAAATTGTGTTTACGATTTGTGTTTTAAAGGCCTCTTGCACAAAGATAATTTATATTTTCCTGCATAGATTGCGCTAAGGAAGTTGCAGAAATATCGGGGATAGTCGTGCAAGCTTACACATGCTATGATTAATTACGATGAATATCGACGTGCTAATTACACAATCATGAAGGCAGCGATAGCCTAGAGTTTGTAACATCCATATAACCATGTCTTATGTTCCGTACTCACATACAGTTTTACTCGATCGAGTAAGACTCGAAGGCTCGCTATTTGATGTCATCGAGGTGTGAATTTTGCAGTCCACACGTTGATTTTTAACTACTCGTTTTCGAGTAAAACTATCGAGTAAAACCGCGTGTCAGTACTGAGCATTATACCAATAAATTATCGTTACATTTCATTTCGTCCGTGTGGTGACGGATTAAGAATACGGAATGTGACCTCCCCATATCATCCCATGGGTGTCGTAAGAGCCGACAGAGGGAGCATATTATGCAGAGAACAGCACTGTAAGAGAAGGAAAACTTGATACAAACCCTATACCAACCCGTTTGGTCAGCGTGGTTTAGTATGCCAATTCCTCTTTTCGAAGGAGAGGTCTTTGTCCAGCAGTGGGCTGTTAAAGGCTGATGATGATGATGATATTTCATTTCTAGTAGAGATACTAAAGACTTTCTGTGTTGAGTGTAATGGGTATAGAGCTCAAACCCACAGCGCGCACAACTTTTCAAAGACTTTTTCAAGTTACAATTCGCGCATTCTTTGTTGGCCGGGCTGACTTTATTCTCCAGTGGTTGTGCAAACGTTTTAGGAACTTTTTGGTAACGGAAGGATCAGGAGGCGGGGATTTCTCATAGTAACTAACTGCAAGCGGGTCAACAAAGAATACGTACATACATACATAGTCTCACGCCTATACCCCGCAGAGGTAGGCAGAGGTGTATTTCTGCACCCATTTTTCGCCAGATATACTTTAGTCCCACGTAATAAGAGGCGAGCCTATTGCCGTACCGGGCACATTTCCAGACTCCGTGCTGCTACTGAGAATTTCGTGACAGAAAAACCCAATAACACTGCCCGACCCAGGAATCGAACCCGGGACCTCCCGATCCCACGCGCACATTTATGCCGCGAGACCAACGAGGCAGTCGTATAGGGTTTGATGTCGAGTTTTCGGTCTCTACGCAAAGATGGTATTTGCATTGTGTTATCCCTTAGTCGCCTCTTACGACACCCACGGGAAGATAGGGGGTGGTGACACTTGTATTCTATGCCGTAAACCACACGGCGTAAGGTATACCTCTGTTTTAAATAGTTAATTACCGTTTAAAAAAGCTAGAATTCAAATATAGTTGGACTAGAAAGCGAACCTAGCCTAGGCGGTTAGTCTTGGACGCAACCGGGATAACGCTAGGGCGATGATGATGATCCTACTAATATTATAAATGTGAAAGTTTGTGAAGATGGATGGATGGATGGATGGATGGATGTTTGTTACTCTTTCACGCAAAAACTACTGAACGGATTTGGATGAAACTTTACAGTAATATAGTTTATACATCAGAATAACACATAGGCTACAATTTATAAAAAAATGTATAATGTTGCCATACTATAAGGAAAAGTATCAACTAAGTCGGCGAAAATCCTGTATTATCTTTATTTGTTTGCTTGGGTCAAATTTAGTAATTGGAATTTTACCCCCTTCCTGATGATTGATCTGATATTTGGTATACACTCATATTGTCATCGAGATTAAAAGATAATATTTAAATGATTGTAAATCCAAGATGGCCACCGATACAAAATGGCGAATCACATATTACTTCACAACAACCTCAATATGGGTATCAAATGAAAGGGTTTGATTGGTAGAATGGAGCTCACTATGAAAAATCTAAGATGGCCGCTGATACAAAATGGCGTCTTATTTATTTTCCACAAATAGCTCGATATGGGTATCAAATGAAAGGGCTTGATTCGTAGAATAGAGCTCACTATGAAAAATCCAAGATGGCTGTCGCAGCAAAATGGCTGATTACATATTTTGAATATTTTCCACAAATAACTCAATATGGGTAACAAATGAAAGGGTTTGATTGGTAGAATGCAGCTCACTATGAAAAATCCAAGATGGCCGCTGCCACAAAATGGCGAATTACTAATTTTCCACAAATACCTCAATATGGGTATCAAATGAAAGGGCTTGATTTGTAGAATAGAGCTCACTATGAAAAATCCAAGATGGCTGTCGCCGCAAAATGGCGTATTACATATTTTCCACAAATAACTCAATATGGGTATCGAATGAAAGGGCTTGATTGGTAGAATAGGGCTCACTATGAAAAATCCAAGATGGCTGCCGCCACAAACTGGCGGATTACATATTTCCACAAATACCTCAATATGGGTATCTAATGAAAGGGTTTGATTGGTAGAATGGAGTTCACTATGAAAAATCCAAGATGGCTGTCGCCGCAAAATGGCGGATTACATATTTTCCACAAATAACTCAATATGGGTATCGAATGAAAGGGTTTGATAGGTAGAATGGAGCTCATTATGAAAAATCCAAGATGACCGCTGCCACAAAATGGCGGATTATTTATTTTCCAATAATACCTCAATTTGGGTATCAAATGAAAGTGCTTGATTCGTACAATAGAGCTCACTATGAAAAATCCAAGATGGCTGTCGCCGCAAAATGGCGGATTACATATTTTCCACAAATAACTCAATATGGGTATCAAATGAAAGGACTTGATTGGTAGAATAGGGCTCACTATATTAAATCCAAGATGGCTGCCGCCACAAACTGGCGGATTACATATTTCCACATATACCTCAATATGGGTATCTAATGAAAGGGTTTGATTGGTAGAATGGAGCTCACTATGAAAAATCCAAGATGGCCGCCACCACAAAAAGGTGAATTACTTATTTTCCACAAATACCTCAATACGGGTATTTAATTAAAGGGCTTGATTCGTAGAATAGAGCTCACTATGAAAAATCGAAGATGGCTGTCGCCGCAAATGATGGCGTATTACATTTTTTCACAAATAACTCAATATGGGTATCGAATGAAAGGGCATGATTGGTAGAATAGGGCTCACTATGAAAAATCTAAGATGGCTGTCGCCATAAAATGGCGGATGACATATTTTCCACAAATACCCCAATATGGGTATCAAATTAAAGGGCTTGATTGGCAGAATAGAGCTTACGATATAATTGACCTAAGCGCAGCGTTATTAAAAGCGCGAGAGTATGAGTTGGTGCGCTGAAGCGCAGTGGGGAGGAGGGGCGGTCTGATTTTGTACTTTCTGGTAATGCTTTCAGTTTTTATTTTTGCTGCAATTCTATTCAGTAGGTATATAAGCTCTTCAATAAATTTAATAATATACACTACATACTAATCTTTACCTGAAGTTTGACGACTATAAAAACAAAAGTAATTTTAAGTACTTACTTATTATCTGTTTATAATATATGTATGCTACACGGCTAATGTGCCGTTGCCGTTTGTAATGAAATTTGATATGGATAGTCTGAAACCTGGGGAAGTACAAAGGCTACTCTTTATTAAAATTTCATGCGGGCGAAGCCGCGGGCGAAAGCTAGTAATTTATAACTGAATAGAAATAACTATCAAACAAATCGCTAGATGTCGTAGCAAAACCACGTGGTTTTAGTAGACACGACCGTTTACTAGAAGGCGACTAACATTATTATAATATTGTATAGACGTATAGTACGGTTGAGTCATCTCGCTTCGGTGATTGCCGTTGGAATATTAATTATGAGAGAACTGCGCTTCATCGCATCGCTGACTAACACGTGTATAATTCTGGTTTTTGTATTGTATGAATGAGTTTTTAGTGTATACTATTGAATAGACTGGTTTGCGAGTGCAGGAGTTACCAATCTTGAATGTTGCACTGGCGGTTGTGGCTTACATTACTACGATATTCGTCATCAGCCCTTAACAGTCCACTGCTGGACTAGGCCTCTTCTTTGAAAGGAGGAATTGGCCTACTATACCACGCTGGCCGAACGGATTGGTATAGGGTTTGTATCAAGTTTTCCTTCTTGTGCAGTGTTGTTCTCTGCATAATATGTTCCCTCTGTCGGCTCTTACGACACCCATGGGATGATATGGGGTGGTGACATTCCGTATTCTTAATCCGTCACCACACGGACAACTAGTACGACAATAAACACGGTTTAATCTAGACAAATATTTGTGTGATGTGATACCGAAGCCTAGTTTCCAAAGTACTGCGCAAAGCCGAGTAACACTGTCAAGCGCACAGCCAAAACTATTTGATGCAAGAAGCTGAAATCTTGGCATGTTTAGTTTATGTATAGGGGACCACTAAGAAGTGATTTCCCAAAGGTCTCACGGGATCGGGCTGTACCGTTTAAATTAATATAAAATGTGCGGGCGTAGCGGAGGGCCTTCCCTAGTTATATTTAACCAAATGATGCCCGCGGTTACACCCGCGTTATTTAAGGCTACTGCTCCGCTCCCGTCGCCCATAGCGCGATGATATATAGCCTATAGCCTTCCTCTATAAATGGGCTATCTAACACTGAAATAATTTTTCAAATCGGACCAGTAGTTCCTGAGATTAGCGCGTTCAAGCAAACAAACAAACTATTCAGCTTTATATATTAGTACTAGAGGACGACAGCAGCTACGCCTGCATCTTTTTTTTAATTTACCCGTTTTGGCCGATCCCTTTCGGAATTTCGGGAAATCCCTTCTTAGTGCACCCCTACGGTCCCCAAGGAACATAGGTACATGCCAAATTTCAGCTTCCTGTGCCCGGTAGTTTCGGCTGTAGCGTGTCTGTCAGTCAGTAAGTAACGCAAGAATTTTATATATTAAGATAAGATAAGATTTTGACGAAAAAGGCCCGCTTATTCTGAGACAGATCTACATAATAAAAGGCACTTACGCTAGCTAGTTCTTCTTTCGATGTTTTCAAATGCCGTATAACTGATTCGTAAATCTAAAGCTACAGCAAAACACCCAGGAAATCATGCAGCACAGCTAGTTATTATATCATCACATACGCAATACGCATCAACCACGGTGTATATACTATAGATATAATTAGTATGTGGAAAGCGATCGATCCAAGGTTCGAGTGCAATCGAGGTGCGACTAAGGTAACCTCTAGTGTTTACGGTGTATCTATTGTGTTGGAAATTAATGCTTGTATGGCCGTGTGGATAAATTAGTTCACTTCCGGGTGAATAATATTTTTTTACATATATTTTAATAATATCATGGTGATGTTGGCTATAGATTTGCTGGCAATAAAAAAATAAAATCTGAAGAAAAATTATATTGCATAACTATTCAAGAGCTAAAACTTAGTATTAGTACGATAATGTTATATTTGTATACATTATTTTAACTACATATAAACGCTCACTTAGACTCAGACATTTAAAAGTCAATTGAAAATGAAATAAGTATTTCTTTATTGTCAGTTGTCATAAATTCTATAACTTAACCTGTTTTCAGGACCTAGATGGATAATTACATGAAATTTCTAATTACATACCTATTTCTGTAAGCTATAAGCCACGTAAAAGATTTGGTTTATAGATTAAATTTTTTCTGTCAACAGTATCAGACATCGGGCACAACATCATCCAGGATGCGTTCCTCATCGCCGTCGAGGAGCAGGCGCGGCAGCGCTTGCAGCGGCTGTCGGCGCTCAAGCGGATCACGCCCGTCGACATGTCCAAGCTTTCTGTAGAGGTAAATATCTAATTATTTTATTAGAATCAACTCCGCTATCAAAGATCCTGTCCATCAACTATGAATATCACATACATACATACATATACTCACGCCTTTTTCCCGTCGAGGTAGGCAGAGACAACAGAACGCCACTTGCTTCTATCCGTACAAACCTCACGCGCTTCCTCAACACTCATTTCTCTTTTCATACATGCTCGCCGGTTTCGGGTACTTCGAACCTTGCCGTTTTTTAGGACGTCCCCAATTTGATCGAGGAATGTCCGACGAGGTCTGCCGCGACCGACTTGCCCACACACATTTGCCTTATAAATCTGATTCGTCATTCTTTCTTCACTCATTCGCTCCACGTGTCCAAACCACTTTAGCATTCCTTTCCCAATCCTAGTCACGACATCTTCTTTCAGACCACTGTTCTCTCGTATAGTTACATCAGTCTCATCCCACTCATACTACGCAGTGATCGCATCTCAACTGCGTAAATTCTATGAATATCAGTCAAAAATTATTCCACTTACGTCTTACATAGATTTCTCCATCATCTCTAGCCCTTATAGAAACTGTCCCACCGCTGGCCACGGGCCGTGAAGGGTTTGAAAAGGGTTATTCTATAGTCTACCAAGCTGGACAGATGTGGGTTGGCAGACTTCTACTCTCCTTCAGATTTTCTCCAAGGATGCAGAGAGCGACTCGCATCCAAAGATGACCGCCTCTATCAAAAGTTGAGCCACCTGCATTCAAACTTGAGCTACTGGCTTGCAAAGTTGAGCTGCCCGTTTCTAAACTTAAACCACTCCCATTATAAACTTGCATCGACCACATCCAAATTTGTTCTGCTCACATTTAATGTTGAGATACTCAGATCCAAACAGTAGCCATCAACATCCAAACTTGAGCCACCTGCATCCAAACTAGAGTTGGTTGTCCAAAGTTGTGTCACCCGCAATTCAATCTATCCCCGGAGGCCCTATCCCCTATTCCTTCTCCCTCATCCCATTCCTCATCCTATCCCCTTTCCCAACCCCAAAGGGTGGCAACGCACTTGTGACTCCTGTGGTGTTGCTTGTGTCCATGGGCGGCGGTAATTGCTTACCATCAGGCGATCCGTCTGCTCGTTTGCCGCCTATTACTATAAAAAAAGTCTCTTTCTGAACGTGAAGTTTTCTTCGTTCGGCCGCGATAAACAGCTGTCCTTACAAGCGTGATTCTAGATTCTCCACTGATTTACTGAGACAGTTAAATCAAATGACCTTTGCTTGTTACCCAACCATTCATATATAAACGAACTTTATGACCTAACGTCTAGCGTGGTTCCTTGAGGACGTAGTTACACAGCCACTCCTTTTTCTTTGAAATATGCACGCGTTGCAATAAATTAGCAAACACAATAGAAGTCAAGTGCCCACGCTGTATTCTGCATTCAGTTCACCCCGCGGTGGTGGTACAAACGGAAGAATTTAGCGACTGCTTCCATTGTAAATATCATAATTATCATCTTCTAATAGATAAAATTCTCTGTTCTTACTGACATGAGCCCAATCTACCGAAACTGGAAACGTGAAATTTTGGGGTCTACCTTTTAAAGCTAAACTTTTTTCGTCATAATATTATTTTGCATAAAAACCCATAGCATAATCTTTATTTCGCAGTTAGTTGTTGGGCATACACTTACTTAATCATAGAAACTCATAATTTTGTTAGTCCAATCATCTTTTTTTTATTTATGCATTAATTTCATGTCCATAATAATTGAAAAGCAGGCATGCAGCATGAAGCAAGCATCGTTCTGGCACGGCTCTCGCTGCGGGGTTTGGGCGGCCCCACGAGAGCTTCAGCTTCGGCTTGCCGGCCAGCCTCAGCCGCGTCGGCGGGAATTCAAACCATCTGCTCCTCAGTTCGCGGGCCGCCCTACCCCTCCGTGCCTACGCGATTTTAAATTACACTAGGGGTAGGGAAGACAATAGTATTGTCAGCCTTTGTACGTAAAGTTGGTTTTGCGGCGATTCGTTTCTGTCAAGAGTTCTGCCATGTAAAAAAGTATGCCGTTGCAAATTCGGAGATGTAAACATTCTGCCAATCAATAGTTATGCTAAATATTTTTTATGCCTTAAAAATATTCGATTAAAGAAAATTATGGCAAGTGTGTTATGCCAAATAAAATTCGGAGTATCAAGATTCTGCCAAATAGAAGGAACCCGAAATTTTGCTAGTGGTTTAATTTTTACGCCTAAGTGGACAAAATAAGTGTTGAAGTTAGTTGGAAAATCCACTGATTGGAAGCTTGGTCTATTAATGCGGGCAAGAACTAATCAGTGGTATCTTATGAGAATCTAAGAAAAAATTGAATGATAAGGCGACCACTACAACGATGTGTTGATAACAAGCCATTGGTCGGAACCAGTGGGTTTGGCTTAAATCCTAGGGTTGTAATATATGTTTCGTATTCATGCTTCGTGCTTACAAAATATATTCTAGCCCATTAAATCTATATCTGCCAACATGCCACTATAGTAGATAAAAATATCAGTACCACGTGTCGATTAATACAACATCGACAGTTTAAATTGTATTGTCAATAGAAACGGTCGCAAGTCAACAATGGAGGGCTCGCAATATATTAGTGAGCCAATAGAACGAGCTAGCCTGCATTCTGTACACACTACACTTTAGAAAAGCCACTTGTCATGGGTGTGGTTCAAGGCTTAGGCAGTAGCGATTTACAGCATCAGTTTGGTACGTTCTTAAGGTACTGACTGATTTGCCTGACTTCAAATTCTTCATGAAAGACACTACAAAGTATTAAAAGTGAATGAGTAACACCGACGACTGACGAGATAGCTATTTAAAGGTAGAAGATGAATGACCCGGCTCGACCGGGGGAGTACTACCCTCTTATAGAAAATCGGCTTTAAGTAACAGTATCTATACTTTTGCATTTCGTTCTGTGAGTGAGAGTGCTGGAGGCCCTTACCCCTATTCCAGCGCACTCACCTCACTCCTCCTCCTATCTCTTTTCTAAAACTCAAAGGGCGGCAACGCGCTTGTGATTCTACTGTTGCTTATGTCTATGACTATGTTTGCCGCCCGTTGTATGAAAAAAAAATTACACTGAAATATTTTCTCAAACATGGTATTGTGCTTCAGCTTAAGACTTGTACCACACAACAGATTGTACCGTCATCTCGGATGCGTTACTTCCATCACGAGGACACTTGATTCTCTCGCCCGATCCCCGTTAACTATTGCACTATTCTTTCTATTTCGCTTTGGAGCTTTCGCTCCGAGTCCGAAAACTTCGTTATGCATATTTGTGATACTTGTATACAAGGCAGCGATAACCTGGTAATCACCAAAAGATTGTCCTGCAGAGAAAATCAGGTTGAAATCCACGGCACGCATCATTGACTTTTCGACGCTGTGTGCATATTAAATTGTTAATTATCCCTTGCCATGCCTTGCAGAGCACATCAAAGCCGGTCCCAGCTGTCATAACGCTTTTTGACAGTCGTTACAGGTAGTCAGTATCTAGCAATTTATTCATAATAGTGTACACCAAGAATATATCTGTATCCCTTTGGATTATATCACCTCATCCTCTTAGCGTTATCCTAGTTTTAATCTGGGGTCCGCTTACTAGTCTAACCGGATTTGGCTGAATATTAGCTTTTCCACGGAGCGACTGCCTGTCTGACCTCCGCAACCCGAAGGGATAGCGATATTCCAAGGTTTAGATTAATGTCAGTTTATTAAGAAAGTACTGACGCCCTGTAACGACTGTCAAAGATCTTCATGATAACCGGGACCGACGGCTTAACGTGCTCTCCGAGGCACGGGACAAGCGATAATTAACAATTCAATACGCACATAACTTCGAAAAGTCATTGGTGCGCGTCGTAGATTCGAACCCGATACCCTCTGCATGGCAGTCTGTTGGTATATCCACTAGGCTATCGCTGCCTCTATTTCTGGATTATACCAGCTATTGTCAAATAAATATTATGGTTAGACCAGCAAGCGGACCCCAGGCTCCGAGACGTAAAGTCTTAGATGGAAACAAGACGACGCTGGGACGTTGATGATGATGTTTTAGTACATCAAATTTTAAAGCGGTAAGCAAGCGGTATTTTCAAACCAGTTCGACATTGGAATCTTCAAGAAGCGAGCATATTCCTTTTTAAAAGGTAGGCAACGCACTTGTGATCCTTCGGACATAGCAGGTGTCTATGGGCGACGGTGATTACTTACCATCGGGTGACCCGCTTGTTCGTTTGTCTTCCTAAACTATAAAAAAATAAACAAATAATCAAACCATGGCAGTAGTGTATACCTTCCAGCCTTGTACAGTTTGTTTCAATAACATATCAATTGCTGACACATCAACGATTATTGAGTATTGAACAAACAATTGGAAATTGGCGAAATAATCCTTAAACCAATTAACTATTCCGTGACGTTGGGTTGACGTTGTCTGATCTATAGCGATGACTCAACACGGAGGAAATCATTGGTCGGATCACCGATCACTGGTCTAGACTACAGGTTTGAATGCTAGGTGAATTTGTGGAGTTTAGGTTGTCCTCAATTATTGATTTGCGAAATGTATGCATGGTTGGCCGTTTTATTTCAATTCGTTACAGATTCTAAGACGTTTTCCTTTCCGTGTATCATTTGCCACAAAGTAAATAATAATAATATCTTCATGGCATGGAAGCTAGTTAGTAGCTAGAACCAGATAGGAAAGGATGGTTCAAGCGTCTTGCCGTTTGAAATTGCGCCGAGGGTTGTGGGTTCGATTACACTTTGTGTGATCTATAAAATGTTGTTTCGAGTCTTGGTGTTCATAATGTCTGATAGATTCATGCTTTAAAACTCCCCCGCGACACAGGATTTATTCCTAGGGTTCACTTAAAAAAAACAGAAAAAAGAAACATTTATAGTATATTATTAGGAGGGAATCTAAATACACGTCAACTGATTTAGCATTTAAATTCATTAACCACTGAACCATCAGGGCAGTACTAAACGTTTATTTTCCGTCCATCCATTTAAAAAATACTTGTAAATCATTTATGCAAAACCATATTATAACTGTGACAAATGGTTTGGTCCATCAAGTGGTTCCACTTGTTGCGTGGTGCGTTAAATGCGCACCACTCGAGTTTTTCTAACTAATTGGGGTCGACACCCCCATAACACTTATTGTTAATAAATGTTAGGCTTTTTAATAAAAAATATACACCGTGTCATCTGTTTCGCGTTGATATAAATAGTGTTGTACGATTTTATGTTAGAGGTATGGGGGAGAATTTTGTTGGATGTTGTGGCCATTTTTGTTTCTTTGTCACAATGTTTTTGGTGAAATTATTTACGTGAATTGAGTTGAATGGGTTCTCAAGGTGCGATGGTCGAATCAGAATTTCACGTGAACTTCCATAACGGTCGGTTGGTCGAAAGCAGCACGAATTAGATCAGTAAATAAAACGAAATAAGCACAAGCAATAAACTTCGGTTAAAAAAAAAAGATAATAGAAGAAAATATGTATAACCATTTTCGTGGCAAACTAAATAAAAATTAAAAGAAGTTGTTCAAATCTGCTTGAAATACGAAAGTATAAGTATTTATTTTTGTAATATAAGACCCAAATATATTGCAGGCGAAGTTTCGATCTCAGCTAGTTTTATTGTCAAAAGGACCTCATGGGAACCACTTATCGCCATTTTCGGTACATTAAGTCTGTCTAATGAAGTGCGCAGCCCCCAACTTGCTTAAGTATCAAAGGTTTAGACAAAAAATATTGCTTAAAGTATTAAAATGGCACTTACAAAAAGAAACATAACGTTTTTAAGAATTTTGTCGTCGGCACATGGCGTAATCTTTGCTTGAGGTTGCCGTGGATCGAATGATTGTGGGTTTGTTTTAAGGTAAAATCATTTGTAAGTTAGTTCAAGTTAGTAATTTATTTTTCTTAAATAATATAAAATATCATCATTCTTATCGTCCTAGCTCAAAGCGTTAGCTCGGTTGCGTCTAAAACTTCCACCTGGAGCTTGGGTACCGATTTTTAGTCGTCGAGTCTATGTTATTAGCGTCTTTTATGCGTCGCTTGCTCGTTTTATTCAATTGCAAGGGCCTTACAGAATACATATTATAAGAAGTAATTATGTAATATAGTAATTATTGTGTAAATAATTAAAATATAATAATCATGCACCTACCATTTTTTTTTTTTTTTTTTTTTTTTTGGTATCGGGTTGGAAAATCCTCATGGAGTCCCTCCGCCCCGGGGGAAGGACGAAGGGGACTGTCAGACTCTTACTGACTAAAAACCAACCCGTGTTCCTCATGTACCCGTGTGTCGGAGGGTAGGGATTCGCATAAGCATTCGTCACTACCCCCCGACGGGTATTGGCCCGCCAGATGATCAGGCGGGCCCCGAACAAAACCCCCTTGGCGGCGGATGAAGGTGTTGGGCTCCGCCGCCAAAACACTCAGCGGCCGCAGAGGATAGGGAGGACGGCAACGCAACACCGCATCTCCTCTTCCTCTGCGGCCCCACCGCGACGCAACGATGGTGCGCCTCCATTTGGTCGCGGGAGATAGGGCGCGCGGCAACGCAACACCGACACGCCTCTCCCCCCGCGACCGCACCCGACTGCGAGGGACAGAAGAACTGTCCCTCGCACCCGCCCCTTTGGACGCATCCTGCGCAGGCCTCCGTCAAGCCCACGCGGAGCGTCCCCTCCTGGATCCCTCTTAGCTTCACCGCGGGTCACCACGACAAGGTGGAGATCCCACGGGGGGGGGGGGATCATGCACCTACCATCAATTATCTCTGTACCACCCTAGGTTGACTGGAAGAGAATGCCTATAAGGCATTAAGTCCACCTTGTACCACATTGTTTGTGTTGTGCAAAAGTTAAATAAATAAATAAAAAATATTAAACACAGTGTTAATAAACTGAATCTTTGTAAAATCCCGCTAGGAGGGGTACAAGGTTAGTTTTTGAACGCTGTTCAAAAACTAACGTTAGGCGGACGCCTAACCCTTCGAGGATACAGGCAGCCTATAAAAAACATTATAAACCATACTCTTAAAGAACACCGTTTTCTTCCAAGGATGAATCGCGAAGCTATTGAAATTAAGAAACATCAATTTCAATAGTGATTGAACTCATTATAATGCATAACTTTCGGTTCTGGGGCAGTGCGGAAAGAAAATCAGCTGTTCCATACATTTTGTCGTGGTCAAAGTCCAATTTTGTAAGAATAACATTGTGTATGCAACATTTATTCATAGAGCGAAGTTGGCTTTTGTAAAAAATGCGTCGTAGACAAACAAACGACCGTATTAATTCTGAATAATGTTGTCATGTACACAATAGTGTATAATTAAATTAATTTTATTGACATTGTAATGTTCAAATAATTAGAATGAATGTATGGCCTTGCTGTCGGTATTTGGTCGTTGAACCTTCATCATAAGAGTATTGTAATAGAACAGTAAAATAAATATATTTTCTGTCCGTGCATTTAAGAACTTTATTATTTACTAGAGGCAGCCAGCAGCTACGCCTGCATTTTTTTTAAATTTACCCGTTTTGGCCGATCCCGTGGGAATTTCAAGAAATCCCTTCTTAGTGCACCCCTACGGTCCCCAAGGAACATACATGCCAAATTTCAGCTTCCTGCGCCCAATGGTTTCGGCTGTAGCGTGTCTGTCAGTCAGTCAGTAACGCAAAGATTTTATATATTAAGATTATGTTAGTAGGTACCTATTAAAAATTTACGGTCTTATTCATAAAAAGTTATAGAACGTTTAAAGGCTCGCTATAGTAAGATCGACGAAAAGTGTTATTCATAAAGGCATTTTAGCACTAAAACGCTCTATAAGCTTACTATAAAGTTATAGAGGCCAGACCCCTACTATAACAGTACTATAGCGCCAAGATGGCCGACTCTCTACAGCTGATTAGTTAGAGAATGACATTTGATGTTCGTTGTTTGGTTGTTAGGTACGGATTGGAATTATTGAAAAGTTGTGTTTTAGCGTCAGTTCTATAAACATCGAAGTTTCGGTTACTTTTTTATTAGCCATAAATAAAAAGTTGAAGTTGAACTTTATAATAACTATTAACTTCGTTCATAAAAAATGCAAGCCTTACAAAGTTTAGATGCCATAGAAATGATTGAAGGAATTGAAAACAGTTCGCTTCGAAGAAAGGTGTATAGAAGTAGGAGTGATCCATTTGCTTTGGATGAGGAAGATTTTAGGAAGCGTTATCGCTTCAATAAAGCGACTGCTACTTTTATCATCAATCTCGTACGTGATGATCTCATATTAGATCGTAGAGGTTCTGGTACCCCACCCGAACTCCAGGTTTTAACAGCTATAAGATGCTGGGGTCGTCGAGAGGTAAGTATTTTGTTTGAATTCTGTATTGTTGTAAATACATACTTATATATTTCTATTATACATAATTAAACTCATTTCTATTTAATATATTTTATTACAGGTTCAAGAAGATGCTGGAGACCATCATGGGCTATCTCAAGCAACTACGAGTCGGATTTGTGCCCGAGTTGCATGTGCACTTGCTCGACACTCAGCTTCTTTTATCAAGATGCCTAGCACATTTGCTGAAGAACAAGTGATGATGAGGGAATTCTTTGACATACGGCATTTCCCTACTGTTATTGGCTGCATTGACTGCACTCACATAAGAATTCGCAAATGTGGGGGTGATGCAGCCCAATATTATATAAATAGAAAGGGATTCTACTCCCTAAATGTTCAGGTACTTATACATATTAATATTGTGAAACAAAACAATGCATATTACATTTTCTTTTCCAAAATTTTATCATTTATATGTTCTTGACAGGTAACTTGTGACGCACATCTTCGCATCCGGGATATTGTTGCAAGATGGAGAGGTAGCACTCATGATGCTCGAATCTTTAATGAGTCATCACTCAAAGAGCGGTTCGAGAGAGGGTTATTTAGAGGGCGACTATTAGGTGACTCTGGATACAAATTAGAGCCATATTTATTCACTCCTCTTCAAAGACCTCAAAACCGTAGTGAGGAAAAGTATAATGAGGCACATATTGCTACCCGTAATACTGTGGAACGCTGCTTTGGAGTCTGGAAACAACGATTTCAGTGTCTTCTACATGGCATGACATGCAAACTTGAAAATGTGAAGACTACTATAGTTGCTCTTGCAGTCCTTCACAACATTGCAGTTGATCATGGAGACATGCAGTTGGAGGATAGCAGTGACTGTGATGTGTCAAATGAAACAATCCAACCAGTTTCAAGAGCAAGTGCAAATGCTAATGCAGTTCTACAAACTTTTATTAGAACCCACTTAAGTGAATAGTACATAAAAAAAAACTCTAGTATATGTATATAAATTTAATTTATTTTTATAATATTCTAATTTGTATTTTAAAACCTCCTGCTTTAATAGTAAATTTATTGATTTTTGTTTCTCGTTGGCCATCTGCACCTCATGTAGTTCTTTTCTGCAGGCTGTTTCAGTTTCTGCTATTTGTTGTGCTTACTAATATTAATCTGGAAACCAACAATATTGTAATAATTAGTTCTAATATTTGTTTTTTATTGCTCATATTGAGTATTTAAGTGTTAGTAGGTAATAATATTAGGTATGTTATATAAAATAATTGTATAAAGTTTTTCTAAACTAGTTTGTATTTAAATTAAGGTCTTTACATCATATATCACAGGCTGTATAAGTTCTGGTTAGTTAGGCATGTAGACAATTTAGGACTGATTTACTGGTAAATAAACATACTTTTACAGTTATTGCAATGTTTTCTCTAATGCTATATAATGATTACTTACATTGAGATAAAAAATAATTGATTAAATAAGGCTAATTATACAAGTACACACCTTTTTATTTTTTGGTTTATAGTTCATTGACATCTTGGGTTTTGTTTTAGTTGTGGTGTTTTGTTCAGTTTCTGTGGATGTGCTTGGCTCCAAAATCTAAAAGAATGAAAGTTATAAACTTTAATATAACAAAATAATATTACCTCATTGATTTTGTGGTTGCAGTAAATAACACTTACAGAATTTGCACTGTAAGTGTCATTTACTAATTAAACATAGAGTAAACTCTGTAAGAGAGGGCTACTGCTTGATTATAAAACTTAATACACATACCATTTCTACTATCTCTGAATCTGGATTGTCATTGGCAATTTGTGTTTCTTTTATTTCTATTTCAATGTCTGGAAAGTGTTTATGTAGTGTTTCTGTGCTTATTCCTATTTTATTCTTTAGAAAATTCTGAAACACAAGATATCTTTTAATAACATTTTAATGTAGGAAAGAAAAATAAATAATGAACAAGCATGTGTGTAGTTTTCAATATTATTATGTACCTGGTTATCTGAATCAAATTCATTTGAGTCTACTGTAAACTCATAAGGAAGCCAAACTGCAATGTCGTCACCACTTGGTGGTTCAGAAGCAGGCGGTGGCCCACCACCTGTTTGGAATCTCTCTTTTCGCTCAAGAAATTTCTTTTTTTTTGCAGACATTTTTATAATCCCCCATTGAGCTTTTATTTGCTGCAATGTTCTAGGAGTCTTGGCCATATTGTTAAAACTGAAATATGAATAAATCTGTATATACTACTTACACTTAATTTCATATCATTTTAATGTTAAAATAAATTGAATTAATTACCTAATGGGTAAATCATGCCAAGCCGCCACCTTTTTCGGATTTGTATTTGCATCAGTGTTTTTATTTTCTAAAACCGAAACCCTCTCCCTGACCAATTCTCTCAAAACAAAAGCAAAGTAAGTATGAGATATTAGGAATGATTACACAAAATGCTTAAATGTATCAGTTGTCAGTACAAACCTTATCCTCCTCCAACCAATTTTCACTTCTTTGCCTTGTTCTCTCTTTTTTTGTCTTCAATTCACTTTCCATTTTCAATTTTAAACCAATATTAAATATTATCAAAACTTATTGAACCTTTCAAAGTACGCGCTATAACAATAACAATGACGTAATCTAGCTCGGGTATCACCGTGTCGTAGACAATAAAATACTTTTTCGACCGTAATAATGTCTATGGGCACCTATGTTGTCCAATTTGTTGGCTGACTTCATTGTAATGGCAACATTTTGTTATATAAACGAGTTATAACGCCATTTTAGTTATAGAAGGTTTATGGAACGTTTATGAATAAACAATTTTATAGAACGTTTTAAATGCTTATAGAACACTATAACTAATGAGTGCTTTAAGCCTTCGATAAGCGTTTTTTATGAATAAGACCGTTAAAATCCTGGATGTTACTAGTGACATTTTATGAGATTTCTTCAACGAATTATCTTCGTAACGTTATCCCGTTTGCATCAGGGTCAGGGACAGGGTAGGTATGTATCAGCTTTTCCACATAATATCTGCAGAATGCAACCCAAAGGGCTATTTTCATGGCTTAGGCCGTCCGTGTGGTGACGGATTAAGAATACGGAATGTCACCACCCCATATCATCCCATGGGTGGGTGTCGTAAGAGCCGACAGAGGGAGCATATTATGCAGAGAACAGCACTGTAAGAGAAGGAAAACTTGATATAAACCCTATACCAACCCGTTTGACCAGCGTGGTATAGTAGGCCAATTCCTACTTTCAAAGGAGAGGCCTAGTCCAGCAGTGGACTGTTAAAGGCTGATGATGATGATGAGGCCAGTATGATATTAACAATTTTTAACGACTATCAACGATCTTCATTACAGACGGGACCGCCGTTTAAACATGCTCTCTGGACCATGGGCAGGAGTAATTTTTATAAGTTAGCGAGCGCTCTAGGTTTAAAACTTTAAAGCTGACATTCTCTGCATGGTAGTCTGTTGGTAATTTGGTATCTACAGAAGACTATGTATTATTGCGACAGTAACCATATATAAATAAAAACATTTATTTTTGACATTTTTGACTGCACGGTTGGCGTAGTGGTTTAAGCGGCCGGGCCGCCTCGCCGCTTGACACTGCGCGAGTGTTGTGGGTTTGATCCCCACACGAGGCAACACTTTGTGTGATTCATAAATTGTTGTTTCGAGTCTGGGTGTTCATTGTGTCCGTTAGTTGTATGTTTGTAAAGTCCCCCGCGACACAGGATTTAGTCCTAGTGCGGGAGTTGTTTAAAAAAAGCCAAAATTGTACAGCAATGTATGGATGTACGCACACTAGGCAAGCCTGTCCTCTAAGTCTCTAACATCGTAAATGTTACGCATCCACGTATCGCGCTTGAGTTACCAAAATCATTCAGTACAAAGAAAAACATTTCTTATTTACAACGCAGCCGAGCTCGCGGTCAGAAGTTAGTTTTTAAATAAAATAAGGCAATAAACACATTAATAGAAAGTTTTATTTGTGAGTAATTTAGTTTTATATTTTTATTTTATGTAATAAAGGAAACGTGGGTTTGTCTGTACGGTTTATAGTCGTGATGTTGCGTTGAATGAGCTTTAATTTGCCTTACGATAAAGTTGGCTGATATATCGCTGAATGCACAGATGGTGTAGTGGTTAAAGTTTTGAGCATTTTCTTTTTTTTACCGCTACTAAGAGTCTCATGCTCTACCGACTGAGCTAGCCTGGCTTGTCTGTGTGGTGACGGATTAAGAATACGGAATGTCACCACCCCATATCTTCCCATGGGTGTCGTAAGAGCCGACAGAGGGAGCATATTATGCTGAGAACAGCACTGTAAGAGAAGGAAAACTTGATACAAACCCTATACCAACCCGTTTGGCCAGCGTGGTAAATTAGGCCAATTCCTCCTTCCAAAGGAGAGGCCTACTCCAGCAGTCGACTGTTAAAGGCTGATGATGATGAACCGCTAATAATAGGTACTACTACATTCAGTCATGTTGTAGGTAGGTAGCGTAAATAAGCGTACCTACCATAGAACTTACAACCAAACTAGGCATCTTTATTTTTTTATTATTTTTACAGTCTCACGCCTGTGCCTGAAAGAGTAGGCAGGGGTGTAAATATTACCTACACCCACATTTTCCCATTAATTTTAGGTCCCACGCAATAGGGGGCGAGTGTATTGCCGTTACCGGGCACATCACCAGACTCCGGGCTGCTACTGAGTATTCGGTAAAACCCGGGATCTCCGATCAGCAGGCGCATACCCTATCCACTGGACCACGGTAGAAGAGCAAGTTACCGGAATCCGGAACTATCGAACCCTAACCCTGTCTTCGGACTTCAGATAGGCCTATAATATCCCTTCGTCACTTGCTCAATTCTTCTTCCAGCTCGACAATCTACCTACACAAGTATGAAAGTAATATGTTATAAAATAATTTAGGGCATAAAAAATGGTAACACTATTCCCATTAGGACTCCTACACACGACAGCGCTTGCTTACTTATGTAACAAAAACAATTGAGAACGAACTAACAACGTCTTAATCGTAAGCCATAGTCCTCAATCATTTCAGCCATTGCTACCTGAATATCATTAACCTGATCTACATAAGCAGCACTAAAACTTTTTACTACAAATTACTTTAACTCTTTTCCTGCCATTAAACTAATCAAGCAAATATCTCTATTTTCACAGCTGAACCGTCGGAAACGAACACAACCAGAAAACAGACAAGAATTGAACGGATACATAGCCAATTCAACTGTTTACGTCACATCTATAAACGAAAACGGGGCTATAGAAAGCAAGCCTACCATATCTTCTCCGAAAGCCCAACCAAAATCTTTTCAGGCTAAGCCAGCTCCAGTAATAGCCAACGGCATTGATAAGAAGAAAGAAGTAATTATTGAAGAGGACAAAGTTGAACCAGAAAAGCACGAAGGTGACGCTACAACTAGTGAAAAGATTATAGTGCAGTGCGAAAGTGGTAGTGTGGAAAAAGAGAGAGATATTAGTGACGCGTACAGTGTAGCTAGGGAGCACCTCAATAACGGTAGGAGTGAGAAATTGATTGGGGAACAGCCTGATCATAGGATCAGGGCGACAGCCATCGTTGAGAACAACAAGCTAACGCCTGGAGAGAATCGGTGAGTTGTAGACTTAGAAATTTAAATTGTTAGCAATTAGCAGTTGCTGTTCGAAGTATTCATATAAACTTATAACTTATAAAGAGGTTAAGAAGATAAGTGAGGTTATTTCTAGGAAGTTGCAGAGATTTCAGGAACTGAACTTTCTCATATTGAACTGATTTAATAATATCTTTTATTTATTTATGGAACGACAAAAAATCGACAAGATTTTTTATTTTCATTACGCTTTATAAAAACGTTATTAAATAATAATTTCGAATATATATTCGATTAATTATTAAAAATACCTTTGCTGACATCACTGATCCTCTCATCGGGATGGACTTCGATGCGTCTAAGCAAAATTATTGCTACATTATTAACACCAAGTTTTTTACTTTAATACAGGGTCTATTTAGCTGTAACGCACACAAAAACGTTTAAATTGATCAAGATTAAGAACATACATTCTGGAATAAATTATATCATTGTCAAGGCCTCTTCTATTAGTCAATAGATAGTTCTTTTTACTAAAGCCAATTTGATTACTATCCTACCGTAACTAAATGATTGAATGGCCGAACAGATTTTGAATAAACAAATCGGCATCGCGCTATTCTTCCTTAAGTACCGGACAGTTCTGAAATTGCTTCAATTCAATCAAAGGAAATAAACACTATACATTTGCAATTACGACTGCCGTTTTATTGATTGTAATTTGATTGTTTTGGATCGATGAAAGAATCTTTAAGTTTATTTTCTATTTTCATTTTATAGGAGCGATTAGAATATCCTTATATTCTTCCTTCTTCCTCCTAGCGTTATCCCAGTTTCATCATGGGGTCCGCTTACTAGTCTCACCGGATTTGGCTAAATATTAGCTTTTCGACAGAGCGACTGACAGACCTCCGCAACCCAAAGGGAATTCCATCGTTTAGACTAGTGTCAGTTTATTTAAAATGTACTGACGCCCTATAACGACTGTCAAAGATCTTCATGACAACCGGGACCGACGGCTTAACGTGCTCTCCGAGGCATGAGGCTAGCGATACGCACATAAATCCTTAAAGTCATTGGTGCGCGCCGTGGATTCGAACCCGATACCCTCTGCATGGCAGTCTGTTGGTATCGCCACTAGGCTATCGCTGCCTTTAGATAGATTAAAATATCCTGATATTATGAGTTCTAATAAGTAATAGCTATCTGATCCATCCATCTGATAGGTAATTAGATTAGGATTTAGAGAGTCTACACACTACTATGTCGTCAGCCTACAGTGGTACCTATATCCTACAGTTTATCCTTAACAGTAATGCCTACAGGTATTTTTTTAAACTGGTAGATTGCAATCACTTGCACAACACATGTTATTATCCCTTCAGCATAAACAACGAATCAGAAACGACCTTTATCACTTAGACTTTCTTTACTTGACTTTCGATTTCATCTGTTGAAAGATTGTTTCTCTTTAGCAATATTTTTCGAAAGCGTATCACAATATTTTGACTTGTATTTGACCTTATGTCTCATGCCAGTACGGAACTATTTGAATTTCTAGCACAATTTTGATCCTTTTGACAGTTATTCTCATGTAAGTACGGAAATTTGTCTCTTTCTAACGGAACTATTTGAATCTATAACACAATTTTGATCTGCTTGACAACTTTTTTCTCGCCAGAACGGAACGCTAAATCCATCGGCCGGTCAACCATTCTAAACAAGTCCAAGATCAGTGCGATTACTAATTATAAGTTGATACGTTTAGAAAGTAAAGCTAGGAAGCATTGACGATGCCAAGGTTGGCCCGGTCACCAGTCGGGCGTATATCACGGGATCTGGTTACAGTTGCGACATGCTAGCTGATACTGATCATGATGTCTTGTTTAGTGTTTAAGAGGTTTTTGGTTAGGCATCGGTAGTGTCGCGTTTATTTTTAATTTGTAATTTTTTTTTATGAAATGATACATGAACTATATTCCTTTCTTTTATTATACTATGACTGCCTCGTTGGTCTCACGGCATATATGTGCACGTGGGATAGGGAGGTCTCGAGTTCGATTCCCGGGTCGGGCAAAGTGTTATTGGGTTTTTCCGTTAGGAAATTCTCAGTAGCAGCACGGCGTCTGGTAATGTGCCCGGTAAGGCAATATGCTCGCCCTCTATTACGTGGGACTAAAATAAATCTGGCGAAAACTGGGTGTAGCAATATACCTCTGCCTACCTCTTCGGGGATATAGGCGTGAGACTATGTATGTATGTATGTATTATAAAATGACGTCTCCTTCCTATCTTACGGAATTTTGTTTGTCTGTATGAACGAGATAAACGATAAGCTACCGAACGGCTTTTTATACGATTTTCACTAATAGATAGTATGATTCCTGAGGTAGGTTCTGGTTCAACTCACGCGGGCGCAGCCGCCGGCGAAGTCTAGTCTCAAATAATTATGACGAAACAGGTGTGGAAAAGATAGTTTTATAAGTAGTTTTTGTCCTGACTTTCAATAATTTTGACAATTATAGTATGCCAAAAAAGACAGCCAGCGTTAAAGCAAAGAGCTCAGATATTTACATAGAGATGAATTTCATATGGGCGCTTTGAAGACAAACTTTCTGCGTCTCAAATTGCCGCTCGGTGGCGTGGCAGTCGCGCTGCGGCAGCTGTCTCTCTCTCCTCCAGTATATCTTAACTACGAGAGCGAGAGGGATGGAGAACGACGCCAGCGCCGCCAACGGCGCCAACTACGAACTAAACTGGAGTCAGTCCCCACTTGGAATCGGCACACAAAATCCTTAGGAAGTGCGCTACTTTGTAAATCTGTATTCATTGATAATATATAGTCTAAGCAGCCAGCATTCAATTTCTAAGTTCTTAGCTTTGTCTCTTCACTAGATTTTTGACAACGTACCGTTTCTAGTTTAAGTACCAAATATAAACGAAGGTAATACCGACTTCTATTATTGCGCAGAACTCAACATATCCATTGATATCAAGGTGCACTTAAAATCAGTGAATAATTCAATAGTAATTATTCAACTGGGATCATCTGCATGAATCACGTGGGATCAAATACAAATGTATCTACATACCGAACAAATTGAATCCTTATTGCGAAGACTGCATGGCTTAAAATCAAATGCAAATTGTATTAAAGATAAGTTGCAGTAGATATACTGCTACTGGCAGACTATTAATACGCAACGCGAGAACTGACAAATGAAACACAAAACGGCATAGGAGCTATTGCATTCTGGTATCTTGATAAAGTGGACCCACGTCACTTTGTGACAACGACTAGTGTAACCCATGCCGAAACTTCGAGACAAATCTTAATATATAAAATCCTTGCGTTACTGACTGACTGACAGACACGCTACAGCCGAAACTATTGGGCGCAGGAAGCTGAAATTTGGCATGTATGTTCCTTGGGGACCGTAGAGGTGCACTAAGAAGGGATTTCCCGAAATTCCCACGGGATCGCCCAAAACGGGTAAATTAAAAAAAAATGCAGGCGTAGCTGCTGGCGTCCTCTAGTAAAATATAATTTTATTTTAATCACTACTTACTACATAGTATAAAACAAAGTCTGTCTGTCTCTATGTATGCTTAAATCTTAAAAACTACGCAACGGATTTTAATGCGGTTTTTTTAATAGATAGAATTATTCAAGAGGAAGGTTTATATGTATAATTGACGCGGACGAAGCCGCTGGCGACGTCTATTTTTTAAAAATTACGCGATTGAAATTTATCACATAAATATTAGCACACGAACCACATATTTACTTATAATCTAAAATAAATAAGGAAAGATCAAAATAAACATTCCATTTGGATATTACAGTATAATGAAATGGTCTTTATAAAAGTTTTGGGCTAGGAATTTCCGGACGGTTAATTTTTCATGATGCCTTATTGAACTTGCAGCAGCCTAGGTGTAGCAAGGTACCAAATATCTCGATTTGTGCAAGTTTTAAGGTCCTACCAACCTATGCTGAGGATTTATCCCGACCTTTAGACCAGCTTTATATCAGTCGTGGTCATAAGAAGACTCGAGCGATCAAAACCTGTCAATAAATTTTTAAAGGGGTTAAATATAGTGACTACCATAAAATGTTGGTTATAATTTTACATTAAAATGCTTTTAATAATTAATTTGGTGATCATTTTCTACTTTTGGGTTAACAATTATTTATTTGGAGTCATTTTGCTTAAATAGGATAGCGAAATGTTAAAACTTTCGTTATAATTTTACATTAAAATGCGCGTTTAATTTTGGTGATCATTTACTATTCTTGTCTGTTATATGACTTATATGTTACTATGTCTGGTGGTAAGTTAAACATAAGCCATTCGCAGTAGATGAAAATAATTATTGAAGTGTGTGAATAAGAAGAAAACGAATTCGCGAATCATGTAGATTGGCAAATTAGTTTTCTTCTTACATACATACATACATAGACTAACACTTGCTTCCCGGAGGGGTATGCAGAGACTAACTAGACGAACGCCATTTGCAACGATCCTGACATACCTCTCTTGCTTCACTCACTCCATCAAGTTTCTCATGCATGCTCTTCAGTTAAGGGTTTTTCTGACTTGTCCTTTCCTTTGTTTTCTTCTTATTGGTCTTATTCTACACTATGGCACTTAGGCCATTTCGATTTCTGTTACTAGGATAACCATGTCTCAATAAAATTGTGTTGGGTAATTTCTGACGTACTGACGTAGTTAACGTGTTGACGTCATCTGCGCAACATGGAGGCTGACTCATAATGTGGTTTTTAATTGTTGTACCTATGCGTATTTTTTATGTGTGTACTTCTATTATTCTTGACATTATTTTGTATTGTTATTTTACTACAGTTAGGCCAATTTGTAACTATGCGTGACGTAGGTTTTGTAAAAAGACAAACTTTGTGGGTGCTACTAGCTGCTCGGCATTTTCTTAGTAGTTTAAAAGCAGAGCATATTAAAATAAACTATAAACCCCTAATTTAGAAATAGGAAACTAAATAATGACATTTTGTTACTTAGTGATTATTTGGATTAAGAATAGGGAATGTCACCACCCCATATCATCCCATGGGTGTCGTAAGAGCCGACAGAGGGAGCACATTATGCAGAGAACAGTACTGTAAGAGAAGGAAAACTTGATAAAAACCCTACACCAACCCGTTTGGCCAGTATAGTAGACCAATTCCTCCTTTCAAAGGATAGGCCTAGTCCAGCAGAGGACTGTTAAAGGCTGATGATGATGAAATAAAAAACCTAGAGCCTCATCAATCTATAAATCGCAAATCGAATTGCCATCAACTGTGAGTGAGTTTTAAACCATACCATAAGTTCTACATTCTAGAAGTACTCTGTAATGCAGTTACAAGCGTCATAGACTACAAGTTTGAATTCTTACTCAAGCAGAACCATCGCATTGTTTTTCCCATGTAAACATGAATGTATAAATAACTAGTATACGGTAATTAAGTGGCGATAACATCTACCGATGCAATGATGCTGATCATTGAGTTTGTGCGCTGTGCGAGATGAACTGGTTTGTTACCCGTTAAGAATAAATAGGTATCGATGCATTAATTGGATGAATCATTCGCCATTCTCTGAGGTTCTGTTATACTATTTGGTAGAATGGACTCCAGTTAAAATGCCGTGTGCAAACTTATTGTACAATCGTTTAAAGTATTAGGAGTGGTGACCACTCCTTGCCAAATGTAGCGTACGACTCCGACCTCCGGTTAGGCGTAGTGACGGTATACGCAAGGTGTCTGGCAGCTGAACACGAAGAACCAGAAAACGAGCTCAGTGGCGTACCATCGGATGGGCTTATATCCAATAGTGGACTAGGGCAGGCTGATGATCATTATGACGGTGATGCAAGTATTCCTTAAAAATAATTTATTATACTAGAAACTTAGACACGATCATCTGCTTCTAAAATATTCAGATTCGGTGCTATGGTAACCAGATAATGATAAACATCAGACACTGGGGATAGTCCAAGTAGATTTATCCTCCTCCGGCTTCTAAGGCAGGATCACTGTCCACTGGACTCTGTTGGTTTTTTTGGTAGATGGTTACCTCCACCTGTAGCGTCTGAACGCCTGTAGCGTTCTGTACTCTCTGTACTGCCCACTAAACCCACCGGGTGCCCGTCAACGGCTCTTAGCGACAAGCCACGCAAATCCCAGCCTGCCAGGCAAAAAGACACTGTTGGTCTAGTCTAGTGGTTACTAAAGGATTACGGTATGTTAGGTAATGGTCTCCCTTTCTTAGCTTCACTCATAATAAATGCTTTATCTTACTTAATTTTTTTTATAGTCTCACGCCTGTATCCCCTTAGGGGTAGGCAGAGGTGTAAATATTACACCCACATTTCGCCATTAATTTTTGGGTCCCACGTAATAGGGGGCGAACCCACCCGTTACCGGGCACATCACCAGACTCCGGGCTGCTACTGAGTATTCGGAAAAACCCAGTCATTCTTTTGCCCGACCTGAATCGAACCCGGGACCTCCGATTAGCAGTCGCATACGCTATCCACTGGACCACGGAGGCAGTTACTTTTTATTTGGTCTAAAATTAAATACAAAAATCCTGCGGTACCCAAGAAAGTAATTTTCTCGTCCGGTGGCCATGCACACGCAGCATCGTTAGTGCCAATTATGAGACGCGTTATCTCCGCAATTATCCGATAGATGTCAGCACCTGCCTCCGACTTGCCTTGGAATCGGAGCAAGTCATTATTTCTTCAGTCTTGGCTATATTTACCCTACATTCTAACGGGATCGGCAGAGTTGCAGGATGTATATTATTAATATGATAATATTGGTTCATTATGTGTATTTAACCACATAAATGTCGGTCTCAACTTCATGTAGTGGAGTTTCTTAGTTTAGACTTAAGTATAATTTATAGGCGACACATAGCCACAAGCAGGAATCAGTGGATGAATGTAAAGACGATTGCCGAGACGAAACATTTTACAAAAAATTTATAAAGTTAATTCTCAGAAGCGAATAAGTTGAAACAGCTGAGTAACTCTGAACAGGCTTTGTAGTTTCGGACCACATTTAATTTATTTTAAAGTTTCTGCTTAGCGATAATTTATATTGGCAGGACTATTGAAGGTGCCTGATAAAGATCACACTCACCAGTCTTAGCCATGATCGTGATTGATGTAAGACGACTGAAACGCCATATCCGAAGATCTAATTCATTATATGCATAAAAAACCTATCTACGCGATTAGACCCATCGACAAATGCCGTATAATTTCAAAATACCGCTCCTGCACACCTTTCCATTACTTTACAAGGACTTTATCAACGTAATAAACTGGCCATTATTAAAGTGTCGAATCCCATCGGTCTCGCTCCGATCACTACAGTTCTGCATGGCTGGATGCCACCCCTCTGCACACGGTCTGCCTTCGTTCAATGATCAGCAATAATGAACCATCCCGTGTGTTGCATCCTATGTTCTATTATTGTTCACTTTATGATGGATTCGAAATTACTTTGATACTTTGGATGTAATTTTATCCGTGTGGTGACGGATTACGAATACGGAATGTCACCACCCCATATCATCCCATGGGTGTCGTAAGAGCCGACAGAGGGAGCATATTATGTAGAAAACAGCACTGTAAGAGAAGGAAAACTTGATACAAACCCTATACCAACCCGTTTGGCCAGCGTGGTAAAGTAGGCCAATTCCTCCTTTCAAAGGAGAGGTCTAGTCCAGCAGTGGACTGTTGAAGGCTGATGATGATGAATTTTGTGGATAGCCACAAATTCGATTGCGACTACAAATTATCCCAAGCAGAGCACCGTTAGTTTTATAATAATCCTAATTTTGCCCATGACTTAAACGCGTGATTTCAACCGCATTTTTTTAGTTAGCTTTATAAGCAACCGTCTAATAAACTTTCCTGAGATATTGCGTGGGTACCTTTGAAGAAACCTACTCTCCCATTTTGTAGCTTGGTCTTTCGTTGAAAGGAGGAATTGGCCTACTATACCGCGCTGGCCAAACGAGTTGGTATAGGGTTTGTATCAAATTTTCCTTCTCTTACAGTAATGTTCTCTGCATATTATGCTCCCTCTGTCGGCTCTTACAACACCCATTGGGATGATATGGGGTGGTGACAATCCGTATTCTTAATCCGTCACCACACGGAAGCTTTACTTGTTATAATAGTATTAATACATTTATAATTTCATCATGATCGGTTGAGTAGAAAGGGAAGAAAAGGAAAATACATACAAACTAGCTATGCTAGCTATAATCAAGTAATTAACTATTCAGTTAAAAGCTGCAACATTTTATGACTGCACTTATTCAATACAACGAAGAACACACAAAGAAAGATTTTCCACGAGAACCCACCAAAAATGCCGACTGTTAATATGAACAGTTTTAAAACTATAAAATTTTGTGATTACAGGTTATAGTTCTGTCGAAAATGATTAGTCTAAGCAAAATTACCTATCAACAATCAAAACGACCAAAACAAAAACATCAAAACAACAAGAATCAAACGTAATGATCAGTCAATTGAAGCTACAAAAAGCAATTCAATGGGGACCACAAAAACGCCAGTAAACATCCCATAGGGAAAAGAACAATGGCAGAATTTGGTCTGGGTTTGTTGTGGCGACCTTAAACTTCATATGAACAAAACAAATTGTTAATTTTCTACGATTTTTAATATTTTCACTTTGTCTCGTTAAAGCTGGAGTATTTTATGATGATAAAAAGCATTCCAATTGATTACGAATACTTTTTTATTTGATTGCTGCCATAGACAATGCTGTGACAGGAATAGACGTGAGTGTTATATCCGTATCGATTATTAAATAAGTAATCGATACGATCGACCTTTATAGAGTTGGTTTGGTTTAAAATGCAGTTATTTAACATTTAATCAACATTACATCAATAAGCTAATATTTTTGAAGCAAAACAACGTTTAAATCAAATAAAAACGTCACAGCATCGTTTTAAAGTTGTATCGATTTCACATAAAATCGATTTAAAATGTGCAGCTCTGCTTTTGTCTATGGCTGTGACAGTTAGATGCTACAAAATACTTCCGTGTTTTGATGTCAATCTGACATATGTCATTAGATAATTCAAACGTATCTACCTACATTGTTTAACTTTCTTAGTTTATTTCATACTATAACTTTCCTTTACCTACATTGTTCATTCTTAACTAAAACTTCAGACACTGATATCTTCTTTTTCCACCTTTCCTGAGTGAAAATATAATCATTTCTAGACTCTGTTACTTACGCCAAATTTTTTGATATATTTTTTATTACTGTTCGCTTCAATTTAATTTCAGACATTTTGATGTATGGAGATCTGCCATTGTCCTTTCAAGCGTCCCATCGTAACGTTCCATAGTTTAACCTCAGCCTTGCGCAGACGCAGCGCACGAAACAGGTAGATTAGTCGGTCGCCGGCACTTGCCGGGGAAACACTTGTCGTTCGCTTGTACTGCCTTCAACAGGGTTGCTTACCTGCCCCCACCTGTTCCACAAGTGTACACTGCCCCTTTCCCCTTCGTCCCGTGTCAGTGCATCGCGTCCCGTGTATTTGTATATCGAATTTTTTCGTGACTGTGTTTACAAGTGTGTGTTTCTGTGTTGTGCTGTGATGTGCATTGTGTGTGTATAGGATGCATTACAAACAACTGTTCAAAAGGTAATGTTTCTTATATTTTTGTGTGTGAAGGTACTTTTTGAGTTTGATGTTCCTTGAGGTTCTCGAAGCTTGTTAGGGTTTTTGGGTTCATTGTTTCGTTTACGGGAATTTTGGCTTCGTACTTCATGACGAGTTCTATCTATGTGGTGAATGACTATGGATTTTACCATGACTGTTTTAGATGATAAGGTAGTGGTTAATTTTCCTATTGTGTCTATGATATTGATGACATATTCTTAGCTAGTTGTTTTTATTTGATACGAATTTACGCTGTTAAATATGTTTTTAAATTAGCATATTATGTTTTAATTAATTTGTGGTTATCCAGAGATTACTCTGTCTTTAACCTTGTGAAATAATGTTTAAGTTTAATATGGCCATAATAATAATTATGATATTTAAAGCCCAAAAATTTAATACTTAGATTCTTTGAATGCCTTGTAAAATTCCAAAGTCATCCAGTTCCAAAGAGTAATATTTAGTTGATATTTTAGATAAGACTAGACGAGCCCGCGGTTACACCCGCGTAAATTAAGGCTACTGCTCCGCTCCCGTAGCTCATAGCGTGATGTTATAATTAGCCTATAGCCTTCCTCGATAAAAGGGCTACCGAACACAATTTTTCAAATCGGACCAGTAGTTCCAAAGATTAGCGCGTTCAACCAAACAAACAAACTCTTCAGCTTTATATACCTACTATTAGTATAAGATTAAACTGATTTGTAGATATTTAGATGATGAACCAGCTATTTTGGTTACAGTAGGATTTCTACAGACAATAAATTTAATACGAAAACCACCACGTAAAAGCGATGTAAGTAGGATCATTTCGCCTGTTCGCGTCCATTAAGTGCAGTTGGCAAGTTTGAAGGAGAAAATAAAAATGTTCCAGCAAATTGATTCAATGAAAAATTTATGTAATGCGTTCATTATATAGTCTATTTTAATAATAACTTTCAGTTTTGTTCGAAACTTGTTATGTTTTTTTTTTAAATAGACAAACTTCAAAATATGGCATTTTACCCAGTTTGCGTCCAAAAAATCCTAATTGCGTCCACCTGTGGACCAGTTCGCGTCCACCAGCTTAGTCTTAACAATATCAGCCTTATAATCCTTCATATAAGGGTGATATTGTTAAGACAATCTAAAGAAAGATTGGCTTTTAGCCATTTCTACACTTAAGATTAAAGTTATAAAAAGTCTACATTATTATCATTATTAAATCACTTTATAGAAACTATAAATAACTATTTATTGTTCTCAACATCGATGGAACTTAAAATCAAAGATAAAAAAATAATAATAGGTACATGTTGTTCAATATTGTGGTCTTCGGAATAGCATAATTTTAACATAATTATGTACATATTTGTCTTATCGATTTCTTCTTCTCACGAATATCACAAAATGCTTTCTTTATTTAAACATCTTTTGTATTTTTTTTCCTTCTTCTTTCTTGTCTCCTAAGAACTCATCTTGAATAGAAAAAATATGGAATAAAAGAAATTAAATGTAATAATTCAATTTTAAACTCAGTGTTAATAAAAAATGCATTTTAAATTATAAAAAAATATATATATAGAATGTATTTATGCGATCATTTCTATTTCATGAAAATATGGATGCAATTGGCTATAATATTATCCCTTGCAGGTATAGTTTGCGTCCACTTGTGGTCGATTCTTATATCGATTGTATCTTTTATTACAATCATAATAATGTGGACGCAAATTGGTCATTACAATTGCATACTATTAATGTTAAAATAAACAAAATCCCAATTTCTCTCTCATATTTTAATCACATAAAAATAAACAACTAAAGAAATCATAAATAGACGAGTTCGCGTCCATTGTGGACGCAAAGTGGAAGTTTTATAAATTCGGTGTTGTAATTCGCGTCCACCTTATTTTAATTGTTAACTATAAAAAAAACAAGCTAATTCATAATTCATACTATTCGTCTTTTCATTATTAATGTCTAGAAACAGCGATGTATCCTAAAATTCACATAAAACAATAAAAAAATTACCGTCAAACACGCCGCTGCACACTATTTTTTTATTTATATCCCGCGCATCTGCACTCTTTTGCTGAACAACCGAGATTAACTAATTTTTTTAAACAGGATAGGCTGGGCGCACGGAACTTTCGTCTATTTGTGCGTGTCTCTTATACGTCGAGGTATTGGCGATACTGACTTTTCATTTTATTAGTGTGTTAGTATACTTATTTCCGAGCATTTTTAAAGGGATGTCCGCAAAATGGACGCGAATAGGGGGGTGGACGCGAACAGGCGAAATGACCCTACCTACTTACCACAATTTGAAACCCTTTTGTGATATTCTAAGTATTACCTAACATAAAGTCAATTTATTTCATTTAGGTCACAGTGTTGACACTGTTGACACATATGAACATCACGCGAGAAGAAGAATAGCATTATATGGGAACTCCTTATTTAAAACATGAAATATGGGTAAGCCCAATTTATGTAGTATCGAACATTAGTTCGTATGTATGTTACACTTTTCTTCCTTACTACTCAACCGATCATGATGAAATTTTGAATGTATTAATACTATTATAACAAGTAAAGTATACATTCCTATTACAGAGAAATACATAGATGGACTAGTCCCAACTGACCGTTATTATCCGCTAGGCGACGCATTTCGAAAATGTATGGAAATTGTTCCCATCGAGAATCGACTCGCAACTTGTTCAAAAGTTGGAGTAGGTCCCCAGATAGAATCCTTAATGCATGAGTTAAGCCACGGGCAAGAGTTAGTTAATGATTTGACTGCACGGTTGGCGTAGTGGTTTAAGCGGTCGCCTCGCCGTTTGACACTGCGGCGAGTGTTGTGGGTTCGATCCCCACACGAGACAATACTTTGTGTAATCCACAAATTGTTGTTTCGAGTCTGGGTGTTCATTCTGTCCGTTAGTTGTATGCTTGTAAAGTCCCCCGCGACACAGGATTTAGTCCTAATGCGGGAGTAGTCTTTATAATAAAATAAATAGTTATAAAAAAAATAATGTAAATACACTTCTATCTAGGTAGGTACTACTGTGTGGCTATTCATGTAATTAAATAAATACAATATACATAGTGTCAATTGACATAATTTACAATACCTACTTCCTCAGAATATTTGTAGTTTCCTCCTGTACTATTCAGGTCAATGAATTTCAATATCATTTCCTGAAATGTTGACTTATTACCTATTACTCATTGTATCTACTCTATGTCATTTAGATGTATGGTGTATATAGAAAATAAATAAAACTCTTACCTCCTCTCTCCCGAAGAAATAGAAAAAACAAAAGCTTTCTAGATTAGGGATATGATTCAACTGTCACTCTTTCTCAGTCTTTTTTGTTGTCAATTTGGGGACATGTTATTCTGAAGTTGTTTATCTCCGATCTGTTGTATGAAGCATTCTACCAATTGTACGTTCAATGTGTCTTGAGAATTTCGAGCCGATTTCCGCTGAAATCTATATACAACGTACTACATAGCTTATAACTAAGCTTAAAACCACTATATATTTTATACTGATAAATACTAGTTTATACTAATAAAGCTGTAGAGTTGATTAAAGAAATTGCGCTTACCTCAGGAAGTATTCATCGGTTTGTAAAATTATTAGCGGGCTACATAATTATTTAGGAAGTGGAATGTGTAACATTAAGCTAGCTTAGAGGCTGAATTCAAAAATGTCTATTTCCCATAACGTTATCTTAATATATAAAATCTTTGCGTTACTGACTGACTGACAGACACGCTACCGCCGATACTATTGGGCGCAGGAAGCTGAAATTTGGCATGTATATTCTTTGGGGACCAAAGGGGTGCACTAAGAAGTGATTTCCCGAAATGCCCACGGGATCGGGCAAAACGGGTAAATTAAAAAAATGTGCGGGCGTAGCCGCTGGCGTCCTCTAGTACATTGTAAAAATATGATAAGCCATTCAGTATTCTCTAAGAAATTTAACTAATAATACCTTTCTTATCATTTAAAATAGTTAAGAACAATAGGAATAACCATTTGCCCTTAAAGACTTATCTACTGAGAACTGTACACAATGCTGAGCCGGACTTTTTCTCTGGAAAAGATTATTTTTTATAATAAGATGACTGTAAAAGTATTGACTTTAGAAAGAAGACCTGATTAACGTTTTTATTGCCTATTGTGGGAGATACTATGTAAATGGTTTTTCTATAAGTGACTGGAATCTTCTAGGTAGATATACACTACGGTAGTAGCTGGACACGAAAAGCCGAAAATCGGGCTCAGTTCAGCAGTGCCATAGGAGAGACCTATATCCCGCAGTGGACTATGGCAGGCTGATGATGATGATGATCAGTTAGGTAGATGACGAGTATGTAAAGTCAGAGACGTGCCCTTGATCCCATATTTCAGGGAGTAGGCCGGAACGCCTCCAAAGGCGTCTCGCAGTTCCCATCACTCAGTCCCAAATTCCGGGCGAAGACTTCGAATTCGTAGACCTCTGACGTCCATACATTACTTGCCTTTACCAAAGATAGATGACATTTAACTAAAATTTCTATCGTAAATACCACTTCGATATTGAGAGGTCCCATTATTACTATAACGGCATTGCGGGGCTTGCAACGCTGCCGAAAAATCGGATCCTCGAAACAGTATGCTGTATATCCTGATAAACATTTAAATCGTAGCTATATCAAAATTTACTAAAGAAAAGAAAGTATGATGAACAGTATTTATATTATTTATAAGGCTTGTAAAGAGAGGAAAGGCGTCAAATATAAATTGTAATGCCGTGCTCAAGTACAGTTTGCACAGGTGCGAACAAGTCGTGTCAATTGTTATAGTGGCAATACTTTACGACGCAGTGCCGTGTAGTGCCGTTGTTGGCACGTGTTCATTACGGAAATAATATATCGTGGGCTGATTGCACAGAATATTAGTCTGTGGCTTATTGGCCAACCTAATATGTTGTTTCTTGGGTGATATTTACATGATTATTTTGAGTTCTGCTTTGTAGATGTCATCATCAGGCATGTTAGAAACTCCCCACTGCTATGTAAGGCCCTTTTTAGCGTGGTGGTTTATAGCCTAACCCTTCTTATCCTGAGAAGGTTAGTTCTTAGTCTGCCATACTGGGCAAGTGATGTTTAGATTTCCTCACGATCGCAATGTTTTAATTCACCGCTAAGTACCTAAGCGAATTAAAAATGTATTACGCACATACGAGTACGTTTGAAAAGTTTCGAGATGCGCGCGGCGTCCAGGCCTGATAGATTTTCCACAGAGCGACTATCGTCTGCCCCCCGCAACTCATATGGATAGCGATGTTCCATGACTTCCTTTCTTCCAGGGCACGGACATCCATAGCGATTGTCGATCATCTTCATGACAGTTGTATTAGAATGTTTTAAAAACGGCGCGGTTTATTATATTTTTTTACACTCAGTAACAAATGTTTTTTCTTTCCTTCTATGAGCTATGTCGTGTTAGTTCGCACTATCGTCACTGGCCCACTTCTTACCGATTGTTAGTGAAATTCTGTGTAGTAATCATTGCAATTGTAATGAAATTAACCGTAATCGGTTCTCTATTAGACTATGAAACGGCTACATTTCTTAGATTTATTCTCTTCAAGATCCGTAACAAAAGTTCTCATAGTCATTTGTATGAGTTTGAATATACAAAATTGTTTTAAGTGTAACTGCTTGTTTGGCAGTTCAATGACTTCTTGAGCTGAAGACTCGCAACTTTGTGGGAAATACATGTAGGTAGGTATTAAATTACCGCCTAGTCTGTGACTAGGAGGTAATTTAATACCTACCTACATGTATTTTACCTTCTTAAAATCTTCTTCGAGCGAAACAGAGGGAGGTTTAAGTAACGTGGCATCATCATCATTATGCTTTTGTTATCCCGCTGGTCCGCTTTTTAACATATTACATAACATAGTCCTGTCATGTCAAATGTAAGGCTTTCGATTATGAAAAGTTTTGTCGTTTATCTGTTTTTTTACTTTACTTCGTTCTAAGTCCTCTGTGGTAGTATAGCGTGTACGTACACACATAATTCTTTTTAATTTTGTACTATTTCGAATGTATTCTATGCCACTGTTCCAATAAGGCCAGCCAGTATTTTTTATTAACAAAGATTCTATGGAATTTAAACCATTCTGGGTAATCGTGACCGGGTTGGTTTTTAATGACGCATAACATACTACTTGGACCTTCGTATGTTTTATGATCTAAGTTCTTAAAATAATTACCTATGTAATCGTAAGACGAACACTAAACCGGAAGCTTAGAAAAATATTTTAAACTCTACATAATTTAAAATAAAGACCATTTTAAAATGCACTTAAGAATTCATAAAACAGGTACTCAGGTGTTCTCATTATCTGCAAAATAGGTTACTGGGTTTTTAGTCAGTTATTTCCCAGAAGTGCTAACTTTAGAGCATTCTTATGGATGTAAATAGGGTCAACCTTTTACTTAACTAAGAATAAAAATCGCGGTATTCTAACCTCTTTTGTTGACCAGGAAATCGTACCCGAGACCTCCCAAACCAAGGCAAACTTATTCCACAGAACAAAAAAGAGACTTCTAAGATACTTATTACTTTTTAATAAACAACGGAGCACTTTTAAGGGGCAGTGTAATAAGCTCAGAGAGGCTTAAATATTTCTGAGAAGCCTCCTCGGGGCGTAAGTTATTAATCCGAAGACACTTCGTTTGTAAGATCTTTACACTTGCTTTATTTTTACAAACTTTCCCGAGAAATTGTGCATTAAGGTCGGCTACACACGAGCAGCCTTAGGCCGATATGGGAATATTACGTACGGGTAATGAGAGATGCTTCGTGCCTCGTATTAGATTTCGTGTGATATGTTGAGTAATTTTTGTGTGTTTGTGTGTGTTGTATGGTTCATATTGGTACGTGTTGAGGTTTGATTGATGTGAGAAAACTGTGTTGGCACGATTTTATAGTAACTTGTGTTATAGTTTATGATGTTTGTTGGTACTTAGGTGTAATTGGGATCGAACGTTTTAAGCTAGAGTAAAATCGAAACGAAAACTCATTAATAAAAAAGTAATTACCTACTTTATTTTATACTTTTCAGTACAATACTTCCAGTTTGTTTACATATTTATATTTATGTAACGGTTCTCAACCGCATATAAAATAAAAATAGGTGGCATTGATATATTGGCATATAAAAGAATATTGGCTAGTTGTCTCAACATTTCAGCATGAGCTACAACATCAATGGTCAGTGTGGTCACGAAATATAACAATTATAACATCGGGGCAAAGGAACTTTACACTCTTTCTTTACACATTATACAGCGTAACGTTACACATTATACCTACAGCCTTGACTGCTCTTTTGAACTTGCACTAATCTGTATATATAAAATCCTTGCGTTACTGACTGACTGACAGACAAGCTACAGCCGAAACTACTCGGCGCAAGAAGCTGAAATTTAGCATATATGTTCCTTGGGGACCGTAGAGGTGCACTAAGACGGGATTTCCCGAAATTCCCACGGGATCGGGCAAAACGGGAAATTCGAAAATATGTGCGTGCGAAGCCGCTGGCGTCGACTAGTATTGTATATATTTACATCTGAGCGCCACCGTGCTTCGGAGGGCACTTAAAGCTGTTGGTCCCGGTTCTTGTCTTAGGATAGGAGTCGTTAGGCCATGTCGGAGGCCTTCGGGTGGTCTGAAAAACTCCGACACTAGAGTTGGCCACACACTCACACGAAAAATAAACAACATAGTATCTATTTATATATTTTATAATGTATATATTTATGTATTTAGTAATATTAGTATGTAAGTAAATAGGATTGTTATTAGTCTTGCTGAGCTCCTATAAATACACTGTTCCATAAAGTACACCATAAATTACCAACTCTCTCAAGTCAGTCACTAAATCATTGTACCTATTCTATTCTTAGTCGTCTGGAAGAAATCGCATTTTGCGATAAGACCGCCCTTGTAAGTACCACTAGACTTAAGCTCTTCATTTGATCCATGTATTCTTGTTTTTCTGGTGTACAATAAAGAGTTACTATCTATCTATTATACAGAAATCGCTCATCCACAATCGCAAGTAAACGCAAGTGTAAAATACATCTTATAGTCGTCATGATAGTGCTAGTTTTTATACCATTCTACGGTCTATGTGCGGATATCCTTTTTACTTTTTGTTCTGCCGCACCTGTTTGAGACAAGTTTGAAGGTGATCGGTAATTGTCGACTGATCTGAAAGTTGTCTTTACGTGCGGTTATCAATTATGCATGTGGGCTGTAGCTTTAGAATAATAATGCGTGGAAGTTTAACTCATGAATCATTATCATCCTAGCAATTTCAGTTGCAACAAAGGCCCGATAGAATTTGATATATTTTATATAGATTGATAGATAGAATTTATCAATGTATGCCAAAATATACCGACTGAAAAATAAATAAATATGTAAGTACACTTTATTTCGTGTAGTTTAATTTTGTATGATTTTATTTAATCTGCTATGGTGTAATTTTAGCGACCGACTCGCCTTTAGCAACTGAGTATTGTAGGTTCAATCCCCTTACACTCACAGAGCGTTAGGGTGTTCTTTGAATTTGTTGTATAGTCCCTGGGACTGGGTACACAGAATTTAGTACCAGGGCAGGAATGGTCTCTAAAATTTCAAAATATTACACACAATCTCTATTTTATTACTTATAAAACATCCCATACATAAAATACTTGACAACAGCGTTGACTTTTCGCCTTATCTAATTATTTATAATCTTATAAATAATAAAACATCTCACCGTATACATACTAGTGGAGAAAGGCAGTAATGATCGCGTATTCGTATTCTCACCGCGGTCGCGTCTACTCTGATTGTAATCACTTGCGTGCTTCTCTTATCTGTATTATGTGTCTTATCCGCGGTGAGAATCACATACCAACACTTACGTAAACTCGTAATGGGTAAGCAGAGATTACGGCTTGATTTAGATTTAATAGTCTGACCGCGACTGTCTAGGCGTATCTAGGATATTTTTCAAAATGTGCCTTGGTCATCTTCAGTCATCTTAGTTGACGCGATTAAGACCCACAAACGGACTTGTATTTTTTTGTGCACTGGCTGTTCAAATAGTAAGTCTTTGCCCATGCATCATATATCCTAGTTGGCAGTAGATCCAAGGGTCAATTACAGGAAGGGCGTGCGTCGTGCATTGTTCTAAGTGGAAAGTGGAAACAAATCGTAGTGTAGATTTCACACGGGGTCTTTGTTGATCCAAATTTGGAGTCTGAGTGAATATATAAAATTGAGAACAGCATCAGTGTCTTTAAAAATCTTATTACGGGTTCATACAATTTTACTATAATATAATCAAATCTGTATGAAATAGACTGCCTCGTTGGTCTCGCGGCATAAATATGCGCGTGGAATTGGGAGGTTTGGGGTTTGATTCCCGGGTCGAGCAAATTGTTATTGGGTTTTTCCGTAAGGAAATTCTTAGTAGCAGCACGAAGTCTGGTAATGTGCCCGGTACGGCAATAAGGTCGCCCCCTATTACGTGGGACCTAAAAATTCATGGCGAAATGTGGGTGTAATATTACACCTCTGCCTACCCCTCTGGGGATATAGGCGTGAGTCTATAAAAAAAACTAATCCATACAAATACATATAGTCCCATTTAATTAGTAATTATTCTCACAGAGTTTAAACATCGTGTGGAAACAGAAATACCTAAGTTACAGTTATATGTTACTCTCAGATAGTTAAGTCTGTGGTTTTGGGGAAGCCCACAGTTTTGTAAGACAACACTAAGTAAGTAAGTAAAGTAATCATAGACAACTTAGAGTTTTGTTTATGGAACAACAAATACAAGAAAACTGATACATATATTATTTGTAAAGGTATTATACTAAGTTGAGCCTAGTGGTAGAAGTGTTGAGTTCGTAATCAAACGGTAGCGGGTTCAATCCGGGATCTTTGCATTACCCACTGCCCTCAAACCATTCCTAGGATAGCTGTGACTTCAACCAACCATCTTTTCTTTGCTGGAAAGGTAAAACATGCTTTATGCTTTTAAGTAAGTACTTTGCAGGCACACCAACATGAAAGATCTTATACCTCCTTACTGATTTTCAATGCCTTGTTTTGTATCGAAAAAAAATAGTCTAATAAAAATATCAACAAAATGGGTTTTCATTCAGATTAAGCAATAAAAAATAATAAGACATGTTGGTCGTAAAATAAGTAATCCATTATTTGCTTCCTAATTTAACAGGTATAAAGTTAACTCTAAAAGAGTCATGTTTACATAATTATGACAGTGCGACAAACTTAAATAGGCAACTGAGAAAACAGGAACTACAAAATTTTGCTCAGATTTTGAGAATAGTGCATAGACAGTGGCGCCACGATCGATTGTATAAACAAGTTGGTTGTATTCTGAACGTGGGAAAAACATAAACAAAGCTAGTTGTTACTTAAATCATTCAATAGTTCGTTTGAAAACGTGATAGTTGATCATTGGCGGTCTAAAAATACTAAGTAAGGTATTTTATGTGATTGCTGAATGTATTTTTTTCTAACTTTTGTAATTTTGAATCTTGCGTAGTGAATAGGAAAATTGACTTCAATTCAACGGTCTAAATATACTATTTTTATCACCTACTAAATCGCGCACTCATCAGAAAAGGGTTCTTGCTGTATGTCCTACAAAATAAACTTAGCTACTCAATAGCCCAAAGTGAAACATTTAAATACCCTGATTATTTTTTGGAAATGCTGCCAAATACTTATATTTCATTTATACTTTTTATTAAATTCGTTGCGAATTCTTAGATAGTTTAGCCGTCTCAGAGACTTCACGAGTGTCAGAATTCGGTGTTTCCAGTAGTCACTGCTGCTGTACCTGGCTACACATGTGACACAGTAGGTACCTTGTGAGCAGGAGGGTGGGATTAGACCCATTAAAATGCCAACTTAAATATATGATCTTAAATTAAGCGCCGTGTGGTTGACGGCATAGAATACAAGTGTCACAACACTCACAACCCCCTATCTTCCCGTGGGTGTAGTAAGAGGCGACTAAGGGATAACACGATGCAAATACCATCCTTGCGTAGAGACGGAATTCTCGACATCAAACCCTATACGACTGCCTCGTTGGTATAAATGTGCGCGTGGGATCGGGCGGTCCCGGGTTCGATTCCTGGGTCGGGCAGTGTTATTGGGTTTTTCTGTCACGAAATTCTCAGTAGCAGCACGGAGTCTGGAAATGTGCCCGGTACGGCAATAGGCTCGCCCCTTATTACGTGTGACTAAAGTATATCTGGCGAAAAGGGGGTGTAGAAATACACCGCTGCCTACCTCTTCGGGGTTATAGGCGTGAGACTATGTATGTATGTATTTTAAGTTAAAGTTAGATTTAGAAAACGTACTAAAACGAAAAAGACAACACGCCAAGTAACGACTTGGCCTGTTGTGTTGAAAAGGAACGCCTTTGAATTATCCACTTAGTCACTTAAGTTCCGGAAATTCTCCCTTCTTCCCAAAATACGTATAACCAGCCTAATACGCTAATAGAAAACACCGTAACAACCTCGCAAAATACAAGCGTGTCAGTTACAAAATCGTTTAAAACGTTTACCCGATGCGTATCCGAATTCCTTAGCCATAATCCGATACCTAATACGAATATTAACTCGGTATCGCGGGAAACGGGCACAACGCTAGCATACTGAGTACTGCTATTGTCTTATACCTCCGCTTTATAACGACCTATCTCAATAGACAATACACTTAACAATCAACTTTATATTTTACATGATAAAAATCATTTTCCCGAGACGCAACACTCGGTATGGCTACGTGGAGTTATGAAAACGGGCCGGTTCTCTTAAGAAATGTTGCGACGCGCGAACGCTCCAACAATGACAAGTTTTGATACAAATTTCCTTCGAAGAATGACTGTTATGAATGTCTGGCTGTATAATATAATATAATAAAAGCGGATATTGTAGCTTGTTTTGTTTTATTGTTCGAAAATTAGGGACGTGAAAATGGTGGGTTGTGATTGGTTTGTGTTTCAATTACAAGGAAATTATTTTTGGTTAACTTTTGGCCGGATTTGATGTTTTGGTGCGTGCTGTCTTTACACAACAGTTTGAATGCCGTAATCTGTTGTACCCCGATACCCCGCAGAATCATAAAATACTGATTACCTGACTGGTTTGCGGAATTAAATTTGATGGAATGCAATGGCCATACCCATTTCTACTAGTGGTGTCGGACTTCGGTATTAATTTAAATCCCCTCTTATATATTTTTGTGGCTTCACACGATCATACGCATAGTTGAGTAGTTTACTGAGGCCACATTTGTCTATTGCTTCTCTCTTCCCCTCTGCACCATTTTTTATTCCTTTAAAACTTCAAAATATACTTACAAAAGTATCGTATTTTTAAGGCCAGGTATCAACTTACTCTTCACCACAAATATGTAAGTATGTTTTACATGAAGGAATTTTATAACGATAGATAACTAGGTATCAAATCATCAAATTTTCCTTGACAACTTTTTTTTATAGTACCTAACTAATAGGCGGCAAACGAGCAGACGGATTGCCTGATGGTAAGCAATTACCGCCGCCCATGGACACAAGCAACACCACAGGAGTCACAAGTGCGTTGCCGCCCCTTTGGGTTGGGAAAAGGGATAGGATGAGGATTGGGATGAGGGAGAAGGAATAGGGGATAGAGCTTCCGGTACTCTCACTCACCGAACGAAACGCAACAGTTTAGGTACTGTTACTTTACGTCGATTTTCTGTGAGAGGGTAGTACTTCTAGTCCAGTCAATTTAGGGGTTGACCTCGGAAAATCAACATACCCAGTATATTACCACGTAAAACCTTGTATTTAGGCATCCTAAAACTGTTCTCAAAATTCACATATATAATTGGATGTCCGCAAGTTTTAATTTCAGTCAGAAAATTCGCAATAACACCACTGTGTTTGAAAAAATATCAGTAGGTACATTTTATAAACTGTCCCTCTGTAGGACACGCGCCTCTTCACACTTTGAGAAGCATTAGGCTATAGTCGAGAACATTATGGAGAACTCACAAACATGCAACTTTACTGTTTTCTCAGTCTGGATCGTAGTAAATAGATAGCTCTAGATTTTACCCATCAATTATCGTAACTAAACTGTGTTGCACCCGGTGCGAGCTTAAATAACTGCGGCCTTGAACATTTTATATGTGACTAAAAGACTAGTTTTTAAATTAACAGTTTTTGCCCGATCCCGCGAGAATTTTGGTATAACTCTTCTTAGTTCATCCCTCCGGCTCCCAAAGTACATACATGCCAAATTTCAGCTTCTCCCGCCCAATAGGTATTGCTGTGCATTGTCTGTCAGTTTTTAACATTTATACACCCCTCTAAGGTCTGCGTAATATGCCTGGGTACTGCTACTACAGCTACACGGTAGTAGAGCCTTGCTGATTTCAGCATGAATGTGCCGGCTCGACCGGGGAAGTACTACCCTCTCACAGAAAATCGACGTAAAGTACCTAAACTGTAGCGTTTCGTTCGGTGAGTGAGAGTGCCGGAGGCCCTATCCCCCATTCCTTCTCCCTTATCCCACTCCTCATCCTATCCCTTTTCCCAACCCCAAGGGGCGGCAACGCACTTGTGACTCCTGTGGTGTTGCTTGTGTCCATGGGCGGCGGTAATTGAATTGCTTACCATCAGGCAATCCATCTGCTCGTTTGCCGCCTATTACTATAAAAAAAAAGCTAAGTAACAACCCCTCCATAACACAGGAGTGTGCATTGACAAACCAACTCTCTCTACTCAACTTTACTTAACCGTACCATTTTTTTGTAATAAATAGCTTATCTGCCTCTAACCGATTACGTTGAGTGCTTCAGATTTTTTAGATAACGCCTTGGTACATGTATTCCTTAGTAAATAAGTTTGTGTGTATTTGATATACATATTATGTTAGTTCTAGATATCGAGAATAAATATGCCGGTGCTTTTATTGTATGTCAATGTTAGCCTGAATCGGAACTCTTTTGTGGTAATTTTTTTTCTAAGTCTTCGTAGATCTCGTAGCATAAAAAAATCTTCATTCTTTGTTTCGTACATGGCTGAGGAGGATTTTTTTTATAGACTCACGCCTGTTTCCCCGAAGGGGTAGGCAGAGGTGTAATATTACACCCACATTTCGGCATGAATTTTTAGGTCCCACGTAATACGGGGCGAGCCTATTGCCGTACCGGGCACATTACCAGACCCTGTGCTGCTACTGAGAATTTTCTAACGGAAAAAACCAATAACACTTTGCCCGACCCGGAATTCGAACCCGAGACCTCCCAATCCCACGCGCACGAGGAAAGTGGAATAATTATTTTCCAACTAGGTACTTCTGATTAAATTCATTGGCAACATAAGTCGACTTTGTGCGGTAGAATTTCATCATTATCATCATCAGCCTGCCGTAGTCCACTGCTGGATATAGACCTCTCCAATGCCTCGCCACTGAGCCCGATTTTCGGCTCTTTCGTGTCCAGCCGCTGCCAGCCACTTTGCGTATATCGTCACTCAAGCTAGCCGGTAGAATTTACGAGTGTCATAATTCGACCTTCTATGGTAACTGCTGCTGTGCCTGGGTTCGTGAGTCGGAAAAAATTGATCTTGTAGCATTAGAAGTTTTGTTTTTACTGAAGTTATGCCTGACGAGTTACTCTGACATGCAGGTTTTTTGGGTTTTCAAAAATACTTAAAACTTGGCTAAGTAGGTTTCAAAATAACTAATCAAATTCAGTGGCTAATGAGTTTATTAATTTAATCTAATCTAATACTAATATAAGTATATAAAGCTGAAGAGTTTGTTTGTTTGGTTGAACGCGATAATCTCAGGAACTACTGCACCGATTTGAAAAATTATTTCAGTGTGAGATAGCCCATTTATCTAGGAAGGCTACAAGTTATATAACATCACGCTATGAGCGACGGGAGCGGAGCTGTAGCCTTAAATAACGCGGGTGCCGCGGGCTCATCTAGTAAGAAATGATGAACGTAATTATTATTTATATCTTAGCTAAAATATTAAATATTTTTAGATGCTGCAAAGAGAACATTATTAAGTAACAAATAATATATAATAATATAATATACAATAATAATATAATAATTATATTCTACCACATACACACATCAAGCTAAGCAGAGCTTGTGTTGTGGGTACTAGATAATAGATAAACATACATTTATACTTTTTTTGTAAATACATACATATTATACATAGAAACACCCAGACCAAGACAAACATCCATGTTCATGCACACAAATGTTTGACTTGAGCGGGAATCGAACCCGCGACCTTCGGCGTAGCAGTCGCCTACACTCCCGCTGCGCCAACCGGTTGTAAATAAGTAGGTATGCACTACCTAAATGGATGAAATTTGTTGTATTAGACAGTGCCTATGTTGTCTGAGTCATTCTAACATTCTTACACAGTAATGTCTTAACAATAATTCCTTTAGACGCATTGCTTAATCTTTAGATAAACCTACAGCTTTCGTAATTCATCGTCTCTTTTGTCTCTTTCATACCAAGGACTTAAAGACAGACAGAAATCTGAGGAATGGTAAACTTCTTTGTGGCCGACGAAGCATAAAGGTGCCAAATAAGAATCGACTTCTTTGGTAAAAACAAAAGTTTTTTATCCTATTCTTATAATTGGTGTTAGAAAGGGATGTTGCAAGATTATTTCTATTGCCTTACATTAATCCAGAAATTGCCCATACAAGCTGATATCTCTTTGAACGTTGTTTCTTCACAGCACTATTAGAGCACTATTAGTATTGGACATGTTCGACAAAATAGGGCCAGGTGATAACTTTCTTTACTTTTTCTGCACTAGAAATAAATTCCGGGTCGGCAGGAACTGCAGTACAAGCATTCAATCTACAAAATTAATGGTGGATTACACAACATTGCCCTGTATGAGAATCGCCGTTTTATCTTATACTAATTTAATTAGCCAAGGACAGAATAATACATCTATTGTAATTAAAATTAGTATTTCCTAGTAATAGAGCCTTTACATTTTGAAAAGGAAATCTGGAGAGAAAATACCTCCTGTCACAAGCACCATGAGTTACTCATCTTAATATATGTATATTATTTCTTGTGTGCGTGTGTATGTCACTGAACTCCTCCTAAACGACTGGACTGATCTTGATGAAATCTTTTGTGTGTGTTCAAGTGGACTTGAGAATGGTTTAGATTCACAATTTAGTCCACTGGAAAATGTTTTTTTACTTAATTTTTAATTTGTAAGTAGTTGTGGATTTTGGAATGTTTCACATTGGAACCGACGGACTGCGCTGCTATCGCAGTGTCAAATCTTTTATTAATAATTTCGTCAAGGAGTACATCGAAACCTTACCTGAATAAGAAAACATTAAAAAATTAAGATTTCGAGTCGATAACATATATCCGCAAAATTCGGATTGTCGAGTAATTTATTAAATTCTAATGGTTGTGACAGACAAATCACAGTCGCCATTTTGGCCACTCTCACGCCACAGATACCGGATAACATTTTGAGTACCTACCTACTATTAAGTCTTAGTACTAAGTAGTTTGTATGTGTAAATACTTTTTGCAGTTATGTTTCTTAAACAATTAAAACGGCAATTGGAGTAGTATCTGCCCAATAAAGAAGATTTGTGTTTGGTGTTACTCCGAACATAGATGTTACTAGAGAACCTAGAATTTATGCGAGCGAAGCCGCGGGCAAAAGCTAGTATAGTTATATTATTGATACCGTAATCTTGCTGCCTCCGTATTCCAGTGAATAGCATATGCGTCGGCAGATCGGAGGTCCCCGGTTCGATTCCCCCGGGGTAGGACAAAAGTGATATATGTATAAAGCTGAAGAGTTTGTTTGTTTGTTTGTTTGTTTGGTTGAACGCACTAATCTCAGGAACTACTGGTCCGATTTGAAAAATTCTTTCAGTGTTAGGTAACCCATTTATCGAGGAAGGCTTTAGGCTATATAACATTACGCTATGAGCGACGGGAGCGGAGCAGTAGCCTTAAATCACGCGGTAGTAACCGCGGGCATCGTCTAGTACTATATATAGAGGATGCCCGAGGTTACACCCCCGTTATTTTAGGCTACTGCTCCGCTCCCGTGGCTCATAGCGTAATGTTATGTAGCCTATAGCCTTCCTCGATAAATGGATTATCTAACACTGAAATATTTTTTTCAAATGAGACCAGTAGTTCCTGAGATTAGCGCGTTCAACCAAACAAACAAACAAACAAGCTCTTTAGCTTTATATATTAGTAGGTATAAGATGTGTAACCAATCTATCGCTGCCGAATACTTATAAATTAAAAGACAATGCCCGCACTTCGTAAAATCCTGTATCGCAGGGGACTTTGCAAGCAATGGGCACAAATCATTATGTTCTCAGGTAATAAGTATTTCTTGATAAGAAGTTACTTGTACTCTTACTTAACAAAACTTTCACTTCAACTCAGCTAGGGTTAACTTGGGATTATCTACTTGACCCGGGGGTCGAACCCGCGAGTGTTACGCAATAGAAAACGATGCAGTGATTGAAATGAGTAGAAATGTTAGACCCGTGCTCTTTCCTTATTACACGGTGAAGGAAATATTGATAATAAATTAACTATGACTGCGGGTTCACCTAGTTTCTATTAGGTTTTTTTATTAGGTATGTGTTAAGTTATGTTGAGTGTTATTACGATTGTAATGTGTTTTGTGCATTAAATAAAAGAAAAAAAAAAATCATTGATGGCTCAGTGACTTGTGTTGGTCTAGCCGTTTGAAACAACCGAATGGTGTGAGTTTGATTCTTGCACGGGACAGAAGTGGTGCGAATTACAAAGATCTTTTCGGCGTTTCTAGAATATTTGTGGAGTCTATTAATTATCTAAAAGATTTTTGTTCACTGGTCCATTTACCCATCAATAAACAGCCTATCCCTCGCAAATAGTCTATTCTAGATCAGTCATACATGGGCGTTCAAATATACATTCCCCAAAATCCTCAAACTTTATATAATATTCTATACAGATTTTTCCGTAATAACAGTAAGTAACTCAAATAAACATACGCATTATACCATAAAGCCTCATATTCAAATTTTAAACATGTTTCTATACATAATCTGTGCCGTATCGGCATGGCGTAACCGTATCGTTAAACTAATGTCATTACAATAAGAAAGGCGACATTTTTTGTCCAATAACCTCACACTTTCCAACGAAATTATATAAAATCCAGTGTGACGTATAAATACATTTTCTAGGCTTTCGCCGTAGACAGTAAGTCACGATTGTGTCTATGGAATTCGAAAAAAAAGAGTTGGGAATATTTTAGGCCGGTTCCATTGAATTATTACCTACAGAAAGTCAGTATTCAAACAACGCGAGCTCAGAAGTTAAGCCGAAAATTCGCTATGTGTGCGGCACCGTGCTGTGTTTACTTGCTGCATCACGCACACAGACGCCATTATAGAGTTGCCAGTAACAACGTCTTTCCCCTACAAATAGGATAAATTCATAATTTTTGCATGAAATAAGTAATTGTATATTATAAATTCTAAAGTCACACTGTCTGCTTTTTAAGTTTTTACAACTGACTAACGATGGCTAAATCAATCTTGACGAAACTTACTCAAACGTGAGCACTAACAAGTGCCGAGTGATTTCCTAGTTAAATGCTCTTTATAGTACATAAAAAAGTATTTATGTATATTTGTGAGAAAAAATTATCAAAAATCAACAGCGAGTACTACGAACATGTGTGCGCCGTTGCGCTATGGTGACCAAAAAAAGGCGAAAAGTTTAAAAATTCTAATATAATTAGTTCGGTAACGTCATGGCGTCATTCGTTCAACAACGAAGTTAGTTACGCGTACCTACATTAAGTTTATATATGTAACTACCTACTTAATTCCTATTTTTATTATTACTGTCAATAGAATAAATTTTGGTAAGGAATGTGTAAATTAAACTGGGACAATTTCACACCCAACTGGCAACACTCCGCTCGTACTTATTATGATTCACTGTATTTGTATTATTAGACAATCTACGTAATAAAATTAATGTCTGACCGGTGAAATGATACTCCAGCAACCTTATAATCTTTTTCTGAAGCATTGTGGCACAAAACACTGTACAGTATGTCATAATTTCGATTATTTTGCGGGAGATGCTTACGCTACCGTGCGACTCGTACTACAGACAACGCGGCCGCCGATTGGGTCAGATCCTGACCCAAATGAACGGCGCGTATTGCGTGCGCGTACTTGGTTTCTGTAGGTAATAATTCAATGGCCGGTTCCTTTTTTAAAAAGAGAAGTGAGTTTGTTTATGGTCATCCACAGATCGAAAAAGATTGATGTTGTTTGTTAAAGATGGGAAACACGATTTTCATTTATACGGAATTGTTTTTTATCTAAATAATAATTGTAATTCTTAATTTGCTTGTTAACTGGACGAATTTAAGTAAAATTCGCTTTTAAATATTTGGATTTGATTTGGACTATTATAAATAATTAATTATACGTTAAGTAAAAGAAGAATCTCTGAGGTGATGACTTTTTAATTTTGACTGTTATATATATGTTGTAATGATACTTTTGTAATATCTGAAAAATTCCTATTTTAGTCATCAATCCTAATTTTAATCTCACCGATCGCTGCTGACCATCGTGCGTGCCTTGAACATTCCATCTCATTACCTATACGTAATTCCACAAGATTATTACCATGTAAAGTGCATTACTTAAACATCACGATCTTGGGTTTTATAAAAACGTCCAGATATTTATTTGATTTCTCTAATGCTGGTTCCCATTAAGCCATAGCGTAATGATAGGCTTATGGTCGGCATTTGAGGTATTCCTTCTTAATATTACACGCGTATTAGAATAAATCTCGATTGTTGAGATTATTGACCCTTTGGTGGGAGTGATTGAGGACATTAATGTTTTTTTTTTTACGTTATCACCGTAATCTTCGTCCCTAGCATTGTCTGGATTATGATCACTGGCAGTATAGTCAAAACCATTTTGGCTGTAGAGTATCCATCGTACTAAGACACTACAAGAAGCAAGCGTCCACCTTGCCCCACTGTGTTGATCGAATACTTGATCGAAGCATGATATTTTGTGATTTTATTTTTAAGGAACTGTCTCCTATTTGAGTCCAGTTACTGTAGATTCGAGAAAAAAAAGTCAGTATCTCAAAAGAAAAACACTAGACATAATATATATTTTCAGGGCCACAGTATGTTCACTAATCTTCTATACTATAATCTATAAGATCTTAAGTTTAGACGTGTTAATGAAGCAAGATGTAAATCTGGACTGAATATAAAATAAACTTAAAAGATGAGAATTGAGTAGATGGCACGTGTAAAACTTACATAATATGGTAGTTTCCAGGGTCAAAATAATTACATTTTATTTAGTCCGTATTTTAGATTATAAAAAAATATTGGACACGTATTTTTTCTTTTTTCGATTAAATAAAAATAACAAAGATATAGCCCATTAAAGTTACGTGTGACGTCATCTAGTGCGAAAAAATGCAGCACGGCGTGACGTTATACGTAACTTTAATGAGCTATATCTTGGTAATTTTTGGTTTAATTTACAAATAAAAAAATACGTATCGCTTATTTTTGAATAATCTAAAGGACGGACTTATACATTTTTTTTTGTCAACTAGCCTATTATACACGTGTCGTGCACTTACATCGTATGTATGTGTGCGTGTCTTTACATTATTTATTGACGTCCCTGTTGAAGGTGTTTGTAGTATTTTCTGATTCTGTAACTGCCTCTAGTATGTTTGTTCCTCTATTGAACCACCACGATATCCAGAATTTCCATCATAGACAAAATAAAGCGGTGCTCCTTAAAATTGATATTGCATTTGCTGTTCCAATATTTTTTTGCTTTTAGTATCCGGCTTTTTTTAATTTGAAATTCCCATTAAGTACATATAAGTTTTAGAGCCGTTTACCGTAGGCAATACACGGCTCTATAATTTTATAATTTATTTAGTGTAAATTAGTAGAATTCAGGTTTTGTTTCTACTCGGACAAAGCAGTACATATGTAGGTATCTCTAACAATCCGTTGTACGTAAATGCCACTTGCACGTGTACTCTGACGCATTCTAACAACATTTGCTACTTAAGTACCGCCACTTTCACAACGCATACCTCTGACAATATCTGTACTGTGCTTGGAATAAGAGAGAAAACGTTAAAACTAAAGAAAATCTTATATCAAAGGAAATATAGTGAAAATGATAAATCGTCTTTATAAAAGTCAGCTTTAAATTTTATGCTCGGTTTCAGGGTAAAATTTTCAATTGTCAGTTGGTTCTTTAACTACACTAAAAAATATCCAAATTAACAATATACTTAGGTACATGTAATAGGTCTCAAGCAAGTAAAATTAATTAAAAACATTCGGGCAACGTCTGCCGTACTGAACAAAAGCCAAAATCAATCCGTACCTTTTGTACATTTTTATAGTTTACAAAGGTATGTGCAGGCATTTTATAACAAATATCTACAGGTACCGATGTCAACTCAATGACGAATTGACGACTCATCGATCAAACGTTTCCAAAGAAAAGGGACTCCGAAACTAAATGTCAGGTATGACAGGTATGCATATCCAAAAAGCGGTTACGAAGGGTAGTCGTAAACGACAAAGGGCGGTGTTATCAGTGCCAGATAGTCGACCTCTTAGTCAGACTGTTTGTACAGGTAACCGATGAATAGCATTATGGGTTATACATACTTCATAAACAATATTTTGCTTATGCAAATAAGTTTGGGTACTTACTATTTATGCATATAAAGAGACATGTTCTGATCATCGCAGAGCCTAAAACTATTGAAGCTGAAAATATGATGGCTGAACAGGAGGTTCACGTAGGCACCCACGAAGGAAGGATTTATAAATATTCTAAGATGGTAAATAGGAGTCACCCTAAGCTACGCGAAACTGTTAAATTTTATTGATTTCGCAAAACATGAAAGCGAAAGCATCCTAAGTAGGGTGAATACACCAAAAACAATTTGAAAAGAAAGATTATTTCATTTTCAAAACATTAAGTAACTGTATACAACTTCCTATTTCAAAAAGTTATTCTACAGCCATAAAACAGATAATAAAAAGAAAGAACGACTCGCATACACGTGGTCGAGTCCCGGACGAAATTCCCACGAAATTTTTGGCATGGCATTAAAAGACTGACAAAAGGTCCACTCGAGAATCGTATATACATACCGTACGGATTCCAGAGTTAATTTGCTGGAGGAAAAAACTCAGGTAACAAATTATGGATGACGTAACTGATGTTCGAAATACGAATACATGCTGTGGACGTTTTTTAATGACAGTTGTTTATGGACTTCATATTTTTAATTCTACTTTTGAAAATTAAAAATCGGTTTTATTGTTTCCTTTGATTAGCCCTATTATCCTCGCTAGATAGGTTTCACATTGATACTTAGAAATTGACATTATCAATAGTAATTCCTACGTTGTCCATAATACAGGGCCACAGTACAGTCTTTCCAGTTTAGCAGATAAATACTTTCCACAAAATATCTTACTGCCTACCGATATATCGTTAAGTTTCTGCTAGTATTCTGGTGCTAATTCATCTGCGTATTATCTCCACTCTGAGATCTGAGATTTCCACTCGAGACAAACTAACTGTGATCCTTAAATAATTTATTCGGAATTTGAGGATTCTTCGTTGTTTCGTCTATAATCTCTATGATAATATGATATACAAACTGTTACCAAAGCAAACAGACGAGGAAAACTAGATTAAAATTACGAGTAAACATATTATTATATATAAAGCTAATCTTATTCTAGTTATTCCGAAGACAGGACATTAGTTAGTTAGTTATAGCCACAGGTAAGTAATAACAAACAAAGTTAAGTGACTTTCAGTCAGCCATCGCACTAGTGGACCGATAAGAGTTGTAGCGAGGCGTGGCTTGGCCCTAATCCGTCTTAGCTTAGGGTTGTCACACTTTAAGCCAATTATACAGATACAAAAAAATGGTCTTGTATCTTGCCTTCTTCTCTTTTAAACTGAATCCGAAATCGTAAGCAGACCCCGGGCACAAATCACAGTTCTTATTCTTCCAAAAAAATTTTCAAATATCAATCCACATTAATTCTAATACGAGTATTATATTAACTAAGAAATACCCCAAATGCCGCCATAAACCTAATATTAGATACGCTATGGCTTAATGGGAATGGTCATTAGAGATATCAAATAAATCTCAGGACGTCATTAAAGACCCAATATCGTGATCTTGAAACAATATAATTTTATTGTAATCTTAATATATATATTTCTTGTGTGCATGTGTATGTCACTGAAATCCTCCTAAACGACTGGACCGATATCGATGAATTTTTTTGTGTGTGTTCAAGGGAACCTGAGAATGGTTTAGATTAATAATTTTGTCCACTGGAAAATGCTTTTTTACTCAATTTTTAATTTGTAAGTAGTTGTGGATTTCGGAATGTTTCACATTGGATCCGACGGACTGCGCTGCTATCGCTGTCAAATCTTATATTAATAATTTCGTCAAGGAGTACATCGAAACCTTACCTGAATAATAAAACATAAAAAAATAAAGATTTCGAGTCGACAACATATATCCACAAAATTGAGAATGTCAAGTATTTTGTTAAATTCTAATGGTTCTGACATACAAATCACAGTCGCCATATTGGCCAGTCTCGCGAAACGTCACCAAACGTCACAGATGCTCATTATCATTTTGAGTATAAATGCCGGCAAACTTCTTGAACACAACCATAGACCAAAAGAGCTGCGCAGTAGCAATTTTACGTACAAAAATGTTTACTGCGCATGCATATTGGTCTATGGTAGTGTTCAAGAAGTTTGCCGGCATTTATACTACTAAATCTTAGTACTAAGTAGTTTGTATGTGTAAATACTTTTTACAGTTATGTAGTATCCGCGTCCGCCCAATAAAGGAGATTTGTGTTACCCCGAACATCGATGATATACTATAACTAAAGAACCTCAAATTTACGTGAGCGAAACCGCGGGCAAAAGCTAGTCTTATATAATATTTTATATAACCTCCCTAAAATCCATCCATCACACAGCTACCTACATCTAATCATGTCCAACATTACCGTTCAAAACCCCATCTCATTCATAACCCCACTCATCTGAACCCTTACAGCCTGTGTAGCACCCCTATCCCCCAGTAACGCGTAGAATATTTAAGGAGCCGGACTTTAATAACAGTTTTCTAAGCGACGTCCTTATTTATTACCTACCCTCATATCGGACAAGTTCTTTCTTTCATTATTCTCTGGAGGGTTTTTATGTTCTGTGCTTGTTTGTGAAGCTTTTAGAAGTCACTTGGAGCCAATTATTTAAGAGAAGTGGGCACGCAGTAGCAATCGCGAAGTCTTATAACATTTAAATGATTTAGTAATGTGGCTGACTTGCATTTAAGTCTACCTAAGCGGATCTCGGGTTCTAAGACGCGAAGTCTTGGATGCAAACAGGATAATTTTATTTATTTATTTATTTTTCGCTACACACATAAATCATTATTACATATATCTATTTATTAAGACTTACATAAAAAAAAACCTAGACAGCTATATAAAAATAAGAAAAATAAATCACATAAAATGTAACAAGTCAAGAAAAATTTAAGAATAAATACGTAACAAAAGAAAAAAAGAATATGCAAGACGAAGTAGGTAAATGAATATGCGTGCAGCCAAAAAATGGACCTGGTTCGACATATACTAGGCGAAAACCTGGCGCCGATTTTCAACCAGGCCCATAACGCTAGGACGGTAATGATTAGGTACCTACACAGGGAAAATCTCTTCTTAGATTTTACGGAAATCGTTTCCACTTATGTATAATCCTAAAACGAAATTTTGCTGCACTATTATTTAGACACAACCTTTATAATTTCGCTATAATAGCAGCACATCGCGAAAGCCTTCTATACAAGAGAGAGAAAACACATATTGATTTGGGGAAAACCGAATGCATCACAAAATCGTTACGGCTCCAATAAAATTGGGGACAAACAGAAAGAAAGTCAAATAACATGATTTACGGGGGATGAAAGCAAACGTAAGGTTCTCTAACCCTCATAAGGCTTTTGTCTAAACGACAGAGAGTAGCGGGCAGCGATTTTGTAAAGAGTTGAAGAAGCGACTTGATGGTAATTTCCAAAATAACAATACAACATAACTTAACGCCTTTATCCCCAAAAGAGGTAGGCAGAGGCGTATTACACACCCACACTTCGCCGGTGATGTTTCGGTCCCAATGTAATAGAAGGCGAGCCTATTGCCATCTACCGGGCACATCGTTAAGCGAGCGATAATTAACATACACACATAACTTCGGAAAGTCAGAGATGTGTGCCTGGGGTACCTGGGGATCGAACCCAAAACCATCGTCTCGGCAGTCCGTTACGTACACCACTGGGCTATCGCCCCTATCCAATATACTTGTGAAAGTTGTAAATAATGGCTCAGAATTTCGTAGTGCGCATATTACATTCTGTGGATATTTATATAGTGAGTCTCTGCCTACCCCTCCGGGAAACAGGCGTGAGTCTATGTATATATGTATGTATGTATGTTATCGCTTCTGTGTGGCCATATAACGCGTGTATATCAAAACATACGGTGCGTTTAATGTAACGATAGTCTTAATATAAATATTATGATTCTGAAGCACTTGTCGAGCCATCAAATGATTGCGTTTAGATAACTTAATATGTAAACATGGTATGACTGTGTCTACATATGTTTCGGTATTTTATGGGATCAAACATAATAGTGCAATCAGTGTCATATTCGTCATCAGCCTTTTATACTGTCCCACTGCTGGGCACCTCTTCCCATTATGAGAAGGGTAAGGCCATAGTCCACCATGCTGGCCAAGTGCGGGTTGGCATTTACATGTCTTTCGAGAACATTATGGAGAACTCTCAGACATGCAGGTTTCCTCACGATGTTTTCCTTCACCGTTTAGCGAGCGATAATTAACAATTTAATACGCACATAACTCATATTACGTGGAACCTAAAATTCATGGTGAAATGTGGGTGTAATATTACACCTCTGCCTACCCCTTCGAGGATACAGGCGTGAGTCTATAAATCTTATACTAATATATAAAGCTGAAGAGTTTGTTTGTTTGTTTGGTTTAACGCGCTAATCTCAGGAACTACTGGTCCGATTTGAAAAAATCTTTCAGTGTTAGATAGCCCATTTATCGAGGATGGCTATAGGCTATATAACATCACGCTATGAGCGACGGGAGCAGAGCAGTAGCATTAAATAACGCGGGTGTAACCGCGGGCATCCTCTAGTGAAATAAATAAATAACTCCGAAAAGTCATTGGTGCGCGCCGTGGATTCGAACCCGGACCCTCTGCGTAGCAGTCTGTCGGTATCTCCACTAGGCTATCGCTGCGTCAAATTGTAAGGTTCATATCACAGAAAATCACTAGGGGAGGGTAGGTATTACATGTAGGTAGGTGAGAAATATCTGGATGCTATAGTTAAAACCGCCGGTCAAAACAGACGATACGATTTACTGTCACCTGGTATTCAGACTTGATACGACACGACAACTTCTTCAAAATAATACTGGAAGGCAAAATAGAAGTGAGAAGAGGAAGATGACGACCTCGACGTACTTATGTGACACAGCTGAAGGAAAAAGTTGGAGTCAGGTCGTATCATGAGGTCAAAGAAAAGGCAGAAAACCGAAGCCAATGGCAATTGCTCCACCGACAAGAGCTACCTACCTCTTAAATGGAAGAAGAAGAAGGTATTCAGACTAAACCCAGTGTCGCGGGGGACTTAACAAAACATACAACCAACGTACTCAAAGTACACTCAGACTCGAAACAACAGTGTATGAATCACACAAAGTGTTTTCTCGTGTGGGAATCGAACCCATAACAAATGGCCCAGCGGCCACTTAAGCCGTTACGCCAACCGTGCAGACAAATTACTAAAACATTTTTAGAGAAAATACTTAAAATACATAACAAATAGTTAATTAACGTTAATTTAGTTACGTTGATGTGCAGATGCATCTACAAGTCGAAAGTGAATGTGTTGCTATGAATAAATTCGAGCGCTTTCTAAACTTTACATCGGCACATATGAGCTATTGTTTCGACACACGCTGAAATTTTAATACTTTACATGTATTTTACTATTTAAAAACGTTTGTAACTTCGGGAATGTGTAGGTTCATAATTTGACGCAACTTTCATTTTGCACGTCGAGAGAAGATTACATTAGATTCCTATAGAGCAGTCCCGATGAATAATTTAGAGGCTTCGACTCGGGATATATTTAGTCTTTTTTAAAAGTTGTAGGCACTGATACAAAAATTCAGAAAGATTTTCATTCGATGTAAATATGCCACATACAATAATAATTACATACACACATACATACATACATAACGTCACGCCCTTTATCCCCGAAGGGGTAGGCAGAGGTGTATTTCTACACCCACTTTTCGCCAGATATACTTTAGTCCCACGTAATAAGGGGCGAGCCTATTGCCGTACCGGGCACATTTCCAGACTCCGTGCGGCTACTGAGAATTTCGTGACAGAAAAACCCAATAACACTGCCCGACCCAGGAATCGAACCCGGGACCTCCCGATCCCACGCGCACATTTATGCCGCGAGACCAACGAGGCAGTCGTATTCGGTTTGATGTCGAGTTTTCCGTCTCTACGCAAAGATGGTATTTGCATCGTGTTATCCCTTAGTCGCCTCTTACGATACCCACGGGAAGATAGCGGGGGTGGTGACACTTGTATTCTATGCCGTCAACCACACGGCTCACAAGAATAATTAGAAGACGTAAATCATTTGTCCATTTCACTTTGAAAAATAACATGACTGACTGCCGACTAATAAGATGCTATTGGGCATGCTTGGGCATGCCAGCCCTGGCATCCCCAGTAGCATAAATAAGCCTATCCACCACGTTGTACCTAGCCATGCAGATTTGCCTGCAGGTAAAGTCAAAAGTCAAGAAAGTCTAAACGACTGACCAGCTGACTACTTCTAATATTTAGATTAATTAGTTCACCCACAAAGTTTCATAAACCAATTCCACAAGTCTGTCTCGTAATAAGCATAATAAACATACGCCAGTCCAAAAGTATTTTGGACTTACTTTACCTCGCTAAAGAGTCGGACTTCATTATCGCGAGTTGGGCTTTTGGGCTTAGTTGAAGTTGCCACTTGGTTCTTAAGCTTTGTTGCGAGAACACGTAGTTCTGTTACTCTTTCACTCAACACAAACATAAACCGTTCTACTTCTTCATGAACTTTTTCGTAATTAAAATAATGATTAAGATTCGTGGTATTTTACCAAAGACGTGGGTAAATCTGCTGTTTTCTACTTAATGGAAACAATTAGATTATTAGATCAATTGATAATTGTGTCGGATCATCAATATCTCAAACAACAGATGCGTTTGATATTAATTAACAAATATTTCTACATCAAAAACCATATCCGGCTATTGTAAAGAGTCATTTAGTCTAACCGAATCCAAAATCAAAATTTTATTCTGCTGGAAAACATGTATCTATATTTTAAATGTCAGAACACGATTTCTTATATTTTTTAATATATCTACATAAGGAATGCAGGTTATCCTCCTCTTTCCAACCGTATATCACCTCTTCAATAACTACAATAATACAAAACAACGTTCGCGAACTTCGTACAAAAATGTTCCTTCAGGTGTGCAACACAGTTCAAGTTAATTCTCTGCACCTAGGTACAAGTATAAATCATTAAAAATTTGTAATGACATATCTAATCAGGTAATCACAGCAAAACAGCGTAAACAATGAATGTCGCGAGTTTTTGCTTAATTAACCTTCATGTTAGTTTACACAGGATGAGCGCTGTATTTGTGACTGTATCGTGATACAATGACAAGCGATAAAGCCATGATGGTTTTGTTTGTATACAATGTCATGGTGTACAATAAAGCCATGGTTCTGTTAAACAATTTCACCATATTTACCATCCTAGCGTAATCCCAGTTGCATCTAAGACTCACGTCTTGGAACCTGGGGTCCACGAATGTCCCACTAAACAACAATGTGCTTAAACACACGTCCATTTGTGGACCATAGAATAGGACCCATCCATTTGTTTGGTGCCGGATTACATGTAACCTGACTACTACTGAAAGCTAATGGAAGGAAAGAGGAACCCACCACGCACCCTCGGATTGACCACCCCAACTATTGCACAAAGGACTGAGCACTCAGTCGTGGCCCATCGCTCCTGAGGATGCCTCGTGCAGAGGCGAAACGCGTGTCGAAGAATAGGCGGCGCATACAGCGGGATACTGCACGTCAGGTATCTTCCTGGAACCCATACCATTCCTATAACCCTTATCCTTTTAGAGGAGTCAACCTTTTTCTATTGCAATAGTTGGGGTGGTCAATTCGAGGGTGCGTGGTGGGTACCTCTTTCCTTCCATTAGGTTACAATGGAATTCTGCCAAGTAACGCCTGATTCAATCAACTATACTACTGAAAGATACTCAAATCATCATCATCTTCTGATGAATTAAAAGTCCACAGAGCGACTGCCTTTCTGACCTCCTATTACTAAAAGATAAAAATCAACAGGGTGTCGTGTGGCGGTCGCACGTTTCAATATATCATTTCACAAAAAAATACATTTTCTTTTTTCTTTTATATCTCTGTGAACCTCAGTTGAAATAATTTCTTGATATTATACACACACACACTCACGCCTGTTTCCCCGAAGGGGTAGGCAGAGACATATTCAACGCCCACTTTTCGCCAGTGTTTTGATCCCACGTAATAGGTGGCGAGCCTATTGCCGCTTATCGGGATATTTTGTTTGCCAGAGCCTCGTCCGTTGATCGGCAGGTGCACCACTTGCAGGTGAGGTTGGCTTGGGACCCTAAGTGATATTATCAAAAGTCTTATATGAAAGTACGTTGGTCCAAAGTTTCTCCCAACCAACCGACCGTTATAAAAATACCTCGTCTAGACATCGAATCTGTTGTGAGAACCGACTCAAGTTACTCCGTCACCTGACGCCTAACACGCTTCACTGCTAATGCGTGCACTTGTGTTTACTGTTATAATAACTGCTGTTATATAGCACTCGTTATAGCACGTTATTTGTAACGTTATAACTGCTCTCGAGATCTCCGTGTGATTGATGCACGCACTGGAAACTTGACTAAGTGTTTTGATATCAAAGTGTAAAATAATTATGTATGCTGGCGATTGTACGGTAAGCGATTATCATAACAAAAAAGATCTTATCATGCTAGTAGCGTTATTTCAGTTTCAATCTGGGGTCCATTTACTAGTCTAACTGAATTTGGCTTTACTTACTCTGGTGTAATGTTATGGCTTAGACTGCCTCGTTGGTCTCGCGGCATAAATGTGCGCGTGGGATTGGGAGGTCTCGGGTTTGATTCCCGGGTCGGGCAAAGTGTTATTGGGTTTTTCCGTTAGGAAATTCTCAGTAACAGCACGGAGTCTGGTAATGTGCCCGGTACGGCAATAGGCTCGCCCCCTATTACGTGGGACCTAAAAATTCCTGGCGAAATGTGGGTGTAATATTACACCTCTGCCTACCCCTTCGGGGATACAGGCGTGAGACTATAAAAAAAAAAATAGCTTTTCCACAGAGCGACTGCCTGTCTGACCTCCGCGACACGGAGTTTTACCGATATTCCATGGTTTTAGACTAGTGTCAGCTTATTCAGAGGCACTGATGCCCTATAACGACTGTAAAAGTTCTCCATGACAGCCGGCACCGACGTGCTCGTAACGTGCTCTCCGAGGTACGGGGCATGCGATATCTTACGAGATCTAGATAATTAATTAGCAAGGAATCCTGATCTCTAGGTGATCTTTCTTTTTGCAGTGATAACCATGTGATAAGCCAATAGTTATTGTCTTAAAAGCATTATAGAACTATAGGTACATAGACTACGCCTAGATCCGCGAAGGGGTAGGGATAGGTGTAATATTACACCCACATAGTCATATTACGAATTTTACGTAATATGTGCGAGACTTTTGCCGTTACCTTACTAAGAATTCGGCAAAACTCAGTAACACTTTTGCCCGACCAGGGAATCTAACCAGAAACCCGATCAGCAGACACATACGATGCCACGGAGGTGCGGAGGCAGAAATTTATTTCATTTGTAAAATGTTAATCTGGATTTTAAAAATATCCAACATATCCACCTAAAAGTTTGAGATTCAGCACATAATCTCAGATCGTGAGAATAATGCAGGCGTGTCTCGTTACATTTGAGACGATCGGTCCAGTGACAGTGTACCCAACAATATAAGATTACACCAGAACCTGATGCTCTACGATACAGAGTGCAGTTAATGAGGAATGTATGATAACAAAAATATTTTCGAAATTCCTTTATGCCATCAGTCGAAATGAACCTATTTCATCGAAAGACATTAGGTACCTATTTGTACCTAATGTCTATCGATGAAATAGGTTCATTTCAGGTGTTGAGTACGATGTGGGAATTATTAAACATTTAAACAAATACACACATCAACAAAGTCTAGGGATATTTTATATTTCATCAAATGTCTAAAAATCTATGAAGAATTTTCTGATACAGTAAATAGAAGAATCATAGATTATTTTAAGGACCATAAAAATAAAAAACATTTCGTGTTTTTTTTTGTTTTAAATAAAAAAATTAATTTTTTTAATCATCATGGAAAATTAGTATGATAACAACAAACATTTCTTCTTAAAAAACTATTAATTTTAATAAAAATGGAAAAAATCTTGTAAAATCTAATCATTAATAATCAGTGTTGCCACCTCTTACATTGATTACACATCGACATCGATTGTTAATACTTAAAATTAAATTGTCAATGTCTTGCTGCGGTATGAGGTCCCATGTCCTTTGCAAGTGTTCGTAAAGTTGTTGTTCAGTCGTCAAATTTGGTGGAAAATCTCTCAAAGCTTTTCGTTGTAACATGTCCCAGGCATGCTCGATAGGATTTAAGTCGGGCGACTGTGCAGGCCAATCCAAAACTTGAATATCGTGCTCTCGGAGAGCGGTCGATACCAGCCGCGCCGTATGGCAAGGAGCATTATCGTGCATGAGTAGAAATTCATGGCCTATTTGAGTTCTGTGTGGGACAATAACGGGCTCTACTACCTCCTCGTGGTATTTTTGTGCAGTCATGCTGCCTTGGATCCAAACGAGTTGGGTTCGTCCGCCAAGACGAATTCCTGCCCACACCATGATTGTCCCGCCTTGGTATGGGTGGACCTCCTGAGGGTGCCGTAGACGGCTAACTCTCCCTGGAGCTCTCCAAACGCGTGTTCTTCGTGAATCCGGGTGAAATCCAAACCGGGACTCATCGGTGAACAGCACCAAAGACCATTGTTCGTCACTCCATGGTAAATGCTCCCGAGCCCACGAAAGCCGCCGACCGCGATTGCCACGTCGCAATGCTGGAACACGCAATGGTCTTCGAGCATGAAGATCAACTTCATGTAACCTTCTTCGCACGGTTTGGTCGCTTACCAGCAGCTGGTGGTCCTCCTGGAGCCTTTGCACTAGTTGCAGCGCTGTGATATTGGGTTGTCTTCTGGCGGTCATTTGGAGAAATCGATCCTGTCTCTGCGTAGTAACACGATATCTACCTGTGTGCTGTTCGGCCACATCTCCAGTACTGCGATAACGTGACCACAACCTTGATATCACATTTTGACTGGTATGTAGGGCCTCAGCAACGACGCGTTGAATTGCACCATTTTCTAACATGCCCACGGCTCGTAACATTTCATCTCGACTCAAATGACGACGTGACATGACTTTTAAAGTTCGTACGTCACGTTAAATTAAAAAAGAAAAACAATTAAAAACCCTTTTCATTAATAATTATAATAAAACTGTTTTAACTTTCTTTAATGTAACGAATTACTAGCAAATTTGCCGCCATATTTTGTTTATTATTTTGTTTTTTTTCTTTCCATGTTCAAATTTTGAAAATAGAATAAAAGAGGTTTTAATCTGTATATAAACTTTTTGTGGAAACTAACAAGGTTCTAAACTATAAACTCGTAAATAATTTAGGATTAAGATATCCCTAGACTTTGTTGATGTGTGTAATTGTGGCAACCTGTCTAATGGCTTAGGCTGACTTGCTTTTGCATACACCTTCTGATGGCGTGGAGACATAGTGATACAGATCGTGCTGGCTCCCTCAATCGAGGTTGAGCCGTACGATGGCTGTTGAATGCGGGCCATCAGTGGTCTGAGTCAGTCAAAAGCGTCAGACGATATCCTGAATTGTACTCGCATACTAAACCGATCTTATGTCTGGACTTTAAAAAAATATGAAAGAAATTGAAGTGACAAAAAAAGCAATGACTCTGAGTTTGTTTCGGCCTTTCTTCTCAAAAAGTCATTTAGCTAGGAAAAGCCGGCATAATCTAGAATAGGGTTTTGACTTGTTTAAGTGTTGTAAACAACCAAAATGCAGAAATAAAGTCTTGTTTTTCTGTCTTGTCTTTATGTCTTTCTTTATCAACGACCCAAGATCTAAGAATAAGACTTTTTGAAGTAATAGACGGCAATCTAGCATACGTATCGTTAATGGAAAGCGATTACCGCCGCCCATGGACACAAGCAACAACAGAGGAGTCACAAGTCCGTTGCCGCCCTTTGGGATAGGAATAGGAAGCGGATGAAATAAGGGAGAAGGATATAAGGATGGGGCCTCTGGCACTCTCACTCACCGAACGAAACGCAGTAACATGGTGTATGCCAGCGGTGCCTAGGTACGGCGGGCAGACCCTGGAAGGGCGCCCCAAATTGGCTCAATAGGGAAGTTTCCTGCAAGTGAAATAAATTCTACGTCTATTTTTATCTAGTGAAACATGTAAAAAAATAGTAGTTTCAGTCATCAATTAATGTAAAAACTGAATTTAACATTTTTATCGTCAATTTATTGATAATAAGTATTCTACTTGACAACAAAACACTATGACGTCACTACGTCGTATTTCATACCAAACCCTTGGCGAAGGTAGTTTTTGACATTTCCTTAAAAGTGCTTGATTTGACTAGTTGGAAACAACCCTATTACTCGTATAGCGTATAGGTACTTAATATTTAAAGGAAGCACAGGGCGCAGTGTTAAGTCTAGCAGCAGGCGTATAATTGGCTAGATACCGCACTGACAGTGGGAATCACAGTCTTGGCAAGCGATATAATGTAATGCCTGAAGCGAATACACCCATGCGTAATAAGTCAAGTTTTAGTTGAGTTCTATTTTTGCCGTGACAAAAAAACTAGACTAGTAAAAAATCTCAGACTGCGAGAAACGAAAAGTCTAGCAAATGATGAAAAATGTACGTTTCCTTAATTTATGACTAATTTAAAGTATTCTATTTACACACAATGAAACACTTCCACTGAGATTAAAGCATAAATATAACGTTTCCCACATTAGTATATAAATTACGAATTCATTATACTTACAGTACCGGACACGTAACTTCACACAAGTTACGTTTATAATGTTCAAAAAGAAACCACAGATGTAATACCATATTTTTGTCATCTATTCTTCATATTGTTGTACAGTCTATAGAAAAATTTAGATAGAAGCCTTTGAAGAAAATGAATAAATTACATACATACATACATACATATCGTCACGCCTTTTATCCCCGAAGGGGTAGGCAGAGGTGTATTTCTACACCCACTTTTCGCCAGATAAACTTTAGTCCCACGTAATAAGGGGCGAGCCTATTGCCGTACCGGGCACATTTCCAGACTCCGTGCTGCTACTGAGAATTTCGTGACAGAAAAACCCAATAACACTGCCCGACCCAGGAATCGAACCCGGGACCTCCCGATCCCACGCGCACATTTATGCCGCGAGACCAACGAGGCTGCCGTATAGTGTTTGATGTCGAGTTTTCCGTCTCTACGCAAAGATGGTAGTTGCATCGTGTTATCCCTTAGTCGCCTCTTACGACACCCACGGGAAGATAGGGGGTGGTGACACTTGTATTATATGGCGTCAACCACACAGCAATAAATTAAAATTAATTTTATCTGTGACCTGTGTGTGTTGCATCTCAAAAAACAAAAACCTAGCGATCAAGACCTGTTAAATAATCGTCCATACCTAATTATTGAATAAAAGATATACAAGCTTATCGAAATTCTATTTAGAAATAATCCTAGGTACACATAAATATTACACGGTACTACAAAATCCACAAACATACGTAAAATAAAGAAGACTTATCCACTAATACAAACAGATGTTACTTTGGCCCAAAATGCAGTTTAATAATAATATCTTTGAACAGCATGTGTCAGGTGGCTGTATCTCGGCATTCCCTCGACTATTTAAGCCTTTGGACAAAGGCACGGGACAGGTAGGTGGATTAAATTCCTTCAACGGTAGCTGCAGTTTAAACTGATAAACTTGTTAATAATAAAAGTACTTGGAGATTCTTTGTTGAACGTTTCGTAAACAATATTATAGATGTTTTAAGGACATATTCTTATTGATAAGCCTTTTTCTAAAGTTAGTTGAAGTAAGTTCTTGTAATATCACCTATCTGCCAGTTATAGTCACTATCTATATAGCTCTTTTCGGAGCCAGCGTTTTAACATAGGTAGGTGTCGTAATTACTTTCGTAGGCATTTAGTAAAATACTAGTGTGTTTTGCTTTTATAATTACATACAAACAATTCAATTTTAGTTTTCCGAGCAATGTCTCGAATCACCGTCCTGGCGTTATTTGCTCTAAGACTTTGTCTTGGAGCATATGTGGTCCGTTTTCATCTCATAGTATTTCGCAGAATTTAAGCTTTTACTGGCATGAATCTTTGTACGCTTCTGTTTCATGATGTTTAAAACACTATTGCCCAGTCTGATAAGTTTTTTTTATAGCCGGTACCCTCGAAGGGGTAGGCAGAGGTGTAATACTACACCCACTGATAAGTTCCTGGTCAGAAAACACATACAGATTTCGTTTCAATTTCTAAATTATTTGGAAGATAAGGTCTAATCATAGGAAGTAAAACTGGGCCTATGTGTTTTGATAAAATTGGAATTAGGTAACTGTATTGTAATTATTTTCTCATGGTTATATCAGGTTCATCATCATCAGCCTCTAACTGTCCACTGCTGGACTAGGCCTCTCCTTTGAAAGGAGGAATTAGCCTACTATACCACGCTGGCCAAACGGGTTGGTATAGGGTTTATATCAAGTTTTCCTTCTCTTACAGTGGTGTTCTCTGCATAATATGCTCCCTCTGTCGGCTCTTACGACACCTATTGGATGATATAGGGTGGTGACATTCCGTATTCTTAATCCGTCACCACACGGACTATATCAGGTTATCATGCACATAATCTGTCAGTCCCAAATTTGATGCTCCATCTTTACGCGACCGAAACCACGAACTATTACTACTAACACAGGCCTAAAAAGGCTTTCACAGTCGTATATTAAAATATCATCCATATTTAGACTGTTATTTAGGTCATTAGGTTGGTATGGCTGGCGGATGTTAAAATAGAACATTCCAATGTTCTAATATTCTGCAAAGGTCAATTAGTTTCTTTCTATATTTGCATTGTTTGAGTGAGAAATGCTTGTTTCAGTTTAGAGATAAATAATAATAGGTTATGTTAGTGGTTAAACCTGCATCGACCGTGGGTCAGGCGGGTTCCTTTAGGAAGTCAGTTGAGCTGAGGGGTAGAGGTTACTGGATTTTTCTGCGTATAAGTAGGTATGTAAAGCTTACGCTTGTGTATGTGGTGGAAGGCACCAGATCGCAATTCGTTTCTCAGATTGGACAGACACTGTATTAAATTTCTGTTTCTTTACAATTCAACACCAACATCACCATTATATGTATGTGAATCCATTTTCAACTAGACGAGGATTTAAGTGAGGCCCGCGACAACAGTGTTATTGTCATTATTTTATAAATAATCGCTCCAAACTTAAGCATGACACAAACCATCATAATTTACGAACAAAATAATTAAAGTAACATCCAAAACACATAGAAATATGTAACTAAGTAATAGTTCATAATAAAAATAACAAACAACCTCAAGTTTTCAAAAGAAAATTATTACCAAGACCTGAAACAATAAATGCAACAATTACTTCCATTAGAAACTCTTACGTTCTGAGATGGGATGGGGCCACTGCTGGCACAATTTCCAAGACCTCTGCGACAAATGACAATGTCTACCATCTTTGGAACGACAGAAAAACTCTAAGTGCACCGACCGATTGACGTATTGCCATACTATTGTATTGTTACACATACATATGAACAACAATTGATTGATTGAACTTGTTTTTATGATGGATGAACTGTAATGTAGCTCATATCGGAAGTTCGATAGTTTTGCGATGGTTGCATTTCAAACATCGTCTGGATTGTTGGTTTGTTAATGACCCTGGTTTGGTTGCAATCCAGGATAGATCTTTGTGTGTTAGGGATGATTATTTTGATTTGTACCAGTGTTATAAAATGCCGCTCAAGTCAAACATTTGTGTGCATGAACATGGATGTTTGTCTTGGTCTGGGTATTTCTATGTATAATATGTATGTGTTTAAAAAAAATGTATATATGTATGTTTATCCATTATCTAGTACTCATTGGGACTAGATGGTGATGTGTGTATGTGGTAGAATATTATATATTATTATTAAAATCTAAACAAAAAGCTTTTTCTTTTTTCAATTTGAGAGCTGAGCTGTTGTCAGTGGAGCCTCTTCCATGTAGTTTGTAGTCCTATCTTCAACCAGCGCTTTGACCTTTTGATTCAACGTTACTTTTACTTCATCATCATCAGCCTTTAACAGTCCACTGCTGGACTAGGCCTCTCCTTTGAAAGGAGGAATTGGCCTACTATACCACGCTGGCCAAACGGGTTGGTATAGGGTTTGTATCAAGTTTTCCTTCTCTTACAGTGGCGTTCTCTGCATAATATGCTCCCTCTGTCGGCTCTTACGACACCCATGGGATGATATGGGGTGGTGACATGCTGTATTCTTGATCCGTCACCACACGGATATTTACTTCACCTGGACTAAATAAGTCCTTCTGGGTACCTATATCCCGTCCTCTCCTTCCTTCTATTTTTCCTTCCAAAATAAACAAGAAACTAAATGAAAAAACTAAAGTATGTATTTAGGTCCTATTTCTTCACTATCCGCTATCTCATTTATACACCCAATCATTTTATCTTTCATATCAAATATGTACGTAGCAATTCATCCAACAGCAACAATAGTCCAACAGTTTTTGTCTAAATATTTGAACCTGCAGCCCCGACGTTCCCACGCCCACCACTGGGTGTGCCGTCGCGCTCCATTGAATCATACCATTGTGACAGATTGGAGAATTCGTTTCAAGTTCATGTGTGTGTGAATTTTGTCCATTGTCATGACATGTGCTGAATATTTGTTGGTCTGATATAATTATGTTGAGTATTAAGACTAAAAGTAGGAACCGTATTTTTACGATTTTACTATAGGGAATAGGGGTTATTGCCATCGTATACCTGAACGTTTTTACAAAACTCTGTTGCATCCAAAGATCGGTAATAACGCGAATTTGAATATTCATATCGTCGTCTTGAGCTCATCTAAAGATTAGCAATATATTGACATCAAAGAAGACCAATAAATAACCCCAGACTGAGTTAAAAACCTCTATATGAAAGCGTTGTTGAATTGTAAAACACAACCAAGTTCCAAGTGAAGAGACCATTTCACAGAATAAAAATGATTGCCTTGCCTTTCACATCAATCTATCAAAATACATCAAAGTGAAAACATCAGTGAGATGAGATGTTAAGCTTAAGACATTGTTAAAGCTCATTCGTTTCATTGATTGAATGTCCACACCATTCTTCATACCTTTCGCAGTCTACTGCCAGGATATTGGCCTTTCGATTTTTTTTTTATCTGACTGCCTCGTTGGTATCGCGGCATAAATGTGCGCGTGGGATTGGGAGGTCTCGGGTTCGATTCCCAGGTCGGGCAAAATGTTATTGGGTTTTTCCGTTAGGGAATTCTCAGTAGCAGCACGGAGTCTGGTAATGTGCCCGGTACGGCAATAGGCTCGCCCCCTATTACGTGGGACCTAAAAATTCATGGCAAAATGTGGGTGTAATATTTACACACTTCTGCCTACCCCTTCGGGGATACAGGCGTGAGTCTATATATAAAATATATACTTTATATTTTTTTTTATTACAATAGAAATGTGAAATGTGTGTGAGCGGATTTGGCCTACTATACCACGCTGTCAGAAGGATTGGTTTGGATGTTGAGTTCTCCGTCTCTTCCCAAAAATTTGCTTCGCATATTTTCTTAGTCGCCACCTACGACAGCCTGGTTATGAAATAGGTTAGTAACACTACTTTATATTCTTAATGTGTTGCAGTTATGGACGTTGCGTCTCAGTATATGAGAATTGTTCTTCGTTCCAAGATCTATAACTTACTTGTTAAATACATGGCGTGAATCTGTAACAGCTCAGTGCTTTCTACTTTCATTAGCACTTACTAGTCTAGTGCTTTCACAGTGCCGGCTAGCAATTCCTAGCGTTGTGACCATATGGATCGGTTATGAATAGCACCATCTCTAGAGAGACCATACCATTAGTTGAGTATTTTTTGGCTTCAAACCGCAGACATTATCAAGATCTAAAAATAACGTCTTAGTTGAAAATTTTAATCTGTTACTCAATAACTTGCAGATATCCAGTAATTAATTAATGTACCTATAATAATAAAATCGAAAGGGAACTCACTCGTTGACTAAATAAGGAATCTGTAAAACAACTTAGAGTCAATAATTCGGCAGGCAAAGGACGTCAGGTAAAAAAGGCTTTTGTGAATGAAAAGTGTCTGACTCACTGAGTAGACAAGAAATTTCAAAGACTTCTTGATATTTGACAGGTAGACGTCAGCTAAGAACATCAAGGTTTATATTCCGAATTGGACCAGGTAGATGGAGGTGTGTTGGAAAATAAGTAAATATCTATACTAACATTATAAACCTGAAAAATTTGTTTGGTTGAACGCGCTAATCTAAGGAACTGCTGGACCGATTTGAACAATTATTTTTGTTTTGAATGCTTGAATTATCGAGGAAGGCAATATAACATCACGCTATGAGCCATGGCTACAGAGCAGTAGACCTAAATAAGGAGGATTTAACTATGGGCTCATCTAGTAAAACATAGTACAAGCTCTGCTTAGTTTGGGACTAGATGGTGTTGTGTGAATGTGGTAGAATATTATATTCTGTGGTAGAATATAGAATATAACGCGGATGAAACCACGAGAAACTAATCCATAAAAGTTTTAATCAATTTTTCATTCATCATCAGCCTTTAACAGTCCATAGCTGGACTAGGCCTCTCCTTTGAAAGGAGGAATTGGCCTACTATACCACGCTGGCCAAGGCTTGTATCAAGTTTTCCTTCTCTTTCAGTGCTGTTCTATGCATAATATTATGCTCCCTCTGTCGGCTCTTACGACACCCATGGGATGATATGGGGTGGTGACAATCCGTATTCTTAATCCTTCACCACACGGACAATTAAAAGTAATATAAGTAAGCACGTATTTTCTCGGCTCGTAAATGATACCGGTATAATGTCCCTACACATGTTTGCTCTCATATCGCTGCAGCTAATGTCGGAAAATGTAAAATACATATACTTACAATTATCGTCATTAGCATAATTATTGCAGTTATCATGAGTGAACGTTTATATTTAGCTCTGCCATGTACGTGACTTAATATCGCATTTGTATGTTTCTCTTCGTGACCATGGCCGATTGAAACTTCGGGAAAAAGGTATTATAGGATTTGCGTAAATACATTTGTATACTCACGCCTTTTCCCGTTGGTAGGCAGAGACAACTGAACGCCACCTGCTGCTACTACTTACAAACCACACACATCTCCTCTACAGCCATAACTTTTTTCATATATGCAGAAAGGATAAGGCATGTGTTAAACTAGCTGAGACTAATTCTTATTTATAGACTACGAAAAATTTATAGACAAAAAATTTCTTAGTTTTAGACTAAGAACATTTAAAATATACTTTACTAGACTTCGCCTGTGGCTCCATACGCGTATAAGTATTAGGTATACCTTAACCATCCTCATGAAAACTATATATTGGTAAAATCCGTATATCTCTCATCTGCCCGGTACCTCGTGAATCGTGAATTTATCGCTTTCAAGTGGCAGACAGCGCGGCCGGGGAACTTTACTTTGTACCTAATGTGTAGAGATTTAAAATGTACCTATACTAATAGATACATTTCCCCATAACATTTCTGACCGTTCAGTATTCTAGCATTAATTAACTTTTAACCCATTATATAACCAAAGTTAGATAAACAACAATTTACATAATTATCACAACGCAACGTATGTATTAAACAGTTCAATTTAGAGAACTATTTTAACCACAGTCGCATCCACAAAATATAGTTCTAACACTGTGTCGCATTGCGATATTCCTCCCTGGGGCAAACCTCATTCATTGCCTACATACTATATACATAATTATACAGAGATGCATAGGGATTTTGTTTGCTATGTTTTGTGTAAAGGAACTAAGGCATTGTATAAAATTTGCGTATTCGGTACTCGAGCACTATTTAGTTTCCTCATATATCATTGAGATAAGTTACACTTAGACACAGATCATAATGATAACTATGTCAATCACAAAAAGATTTGTCCTGTGAGCAGAATTAAACCCACGACCTCGATTTACATACATACATACCTACTACCTACACAGACTCACGCCTGTTTCCCGGAGGGGTAGGCGGAGACTACGGGACGGCATTTGCATCGATCCTGACATACCTCTCTTGCTTCACTCACTCCCATCAAGTTTCTCAAACATGCTCTTCTGTTAAGAGTACTTCTGACTTGTCCTTTTTTCAGGATTTCTCCAATCGGCAGGCCGATTCAGAATGTCACGAGTTCTAATCGTACGATATGTCAAATTATTGTCCTCGTCTTTTAGCCGCCTATCAGAGGTATTTTGAACTAATATTCTTTGAATTCGGTTTATTTCTTAATTTACTTCATACTGAATGCATAAAATTGATAGGAAATGCGATAGTTTTGACAAAAAATCAGGTAGCCCGTTTGACAATTAACGGAATCGAATGTCAAATGAGATATCGAAAGATTCTGAATCGCCCCCCTGGTCAGAGAACGTCCGCCTAGGTCTTCCCCTTTGTTCTGTCCCATTCACACTTGCCTTATATAGCTTCTTTGTCAGTCTATCGTCATCCATCTTCTCCATGTGCCCAAACCATCTTAACATGCCTTTCTCGATGTTTGTCACTACATCTTCTTTTACCCCACAACACTCTCTTATCACACAATTCTTTACTCTGTCGGTCAAAGATTCGATTCGACCTCGATTTAGACTTTCAAAATTTCATTTTGCGTTTATTAAAATATTTTTACAGGGCTAAACTTTGCGATTAAACTTTGAATTACATTTATTCACTTATAGTCTTACGCCTGTATCCCCGAAGGCGTAGGCAGAGGTGTAAATATTATACCCACATTTCGCCATGAATTTTTAGGTCTCACGTAATAGGGGGCGAGCCTATTGTCGTTACCGGGCATATCACCATTGTAATATGGCCCATAGTATTACAGATTTAACGCAAACTGTATTTCAAATCTGTAAAACCTAGTGATTCATACCTATCAATAAAACACCTATCGGTATTAGTTACCAGTTTATCAATCAAATGTCAACCCAGTAATGTGACAAAGTGATCAATTTAGAGAGTTCTGCTAAATAGGTACGATCTTGAACTCGGAAATTCTTTAAATCAACATGACTTTCACTTTTAACATGTTGTTACCAATTGCCGGTCTGTGGTTTTTTAATTCACACATTAAAGCTAGACAAGTTTGAGACGCACTCGTGTATTTGGTACCTGCCAAGCACGACCCGAGAATCGAACCCGGGATCTCCCGATCAGCAGACGCTTACGCTATCGGAGCACGGAAGCAGTTCAGTCTTCTTCTTCTTCTTAGCGTATCGCTGGCAAACACTTTTGAGGCCCAGAAAGTAGCCACGCTGACTGCATGGTCGGAGGCAGTCACAACACAAGTTCCTCCTGTATGCAAGTTTTCGGGCACGCAGGGCTCGATGTAAGATGGGACATCGTTTGTCTTGCTCCGCACGAACAAGCCAAATCGGTACCGTCCGAGAGTTTCGGTACTTTGCATCGGCTGACCTGGGTTCGGAGTCTATTAAGCAGCTAGCAGTTCAATTCTACAATCAGAAAAAGTGCAAAGGACTGCACGAATGGTATAGCGGTGTATTACAGTCTTATTTATTCAGTGTTGTTTACTGGATTAAGATCCAAGTACACCTAAAATGATATAACGGTCGATTGCAAAAACAACTGTTTAAGGACGCGTTTACAAAATTAGTAGGTACAAAATCGCGTCACTACAGCGACACGGCGGCAACAGTACGTACTACGTACGGTAACTTGCGGAAATGTAGTTCAACTAAATAACTTTGAGACTTAGAATTTTTTGTAATATGTATCTATGTGTTATAGGCCTGGCTGTGCGAATTACGTACAAATAAGTTTCTTATTTTTATATATCTAAATGGACATTATTACTTTATTTTTTCCATTATGTTGATTCAGGATATATTTCGGTATTTAGATATTATTTTGATTCTTGCGTTGAAATCTGGTAAGATTATGAGGACTGATGGTATACCATCCCATTCAAGTGTTGCGACTGGAACTCATAAAAGAGTAGACCTAGTTATGCCAGGTAGGGGCTCATTTTATTTGTTTTAGTGAGACCCTACCACTGGTACTAGTGAAGTAACCTTCCAAGGTTATTCGATGAGTCTTACTGGTACTCTTATGTGAGTAGAGCTAGGCATGCCGAGTTTGGGCTCACTTTGTTTGTACATAAGAGACCTTACCACTGGAACTTATGAAGTAACCTTTCAGGGTTATTCAATGACACTTGCTGGTACTCATATGTGAGTAGAGCTAGGCATGCCGAGTTTGGGCTCATTTTGTTTGTACATAAGAGACCCTACCACAGGAACTTATGAAGTAACCTACCAGGGTTATACAATGACTCTTGCTGGTGCTCATGTGTGAGTAGAGCTAGGCATGCCGAGTTTGGGCTCATTTTGTTTGTACATAAGAGACCCTACCACTGGAACTTCTGAAGTAACCTTCCAGGGTTATTCGATGACTCTTACTGGTACTCATATGTGAGTAGAGCTAGGCATGCCGAGTTTGGGCTCATTTTGTTTGTACATAAGAGACCCTACCACTGGAACTTATGAAGTAACCTTCCAGGGTTATTCAATGACTCTTGCTAGTACTCATGTGTGAGTAGAGCTAGGCATGCCGAGTTTGGGCTCATTTTATTTGTACATAAGAGACCCTACCACTGGAACTTATGAAGTAACCTTACAGGGTTATTCAATGACTCTTACTGGTACTCATATGTCAGTAAAGCTAGGCATGCCGAGTTTGGGCTCATTTTGTTTGTACATGAGAGACCCTACCACTGAAACTTATGAAGTAACCTTCCAGGGTTATTAGATGACTCTTGCTGGTACTCATATGTGAGTAGAGCTAGGCATGCCGAGTTTGGGCTCATTTTGTTTGTACATACGAGACCCAACCACTGCAACTTATGAAGTAACCTTCCAGGGTTATTCGATTACTCTTACTGGTAATCATATGTCAGTAGAGCTAGGCATGCCGAGTTTGGGTTCATTTTGTTTGTACATAAGTTACCCTACCACTGGAACTTATGAAGTAACCTTCCAGGGTTATTCGATGACTCTTGCTGGTACTCATATGTAAGTAGAGCTAGGCATGCCGAGTTTGGGCTCATTTTGTTTGTACATGAGAGACCCTACCACTGAAACATATGAAGTAACCTTCCAGGGTTATTAGATGACTCTTGCTGGTACTCATATGTGAGTAGAACTAGGCATGCCGAGTTTGGGCTCATTTTGTTTGTACATACGAGACGCAACCACTGCAACTTATGAAGTAACCTTCCAGGGTTATTCGATGACTCTTACTGGTACTCATATGTCAGTAGAGCTAGGCATGCCGAGTTTAAGTTCATTTTGTTTGTACATAAGTAACCCTACCACTGGAACTTATGAAGTAACCTTCCAGAGTTATTCGATGACTCTTGCTGGTACTCATATGTGAGTAGAACTAGGCATGCCGAGTTTGGGCTCATTTTGTTTGTACATGAGAGACCCTACCACTGAAACTTATGAAGTAACCTTCCAGGGTTTATATTTGATGACTCTTGCTGGTACTCATATGTGAGTACAGCTAGGCATGCCGAGTTTGGGCTCATTTTGTTTGTACATACGAGACGCAACCACTGCATAAATGAAGTAACCTTCCAGGGTTATTCGATGACTATTGCTGGTTCTTATATGTGAGTAGAGCTAGGCATGCCGAGTTTGGGCTCATTTTGTTTGTACATAAGAGACCCAACCACTGCAACTTATGAAGTAACCTTCCAGGGTTATTCGATGACTATTGCTGGTTCTTATATGTGACTAGAGCTAGGCATGCCGAGTTTGGGCTCATTTTGTTTGTACATAAGAGACCCAACCACTGCAACTTATGAAGTAACCTTTCAGGGTTATTCAATGACTCTTGCTGGTTCTCATATGTGAGTAGAGCTAGGCATGCTGAGTTTGGGCTCATTTTGTTTGTACATAAGTGACCCTACCAATGGAACTTATGAAGTAACCTTCCAGGGTTATTCGATGACTCTTGCTGGTACACATATGGAAGTAAAGCTAGGCATGCCGAGTTTGGGCTCATTTTATTTGTACATAAGAGACCATACCACTGGAACTTATGAAGTAACCTTCCAGGGTTATTCGATCACTCTTGCTGGTACTCATATGTGAGTAGAGCTAAGCATACCGAGTTTGGACTCATTTTGTATGAACATCAGAGACCCTACCACTGGAACATACCTAGCTCTACTCACATATGAGAACCACTAAGAGTCTTCGAATAAACCGGAAAAACCTGAAAGGTTACTTTATAAGTTCCAGTGGTAGGGTCTCTTATGTACAAACAAAATGAGCCCAAACTCGGCATGCCTAGCTATACTCACATATGAGTACCAGCAAGAGTCATCGAATAACCCTGGAAGGTTACTTCATAAGTTCCAGTGGTAGGGTTACTTATGTACAAACAAAATGAACCCAAACTCGGCATGCCTAGCTCTACTGACATATGAGTACCAGTAAGAGTCATTGAATAACCCTGGAAGGTTACTTCATAAGTTCCAGTGGTAGGGTCTCTTATGTACAAACAAAACGAGCCCAAACTCGGCATGCCTAGCTCTACTCACATATGAGTACCAGCAAGAGTCATCGAATAACCCTGGAAGGTTACTTTATAAGTTCCAGTGGTAGGTTCACTTATGTACAAACAAAATGAACCCAAACTCGGCATGCCTAGCTGTACTGACATATGAGTACCAGTAAAAGTCATTGAATAACCCTGGAAGGTTACTTCATAAAATGCAGTGGTAGGGTCTCTTATGTACAAACAAAATGAGCCCAAACTCGGCATGCCTAGCTCTACTCACACATGAGTACCAGCAAGAGTCATCGAATAACTCTGGAAGGTTACTTCATAAGTTCCAGTGGTAGGGTTACTTATGTACAAACAAAATGAACTTAAACTCGGCATGCCTAGCTCTACTGACATATGAGTACCAGTAAGAGTCATCGAATAACCCTGGAAGGTTACTTCATAAGTTGCAGTGGTAGGGTCACTTATGTACAAACAACATGAACCCAAACTCGGCATGCCTAGCTCTACTGACATATGAGTACCAGTAAGAGTCATTGAATAACCCTGGAAGGTTACTTTATAAAATGCAGAGGTAGGGTCTCTTATGTACAAACAAAATGAGCCCAAACTCGGCATGCCTAGCTCTACTCACACATGAGTACCAGCAAGAGTCATTGAATAACCCTGGAAGGTTACTTCATAAGTTCCAGTGGTAGGGTCTCTTATGTACAAACAAAATGAGCCCAAACTCGGCATGCCTAGCTCTACTCACATATGAGTACCGGCAAGAGTCATCGAATAACCCTGGAAGGTTACTTTATAAGTTGCAGTGGTAGGGTCACTTATGTACAAACAACATGAACCCAAACTCGGCATGCCTAGCTCTACTGACATATGAGTACCAGTAAGAGTCATTGAATAACCCTGGAAGGTTACTTTATAAAATGCAGAGGTAGGGTCTCTTATGTACAAACAAAATGAGCCCAAACTCGGCATGCCTAGCTCTACTCACACATGAGTACCAGCAAGAGTCATTGAATAACCCTGGAAGGTTACTTCATAAGTTCCAGTGGTAGGGTCTCTTATGTAGAAACAAAATGAGCCCAAACTCGGCATGCCTAGCTCTACTCACACATGAGTACTAGCAAGAGTCATTGAATAACCCTGGAAGGTTACTTCATAAGTTCCAGTGGTAGGGTCTCTTATGTACAAACAAAATGAACCCAAACTCGGCATGCCTAGCTCTACTCACATATGAGTACCAGTAAGAGTCATTGAATAACCCTGGAAGGTTACTTCATAAGTTCCAGTGGTAGGGTCTCTTATGTACAAACAAAATGAACCCAAACTCGGCATGCCTAGCTGTACTGACATATGAGTACCAGTAAGAGTCATTGAATAACCCTGGAAGGTTACTTTATAAAATGCAGTGGTAGGGTCTCTTATGTACAAACAAAATGAGCCCAAACTCGGCATGCCTAGCTCTACTCACACATGAGTACCAGCAAGAGTCATTGAATAACCCTGGAAGGTTACTTCATAAGTTCCAGTGGTAGGGTCTCTTATGTACAAACAAAATGAGCCCAAACTCGGCATGCCTAGCTCTACTCACACATGAGTACTAGCAAGAGTCATTGAATAACCCTGGAAGGTTACTTCATAAGTTCCAGTGGTAGGGTCTCTTATGTACAAACAAAATGAGCCCAAACTCGGCATGCCTAGCTCTACTCACATATGAGTACCAGTAAGAGTCATCGAATAACCCTGGAAGGTTACTTCATAAGTTCCAGTGGTAGGGTCTCTTATGTACAAACAAAATGAGCCCAAACTCGGCATGCCTAGCTCTACTCACATATGAGTACCAGCAAGAGTCATCGAATAACCCTGGAAGGTTACTTCATAAGTTCCAGTGGTAGGGTCTCTTATGTACAAACAAAATGAGCCCAAACTCGGCATGCGTAGCTTTACTCACATATAAGTACCAGCAAGACTCATCGAATAACCTTGGAAGGTTACTTCACTAGTACCAGTGGTAGGGTCTCACCAAAACAAATAAAATGAGCCCCAACCTGGCATAACTAGGTCTACTCTTTTATGAGTTCCAGTCGCAACACTTGAACGGGATGGTATACCATCAGTCCAGATAATCTTACCAGATTTCAACGCAAGAAACAAAATAATATCTAAATACCGAAATATATCCTGACTCAACATAACGGAGAAAATAAAGTAATAATGTCCATTTATACAAAAGAAATTTACTTGTACGTAATTCGCACAGAATACGAGAAGTATCAAATTGATTTTAGCGAATATTTTGTATTCGTATATTGCTTTTTTCGTCTTCGGGCTGCAGCGACAAGCGACATAGAGTCCACTCCCGACGGCGCTCAAGCGCAGACTGAGATCTCATTGCCAGTGTGACCAACTTTAAATTAGAGATCCTGCCCCACTTAAGTAAGAAAACTGACAAATCCTGCCAAAATCGAAAGCACAAAATGCCAAAATAATGCCAATATAATTTAAAATGAATAGACACATTATTTTTTGGAGTTTTATTTAAAATAATTGATCTTAAAGTCTAAAAGTGAACTAAATTAAATTATACACTCGTATTAGCATCGTATTCTTTTTGATCACTTTCTTTATACATCGCTTTTGTCATTTGTTTAATCATTTCTTTAGTTGGTTGGAATGAAACGCAGTCACCATATTCACTAATGCCCTGTTTAACATGTAAAATAGAGGCGACATGTTTATTAATAAATCTATTCCGCGTTTTTGTTTTTATGAGGTTGATTTGCGAGAATATCCTTTCACAAGCAGCATTCGACATTGGCAAACATAACAAACCTTTTACAAAATTAGAAACATTAACGTATTTTAAGTCTCCATTTGAATTTCGAATTTTACCAATGGCACCCCAAAATTTATCAATATTTAGGGTTGGCTTAGCGTTACTTCCGCCAGATTCTAATAAATCACTAACATCTTTGTCCAATTTTAATTGTCTGTATTCATCGTCAACTTTTTGAATTGTATGTTCATCAACAAGATTAGGGAATTGCGTAATAACATTTGCTATCGAAGAAAACTCCTTGTATACAACGTCTTGAGGAGCTAAGAACTGTAATTGCTTAAAAAGATCATTTAATGGCAGACGTGTTTTAAGTTGACTTGAAAGTTGAATAAGAAATGATTGCATATGCTCAAGAAACGTTTGTATTGCAGGTTTCAGATTTATATCTCTTGCTAGACAAGTAATTTCTCTGCTGACGTTGACACCTAAATACATATCCTTCAAAGGTAAATTGTTAACGCTGGATGTCGGATCTAGAAGAAGTGGGTCTGTACTCTTAACGTAATTGACTTTCATGTAGCAGCTTAACAATGCCATAAACATTTCAGACACGTCTTTATAAACCAAGTGTACAGTCGAATAATCCCCTTGAAATACCGTATTTAATTTATTGACAATAGGCAGAATGTAGTCAAGCGCGTAAAAATATAGTTTAAATATTATGTTATTAAAGCTCTCGTATAAAAATTGGGAGGATATATTTTTGTCGTGCAAATATTGGCCTTGAAAGTAAATTTTTAGCGCATCCCATTGCTCAAGAATTCTGTTGACACAGGAGTGGAATGACAGCCAACGAATATCGTAATGTTGTAGTATTTTGTGTTTATCTGTATTTACAAATTCTTGGAACTCCGAAAATTCCCTCTGCCTTTTGCTACTGTGAGCAAAATACCCATAAACTTCTTTGACTATTTGATTCACAGCTCTTGGTAATGTGTCTTTGGATGCGTGACTAACGGATAAAGCCGTGGAATGACAGACACATTTGATAAATAAGCAATGCGGATTCACATCCTTAATTTTAGAAATAATGCCACCATGTTCACCAAACATTACATTGGTAGTGTCGGCTCCGAAACCAACTGCATCTTTTATTTCAAGGTTTGAATCACGTAAAGCTTTTGAAAGAGCGTCAAACAAATTCTGTGCCGATTCCCCTTCTAAATCTACCATAGTTAGAAATTTCGTTTTTAACGCTAGTGACTTCTCAGAATAGTATTTAATTACTATAACAAGCATTTTCGTCGTTGAAACGTCTGTACTCTCATCTATGATCAAAGAATACACTGGTGCACGGGTATTATCATTCTGACATGATCTTAAATCTGCCTGCATTTCCCTCTCCAGTTCCGGCTTCAAAACATTATATGTTACCGCAGCTGCTTTGGTTCGTTTACAGGAGAAAGATTTTGCCACCTCTGGATTGCTAAAGCATTTTGAAATAATTTCACTCATATGATCCATGACGCGAAAGGGTAAATTATGTTCTACCAACAGAGCACACATGTTGAGCTCTGCTTTTTTCACCTGATCTTCTAGTGAAGACGTTTTAAAAAACTTTTGCACCTGAAATTATAAAGAATAATAGTAATGCTACTACTAATTTACTAATACCTAGGTACGCCCTATAAATTTCCTGTTAAGTGCCACACAGCAGTTATATAACGTTAGAGAATGTTGCATAACATTAGTTGTATAACTTTTTAGAGTATTTTACACACTGTTATAAAATATTATCGTGCTACACGATGTTTTTTAAAAGTTAAATTACTGCTTTGTGGGAGCACCTTTACATGAAAAAAAAAATGTATACTCACCGATGACTGCCCACTATATCCGATCATGTTCTTCTTGTGCTTTGTAGTGGTTGCATGTTCTTTTATGATAGACAATCTAGGCACTAACTTAGTGTTACATGCTTTACACCATGCAACATCTTCATCTTTCGCTTTTGTTATCCAGGACGAAAGTAATGGATCCTGCTCCCACTCTACACGATATAATCGTTCATATTTACGTTTCATGTTAAATCAGGAATGGAAAACCTTCACACTCACACCGCACGAAATCCGAAACAAAATCAGTTTTTCTTCTAGTCCGACTAATAAGAAACAACTGACACACACAAAAGCAAAGATATTACCTATATTAATATAAACATTTTACTCCGCACTTTAAGGTTTACAATGGAATGAACTACAAATTCAAATAGAGATGTTCTGGGAAATCCCCGAACCAAAGGTCTTTGCGTTGCCTTTTTTTTTTCCTTTCTCGATACTGCATCCTACTCTTTTTATGGGCTGTAGCGGCTATACTGCCAAATCTGCCAGCTTAAATTGCTAATACTGCCAAATACTGCCAGATTTCTAAAACGTCAAACAAAAGTGCCAGAGAGTCAAATAAAGGGCTAAACCTGCCAAAAAGGCAGGATCCTGCCACATATGGTCACACTGCTCATTGCAGAATTTGGATATATAAATCAAGAAAGTGGCTAAATAAAACGAACCTTATTGCCACACATTAAGACACACGTATGCGAGAAAAATAGAAGAAAAATGTAAGATGATTTTTTGCTTTTTTTGAGTCAATTTACAATATTTTGAAAAAAAAAAATCAAATTGTTTTTGAGTTGACTATATTTACTACCCTATTCTATCTTTAAAAATTTAAATAAATGTTAAAATAGAGAGAAAATTGTACCCAAAAATAGCAGTATATGCCTATTTTTGAGTTAAGAGGCCGTTTCGAATCGATTTTACATTAATATCAATTAAATATTGTTTATTTATTTTCAAATTGATTTATAGATAAAAAAGTAATCAATTTATCGTAATCATTAGTTTTATTAGTTATTATCTAAAATTGTCGTAAAATGTACCGGAAATATGTGGCTTTTTGATACAAGCGTAAACGCGTCCTTAAAGTTAAACATTAAGATAAACAGAGATAGTTTTTTTACTGTTCACCAGTGCCGTTTGGGTGCCGGTTAGAAAACCGGACGTTTTGAATGAAATGAGTGAGAAATGTAACATTGCCAAATGAAAATGTACCATTACAACATCAAATGACGTTTACTTGTACACCTCTTTTAAACAATCGTATAATATTATAATGCAGTCAAGTTCTGACGTTGTATTTTTCGTTATTTGTCTTTTTAGGAGTATCACGACATTTTTTGGCAGGATTAATTGTATGACATTTGTCATTGTTATTGTTTATTGTGTAGAAATGCCATAACCATTTCAAAAGAGGTTTTAAAACGTGAAAAGTAATCGCTGAGCACATCAAACGATTACTTTCTGATTTCATAAGGAACCTTAGGAAAAAAATGGTTGATAGGAACCGTACCAGTAATTCGAGCCTTAACGAAAGAAATATTTTGAGTGATTATATTCACCATCCATTAAAAAATTAAATACGGACCTCCTTTTGTCTTTATATGAAACTGTTCTGTTGACAAATAAATGTAACTAGTAAACAAAATGTCACATTGACAGCGATAACCAACGTTTAAACGCGTTAAACATGGATACGAGGCTCGGTTAAAATAACCGCCCGATTTAGCATTTTAACTGATGTATAAGGTATGGTGAACATGAAAATTGAACTAAACAGTTGGTTACAAATTTAAACATCTGTTAAAGTGTGGGTGAACACCGGCCTTAGGCATGCCTAGGCTAGACGAGACTTTATTAGAAAAAAAGATACTGAACAAAGTACGAAGTTGGCAGAAATAATTCCTACTAGGTACAATCGAGCTCAGTTGCGCATTATTCATAATTCAATCTCAAATTCGGACAAAGTTCATTCTCAGTGACAGTATGAGAATTGACCTTCTGTGCTTTTTGATATTTAATGAAGTTTGGATGACGTTTATTAATTAAATGATGGAGGCCTCGTAGGAGATGGCTGGGGTATTCACATTTAGCAAAGACAGAATTTTGCAGATAAATTGTCTTAGTACTGTAAACATTACGAAACTTATTTGTATTAGTAGTTGGACCTGGATGGTTCCTGAGTTTCCTGAAACGACTATTGGCCGATTTCAGCGTCCAATGAATCCATGGATTTGGCAACTAGAGATACTTAGAGATATTTGACATAAACTCCATACAACTGCCTCCGTGGTCCAGTGGATTGCCTATGCGACTGCTGATCGGAGGTCCCGGGTTCGATTCCCGGGTCGGGCAAAAGTGTTACAGGGTTTTCCGAATACTCGGTAGCAGCACGGCGTCTGGTGATGTGCCCGGTAACGGCAATAGGCTCGCCCCCTATTACGTGGGACCGAAAAATTAATGGCGAAATGTGAGTGTAATATTTACACCTCTGCCTACCCTACCTGATACAGGCGTGAGACTATAAATAAAAATAAATAAAGACTCCATACAAAATATGTAAGTATCTCTAGTAGCAAAACCCATGGATAGATCGAATATTGAAATCGGCCGATAATCGTTTCATATCAGTTCCATGAAGACAAAGTACCACGATTCTAAATAGGTGTATGGATTTTGGATAGATGATGCTGTTTCACCTAAAATGAACTTCCATGTTGCAATTTCATGAATTAAATTGCCTATATACCTACCTAGTACTCTTAATTATCGCTATTCTTCATTGATTAACCAAACAAACAAACTGCATTTTGCAACAGATTCCGCAGCTACTTACTTACTAACAATTAGCCATTAGACTATACTTGTTTACCGTGAATGCAATGCAACCTTCATATTTCTCTGATAAAATAAAATACAAACAGCAAAACAAACAAAAGAAATCAATACGACATGTAAAATACAAATCCCGCTAAAATTACATTAGCGCGCGACGTCACACCAGAGACAACGCACCTATTGGCGCGTTTTGTTTATCAGCGTGTTATCTGTGCCCGGCAATTAGTCACCGCGGCACATACCTCACGTACGAACGTACCACTAATTTCTCAATTTTCAGTAACGCCCCAATTTTCGTCCAGTTTTGTAATTTGAAGATTAAACTTCGCTTCGCGTAAAAAATTGAATTTAGCGTTAGCTACTTACGCGTCGGGATTGCGGTTGTTTTTTCAATTTTTGTTTTTTTATTGTGGCGTCCCGTTTTCGGCCAGCAACTTTTTAGTTTGAATTTCGAGTGTAAGTGAGTTTCAAAGTGTGACGTAAGGCTTTTTGAATTTGAAATTGTTTCGGTTGAAGTGTCATTTATTATTTGAAAATAATTAACACGTGCATATTTCGTAATATTTTTAGTGCTTTAACATGTTTGTTGAAGTTTGTGTAATGCCTTTAGTTTCTCTCATTGTGGTTCTAGCTGTTGCGTTTGATAATTGAGAGAAAGATAAAGTGATTATTTGTGTTTTAATATGTTCCGAAAAGTGTTGTTTTGTGATTTCTTCGCGGCGTCGCCTAATCCAAATGAAAGGTTTTTGTTTTTATTTATCTAGATTATAAATTACGTTTAAGGCCCTTTTTATTATTAGATAGTACTTATGTGGTATGGTTAAGCGATGCCTTGTAACACCATAAATTTAACTATTATGCATAAGCACAATATGTCACATCCATTCATTTCTAGTTCTGCCACTGACTGCCGTCACATCAGAATGCTTGACGAAAACCACTTCGGGGTTCCTATTTGGATAACTTATTCAGTCGAGATTAAGAATCTCATTCGACATAACTAATCAGACAAACGAGAGACTACTATTCGATAGAAAACAAACTTAAAACTAGAAAATACAGAAAATGTGCAAAAGAAACTTATAATTAAAGTGAGAAATGGTTTGGGAGATAAACGCTGATCACACAAAGATTTGCCTTGGGTGAGAATCGAACTCATGACCTCCAACTTAGCAGGGTCACCAACCACTAAACCAGCAGGCAATACAAACAGCATAAAATTTTATAATGACAACACTTTTTACTTACACTTAAAACGTCTTAAAAAACTACGTCTACGTCAGTAATAAATTGGAGAGCGGGTATCGAATTGCAAATAGTGTGGCTTCGGGATTTCGTATCCAATTATACTTGGAGCTAATCTAATTGACGTAATGACTGGCGCAAGATCGAACATGGCACACCCGGTTCCGTACCGGTTTTTTTGTTATCAGTACGTAAGTTGCATATATTAGGAGTATTTTGTTGTTTGAATGAACAGAGAATAAGTTACTGCCAGAGATTTTATTGTTTTTTATTATTTCGAAAATAAATAAAGAATCGGAGGTACGAAGTTCGCCGGGTCAGCTAGTTTTTAATAAAAATACGATACCTTTTATCTGACCCAACTTTTCGGTATGGGTTAGACCAGCCATGGTTAGCCAGAATAGATACCCGTTTCATCAACGTTAAAATGCAGTCAAAGTGATTGTGCACTTGAATTCTGTACATAAAGTGGTGTTTTAGTAATGTGTGTTAGATAAATGTGAAAAATAAAATCCTATTTGATAAATTATTTTACACCATCAAGTAAATACATAATTAATAATCACTAGCTTATTAGTGACTAGGTGTGCCTATAAATTTCACGAAACATCAATTAAAATCCACAATGAATTCTTCAAACGTTTCGTCATTTTGAAGGCCGCGTAAACAAGTGCTATTACACCGATCAGCTGATACTTTAGAAAGAGATAGCAAATACTATTACACATAGGTGCGACAGAGAGAAAGATAATATCGGTCGATTCCTGCGAACAAACGATGTTTTGGTCAAGTGCCTATCATTAGAGGTAATACTGTAATGCTTTTCTCATGGTAAATTTGAAAACGTTTAAATTACTGCACAGCTGTTTGCCAATTTTGCCATAAGTAGGTACACATTACCGTTTATATTAGTGATTTAGTTGCTTTTTGCAGACGTTTGTAGCTGGCCTTATGCACTCTTCATATACCTAATTTATACATGATAACCATGAAACAAGCTCTTTGAACCCTTTTTTATGAGAATTACACGGAATATTCGAAGTTAGGCACAGTTAAGGTTTATATGCTTAAAGAGAATGATGTATATTATACTAGATTTCCCCCGCGGCACTGCCTATGCGGGAATTTTGTACCACCTTAGAGAGGAAATAAGCCACAAGTCAAATGCCATCGAAAACTGTCTAGGGACACGAAGTCGCGCAAGATCGACGCTCCGATAGCCAGCCAGGGCGGGAGTGCATCCAGTGCGCGCTGGATCTTAACCGCCGCGTGAACGGGGTTAAGGGAGGTGGTGATGAAGGCAGCGTCGTCTGCGTACAGCGCCAGCATGGCGCCTCCGGCGACGGGGATGTCGTCCGTGTACCTGCTGTAGCACACGGGCGAGAGGCAACTTCCTTGAGGGACGCCGGCTCTGATGGGCCGCTCTGTTGACAGGACGCCGTCAACTGTCACTTGAAAGCGCCTGTCCTGAAGAAAGGTGGCCACAGTCTTGACTACTCGGCGGGCAGTAGTAGACGTGGACAGCTTGTAGACCAGGCCGGCGTGCCAGACGCGATCGAACGCCTTCTCCATATCGAGAAGTACTGCAACAGCGCTCTCCCTCTTGTTGAGGGCCACCGTCATGTGGTGCAGTACTCTCGCGAGCTGGTGCGTCGTGGAGTGTTCAATTCTGGTATGTGGACGAGCGAAATGCCGGTCGACATTGTCGCGGGACAGTCGCACGTAATGTCCTGCGACTGTTCGCGATAAGTCGAGCGACTTTGTCCCCTAGTGAATACATGGCTTTAAGCCACAAGTCAAATGCCATCGAAAACTGCCTAGGGACACGAAGTCGCGCAAGGTTGACGCTATCGGAGCGTCGACAAGCGACTTGTTCCCCGACACGTAGATGTCGCCTGCGATGTCGGGTGATGTCCCCCGCGACGTCGCTCAACACGTAGAATTCGTGTCGGGCGACAAGGTCGCGGGACAAATGTCCCCTAATGAATACGAGGCTTTAAGCCATGTATTCACTAGGGAACAAAGTCGCTCGACTTATCGCGAACAGTCGCAGGACATACGTGCGACTGTCCCGCGACAATGTCGACCGACATTTCGCTCGTCCACATACCGGCATTGTGATCAAGATGTCGCGTAAGTGTTAACACAGTTTCGTTGGTAGTGTGGACCAACGAAGTGTGCTATAATCGCGGGTAGTCGCGGAACAAATAGCAACACACGTCCTCATAAGTCAAATGCCGTCGGAAACTGTCGAGGGACACGAAGTCGCGCAAGGTCGACGCTATCGGACCGTCGACAAGCGACTTGTTCCGCGACACGTAGATGTCGCCTGCGATGTCGGGCGATGTCCCCCGCGACGTCGCTCAACACGTAGAATTCGTGTCGGGCGACAAGGTCGCGGGACAAATGTCCCCTAATGAATACGAGGCTTAAAATCCTTTCTTAGTGCACCCCTGCACTTTCCAAGGAATATAGGTACGTACATACCTTTCAACTAACGTCCAATAGTTTGGGCTGTGCGTTGATATGTCAGTCAGCAACGCAATAATTTTATTTACTTAAGTACACTTATAAATTATTATTGCATTCGAAATAAATAAAAATAAATAAGACGTTTCGACATTAGTTACACGAACCGTGGTCAAAGAGTGATAATGTGTTTCAATTTTATTTTCAAACTAGAGAACGCCAGCAGCTACGCCTGCATTTTTTTAATTTACCCGTTTTGGCAGATCCCGTGGGAATTTCAGGAAATCCCTTCTTAGTGCACCCCTACGGTGCCCAAGGAACATACATGCCAAATTTCAGCTTCCTGCGCCCAATAGTTTCGGCTGTAGCGTGTCTGTCAGTCAGTCAGTAACGCAAGGATTTTATATATTAAGATAATAATGTTATTAACGCCCGTTACATGAATAATATAAAACTTAACTGTACCTACATTTATTTGCTAATTCTAGGGCCTGTGAATACTTGAAAGACTACCTGCTTATTTTAAGAAATTTAAATTCAATTTTGACGTTCATAAGCGTTACTTTGTGGCCTAAATGAATAATTGATGTTGACTTTGACTGACTTTGAGGGTTTACTTTTAAAATAATGACTAACTTATCTAACTAATCACTTTATAAGTGCCGTATACACTTGTAAAAAACTTGTCATAGAAAACGGGTACTACTCAATGAGGCTTAGCATCCGGCTCAGATCTACTGACCCCTATTACTTGTGAGCGTGAGCATCGAGAGACAATTATTGGAATGAAAGGCTTTTACATTGGCGGAAGTAATTTGATAAAAAGATGATTGATGGGTTGCACGGTGCGTAGGTATTGATTATTTACTTATTAGGAATAGCAGAGGTCTAGTTGGCAGCCAAGAGAGGCTAGTTTTGAAAGAAAGAAAGAAGGAAAGAAAAATATTTTGGTTATTGGGATAACACATACCTACTAACAAATTAAGTAGTTTTCTTATAACGACAAATCCAAAATTATGTATTTTTTGCTTTGCGGGATTTGTCGCCTCTGCCGATGGACTATTACCGTCATATATGACTGCACCATAGAAATATAAATAAGAGTTTTATTTTTTTTAATAATTTATTCTTAATATAAATAATAATTATCTTTAATTACTATATCTATGGACTGCGCTGTCATGTAGGTACTAATGTACCAATCTATTATCAAGAACAAGGGCGTCGCCAGATGTTTGTCTAGGGGAGGGCAATTACGCCAGCCTGTAAGGCCTGTAAGGCCTAGGGGGGGCGAGTTGATATGGAAAATGAGAAAAGTATTGAGAAAAGTACACATTGTTGGGATTTTTGCATCTCTAGGGGAAGGGGGGCAGCTGTCCCCCCTGCTCCCCCTTGGCGACGCCCATGATTAAGACATAGATATCCCTAAAGCCTTTTTACTGTTATGTGTGTTTGAGCGTGCAGGCTGAACAAGCATGCGTGCTGCCCGCAACATAACGTATCATACAAGAGTACATTATTTTATCATGTCTTCACTCAACATCATAGAATAATCTTAAGAGAACCTTTCCAGCAGACAGTCCTCTAGTTCATCAAATCATCAGCCTCCATCATCATCATCATCATCAGCCTGTCATAGTCTACTGCTGGATATCGGCCTCTTCAATGGCACGCCATTGAGCCCGGTTTTCAGCTTTTAGTGTCCAGCCGCTGCTAACCATTTGCCTCCAACAGCCATAACAATCCCTTCAATACAATTCACGATCACATTAATAAACACTAAATCATCGCACCCATCCGTCCTACATCCATCACGACACAATGGAGACACCATAGAATTTCACCATACATTACATGCGCCGGTACACGACTTAATCACCCGCATGCTCCCAACCGGTAATGTAGCTTTCGCTGACGTTAAGTGATTTATAAACGCTTAGATATTACCTACGAGAGTACCGTTCAAAACAGTTTTTAATAAAACTAAAAGATAACATGCGATGTTGGAATAAAATGCATTTTATATATAAATCACTCTGTATTAAATTGCACGACTCTGTGGCTATAACTGTTACAATTCGCTTGAAATATCGGGAAAATAAACCCGATTTAACATACTTCAATAAAATGGGTTGCGATTGTAAACATCATCAATCATCAAAATATAGTAACTCATTTAATGACTGACAGGTTAAACTAATGGGTGCAAGAATTCTTTTTTAAGAGTAGAAAATTCGACCCTTAAAAAGAGGTCAGAGTCTGTATAAAAGTTTTTATATATATACCAACCTAACAGATTTTCACGCGGGCAAAGCAGCGGGCAAAAGCAATATTGTATAAAATATTCATTGGCAGCTAGTTGGCCTTCCATCAATCTTAAGTTATTTTAATAACGTTAAGGTATTCTTCTACATTTAGTTGTTTTTCTTAATCGTCCGTTCATTTGAAAGATTATCACGTAAAACCCGCCGTTTAGACAATTATCTCGAAGCAGTAAAATTATTTTACCCATTCGTATATTTTAGTCTTCATTAATACCCGCGATTGTTAATGAAACATGTTACAAACAGGATGTTACAATAGTGACAAAAAACGGTACAAAAAACCACACTCTGTTACCACAATGTGGATGTAACAAAAAGACTGCTCTCAATATTTTACAATCAACTGAGAACAATGGAAAAATGGTAAATAAGTATAGTTTATAAAAAGATACAAAGAAATGAATAGTTTAGTGAAATATTTGAGGTCATTGAAATTTTATTTGATTCTCAGTTACCGCCTAGGTATAACTGAATATAATAATTATTTCACCTTCCTTTTCATCATCCTCGTAAATTAATATATTTCTAAAAAGTGTCAGTAGTTTTAATTTAGAAGCTAAATTGGCACAGGTCTTTCCGTCCCGGAGTTATGTGCGTATTGAATTGTTAATTATCGCTTGCCCCGTGCCTCGGAGAGCGCGTTAAGCCGTCGGTCCCGGTTGTCATGAAGATCTTTGACAGTCGTTATGGGGCGTCAGTACCGTCTACTCTAAATAAACTGACACTAGTTTAAACCATGGAATATCGCTATTCCTTCGGGTTGCGGATGTCAGACAGGCAGTCTCTTTGTGGAAAAGCTACTCAGCCGAAACCGGTTAGACTAGTAAGCGGACCCCAAGTTGAAACTGGGATAACGTTAGAAGGATGATGATTTATATTTAAAACTTGTGTAGAACTATGCTACATTTTTAATTTTCCTCGGAACTGTACTGAATGTCTTCTAATTTTTTTTTTGTTTTTTATTAAGTATAATATACGTATATTTTCTTTATTATTTTTACTATATCTATAATTATTGCGTGAGTTTAGCACTAAGTCTGGTGTTATATTTGATACCCGTTTGGTAATACAGCCTTTTCTATCCTTGTAAAAACTAAGCATAGCTGTCTATGCACTTGACATTGTTGAAGGCAACGGTTTCATTTACATAAAGCCACTAGCTGACCCGGCAAACGTTGTTTTGCAATTTTTATTTTTTTTTTTTTGAAAAATATATGTTGGCCGATTCTCTTAGATACCGGATAAGCTAAAAATTTCATCAAAATCGGTCAAGCCGTTTCGGAGGAGTATGGCAACGAAAACTGTGACACGAGAATTTTATATATTAGATTATCAGTTGGGAAGCTAGGTTGTTTTGTACCAAGGCCAAGAAAACTATCTTTGATAAGTTTACCTAACGAAATAACCAACCAAAATTCTAGGTGATTATTTCTAATGACAGTCTAATTTATAGCGATCCTATACCATATCTGATTAAAAAGTGATTCATATTCTCGTGTTCGAAAATGGTTTTGTAACTCTTTGTATCTAAACTGTGATCAAAGTAGGTTGATAATTAATTTATGATTTAGATGAGGTTAAAATTAAATTCCGTTATATTAAAATCTAACTGCTTACAAACTTTTATATTTATTTTATTTGCAGAAAATGTGATACACATTCAGGTGTTACAGTAATGTGGTTTCGTCACATTTTACCTTTTAAATTAATTAAAAATAAAATTATATTTATATGTACTTGTTATCCCGACGATCCTGAAATGGCAGTTATGGCTTGACACCATTAAAACATAAGATATTGTAAGAAATGCCTTTAGAGCCATTTCCTGAATTAAAACTCAACACACTAAATCCAGAATGAATTTTGATTAAACATATTAAGCAAGATTAATCCAAGGCAAAGTGCGCTGCCTCTTTTATAAACATAAAAACTAATATCCGTGCGTAAAACACTGCTTGGGAGAAAGGTTTAATAATGGAATGTAAATTGTAAGTTTTCTTTCCGTCACCTGAAAGAAGATTGTTACCTCAGGCTGTATAATTTAAATAATCTCTGTACTTTCGGCTGAGAATGGCCCACGCACTTCCCTTGGTGTTTAAGTTGTTTAAGGAATGGTGCCAAATCGATAGGATAAATTTATCGCTATTTTTACGTGTTATTTACGGCTAGGTTTAAAGTGACGGGGTTCAAATTAAATGATTATCCTACTGTGCTTCCCATTTTGCGTAAAAAATGTTACTGATAGGTTCACCAAAGCATAGATAAGGCGTGCTTAAAGTGTGGCCAGGTCTAGATCTAATGTTCCTAATAGGTAAATACACGTACTTAATTCAGTTTGTTTTCAGTAGTGCGTTCGTTGTAGAATTTATGCTAAATAATTCCTTTCTCTTCCATTCTCTGATAGAAAAGACATTCTGCGCCGACCCCAAATGATATCGGAACAGGGCAGGCAGAAGAACTATGCTAAATAATTTTTGATGATGTTTAATTACAGTACTATCTTTGAAGCTGCTGCAGTTGCTATATTAGGTATGAAGGCTTAACAATTTCAGTATAAATAGACAGTAGATTTCTGTGTTTCCAACCTCAGCTAAGAGTGTCAGACACAATACTATAGCTGTATAGCAATATAGTAACAGAAGTCAAAAATAGCAACTCTTATGTGCGGCAATTTGAAATTAAATTATTTTGTATATTCTTGTCCGGAAATTACTGAATTTATTATTGTTCTCCCATAATAATAAACAAAGCACAATGTATCAATAGACACTTTCCAAATAATAACAACAATATTGAAAACTTTGCCTATGGTCGGAGGGTGGGCGTTTAATAATGGCGGGAGCCGCGGGAGGTGCGAGCTGCCGAACGTGATTCGAAATTCGAATGACGATAACCAACCGAACGGTTGATCACAGGATAGAAAAAAGTTAAATTAATTTGAACAGAGAATGCATAATTTTTGTAATTGTTTTTGGAGGGAAAACTTTGTTGTAAGGCGGATAAAAAGTAAGCCATATTTTTTACTAGTTAAAGTCGATTTCAGGCTACGATCAAGTCAGTGACATTTTGTGCAGTCTAGTTAGTAGTATTAGTATCCGACAACTAATTTCGTAGAAGTGTTCATAATCGAACCCACAACGCTTGGAGTAGTGTTAAACGAAGAGGTGACCGCTTGTACCATTACGCCATTACGTAGGTATCTACAATAAAAAAAAGATTAGAGTGGGATGGAGATTATGTGATTCACAAATTGGTGTACCGAGTTTTCTTCTTCAGTTGTACATAATATCTTTGGAAAGGTCCGAAGCGACACATAATTTATTCCTAGTGTGGGAGTTATACCTACTTCACCATATTCCAAAGTACCAAGTACCTATGTAGTTATTTTGTATCCGTGAATTATAATCATGTTTGACTTTATTAGTCCTGTAGTTAGTCTTTATCGTAATTTGATAAGCACAATATGGCATTTATGTGCTAATCGTAATTATCAGTGTATTTATGTGTCCTCAAAGTATTTAGTATAAAAATGATAAACCCTCAATTAGATTCATTGATAAGGCAGCTATATTTGCTGGTAGATATTCAACATGCCATATAAATATTTAGTGGTTATCTACAATCTTAATCCTTGCGTACTTACTGACTGACAGACACGCTACAGCCGAAACTATTGGGCGCAGGAAGCTGAAATTTGGCATGTATGTTCCTTGGGGACCGTAGGGGCACTAAGAAGGCATTTCCCGAAATTCCCACGGGAATGGCCAAAACGGGTAAATTGCGCAAAATATTGCTGGGTAGAAAACTCTCGGTATGTTATTAATAGTCAATTTGTTTGCTATTCATCAGGTTCTCTGAAATACTTTCTATTTGTCCCGACGTATTAGCATGGGTCACATCATTGTGGTCACAGTCACACGATGACTGATCATGACGGGGGAGTCATGATCAGTATCTAAGATGATGTGTATATGTCACCATTATCTGTATATATAAAATCCTTGCGTTACTGACTGACTGACAGACAAGCTACAGCCGAAACTATTCGGCGCAAGAAGCTGAAATTTAGCATGTATGTTCCTTGGGGACCGTAGGGCTGCACTAAGGCGGGATTTTCCGAAATGCCCACGGGATCGGGCAAAACGGGAAATTCGGAAATATGTGCGTGCGAAGCCGCTGGCGTCGACTAGTTTTAAGAATAATTAAGCGACTGAAACTCCTTATAAAGTAGAATGTGTAAAAATCACTCAAGTTTGATAGGAAATAAGCTAGCTAAGAAGAAAAATAATTTACTCATTAATTATATCTAAAACATTCCTCGCTTACTCTTCGCTCTATCCATTTTTTACAACTATTTACGCACTGTATAAAACCGGGATACCTTATTAAAATTTAACACCACTAATGTTCGAACTGGTTCGAGCTAGCTACAAGTGGAAAGAGCTCCTGTGTTTCATGCCACAAAAAAGTGAACCTTATTCCGTACCTTTTTCTTCGCTGGCAACACTAGTGAGCAGTTGTCATTTCCCTACGTGTAAATTAATTTAATTGATAAAAATAGTTTTATTTAGTTTTAATAATCAATTATATGTGCAAAGTAAAGTGTATACCCATAAACCTTAGTAATAATTGTTGGTGTAACAGTATATTAAAGGACTAGTAACAAAACCTCGCTGGAAAACTTGTGGCGGACTAACTGTCAAAGTAACGGATAACCAATACAAGATTCAAAATCAACTGGAAACCCGGGGAGTATTGTTTTCATAATTCTTTACTTATCCCTGTACCGTTTTATTTTTATATAAGTAATAATAACTAAAATACACTATACATCACATACATACACTGCTCATTACATATGAGCGACGTCAATTTACAATACACAGCGGCACCGTTTATGTCTCCTTTTGTTTGACAATTTGTGGAAGCAAAATCGATGACGCAAAACATTTGCCTCAGACACCATATACTACATGACACTATACACAAAACATAATTATTTATTACATAAATTATTAGTATAAATAGTACTACAGTGTTACACAGGTCCATTTATATAAGTACCTACATTCGTGATATTACAATCATCCAAAGTATTTTTTAATGATTTTAAAGTAATTTAATAACAATAACCCATTACTATTAACTGATATAGTCTTATTAATTGTTTTTTTATTTTGTTTTTACAATTAAACACTTACAAGAAAGTTTATAATAAGTATTCATTATTTTTTCTATGAGTAGAACTTCCCCAATAGTTAGTACCTATTTAAAATAAACTATTCCTATATTTATTCAATTCAATTCTTCTAGTTTTATTATCTACCTACATTATTTCCCTCTCAACTTTCTATCCACCCATTTCATAGTTTCTCTCTGTTGACTTTACTCACACTTCCTTACATTTCAGGTGCCTACGGGGTAGGTCTGTTCAAATGATGACCCGCAGAATGGCAGCTCTGGAGGACAAACTACAGACCACACTTAAGGAACTGGAATCCTCTAAAATCCTGTGTAACCAGCTGCTACAGGAAAGAGAGGACAGCGAAGAAGAAGTAAAGATAATAGTCGACAAGAACACTGAACTCAAGGCACAGTTGGCTGAAATGCACACACACCATCTCGAAATACTTGAGCAACATGAACAACTTCGATTGACGGTGTCCAACTTCCAACAGTGTATGGACACTCATGAAGAAGCTCTGAGACGTGTTGCTGAACTAGAACGAGAATTGAGTGAAGCTCATAACACCATCTCTAACTTACAAACTCTTAAACACAGTGAACAGATAGCGAATACCTGCAGTCTATATCATGAGTTGGTTAGTAGTGAGCCTGATCATGTGTGTATTAGGGAGCCTGTTGTGACAATAGACCTGACCAGGGATGATACCATTATCATGAGACCCAGCTTTTCAAGTCACAAAAAACTTAAACGCTATATTAAAGTTAATAAACTAATTAAAAGATGTCATAAATCTATGAAAACATATAATGTGCATAGGGTTAATTTAAATCTCAGAAAGGAGCGCATTTATTTACTTGATCAACTATCTAAGTACTCTAGAAGTTTAGAACATAGTAGGGTAGTGTATGATACTGACACTCATCGCTTGAGGGAAGAACTAGTACTTAGGGAGAGCACCTTAAATGAACTATTTAATAAATATCAAGCTTCTCAACAAGAGCTGAGCAAGCGTATAGTAGAGGCAGGTGAGCTAGTAGACTTGGTGAGATGTAATGCAGAAATGTATGAGTCTCTGACCAATAAGCTCTTATGTCCTTGTGCTCACACTCACACTCCAACCCCAGCAGAGCCATTGAGTACCATACTACCTGAGAATTTTTCTGATAATCCACAAAACCAATCCTCTTCACAATCAAATATGATTAAATCTAGGTTTTCAACATCAACTAACAAAACATACATTTTTTCTGATAGGCTAGGTCATAATTTTGGTAGTCTTCTCTGTGAGTATACAAACCAGTGTGTTATAAATTATTGTAGGCCAGGGGATAGTTACAGTAGTTTAGTTAATCAGATTAAGTTGCACCCCTTAGATGAGAGTAGTACGGCCATATTGTTGTTTGGTAACAGTTTAACTGTAAAAAGACAGCATATCATAGAATGTGTTGAAATGTTATTATACCTTAATTCCAGATTTAGTTGTAAATTTATTTTATGTGCTTTGCCCTACTCAAATGACTTAACACATACACAAAACATGCACATACACAAATTAAATATGTTATTATATAATATAACTTGTCGTCATAGTGACGCAATATTGTTTTTTGACGCTAATAAATTTATTAGTAAATTTACTTAAACAAAAGATACAATGTATCTGCCATTTTATATTAAGCGACAGATTGCTAAACTATTAGCATACAATTTACAGCAAGGAAAAGACCCTTGTGTTTACAATTTATTTGATAGGGTTAGTACTTGTACTAACAACGTTTTTATTGACACGTCTTGTGATTTAAACTCCAAGATAGGACAACAGTTAGGCTGCAGTATTTGAATATAGTACACCAAAACATGCAAGGCCTATCTGGCAAAGAATTAGAGTTAAGTTTATTTCTAGAAAAATATGATGTTAAGGTTTTGTGCTTAACTGAACATTGGTTAAAGAATCATGAGCTTATTGTTATAAATGAATATTATACGGTGCAGAGTTCGTATATAAGAATGCAGGCTATTAGAGGCGGTTCTCTCATAATAACTTCAAATTTATTAAAATGTAAGGAACGTAAAGATATTGTTAATTTATCTATTGAGCGCACTATTGAGTTATCCTGTGTGGAACTAGACCTATATATAGTAATTTGTGTATATCGACCTCCTTCTGGTGACTATAATCTATTTGAGACTGTTATGGAAGATGCTATCAATAAAATTAAATGTAGTAATAAGAATATTATAGTATGTGGCGATTTTAATATTAATATTTTAGAGAATTCTTCACAGTGTATTAGATTTCTGAATCTTTTTAAGTCATTTAATTTAAGTAACCTATTCTGTGAACCTACTAGAGTATCTGCAACATCTTCTACTTGTTTGGATAACATATTTAGTTCTTGTGCTGCCACAAACCCAGTAGTAATTAGTTCTCTCCCTTCTGATCACCGTGGACAGATAGCTAGTTTTCCCTGTTCAACATATGATAAATCACGTATAGTAAAATGTAGGCCTCAGACTACCAATCGTCTAATACGTTTCAAAAATAATATTATTGCTAAACTCAATACCTCAATATTAAACTCACAAAATCCAAATACAATTTATAACTCACTTTTTGGACTAGTAAATAATGAATTTCAAAATACTTTTAAGAGTAAAACTGTCACACTAAAGGGTACTATGGGATCTTTTAACCAGTGGGCCACTATAGGTATATACAAAAGTAGAGCCAAGTTATTTGAATTATATGGTATGAAACAACATAGATTTGACTCACCTTTTCGAGATTATGTAAAAAAGTACTCAAAAATTTTTAAACAAGTTTGTATTATGGCAAAATCTAAATTTATTAGTAGTAAAATTAAGCATTCAACAAATATAATTAAAGAAACGTGGAGCATTATAAATAATGAAACAGGAAGAGCTCGACCACGGGAAAACCAATTTGAACTAAAAGAAAACAATTTATTAGTCACTAACAAAACTCAAGTAGCGCATATGTTCAATAGTTTCTTTGCGAGCATACCTTTAACAACTACTAGCTCTTTACAATCATCATCTTTAGACGCTGGAAATTTTTTGCTTAGCAGTGTACCTGAATGCAAGAGCGTGTTTAGATTCGAGCACGTTACCCCGCGAGATATATTGATCGCATATAATTCAATTAATATTAAAAATACCGGCGACTTTTGGGGCATTTCAATTAAAATTTTAGGTACTATAGTTGAGACTGTTGCGCCTTACCTATCTATAATTTTTAATCAATGCTTTGACCTAGGCGTATTTCCGGATTTGATGAAATTAAGTAAAATTATACCCTTATTCAAATCTGGCAGTAAAAATGAAATTAATAATTTTAGGCCCATATCTATCTTGCCGGCATTTAGTAAAATATTTGAAAAGATTCTTTTAAAGCAGCTATTAAGCCACTTCAATTTAAATAGTCTGCTTCACAAAGATCAATACGGGTTTACTAAAGGTAGATCCACTACTGATGCGGGTGTTGCTCTCATAAAACACGTTTATAGTGCTTGGGAGTCATCAAAGAATGCTATTGGAGTGTTCTGTGACCTATCTAAAGCATTTGACTGCGTTCAGCACGACACACTACTGCGTAAGCTCCGCCACTACGGCGTAGAGAAAACCGCACTTAGTGTTGTCGATTCGTACCTGCGGCAAAGATTTCAGTGTGTCGATGTAAATGGGACTACATCCTCTAAATTACCTATACAGCTAGGCGTTCCACAAGGCTCAATTTTAGGTCCTTTTCTATTCCTAGTATATATTAATGACTTACCTTTTTATTTAAAAAACATCTGTGATGTCGTACTTTTTGCAGATGATACGTCACTTATTTTTAAAGTAGATAGGAATAGAAATCAATTTGATGATGTAAATAATGCACTATTACAAGTTACACGATGGTTTACAGCAAACAACCTAGTACTTAATTCTAGGAAAACTAAATGCGTTAAATTTGCTTTACCTAACGTTAGACAACTGGGACCTAATATTATGCTAGATAGGGAGGAACTTGACACAGTAGACTCTACAGTGTTCTTAGGTATTACATTAGATAATAAGTTACAATGGGGTGCACATATAGCATGTCTAGCAGGAAAGCTCAGCTCTGCTGCGTATGCCGTCAGAAAAGTTAGGCAACTTACTGACATCGACACGGCTCGTTTAGTATATTTTAGCTATTTTCACAGTGTTATGTCCTACGGTATTTTATTATGGGGCAAAGCAGCGGATATTCAGAATATCTTCGTTCTACAGAAACGAGCGGTACGAGCAATATACATGTTAGGTGCAAAAGATACTCTTAGGGAACGCTTTAAGTCTATAGGAATTCTTACAGTAGCCTCGCAATTTTTATTTGCTAATATTTTGTACATTAGGCAAAATATAAGTTTATTTACCTCAAAAAGCGATATACATAATATAAATACTCGAAACAAGCATAGGTTATATGCCCCTTATCATCGTTTACATAAAGTTAATAATTCTTTTGTAGGGCTAGGTATTCGTATATACAATAAAATACCAATTAGTCTTTTAGAATTACCATTTAGTACATTTAAAGCTAAAATAAAAGACTGCCTTATTAAGAAAGGTTATTATACTATTAATGATTATTTCAGTGACAAGGATAGATGGTCACTTACACTAGACAACTCATGATCTACTACTTATTTAGAATTTATATAGATACTTAGCATTTTTCAGTTTATCATTATATAACATTTCTAGTTCTTTTAAATTATTATTCGTTTATCATAATTAGGTCATTCTACTTACTACATCTACATTTGCATTGTTGTTCCCCAATTTTTTTCTTTTTTAAATTTACTGTACTGTAAGATGAAGATAACTCGTTATCATGGTCTGTGAACTAAAGTTTTTGTAATTTTGTGCATTCATATACCGTCACTTCTGTAACATACATTTCCACCATAGTTCTGAACATGGTCACGAGTTGTATACATTATAAGTCGTAAGTGGATGCTCCTGTTACACAATATTCGCATTGGAAGGCTAATTAAAACACATCATTTAGTAACTTCATTAATTGCTTAAGTATTATGTCTGTAACTGATTACTATCTACAAGTAATTTAGTACAATGTGTAACAGTTGCAGCTCCTTACAAAAATGAAAATATGTACCATAATATTGGCGATTTAAAAGAGTGGCCTCGAGTTTTATTGCCCGTTCTTTCTCGTGGCTCTACCTATTGCTTTGCGAACGAGGCAGTAAATGTAAATGTAGAAGCATTAAGTAATTTAATTTTAAAATTGACGTTCATAAGCGTCACATTGTGACCTAGATGAATAAATGATTTTGATTTTGATTTGATTTTGGTACCTGTTAAGGGTCACACAGTTTTCCCCATTAGCTTATTCTCATCACGTATAGGCTTCCCCTGTTTCTGTATTAATAAATGTGCTGAAAATAACTTTGATACGATATTTATCGTTTATTTTTATATGTGAATGACTATTATTGAAAGTTACTCACAACTTTTATTAATAAAAGGCTTGTTTAGTGTTGTAGCGGTTGTTTATTCAAGGGTGTATATTTGGGTGATTAAGTTTTGGGAGATGGGTTGAACTTGAAGTAAGTGATATTAGTATACTACAACTACGACTATATGATGAGAAAGGATACTTGAACGAAGTATACCAGTTCTTCTATATTTTGTGAGAGGGTACTTGAAGTAAGTACACTCAGAATATGGGCTTTAGATACCTACTTATCCAACGATACACTCAGAGAGTGGGAGACCCCCTCGGTCCAAACTACCATATAATAATAATAATAATAATTTATTTATTTTCTCTCATAAAGGTACATATTGTATATAAAAACAATAAAATTTGTTGTCAATACAGCTGTTGAACAAGACCTTTGTGAGAGAACTGGAGTCTGTAGTAGGTTCGAAACCTGTATGACAAATCTCCAGGCCCCTCTCTAACAAATTTACATCATAATCTGCTGATGTTTACATTAATTTGAAAATAGACATAACTGGCTCATAAAATAAGGGTTGCAAGAGAACATGGTACAAGATATTATGATAAATTATATTTTTTTTTAAACTAAAAGCGAGAGTTTGTGTGTATGTGAGTGTGTGTGTATGTTTGTGTGTATGTTTGTTTGTACATGTGGGTGGGATTTTATGTGAAAACGTGCATGTCGGGTGTATTTGTTGTGCGAGTCTATGTGTGTAAGTGTGTGTGTATGTGGGAGATAGATATCATTATTGTAGGGCAACAAGAATCTGTTCTAAGTCATCATACTTAAGACCACGCAACCAGTTTGTGACAGTTTTTTTACATTCAGTTCTGCACATCGGGTAGATATTTAGGATTTTATTTACCTTATTATAAATAAAGCTGCTAAGATAACAAAAATGATGCTGCGCTAATCTAGTCCGTAACGATTGCGTTTGGCATACGGTATGTTTACGACGATTTGTTGCGAATTTTGATGGTTCGTAAGGTATCCGTGAATGAGTAGTTAAAATGGTATTTAAGATAAATAATTGCCGAACTGAGAGGACATCACAAGTTTCGTACAGTTTGGTAGTAGGAAAATGAAAGGGCAATTTCCATCCAACTTTAAGAAGTGAATATAAAATAAAAATATAACTCTTCCCTGGCCAGTCGTCATACTTTCACCATCATTCTCAGCGACTTGGATTGGTTTCCTTGGCCTTCATATTACACTAGAGCGTTTGCTCGCGACTCCACCCAAGTCGTGTCGAAAGTGCTATTCTGAGGTAATATGCAACATCACTTCAAATCCATTCGGTAGTATTTGCGCGAGAGAGACTCACAAACCTTCGCATTTATAACAGTAGTAGACAAAAAGAACACAGTTTAAGTGGTTATAATTCAGGATTACTGATTACCATCAGGTGACAAACTGGTTCGCTAGCCACTACCAGTAAAAAATTACTTAACCATTGAATTTGTACCGCTGCAAGCCTTATTCTCTCCTTATAAGTTGCTCATTCCAAATCTCGTCATTGCGATTCGAGACATGTAATTGTTGGCACATCATAAACGTCAACACGTGGGCTAAGATGGGCACAATGCCTATTGTTACTGCCGACACCTACTAACCGATGTATACCGTGATGTACCGCTATGCATACCATCATGGAAAGGTGTGGCGATATTTACCGACCATTTTGAATTAAATTACTCATAGGATTGTGGAATTTATCGTCTTTTATTTTGATTACAAAATTGAGAGTACTTTTTGACCTAAAGTTCGTTTTTCAGCAGCTATAGTCACGATGAAGTTAATACTGTTCGAAGGTTTGTGATGTCATTTAAAAGTACGCAAAATAGGTAAGTACACGCAGGAGATGGAGTTTCGGAAACAGCCCGTGCTATGCAATCCAATGAAAATCACCAAAACGCTATGGTGTGATGGTGTCGATGCGAAATTGACAAAAGTTCAAATTTTGGATGCAGATTCATCCTTGTTTTTTTTTAGTCTCATCCCACACCCTCAACTGTAGGACCTGTTGTCATATTCAACAGCAGGCACGATTAAAAGCAAAGAATTTTGACACTTGCGAACACCTGAAAAAAGGTAAACAGTCGTAGATTAGAACCCAAAGAGGTTGGACGTTTAGACTAGAGAGAACATGCCCTATAAATTTCCTTATACCGAACGTGCAACATGTACCGTAAAATGGGGTGAATAGGGATCAAGGGGTGAATAGGGATAAAACCAGGAAATGTTTTTGACGCTCTATATTAGTACCAATCTATTATAACATGTACATCTTTTTTGTGAGTTTATAGTAGATCTTTGGGAGCTATTATGGCAACACTGATGAAGCCTGACATTAGCTGCAATCCTTCAAATGAGCCATTTGAAAATAACTTCCCGCGATGCCAATTATTTACGGTGTCAGAAACTTTGCGCTCTAAAATGTATTTCAAAGTTTCAGCAGACAAATACGTTTTAAATAAGTTGTTTAGTGTTTTCGCCATCATCTACAAAAAATTAAGTCAGCTGTCTTGATTAATTTCAATTATTTTAAATAAATTAGAAAGTGATGGAAAATCTGTTCTTTTTGGGGTCAATGGGGACGTATCAGGTACCAATAACAACGAAGGAGGGGTGAAAAGGGATGAGAATGAGTTGAATAGGAACGACTTATGTATGAATAGAAACAGCCTTGTAGGGCTGTCACGAACAGTTAAAACGATTTAATAGGCAATAATTATGTTTATTTTATGATGTTTTTGTTTATAAATATTTATTTCACAAATCAGCAAGTATAATACCTAGATTATATCTAGGTAGTATCGGATAAAAATAAAAAAACAAGCTTAGTAATGGTAGCTGCCGAAACCCACTCTTCACAAGGACAATCAGGTGAATGACATCTAGTGAGATGACATCAGTCCCGGCGCGACCATGGTTCCAGTGCATAGCGTATGCGACTGCTGTTCGGAGGCCACGCGTTCGATTCCGTGATCGGCCAAAAGTGTTAGGTATTGGGTTTTTCCAAATTCTCAGTAGCAGCACAGAGTATGAGTGACGTGCCCGGTAACTGCAATAGGCTCGCCCCCTATTACGTGGGAGTGGGACCTAAAAATTAATGGCGAAATGTGGATGTAATGTTACTTAATGATACACCCCTGCCTACCCTTTCGAGGATACAGGCGTGAGTGAGTCCATAAAAAATATATTTAATGGTTAGATGCTTATTGCGACTAACCGTTAGGGTTCTTGCTACCTTTTCATTACACATGAGTTAAGTAGGCAAAACTTAGAAATTGATTAATTACACTAGTGTCAGCCCTAGTAAATTTCTCTATTAACCCTATTCTCATCCCTATTAACCCCAAATTCCGGGTGAATAGGGATGGCATATATTTTAATGCTTTTTGCATAAATCGCAATGTTAATTGCAAAGTTTTATATTCGACAACAAAGATCCCACGAAGACTCAATCATTTCAAAGCCGGTACAGCAATATGTCTGTAAAAAACTGTCTTAAAACTATTCATGAAGTCGCGATTTGTCCCTATTCACCCCATATTACGGTAATGTCAGTTGGTCTTAGTTGGTTAATCATAACGTCAAATTACGCGTCTCATTTAAAGAGGCATAATTATACTCTTTACATACTCATATCTTTGACTACATTCTCTAAATAGCCGTGCTGTGATCTGTCAACAGTGTAAAATTTGTTGGATGTTTGTGTTTACATTTTTAATAACTTTTTTGCATTTAAATAGTAAGTAAGCTTATAATAATTAAATAGTGTACTCATTAATTAATACACATCGTGTATGTGATATCGGGATGTGGATTCCGCTATTCTCGGAACGGAAATAACAGGAGAAACTTTATCTTCTAGCAGTGAGTCAGAATTTTCCTACAAATGTATTTACTTTTCTCGTATTAATGCTATAATGAGTGTTAAGTTTACACAATATCATTGTATTGCAAATCAAAGGAACAGCTTGCATACGTATGTGTTATGAATTTTACTCACAAATTGTTATTTTGTACATTTATTGATTTAATAGCCTTAGTGATGGGATTTGACAGTGAAAGGAGATATCGATGTTTTTTGAATGAGGGATAAATACGGAAACTAACTATCGGACATGAATGTAAAACTGTAGCTGGAAGCGACAGCGGGTAGCCGCGGTTGCTAAGTTGACAATAAACAAAGACATCCAGCGGTCTTATTTTCTATCGCGCGTTTGATAGTAAGCGCAGTTTAATGTACATACTTTACTTAGATACCTACCTTAAAAGTAGCGTCTATTAACCTAAAGCCAAGTGTTCCAGTGTAAGCGCGTGTGTGTAGGCTTACATTTCTGCATCTATAAAATAGTAGATGGATTAGGGATGCGAGTAGCATTTTTTCATTATTAAGAAGGTGTTTTTTATTACAGGTTGCCAATTAATGACGTCACAAGAAAACTTTGGATAAATGCCGTTGGACGGCCTAGTTTGATTTAGCAGAAGTACCATCATATTTGTTCACGTCATTTTGAGAAAGACTGTTTTTTAAAGACAGAAAGCACCTGGCGTCGTTTAAAACCGAAAGCTGTGCTTACATTACATTTAAGCCCGGACATTGCACACCCGGTAAAATTATTTATCCAGAGCTAAACAAAAAGTGTGTAATTTTAGTTTGAACATTAATAAAATATAATAATTACAACGATTTTAATTAATCTACCTACTTCTATATTATTTATCATATTAGTGCTATCCTGACTGATCAAAGACGTCTTGCCTTGTAGTCCGCTACATAATATTCTACCATAAAATATAATATTCTTTCACATCCACACAACATTACCTGGTCCCAAACTAAGCATATCTTGTACTACGGGTACTAGACAATCGATAAACATGCATATATACTTTTCTGTAAATATATTAAATATTACACATAGTACCATCCAGACCAAGACAAACATCCATATTCATGCACACAAATGTTTGACTTGAGCGGGAATCAACCCGCAAGCTTCGGCGTGGCAGTCGGATTACCTACAACTCTAAAAAAATCAACGTGATATGATGCGACGCAAACAAATTGCCAAAGCCTGCCGTGCCGCATTAGCCAATCTGGTATAATTCGTACAATACATAATCTAAGTGACAGTTTCTTAGCATCGCATCGCAACGCATCGCTCATTAGTTTATTAATACTTTTTGTCAATAGATTTTATGGCTAAAACGAACAATGAAGGCGCACGCAAACTGTTCGGACGCGACTTACTGTCGCGACAGTAAGTCGCGACATATAGTGTGCACTCCCTTTCGGACGCGGCTTTCTGTCGCGTCCGCGTCCGATACAACCATAGACACGCCATGCTGTCTATGCAATACACTAAGGCTAGGTAGGAGCATATTTTTCTTAATTCAGGGCACTAGCAGTTAGCACTATTAAATTATATTATTGGTATACCTTGAAGTAATGCAGAACTGTTGAATTGAAAGTGAATTTAACATTTTTGACTATATTCGGTATAAAATCAATAAGGCCGTACCATGGACAATATACGGATGACAGTAAACGTCCGCAGACGCTTACTGTCATTTTTCCAGATTGCTATCGGACGTCTGAACGCTCACGGTCAGGTCCGCGACAGACGTCCGATATTGTGCACACTTGAATGGATTTTCCTTGTCCAGATACAGGCCTTGTCACACGGCACAATTTTACGTCCAACTTGACTAAATCACTTGATGAAATCGTGACGTGTAGACGCCAGTCGTCCAACTCAAGTTCATCGGGTGGGCGGTACCACCAGATTTTAACCAATCGGGTGGGCGGAATGCAAATCAGTGATTTGATTGTGTCGTGTAGACGGGCAAAGCCAATTCGATTGAAAATTTGATCAGTGGTAAAATTGTATCGTGTGGCAAGGCCTTACCCTTCTGTCGCGACTTACTGTCGCGACAGTAAGTCACGACAGATAGTTTGTGCGGGCCTTTAAACACGTGATTTTGTTAGTACTGTCTGTCTGGCAAGTCTTTGCAAAGCACTGTCCGGCGTCAACAGCAAAAACTACAATTTCAATATTTTAGTTGTTTATTTATACGGCTTAAATATATCGACACATACTAAAGTTAGACATTTGACCAAAAATATTTATCGATAAATCATCACTGTTACGAACAACACTCGGTTTCCTAACTCTATGTTTTGTCTACTGTTTGCCTACCACGATTCTGCTATAAGAGCGTGCTGCTAAACCTATCGACAGCTCTTTCTATCATACTGCATGTGCCATTAGAAAGAAGATATCAATCATAGCAACCGCTGTTGTTATTTAGTGTTACTTCTATGCCTTAGGTTATATTTCTTTGTTAGAACCCGCAACAAATTAACCTTGCTTGTCAAATTTAGATATGTCTGTTCTTTGCGGTTACTAAATCTGGGTACATTCCTTATTAAATCATCAAAATATAAACATCTCTATAATTTATAATATTCACATATCAGTTAACTTCACAATATTCAAAGCAGAGTAAGCCGTATAAACAATAGTGTTCCGATAGCGTCGTGCTAACAATACGACAATACGACGCATCTCAAACACTACGACGGACATGTCACCGCGTCAAGCAAGCTATATTGTATTGTGCTTATGTTATACTATGTTACAGTTTACGTTATGGTACTGATACACCTGAGCTTTCACTTGTAACATAACACTAACAGCGAGCATTCGCCATTTTCTGTTTTGTCGAACTGAACAACGACCAGGGTCGAACATTGCTACGAGCTTTTTCACGATCCTTTTAGCGAACGCTCTAATCAGCAAAGACATCATCATCCTCTTAGCGTTATCCCAGTTTCAATCTGGGGTCCGCTTACTAGTCTAACCGGATTTGGCTGTATATTATCTTTTCCACAGAGCGACTGCCTGTCTGACCTCTGCAACCCGAAGGGATAGCGATATTCCATGGTTTAGACTAGTGTCAGTTTATTTAGAAGGTACTGACGCGGTAAAACAACTGTCAAAGATCTCCATGACAACAGGGACCGATGGCTTAACGTGCTCTCCGAGGCACGGTACAAGCGATAATTAACAATTCAATACGCACATAACTCCGTAAAGCCATTGGGGCGCGCCGTGGATTCGAACCCGATACCCTCTGCATGGCAGTCTGTTGGTATCTCCACTAGGCTATCGCTGCCTTGCTCTAATCAGCAAAGACGTCAAAGCAAATTTACCGTTTATTCGGTAAAATTCTCGCCAGAACGTTCGTAAAAACCCTCTGGTTTGTATTTCTGTTTTGTAACATGCGCAACAATGCTCATCGCAGGTGTATCGGCACCATTATGTATACTTACTATGTAACTTGTTACACTGTTTGTGTATCTGTCATACGAATAGTGATATATCGTTCAATAGAAGTTCGAAAGCGGGTGTGTGGAATTAGAATAGTTTTTGGGCAGTTTGGATCACGGATTGTGACCGTAGCGAAGTTGCTGTGAAGCGCTTGAAATGTCAGGATGTGTATCGACATCATATAGCCTTTTGCGATCCACTGTTGGACTGAGGTCTATTTTATTTAGTGCCACTTAACACTATAAGCCGAAAGCTACACGAATTTTGGACTAGCAGACTGGTCAGACATGTTGTTAGGTTTTGAATTCGAGATTTTCATAATTTCGCATAGATAGATACCTTTTGCATCGCGTGTTCTTTATTCGCCTTTATGACGTACATAATGAAATAGGTTAGGGATACTTTGTATTTTTAATCCATAACCAAGGGACGAAACATATACATTTACTGTTTGTTTACCTCATCATCATCATCATCAGCCTTTAACAGTCCACTGCTGGACTAGGCCTCTCCTTTGAAAGGAGGAATTGGTCTACTATACCACGCTGGCCAAACGGGTTGGTATAGGGTTTGTATCAAGTTTTCCTCCTCTTACAGTGCTGTTCTGTGCATGATATGCTCCCTCTGTCGGCTCTTACGACACCCATGGGATGATATGGGGTGGTGACATTCCGTATTCTTAATCCGTCACCACACGGACAACTTGTTTACCTATTTGTAATGATATTAAAAATCCAACAAATTTGACAGTTACAAACTACACATGCATTTTACTAAAAGTATTAAACCGATAGCGTATCGTAATTTTTATACCCGTAAAATGGCAGTTTTGTAAGCAATAAAATCGAACTATTACTTCGCGGTAGGCCAACAACAATACGAAAATACGTTATGAAAGATCATTTTAACACGCTATTATTTCACGTTCAGTGTGTCGGGTTCGATGTCCGATGGATGAAATGATAAAGTGATTCATATATTGTTGATCTGATTGTGGGTGTTACTTATGCCAATTTAATTCCTGAGTTACTTAGAGATAAATGGTCATAGACATTTGAAATATGCTTACGTCTTATAAGTTTACCTGACTGGGCCTATATGTCTATACTAGAGGACGCCAGCAGCTACGCCTGCATTTTTTTTTAATTTTCCCGTTTTGGCCGATCCCGTTGGAATTTCGGGAAATCCCTTCTTAGTGCACCCCTACGGTCCCCAAGGAACATACATGCCAAATTTCAGCTTCCTGCGCCCAATAGTTTCGGCTGTAGCGTGTCTGTCAGTCAGTCAGTAACGCAAGGATTTTATATATATTAAGATTAAGATTTCCCGACGTTTTCTGCCCTAAGTAGGTTGTGGTCACGTAAAGAGTGTTGATGGTTCAAAGTAATTGAAAACCAACGCATCTGTGACACTTATTATTCTTTATTTCCCGATATGTCAGCTAGCTTTCCAGCCTTGGTCGTGGACCATTGTATTGCTATTTATTGTCTCTTAAGCTACGAAATAGGTTGCCCACATACTGTATAACATTATTAACATTCATAGCGTGCAAAAATGTAAATAACCCGAGCATAGCAAGTAATACGCCAGATATCTTGCAGATACCCGTAAGATAACGGTCATCGGTTGATGGACGCGCGGGCGCAAACCAATCTTATATCGGATAGAATCGAATAGATATCGGTTTGCGGTTGGCTCTCGATTATTAGTGGTAGTTAATGAACTATTGTTGTATGGATATTGATGTATGAGACTTGGTATATATTGTGATATATAGATAGATAATGCTTTATTTATCATACTTTTATTACACACGATATACACTGTCATGCATGATACAAAGATAAAATAGATAAGAATAATTTGTTTGTGTGTTTCTTTAGCAGGTGCTTCTTCATTTTAAAATCGTTATACCGAATTGAATTGATTTTTGGCCTGCTAGAATTATAATCATAAATTGTGATAGCTTTTTGGTCGCCAGGTCCATATTGGTTGCCAAGAGCGCTTTTAGAAAATGTGTAAAAATATGTTACCATCATGAACGCCTAGAAAACGATTAATTACTTGACAATTAGTGCCCAAACTCCAGCTCAATATATTAAAGTCGTTTTATTCATGTTTCTTTCATGTCTGTTCTCCAGTTTCGTTTAGTGGAAAATACGAACGCGTAAAAATAAATTACAACAGCAAAAATGTTTATTTTAAGTTATTATCTTTAACAAGCAATAAAGTAATTTAGAAACAATTATCTCAACAACTTAATCATTGTTTGAGTAGTTAAAACATGGTATTGCTAGACTGTAAGTGGATTGGGTGAATGGTCAAGATTTATTAGTTGAATAATATTTATAAAGGTATAATACTATGAAAGCTTGAGTTGATAAAATCTGACGTTTTAATACATTAGAAAGAACTTTCAGAAATAAAAATACATCGTGAGCAAACCTGCATGTCTCTAGAATTCTCCATAAAATTCTCGAAAGACGTGGAATCCGCCAACCACCTTAGCCAGCGTGGTGGACTAAGGCCTTACCCTTCTTATAGTTAGAAGAGGCTAATGCCCAGCATTGTGTTAGTTTATATGCAAGACTGGTGATGATGAATACGGAACCGCCGGTCGGAAACTATTTTCCTTCGACTTATGAGTCTCCAAAATTTTCAAATAGCGCCACTAATTCGAGACCTGTGTCGAAAGACCTAATGAAAATAGGCCGTGCCCAGCAGTTGGACACTTTGGACAGTATACAGGGTGTAAAAAGACCCTTAACGAAAACTGAAATCCCATGTTGTACCAATCACTACGAACATTCTTCTTCGGCACCATACCTGAGAAATTACTGGTTCAGGAGATATTGAGGCTCAAAGTTAGTATGGATTTTTTCTAATTAGGTACAAAATCGATGCATTTACCCGCTAACACGTTCTTTCGATGCCTTATGACCCCATGGATAAGTAGGTATTTCGAGCATTGCACGCGGGCGCTTTTAATTGCGGTTTAAAAAATGTGAAAGCTTAAAAAATTTCGTTTCCCAGGTATTATTTTGGTTAGTATGACTTGGCATGATGTCCACAACGAGTAGACTTCGGCTTGGTGATGGGTCTTGTGACACCTGTATACAGGGCTGATGATGGCACACAAGCACAAGAACTACGCAACACTTTCCATACTACCCTCCATAATTTCTATTTATACGCCATTCTAGATAGCTTCGGCCATTGTACAAGTCTCACAAAGCGGCGTATAGGAAGTGTTACCTCAATAGAGCATTATACAGGCTGGCCACTGAAAGGCGCGCGAAGCCTTTGTCACTGTGACCTATTTTATACGAAGCTACGTAGCAGGCATTATTTGATATTGGCTGGATACCAGATTATCTGTAGGCTAATGTAATTAACTCGTGTAGCGCGCATGTGTTGTTTTGGTACTTGTGTTTTTAGTTAAACTGGATTGGCTTAGCGCTTAGTTCAATATCCGATTTATCGAAACTTTTAAACACTCGCGTTGCATGTTTAAGAATATACCTATATAAACACACACACACATACACAACGTCACGCCTTTTATACCCGCAGGGGTAGGCAGAGGTGTATTTCTACACCCACTTTTCGCCAGATATACCTTAGTCCCACGTAATAAGTGGCGAGCCTATTGCCGTACCGGGCACATTTCCAGACTCCGTGCTGCTACTGGGAATTTCATGACAGAAAAACCCAATAACACTGCCCGACCCAGGAATCGAACTCGGGACCTCCCGATCCCACACGCACATTTATGCCGCGAGACCAACGAGGCAGTCGTATAGGGTATGATGTCGAGTTTTCCGTCTCTACGCAAAGATGGTATTTGCATCGTGTTATCCCTTAGTCGCCTCTTACGACACCCACGGGAAGATAGGGGGTGGTGACACTTGTATTCTATGCCGTCAACCACACGGCATAAACTGTTTGGCCACCTATATACCTATATACGGGAATTAACGCGAACATGCATTAGGTATTTACATACCTTATTTTGCTTGACGTTTCGAGACGGTTGCACGTCCCGTGGTCGCAAGCTGACTGGTGTAGCGATGTCACGTCTCCGAGTGCGAGGTAGAAGATTCTATTTCTACCCCCGGGTCGTTGATTTTCGAAGTACCGGCGCAAAACACACTAACCGTATCTGTATATTGAACATTCGCCGACTGCGCATTAAAGTGGGGTGTTGTTAGCCGAATCTATCCATGGGAATTGTTTTGTATGGAGCTTGTGTCAAATATGTATCTCTAGTATCGAAATCCATGGATAGCTGGAAAATTGAAAGCGGCCGTTAGTTGGCTTGGTTTAGAAGAAAACTTTTCAGACTCTGTGTTGTTATTGGGGATTGAACACCGCATTAACTGAATTATTCAGGCGGGATAACGATAGTATAAAGTGGTATCAAATAATTGCAAACGGAGAAAACAATTCTGTAAAGACTGCCATCATCATCAGCACTGTGTTTAAACTGACCCACTGCTGCAAAAGGGTCTCCTTTACTTTGAGAAGGCTTAGGCCATAGTCCACTAGGCTAAGTGCACTTTGGCAGACTTCACAAGTAAGTATTTCATTCGTGGCGAACTATCAGACATGCAGGTTTCCTCACAATATTTTCTTTCACCGCTAGTAGCGCTCATAGCGAGACTTGGCTTGCCGTTCGTAACAGATCGGCAAAGTTAAGCAACGCTTGCACAGGTCGCCACTTGGATGGGTGACCAAGTGTGGCATTTACATCTGAGCGCTACCGTGTTTCGGAGGGCACGTAAAGCTGTCGGTCCCGGTTCTTGTCTCAGGATAAGAATCGTTAGGCCATGTCGGAGGCCTTCGGGCGGTCTGAAAACTCCGACACCAGAGTTGGCCACACACTCACACGAAAAATAAAATAAATAACCGCTAAGCAAAGTAGGAAAATTAGAGTTAAAACATCTACGTCCGGCTACAAGCAACAAAACTTTTTAAAACATATAAATATTTTTAAAAGACATACCGACGAACCGTCGTAATACCGTAGCTTTCTTTAAAGACGAGTAAACCCATTTTTACAAACCGTGTTTGTGAGTACACAAGTGCTGACAATTTAATTTAATTAAAAACTGTTTGTTTTTCGGCGGCACTTCGTTGAATTTTCAAGTATTTTCACATTGTTTGCTGTACCAGTTTCTGTTTGTTTTTTTCTTTTGTCTCGCTTGCTCTTGCTGTCTCTTATTTACCACGTAGTTAAAACCACCTTTTTTGTTACCACACGTTTTTCAAAATGTTCTTAATTTTTTTTATCATGAATCAGAAAGAAATAAATAATATAATGACTTTCAACAATAAATAAATTTCAACTAGCCGTCGTCCGTGTTTTCATTGAGCCCGCTTCGAAATCAGTGTATTTTCAAGTAGTCTTTCAATCCATACTTTGGAGCCTTAGTGGTAGAATACAAAAAAATCCTTTCTTACTCTTTGAAATAATCCCACGGTACAAATTTAATGTATCTAACTTCAGTATAAATTCTGCGATATCTAATATTTCAGGACAAATGATATATATAGACGTATATGATAATGATAATTGTTAAATCATCATCATCATCATATGGCAGCGATAGCCTAGCGGAGATACCAACAGACTGCCATGCAGAGTACCCTCTGCATGGCAGTCTGTTGGTATCTCCTCTCGGGTTCGAATCCACGGCGCGCACCAATGACTTTTCGGAGAGTGCGTATTGAATTGTTAATTATCGCTTGTCCCGTGCCTCGCAGAGCACGTTAAGGGTTGAGCTGCACGATCGATTCCGCGGCGTGCTGACGCGTTCCCTCTCTCTTTCTCGCTCTAGTAAATGACGGTTCTAAGTAACAGAAAAGGATAGAAGCATAGGAAAGTGCGATGCGGTGCTGATAGGTGTAGCTCAACCCTAAGCCGTCGGTCCCGGTAGTCATGAAGATCTTTGACAATCGTTACAGGGCGTCAGTACCTTCTAAAATAAACTGACACTAGTCTAAACCATGGAATATCGGTATCCCTTCGGGTTGCGGAGGTCAGACAGGCAGTCGCTCTGTGGAAAAGCAAATATTCGGCCAAATCCGGTTAGACTAGTAAGCGGACCCCAGATTGAAACTGGGATAACGCTAAGAGGATGATGATCATCATCATATACGTCTAGTTTGTTCTATTGAAACAACATTAAGCTAGGTTTGATACTTCTTAGGTCGGGAATCGTTTGCGATGGACGCTCTACTCGGTCTTTTATTTTATTTGCCTCACTCAAATTGGGAGTATTGCGGGTGGGCTGGCGCTCAAGTCATGAGATTCGGAAACAACAACATACAGAAATGATTAGAGTATTGAAATACAGGTTACAGGAGAAGATACTGCTAATAATTATTGTACTTGTGCACAATCTGTTGATATACGCCGTGCAGGGGCTCTAGGGCATAGAAGTTTGGGGTTCTTTAGCCTCACAATAATGCATTACTGCATAGTGCCGCTATTTAAACAGACGAAGATTACCTTATTTCCGTTTAATATCAGCACTCTGGTAAGTCTTGTTTAAATTACAGGAGATATGTACGATCAAACAAGTCGGCGCTGGACCAGTTTGAAAAAAAAACCCTTGGCTCGCTCATAGAGTCGAGGCACACTATAAACTGGTTTTGTATACGAGTGTTAATGTGCGTGTAAAGTAGCACTGGAAGCGACGATGTCTTGCTGAGCGATTCTCGCCGTTAAAGTGGTCTAGCGCGAAGTTATTCGACTGTACCTACATTCAAATAAATATTTCAGATTATTCATTCATTGGTCGATAAAGCATATGAGAAGGTGATAGAACAGACTCTAATCGTCTTAGATCCCAATTCAAGATTTCTACGTTCGTGTCTTTAAAAATATAATAATTTTATACACAAACTTAAACAGATCCGCCTGGTTATAAACATGAACCGAAAATGACTAGCGTGTCGGGCAATACATGACCATTGCCGTCGGTGGCCCAGTCTATATTACTATTACATGACTAGAGGACGCCAGCAGCTACGCCTGCATTTTTTTTTTAAATTTACCCGTTTTGGCCGATCCCGTGGGAATTTCGGGAAATCCCTTCTTAGTGCACCCCTACGGTCTCCAAGGAACATACATGCCAAATTTCAGCTTCCAGCGCCCAATAGTTTCGGCTGTAGCGTGTCTGTCAGTCAGTCAGTAACGCAAGGATTTTATATATTAAGATTTCTTATAACTTGTACCATGTCGCAGGGTCGTGCGTTTTATTCCCGGGCAGCTCAGCATCGAGCCAATAAAAGTAAGCGCTTCACTGACGGAATTAACCGCAATAATCATTCGCTTTGTTTGACAATATTCTCGTGCTGCCGCTAAGGGTTCACGACAACCAATACCTTGATTAAAATGACATATTTCGGTACAGCGATAATAATCGTGAAAATACGATGCGTTTAGAAACTGAATGGGCAGTTAACCTTTTAACTGAGAATCGGGAAAAGGTGATGATGATGGGCCTACTTACCAAACAAAAACTTTATTATCTTATTCATCTTGACTTACATTATTATAAACCATTTATCAAAAATTGACATGTATTTGCACCTCAACGTCGAACTATACAGGGTGTAAAAAGACCCTTAACGAAAACTGAAATCCCATGTTGTACCAATCACTACGAACATTTTTACTTCGGCACCATACCTGGGAAATTACTGGTTCAGGAGATATTGAGGCTCAAAGTTAGTATCGATTTTTTCTAATTAGGTACAAAATCGATGCATTTACCCCGCCAATATGTTCTTTAGATGCCCTACAACCCCATGGATAAGTAGGTACCTATTTCGAGCATTGCACGCGCGCGCTTTTAATTGCGGTATACAAGTAGGGGTCGCAATACCGAATCATTTAAGCAAAACCGGTATTTTCAGTACTTGCCCCCGACAAATACCGGTATGCCGGTATTATCGATATTTCTGAGATTAGTCAGTAAATGATTATATTTCGTAAAATCAAATTAATTTCACTATTCATTTCCTCGTTTACATATTTTTTTGTTGACAACTTTCTAAAAATTTCACAATTTTACGGACTTTTTCTATTAATTCTTTAAAATTAAATTCGTTGTTTTGATAAGTTCTACAATTACAATTACCTACAACAATTCTCGTTCTTCAGTTACAAGAAAACCATAATTATCATCATCATCATCATCATCATCATCGGAAGCAAAGGTGTCATTATTCTCATCGACTTCAATATCCGAGATTGGCAATTTTCTTTATTTTTTACAAGACATCTAGTATGGCAAGGTACTGTTGATGGAGAATCTATGCATCACGGCCAAAGGCTACAATTACAGAACCACCGTTAGTTGTGGTACAACTTACGTCGTGTCTCAGGGATAATTCGAATGCTAACAATCTTTTCTCCAGCAACTGCAAGCAAGTTCTGGCTGCCATACTCCCAATAACTCTTACAAGGCAGAGATTGACAAAATTGACGAACGATGCACATCGACATTCATAAAACATCGATTACTTGAACTATTCCATCTAGAGTCACCGAGACCTTAACTCCGTCATTATTTAGTTATTGAAGTTGGTTTATTAAAGATAATTTTACAATTGCCGTGTGGTTGACGGCATAGAATACAAGTGTCACCACCCCCTATCTTCCCGTGGGTGTCGTAAGAGGCGACTAAGGGATAACACGATGCAAATACCATCTTTGCGTAGAGACGGAAAACTCGACATCAAACCCTATACGACTGCCTCGTTGGTCTCGCGGCATAAATGTGCGCGTGGGATCGGGAGGGTCCCGGGTTCGATTCCTGGGTCGGGCAGTGTTATTAGGTTTTTCTGTCACGAAATTCTCAGTAGCCGCACGGAGTCTGGAAATGTGCCCGGTACAGCAATAGGCTCGCCCCTTATTACGTGGGACTAAAGTATATCTGGCGAAAAGTGGGTGTAGAAATACATCTCTGCCTACCCCTTCGGGGATAAAAGGCGTGACGTTATGTATGTATGTATGTATGTAATTTTACAATTTCACCGTGCTTCTTCACAATATTTTAATCGAATTTGATGATGCAGACAATTTCTGGCCAGATTGCGCCAGATGTCTTTGGTCATTTGAAGTAAGAAAACAACTGAAAGTTACTTGTAAAATAATCTGTTAATTTCTATTTAGATGGTTCTGTTTCTATTTGTGTTTTATTTATTTTGCTAATACCAAAAATACCGAATATCTCGGTTTTTAAGAAATTAAAACCGGTATTAATAAGACCAACATTTGGCGCGGTATCCCGGTATTTTCGAAATTCGGGATCCCGGTATGCGAACCCTATATACAAGATGTGAAAACTTAAAAAATATCGTTTCCCAGGTATTATTTTTGGTAACTACGACTTGGCATGATGTCTACAACGAGTAGACTTCAGCTTGGTGATGGGTCTTGTGACACCCTGTATAATTAGTCCTTGTTTCATGATAGCGTCAAATATAACTAAGTAGGTAACAGTTATATGACCTTCCAGAGCAGTATACCAATATTATTAAAATAAATCCGGTAAACGAATTAGCCGTGACAAGGTGACAAATAGACTGACACTTTCGCATTTACTTGCAATTTGCTATAAATATTTTATACTTATTTACTTATATATATCGAAGGCAGCGATAGCCTAGTGGAGATACCAACAGACTGCCATGCAGAGGGTATCGGGTTCGAATCCACGGCGCGCACCAATGACTCTTCGAAGTGATGTGCGTATTGAATTTTTAATTATCGCTTGTCCCGTGCCTCGGAGAGCACGTTAAGCCGTCGTTCCCGGTTGTCATGAAGTTCTTTGACAGTCGTTATACGGCGTCAGTACCTTCTAAATAAACTGACACTAGTCTAAACCATGAAATAAGGCTATCCCTTCGGGTTGCAGAGATTAGACAGGCAGTCACTCTGTGGAAAAGCTAATATTCAGGCAAATCCGGTTAGACTAGTAAGCGGACCCCAGGTTGAAACTGGGATAACGCTAGGAGAATGAATTACTTATATATATCGTTAATTATACACTAATACCAGAAACTAACAAACAAGTCACAAAATTATTTTAGCAATTGAATCTGCTATGTCTGCGCAGCCTTTTTATTATTATGCATATTACAGGCTGAATACCATCATGGCAAGTACGACTATAGAAGTTAAATAAAAAGAAAACTCGCTAAGCGAAAGGAATGGAAATACCACAATCAACACCTACGTTAACAGACAAGCAAAATATCCAACAAAACACCACAAATTTTAAAATAAAATGACATAACCAAATAATCTAACCAAACAAACAATATCTTAATTAATATTTACAATGCTTAAGAAATAACATGATACAATAACAACTACCGTGTCCGGTTTTGATTTTGCAATATAATTAAGCAGTAAATAAATTAGATACCACGGTTCGCGAACTGCAATAAGTACCTGTGCTATTATTTTATGAGAACCTAGGAATATATGCGTGACTTTAGACAATAGAGTACTAAGACTTGATTAGGCAGATTATTTATCCATTTACATATTAGAAAGCATTAGCTTTTATATACATCAACTGTTGACTGAGCATTATTTTGACAACTTTTGTTTGCTATTCCTACAGTTATACAAATTACTTTGTCCGCTTATCTCTTTCTATAGAGCGGTACATTTTGTGCAAGATTATGTTTAGGAGTTATATGTAATTCATATAAATATACTAGAGGATGGCCGCGGTTGCACCCGCGTTATTTAAGGCTACTGCTCCGCTCCCGTCGCTCATAGCGTGATGTTATATAGCCCATAGCCTTCCTCGATAAATGGGCTACCTAACACTGAAATAATTTTTCAAATAAGACCAGAAGTTCCTGAGATTAGCGCGTTCAATCAAACAAACAAACAAACTCTTCAGCTTTATATATTAGTATAAGATTATTAGGAATATTCATCATCAGCCTTTAACAGTCCACTGCTGAACTAAACCTCTCATTTGAAAGGAGGAATTGGCCTACTATACCACGCTGGCCAAACGGGTTGGTATAGGGTTTGTATCAAGTTTTCCTTCTCTAACAGTGCTGATCACTGCATAATAATAATATGCTCCCTCTGTCGGCTCTTACGACACCCATGGGATGATATGGGATGGTGACATTCCGTATTCTTAATCCGTCACTACACGGACAATTAGGAATATTAGTTCCACATAAATAGGAATAGATGTTCAAGAATCCTAATATCTATTTATTTTGGCCATCCTTCCATAGAAAGCGCTGGGCTTTATATCCCATTAGACGCAATTAAAATTAATTATTAGACGCAATCAAAATATTCCACATCGGAAATAATTTATTCATTAATTTTAACGTACACTTTGATATCAGTTACGAAATATTATACATCTAAACGAAAAATAATGATCTCGGGCACAAAAGGGATCATTGCCGTATATTCCGGCAAAATACTTTCTCGCACAGCCCTAATGGGCGGCTGCCCTTATGTTCCGTCTCGCCCACTCCTACCAGTAATGGCGGAGAAATTGCTCTTTTTTGCGTAATACCCTTATTACTTATATTTTTTCGGTACTGATTGGTATATAGGAATTCTGGGAGAAAATGGTCCTCTGAAATTGGCGAACGATTCAAAATGCGTGGGTATTAAACGGGTGTAAAGCGGTGGGGTAAAATATACCCAAGATGTTTTTAGCCCGTAATGTGTGGGTAGGGCCTCATTATAAATAGCTGTGGTGGCTTTTGATAATGTGGTGTGATATTGGATGGTGAAATGTGCTCATTAGTGAACAGATAATTAACGGGGCTATTTAAAATTGAACCAATTTGTAAGAACGTTGTACCTATTGGTTTATTTTGTAATTAGGGACTACATTTTTGAAATACCACATAATATTTTAGAGCGATAGTGCCTTAGTAACGAAAATTTAGCTGAAAGTTTAAATCACAAGCACAAACGTGAAGATAAATACCTACTTTATTTATTTTTAACTAGAGGACGCCAGCAGCTACGCCTGCATTTTTTTCAATTTACCCGTTTTGGCCGATCCCTTGGGAATTTCGGGAAATCGCTTCTTAGTGCACCCCTACGGTCCCCAAGGAACATACATGCCAAATTTCAGCTTCCTGTGTTCCATACATGCCAAATGTCAGATACATTGTAGCAAATGAGCCCTGTTTCAGTTTCTCACAAGCATTTTGTTCGGAATATTTTTGTCTATACTAAGTTCTTTGTTTTAAGCGATATCTATCCTGATTTCTGGGTACTTTGTAGAGAAAAGCTGCCATCTCTGTACGACCGTACCATAGTAAGTTGGGTGTAAAATGCGAAGAAATATACAATCTAAAGTTGTTTGTCTGCGAATTTGACGGAAAATAAACGAAAATCTGAAAAAAAATATTCTAAAATGTGCCAATGACTATGTTGTTGAACAATTTTTAAGTATAGTCATTGGCACTATCGGCAAAGACGATCCATCTATTTAATAGCGCAAAACTAACGTTTATTAAGCTTTTATTAAGATAACAGATAAAAATAAATAGGTACTTTTGTGAAAAATAATGAAAAAAATATTTTTTCGCTTCGGAAGGTAACTATCTAACCTTAACATTTCATTATTTTTTTAGGCAATTTTCCTAACATTTTTTAAAACAGTTGTTACAGAAAAATGGTTCATACTTAAGGTTTAAATATTTGTTCTGTGAATAAGAAATAGGTTAATCCTGCTTATGAATGTATTTCTGTGACATAATAATATAAGATTTTCCTAATATTTAGGATAATTCAGCAGAGTGCCAATCATTGGGGGGGGGTGCCAAAATTACTATAGTTTACCCTATTAGTTAGATTTTATCAGCTGTTGACTGAGCATTACTTTAAAGGCTGTCTTAAAAATGTGCGAAGGAGATATATTGGTGTTATTTGCTAATCCTGCTGTTAAACAAATTACTTTATCACTTCTACATAAAGAGACATCACGCCCAATTGTTCGTGTGAACAATAATTGGGCGTGGGCTCTATCTATAGAATGGTAATTTTTGTGCAAAATTTATGTTATTGAAATTACTAAGAATGTATGAAAATATACCATACCCGAAATAATTAATCATTAATTTTAGCGTACAATTTGATACCAGTTACGAAATATCATACATCTAAACGAAAAATAATGATCTCGGGCACAAAAGGGATCATTGCCGTATATTCCGCCGAAATACTTTCTTGTCTCGCACAGCCCTAATGGGCGGCTGCCCTTATGTTCCGTCTCGCCCACTCCTACCCGTAATGGCGGAGAAATTGCTCTTTTTTGCGTAATACCCTTATTACTTATATTTTTTCGGTACTGATTGGTATATAGGAATTCTGGGAGAAAATGGTCCTCTGAAATTGGCGAACGATTCAAAATGCGTGGGTATTAAACGGGTGTAAAGCGGTGGGGTAAAATATACCCAAGATGTTTTTAGCCCGTAATGTGTGGGTAGGGCCTCATTATAAATAGCTGTGGTGGCTTTTGATAATGTGGTGTGATATTGGATGGTGAAATGTGCTCATTAGTGAACAGATAATTAACGGGGCTATTTAAAATTGAACCAATTTGTAAGAACGTTGTACCTATTGGTTTATTTTGTAATTAGGGACTACATTTTTGAAATACCACATAATATTTTAGAGCGATAGTGCCTTAGTAACGAAAATTTAGCTGAAAGTTTAAATCACAAGCACAAACGTGAAGATAAATACCTACTTTATTTATTTTTAACTAGAGGACGCCAGCAGCTACGCCTGCATTTTTTTCAATTTACCCGTTTTGGCCGATCCCTTGGGAATTTCGGGAAATCGCTTCTTAGTGCACCCCTACGGTCCCCAAGGAACATACATGCCAAATTTCAGCTTCCTGCGCCCAATAGTTTCGGCTGTAGCGTGTCTGTCAGTCAGTCAGTAACGCAAGGATTTTATATATTAAGAAGATAGGTCCACAAACAGATTACCTACAGTTTAAACGTGATTATTAACTAGTGTAAACGTAATTTATAAGTTTTATAACCTAAACGGTAATCCAACAAATACCTTAATCACGATAAATAATAATAAAGGAGTGATTCGATGTTACTATGATAGTCATTTTTTTAAATAGCTTACTGTAGCCAGGACTAATTGGCTAATGACCTATAGTTGTTTTTTATCCTTATACCACATGAAAATACAACCGAGATGTCACGACGAATTAGGTACAGTTGCAAGTACAAAAGTATGTACAATTTTGACATAATTGTACACCGGAATATCAAACAATTTTACTTAATTTATATCCTAACATTGAACTAATACACATCAACAAGTAAAGTTAAACAAAACTTTTCATTATCAAGCTATCTATCACCGCCACAGAATATAAGTAGTTTTGAAGGGTCGTCCTTCCTGTAGCTTTAAGTTATACTTATAAAGAATCTTTTTTTTTATGGTGACGTCATGAATTATGGATAAGGTACTAGAGGAAACGCTTTAATAGGGGAATATTCCTTTGTGTTACGGTGATGATTCTTTCTCGCTTTGTGATTTTCGAATAAGAAATTATTGGAATAAATTCTTAGTTACTGTTGCGGACAGACTTTGTAACAAATGGTCAATCTAATTGATGAAGTGGGCAGGGAAATTTGAAAAAGTGCTTCCAAGTAGCAAATAAGTTAGTTATTATTCTCGAATGAATTCTGTTACCACAGAGTTTTAAAAGCAAAATCGATGATTACAACTGAGCTTATATTATTTGCGAAGTAGCTATAAAATATTGAGAATTTTCTTCTAAAAAGAGAATTTCCACAGGATTCCTTTCTGTGTTGTGGAGGTCTTAGACATTAATCCAACGGACACAAACACTCCCAGAATCGGCACAACAGTTTGTGTATCACACGGATCACACCGTATCATCATCCTCTTAGCGTTGTCCCAGTTTCAATCTGGGGTCCGCTTTCTAGTCTAACCGGATTTGGCTAAATAGGTATTAGCTTTTCCACAGAGCGACTGCCTGTCTGACCTCCGCAACCCGAAGGGATAGCGATATTCCATGGTTTAGACTAGTGTTTCAGTTTATTTAAAAGCTACTCACGACCTGTAAAGATTGTCAAAGATCCTTATGACAACCGGAACCGACGGCTTAACGTGCTCTCCGAGGCACGGGACAAACGATAATTAACAATTCAATACGCACATAACTCCGAAAAGTTGGTCTATGAAGCAAAGAGATATAATTATGTATAACCATATATTTTATGTAAACATATATTATTATGTTACCTCAAAATAATAATGTTACGAGCTGGGGTTCGTGATAAATTATATACACTATGCCAGAAAAACTGCACTTTATTCACTAACACAATAACGCTAGATACACACACTTATTTACACAACTAGTAAAAACACCCTTAATTTTCACTTCACTAATAAAAACACCACTATTCACACCACTAGAACAACACTAAACACTTTCGAATTACTTCCCTTCGCTTCTTGTTGATCGCTTCCTTATTCACTTGTTACTCCTGTCTCGCGCGCTCTCGCTCTATTTATACTGGCCGGATAACATCACTAGGCTTTTCGAGACGACTCACGATATTTCTGGAAACGTGTAAGGTGTTTCTAGAATTGCGTAAATGTTCTATTTACACCTACGCCATCTATTAGAGGATAGATGAAACAGCCTTAAACAACTGATACATCTAATCTCATGTAGTTCTCCCATTCACTGATAGATGGCGTTATTTTCAATTCGTAACACGGCCTCCCTCTTAAACGTGTTCGTCTCGAACATCGTTAGACCCATAGTAACGAGCCAACCGGTCCACATGAACTATCTTCGGTGCACCTCGCGACCCCTTCTGGATTCGATAGGTGACGTCGTTCATCCTGATAATTATGCGATATGGCCCGTCCCATCTGGCTTGTAACTTAGGCGATTTTCCTTTGCTTCGTACTGGGTTATGAAGCCACACCAATGATCCCTCATCGAAGCCTTTGTTGTTTGCCTTCCGGTCGTAGCGAGTCTTCATCTTCTCAGACATCTGTTGTCCAGATTCCCTGATGTGCTCGTATACGTCGTTCATCCTGTTGCGTAGCTCGGTTGCGTAATCCGTTATATTGTGTGGAGATTCTGGTGGAATACCGGTGATAAGGTCTGCAGGTAAACGGAGCTCTCTACCGAAATTAGCAAAAGCTGGTGTTACTCCTGTAGTTTCGTGGACCGCACTGCGATATGACAGGAGAAATGGTTGGATGGACAGTGGGAAAGCTTGGTCGTCCAGGATGGAGTTCTGTGCCGCAAATGGGAAAACGCTCGCGGTAACCAGTGCCATTTGCAAATGGTAGTGCCCAAAACTAAGGTGCCGGAAGTCTTGCAGCTCTATCACAATGGTGCTTCGGGAGGTCACATGGGAGTTAAGAAGACCCTTACTAAGATCCGGGAGCGGTTTTATTGGCTCCACTGTCGGGATGACGTCGAGGATTGGTGCCGCAAATGCACAAGTTGTGCGGCTGTCAAGGGGCCACATACTCGAAGCAGAGGTGCATTAAAGGTGTACAATGTGGGAGCCCCATGGGAGCGCATAGCGTTGGATGTCGCTGGGCCGTTTCCTGAGAGCCAGGACGGAAACAAATACTTCTTGGTTGTGATGGATTACTTCACGAAGTGGCCTGAAGTGTTTGCGATCCCAAATCAAGAAGCTACCACAGTGGCCGATAAGCTGGTGCATGAAGTCTTTTGTCGGTTCGGGGTGCCCTTGGAAATCCACAGCGATCAAGGCCGGAACTTCGAA